>JAPXFQ010002340.1:0-1423111 GCA_028564705.1 Apricaphanius iberus
CAGGCCCTACGCGTAGAGGTACCGTTATTTTTTTATTTATTTTTTTAAATATCACGACTGTGTGTGTGTGTGTGTGTGTGTGTGTGTTTATACAGATCACTTATTTTCATTTTTATTATTATTAGGAAGGCAAATGTGGAGACAGAACAATCTGAACAGAAGGAGAAGGAGAAGAAGAGACATCTTATGGTCACAGTGTGTTTTGGAAAGAGCATTTGTCAGTATGAACCAGATGACAGCGATGTGTCTAAGAATAATGGACCATTTGTGAGTAAATGTGTTTTCTTTTAAATAAAAAAAAAAGACGTTGTTGGTAGGACACAGCTTTAAAGTCATAATAAAAACGAGATGGCGCACCATGAGTCCGTTTCCCGTGATTCTAACCGTTTAGATGAAAAATGTGCTTTACTCAATCAAGATGAAAATAGCGCTCCATTAACCGACGCATGAGGCCTCTCGGGATGCAGCGGGGTCGATTTCGAGCGAGTCGGCTGTAAGCTCTCCCGCTGCAGGGTTGGCCTTCTTACGCGAAGCCGTTGCTCGGATCCCAGCTCTGCAAAATGCCGTGGCCCAAATATCCGCTCCACAAAATGCAGAAACGATCGCTTTTGTTTCCGATAATCGTTTAGAAAATACAAAAGATCCTTTGTTGAGTCTACACATTATTAACGAATGTATTAGAGAATTAAATGGCGAGGAACCAACAGGCCTGAGTTTGCTGAGAGAGGCCGTTTTTGACATACCTCCGCTCTGTGCAGAGACAAATACGGCCGTTTCTAATAATGATATAGATCAAAATGAAATAAATATTTTACAAGAACAGAGTGCTAGAATCGGAGTTGCAGGTACACAAACTCAAAATGGTTGTGTGACTTTTTCTGATGATCAAATTACAGGATTCCCACAGACCCCAACACAGTCAGATGCAGCATCTAACATAACACAGACAGGGGGTGCTGTTACACCACCATCACAACAACAACAGACAGACCGTAATGAGCAGATCATTGAACGGCCTGCTTTCAACAACATTGAAATTAGACATGATTTAGTCATACCTGTGTTACAGCAGCCAGATTTAGCATTATTCTATAGAAATTTCATGGGCCAATTATCTGGTTTGGCAGATAGAATTACCGGTCTCGTGAATGTCAGCGATTTTGTTCAGATTGAGTTGGTTACAGATCAACAGAGTCATCATAGAACGTTTTTAGTTGACACACAGGATATTTTAAACCAATTTGAAACATTTCTGGAAGAGGTTGTTCAGTACAACATGGAGATCTGTGCTCATGAACGTTTACAATTTATCATCCAGATCATCCATAACCCCACGTGGAGGGGGGTTGGGGAAAAGGAGAATACAGTCGTTGCTGGATGATGAGTTAATAAAGAAAAAGCGTAGACATTTGTACGTCGTAAATAACCGTCATGACCAGATTTGTTTTGCCATTTGTCTAGCTTATGTATTAAATCCCCGTTGTACAGACCAGGAGGCTCTGATGCAGGGGGTTTCTCTACAGGAAAGAGCAGGGCTCTCAAATCAAACACCTGTTGCTTTTTCAGATGTCAGGAGATTCGAGCGAATAATCAACAGAAAAATTTTGATATTCCACAGAAACAACCCAAAAAGAATGTTACAAAAGTTTGAAACAGACTTTTCCGATAGAACAAACCCAGTGTTCCTTTTTTTACACCAAAACCATTATTATGGAATCAAAAATTGAAAAGCATTCATTGGATCAAAAAACATCTGCTCACACTGCTTCCATGCATTTGAGAAACCGGAACGCCATTTTTGTGGAGGTTTCTGTCCTGTTTGTCGGGGTACTGATTGCAAACGGTTGCACGTAAAGAAGTTCTGATGCTGTGCACCAGTGTGCAAAACCAACCCGTCGCATATGAGGGATGAAAGAGGAGGTAATTTATGCTACATACAAACTGCATCTGTGGACACAGAGCTGAACAAAAAATGCTGTTACTATGATGTGGAAACTTTTTTATCGGTTGATAAAAAACACATACCTTATCTGGTTTGTATGAAAACGGATTATGGCATGGAGAAGTTTTTCTACGGCCTGTCTTCTGTGATTGAGTTTTTAAATTACATCAGGAGACCTGCTTTTTACAATTACACTTTCATCACCCATAACGGCCGAGCTTTCGACTCGTATTTAGTGTTAGAAACAATGACAAGGGTCGGTTTAACCCCACAGATTCTTATGCAAGGTGCCAAGATTTTGTGTTTCACAGAATAGTAGTACCGTTTGAAATTCATAGACAGCCTATCTTTTGTTGCGGCAAAGTTGTCCAAGCTCCCAGCTGCTATGGGGTTCCCAGATATGACCAAGGGCTATTTCCCACAAAGATTTGCATCAGAGGCAAACCTAAATTACAGAGGCGTATACCCTCCTGCCGAATATTACGACGTCAACCAAATGTCACCGTGTGAACAAGAGGCGTTCAATGCATGGTACAGTTCTGTGTCGGGCAATGTATTTGACTTTAGAGAACAGGCCATTTTCTATTGTCTAACAGATGTGCGCATCATGCACGGAGCCTGTAAAAGATTACATAACGAGTTCTTCGATGAGGGGAATATTGATCCATTCAATCAAATAACCATTTCATCTGCATGCATGCGTGTCTTTCAAGCCAATTATCTACAGCCTGAAACACTGGCCATACCATCTCCGACAAATTACAACGATCAGTGTAAACGTTTTTCGTCGCCGGCAATAATGTTTTTGGAGTACACAGCGGCAAAAGAAAATATAAAAATAGCACATGCCCTGAATGAAGGCAAGCGTTAAATAAGGAGGTTTTTTGTCAACGGTTATGCCGAAATACATGGGGTTAAACATTGTTATGAATTCTTGGGATGTTTTTTCCATGGTTGTCTCGAACATTGCGACCCACACACAGAAAACCCATTCTTTAAAAGACTAAATTGGGAAATTTATGCGGAACCCATGGAAAGATTGCAAACGTTGGAAAACCAACACAACGTTAAAGTTTTGAGCATATGGGAACACAAGTGGGCAGAAATGTGTAAAACAGATCCATCCGTCATCCAATTTCTGTCCAGTTACCAGACGGCCGAACTGCTAGAGCCCCGCGCTGCGTTGTATGGAGGCAGGACGTCAGCTGTGCGTTTAAGACACAGCGCAGCTCCGAATGAAAAAATTCTGTACGTAGACGTGACCTCGCTTTATCCGTTTGTAAATGAAACGCAAACATACCCCCTAGCCCATCCTGTCATCATCAGGGAGAATTTTTCTTCACCTACAGAGTATTTTGGTCTCATTAAAGCGGTTGTGTCACCCCTAGGGGGCTCTTTTTCCCAGTGTTGCCTTCAAGAATAAATGGAAAATTGGTTTTCAATCTGTGTCGCACCTGTGCGTCGATAAATAATAAGACAGAATCCTGTAACCACAATAAGGCAGACAGAGCGTTAGAGGGTAAGTGGGTCACTGTAGAATTCAATGAGGCCTTAAAACATGGTTATAGAGGTGTGGCATTTTGAACGAAGAAGCGAAAACGTCTTCACAGATGACATTTATACGTTTCTAAAAAGAAAACAGGAAGCGTCAGGTTTCCCAGAAGGGGTTACCGACCAAGAAAGCCGGGAGAAATACATTAGAGATTTTGAGACAAACCAAGAGATTCGTTTAGACCCCTCTAAGATATGTGTAAACCCAGCAAAGAGGCAGGTTGCCAAACAATGTCTGAACAGTTTATGGGGAAAATTTGGTCAGAGAAAGGATTTGACGCAGACTTCCATCATCAAAGAATCAGACGAGTTATTTGAAATCATGTTTTCCTGCATGTATGTCATATCATATCTCCATTTTTTGACACAGGTGGTGTTTTTCTGCAGTGGAAGTATGATAAGAATTACAAACTCCCTCCAAATCGTACAGGCAATGTCTTCATAGCAGCTTTCACAACTGCCTATGCACGCCTGGAGCTTTATAAGTACATCCATAAACTGCAAGAACGCGTTCTTTATATGGACACCGACTCTGTAATCTACACTGCAGGAAAAAACGAAGACACGTTGGAAACCGGTAACTATCTGGGTGATTTAACCGACGAATTGCCTCCTGGGGAAACCAGTCAGGAATTCGTCGCAGCCGGGCCTAAAAGTTACGGCTACCAGCTAAGACACAGTGAAAAAACTGTTTTGAAAGTCAAAGGGAATGCAAAACGTCCAAACGTCAGATGCTGTAAACTTTGATTCTATCAGAGATTTAGTGGCGGGGTATTTAAAGAACGAACGAAAAGAATTACGCACACGTCAAAACACCATTAGACGGTTTTCACCTAACAAACGTGTCATTTGATAAAAAATTTAAAGTTGTATTCGATAAACAACGTCTTTTTTCAGACGGTAAAACGTTACCGTTTAGATATTTTAAAAAAAATGGATGAAGTTAAATTTGATACAAGATTTAAAACGCCCTTTTCCTGTCTAATAGCTGGTCCAAGCGGGTGTGGCAAATCAATGTTTGTGAAAAATGTTCTGGAAAATTGTATGCAAGTTTTGGATTCTGTACCTGAAAACGTGGTTTGGATATATATCTCTTTTCAACCTATGTACAATAAATTGCTAAAGATCAATAAAGCTGGGAAATTTGTAAAAGGACTTCCTGATTCTTTCGAGGATGAAGACCTCTTCCCTGATCACCAGACACACCTGGTTATTTTGGATGACATGTTGTTTCAGGCTTCTGAAAGTCCAGAGGTTGTAAAGATTTTTACACAATATAGACATCACAGAAACATGAGTGTTTTCATGCTCTCCCAGAACGTCTTCCATCAAGGTAAACACGCAAGAACCATCAGCTTGAACAGTAATTACATGATCTTGTTTAAAAACCCCAGGGACAGGTCACAAGTTAGCGTTTTACCACGACAGATTTTTCCTACTCAACACAAATACTTCATGGAGTGTTTTGCCGATGCCACAAAGAGTCCATACGGCTATTTAATCGATCTCACTCCTACATACCCAGAACAGTTCAGACTACGGACAGGTTTGCTTCCCAGCGACCTATCGGCTGTATATCTTCCTAAAACCAAATGAGGAACCATGTCGGCACGTTTAAAAAGAAATGTACCTTTACTGAAGACTTTATACAACTCCACCCCCAGCAAACGAAGGGAGATCTTAACACACTGCTCACCCGACTTTCTGCAGGCTTCTTGTGAAATTGCCTTAAATGTGTTAAAAGGGCATATAAAACTGTCACCTTCGCACTATAATAAGTTGAAAAAACAGAGGAAAACCCTTAGATTATTAGCGGATAAAAAGGTTTGATTGAAACGCAAACAAAAGCAATTATTAACCCAGACAGGTGGAATCTTTCCTCTGCTTGCCGCAGTCGTACCGATTCTGGGGGAGCTGATCGCAGGGGCCCTTAGCCATAGAAGATGACGCTAAGAGAAGCCCAGAAGATGTTTTTGGTCTCGCCACCACAGCTGAGACGCCTTAGCCAGCTTGAAGGTTCCACAGCGATAAGACAAATGGCTCAGGACGACATTGACGAAGACATGAGAGCCATATTAAACCATAAAGGTCTAACCCCTTATGAAAAAATCAGAAAATATGAGACGCTTTTACAGAAATATCTAACTTTGGTCAAACAAGGCGAGCGAGATGACCAGCGAGTCACCCTATTTCTTCACAAAGGCCCCGGAAGATTTATTCGATAAAACATCAACGGCGGAAACTGGCGATGATGAAGCGGATGTTATTATGACAGATGTGTTGAGAAGCATACTTAAACGTGAGCACAGAAGCACCGAATATATCATGCGTAAACTGAAAAATACTAGCTGGACACCGAACGGGGAGTTTGTTTACAAGGGACAAGTAATTAATGGATCTCACATCCTGGACCTGCTAAGGAATTTGATGCATCCTTTTAAAAGGGCCCATGAGCCTCCTTAAGGCTGGAACGAATTTCTATACTCTGTCGGATTTAAACATCACTCTATCAACCATCAATAACCCGGCTGCACGTGAGGAATATATAAAAATTAAATCGGCTACGATACCCCCAGGCCAAAAAAGAAAATGGTGATTTTGTCTCCCCGGTGGTCCCTGGACGGTAGAACTGAGAAGAGAAAAAAACAGAGAAAAACGGTAACCGTCTCTCCCCGATGGACCATGGGGTGGTGATAAGGGGGGCCTGCGTGAAACAAAACCCTCCAAGTGGGTTACATTATCACCTTAGAAATAAACCAGGACGTGTACTCTTTCATTTTCATAATGAAGTTTATTTATTATTACAAACTTGTTGTACATGGTTTTTATTAAAAGCATGCAACAATAATGAAAATTAAAACATATGACAGTCTCAGAACATTTGTAGAGAACAAGTGTTTTGCGTAAAACGAGCTGATTTTCTAATACAGATCTGGTATTATTAAAAACTCATAAAACATCAAATCATTCTTGTAAACATCTTTAGAATATTTTGAACATTACATCATCGTGCATTGAGAAACTAGCGGCGCGATTACACAGATAAAATACGCAGTGATGCCACACACGGTCGATTCAATGTCTTGAAAATTGGTGGTCGGGTAAAATATTTTGGGAATAGATCTATGATTTAAAATATCCAATATACTCGGGGGGTTAGCCGGTAAAAATGTGGACGGTAATGTTTAATACATGTAGAAGTTGCACAATTACCATCATCAAGCAGCAAATGCCAACCAGTGTTCTCCTGGCATGTAAGATGGATGGGTGTTGACGATGAAATATGCCGGTCGTTGGAACGAGGGGGAGAGCAATGCTAGCTGATCTGCTGCCCAAACGCCGCAGAATCTCTCACCGAGCAGGTTATGAAGTAACGATTCAAGTTCATGGTTGTTCATTTTTTATTTTTATTTTATTTTTATTTTTATTTTTTTCACCGAGTCGTTAATAATAATCCACCAAGACCCTTCTTTTTGAGTCAATTTCCAAAACAGAATCGTAGCACGCGTAGACTAGTAGGTTTACTGTGTGGGGCAGGGCCTGTCTGAACCTGGCTTCCAATCTGATGTTTCCTGTGTTGACGGGTGATAATGCATCGGAATCTTCGCACGCATTCAGGTTAAAGACAAATAAAGAGTAACCCGAGTTGAATTCCTCTCTGTTTATGCTTAGAGGTAGGTCTTTTAAATGTCTACCGGTAGATGTGAATAAACTGTAAAACTCTCTCACAGAACTCCCCTGATTAAAATTGGGTTGATATGGTTTAGCCGGTATCTGTCGACCATCTTTACACAGCGCCAAATATTCAATGTCATAATGATGAAAATTGAATGGGTTCAGTTCACGGGCCCCTGTGAATGCGTGGTGATTAACCAGACCTACGGAACCAGACCTATCACCACATATTTAGGTAACAACCCAAGGAACAAATTTTCATGTGTAGAAACGCGCGAATTCTCGGGTATCGAATATGTTTTTATATTCACTCTTGAAAGCGGGTACAACGCGTTTGCCTTTAATAAAGCCGTTTCATGTCCCAGTCTGACGGCTGGAGACACCGTGACTTTTTTAATGAAGAGAGCGGCGCCTGAAATGTTGAGTTTGAAGGTCGAGTCCCCAGCCCCAACCAGACAGGGACGAGTCACTGGTTCTCGTAGCTTTACCTCTGAGATCAGGAGCGTTCAATAGTAGTCTATTCGCTGAAAAGATGTCGCTATGCAGGAGCCCCGAGCAGATGCAACTCTTTTGATTCTCCTGTAGAATTGGGTTCTTTTATTCAATCCCATGGTTTGGTCCGGGTTGGTGTTACGATGGAACTTTAAGCACCAGCTGTGTCTTTTTAGAAACAACATGCCCCGAATTGGTTTTAAGAGATTGTTTCTGAATAGTTTAACAATGTCTCCAATTATGGCACGGTAGGGAAGGGTGGCGGAAGACTGTGGTGAGAATCCAGACGATCGCCATGGTCACATCACACTGACTAAAAATGGTATTCAAAGGGTAGTTTATTAAACCAACCGCAGCGTCTCGAGCCAGATTTGAACCATCAGCGTTTGTAAGTTTCACCCTCAGGTACAGCAACGAGTCTGATAGGTCTAAATATTTCTCACCGTCTCCTGGATAAAGACATTCGATTGCGACCCCCATCTGTAATCTGCGAGGCAGACGGGTTGTACTTCGGTATATATCTCTATCTTAAACAGAGAGCTGGGTCATGGGGGCTGAAACTAAATTCCAACTCTGCCATGATGCATTTGTCGATTTGTTTATAATAACAAAAATCCATTGTTATTTAAAATATGTCACGGTTTCTTCGTTGCCGGCTTCATCCCCGACGCGGTCGCTTTTTATAACTTGATTCGATTTCTTTTAAACTTTCTCTCCACTTTTCTAACGGTACCACAGCCGGTCACCCGGGGGTCTCTTTCTACCCCTACTGGATAGAACAAACAATTCCAGATCCACCTTGACCCCCCTTAATGATTCTGATCAGGAGAGAGGTCATTTTTGTCACAGCTAGACCGATGACATCGGCAGAGGTATGTTTGAAGCCACTGTTTTCAAGTGCGGTTTTGCTATGGCTATACCTTTTCTGACAAACGGTGAAACAAACCTAAAAAGGCGAGAAAATAAACCCGCAATGCCTTTTCCATACAGAGTCGGTGCCCCATAAAACCCAGGCAGGTTTCCACCAGCCTGATTCACATAATAATGGACGAAACGGTGGGGGTCTTGTCGATGTGTGGCTGATGCCATGGTAAAGTTCCTCAGAAATTATGATTAATCGACGCTGTCTGGTTAAGAGTGAGGTTTGGAGAGCCCTACTCTCGGCTTATATGTCGTTGTATAGGGCGAAAATGCAGTCTCAGAATAGTTTTTCCATAGCTAAAATTCACAGGAACATTCTGATCAGTTTTGATCTGTATTTGAATGTTTTCTATATGTTTTTTTGAAACCGGTACGTAGTTGGGAGGGTTAAAAGTCTGAGTGATGATGTCACCAAAAACTCCCTGCACAGGTAGTGTTCGTAAAAGCGGTGCATATGCATCCCCCACAATCTGATGGCTTACTATATCGCTGTAGCAATAGAGATGATAAAAGCCTGCTTTAGCATCTCCTGGGAATGGTGCGCTTTTCTTGTTAAATAGAATCCATTCCCCTGGTACTACACCGAGCATATATGCCGGTTGCCACTGACCACCGGCTTGAAATTGAAAAGATTGTTTGAACGGGTGAATGTCTAGTTGTACATCGACTTCTATTTTTTTCAAGGCCGCATTAATCTCATTCTTCAAAGCAAGGATTCCGTTGTAATATCCGCCTCTAATTTTTTGACTGGTTTTTGACCTTTCATCATCTTTTTTTCTCCAATCAAAGAATGCTGAATCTTCAGGTACATTACGCCATGTGTGTGGGTAGGATACTTCCGTCAAAGCCACCTCCCAGTCACCGGACAGGTTTATATGCTGTGCCAAGTTCACTCTGAAATCAGAGGATTGGTTATCTCTGAAAACATCCAGACTGGCGTTTGAGGGCAGAGTTATGTAAAAACCATTATCCATCTTTCCACCTTAAGTGTTGAAACGGTTGTGAGGTGTCTTGTAGCAACAAAAGGGTATTTTATACATTTTTAAGATCGCTGATCTTTATCCAGCTGTTGAATTTTTCTGGCCAGTTCTTCCACCTGACTAAAGCCTGTTTTTCACCCTTAACAACACGGTGTTTTAATATCTCAGCCACCTGATAAAAACGATCATTTTCCAGTTTCACTTTCTGTAATTCTGGCTCATAAAAGGAACCTTCTATAGGTTCACCATCCATGTCCGTCAGTTTATATGCTGTAGGATTACGTTGGGTACGTGTTCTACTAACTTGAAAATTCATTCCGGTATCAACTTTGATTCTTACTTTTTATCAAAAACCACCCCTTAGTTTCGATAACTTGAAACCAGATCACACTTTCTTGAACTTTGTTTTAAATTTGCTCGAACTGTACATACTCTTAATTATCAACAAACTTAGATCTGCTATTTTCAGGGGTTACTTCTAGGTGCCATTTTTTATGCTCGGAATGGTAAACTGTGGTTGTAGCTTGAAAAGCAGTGTCTTGAAGTTATATCAGTACTCTTGTGTTATTAGCAGTAATATAATACGACACATAGTCATTGTTTTCAGAGTTCTGTTGAATCTTTCAATGACCGACGCCTTCAAATCACTCGCTGTGCTGAAATGCACAATACCATATTTTTTCATCAATGCATTGAACTTTCTATTAAAGAATTCTGTCCCTGCATCGGTCTGAAGCTTCTGCGGTATTTGACTTTCTCTGAAAACGGATTCAAAGGCATCTACCACTTCTTGTGCTGTTTTTCTCTTTATTGCTCGGGCGTAAGCCCGCTTTGAAAACACATCGATGACTGTTAATAAATAATTATAACCATCGTTGTGCACCGCCAGTGCTTGCATATCACATAGATCAGCCTGAAACTGTTTCAAAGGTCTAGCGACAAACACTCTATTACGCGGAAAATGAAGTCTTGCTGGTTTGTGGAGTGTGTACGCGTCTTGACCAGAGAGAAAGTCTTTAACTTTTTCAACTTGAAATCTCTGACCATCTTTGCTTGTTAAAGATCGACGGAGTCTGTCCACACCACCAAAACTCCCTGGATGTGATGGTGTATAATAAGCTTTCTCCATCATCCTGCGCTCCATCTTTCTAGTTCTTCTTAAACCCGTGAATGAAATGAGACAATTTTGTTCTGTGGGTCAAAATGCTTTATTAGTGGTTTTAATCTCTACAAAATTTAATGATACATGTTTTAAATTCCACAAAAGTAATGATACATGTTTTAAATTCCACAAAAGTAATGATACATGTTTTAATTCTACAAGAGTAATGATACATGTTTTAATTCTACAAGAGTAATGATACATTTTTTAATTCTACAAAAGTAATGATACATGTTTTAATTCTACAAAAGTAATGATACATGTTTTAATTCTACAAAAGTAATGATACATGTTTTAATTCTACAAAAGTAATGATACATGTTTTAATTCTACAAAAGTAATGATACATGTTTTAATTCTACAAAAGTAATGATACATGTTTTAATTCTACAAAAACAGGTTACATGTTTTAAATTCTACAAAAGTAATGATACATGTTTTTTGTTTCTAAATCAAAATTCTCTAGCATGCAGTAAAAAATGTCAAAAATCAATCAGTCTTCAAATCCAGAACACTTTGAGACGGTATTCAGTTCGGTGAGCTGTTGCTCCGAAGAAGCGTTTTCATATAATTCAACGATGGAGGAATGTATCTTAAAACCACATTTGAGTTCATACATCAACGTTTTTACCACCGTTGTGACTTTGCCGTCGGTTGCTTGTATATTTTTGTGATGCAGCATGTTCTGAATAGCCGGTATGAATTTAGGGGTGATCATTCTTTTGCTAATCCCCTCAAAATGCAACTGTAGATAATCTTCATTCATCTCGCTTAAGCGTTGGTGTTGACGCTGGCTCGGGTGCGAGATTTGACACCCGTAACAGTTCTCTCTAACATATTTAATATAGTTCACATTGAATAAGTGAAGCAACGCTGTTTTTATAGTCTTCACCAGCAGAGAAGAGAACCATCCATCCACCTCATCACCCAGCTCCGGTACGGGGGTCCAACGATGACTGCATCGGCGTGGGTTGAGAACAACCGTTCTCAGGAATAGGAGTAGGCGGTCTCGATGGCTTGTCATCCGCAGGGGTCAATTCCATCTGCGCATTGTCATCAACCGCTGCCGCTAGAACGCCGTCATCGGGGGCAGTAGATGGAGTAGCAGCGACGAAGCCTCTTAGCCAGGCACCAAACCGCTTGTACGGAGGTAGACTCGGTGTTGGTGATGCTTCTGGCGACAACGGTGAGTCCGGAGGGGTGGGAGGCTGGTATGGTCCGGGAAAACCCAACTCATCTACCGGTTGTGGTCCGTATAGGTCCTGAGAAGGGTCAAAAGAACCCCAGTATGCTGGTAGGGTCATTTGGAAACCGGCGTTCTGCATTCTGTTCCTGTAATTGGTTGTGAGATGAGGTTTTGTCCTGAATCTGTTATATGCATGTTGGGCGGAGCTCAATGGAGGTGTGGTTAGGCGAAGAAGGAGGTACCGCTTAAAAACAAATTGTTCTTTTCACTTTCTGGATCCGTTTCAAGCGACAATGACACACAAATAGATAGGTGATTGTATGGTCAAACGCCAGAACGAAATCCGAAATGGCCCGCAGGGGTGCTGAGAAGATGGTGATGAAACGCTTTGTTTTTAAAGAAAACGACTCGACCACTATCATAGTATCGTCTTCTTCACCCCTACGCAGGCTTTTTACGAAGAAGATATCGTTAGAAGGACTCACTGTGGATCGAAAAACGGTGTAGCCGGCAACACATCCCCGTTGAGCCTGCAATGCATTCCAACCGAGCTCATCAGGGGATACAGGCCAGTTTTCTTTCTCTGCATCTGCATCATCATATCGACCCGAACAAGGTCTAGTGGTCAGATTTGTCCAATCTTCATGTGTTAGAGGCGTAAGTATGGAGAAGTCAGGGGTTTCGTCACCATGCGTTTGATAGAGGTAGAGCAGGCCGGCATCATATTTAAAAATGTAACCCAATTTGCCAGCCGTGTGGTACTGCTTTAAATCCCATTCGTTCTGCATGATTCCAACAGGAGGGTTTTAAACCAAAGTAAATTCATCTGTCTGCTTTTTCTTGTTTAAAACCAATGGCTCACTTTTAGAAGAAACAGGTGTTGTTGGTAGAGAGGCATCCATCTCTGCGTTGTTTTTTTATGTTTAGACACTGCTCTCCTCATGATAACCTACGTCTTTTTCTCTATTTAAAAGCAGAAAACCCCCGACTCCTCCTTTCCTAGCAAAACCACGCCTCAATACCAGTTTGACGAGCGTTTGACATAAAGTTTTTGCCCTGTGGGTGAACCCTAACCCCCCCTTCCTCCTCTGGAAGTCCCCCTCCCTCTCACCCACTTTGACCACCCCTCATGCTGACCTTTGACCCCTCCCTCTCCCCCTCTTTGACCCCCCCTTCCTCCTCCGGAAGCCCCCCCTCTCCATTTTTGATCATCCACTCATGCTGACCTTTGACCCCATCCATCAAATCTCACATTCCTGAGTGACACAATATGGGGCTATATTCTTCTTGCGTGTTCACGTCCGCGCACTGCGTGCACGCGAGTAGCTTTGTACGGACGTCAATAGGAAGCACCTTGAGACGTGCCTAAGTGATGTCACCGCTGGTCGCCATCTTGTTTATGTAGCATTAGCCTGTAGAATAGCCTTTAGCGTAGCCGTTAGCTGAACCGTTCTTGTCATGCCCTCTGGCTCAGAAGCCAGGTAGTGCACTCTCTGTTCCCTTTAGGTGGGTGGAAGCTTGGCAGGTGGATTGTCTTCAATCAGCTGATTAAGTGCACCTGGGGCTGATCTTCTCCACTGCATAAAGCTTCTCTCTGGACTTCAGTTCCTCGTCGGACTGTAAAGCTGAACATTGGAACTCTGCACACCCTGACCTCCAAACCCTCCTCTAACCTCTGTGGATAAGAACAGGACAAAGTCTGGATTTCATTCCCCTCTGCCCCCCTGCAAACTCCCTGGACCCCTACACCGGGACTCTACAGCTTCACCACTCACCCTCCATCACCCTGTCAGCGATCCACCTGCCACTGCCACCCGCCGGACTTCCCTTCCCTCACAGTCTGTTGCACCCCAGTTAAGCTTTTATTTAGTTGTTACTTTTCGCTCATTGAAGTTGTTTTTTGTTAGGATATTTTTAGTGTAGTATAGCTTTTGTTTTGTTTCAGTTTGCTTTTGTATTTTGCTGGTTGTTTATTAAAACTTTTATTTGGAATTTTTGAGTTGTGTCTTGTTGTCCTGCGCCTGAGTCTCACCGCCGGTAACAGTTCTGTGTGTTTAGTTTTCCTTGTTTTGGTGTGGTTTTAGAATAAATTACTTAAATTGAATAAAACAATTCAATTCAGTTTTCAATTCAGTTTATTTATATAGCGCCATTTCACAACAGATGTCATCTCAAGGCACTTTACAAAAAGAGTTATTACAATACAATGTTTAGTGTAGAAATTACAGAACCACAGAAGATTGCGTCGTGGAATTCTCAGCAATCCCTCATACTGAGCAAGCATGCAGCGACAGTGGGAAGGAAAAACTCCCTTTTAACAGGAAGAAACCTCCGGCAGAACCAGGCTCAGCACAAGCGGTTATCTGCCGCGACCGTCTGTGGCTTGGAGAATACATAACAGAGACACAGAAAGAGCAATAGAACTGATGCACAAGTTTGTTGCAGGACGTGGAGAATTTTCCGTCACTGCAATGCCATCTTAGTCAGGGTCGTCAAGCAGGGCTAATCCGGAGCACCTACTATAATAGAAAACAGGTTAGTGCTTGAATTGACAGCACATCATGCAGTTGGGGAGAAGTAGGAGAGAAAGTAGGAACAGACCCTAATATGTCCTCCAACAGCCTAGCCTAAAGCAGCATAGCTACTAACATTAACCTGTCTCCTAGCTACTAGGAGACCTGGCTACCAACACTCTGTCTGAGTCCTCCTGACCCGTGGACGGTGTAGGGCCGGTAACGGCCCCCGTCATGCCGGGGTCTTCTCGGAGTCGGGTTGTTTGAGAATGCAGCCCAAAGTGGGTGGTAAACTCCATCTAAGGCTAAATACCGGCACGAGACCGATAGTCGACAACTATCTTAAGGAAAAATAGACAGAACTGAGAGGACAGAGTTGAAGAGGGCGAGAAACGTTTAAGAGATAAACGGGTGGGGTCCGCACAGTCTGCCCGGGGGATTCAACCCGGCAGGTAATGGGCGGCCGCACTGTGCGGGAGGATCCCCTTGAGGGACCTCTCTCCGGCGCTGGCTGGCCCCCGTGGGGCGCATTTCTTCCGCGGCGGTAAGCCGCGACCGGCTCCGGATCTTTACCTGGCTTACATTAATCTATCTCTACCTAGCTACTCTACCTCTTCCTATCTCTTCCTAACTTTTGACACTCTGCCTGACTACTAACATTAACCTGTCTCTTCCTATCTACCTGTCTAACCTGACTCTAACTACCTATAAACATATCTCTAACTGTAAGCTTTGTCAAAGAGGAAAGTTTTTAGCCTAGTTTTAAAGATAGACAAATTGTCTGCTTCACGAACCAACCCTGGGAGCCGGTTCCATAGGAGGGGAGCCTGATAGCTGAAAGATCTGCCACCCATTCTACTTTTAGAAATCCTAGGAACTACCAGTAAACCTGCAGTCTGAGAGCGAAGGTCTCTGTTAGGAACATATGGAACAATCAGGTCTCTTATGTATGATGGAGCTAGATTATTAAGGGCTTTATATGTCAGAAGGAGGATCTTGAATTCTATTCTAGATTTTACTGGGAGCCAGTGAAGAGAAGCTAAAACAGGGGAAATGTGATCTCTTCTTTTAATATTCATCAGAATCCTAGCAGCAGCATTTTGAACTAACTGAAGACTTTTAATTGTATTCTGTGGACTACCTGATAATAGACAGTTACAGTAATCCAGCCTTGAAGTAACAAAGGCATGGACTAGTTTTTCAGCATCATTCCTGGACAGGATGGTTCTAATTTTTGCAATATTCCTAAGGTGAAAAAAGGAAATCCTACAGACTTCTTTAATGTAAGTTCTAAATGACATATCTTGGTCAAAAATGACACCGAGGTTTTTTGCTTTATTACTGGAGGCTAATTTAATGCCGTCCAGGTGAAGGGGCTGACTAAGTAGTTTCTTTTTCAGAGCTTCTGGTCCAAAGACGACAACTTCTGTTTTATCAGAATTTAGAAGCAAGAAGTTTAGAGTCATCCAAGTTTTTATGTCTTCCAGACATGCCTGTAGTCTACCTAACTGATTGGATTCATCAGGATTTATGGATAGATATAGCTGTGTATCATCTGCGTAACTATGGAATTTTATCCCATGCTGCCTAATTATTTTACCAATAGGAAGCATATATATAGTAAAGAGAATCGGCCCAAGCACTGAACCCTGTGGTACTCCGCAAGTAACTATTGAGGTTGAGGAAGATCTATTGTTTACCTGAACAAACTGAAATCTGTTAGACAAATAAGATTTAAACCAACCTAGTGCTGTTCCTATTATACCGACACTTTGAAGCCTTTCTATGAGAATATTGTGGTCAACAGTGTCAAAGGCAGCACTGAGATCTAACAGAACCAGAATGGTCACCAGTCCATTGTCTGAGGCTATGAGAATATCATTAGTAACCTTCACCAGAGCTGTTTCAGTGCTGTGATGAGCTCTAAAGCCTGACTGAAACTTCTCAAACAGCTCATTATTGTTTAAATGCTCACATATCTGGTGTGCAACTATTTTCTCAAGAATTTTAGATAAGAAGGGAAGATTAGATATCGGTCTATAGTTAATTAAGTCGTTTTGATCAAGAGAGGGTTTCTTAAGTAGAGGTTTAATTACAGCAATCTTAAACTCCTGTGGTACATATCCATTGACTAAGGATAGATTCATTATATTTAAAATTGGAGCAGCGATCAGAGGGAAAACTTCTTTTAAGAGTTTAGTTGGGATTGGGTCTAAAACGCAAGTTGAAGGTTTAGATGAAGCTAATAATTTTAGTACATCACAAAGTTCGGCTGCATTAAAGCAGTTTAAGCATATATTAGGTTCCACCATTTTTGAGGCTGCCTCATTAACTAAGGAGGAAGCAAGCATATTGGGAAGGTTCCCAATTATCTTATTCTTTATGGAGTCTATTTTATTTATAAAGAATTGCATGAAGTCGTCACTGCTTAGAGCTTGGGGAATGGTTGGCTCGATAGAGCTATGATCCTGTGTGAGTTTGGCAACTGTATTAAAAAGAAACCTAGGATTATTTTTATTCTCCTCGATTAAAGATGAATAATATGCTGTTCTAGCTGTGTGAAGGCTCTTTTTATATAGCAATAAACTATTTTTCCATATTAAAAAGGAATCATGTAAATGCGTGGAGCGCCATTTTCTCTCTAGTTTTCTAACATTCTGCTTTAGGGTACGTAGCTCTAAATTAAACCAGGGAGTTAATCTTCTATGGCTAGCCACCTTCCTTTTCAAGGGGGCAACTTTGTCTATTGCCCGACGCAGGGAGGAATTAACGCTATGAACTAAAATGTCAAGTTGTGAGGGGTCACGAGTTAAATCACTGTTTTCTGTTCTGCATTTATAAACTGAGGAAATTAAAGTTGGAAGAGCTTCTTTAAAATTTGCTACAGCGTTGTCTGATAACGTTCTGGTATAATGAAGTTTTCTTTCAGGTTTGATATGATCCATTAGAGTAAGTTTAAAAGTGATAAGGAAATGATCAGACAGGATAGGGTTATGTGGAAAGACTGTTATTTCTTCACAGTCAATGCCATAAGTCAGCACAAGATCTAAAGTGTGGTGACAAGAATGTGTTGGTCCCTGCACATTTTGAGTAAAGCCTATTGAGTCTAGGATAGTGTGAAAAGCTGTATTTAGACTATCACTTTCATTATCAACATGAATATTGAAGTCTCCGACTATAATGACTTTATCAGTGTTTAAAACTAAGTCAGATAGAAAATCTGAAATCTGATCTAAAAATTGAGAATAAGGTCCTGGTGGACGATATAAGACCACAAACAAAAGTGGCTTTACTGCTTTGTTATGTGTATGAGGAAAGCTAAAAACTAGATGCTCAAAGGAACTGTAACTATTATTTTTTTGGAGATTAATTAGTAAATCGGAATGAAAGATAGTTGCTACTCCACCTCCTCGACCAGTACTTCGAGGGACACTAAAGTTTAAGTAGCTAGGGGGAGTTGACTCATTTATTGTGACATGGTCCTCTTCCTGCAACCATGTCTCTGCAAGACAAAACAAATCAATATTATTTTCACAAATTAAGTCATTTACCAAGAGTGTTTTTGAGGGGAGAGATCTTATGTTTAGTAAACCACATTTAATTGATTTGTTTTTATGTTCAGTCCGAGTTTTATTTATCTTTATGAGATTTTTATACTTTGCTCTAGTAGCATTAACTTTTAATTCATTAGTTTTGGGTAGTGGACGGGAAACTATCTCTATAGGGTAGTGGGTGGGTGGCAGTCCCTGTTCCTTGACCTGGACTCTGGGTTCCCTGAGCTGGACTCTGGGTTGTCACGGCTTTGGGGAACTAGAGATAACCCTATCAATGTTCCTGGAAAGAAGCGAAGCTCCGTCCTCGGTGGGATGGATGCCGTCTCTACGTAACAGTCCAGGTTTTCCCCAGAAGGCCCCCCAGTTATCAATGTAGCCCACATCGTTTTCTGGACACCACCTTGACAACCAAAGGTGGAACGAAAGCATACGGCTGTACATGTCATCGCTAGTACGATCAGGCAGGGGACCAGAAAAAATTACAGAGTCAGACATCTTTTTGGCAGCCCTACACACCGAAGCTACGCTAATTTTAGTGACCTCCGACTGCCGTCGCCGGGTGTCGTTGCCACCAGCATGGATAACGATCCTGCTATACCGCCGTTTGTCCTTGGCCAAAAGCTTCAGATGGGACCTAATGTCCGCAGCCCTGGCCCCTGGAAGGCATTTGACGGTGGTCTTTCGTGTCTCTGGAGCCACATTCCTAACTATGGAGCTGCCAATTACAAGAATCGGCCTCTCCTGCTCGGCGGGTGCGTCGCTGAGCGGGGCGAACCTATTGTTCAGAGAAAGGGGCTGGAGGTTGGCCGCGGACTGGGGTCTGGCGCTAATCTTCCTACGAACAGTCACCCAGCTCGCCTGAGGTCCCGGCTGCACGGGAGCTGTTGAAGGACGGCTAGGTCCTGTCCTAGTTGACTCCGCGCTAGCTACTGCTGGGCCTGGCTGTTCTACAGCGCGGAGCCGGGCCTCTAGCTCAGAAACCCTCGCCTCCAAAGCTACAAAAATGCTGCACTTATTACACCTACCAACTTCACTAAATGAGGCGGAGGAGTAACTAAACATCTGACAGAGAGAGCAGGAAAGAGGAGGAGGTGTAGAGAGAGATGGAGGGACAAGAGAGAAAGCTGCCGAAGCCATGCTAGCCGTAAAGCTAAGCTAACCAAGCGGTACCTTACCTTACCTAAAAACAAAGTAATTAACCCAGTAAAACGCTTAAAGAGTCCTAAACCGTGAAGAAACTTAACGTTTTAATGTGTTTGTGTGTTAAGCAACTCAGAAAAAACTTATTGACAGAGAAAGTTAGATCAGTTCAAGAGAGAGAGAAACACCGACTTGCTACAAACGAGTTAGTCACAAAACAGGAAATGACGCGATACGTCTTACCAACGCGATACGTCTCCACGCTCCAACCTCCAAAATTGCAAAGAATTAATTTCCTTCAGATAAGGTATTTTGGTACAAACACAAATAATCAGTCTAATTATTATTAATGAGACCGTTGGTCGATAACCTTCTTTTAAATCAGATATATATGTTTTGCCTGTGATGGACTGGCGACCTGTCCAGGGTGTACCCCGCCTCTCGCCCATTGACAGCTGGAGATAGGCACCAGCCCCCCCGCGACCCCTTGAGGAATAAGCGGTTCAGAAAATTGATGGATGGATATATGTTTTGCCAGTTTGAGAGAAACTGGATGGTGCCCTCTAATAATTTGAAAAGATAATTAAATTAATAATCCCTAAATTATTAATTTAATATTCTTGGAATAACCAGATAGACCATAACTTTTGTTTATCAATTTTTAATTGATAAATCCCCAAAGACCACAACATCATTCCAGCCTGCTTCAGCCCCAGCAGCCATCCAACCTGCTGCAGTCGTCCAGCCTTCTTCAGCCTCAGCAGATGGTGCAAAGCTGCCAGGTCCAGCAGGTTCAGTATCTGCTTCGCCGCCGACTATCTATTCACAAGTTCCTGCTTCGCTGTTTCTCAAAGTACAAGATTCCTGTCTACCAGACGTCATGAAACCGGACTCAATTTAACCATCACATCATCCAAATAGAACACCAACACACGGTCCTCTGTCGCCAGCCTCCCAGACTCATGTTTCCTTGTTGCCCGTCTCCCAGACTCATGGTTCCTCATCGCCGTTACCTCGTTACCAGCCTCCTAGACTCATTGTTTCTTGCCGCCAGCCTTCCACACTCAAGGAGAAGGAGCCGACCTCTTTGGCTCAAGGTTCCACGCCGCCTGATTCCTCGTCGCTGGCCACCTTGTCTGCTGGTTCCTCGTCGCCAGCCAACTTGTCTGCTGGTTCCTCGTCACCGGCCGCTCCGACTGCTGGTTCCCCGTCGCCGGCCACCTCTACTTCTGGTTCCCCTTCGCCGGCCACCTCGACTGCTGGTTCTTCGTCGTCGTCTCCATTTGGACTTGGTTTCGTTTAATCTAAAATCATTTAAAATCTTTAAAAGAGCAGTCTCTGTGGTTCACCCTAAAACCAGTCTGAAAATTATCCAGGACATTATGAGCATTAATAAATTTATTAAGGTGAATTAAAACAAGTTTTTCTAAGATTTTGCTTAAAAATGGTAAGTTAGATACCTGCCGGAAGTTGTTTAAATGCTTAAAATCTAAATTGCTCCTCTTTTGCAGGGGCCTCACTACCGCCCCTTTAAAGGCAGCACGAAAAAAAAAATCTGAAGGGAGCAATTCGTAAAGTTTAAAATTTCGTCTTAAAAAAAAACATAAAATTGCTTAAAAAAACGAGTGGGAATTGGGTACAAAACACTTGTAGTGGGCCTCACTGAGGAGAAAACATTATCGAGGGTCCCAGTTTCCACCAGGACAAAACTGTCCACTGTTTCCTCTAGTAAAGGCAGATTTGTCTAAAACCATGATTGTTTGAGAAGATAAAATATTACACCTGATGGTGTCTACCTTCCCTCTGAAGTGGTCTGCAAACTCCTCACACAGAGTCTTTGAGGGTTTTTTTTCTGAAATGGATAAAAGTATAATTAAGAATGTTATCAATGGTGGAAAACAAAATTTGGGGATTTATTTTTATTTTCTGAGATAATTCTGGAGAAGTATGCATTTCTGGAATTTCTTACAGCGTTGTTGTACGATTTGAGATGTTCTATGAATATCTGTAGATTTACGGTGATTTTTTTCCTCCATTTCCTTTCTGCCACCCTGCAGCTCCTCTTTAAATTTTTGAGCTCTTCATTTCTCCATGGTACTGTATGTTTTGAATATATGTTTACAACTTTAAGTGGAACCAGCAGATCAAGAGCAGATTTAAGCCTGTTAAAATAATTCACGATAAAATCACATGGGACAGGTAAAGGTACAGAGGACTCTGGTAGAAAGGAAATTGTGATTTTAAAAAACACACAGTAGTGCTTAGAAACAGCCAAGTCAACAACAGAGGACACACTGGTTGACAGGCCATACGCGATGATGTCCTCTGTTGTGAGTTGGCTGCATGACATGCTGACTAAAATCCATATAATTTAAAATATTTTTAAAAATCTGTCGATAAAGGATCTAAAAGGTTATCTATATGTAGATTAAAATCAACAGCTAAAATTGTCCTTTCATAAGAGTTGTGCAAAAATGGATTCATAAGAGTTGTGCAAAATTGATAAAAACTCTGAAAATTCTTAAATAAAAAGTGTGGTGCTTTTCTGAGGCCTATAAACTGTAACACATAAAATTTGAGGAGTGCTAAAAAGAGAGCCGGTGTATTCAAGTGGTAAAATTATCAAATAAAACAGGTTTGGCAGAAAGAGTTGATTAACTTATAAAAGCAGTTCTGCCTCCCTTCTGGCTGCTCCTCATTGAAAAAGAAAAGTAAAATAAGAAAAGGAAAGTAGGAGGGGAGGCCTCTGTAAGAACAGCCAGGGCTTCTGAACTCTGCCATGTCTCTGTTAAAAATAAACATTGAAGTTTACGGTCAAATATCAAATCATTTATCATAAAAGTTTTATTCAGCAGAGAGCGAACATTTAAAAGTGCCATACTAATAGTGATTGGAGGTGGAGTGACTGTATGATTGACTGGAGGTGGGATTTTTAGTAACTGTTTAAGATTATTTGTGTTGCATTTGTTCAATTTATGATTATCTGTTCGCTCTCTGCTTACAATAACAGGTATGAATGAAGTGAGGCAAGGTCCAAGTTATGTGTGAGTTACTGTTAAAATCAGGATTGAGTTTATAGGGACCAGCTGCACATCAGGATGTGGTGGATGGGGCAGAGAGGGTAGGAGCAGCTGGGGCCAGTGTGGGGGACAGGGGTGAGCGAGGGTATACCAGGCTTAATGTCAGCATGCCCGTGCCTTGTTTGTTTAAATGTAGTCCATCTGCCCCAAACAATTGACTCCTGCCCCGGAAATTTTAAAATTGTCTATAGAACCAATATTGTGCATTGAGGTGGCAGAGGAAAGCCAGGTGTTTAAAGAAAGGAGCCTGCTGAAACAACCTATTCCTCTGCCAATAGTGGGATTGGGGCCAGAGATAAAAAACGATAGGTGTTTCTCTTTTAAAAGATTAAAAAATGAATAAAATCCCGTTTTAAGAGCTCAGACTGCTGTTTACGAATGTCATTGGTTCCAGCATGAATTATAACTTTACTCATGGATGGGTGACATTGGATGGAGTCCAGAATCTGTTCAGAAATTTCCTTTACTATAGCTCCAGGAAAACAAAGAGTAAAAGCTGCTCTCATCCTAATGTGCCGGGTGATAGAATCTCCTATAATGAGTGTTGTGGCTCACTTCGCTATTGCTTTCACATGTTTGAAATAAATCTTTATCGCCCCAATAGAAAGATCAGAGTCAGAGATGAGACATGAGATCAGATGCCAGCAGCAGGGATTGTTATGCAGGGTCTCCAGGTAAGGAGATATTAGAACAGGCTGAGAAAAAGAGAACAATTGTCATGAAAAGCCAGTTAGGTATTTGGACAGGGTTTTCACTGATATTTCAGATTACTCTCACTCGCCTTCCAAAATATGCTTTTTTTGTTTTGTCTGTATTTTATTAGGTAACCAAGGACTGATCTGCGATGAAAAATATGTAATGCAAAAGTTCATATATTTGAGTAATTCAATTTAAAAGGTGAAATTAATATCATATATAGACTCATTACATGAGTAGAATTTGCTTTCACCAAGTTCTCCATCTTGGAGAGGATATAACAGATGGCATTTTCAACCAATATAATACCGATACCTGGATCTGAGTACTTGCCAATACAGATACTTCTGCCTCACAAAAATGCTATAAATTGGAACAGAGGTTTTATTTTCTTCTCTGCATGTTACAACAAATGATGGTTGATTAGACATTAAATAAAATACTAATAAAAATGACCACAAAACTACAAGTGAAAAGTAAAAATTTTCTGTGAAATTATTTCAGAGTCTCCACATTTTAAGTCTCAGTTTAAGGATTCAATAGGAGTGTATTGAAACAGTATTGACCCAAATACCCGATATCAGCATCGGGGTCGACATTCCTAGTTTCTGTTCATCAGCTGCTATAATTTGTTCTTTGCTGGTATTCAGCTGTGAATGATTCTTCTTTTTAATAATGCTTTTTTTTGCTGTAGTTAGCATGATGCTAATGCAGCTCTAAATAAATGCTCCTAAAATTTATTTAAAAAAATAATAATGATGCTTCAGTTGCATTTTAATGAATTTCTGCTGCTGCTGTTATAATGTTTGGCTGTTGGAGTTAGGAGTTAGCTGTTGACACTGATTTAATGATTAAATACTGAACAGTATGCAGGTTACTGAAAATAACTTTCATTGTAGTTAATTAAGCCCTTATTGTTGTTAGCATGAAGAATGTTCAGTTATTGTGGAATTGTAGTTATTTTCCACCCATTTATTTGAATGCTAATATTAGGAAGGGAAATCTATTGATATATTAGCTCAACCAAGAATGTTTTTTGTTCTACTAGCTGCCATCACTTGCAGCCCATTTGAAATGGCATGAAAGGTTTCCTAAACATGTCAAACAGTTACAAAAATAATATTTATGGAAAATACTTTTTAAAATTGTATTAAATTGTTAAAAGTAGTTTTTTTTTCATTCAGATGAAGTTCCAGACATCTTAATTCTGAACATTAGTGCGGTTTACCAGACCAGACCACTGTAGAAGTTACATATAGGACTATAGGACTGACTTATTTGGTGACCTTGAATCATCTTTGAATTGTCAATATTTGGCTTTTGTTTGAAAATAATTATAAGATAGTTACTTGCCCTTTTACTTTAAACCACTCATTAAGAGCCACTGAAATGTACAGTTTTTCTTGAATACATTTCTTTCTGCAATACAACATACTGTATTTACATGGAAACCTGAAATATTAACAAAAACACATTGGGTAATGTGAAGCTGGGCTTGAGCAATTAAAAAAAAATGATAGTCAGCATTCTGAAGACTTCCCTTTTACAAAAATGTTAAGCAATACTTTTTCAGTTAACTGAGTCCCATTCATTCCTTTTAATTATCAATTGTGCTATGTATATTTTACCATGGTTTTACTCACATCCCACTTCACATATATTTTCTCTAGATTTGTTGGGCCAGATAAACTAATAGTGAAAGGTTTAACACATTTACCCCAAATGTGATTTTATAGAAAGGTAACTTTCTGAATTAATTTCAGTGTTTGTGTTTTTGTACTGATTCCTGCACTGGATATAAGATGAGAACTGTAACAAAGTAAAAACTATTGTAAAGATATTTATAGTTATTGTATAGTTTCAAAGTGTTTTCTTTTTTGTCTAACCAACTGCACAACGAAAGACTAGAATTTAGAACGAGATTTGTTCAACAAACATATTAAGTGGAACAACAAGTGTGTCACAGTATTTTGATTTCAACAGGAGATTTAGTGACGTTTTATAGGGAAATATGACTTTCATTCCCCCACCCCCTTGTTTATGATAACATCACAGATTTTCTGCAGTCAATATATGGGCTGAGTGCTTAGCTGTGAGGAGGATCAAAATGGGGATCCTCTGGTTGAACTTGATGCTTCTTTTTGCAAATGTCTATGCCTCGCAGTCAAATGGTACAGTATTCCAGCTTTAGATTGTAGGACATTTTGAAGGTTCTTCTGTGGTAAAATGTATGGTTTTGCCTTTGTGTATTCAAACTCTACAACTGGAAATTTGTAACAGTATAGTGCTGATGTACAGCAGTTTATTTTCTTTCTCAAAAAACCTGTTTCTGTTGTATCCTAAATTAATTTAGAAATTTTAGTGCTTTTCATTAATTACTAAGGGAACTGTTGTTGAACAATTTCTCATTTCAGATTCACAATTTCAACTGATTAACAAACTCAAAGATTTTTGCTTAGTCAAAATCGGTACCATTTGCGACAACATACGTTGGACAACTGGCAAACGACTGTTGGTACCCAGGGTGAATAAATGCCTGGGAGTTCAGGGGAAAAGTGTTGGGAGTGAAGTAAGGCTCTATGATTGTGATGAAACAAGTGATCTCCAAAGATGGGAATGTAAGAATGAAACAGAGCTTGAGCTTCAAGGCCAGGAGCTTTTTATTGAGCTCAGAGCAGATAACACAGCTTTACTGTCGAAAACAACTGGATCCAACAGCCAACTAACAATTTCAGGAACATCTAGTGGAGCTTGCACAAGAACTTACAGAGGTGGGGAAACTCCATAGATTTTTAAGTTGAAGCCTACGGTTTATTGTTATCTTACCAGCTTGTGTGTGTCTTTAATTTAAAAACCATCGGTGTTATCTAACTAGGTTCTTTGTTTTTATTTTTTTAATTTACAGAATTTTACACGATTGAAGGAAATGCAGCAGGAAGGCCCTGCATGTTCCCTTTCTTGTACAAAAAACAATGGCACTCAGACTGCATCTTGTCTGAAAATGTAAACA
This sequence comes from Apricaphanius iberus, assembly GCA_028564705.1. Taxonomy (NCBI): domain Eukaryota; kingdom Metazoa; phylum Chordata; class Actinopteri; order Cyprinodontiformes; family Aphaniidae; genus Apricaphanius; species Apricaphanius iberus. The sequence continues at coordinate 25,903 of JAPXFQ010002340.1, forward strand.
ACCGTCTTTGGTGCTCGGTCGAAACAAAATTTGAAAATAAGACATGGGGCTTCTGCCCAACCAATGGTGAGTTCTGCTACATAGTTTTGTTTTAGCAGTAAGAGAGAATCATATTAAAATTGCCTTATAAAGGTATTCATACAATTTTAACTTTCTGGTGATTTTATGACAGACCAACTTTGCCTATTTTTGAATGCAAGGAAATTGACGCAGTGGAGTGTATAATGTGCTGCCAATTACTTTTTTATTTCTTTTTATATTTGTTTATCATCAAAAAAATTGTAAAAGTAAACAAAAATAACATAAATAAATACAAAATCAGATTTCAAATATAGTTAAATTTATTTAAAGCTATATAAGCCCATACATATGTTCCTGTATGAAAATTTAATAGCCCTCTCATTAGGGTTGTGGAGATTTACTCAGTGCTGTCCCCTGCCACCATTGGCTCTGCAGAGTTGAAATGGATATCAAAAGAAGTTTACCGTCACTCGTGACCAATTTTTTTTTTTTTTTCCATTTATTTCACAGTAAAAAGAGCAAAAAGCACATTACACATTTAAAAAAGAAAGCATGTGTGAGGGAGTGGAAGAAGCCTACAATTGGCTTATATAAACCACACCCAAGAGAAGAAAAAACACTTAAAATTTAATAGAAGAAGAAAAAAAAGAATTTAAAAGAACAATTTAACCATCAGATATTAAACACAACAATTTCATACAAAGAAACAAAATAAAGTAACATTAGTTTTGGAGCTTAGGATTTATAGATAAATGACAATTTAACAGGGAAGTGGATACTGCTCCTGTTTATGTTGAAGTAATCAAAAAATACCTTAGTCTGACTTTGTATACGGGCAAAGACACCGAGGAAGGATTCAAATGAATGAATTTTTTCCACAAGATAACACCCTGATATTTAATTGAAAATTGACGAAGAGATGTTTTATATAAGGGAACATAAAGATGTTTTGCTTGCCTAATTGAATAATTGTGAAATTTTGAATTACTGACAAAATAATTACGGAAACAAACTTGTAAATCTGAGTTTTGGTGTAAGACTTTGAAAATAAAACATACATGTTTGGAAAATGTTTATATTAAAAACAGTTAGCAACTGGAGTTGTTGAAAAATAGGTGCACTTGGGGCTAAATATCTTGAGAAGGTGGCTAATCTAACACAGTGTTTCTGAAGCTTTAATATTTTTTGGATATGTGTGGGACATGTGTTGGCCCAAACAATGTTACAATAAGATAAATATGGATAAATACAACTATAATACAATGTTAGGAAGCAAGAGTTGTTTTCAAGTCCTCTTATTTTTCTTAAAATACCAAGTGATTTAGTAACCTTTTTACTAACCAAAACCAATCTGCTCTTTCCAGCTAAGTTTGTGATCGATCTGAACACCCAAAAAACGGGTAGATGAAACTTTGATAATTTCTTCATTATCTATGTAAAGTTTAAGTTGATTACTGTCATATTTCTTGTTACCAGAAAATAGAATAATTTTTAACTTGTACAGAAAATTTATTTGTTTTAAACTATATTGAGTAATTAGACAAATCTTGATTTAAGACTTGAACGAGGGAAATAAAATCTTTATTTGAGACTAGTAGGTTTGTGTCATCTGCAAAGAGAGTTGAAAATGTAATATTTGACACTGAAGCAATGTCATTTACATAAATAAGAAATAACCATGGTCCTAAAATTGATCCTTGAGGAACACCATAAATAATAATATTCCTCCCCGACTCATGGTTGTTAAATGAAACATATTGCATCCTATTATGAACATAATTACTCAACCATTTAAGAGCAATACCATGAAAACCATATTTTGACAACTTTGAAAGCAAAATTGAATTATCTACGGTATCGAAAGCGTTTGAAAGGTCAAACAATACACTTATTGCATACTCTTTGTTATCCAGCGCTGTATGTATTTGGTCAGTGACTTCTAAAAGTGCTAAATAGGTTGAATGCTTTTTGCGAAATCCAAATTGGTGAGTATAGAGAATATTATATTTGTCTAAGTGTTTGATTATTCTTTTATACACCAACTTTTCTAAAATCTTTGAAAAGCAAGGTAATAACGAAATTGACCGATAATTGGAAAAGGATCCTGAATCACCTTATTTAAACAAAGGTACATCTTTAGCCACTTTTAAATCCGAAGGTATAATACCGCTTTCCATTGACAAACTGAATATGATAGTCTATGGCTTTAATATAGACCACATTACTAACCTGACCAGAGAACTTGAAATTTCGTCATGACCTGGAGCTGTGTTTTTGAGGTCAAGTATAGTATCACTGACCTCCTCAACATCAGCCAAGTCAAAATCATAAAACAAAGGAAAAGAGCCCTTTATGAAATTTTGTGGATTCACTTTAGTTTTTTTAATTTTATTAGCAAGTGTTGAACCAATATGTGAGAAAAACTTATTAAATCTACAAGCTATGTCAAAGGGATCTGTAAACTTAGAATTCCCATCTGTAAAAGTTGAAGGAAACTGAGAAGGAGCCTTTTTTCTTTTGAATAGTTGGTTAATAATATTCCAGTTCGACTTTATATTATTTTTCGATTTTCAGAATTGTTCACTGTAATATCTATTCTTGGCTGCTCTGGGGAGATTTATATATTTGTTTTTATAAGTTTTGTAAGTAGCTAAGTTTAAAGGTGTTGGAGATGAAATATATTTTCTGTACAATTTATTTTTGATTCTGCTTGACTTATTTAGTCCAGATGAAAACCATGGAGATTTTTTCTTATTATGTTTATTAGGGCGAGTAACCAAAGGAAAGCAAGTATTGAAAGCGAAGTTAAACCTTTCCATTAATACTAAATAAGCTGAATTTGCATTGCTTTCTGTATAAATTTGCTCAAATGAAACCCACTCCAACATATCTTTAAACTTCAATTGATTGCATTTGTTAAAATTTCTGTAAGTGACCAAAGATTTTCGTTTTTCATGTTTTGCACTTAGAGAAATAATTTGAAAAATGGGAAAGTGATCTGATATATCAGTAACTAAAATGCCTGATCTTGTTTGACAAGTAAAGTTATTATAAAAAATATTATCAATTAATGTAGCTGATTTATCTGTTATTCGAGTAGGTTTTGTAATTGTCGGATAGAAAAAATGTGCATATAACTGGTTGAGAAAATCCCCTGTAAGGGAATGAATTTCACTCTTAAAAAGGTTGATATTGAAATCCCCAAGCAATAGGCAGATTTTATTTTCTCTATTGATAAGCTCCAAAGTGTTCATAAGGCTGTCATTGAAACAAGCTATATCAGTATCAGGTGGACGATGAATACTGCCAAGGACCTTTTTTTTTTCTTTTTCGTAGGATTTAATTTCAATAAACACTGATTTAATTTCTGCATGATCAGAATTAAGACTGGGTTCTTTTCTGTTAACAAATTCAAAGTTTTTATGGACAAAGACAGAAACTCCTCCAGCCCGGTCTGGTCTAATGTAACGAGTAGACTTATATGAAGGCACCTCATAAAGACCTGCTTCTTGAATATCCTCTGAAAGCCATGTCTCAGAGCAATAATGGAAAACTCATGGTTTAAACAAGATAAATAATGAATTAATTGATCATATTTTTTTGGGAGACTACAAATATTTAAATGCAATACTGAAAATAAGTCCCTATCCCCTGAAAATGATTTGAGGAATGACTGAAATTTAGATGCATTGTAATATTCACAAGACTGAACAGTACTAGTTGATGTGAAAAAGTTAACGTCAGGATCAAAGTCAGAACTATAACCAATATTGCCCTGACGGTCAACATCAAATGGATTAAACAATATGTTGTCATTGACATTGGACATATTTATTGATTCAAAATTATTAGTCAAAAATACAAGAAATTCGTCATCAGTAAGCGGATAAAAGGGAAACTCTGAGGAACAGTTTTCGCAGATCCATGACGACCAAACACATGATGTCATTTTGGGGAGAGGCTTACATCTTAAATGAAACCCACTTTTGCAAATAGAACAGCAAAGCCCTGAGCCCATTCACCTTTTGCATTTCAAACAATTACCTATGAGGCCCATGTAGTGATTTTAGATCACTGCAAAAAATAAATAAATAAATAAAAAATTAAAACACTATCATTAAATCCAGTTGATTCACAGTTGCTGTGGAGGGGAATCCCTGCGGTTTTCTTTGGGCCTATTCAATGGATGAACAATCAGCTTATCATATCTCAGATATGCTATTTCCCCTCTTTGTCTGGCTTCTTTCATTGCTGGTATCAACTCTTTGTGTTTCAGACGAACTGATTCCGGAAAGTCTTCATTAACAAAGATGCTTGTGCCTTTAAGGTACTTTGCTTTGTCCATTACAGACAATTTGTCCTTTAGTCTGAGAAACTTGACCACAATTGGCCTGGGTCTTTGTCCTTGGCCATGTTGTTTCCCAGAGCGATGAGCCGATTCCATTTCCATGTGCTTGTGATCAAGTTTAAGTTTTTCTGAGAGGATTTTTCTGATCTTCTCCTCAGAATCGCACCACTTCTCATCAGATGGCTCTGGTATTACATCAAAAATCAAGTTATTGCGCCGAGTTTGATTCTCCAAATACTCTATTTTCCCATTTATGATGCTTAGACTTGAGTTTACAGATTTAATTTCATTGTTAATCTATTTACACTGGATTAACAAATTATCAGAGAGAGATTGTAAATCATCCACATCCTTTTGGGTGTATTGTATGCTCACTTTTAGGTCACAGAGATCATTCTGCAGTCTTTTTGTTGAAAGAATCCATGAGCATTTGAACAAAGCCCTTGTATGAGCTCTCTTGCTGATTGAGTAACTCTTTAAAGAAAGATTTCTACTGGTCTAAGATTTCACTTACCTGGATGATGTGGATAGAATCTTCATCACTCTTTGAGGACTTTGGAGGCATGGTTTTACTCCTATGAAAGGAAGTAGGCCTCTGGATTCCAGTTCGGCCTTGGTATTCCCACAATCCACAGATTATGTATTCTCAGACTTTTGAATAAAATATTGGAGCAACAGAGGGGAAAAAAAGCCTTTTTTGGCAGATATTAGGTGTCTGAAGTAAAAAACCTCAAGGATTGACAGGATTTAGGTAGAATGATGAGGAGGCAGCATCAATTTCCTCTTCTGCAACTGTTCCTGGATCCTTATAGGAAATGGTTGTGCAAGTGGATGTCTTTCTAGAGGCTGTTAGAGACGCCTATTGGTTTGAGATGTTGCTGTTGTGTGTGGGAAGGGTGTTTTGGTTTTTTATTAGTGGTTTTGGAGTTTTTAGGATTAGAGGTAAGGTATAATTTTAAAGTTTAATAACTGGATAATGTCATTAGCTGATGCTGGCTACCGGGATATTAATGTTCTCATAGGTGTTCCTAAGGATTAGGGGTCATTTAGGTGGAGTTTTATACTCTACCTGTGTCCATATGTTTAGTATTAAAATGTGATATGGTGTAGGCTACGCTAAACTGGTTACATTTTTAGAAGAACCTTGTCAGTAATGAGTTTGAGTTTAATGGATTAGAGATAAGATGTCTTGTGATATAAAGTTTAATTAGGTGAATGCTGACTACTGGGAAAACGTTTAGGAATATGCATAAACTATGTGGAGCTTTGTGCTCTCCCTGTGACCTTAGGTCTAGAATTATGACGTGATATTATGTAAGTTGAATTTGGTTCGGTTTTTATGCATATTCTGCCAGTAATTTTATGTTTAGGACTAATCTGATTCAATCACTTAAGTGGGTTAGACATGTTTTTGTCGTTCTGTGACTTTAGGTTTAGAGCATATATTTACTTGTTGGTTAATTTTAAATGGCCTAAATAAAAATTTCAGAAGCTGAAGAACAGTTGAAAATCTATTTAAGGGCATGGTTGTGAAACCTGTTAAATTGAAATTTCGGGTTTATTGGGTATGTTGCCCCCTACTGATAAGTATGTGTAGTATTGGGTGGGTGATAAGTATTGGGATGTGTCTGTGGTTAAAAAATTTGAGAGGGACCCAACTGCAGTTACAATGGCTGACAAGGGCGCCGCCATATATCCAGTCCACATCGGAAATCCCAAGCGGAAACCGCCAAATATAAAGCATTTCTCATTTCTGGTTGCCTAGCCCGGTTTATTTATTAATAATCCTAACAATAGAGGAGCATTACCTAAACATAATTACTATTTTCCTAATCCTAATATCAGAGGACCAGTGTCTAAACCTAATGTGATCCATCTATTTATTTCAACATTTAGGAGTAGTTACAGCCATGAAAAATTAACATTACAACTTAGTGATTAGTGTAGGCTTATACCAGGACATTTACAATAGTCTATAAACTTGCAAAGTTCATTAGCTAGTCAAACAAATCCATAGAATTGTGTAAATTTAAATATTTTAGTTTTAGCTTGGAGAGGAGTTTAGCCTTCCTCTGCTTGAGAACTTCCGGTCTGGACTGGATATATGGAGGCACCCTTGTCGGCCAACATAACTGCAGGAAGATACTCTTGAAAAATCTTGGCATTCACAAGGTCTGTTCGTCTAAAAGCTTTTTATAGTAATTTAAATTGTGTGAAAGAACCGTTTTATTATATAGTCCAGATTAAAAAATTGAAAGATTAAATAAATGTATATATAAATCAAATGATAAAAAATGGAGTGAAATATATTTTTACAACATAAAAATTGGTGAAAAATAAATTTATAAAAACTTTTTGAAAAAAGCAAAAAAAACAAAAATGGAACATTGGTGGAACAATGGAATAATGTTACTATATAATTAATTAAAGTATATCCTTATAACGTCTGATTACAGTTCCATAGGACAAGAGAAATCTATATCTACATCTTTAAAATCTATTCAAAATCTTTAACCCCTGATAGCTGATTACAGTCAGTTGGGGTCAGGGGTGTTGGAATGGGCCAGTAAGATGTGTTTGGAACAAAAATTGTCCTCTAGTGTCTGATTACGGTGCACTAGGCTGGGAGCAATTTAAGTTGTTTTTATTTTTGTAAGAATGGTTGTTCACAGGTGTCAGGTAACAGTATATCAGGACTATTGTGAAAAATGGCTAAGTTTTACATTTTACCTACCTACATTCTGTATTCTAGTGTCTAGTTGCAGTCCACTAGGGTGGAAACGAGAGATACATAGAAAAATAGTTCAAAAGTCCCCTAGGGGCTGTGCTCTGATTAGGGTTAGGGTATGGGGTTACATCTGGTCTAGGGGGGCAATTCTGCAATTCTGGGTGTATAGGGCTTACAATATTTGAAAATGTGTCAATTACGGTACATGATTGTGGAGGTGTTTTGTACCAAACTTTCCAGCAGGAACGGGACCTTTTAAAATCACATTTTCTCAATCTGTTCTAATTTTCAAAAATCTAGCTTTCATTCTAAGGTGACAAGCAAAGGTTTTTCCTCAGTGAAAGCTATGATAAGTCTTATTTGTAGTTGCCACCAACCATGTTAGGGACAGTAAACTTGGAATATTGTGTTCTGGTCAAAATGCAAAATACTAGGTGTGGCAAAAAACTAACAGCACATCAGCCTAAAAATAGCATTACCATGGTGAAACATAAGGTTGGCCACATTATCCTGTGAGGGGGTGTATAAAAGTGATTGAAACTTGGGGGGGCACACCTTGAAAACATACAATGGACCTAACATGCCTCCACAGATCCAATGGAACTGTTAAGATTAAATTATGTTTATGCATATCAATGTATGAGTCGAGCGCAAAGTAAATTTAGTTTTGAATTTCTGACACTGTTCTGAGACATTTTTTTTAAACCAACTTGAGTATTTTAAGTATTTTTAAATAAGAATTTGCAAAAAAATGCAGGTGTCAGGATTGATAAAGGTCCTAGTAATGAATTTTGAAGTATTTGCTCAGGTGAACTAAATATACATTCACATAATTTTTAGATTTTTGTTTTTAGAAAGTTTTTTTTTCTTCCATTTTATAATAAAGCACCGTGTGTTGTATATCAGGGTTTAGTCACCTTCAAATTGCTGACATGAAAATGCTGAAAGAAAAGCACTGCCGATATGGATTTAGGTTGACAACCAGACCAAAATCAAAATTGCAGATCTGTGCTCCAATCTGCACGAATCTTAGGCCATATGTAAAAGATTACCAAAATATTTATTACACAACCCTCCTTTATAGTCAAACACATAGTTAACATCCAGTTTCCCAAATTTGGCTTTGATACATTTTAGTATGTAGCTGTAACTATAAGCAAAGTCAGGTATTCTTACTTTTTATTTAATGTTTGCTGTCAGTGTATGGCTTTGGCTTAGAAATGTGATCCAAACCTCACTTTAGGCCTCAAGATCGAATGTGTTAAAAAACACTAAATAGATCTATCATATACAATCCCAAAGGAATACATTGAGGATGATTTAATCAGTAATCTTCCACAGTTAAGGACCATTGGATCAAGCACCCAACAAATGGCGCAGCATACCAGCTGAACATAGAGTCTGCTCTGACGTGGTCACAGGCTGAAACCAGCTGCAAGCAGCAGAGCGCTTCACTCCTCAGCATCACTGATCCTCATGAGCAGGCTTATATCACAGGTAAAGTGATGCAAACTCAAAAAAATGCATTAACTATTATATGTTGAGCTTTTGCATTTTAATGTTAGTTTTTAGTGATGCACATTATAGGAAAAAGCTATGTTTGAATTAAATAAAAAAAATGTGAAAGCTATTGAACTCCAACTGAACCACACATAGAGGTTTGTGATGGAATAGCCCAATGGCCAAGTAGTGAGGGCACATGATCTAATGGAGGCATAGTGACATGATCTCACACTCTCACATGTATACACCTTAGCCCATTGAACCGAACTGGAGTTGGAGAAATCGGGCAAAGGTACACAGATAATTTAATAATAATAATAATAATAATAATAATAATAATTTCTCTGCATGTAAATGACAGTCAGCAGACAAGCTGTTGGGAGTTGTTTCACTAACTTTAGCATTGGTTTATTATCTGTGTGACTCGAGCCCAACTGAAGAATGTCAGTGATGAGGGTGCATGCACCTTGCATTACGGAGTCTAACGCACTTGAATAATTAGATTTTCTCAGTAAAATGTAAACTGTGGCACATGTTGAGAATTTATTTATATGAAGCCAATCAAATGGCAAGGGTTAATAAATTAATAAAACCAAAGGTCATATACGTATAGATATAAGATATAAAAAATAGATGAATAGATTGACACCAATAAGTTATAGATAGATACATTAACAATTCATCTACTGTATATTTCATTTGAATCTTTATTTTGAGTATCAAATGCTGAAATAGACTGCATTTCCTATGATGCCTTAGGAGCAGAAAAAACATATAACATTTTTATATAGAATCAGCTGTTGTTTTGTTTATTGTTGTTATGTTATCCTCTTTTTTCCTTTTTTTGTTCTCTCCTCTGTGTGCATTGTGTTCCTTTGATTCACTAAACCTGTTAGTCGTCAAGACCGGAGTTTCGTCTCGTCGTTTTAAGTAACAAGATAAAGCTGTAAGAACAAAACTCTCAACTCTGGCTAAGCCATATAGTCCAATTCCTGCCAAAATCTTGATTTATACATGTATATAAACGTACTCAGTGTGTTTTTGCCCTTACTTGCCTGTTTCCTTGTCCTCTGTCTCACCTGTGGCTTGTTTCTCGTCTCCCAAGCTGTCTTGTGTTTCCCTGTTAATCTCAAGTGCATTTAATTCCTTGCTTGTGTCTCATCTGATCTCTTGTCTGGGTGTTCCATGATCTCCTGTTTCTCCCTGGTCTCTCCTTGATGGTTCCTTATCCTTCTACCCTGATTGCACAATGGACTGGGACTTTAAATAAGGACTGCAAACTAAAGAGCTGCTTGCATTTGTGTCCAAACGCTTCATGACAGCACTAGAATGAAGTATATATATAAACGAAAATGGTGAAAGCTAAACATTTTAATATCTGTCTGAACCGACTTCCTTAAAGTAGGAAAGCATATTTAATTTTTTCCTCTCCTAATTTTGACTCAAACATATTTGTTCATTTCCCTGAATCAGAATTATCCATAAAGTTTTTATATATATATATATTTTTTTTTTCTTTTTTTTCTTTTTCAAAAAGTGGTCCCAGTTTAAAACGTAATCAAAAGTTAATGGTTGTGTATACATGCAAGTGTGCCTTATGTAGATTTTTGAACAATCCGCTGCTTCATTGTGAAGTGGTTGACTACAGTTCTGGTTATACTGATTAACTCTGAAATCAACTAGTGGTCAGATCAAGGATTTTTTAAATTATTGACCAGTTGCTGACTCTACTCATAACATGTGAAACCTTATTCTATTGCCCTACGGTTCATGGTTTTATGTTAGCTGCATCTAATGAAAATAAAATGAAAGCGGCTCACTGAGTACTTGGAAACCTTGGTACTTCCTGAGATCACAGCGAAAAAGGTACATGCAACGTTTTAGATGTTAACACTGTTATACAGAAAAACTTCTCTCAACTATAAATGTACCACCGCCAGCAGAAAGTGTTATCTATTTGACAGGCATTGGCTTTACTGCTATGATTCCGGGTTTAAAGGTTAATTTAATGTCACTGCCTAGCCACTTGAAGAGAGATTATGAAATATAAATTTTTTTGTTACGTCTCTTAAGCTACGTCATTTATTCATTCCTTTGGTGTCTGTTATAGCACTACTAGAGGAAGGACGTAACAAACAAGGGTATAAGATTTGGACTGGTTTAACTTTGAATACAGACCATGGCTGGGAGTGGTCCAATGGAAATCCATTTCGTTACCTGAATTGGGATTCAGGTAAGTTTTTTGTTTAAGGTGGTGCTTTTAACAAAATTATTAGGCCACAGCATTGCATACCATCTTCTTTTGCAAAGAAGTTTAGAGTATTTTGTGTGTTTAAAGTTTCAAGCTTGCACATTACACACAAAAACGTACAGTTAATGGCTTGTATGATCTGATCTAATGTTATTTATGACATTTTAGGGCACCCATTTAATGATCCTGGACATAGATGTGGAATTATTGATGGTGCGCTGAGGTTCTCATGGCAAAGCTCAAAATGTGACTACAAACTAGGGTATATCTGTTACAGTAAAGGCGTTCTGGCTTCTCCAACTGAAGGTAACAATAAAGGTATAATCTTGCTCTCTTTCTGGAACTTTAAATAAAACAAATGTTCTACTTTTTACATAGGTCTTGGTGTGGGATTTTGCTCAGCCCCATGGATTCATTACAACACCCATTGCTTCCAAATGTTTCGAACTGAAAAAACTTGGTCTGATGCTCGGATAGCTTGCCGTCGGGAGGGAGGGGACCTCGCAAGCATCCGTGATGTGGAGGATCAAAGCTTTATCATCTCCCAGCTTCAAAACGGTATGGTATGAGTTAAACATCTGCTTCTCAAGTACCATATTCTAGCAAAACTTTTCAAACTTACTTTGCTTCTTGTTTACATGCAAATAAAATTTTCAGGGGAAAAAGGAAAAAATGAACACTTTTTTGGTTTTCACATGAGTTTATTTTTATTTTTCAAATCAGTCTGTTACCATCAAGCCAGAAAGTGAAACTTCATACAGTCCATGGTTAGACAAGTATCTTGTTGTATGACGCTTTCATTTTATCCTTTCTTCAATCATCACCATGGAAATGAAGATTTGTTTTTTTTTTTATTCGCAGCATCCACTTATGAGATTTGGATTGGGATAAATGACATCCAGAGGGAAGGCTTGTTTGACTGGAGTGACCACACCACAGTTAGCTTTACCAGCTGGGAGTTTGGAAGACCATCTGTTGCAACCGACCAAGAAGATTGTGTTCTTATCAGAGGAGAAGTAATATTTATGTTATCTATTTTTGTTTTATATGTTCTATTTGTAATCTATACCCAAGCACTGTCGCAGACCATCTCATTTTACAAAAGTTTCATCTTAATAAACACACTTCAGACATTCGATTAGTAGCAACTCGCTGCTAGACTTTCCACCTGAAAACATATGTGGACTTGCCTTTTAACTTAGCTTTTCAGTTTTACCTTTGTCTTAGTTTCTTAGTGATAATTTCATTGTTGACAAATGATTACATGTTGGTACTGATTGTTTGATTTTATACAGTTCTGGTTATATTTAAACAATGTTACATCACAATTAGGATCAGTGGGAGGGAGCAACTCTGACAGAGTCCAGTCCCACACTTGAATGTAGTTTTGCCTATGCAATGCAGAAATAAGGTATTCTGCAGTAATTACCATCATTTTACTCCTAAAAAATGTAGAGGGGACACTGTACATAATATATATATATATTTATTTTTTTTACCTGAAGTTTTATCTGTACTAGCTCAGTAAAGCAGATAGACTGGTGAGTTAAACATGGTGGCCAGATAAAAGTGATTGAAGTTTACCTTTTACTGGTTAATAATTTCCTCAGTTTGAGCATTTCTCCTCACAAATCAAGCAAAGCCTGAACCTGGAGCATATGTACTTTTTTGTTGCGCTAAATTACTCTTTTTTGCTATACCTCTTTTATGTCAAATTTACCTTTCCGCAGCACTAGGATAGGAAAATTGACATATTGTGTGCCAGATGTAGCACTCAGTACACATTTTAGTTCATAAGATCTGACAACCAGCCAATTAGAACACTAGATATAACTCCTTTCAAGGTGGGGATCTTAGGAAAGCTGTGTGCATATTCCTCAACTCTCGACTGTTAAACGACTTACAGTACACATAGAGCACATTGATCAAGTAACATTAACTAAAAAGTAAGGAACACTTTACATTAATACAAGAAATGTTAAAATACTGTATAAATCAAAGGATCTGGGATTCTGCTAGATGACAACCTCTGAGGGTTAAATATTTTAGTTTAAGTCTGAATTCACTTTGTGCATTTTTTTAAATGTAGAGTGGAAACTGGGTTGACAGTAATTGTAAGGAGAAACATCGCTTCATTTGTATGAAAGCAAGTACCTCTGAAGCCACTGGAGATGAAGTACAGCAGAGTCCGGGATGCAAGCCTGTGAGTTAAAATTGTATTTGACTTTATAAAAACTAGCATGTTTTTACTTGTAGTTCAAGACAGCAGCATATTTATAGAAGCTGGCAAGAAGGTTCCCCTGATTAAGTGGCATTAAGATTGAAACAAAGGCAGACATTTTACTCTTGCTTAAAAATGTTATAAACGTGTAATTTCCAAAAATAAGAAATCTAACTTCTGAATATAGTTTTATTATATAGACTTGTCATGACAAAAAAAGGTAAATGATGTACAGCCATGACCATGTCATAATTTTATTTTCCTTGAAAGGGTTGGAACAGACATGGCTCCTACTGCTACTATATTGGGAATGAGAAAAAAACATTTGATGAAGCCAATGATGATTGCAAGAGAACCAGGTCATCCTTATCTGATGTTTCAACGAGGTAAAAACTTTATTTTGTTCACTTTACAGTATGTTAAAATGAAAAGAATAGTTAAATTGGAAAAAAAATATTTTCTTTTTAAAGGATTTATATTTCAGGTTAATGGGATGTCCTGGTCTTTTTTGGATTCTAAATTGATGTAAAGACAGCCTTAAATAAAGAAAAACACATTAAGACTTTTAATATGTGATTGTCTGTGATGGACTGGCGACCTGTCCAGGGTGTACCCCGCCTCTCGCCCGTTGACAGCTGGAGATAGGCACCAACCCCCCATCGACCCCTTGAGCAGTTCAGAAAATGGATGGATGGATATGTGATTGTTTATTTAACTATTTAACAAACAACATAACTAATGTACAAAAACATGTTTCCTTATTTCCTCCATTAATATCAGTTGGCCTGCAGCAATTTATAAATAAATTTAGTCTAGAAACTCAAATTGTTACAAAATCTAGTAATCCAGAATGAAAAATATTTTGGCTGTTTGCTAGTCTGAAACATAAAGACACATGTTCTTCTATTTAAAACAAATGGGAACACTGAATTGGAATGAAGTAACACGACTTTGTAAAGAAGGGCAAATTTAATTCTTTACAACATCATGCCAGACTCATAAACCAAGGAATGACTGTGTTCAAAGTTTGTAACCAGTGTGGTGCAAAAGAATGTGTACTCATTGCTTATTCAGCTTATCCTAGTTATTAAGCTTACTCAAGCATTTTTGAATTAATATGGGTTTGCAATAAATTTCAGGAAGTGAGAACCATCAGATAAAATTTGTACTATGCAACTATCGGTGTACAAAACCTATTTGTATACATGTATGTGCATTACTCATCGACAAACTGTGCATTTTTTTTCAGGATGGATAATGCTTTCCTTGTGAGCTTGGTGGGTCTAAGGCCAGAAAGATATTTTTGGCTGGGGCTTTTAAACCAGAAGAACCGAGATGTTTTTGAGTGGACTAGCAAGGTCCCTGTGAGATATACTCACTGGAACAGTGAAATGCCAGGTACTGAAACTTTTTTTGTTCATAGGTTGGGTTTAAAAAAAAACAATTTTAAAAGTGACAGTTTTTAACTCCTTTGCCAACAAGGCCATAACCAGGGTTGTGTCGCAATGGCAACTGGTAGTTCTGCAGGCCTCTGGGACGTGTTGCCTTGTGGCAGTAGAGAGAAATATATCTGCAAACATCTGGCAGAAGGGGCCGTTGTGACCTCTGCACCACCAACTGTTCCCTCTTTCGAGTGTGCGGATGGATGGAACAAAGTCAGTGCAAGAAACGTCTGCTATAAGGTAAAATGTATTCATTTATTGGGTACACTACACTTCCATCCCTTGCATATACTTAAACTGTTTTAATTTATAGGGGCATTAAATGATATGACTATTATTCTATATGCGGTTATAATGATATTGACTTTAAAATTATAAGGATGTACAAAAATCAGTAGGTTAATTTGAGAATGAGAGACTTTATCCAGAGTCCAATATCAAATGTTTTAAGGCCCTAAGTTAGCGGGGGTTTTTAACTCTAAACATTCAACAGAGAAGTGGTTAGACTCATATTCTGTTGAAGCTGTAGACATGCTTATCATTAAGGCATGTGATAAGCCAGCATGAGCTGCTAAAATGTAGCTACAATACAAAAAGGAACATTATGCTATAATGACAAAGACTTTATACTTGTGTAAACTGATAAGAAACATTTTATTGCGCCAACAAAATCCAATGTAGAGGTCCATTAAATGTAAATAAATTAGAGGGGTTAGGGTTTTCTATAAGGTCAATTTACACGGACTAAGCCACTGTGGCAATAGGAAATGTCTAATTATTAATGATTTAATAGTGATCATCTGGACTCCTTTAATGCCATTGTTACCAGCTCAGTGTTAAAATAAAGGGATTATGGCACTTCAGGATTCATGAATTTTCTCGTGTTTATTTTAAGTTATTTTCAGGGTCTTCAAATAGGAGGACATGGTTTGAGGCCAGCGATTACTGCACAACGATTGGAGGAGACCTTATAAGTTTCCATAGTGCTGCCGAGCTGCTGGAGGATCGAGGGTACATTATAGATTTATGTATACATGAAGTAAACAATCTTTAGCTATTACTACTACTCAGTTTTCCGATGGTTTCAGTCAACGTCAACTGTCTGTGCAGTAGTGTTTTTATAGCCAAGAGTCTTCACTAAAACTTTAACACTGTTGGGATTTTTACCAAAAATATAACTATTTGGCTATGAATAGTCAAAGGACTGCTTATGGCAGTCAATACAATTAATAATTTATGGAAAATTATTATTATTTGGGGCACCACCTGTTATCAGGAAGTATTTTAATAGCCAAATGTCTATATCAGTCTCATAAAATGAAGGAATGAATTCTTTACCGTTTATTGACCATAAACCTTGCAATGTGTGTGTTGAACAAGAAATAACAACCGTTACTTTCCAAACACAAGATTTATTTACATTTCATTTCAAGGAACACATTTAAAACTAGCTTTCCTAACTATTTTGCCTCTATCCAAACATACCTTATAGAATGTTAAAAGTCCTCCGAGTTGCTGCTCGTCGATGAGGAAAGGGGGATTCTCCAGGGAGTGTTAGCCAGCAGGCTAACAAGGGTCGCTAACCTGGCTAGGAGCAGTGGGAAGCTCTTGGCTTTGGTTTCCTCCTGGCTGGCTGCGCGCCGATCAGCGTCCACCTTTTTAACAATACCTTTTTGGAGCTATCCAGTTTGGCATTCACCTCTTATCGGCTCGGTGGCTAAATGCGGATTCTGGTTGGTTCAGCTCTCGGCCCACGTGGCTCGGCTCCCGTTTCTCAGTGGTCGGCAGCCTGAAATTCAGAGAGGTTTCGTCGGGCTCTGGGGATAGATAAACAACGTCTTTGTTTCTCAATATTTAGGATTTACCTGGTGTCGGCAGTCTTTGGGTCCCTTGCTTTCCTCTGCTAGCCAAGGAATAGGATTGGAGGTTCTGTTTCTCTTCTATTGCCCACCACGGCGGCAGCAGCATGCGGGACGGTCCGCAGAGTTTAGGCAGAACAACAGGTTTGTTTAGCAACATTTTTCAGTCACCTGATTGATCGTCTGTCGGGGTTGCCCGGATGAGTTCCTCTTTGAACTCAGACATGTCTCCTTTGCCTGCGAAGGAAGGTTCTTTGAGTCTTCAATCTTGCCTTGGTAGCCCCGGCCGAAGGTTATGTGGCTATGTGGCTAAGAACGGGCAGCTGGGGGAGTTGTCCTATTTATAGGTTGCCCTGGTTTCCGCTTCCTGTGGGGCTAGAGCAGAGTAGTGCCACCTGATGGCTGTGTGTGACCGAACAATACCATATGATAATTAATGAACTACATGATAAATAAATAGAAATATCTGTAAAATAAAAGTTTCACATTTATATCCAATACTAATCATGATTGTGTTCTTTATACTGTAGCTATGGAAGTGTTTGGATTGGACTTAGTGCCCCTGACTCAAGCACTGGTTATGTTTGGAGTGATGGATCCCCAGTGAGTTCAAAATGATCAATCTCGACTGTTGCGTCTTCTGCAACGATCACTGTTATTATTAAAATTCAGAAGGAAAAGAAGTGATCACCAGAATTTGTGTTACATTTTATGAACAGGTAAACTTTCAACATTGGAGAGATGGGGAGCCAAATAATAAAAACAATGTAGAATCGTGTGTGGAAATGTTTATACATGATTGGAACAAGGCAGGGTCTTGGAATGATAATCACTGTGAAAAGTACAATTCCTGGCTTTGTCAGATCCCTACAGGTAAATCTTTTTAAGTCAGTTTAAGTCAATATTATCTTGTATCTGCTTAAGAAACAAATGCATTTACTTAAATAAAGACTTTGTGAACTAAGCACTGTTAACAATCTATTTTTATGTGTGCAGGAGTCACACCAAAGCCACCTCCACCCCCTGTTACTGCAGGTGATTGGATCATTTTTGTAGAGTATTTAGTCAGAGGAATGTATGTTATGTAGTGTTCTGTAGTAATAATAATCGTGATGCTTTACAAATATTAAATCAAATTCTTATTGTACTGAAAAAACACTGATTTTATAGAATACATATATGTACACACTGTAAAATTAAACTGCATACACTGTAACATTACAATTAAAAAGCAATAGACAATAGATTAACACAAAGTAGTGGGTGAATTCAAATTATATTTGTTTTCAGTGCTATTCTAAATAAAATTAAAAAAGTTTGTTTTTACATTTTTTCAGCTCCCCTTGGTCAATTATTTGCAAAACCTAATTTACTGTAATTATAACTGCAGACATTAGGTGAATGTTTCTGCTTTCCTGATTTAGATGCTGCCATTTTCTGCATTACTCTTTGTAAAATAGATCCATTAGATTGAATAGAGCATCTATAAAATATAAATTTTCTCGTGTTGCCACAGATATTTTAACCGTGTTGAGGTCTTGATTTGGGAAATATTATAAAAAAACATATGAAAAATGATATGAATGGTGTAAATAAGCTCTATATTAAGTTTACACATCTATTTTAATATATTTTACATTTTTGTTACTTGAAGACTACAACCAGACATCTGATGGATGGCTGGTATGGAAAGGGAATCAATATTATATAAACAATCAGGCAATGGCCATGGAAGATGCTCGACAGTTCTGCAAAGAGAAACATGGTGACCTGGTAACCTTCAACAGTCAAGATGAAAATGTGTTTGTGTGGAAACAGGTGAGCAGTGGCACGTCTGACACTGAAAAATTCATAAAAACACCAGTGAAGGAGAACTTGAATACCAGTTGAAATCTGCCACAACACTAGAAAGAGTAGTTTTCTTAACTTAGGATAAACAAAGTTTGTTTTTGTTAAGTACACATTGAGGGAAGTGGGAGGGAATTGTTGCTAGTGTTTTGTTTTAGGTTCTTTTATTTCAGTTCTCTTTTTTTTATTCATTACTATTTCTGGTTCTTATAGTTATGCACTACCACTGTGAAATTAACCTATTTGTGTCTAGATATACAGAGATGACAACAAATACTGGATTGGTTTAACTGTGGATTTTGACAGAACTGTTCAGTGAGTATACATTAAAACATATATGTGAAAACTTTTAGTTACATAGAGTTAGAATTATAAAATAAAAATACATATAATTGAATACATAAATATTGAAATTATCTTAATTATTGCAGTAGTACATTTCTCTCACTGAGTGAGGTTTGAAAAATATTTTACTTATTTGCTTGTGCTGCAATAAGATGGATAGATGGTTCTCCAGTATTATTCCTGTGGTGGGCGGATAATCAGCCGGATTTCAACAATTTTGACGAAAACTGTGTTTCCATCATGGGTTATAATGGTGAGTAAAATGGTATAATTTAAGTACAAAAATAAATAAAGAAAAGCGTTACAGGTGTCATCCTAACATTTGTCATTTTCATGTTTTAGCTAACAAAATAAGCAGCCACAAACGATGAAATTCAGCAGAAGAAAGATTTTTGTTGGTCGTCTTTACGATTACAAATTGTGGAAATGTCATTACTGTTTGCATCTTTTACAGCCGAATGGCATGATTACAACTGTGGATTTGAACTGCAATCTATTTGTGAACGCAGTGGCTCACCACCTGCAAATGCCACTGTGGCTCCTATTGTGCCAAAATCAGGTGGCTGCGAAGACTCCTGGAAAAAGATCAACTCAAAGGTGAGAACTATGTGTCAAAGTGGTGATAACTTAGTATAGTACAGAGTTATGAACTCTGTGTTTCTGGTACTGTATTTTGAATATGAAAAGCATTATTCTATGATGTAAGATGTGTCTCCATACTCCAGTGTTTCAAGATCATAAACAACCAGAATTTGACATGGGATGGAGCAAGGCAGCAATGCAGAGACATGGGTGGAAATCTAGCCTCTATATCTTCAAGACATGAGCAAGGTTTGTTTCACACTAAGATCATCATGTTTACAAGAAACAGGAAAATATGAAACAACTTAGAACACTTAAAACGCATGGGATCAGGGAATACACAAGAGGAAATAAGGAAACATAGGAAAGAGAACAATTATTTTTACTGCCAAATTATTTGTTTTTCATGATATTCCATATTAAATACGTGCAACAACTTTTTGAGCAAAAGTAGGTCAATCATGTTTCAAATGCACAAAAGTATGGAAAGCCATTTGAATATGTATTAGATATCTTTGATATCCAGCTTTAAGTCCATGTACTAGTACACACCTTGTCCTCACTAGTATGACATTTTGCCACACTAACATAACGACTTCGGTGCACTAGTGTAATGACTGCGTCTTACTTGTACCATTTTTTTCTACAGGTTCCACTTTTGGCCTGCTAGTTTGCAAATAGACCTTACTAGTACACTGCTGTGCTGCACCAGTGACACTACTAGACCTTACTAGTGGGCACGTGTCACACACTAATAGCCGCCTGGACCCTATTAGTATCGCCAAAATATGCACTTGTAGTACTAGTTAGGCGTTTTTGACCTCACTAGGACTACTAGTAAGATACAAAATATCCACTAGTAGTACTAGTGGGGTGTTTTTCACTTACTAGTACTACTAGTAAAAGCAAAGATGTGCAGTAGTAGTAGTACTAGTGAAAGCCAAAATGTCCACTAGTAGTACTAGTGAGGATGCGTTTTACCTTACTAGTACAACTACTAACTGCCAAACACTCTACTAGTAGCACGAATGAGACATTTATCGTATTAATAGTTGTACAAGAAATGTCTACTAGTGAGCCATGTTTTACTTTACTATTACTACTAATAAGGACCAAAATGTGCACCAGTAGCACTAGTAAGTGTCAAGATATCCACTAGTAGCACAATTAGGGAACTTTTACACCTTACTAGTAGTACTACTGACATCAAAAATGCTCATTAGTGTTACTAGTGGCACAGTTTTGTTTTTTAGTAGTGTAACTAGTAGAAGAGAGTTTATCTCACTAGTGAGGTTCTAAACGTCACGTGTAAAGGCTTTGGCTGTACTAGTGTGCATCTGTGCATCACAAGTTCATAACTAGCATAGCACTAGTATACAATTACACACTACTAGAGCGAGACAACACACTACTATTTTAACGTGACAAATTTCTGCACACTAGTACAGTACTTAGGCATGCTAGTAAGACCGCTACATCTTACAAGTGAGGCAAAACTGTACACTAGTTGACAGTTCTGTACCACTAGTAGTACTGGTGAAATCAAAAATTTGTACTAGTTAACATCTAGTACTTAATAAGTTTGTTTGTTTGTTTATCAAGATCCCCATTAGCTACTGTTAAAACATTAGATATTCTTCCCACGGTCTAATAATCAACAATAATTTTACAGGATGCGTCAACTCTTAGCAAACATATAAAATACAAATAACATAACATCTAAAATAAATTACTATTATACTAAAAAAAAAAACACATAGTAATAGAAATACAATAATCAAACACCAAATCAAATGTTAAAACAAATAAAAATTAAAATGACGCCTATACACACATTCAATTAAATATAAAATAAAACCCTAACTTGTCTTCTATGAGACTGTCATAATCGATACTTATATATGCATATGAATCAAAACTTAAACAAAACAAATAGCACGTAAATGCCACCTTAGATTCCTATTCTTATCAAACAAATAAAAAAAATCTGAATATAGATGCAATCTGTATCATATACAGAATAGGACACAAACGATAACATACATCACTACTATGTACCTTTACCTTCCCACTGATGAAATAATGGTCCTAGACAACTTCCCTGCAGTACCCCACAAGAAAGTAACTTAAACTCAGAATACTTTCCATTAAACATAACTGAAAATTGTCTCTCATTCCGAATACTTTCAACCCATTTAACGGCATCATCAGAAAAACCATATAATCTTAACTTCTTTAATAACAAATCGTGATCGTCAACATCAATTGTTGGGCTGGAATCTAACAGAACAATCCCTGTTAATTTCTTCTTATCCATATTTCGATAGCAGTCTTCAGTCATTTGTACCAGCGTAGTTAATGTGGAATGCCCCTTTTTGTATGTATACTGATGTTGTGTATTCAACCTATAATTACTAAAATACTCATTAATTTGGTCATAAATTATTTTCTCAGTCAATTTACTCAGAATTGCTGAAACACTTACTGGCCTATTTTTTCCTGAAAAGGTTATTTTTTATTCTTCTGTAGAGGAACTATTATGGATGTCTTGCATTTCAAGGGACACTTGCATTAATAATGTGACACACTGGCATTGCAATAACTTCAGCAACTAATTGTCATAGTCTCACATCAATAGCGTTAATTCAAGATAGTCTAAATTTTATTCCCAGCTAGACTTTTCTAAAAGTATTTACCTAAACTCTATTAAAATTAAATTCACATGCCTTACCCTTCATTACTCTATTCCTAATTATTGTAACTAATATGTGACAATCAAACCCTAAATGCCTCTCTCTCTGTAGTTCCGATACGTTATTGTCAAAATATTTTTTTAGATGGTTTGTTATATCTATGGGTTTAGTCATGAAATAATAATCAACATCCAAAAATGTAAACCATAATTTCAACCATTCTCCTTTTAACTCTACAACTGTCTTTTCATAATAAACCCTCTTTTTGTTCCTGTTTAATTTTGTAACTTGATTCCTCATTTGCTTGTACTACTCCCATAACACATTATCACCCAAAGAAATTGTAACATTTTGTCTCTCATTGCCATACATCTTAATGGTGCATGTTTGTTCATAATCAGTATTATCAATTCGTTAAAAACATTCACAGCCTTATCCTCATCTTTCTCCTGTATGACTTGTTGCCAGTTTATATTATTGTTTTATATATTATTATTATTGGCTATAGTTTTGATGATGACTTTATTTGGGGTTTGGGAAGGGTGGGGTTTGGAGGGTAATTTTAACCTGTCAAGCACTTTGAGAAGCTTTTGTAGTTGGAAAAGCATTTTATAAATAAAATTTGATTGATTGATTGATTGATTGATTGATCAATGAGTGAAGCGGCATATTCGTATTACCAACTAAAATATTTTTCCAAAGGTTAGTGATGATGCAGGTTGGAAAATTCATACATTTTTGTGTAAACTTTGATGGCGGGTCTCAAGAAAATATGCCGCACATCGACAAAGTCAACAGCAAACTTGAAACAAAGCATCCAACTGGCCAGTATTTCAAGGTATGTGTAAATCAGCTTCTAAGGAACCTTAAACCCTTTAAGGCCAGCAGTGAATTGCGTCATAAATTTTATCAGTCCATTGTGGCAAGTGCTGTGTTTTTCGCTGCTGTGTGCTGGGGAAACTGCATGACGGCCAGAGAGGAGATCCGGTTGGATAAACTGGTCAGGAAGTGTATGTCAGTAATGGGGAGAGGAGTGAACACTACTATGGGTGTACTAGTGGAGAACAGAATGAGGAGCATGACGCAGGCCGTCCTCAACAACAGTAGTCACCCTCTGCATGATGCTGTGACTGCTCAGAAAAGCCACCACAGTAACCTTCTCCTCTCCATGCATTGCAGGACCAAGAGGTTCTGGAAGTAATTTATTCTGGCGGTCATAAGGCCGTACAATGGACCCTCATAATGTGCACCTATTATTATATTTATGGTAGTTTTTAATCTTAATTTATTGGTATTGATGTTGTATTGTTAGAGTGTTTTATTATGAATGGCAAACACTGTATGCTGCTGGACACTCGAATTTTCCCAGTCGGGGATTAATAAAGTATCTCTAATCACACAAAAAATTAAGACACTGCAAAGATGTACAAAAACAAAACAAAATCCTCTACCACTTTTTTTTTGTCCATTATTTAACAGGGCCTATATCGTGTTGGTTAGGTCATTACTTGCAGTCAGTGTCGGTTGTATTTAACATGGCGCTAGCTTTATTATATGTTGCTATGATAGGCTTCGGCTGCACGGTGCGATGGTTAGCACTGTTGCCTTGCAGCAAGAAGGTTGTGGGTTCGTATCCAAGCCCAGGGTCTTTCTGCATGGAGTTTGCATGTTCTCCCCGTGCATGCGTGGGTTCCCTCCGGGTACTCCAGCTTCCTCCCACAGTCCAAAAACATGACTGTCAGATTAATTGATCACTCTAAATTGTCCTTAGGTGTGGGTGTGCTTGCATGGTTGTTTGTCACTTTACAATACTTTGCATGTTTATACCAGAAAACCACACATATCCTAATTGGCTGTGGCTGCAAAACAATTAAACTTAATTTCAAATACTAATCAGATACTAAATTCATCCATCCATCCATTGTCTGAACCGCTTAATCCTCAAGGGGTACACCACAGTCAAATTACTAAATATAAAAATGTAAAGAGGTATTACTGCTAAAAAACAGTTTTTGTTTGTTTAGTTTTGTTTTTGGTCACTGGGAGGTAAAATTGATCAACAGTTTTCAAAAATAATGACATACTTTTATTTTTTTCCCAGTCAATACATAATGTTTAGCATTAATATCTCCTCTGTTTTCCTGCGGGAGTAGATACCAGCGCATTTTGTGACATTTAATAGACTTAAATGCTGTTTTTAAGGGGAAGTATTCCAAGTACTTGGAATAAAGTACCAGGAGTCACCAAAGTAATGGAATACGCTACAAAATACATTTTAAAGAAGGTATTCAGTAATATTTTACGTAATACATTTACAAAGTATTCTCCCTAACACTGTCTCTATGCAATAAAGAATGATCCATAGTTGCAACTAAATGAGTCTCCAATATTGCTTAAAGTATATTCATTACAATTTCATTTAATTATAGGTATCTTATTTCTTAAACTACATATATGTGGATGACCCACATTTAACCCTTTATTAGAACATCTTTTTACCACTACCATATGTAATTCACATTTTTACTGACTCATCTTCATTCCTAAATGTCCAATAAACTATAAAGAAATAATATGACAAAAAAACAACATAAAAAAATCCTACATGCTGTACAGCAGAACACATATATCCTGTTTCTTATCTCATCCTTAAAACTGCCACACGCTCTCTGCACTATCATCATCACTGGACTACTCAGGATCTAGTCAGCAGATGTTGTTACATAGCCCAGATATTTTTATCATACTTTTGGTTATCATTTATCATTAAACAGCCAGCAACATACAAGTCTTTGTAACACAATTATATTTCCATAACATTAGGGCTTAATTGTCCAAGAATAATTGAAGTCATTCACAAAATAAAATTCTGATCAAATTATATCTGCTTACACCCCATTACTCTATTCCTATAGAATTAAAGAAAAACATTTTATTTATGCACTTCAGCTGGAGGTACTTCATTTGTCAATAACAGTTCAATCCATATTAGCAAGCACATCATCCGAACCTTCAATCAAAACTGCTTTAACTTCCGGTTCAATGCCCGTTTTGAAGTACATCTCTGCAGCCAAGTGTCCGGTGAACCGTCTGGTTTCCCCTTTGTAGGTCAGAATCCAAGTAGCTGGATGAGTGATTCCGTGTTTCACCCCAGCTTTCCACAATCCTCTCCCCACTTCCCAGAAATATGCTGTGACTCTTGCTGTCTCCGCGGTGTAGTCAGGAAATATACTGTATGTAACTTCATTGCTTTAGTAGCAAAAAGTTTAGGTTTTTTCGCCAGTCTAAAAAAGTCTAAAATTTCTTCTCTGATCATCATCCTTAGCATCCTGACAATCATTGGGTGCTGACCAGCTTTGTTCACTGGCCCAACTTGATGCGCCGGCTCCACTTCTGGTGCACTCTGCAGCTTTCCATCCAACAGCGTAACTCTAGAATCCAAGCTGTTTAATGACTCCTCCATGTTATGCACTTTAATGGCCAAATATTATGGCCAAATACATTAATTGCTTCAAGTTGTAGCTCATTAATCACAGCCTTTATTTCTTCTCTTAAGATTGCTCTCAATTATTCTGATAGCTCACCCGAATCCATTTTGCCAGTCGTGCTGATCTCATGCACCTGTTCTGTGAGAAAGTGATCCCACTGCTTTGTTTGCACCTTCGTCTTGTTCTTAAACATATCACAACTCTCCTCATTAACCCATCAGTTATTGACATAGACTGTAGTCTCCACCTCATTATTATTACAGCTGATCGATATTTCAGACTTTAGATAACCTTCATCTTCCTATAGTTTCAATCTAAATCTGTAGCAGATTCCCAGCACAGCCTTTCTCAGCATGGACGCATGCTCAGCCAAGTGTAGCACTAGTAGAGCAAGTATTAGTAGCACACAAATGTCAACTAATGCACACTATTCCTTCACTAGTAAGATGTAGCTGTCCTACTAGTATGCCAAAGTTGTCCTAGTGTGCAGAAATGTCTAACAAGTTACAGAAATGTCCTACTAGTTGAGTATACTCACACACTGGTAGTGTGTAATTGCATACTAGTAGCATGCTAATATCCAACTAGTGATGCAAAGATGCTCACTAGTACAGCCATAGCATTTATATGAAGCTCTCTAGAGAGACAAGCTTTCTTCAACTAGTTACACTAGTTAAAAAACAAAAACGTGCCACTAGTAACACTAGTGAGCATTTTTGACATCACAAGTACTACTAGTAAGGTGCAAAAGCCATCCACTGGTGCTACTAGTGGATTTTTTCCCCCACTTATTAGTGCTGGTAGTGCACATTTTGGCAATACTAAAAGGGTCCAGGAGGCTACTAGTCCATGACACATGCCTACTAGTTAGGTCTATTAGTGTCACTAGTGCAGCACAGCAGTTTACTGGTAAGGTTTGATTGCAAACTAGTAGGCCAACAGTGGAACTAGTAGAAAAAAAGTTACAAGTAAGACACAGTTGTTATACTAGTACACCCTAGCCATTATACTAGTGTGGCAAAAAGTCTTACTAGTGAGTACAAAGGGTTACTGGCAGATGGACATAGTTGGACATCAAATATATATTTAATAAATGCTGAAATGGCTTTCCATACGAAAGGCATAGAGATATGTTTCTCGGTCATGTTTAATACTGTTACTTTAAATGTTGTTTTGGACTTTTTCTATTCTGTTATGACATGCATTCTCTCTCTTTCTGTGTTTTATTGTTTTACTCTGACTAAAGTTAAGTTATTAAAGTTCTTAAGTTATTATTGTTTCTGTTTTCAGTGTTTTTAATATCACAAATGGCTGACAGACCCACTACAGACCTTTGGATTGGTTTTCACAGTGCTTACAAGAATGGATTTTATTGGACTGATGGAAAATCAAAGTCATATGTCAATCTCAATTTGATGGTAAGTGAAGACTATCCGATTTGAGTTTTTGGGTTGAAAAAGAAATACTGTATATAGTACCTATAGGATGATGTATGTGAAAAAACCCTAACCCTTTTTTTCTGGGTCTAATTTTAGGCACAAAGTTCCTCTCAACACTTTTCATATCTTAACTACAACAGATTTAAGGTAACATGCAAAATGAGTTTACCCTGGTAGTATGAAATGAATATTAGAAATTAATGTGGACTTGCTGTGTTTTGTATTACCTCAATTCTCACTTGTTAAAATAACATGCACAGGAGGTTTAGAAAAATCTTTTTTTTAAACTCTAGACTAGTTAACTAAATTTTCTTATGTAGTTTCTGTAAAACTTTTAACATCTGGGTTTCTGTTTTCAGATGCCATGGAGGGATAGATGCAATAGATAGATACATTAAGTAGTTCCTGTCAATTGATTTGTCCACACATCAGTATTAGTTTCAGATCATGACAGTATTTACTGTAATAAAGTTTAGCCATATATCTGAAGATAGAGTGAGAAGACGATAGATAGATAGATAGATAGATAGATAGATAGATAGATAGATAGATAGATAGATAGATAGATAGATAGATAGATAGATAGATAGATAGATAGATAGATAGATAGATAGATAGATAGATAGATATACATAACTGTAACTCTAACTGATTGTATTTTAACACACTGTCTATCACAGCATGGAACTCAATTTATACAGTACCATTAACTTTCTGTATCTTAGTGAGTCCATACATATCACGTTTATAAGTAAATTTCATAATATATATATATATTTTTTTTAGATACGATGGAGTCAAAGACATGAGGCAAGTAATTATTTTATTTCTCATCCATCCATCCATCCATCCATTACAGCTTCCTGCTGTAATCACCAAAATGAAGTTGGACCAAACATACACACTTGTACCTCAGTTAACAAATACCTACACTATGTAAAACCCTGGGCTTTATGTGCAGTGGTGGCTACCTCAGACAGACAGAGAAGTTCATTTTCATTCAAAGCACAATACAAAATTAAATAAGAGTTCAAATCCATTACAAATTAGTAAGAAGATGCTTAGTTCAAGTCTCAGTACAAGTTGTCTGCATAAATGCATGGGATTTCTCTGGGTACCCCTGAATCCTCAAACAGTCCAACATGCATGTTAGTTAATTTGTCACCCTGCATAAAAATTACTTAAATTACTTAGTTATTAAAGTATAAGTTATATAGATTGTTGTTGTCATTATATTATTGTGCTAAGTTTTTGTTGTAAAACGTAACATCGCCACTAAGTTAATCTAAAAGGGTACAGAACATAACAACAGTGATTGCCTATAGCAGTGGTTCCCAAACATTTTCTTCTGGGCCCCCCTTTTGGTTTACATAACACCAAACCCCCCCCGCGCAAATTCTCTCACTCACACACCTTATCCAATCAGAGTACACTGCAGTTTATTTCACTTTCACCCTTTTATTAAGAAAATTGGACGAATTAAGGGCTGACTGCAATAAACAACGGGTTGCATAACAATAAAATACAACCTCAAGTAACAAAACAACAAACAGTCTTACCAGTGTAAAAAATGTAAGGGTACATTTTTAATTGTAGTCTGTACAACAGTATTTTTGCTGTCAGTGTAATTTTTTCAAGCATCTTAACAACGTAATGCTTTTCTTTTTTAAATTTGTTGTAACAAAATTCCACACTGTGATCCATTCATTCTTTTAAAAGAAAGGTTCTCTGTTCAAAAAGGGATAATAATTATGAACAACTCCCTGAGAGGAAAATAAATTAAAATAAAGGTTTGTCATAAAAAATGACTTAAATCCTGCCATCTTCTCAGTGACTGGTGTGAGCCTGCTTGTTGCTGCAGATCTTCTCAAATCTGGGTTTTAGTTGTGAGACTGCCACCCTGAGTTCAGTTTCAATGTCCAGCTTTGACCATTTTGCTAGCTGTCAAGTAGTGATTTTGTTATTTTGTTTATCATTCATTTGTCTCGCGCCCCCCCTGCAATGGCACGACGCCCCCCCTAGGGGGCGCGCCCCACACTTTGGGAACCACTGGCCTATAGAATCCACTGTACACTTAGTAATAACAATTTCAGATGAAAAAAAAACATGGATATAGCAATAGAGAAAACATGTTAAAAGTAAAAAAATGTTTAATAATTAAATTGGTTCTATCTCTAATAAGCATTTGTCTTTTTCAGCATGTAAACCATGAATGACTATGCTATTAGCACACATTAGTATTGAGTCATTATAGCTGAGGTTACTTGATCGTTTTCCCTTTGTGGCTCATTGTCTGGTAAACATAATGTAACTTTTTAATATCTGGGTCTATTTTGCAGCACTTAATGAGGCCTGCTGTAAGTATTTCTGAAGTGATATATATCGTTTTCACTTTGAGGCCCATTGTCTGATAAACATAATGTAATTTTTTTAATATCTGGGTCTATTTTGCAGCACTTAATGAGGCCTGCTGTAAGTATTTCTGAAGTGATATATATCGTTTTCACTTTGTGGCCCATTGTCTGATAAACATAATGTAACTTTTTTAATATCTGGGTCTATTTTGCAGCACTTAATGAGGCCTGCTGTAAGTATTTCTGAAGTGATATATATCGTTTTCACTTTGAGGCCCATTGTCTGATAAACATAATGTAATTTTTTTAATATCTGGGTCTATTTTGCAGCACTTAATGAGGCCTGCTGTAAGTATTTCTGAAGTGATATATATCGTTTTCACTTTGTGGCCCATTGTCTGATAAACATATTGTAACTTTTTAATATCTGGGTCTATTTTGCAGTTCTTAACATGGTCCGAGGTAAGTAATTCTAAAGCTGTCAACAGGCGAGAAGCGGGGTACACCTGGACAGATTGGCAGTCCATCGCAGTATATATATATAAATTCTATCTATTTTATTGTGGTGTGCTATCAGTTTTATTCTAACACACTACCTGCGTAATCATGAAATTGTATATTTGTAAGATGCAGTCTGTTGTATCAGAGTGTGTTAGCTGTCATAGTGTAACATAGTTTGTATACAGTCAAAATATATTATAACATATTATTATCTACAGGTAATCCCAAAATTATTCATATTTCTCTAGAGATAGATATAATCTATATAACGTTATTTCGTTTAAACAACAAGTTTGTATTTGATGGAAAAAGAAACGGACGTCAAAAGATAATTGTAAGACATTATTTGTGTTATCTTTTAAGTTACAGTGCACACTCGGTAATCACGGGGGTCGGGGACAACAGCAAGCCGCAAATAGCTATAATCCTTGAATACTTAAGAATCCCTCTGAAAATGCTTTTAACTATCTATCTTAATATTTCAAATGCTATATACTATACCTTAATATACATTAAACCATATTAGCACCACCAAATAGGACTTACTTCCATCCTGAGGAGTATAGCCATACCAAAGAATTGGCTGCTTTGCAAACACCTGCCATTAGTGTGTAAAGTAGAAGTGTGCCTAGGTATCTCAGCTTCCGAGCTGGAATATTTTTGTTTTTCAATATTTTTGTTAACCTCTATGAAAAGAATCTGCAAAAGGCACATTTTTAATTTGATTTAAAGTCACATTCCAAAGAAAAAATATTTAAGTTGTTGAACATAAAAGATTGAACCACAAATAGCCAGGGGTCCATACCATATGTATCTCTTTCATTAATGACAATATTTTTGTTCTTCCATTACAGATTTTTTCACATGAAGGAAAATGTGCTGTAATGAACACCAATCCTTCACTTGGTATTGGTACATGGATACCAAAGTCCTGCAATGACACCAACGGATTTATATGCCTAAAAGCTGTTGGTAAGGAAAATTCCGTATAAAGAAATAGTAGTTGGAGATGCAGTTATGTGTAGCAGATATCAATTCATAATTTGTAGTCTCACCAGTTTTTATAAATGTATTTTTTAGGGTCCAATGAAACCTCTTCCAGCTTTTTGATTATTTAGAATCTATAAGATAATGAAAACTTTTCTTGAACCAATAAGTTAGTGTATTGCAGTGTTCTTTTAAGTAGTTGCTTAATTTTATTGTAAGAGTCACAGGTCTTTTATAAATGGTTTTGTGCCATCAGCATCATTTGAAAATGATTAGTCATTTTACTGTTTTTTATTCTATTCCCATCATAAACAGATCCAAAGATCCAAGATTCTGCTGAGTCAAAAGTTTCAACAAACTATATCAAAATAGCAAATGACTCCATTAAGCTTATTGTTCAGCAAATGACCTGGGATGCAGCTAGGAAACACTGTGAGGCTGATGATGCCAACCTGGTCAGCATTCGGACTGAATGGACACAGGCTTACATTGAACTGTTGGCTCTAAATCTCAACCGCTCTTTATGGATTGGACTCAACAAAGCCAAGGTATGGATTAGACTCTTCAAATTAAATTGTGGCATTGAAAGCCTTCAGTTTAAATTTGTTAACCCTGAAAAAATTGCCTCAGTCACATCAATATATTATTTGGTGTTCTGACAGTTTTCCCATCGTACTGCTATGAAACACTTTGAATTAATCAACAATTAAAATAAGATGAAAATTGCATCACTCGGTACTACAGATACATCTCAAAATATTGAATGATGTGATAACATTGGCATTTTTTGTCACTAATTTCAGGCAGTGAAATTCTCATATTATAGATTAAATACTCATAGGGCCTGATTTATCAAGATTCCTGATAATGACTCCAAAATTGCGTGCTGCGCTAACAAATTGTGTGAGTGGGTTGTCCATAATTTGCTGGTGATCTACAAAAATTCTATGAACAGGCACAAGAAGCAGTATTCAAATGAGGAGTCTGCTGCCACTAATGTGAGCTGCGTCATGGCTAGAGGGAGGAGGATTGTGCATGGATTCATGCGTCTATGGTAAATAAAAAAAAGGGAGGGGTGAAATATGTATCCATTCTATGGATACGTATACGTCTAATTAATTACAATTAAGCTAGAATGTCGTGAAATATGTTTTCACGTTCTTATTTAAATTATTGCAGAGTCAGCCTAATTGAAGCTGTAGCATGTCCCGAACAAGTCACTTAGATGTTAATATTTTACTAACGTTGTTGAAATGCACCACACTTCATCATGGCCTTAATTGAATGTCAAGTTGCAGTACAAAAAAAAACTGTAATCTCGAAATGTGCTATGTGAAATTGATTTTTTTTTTTTTTTAAATGTCATGTATATAGCTATTTTATAATTGTGGTATTGCTCATGATTACTACAATTTATTAATTAGAACCCAGCAAGATTAATCACTACGGGGAAAACTACTGAGGATCCACAAGGAAAATAACTTACTGTGTGCTCAGCTCATATTTCTTAGGTGGAGACGCACTGAAAACGCGGTGAGATATGATGCGTCTTAGGGGGATAAAATTGGTAAATATTTACATAACTGTACGTTTTATGCCCATTAGACTGTTAATTACTATTAGGATTTATTGCGTGTGAATGACATTTTTCGTTTGTCATTGATAAACTTATGTTGAATGTGTTGCCGCAAAGTTAAGACATGCCTTTCAGAAGCGCTAAAGGTAGACATAAAATAGCCAGCACAAACATTTTTAAGCTTAGTAAATCACACTGCACCTCAAACAACTACTTATTGCCTATTCTCTCAATATTTTGAGTATTCTTACCAAAACGCCTATATTGCATATTTAAATTAGGGAAAAGAGCTAAAAGGATTGCATATGTCTTGCTTCAGGTTTACCGGGAGCAATGCTCTCTGCATAATGTAAGTAAATCAAGTATGACGTGTTTTTGCGACACTGTGTAGTTTTCACCGGTTTTAACAACTGCAAACTGTTGATAAATCAGGCCCATTGAGTACAATATTCCAAACCTATTTTTCTTGTCCATTTAATTACGAATTACAGATAACTCAACCTCAAAATTCAGTGTTTCAGAAAATGCAAATAATACAGAAGATCAGCAAAAAACTACATTTTAAACAGAAATGTCAGGCTGCGGGAAAGTGTTTATTTGTATGGACTGAATATTCATGGGGTTTATCTATCTTAGGATGTGTCTCAGTGAACACAACTAATGAAGTATAGTACCAAACGAAAAATAAACGTTTTTGAAATGAAATTCTAAAAGAAAGTAATGAAAATAATTGCAACATTTAAAACTTCTTAAAAGGCCTTTGGTGACAAATATAATTAAATGTTAGTAAAAAAAAAATCTGTAAATTAGTCTAACTGAAGTATGAGAGTACCGTTTTAAAATGACATTGAAATTCTTTTTTAAAATGACTCCATCACATTATGCAGTAAAATGTTATTTCTCCCTCTTAGTGTATTTAAGAGCTGCAATCCCCCAAAAATCAATTTTCGACTCACATTTTTTTGTGCATGTTTTAGCTGTATGAAAAAAAGTAATAACTACAAAATGTATATTAATTACATATATAAAAATTATTACCCAACATAATTACATTTAGGGATTCCTAAAACTGTTATTAAAAGGAGTAATAAATTAGGTGTGCTTAAAAGTACAAATAATAATGTTATGTCATATATTTGGAAAAAAAAGACCTTTCTAAGCACTCCTGTATTTTCAGAAATAACTCTGTACAGGTCAACATTTCTTTAAACCAAGACTTTAAATAATTGATCTCAATGAAATCTGATTTATCTTCTGCTTCTGTTGTTTCTATATTCCAGACCAATAACTATTTCAGGTATATTGAAGGCTGGCATGTTAAATTTACACGATGGAGCAATAATGAACCACGTACGGATGGAAATTGTGTCTATGTAGATGTGGATGGAAAATGGAAAACTGGTAACTGCAATGAGAGCATCAGCAGCGTTTGTATGAAGTCTACAGGTAAATTCAAAAAGCTAAGTTCATCTTAATTCATTAGACAACTTAGTCTTTATTTTATTTTAAATTTTGTAAGCTTCTTTTTTACAAATATGTACAACTATACTTATCTTTTTAATAACTGATTTAAAATGTTAAATTTAATTCCGTCACTGTACATGGCCTGAATTTATACAACACTTTTCTAGTAATATGACCACTGAAAGTGCTTGATGCTAGCTTGACAATCATCATGTCATACTCACAAATGTACACATGTTCATACACTGAAATGCAGATTGGTTGGCAACTTGGGGTTAAGTGTCTCAGAGGCAAATTCACATGTATCAGAGCAGTCTGTAATTCAACTGCAAAACATCTACCTTCCATCTGAGCCACTGTCTATGGCATTCACAGACACCCCACCACAAGATGAGTCAAAAGATTATCCTGGAGTTTGTCCAGAAGATCCAGATCCTACCAACCCATGGCTGCGCTACATCTGGAAACCATTCAGAGGTTTTTGTTACATATTTTTCAATGAGGCGAAAGAGTGGAAGGATGCAGCTACCAGCTGTCTGGCACATGGTAGGTGTTTTTAAGTGAAAAACTTGATTTTGCAGTAATTAAAATTTATATTGCATTCACAAAAAGAACTACTGCTGTATTTTGTAAAGGTGGAACCCTTGTCAGCATTGCAGATCCCTTTGAACAGGAATTCATAAGAAGTAACATTGAAACATATAGAGACAGAGAAACGTCTTACTGGATGGGCCTGTTCAAAACTCATAAAGGTACATTACAAAATATATCTCCATATGTTTATATTCTGTTTACTTTCTGTTTTAAAAAGCAACAAAT
The DNA here is from genome assembly GCA_028564705.1 of Apricaphanius iberus. Lineage (NCBI taxonomy): Eukaryota > Metazoa > Chordata > Actinopteri > Cyprinodontiformes > Aphaniidae > Apricaphanius > Apricaphanius iberus. The sequence continues at coordinate 60,372 of JAPXFQ010002340.1, forward strand.
GCTTCAAAAAAATTATTATAACAAAAATAAATATATGTTTTCAGGAGATTGGATGTGGTTGGACAAAACAGTCATGGACTTCTCTAACTGGGAAAGCGGTGAACCTCGTTATAAATCCTATGGTTTAATCAGAATATCAGATGGGACATGGAGTACAGGGGGTCATTGGAATCATAGGCCATACATCTGCAAAACAGCCAAAGGTAAAACCTCTACCATTAATTGAATTTGTTATGTAAATATTTTATTTTATTTCATTTGTCAAAGTTAATTGGGGTTTCATTATTTGAGGTGACTTGGAGGGAGCTGCTTTCCAACACGTCACCTCAAAATGTCGTTGCCAGACCTCTGGGAACCAGAGCCATATAAACCTGTTAAACCACTCAGATAACATTATTTAAAAGATTCACATCTGGGGTAGAGTAGGCCTTTATAAATGTCCCTGCTGGGTCTAGTGTTCAAAGCTAGTTCTGAAGCTTGGTCCTGTATTGCTCTTTTCTTGATTTCTTCCCTTTGTAAATCAATGTAAGGTATCACTAATCTCAAAACACTGTATGTAAAACAAGTTTATTTTACCTCAAACCATAAACTGTTAAGTATTAGAATGAATTCAATAGTATTTTGGACTGTTCCCTAGCAATAATCTTCTCTTAGCTTTAACAAGTAAATTGTAGTGTAATTTGTTTTGCAATTTTGGTCTTATCTTTATTTGTCATTTTCTCTATTTTCTCTTACAATTGAAACCAGGCATTACAACTTCATAGGAATACACATATGATTATTTTTTACTGTTTGACTTTAAATTGGAGTAAAATGTTGCCTTTCATAGTTTTTTTTCTAAGAAGTTGAATATATTTCATATGATTTACTATCCGTTTAAAGACTCAATATTTCTGACTGGTCATATAATATTTTAGATATTTAAGGGGTTCTGAAAATGTCAAATGATAATATGAACAAGTTGTTTGTGTCACATCATCAAAGGAGTATTAGCTCATTTCAAAAATCGTTCAAAAATGTTTTTCATCATTTGTGTTAGTCTGTTAGAACAGTAAAAAAGCACTAATGAAATATCCAGTCATGATATTGTTCAGAAAGGGAACTGATTTTATTTCCCAGAGCATAACCATCCATCCATACATTATTTACACCATATTATCTATACCATCCATCCAGGGTCCAGTGCCTATCTCAAGCCTATCTCAACGAGAGAGGCGGGGTTCACCATGGATAGACCATGACAGCCAGACAATAAAATTTAGAATGATAATTTAGAATAACGTCATAATGTTTTGGTCTCTATCAACACTAGAACAAAAGCAAAATAGCTTGTAAAGATTCTAGCTTAAGGTGATTTAAAAACATTATTACCCACATTGATATGAGTTCTGTACTAACATGGGCTAAATTTCTGCTCAGAGAGAAAAGCCATTTCTATAAAAGCAACATTTATTTAGAGACAAAAATATCAATGGTTTGATTGGTGGAAAAAGTAGAAAGTTCTAAATTCCAAGAACACCATAAGCATCTATACAACATCATGCTGCAGTGATATTGTGATGTACAAAGGATTTGTGCACTTCACAAAATAGATTGCGTCATTATCAACGATAAATGGCCTGTATTTGTATAGCTCTTTACACCTCATTCAGTCATTTACCCACACTGGTGATGGCAAGCTATGTTGTAGCCACAGCTGCCCTGGGGCACACTGACGGAGGCAAGACTGCTTGGCACTGGCGCCACTGGGCCCTCTGATCACCACCCATAGGCAGTTGGTGAAGTGTCTTGTCCAAAGACACAACAACCGCTGGGGACTGAACCGTCAACCTTCCAATTACATGACGAACGCCCAACTCCTGAGCCATGGTCACCCAAAGGAACATTTTGTGGAAAAACTGAAGCAAAATCTCAGGCCATGACCCAGAAAGTAAACACCTGGACACAGATAATTCTAGTAATTAGACAATAACCATAAGGATGCCACCTACATAGTTACACACTGGCTTAATGAGACCAAAATTTTTGTTTTGGAACGACCATCACAAACTAAATCCCGAAGAAAATTTTGGAGCTGAGCTAAAAAGGTGTGGGCAAGAAAGCTTTCCTACAAACCTGATTTAGTTGCACCAGTTCTGTCAGATGTAGTGGGACAAAAATTCAGGCAAACCATTAAGAGAACCTTTTGGAAAGATAACAACAACAACAAAAGTTTATTAAAGACTACTTTTTCATCAAGTCAGTTTTGGTCTGGGTTTATTTATCTTTGCTTTATTGCACTGAGGAAATACAAATTAATCTAGTAAATAAGTAAAAGGCGGTGCCTAATTTAACCCAGAGCTGATTTGGCAGGCAAGATGAAGCATTGGCTTGTAAACAAACAACAATTACATGTAAATAAAAAAGCAAAGTATATCATGTAGAAAATTAATAAATAAATAACATGCTAAAAGACTAAAAATTCCTGCATTGAATTGAGTAATTAATTGATTTGGAGATACCCTCTTTTCAAATCATTAAACCATGCTTAAGCTCCATGTTTTCTTTTTTGTTTTTCAGAATGTCCACATACATGAACGAGTTTTATTTTTTCTTCCTTTCTTTATTACATAAATTAGTATAACGATAGATTTTGTTGCATTGCTTATTATTTTGTTATGTTCTCTGCAGTGTTACCACCACCGCTGCCATCCCTATCACCTTGTAAGTATTATAATAATTACAGAACAAAAGTGCCAGTAATGATTCTATTGCTTCTAATGTGCTCTTTACATCTCTACAGATGTTAAACTGGTTTCTGAAGATCGCAGCCGAATGCTTTTAGCAGTTTTGTTCATTGCTGTGATTGCAGTGGGGGCAGGTATTGCGTTTGCTTTCTTCAAGAACTCCCATCATCACGTATGTCTTCCTCGCAGCTTCCCCAACTTTGACAACCCACTCATCAGCAACACAGAGTCGGATTTAGTTGAAAGTAAAAACCTGGTGGAGAACGTAGATTAAGAGAGCACTGGAATTTGTGATATCATCTACTGTATCTACTCTGCACTAGTAACATTTTGGTTTTACAAGTTCATACATCAATTATCAACTGGCGTACATTTCTATCCAATTATTGTAGCAGCAGTTTTCATCCTAAGTGTGGCAATAGTAGTAGAATCTGACTTTTACCACATTATAATTATTGGATTTACTGCAAACTGCTAATAATTAGTGAAAATTACTTGGCCTCTCTATTTCTCTTGAAACCTTTAAATTTGCACACTAGCTTTCTAATCTGACCAAAACATTCGGTGACTATTAGGGGCTATTATATTCAGTATTTGACTGGTTTAAGTTTTTGGGACCATACTAGTTAAGTACTGCATGCTAACGTTGTCAACTAATTACAAAGTTCACCAATAGTTGCAAATGAATAAACTGGTTGAAGCTATTTCAATCTGACTAATAAACTAGAGCAATAAGAAACAAAAAAGTTAACTAACTAGTGTTTTGACATGTATTTCCTGGTAATGTAGTAGACTTGTAATGTGACTAGTTAGTTAGTTAGGTTAAGTCTTGGTGACCAAAACAGTTGCTTCTGAACTAAACACCAGTAAAGCTTACAAAGCAGATTAGCCTCAGAAAATTCACTACTGCAGTCAAGTAACAGCTACTTAATTTACTAGTCATCTTACATTCTGAAAATATCAACAATTAAAATGGATTTATTGTTGAAATGCCAATAGAGATTTTTTTCTATATTTATTACGGAGAAAGGCGTGGATAATTTTTGATATGCCATTTTTATAACATAATTAAAACTGATATTTTTTATATTCAAAACTGATACTGATATTACATTGTTTAATTTAGAGAAGTGTATATCTAATTTCTAATCAAAAACAGATTTGTTTTGTTAGTTGAATGACAGGTAGATCAGGTACAGAAAATAACTCAGAGTTTTCTTTTCTTTTTTTCTTTGCTGCTCTAACATACTAGAATAGACAAAACAATTTAAAATAGACAAGTAAACAATTGACTTTACAAAGTAAAGAGTCAGACAGCAGCTATCATCCTTATACGAAATGTCAGATAGCATATATTTTAATATTTTCAACAACAATACATATTTCTCAAAACTTACTCCCGAATGCTGTACAAAATTATACAATAAAAATACATCTTGAAAGGAATAATCGGTCTTGTTTATTCAATGCAGTCACACCCATTGGGTCTACAGTACTGAACAGTGTAACAGGCTCTCAAGTTCTCCATTCAATTAAATAACAAGGCAAATATGAAACATATGCAAATGCATAGATTGTATTCAAGCAACATATTTTATCACAATAAAATGCATAGATTATCCTGCATACAACTGAGTGTGACCACAAGATAACTCATGCTTCCAGAAAGACTAAATGCAAGACATTAGATAGGTTTAAAGATTTTCAAAAGTAGAAGGGAAAATATTACCTTTATTAGAAATATAGATTAAAAAGTATTGAGCTTGTAAAATTTGAAATGAAATTATGTAATATATTCTAGAGACAAATTAAAAAATATGGACAAAATATTATAATAGGAAAATACACACAACTTTGCTGAACATTGAACAAAAATGTGTTTATCTAGTTTTTTAATTGAGTCAAATTTTTCATGTGCAAAAAATTCTAAATGCCATCAATGAAGAAATTCAAAATTGCAATACAGAACCTAAATAGAGACTGGGTCTTTCAATTCAACAAATTTCAACTTTTTAAGCAAAAATGTTTCTTTAAACAAAGATATTTTCAGTTGTTTCTATAATAATTCAAATTCTGTTCGAGATATTGTTTCTTTATTATATAAAAAAATGGAAACAAATGATCTTTCACAACTAACAAACATATCCTGATGTTGACGATGTAAGTTGTAAAATATATTTGAATTGTTAATCATATTTTATCAATATAAAGACAAAATTTGGTAATAAAAATTAAATACAAAATGAACTGTTTTGTCATTTTCATTCTTATTAAAATTATATTGTAAAGGAAAAGAAATCCCTCGTCCAGATAAGTTAAAAACACAAGAAAAGCTGCAAACATGTAATTCATCCACTCTATGTTAGCAAAGAGAATATAGTTAAAATTTGAGCAGGGAACTACATTAAGAAGAAATAAAATGTTCTAAAAGATGTCTATTTTTTTTCTGTAAGTGCTAAAAAATAAATGCATATGGGCTTATATAAGAGTAGGCTATTGCACAGCAATTGTTTCTCAGGTACAGATTTTTGCACATTATTTGCTCAATCTATTCGCTATGTCTATGCATCTAATTCACGAAGCAAATAGCACTGATGTCGAAGCAAGCATGCCCATCAACTGCAGTAAGTTTGTGCCAGATAAATAATACAAAACATTTTGTACAATCCAAGTATTACCTCCAGCAACACAGCAGGCACAAAAGTGAAAGAGCGAAAACAAAATATTAAGTTGTTTTTTTTCTTCTCTTATGGGACCCTCCTAATGCTTGAAGAATCCCCTAAAACTATTTCACAGCATCAAAGGGAAAGAAATTTAGGAAGCACATTTTCAAAATCGGTATTCTATGTCAATGTTAATTGCATACCTACGGATGCAGGACAATCATAAGGTTGAAACAAAGTTTGTGAGACTTTTGAAGTGTTTCAGTTTTTTTTTAATTTATGTATTTATTTATTACAGAAATCCTATTAAATATTTTAGGCACTCATCAGTCAAAGAAAGGTTCCATTTCTGTTGTCATTTCATAAAGGCTGCAACGTATCAGTTTTATTTTTGTTTGTCTCATCATCTGAGGTGCATATCTGACCAGAATTTCTCAATAACTGTGTGGTAAACACCAATCCAAAGAGTTTCATGTTCACAAATTTGGGGAAATTGCAGTGACACACCATTTGCTTGGCAAGATAGTTTGAGGAAGGTGTTGAGAAGTAGCATTTGTAGTTTGCTTCCATTTTTGTGAAGGATAAAGTGAATCAGTGTGTGTGGAGAGAAGGTTGCACAGTACAAAAAAATAATAAACAACAGTATGAAAGTAAAGATTGCCTGCAATCATGACTGTTTCACCTATGAGTGCTTTACAAAACGGGCAGCATAAAAATGTTCCTCATCTTGAAGTAGAGACAGGTCAGTCATCTATGTAAGACTCTTTGGGCCACTGACGTCCATCTCTGTCTCTAATTCGATCCCTATCTCTCTCCCTCTCCTTGTGTCGGTCTCTGTCTCGATCTCTGCCCTGCTTCTGGTAGTTGTGGTGAATTTGTGCAGGATAGAGATCTGTGTGGTTTGTCCGATGTGGGATATGCTGGTGATGCCTTTGATGTCGGTTGCGGTTGTTGCGCTCCTGCTCATAGCTGTCCCTGTCATGTAGTGGGCCACGATGGCGCTGGTGATGATGGTGATGGTGGTGTTGGTTGCTACTGTGACGGTGATGACCCCGATGGTTGTACTGTATCTCCTCTTCTTCTCCCACCACCACTTCCTCCACCTCGTCATCACTCTCCTCAGCCAAATGCCTTCTTGAAGGCCTCTGGCTGTAATCTCTTCCTGACTTCACATTCACACCACCAGATGTTTGGCTGTGCTGGCCGTGGCCATGGTGCTCCATCCGACGGTGGTGATGGTGGTGGGTGTGCTGGGGTCTTTTTGGTTCTGTTCTCAGAAGTCGCTCCTCTTCGTCATTTTTTTGGCCTTCCTCAACTCTATCCTCTTGATCTAGGGTTGATGGGGGCTCCCTGTCTGGGTGGTTTTCACGTGAACTTTTCCTCTTGGGGGCAGCTGACTTCTTACTTTTTTGATCATCCTTGAAAGAAAAGAAACTGAAAAATATCACTTAACTAGTCACACAAACAATTAAAGAACTACCAATTCCAAATCACAGAGAGTATGTGGAGAAAATGAGAACAATGTGAAGGACATGGGTGAAAAATGTTCAAAATGGTGAGATGAAGATGTGGATTTTCAGCTTAGGTTGTAGATTTTGAGCTGGATTTCTTCGGAGTTTGTGTCATATAAAAGTATTTTTTCAGAATATACTTACACAATTTTCAGACCCTACCAAGGAAAAAAATATGTGTAGAAAAATGAGACTTTCAGCTGCTTTAATTCACTGCTAATAGTGTCCATAACCACTTCTCAGCTCACTAATATAATTTACATTGGCAACAGTTGTTTTGAGATGCCCAGTAGTGCACATCAGAGTAACCATGACTGTGGTAAACAAGGCATAAACTTACAATTTGTCTGAATTCTGGCAGAACATTTTTATAGCAATTTTTCTGATAAGCAGTCATTGAACTATCATAGGCCAGAATTTGCAGACATTAAACAGAACTGTCTATGTATGGCTGTGTTTTTGCCTACATTATTTACAATGACTAAATAAAAAGCTCAATAACTCACTCACCAGTTGTGGGCCTATTTCATTTCTTCTTCAACTTTGCATAGTAGTAGGGTGAAAAGACATGAAATTAAAATGTTAGGTGGACTGGTGGAAACAAATACAGATTAAGTAAATAGTAAAAAAATAAAATGAAAATCAGCAGTTATACATCTGTAAACATCACATGAATGAGATGAAATTCGATGAGATGATTTGAGAGGGAAACTATAGAATTTTTTATATTTCACTACTTTTTTTCTCTATAAATGTGTATTATGTACCGGCACTGTTGTTGGAGTTGCAGGGAGTGTGTTCTCGGCCAGCTGTGCTACAAGTGCATTCGCAGGCTCCATCTCTGGTGGATGTGATGCTCTCCAGTAGGATTCAAGATAATCAGCAATGTGCTCACAGGCATCAGATAGCTGGTTCTCGTCTAAGATGACGTCAAACATTTCCTACAGACAATTCAGAAGCAGTGAAAGATTAAGCAAAATATGAACACCAGGATACATTGGAGAGCATTTTAAATGTGTTTTCTGCTCTGAGGATGTTTAATGCAATTTTCTTCATTCAAAAAACCGATTATTTATCACATGTAATTTATTTTTACCCCTTAATGAGATAACTTTTCTAGTAATTTATGTAGCTGCTGGAGGATGGAGCACCTCCAACGGCGGGGCAGTGAGGCGCTGCTGGTCTAGAGGCACAGTTTGAATGGAAACTATGGCAACACTTGGAGATGTATAGATCCACTTTATTGAGACCTAGAGGCACAGTTTGACGGCGCTCCCAGACTAGTCAGCTGATAAATGGCATGGCAGCAACAAGTTGGATGACGCTCTGAGAAAGACTGCAGTGTAGTCAACAGGTATGAAAAACATATTTTAGAAAATACCTAGTATTGTCTTACAAAAGAAAACCATAAATGGCTCAGATCAGTATCATTGACAAATAAAAAACTTTTACATGACATCAACATGTGGCATTACTAGATTTTCATTTGAACAAAACTGATGTAGTTGTTTTTTTTTTTCATTTCCAGCAGATAACACTCACCGGTGGACACTGGGCCAGCTTGTCTGCTGCCACAAGCTGAACATTAAGATGCTTGGTTTGAGACTTTCCTCTTGTCTTGATGAGTCTCGTCAGCACCTACACAACACAATATGAGATAGAACACAACTAAAATGATTTAGTTTTATTTTTGAAAAATGAAACACAACTGGTACAGATGTAGAGATAAGTATTTTAACAAGTGGCTGATGAAACCTACTTTTGGTGAAGAGATCTTCACATAAACGAGAATTGGAGCAAGGGCGGTCTTGGTCACCTGTATCGGGTGGTTAACTGTGTCTGCATCTAAAACCACAAGCTGCATGCTACGGGCCAGCTCAAATATGCGCTCCACCTCACCTTGGATCTGGGCTGGAAAAACAGAAAATGTAACTTTTCAACACTAACACTAGACAAAATGTTTAATGTGCAGCAAAAGTTCACAAAACACATCATATCACTAGTGGACCTAGTGAAACTGACAATAGTAAGTGTGGAAAAGACTAGAAATTGGCTTGTCTGTACAATAAAAGCTGCTCTGGATTGTCACTGATTCAACCACCTGCCAAACACAATTAACAGCTGCCAGTTAAGGACTCAAAATTCTATGACTTCCCGGAAAAGCAGCACAGGGTAGAAAATGAGTGCACGAGGATAGGGACAGACAATTGCTGACTTTTTAGCTGTTCTGGGCTGTTTAAGCTGCTCAGAAAAACTTTTTTTGTGTGTGCAACTAATATTAAGTAAGTAATGTTTGAAATGTTTATATTATTTGTGTAATTATAGTTCCTTATGACAAAGTTGAGTTGTTTACTGCTTGGGCTTACGTGGCTGAAGATGGCCCCTGTGCTTGGCGTGCCTCATGCTCCGTGTTTTTACCTATTTATTATGTTTATACTTATGTCCCAGCTTATCCCAGCTTATTGCTTATTCTATCGGTCTTAACATCTACGTCCACTGCCTGTTTCATCCATTAATGCATCCATCTGTCCAGCCATTGTCTTTTGCTTATCTGGATCAGGTCATGGGGGCAGCAGCTTGAGCATAGAGATCCAGGCTTCCCTCTCCCCAGCCACTTGGGCCAGGTTCACCGGAAGAATCCCAAGGAGATCCGAAAGCTAGCCGAGACACATACTCCATATATTGTGTCCGGGGTCTTCTTCTGGGTCACTTACCAGTGGGACGTGCCCGGAAAATGTCACCTGGGAGGCGTCCAGGAGGGCTCCAAACCAAATGCCCGAGCCATCTCAGCCGGCTCATGTCGATAAGTAGAAACAGCGGCTCCACTCTGAACCCCTTGCGGATTAATGAGCTTCTCACCCTATCTCTAAGGACGAGCTGAGACACCCTGCAGAGGAAGCGCATTTAAGCAATTTGTTCGTGTGATCTTGTTCTTTCGGTCACTGCACAGTTTATGACCATAGATAATGTTGGAAGCTGGTAGGAACTGGTAAATCAAGAGCTTTGCCTTTTGGTTTAGCTCCCTCTTCACCACAACAGAGTGGTACAGTGCCCCTGCATCACTGCAGACACCACACCATCTGCATATCAATCCTCCACTCCATTTTTTCCTCATTTGTGAGCAAGAACCCCAGGTATTTGAAAACCTCAACTTCAGGCAGGACCTTCTCCTATGGTCTTGGATATCGGGGCAGATTCTCATCTCAGCTGCTTAACACATTAGGCTCTGAACCACTCCAGTGAAAACTGTAGATCACCTCCTGATGAAGCCAACAGCACCATATAATTTGCAAACAAGTAGGGACCCGATCCTTAGGCCACCAGAATGGATCCCCTCAACACCTGTGCATAGAAATCCTGTTCATAAAGAGCATGAACAGAGTCGGTGACACAGGGTAACCTTGGTAGAGTCCAGCTCTCACTGCGAACGAGCCTGATCTACTGCCGGTAATACGAACCAAACATTGACACCGGTATTTCAGGGATCACACTGCTTGTATCAAGGGGCATGTATCACATGATTCCCCAGGAAATGTATTCGAGCACTTCCTCCAAATCCACCAAACACATAAAGACGGGTTGGGTGAACACCAGTGCACCCTCCAGAACCCTGCTGAGGGTGAAAATGGAATTGTTTCTCCCATATCCGAGGTTCCACTATCCCTCAGACCCTCCTCTCCATAACCCCTGAATAGATTTTAGCAGGAAGGCTCAGAAGTATGATCCCCCTGTAGTCAGAAAATACTCAGCGGGCCCCACCTTTTTAAATAGGGGGATAACATCATGAAATGGCAATGAATAAAATGGAGAATGGAGAATTTTCGTAGAGTGTTATAGAAAAATATTTACTTTAACAAAAATTTGAAATAATTATAATTTTAAAAAGTTACCTTACTTTTTATTTTAACATATGGAACTAGGCTTTCAAGTTTATGTATATTAGAACTGTTAAAACCATAGATAAAGTAATAATTTAAAATCGTTACCACTCAATTCTACAAATTTTTAGTCTTAATATATGCAGCCTTTGCTTTTCTCGTTGTGTTTTGCTCTTTAATGTTTAATGTATCAAATTATGTTCTGTTTTACTTGAAATAATAAACAACTAACAAACAAAGCAAATGATGGTGAAAACTTGGCACATTAAGAAATGAAAAGCATAGAAAAAAATCTTTCAAACACCAATTATACACCATTAAAACCAAAGAGACTAAGACCTTTAGGCAGCACTTGGAAAAAAAGGTTGCACTAAAAAGATACAGCTTTCATTTGTTTTGTTAATTATTAGTTTGTCCTCCCAGTTCCAACAACAAAGGTCAATGCATCAAGATTTCTAGAACTCATGACTGGAGTCATATTAAAACTTGGCCACTAGAGGGAGCGTGGGAAAGGGCATTGAGCTTCAGTGTTACAACATATCTGACAACCCACTGACACAAAAGCACTTCAGTACACTTTAGCTATATATTTCAAAGCTGTACATCACAGGCATTTTAATTATATATAAACTACAAATTAAGCACAAAGGAATAAAAGGGTAGCAGCAAATGATACCAAACAGGAGGTAAATGAGAGGAAGAATAGAAAGGAGGTGGAGGAGTCAAAAACACAAGGAAATCCAGTGCTTTCAGCTGTACATACCGGCAGCATCTGGGATGAGACAGTAAAGAGAGACAAGAGAAAATCAAGTAAATCTTCTTCCTACTCTTGTTTTAACCCGCTTCCTCATCTTCTATTGAAATAGGCAGGAAGGATCAGATGGTATACAGGGGAATGGTTGTGACTATTCTATGGTATAATGTCACAAAGTAACAAAACATCTGTTTGCTCTCAACAAGATGAAACTTCCAGAAACTTCCTGAAACTGTTCAGTATAACAGACAAACCTCTAAAGCTCCAGTTCGTGTTGATTCTGATGGGAATTGATCAGAATACACAGTGAAGAGCCGCTTGATCCGTATGGGGCTGCATAGATGTGGATCAGTCAAAGAGCCAATGTTACGCGAATGGCATCTTTGTCGGGGTAGGGGTGTATTATGACTACAGTAAATATTTGACGGCATGTTGAGCCTGCCAGAAAGAACTATTGTTTGTAACGTGATTTCTTAAATCCACTATGTCTGGCAAATGAAAGCAAATAACTCTTCCCTTAGGGATTTTTATGTATTAGCTTATAAAAGCAGGAATATGCAAGCCAAAAGCTGCTAAGCAAGAAAAAAGAGAAAGCATCAGATGCTTCAAATCTCTAGGGATCACGGTCAGAATAAGAACCCACTCAATTCACTTAAGCTGACGTAAGCCTGATCTATGGAGGCTCCAGGCTAATTATTTACAAGGGAATTAGTTGCAAAGCAGGCTTCATGAGACATTCAGTAAAAGCAAAGTCTCAAAAAACTATCTCTATCTCAGCATCATATACATGTTGCTAGATGGCCCTATGCTCATTTAACAGAAGTCTCATTCATGAATTTGGTGCATCCTATGTCACAATAACTTTTAATTTCTTTTTTTAAAGAAAAAGGTCAACACTGGATTTGCAAAATCGTTCCCTGAAACATCATGCACATTAAGATAACCCAGACAGCTGGGTACAAATGTACTCAACAGCATAGAACACCCATTAAAGTAGGGTGTCCATATCTTGATTTCCAAAATAGAAGATACTGGGCCCAGTCCTTAAACACGTTCAGGACTGGGCCGAGACTTTTGTCTTTTGCATATTCAAAGTATGCATTCCTCTTGTGATTAGAATCAATATTTACATAACTGACTTCAAATCAGCTACACAAGTAGAAAAAAGACTTTACAGTAACTGGAAATAATTAGAGATAGAAATAATTACCTTTCCGAATAAGAATATTTACCAATAACAATAATAGTTAACTTTTTAGGTCATACTGGACAAAAATGAACAAAAGTCATAAATAATATTCTGAGAAAACAAGTTTAATGTTATTTTTAACGTAAAAAAAATTAAAAAGCAACAGTCTCAGAAATATACAAAAAAATGTCAGTCTTTATTGTTAATCTTCATCCTCCTCAGCACAGCTTTTTTTGTTGTTTTTGTGTACAATTCACTGATGGCATCCTTGCAACTTTTGTTGCACAAAGACACACATGTGAATGTGATGAATGCACTCTGCCTTTAATTTGTTGCAATTTAATGATGTATCTTTTGCAGTTTGTCTGTAAAGCTACACTTGCGCTTTGATATCTTGTAAACAGCAGCCACACGGTGCAGCACAACTTGGTGCATAGTTCACTGTCTGTTCTGTCAATTCACGAATCAGAACAATGGACAGGCAGCAGCTCGGGGTGTGCATGATGTGAGAGAAAGGACAATGGGTAAACCTAAATAAACGTCTTAGATTTAGGACCTATTTAATATTACTCACTATTTTCAAGTTTGACCTACAACTGCAATGAAACAAAGGAAACTGCAGCTCTAATACAAGTTAAAAATAATTTAGATAGAACAAAAAAACAAACTAATTAGGATTAAGGAATATGGAGGCTGCCACAAGGGAAGCCAGATGTTCCAGCAGGCAATTAAATTTCATCACCTCCCTGGCGCTCTGTCGCGTGCCGTCCTGCTTCAAAACCTCCACCATCATCCCTGTCCCCAAAAAGCCACGGATCACAGGACTTAATGACTACAGGCCGGTGGCGCTGACGTCTGTGGTCATGAAGTCATTTGAGCGCTTGGTTCTGCCCCACCTCAAGGACATCACCGCCCCCCTCCTGGACCCACTGCAGTTTGCCTACAGAGCCAACAGGTCTGTGGATGATTCAGTGAACCTGGCCCTCCATTTCATCCTGGAGCATCTGGACTCCCCAGGAACCTACGCCAGGATCCTGTTTGTGGACTTCAGCTCTGCCTTCAACACCATCCTCCCTGGACTGCTACGAGACAAGCTCTACCAGCTCAGCGTGCCCGACTCCCTCTGCAGGTGGATCACTGACTTCCTGTCGGACCGGAGACAGCACGTGCGGTTGGGGAAGATTGTCTCGGACAATCGGACTACAAACACTGGGACTCCTCAGGGCTGTGTACTCTCCCCCTGGCTCTTCTCGCTGTATACAAACTGCTGCACCTCCAGTCACCAGTCCGTAAAGCTGATCAAGTTTGCGGACGACACCACCCTCATCGGACTTATCTCAGACGGTGATGAGTCCGCCTACAGGAGAGAGGTGGACCGGCTGGCTTCTTGGTGCAGTCACAACAACCTGGAGCTGAACGCCCAGAAGACAGTGGAGATGATCATGGACTTCAGGAAAGTCACAGCCCCACCGTATCCCCTCACCCTGATGGACTCTCCCACCCCCATCTCCATCGTGGACTCCTTCCGTTTCCTGGGCACCACCATCACCCAGGACCTCAAGTGGGAGCCAACCATCAGCTCCCTCATCAAGAAGGCCCAGCAGAGGATGTACTTCCTGCGGCAGCTGAGGAAACTCAAGGTGCCGACCGAGATGCTGGTGCAGTTCTACACGGCCATCATCGAGTCCATCCTCACCTCCTCCATCACCGTGTGGTTCCCCGGCGCCGCAGACCGGGACAAACACCGACTGCAGCGCATCGTGCGTGCTGCTGAGAAGGTGATTGGCTGCAGGCTCCCATCCCTCCGGGACCTGTTCTCCTCCAGGACCCGGAGGCGTGTGGGTCGGATCACAGCTGACTCTTCTCACCCTGGACACCGACTATTCTCCCTCCTCCCCTCAGGCAGGAGGCTACGGTCCATCCAGACCCACACCTCCCGCCACCTGAACAGTTTCTTCCCCTCCGCCATCAGACTCATGAACAATAACAAGACCCGATAGTTCAGTTAAAGACCCATGTAGGATAGAACCATCTGCACTACGTAACTTTATTTTACTGCACTGTGTGGTCTGATCACACTTAGATCTGCTGCTGTCATTCACCTGCACATCTGTGAATGGAACCCTGCTGCTGTTCTCATGTTAAAAAGGATGTTTATCTTTTCATAGTTATTTTATATACATACAGATTATAATATTTATAAAGACTTTAGCCTTATGGCTCATTCTTTTTATTTTATTTTTTATTTTATTTTTTTTATTTTATTTTTACTTATGTTAAATGTTTTATGTGCACAACTGTACCAAAAAAAATTCCTAGTTTGTGAACTTGTTCTCAAACAATGGCAATAAAACCTATTCTGATTCTGATTCTGATTCTGAAAAGAGATTATTTTGGAACCGATTCAGTTGTCTTCTCCATGAGTGAGGGTACTGGAGATATGTTTTTGTCCATGCATTCCTATTACTCAGAGAAAAGAGAATTCCCAAAGATAATTAGTGTTCTATACTGCTGAATGATAAACTACATACCTAAATTAGAGCGTGTGTTGGACCGGTCCATTAAGGCCTTCTTCCCAGGGTTGTTGAGGATAGATCGCTTAGCCAAAGATATGTCAGCCGTCACCCTTGTAATAGTGATTCTGGAAAGGATACAAGATATCAAGCACTATTTTACAGGAGTTTTTTTAATACCTTGTATTAAAAAGAGGCTTGACAATGACAGTTAAAGAACTTACCTTCCTTCAAATCTGTGTTTTAAAAAGTCGAAAAGTGCTTTTTGCATCATATCAGTAACCTGTAATTACATAAAAAATAATAATTCAGCTTGTTATCTTGATTTTATAGGTGCCATACTGACTCACTTGGCTTTTTTCTTCAGCGATTAATTTAGAATTGATTGTCAATTACCATTATGTATGTATTCTCTGTCTTTTATTTGTTTATAATTTATGCTTGACCTGATGCTTCTTTTTCAGGCTTAGTCTCTTTCTTGAATGAAGGTGTTGATTGATTTTTCTGCCTTTATTTTTCTGTTCTTTACCATTGATCTGACCTGCACTTTTGTGCTTAACGTATCTCTTCCTGGATTTCATCACTGACAAAGCTACTGCTTTAACAAATTCATTTTTACACTCCTCACCCTAATAAATAAATAAATAAAGTACTCCAGGACAAGTGTTTGTGTTTTACTGTTTTCAATTGAATCTAAATCTGACTACATTATTAAGTGTAATTGTAATAAACTGTATTTATTTCATATAATCTGATATGTTTCTTCAGGGAAATGACTTCAGATGACTTTTCATTAGATTATTATATAGTAGGGGTGTAAGGAAAAATCGATTCACGTCTGAATCTCGATTCCTATTTAACACTCAACATCCAGCAGCGCTGCACAACTGTGGCACTTTCAAGGAAGTCCGAAATATATGCTGAGTTCAATAACATTAGGACTTTTAAAATTTCTAACAAAAACAATGAAAATAATAACATAAGCCATACATTTCTGTTAATTTTTTTTTTTTTTTTTTTTTTTTATTCAGGACAGTGCATGCTAATGAACATAAATGTAAGAACAAATTACATGAATGTAAACATGCCAGATTATAGCCAAAGGCTAATTTCCATCTGTTGTCCTTAAACATAAAAATAGACATAAAAATTCATAAAAATTCATCATTCATTCATAATAAAAACTCCATCACCAAACTTACACATACACACCATTCTGTTCCCAAATAAAACATTAAAACGATACAGCTCATACATGATCACACACTTGATTTGTCCATAACCAGTTTTTAAGCTTTGCCTTAAAAAAATTGAAAGTCGAGCATTCTCTAATGGGTTGAGGAAGATTGTTCCACAGATGGCCACCCTTGACAGAGAGGACATTCTGCCCAAATGCTGTCCGTCTGTGAGGTATAAACAAGTCTCCTCGGGTTGTAGCTCGAGTGATCCTGTCTGAGCTTTCTTTATGCCTAATGAACTGCTTTAGTGGTGGTGGAGCAAGGTAGTGTAAGACTTTATATATTAAACAGACTCTTTTAAGTTTCATTAAGTTATTCAAGTTCAGTAATTTATGTTTTTTTAACACATGACAGTGGTGGTGGGAAGTCGTTTTTTTGTCAAGTAGTTTTAAACTTGTTTTATAAATGTTTTCAATAGGTTTAGGTGTTGTTGTTGTAATGATGGTTGATAAGCAACAATTGGTGCATACTAAATATTTTCAATGTATTTTCTACTACGTACCAAAGAACAAACAAAATACATATATATTTTTTTCTTCTTAAAATATATCAGCATTTTTTTTTCAAGACTAGAATTTTTGTTTAAAAGGTCTTGGATGTCCAGTTGCAATTTCATGTCTTGTTACTTTTGAACCAGTTCCCTTCTCTCAACATAGATTGTAAAATCCATTTTGTGTTGATGCCCTATTACATTCATGGCTCACTTCATCACAGACACTTGGCAGATCAAGTTGTGTGTATTACAAACACAAATGATGAATGAAAGAGTATTGATTAAGAAAAAAAAAATGATTTGAATCGAGAATCGCTTCTGAATCGAGAATCGTTTCTGAATCGAATCGTCACCCAAGAATCGGAATCGAATTGAATCGTGAGATGTTGTAAGATTCCCATCCCTATTATATAGCTTTGTCACCTAACCAGAGGTACAACGAAAATAAGTTTACAGTGTAACTATCCATCCATCCATCTTCTTCCACTTATACGGAGTCGGGTCGCGGGGGCAATAGCCTAAGCAGAGAGACCCAGACTTCCCTCGCCCCGGCTACTTGGACCAGCTCCTCGGGAGGAATCCCAAGGCGTTCCCAGGCCAGCTGGGAGACATAATCTCTCCAGCAAGTCCTGGGTCTTCCCTAGGGTCTCCTCCCGGTGGGACGTGCCCGGAACACCTCACCAGGGAGGCGTCCAGGAGGCATCCTGACCAGATGCCCGAGCCACCTCAACGGTTCAGCTCTCTCTTCACCACGACAGACCGGTACAGCACCCGCATAACTGCAGACGCCTTAACAATCCATCTTTCGATCTCCGGCTCCATTTTTCCCTCATTCGTGAACAAGACCCCCAGATACTTGAACTCCCCCATTTGAGGAAGGACTCCATCCCCGACCTGAAGAAGGCACCCTACCCTTTTCCGGCTCAAGACCATGGTCTCGGACTTCGAGGTGCTGATTATCATCCCAGCCGCTTCACACTCGGCTGCGAACTTCTCCAGCGAGAGCTGTAGATCCCGTTCAGATGAAGCCAACAAGACAACATCATCCGCGAAAAGCAGAGACCCGATCTTGAGGTCACCAAAACGGATCCCCTCAACACCTTGGCTGCGCCTTGAAATCCTGTTCATAACATTTATGGACAGGATTTCTAGATCGGTGACAGAGGGCAACCTTGGCGGAGTCCAACTCTCACAGGGAAGGAGTACGACTTACTGCCGGCAATGCGAACCAAACTCTGACACCAGTGCAACCAATTTAAGATAATTTCACAAACAATTCAAACAGATCCAGGTTAATGAAGAGCATGCAGCTACTTAGTGGTGCTCCCATGTATGCAGATATGTAAGGCTTTATGTTAGGTTAGATGGGTGGTTGAGGGAGAACCACCCCCCCCCCCCAAAAAAAAAAAAAAAAATTCCCTCATCTCTGTCCTGCTCCCAATAGAACATGACCCAGACATTTTTTTTTAAAATCCCTCGTACATTTGAGCAACATACTTAGACATTCACAATATAAACAGTAGGTCGGGGGGTGGGGGGATCTCCAGTTTCTCCTCTGGGCGCGCAGCTACAGTGCACTCACCAGTTGCTTACTGAAGTTGAAGGAGCTTCATTACTTGATAGAAGTGTGTGCATGTGTAAGGGTGTGCGAAAGGTCAAAAGAAACTCACCTCTAAGCCCTTTAGTGATGGTCCCATCAGAACCACAGGTCGCATTGTAGGCACTACATCATACATGGCCACCTGTTCTCCCTGTAGACCCAAAGAAACAGTATTATATTATTTGAAAAAAATGATTAATTGTTGTTATAAGCAAAAAGGCTTTTATTAGGTCAGTTTTTCCTTTGTTTAAAAAGCCTTAGTTTTTTTGTTTTACATAGGGTGGAAAAAAATATTCATCCATTCATTATCTACACCGTTCATCCTTATACAACATTATAATTTCTGTAAAGAAGAAAAATGAACTGAATGTTTAATGGATTTATCAATTTGCTGTCCCTCATAAGAACTTTGGGTTTGCTACACAATGAAATACAACTGTGTTTGTACAATTGAGGATATTTAATATTGGGTATTGTTGTTGCTCCACCGACACCCCTTTAATGAGTGTAAAATTTGAACTGAACTGTTCAATAAGCATATTATTTGATGATATTGTTTAAATATGATAGCCAATTGTTAAACAAAACCAACCAAATATTTTTGTTTCTCATCTGTTTATGATGATTAACTACATCTATTTTCATGTTGGACAAACATGAAAGAACAGACTTTATACCACTTGGGAACTGAATACTTTTATATATCAAATATTGTAGTTAAGATATACAGCATTTTAGTGACTGCAGTGCCACATACAGGCTTCATTCATTCTTGAAAAAGGAATCTGTGTTTAAAAGGAACCTTTAACAAACCACAAATACAAAGAATGTGGGAAGGATTCCTAAAGTCCTTAAATCTGATGCGTAATAAATATGTCGAGTAAAACCTTTGTGATGTTAGCCTGGGCCCGAAATTGTCCCACATCCAACCTTGAGAGGACTGTAAATTTGTACTGTACTTACTGTAACTAAAAGTGCATGCAAATTGAAAAGATGTTCTTGCCGGCATGCAAAACTGTCAAATGCTAGTAAGCAACAAGCCTGTGAATATTCTCATTCATCCAGGTTATGGTCATCTCAAGGAAATTTCAATCGAACGCAACTGGACTTGGTAATTTGTCTTGGAAGACGTTTCACCTCTTATCCAAGAGGCTTCATCAGTTCATGCTCGCCACTGACCAGGCTGGGACTTGTCCAACTAACTGGTGTGGGGTCTCAGCTATTTAACCTCTTGGAGGGCTTTTACAAGATTGATTATTTCATTGGATCCTTTGTGCCCCACGTCTTAACGACGGTCATTGGCGTGTCGCCTATTGGTCTAGGTTATGTTTCGGCTTTATTAGTGCCCTATTGTGTTATAACTACAGTCGTTGGAGTCACAGTTGTATTTCTTATTAGAGGTTAAGTTGTTGAGTCTCATGGGCAGGGATGAAAGGGCAGCATTGTAAATTGGAGATAGGTGATGTCTCAGGCTTCTTCTCTGTTAAGCGATGGTTTCTCTACTTTTACATAGATGGCTTCTTTTACTCCTCTTTCATTTCATGTTGCTAGTAAGCAACATGTGCACATTTTGTCTAAAAAATTAAATGATAAATGGTAGATGACTGGTACTTGTATTGCTCTTTATGTAGAACTGGTGACCCTAATGCGATTCACACCACATTCCGTCATTCACGCATTCAAACACTGGTGATGGTGAGCTAGAATGTAGCCACAGCTGCCTTGGGGGACACTGGCAGAAGCGAGGCTGCCGAACATTGGCGCCACTGGACCCTCTGACCACGCAAAGTGGGTGAAGTATAAACACAGTATATACATTAGAGATACAACTTAGCTTTCTCACTTACCGGTTTCTTTTTCACCTGCTGATTGGCTGCTCACACATAAAAAAGACAATGTTAATTGAATTGTGACTAAGGACAGATAACAGTATACCAGTATGCAATTAGTGTATTTCGAAGCACAAACTGACCTTGTGAAGGGGGAGTGTATTTCTTTGAGCTCATATCTTGAGTTGTTTGAGCTGCTGCTTTGCTAAAACAAGAAATTAGTTTGGATTAAGAGAGGTATGGTAAATTCACAGCTTCACACATTCATTCATCCATCCACCTATCCACAGCTTGATAGGCACCTTGGGCTGCTGGTCGCTAATACTATGGCTATTGGGCGGTATACACACTGGATAGGTTGCCAATCTATCACAGGGCAACACAGACACAAACACGACAAGCAAACCTTGTCCACACAAAAAGTCAAAGTTTATAGACAGGCAAAAACAAAATTAGATAATAATGCCATAGCTGAATCTTTTCTTTATTTGCTAATGTTGGCAAAGATAGTGGACTTTTCTAAATTAGGAAATCTAGTTTTTACTCAGTTTTTCAAAAGAGTGATAATATCAACTTATATAGGGTTAAGTGTCTCTTAAGATACAAATTTCTTTCAAGAAGAATAAATGGCTAGGAAGCTCAGTTTAAATGTGATCCACTGTGATTCTGGCTTTTGTCTGATGTTTCATTTGCACACCTAAAGTGTGTCATGTTCTTCTAGGTTGATCATTGTTATGAACTCAAAAAAGCTAAGGAACAAGCAATATTTAGAAACTGATTCTGACTTTTTTATGCACCGGTCTCTTGGAGCTGTTCATTTTCAAATATTTCACAACTCTGAAGCAACGCTGTTTTTTTTCTTGTTCAGACAAAGGTTGAAATGAACCAGTATTTATTTAGGTAATGTTAATTATTTTTGAATATTTAATCTGTTAACCGTTTGATTCCTCAGTAAAAAAATGGAAGTTGTTTAGTCCAGCAGTAATGTGTACATACGTGGCCAAAGCCTTGGCAGCTTTCCTGGCTTGAACTTCTCTTCTGATAAGAATGGTTTCCAGGTTGACTGGACTCGGGACAAAGCCCACCACACCATCCTCCTTCACCGGCCGACCGATCCACCAGTCGTTGTTAAATTTCTGCCAATTACAGAGCAAAATAAACAAGAAAAAAGATTGTAAAAAAAAAAAACTTGATACCTATGCTCTCCAAAATCACTAAGGAGTGTTAATTACAGAAATTGCATCAAAGAAAACAATATCTATCCTCCCAAATATGTAGTAAAACTTATGCTGGATTCCAGTTAACCTTTCCGAGTTGGAAAGTCAGAAATCTCGCAGTTGTCTCGCGTCATTTTACCGAGACACGCCCCCATTAGGTCGGAATATATGAGCTCCAACTCGCAGCTCTGAGAGTAGACCGAGTAGGAAGTAGTGATCGGAGAACAAAGATGGCTGCGCCCGTAGTTGAGATGTATTTTCTTTGTATTCGTACTATGTTGGTCATTTCAGTGTCATTTTTGAATGCTCTTACACATTTGACTACATTTCTGCTTTAATCCGGTCACCAGTTTATATTTTGCAAAGCCTTGCTGTGCGTGCAAAACAATGTACAGCTTTGTTTTTCATGCTGGTCTGCTGAAGATGCTATGTCGCTAACAAAAATAACAAATCCTTATTTTTTTATATATTTTTAGAGTTAAGCCACTCCTGAAGTGATTTCCAAAGATTCATCATTTTACCACATTTATAGAAGAGATGTTTAGTTGATTCATCGTCTTGTTTGCATAAGTAACATTTTTTAACATTGAAATTGAATCTAGTTTGAATAAAGTGGTTCAATGAGTAAATATTTAAAATTTTGAAATGGATTTCTTGACTCTGTGGATCAGAGCCCGTGGGATATTTTTAATCACATTATTATATTCAATAGAATAATAATGACTAGCCTGCCCCTCGACAGCTGCTGCCCTCAAAGCGTCGATGTTCTTTCCGACTCGGGGTGAAACTGGAACACTTTAAGTAGTGGATGACGTCACATTCTCGTTGTTTACGGCAACTCGGGCGCCCGAGAATACGAGACAAACGGAATGCAGCATTAATATACCCAAGTTGTTCTAAGGAAAATACTAAATAAATAACTCAATATTCCTTAATATAGCAGTAACTGCAAGACAGGACTAAACAGTGGAATTAGACAGACAGATTGATGTGCTTCAAGTGTTTATTCCTGGTAAATTCAATGATAATAGCATACAGCTAATGTAAAATCAAAATTCAGTTTAAGGAATTTTTAAAATAGAAATGATTACCTACTGAAATCTTTTTGTACGAATTATTGCATCATTGCAGTCTGACACAGTCAGCCTTTGACTCTCTAAGGGTGTTAAGATAGTTAAGCTTGATTCACAGTGGCCTTCAATTGTCTTTAGTATTGGTTCTGGTATATTACTTTCTCTTGACTATATTTCATAGATTCTCTATGGAGCCTATATCAGCTAGGTCTCCGGGCCAATTAAGCACAAGGACACCTTGTTCAATAAAGCAAGTACTGGTAGATCAGGCAGCATGGATAGATGCCAAGTCCGGCATAAAATTAAGTCTGCATTTACCTGAAGCTTGTCAGCAGAGGAAAGCTTAAAGTTTTCACCAATTTCCTGGTGGCTGCGCTGACTAGACTTGATAAAAAAACAGTAGATCAACAACAGTACATAATGTGGTGCCACATTTCATCCCTGGTGGAAAAGCACCTTGAATTAATTTCCACACCATTCTTCCTCCAATGCAATGCCAAAATTTACTTTCATCTGAAAAGAGGACTTTGGACCAGTGAGCAAGAGTACAGTATAGTGATGTTTCTTCTTGGCCCAGGTAAGATGCTTCCAGCAAAGTTTCTGGTTCAGAAGCAGCTTAATGCATCATTTGTAACCCATGTCTGTGTATGTCTACCACACTTTTTCCTTCCACTCAGCTTTCCATGAATCTACTTGAATACAGCATTCTGGTGAGAGCTAGCCATATTAACAATTAGCTTTGGTGATGTACCCTGCTTAGGAGGATGTCAGTGAGCATCTACTAGAATAGAGAAGTGTCTAGTCCCATGATTCTCAAACTGTGGTACGCGTACCACCAGTGGTACTCAAGCTCTCCCTAGTGGTATTTGAAAGAAAGTTCTAAATATTTTTTGAAAATAAAATGAATTAAAAAATGTATAAATCACACATAGTCTGGCTGTGGGTTACAACAATTACCAATAAATAATCCTTATTAGGAGTAGTGGTACCCACTGTAAAAAGTCTGAGAAATACTGGTCTAGTCAGTAATCTTACGAAAAAATACACTTTTTTGTATTAAAAATCCATCCTTAATAGGTCTTACTGTATATCTTAAGTGATTGTTTTTTTAGTTACATTTGGAGTTATTTTAGCTGTAAAAAAAATTGGTAAACATATTCTATTAGCAGAAATAAAAACTTGAAAATAAAATAAATATGAAATGTATGAGTTAAGTTTTATAAGTTGATAAGCTAAAGTAAATGCTAAAGTAAAGGAATGTTTTTTAATGCATACCTCTTTCACATGCAGGAAGTCTTTGGCCTCAAAGGTGACAGCTTGGCCTGGTACGGGGATATTGTCATCATCCGCTGGTGTGTAAGAGAAGTTGCAACGTACAGCAAATGCCACAGGCTTGTACTGAGGACACAAAGCAGGTGTTAGAGTAATTTAAATCTCCTTTCAAGCCAAACTGACCAGACAGTATAAACTATCTTATACAGTAAGTATGTGCTGAGAGAAGCCTCAATATGGAAAAGGTAATGTCAAAGGTGTTGGTTTGACAAAATGATTGAAGGCTAAATTAGATTGATCTACCTTGGTTTTACTCTCGTGTAGTTGTTAGTAGTATGTCTTATATTCCAACTATGACAAATGAGTATGTCCTCTGTGAACACAAATCTGCTGTAATTTCATTTTTGCTACAGGGTAGCCACTGTATGATCCTCTCTGACAGGAAAAAAACTGTTGCTGATGTAATCCTATAAGAGTCAAATGTAAGTGGCATAATGATCAAGCTGCTAATTACTTCGCTTTGGAAAGATAAGTCTTTAGGGCCAGCAGGATTACAAGCCGAGGAGGTTTTCCATGTTAATTATGGAGCACCGGTGGGAGCCCATTATTCAGCAGGAACTGTTAACCTGGCAAAGACAGGCCCACCTGAAATTCATCTTTGACATATTTATAATGATCTACCATATGTATCTTCACCTGTTTGTATGAGAACCTGAAGAGATAATCATGTTCAAATATTATAAAAGTTTGATAACACCAATTTTCAAAAGCTTATTTTGAAATGTAAGAGTTTTCTTTTCTCCAATAGAATAATGCAATATTCCTAGGAAATTCATATAAAACACAACATTGTTGAGAGAATGGAAAGGAGAGATGTAAATAGATTAAATAAATACAACCTTTTCAACTTAAAATGCTCTGCACCTCCAGAAAAATAACTACTTTCAATACAGCAAATATTTAGCTGATTATTCATATAAGACAACAGCATGCAAAGTCAGTTCAGTTCCTTTAGAGATAGATTCTTTTAGTTTTTTGTTTTTCTTGTGTGCAACTTATTACCTTTTTTTCATCACAAAACTAAACTTTAGGGTCACATTCCTTTTAAAACACCCCTTGAAAAACTAATGAAAAACAGAGACAGCAGTTTTAAAAATCCTTGTTTATTGTTTTAATTTAAACTGCACTTTTCTAGTTGAACTGACCACTCAAGGCCCTTTATACTATAGAACAAAAATCACCCAGCTACATTCACATTCATACACAGATTCAGTAAGCAACTTGGAGTTAAGTTTGTTGCCCAGGGATTCATCAGCAGGTAAAAGGAGAAGTCTGGAAATGAACCATCAATTTCCACATTAAAAGCCAACTACTCTTCCGAATGAGTCACAGTTACCCTATAACCTTCTTTTACATTTGCTATTATTCTAAAAATGAAGGATAAAAAGTAATGAATAATACTGCACCTAAGTTGTAGCTATTTCAAATCTATCTATCCTAAATAATATGCAAAGTTGTCTTTCTGATTTTAAAAAGAGCCAAAGAGAAATGGGCTGCTGTTCCATGATGTTCATATATCCAGATAAACAGAATATCAGAGACAACAGATTGAAGGTTTACAAATAAGTAAAATAATACTTTTAAAATTTTACAGTTATGTTTATTTAAGAGAAACTGTTAAGAGTGCCGATAATTGTGGCAAGTAAAACATAAATACAAACATTATTTTTTTCTTTACAATGATTGTCACTAAGCACTTTAATTTAATTTTCTTTTCTGTGATCTAATAATCTTCTTCGGGACAGCCTTTCCGTAAAACAAGTCTGCATGGCAGGATTGAAGAAAATGAAGCCACAACACAACAATACCTTAGCTTTTTCCAGCTGCACCTGGGCGTTTCTCTCCTCAACAATATCAGAGTCCTGACGTTCTCCCTACAAACAGAATATTATGAGGATGTTAGGGAGAACATGTTGGATTACATGAAATGCTTTAAAGAAATTAAATACACCGTCACTAAAACACATCTGAAAGTAAAGTAAAATGTTAGGAAACATCTGAATATACACTGCTTTGTCATCAAAGTGAATTGAAATTCCGATGTATCCTAAACCATTTCAACTCCTCAAACCTAATTTAATTAATAAGATTATGCTCAATGTACCTTTTTCTAAATGCAGGGAACAAAAATAAAGTATCTCATTACAGTGCTGAGAGGAACTGAGAAACAGGAATTCAACACCAAATCCAACAGAACCAGGATAACTCTCCAACACATTGAAGTTGCAAATGCTATCAACATATCCTCACAGCAAATGTGAAGTTAAAATCAATATTTAAATCAAATTAACAGTGAACAGAAGATATGTGACAATTTCTGTCAATATGAAGGCATTCAAAACTGTCCCAGTTTGGAGACTGCCTATGTGGAGCTACTTGACACTTGTGTCAGTCTCTAGTGCTACACAAGAATAAGCAGTGTGGTTTGTCCACCTTGGACAGGTTACCAGAACATTGTAGGACAGGGAAAAGCCACTAAAGGCAGTGTGAGAACAAGTTGAGATATTAACCTTTATATAGCCTTCTTTTTGTGAGGCAAAAGCAGTAACTATTGCACAGTACTGCCTGTAAAAGAATGCTGATAGTCATGAAAGACCCATTCCGTAATTTTTGCACCAATAAAACAAGTGTTTTCGAAACGTTTATGTGACACAACACCATTTTTGATGTTCGTTTTCGGAGTGGGAAGGTTTGCTGTTTACCGCACTATGGAACTTTTCACCAGGGGACCACTTCTATACTACACTTCTTTACTGCTGGAGGCTTGTTAACCTCTACACACCAGCGGGCGAACGGATGTGCCAGCTGCGAAGTTGGACGCTGCAGATGAGCCAGCTTCTCAACCCAAAAGAAGTCACTATCAGATGTGAGGAAAAGGAACTGGGCCGCAAAAGCAGGTGAGAGCTACGGTAGCTTCACTGCTGCATAAGGCTCGTTAACCTCTGATTCATCCTGGGGCAAACCCATTTTGTGCCCTGGTATGAATCAGAGGTAAGGAAAGTTGTAGAATGCTGAGCCACACAGCTGGAGGATGGAAGAAAATCATAAAAAATGCAGGTTAGAGAACATTTCCTTCCCTTCACTCCTGTGAAAGATCTTTTCTGTCAAACAGTTGCTCAGTTTAGGTCAAAGTAGGATTAGCTTCTAAGACCCAGTGTTACAACTTTTCAATTTTATGTGATCAGCCGCTAAGAGTGAGATGTTAGAGATACAGCAGGAAGTATGGATGCTTAACTAGCCGTGTTGCTACTGGATCAGTGATTAATAAATGTTTGCTCCGGGGTTACTTGGGCATGATGATGTGATATGGTGCCGGAAAGACTGTTTGATGGTGTACCAGCTGACATGTCATTAGTTTGATGTTTTGGCTGACAAGCTTGTAAAACCGTCAGTAGACTTGTTCAGAAGTGCTTAATAGACATTTGTTTTTACGACAGTGACGTTACAGTACTTCGCAAGCCTTGATAGGGCGACAAAGGGCAAATATCTGTAAAGTTACTGAGTGTGTCTTTATAAAGATGTTATTTACGCATTTATTTTTGACAATTAAAGCAATAGAGACTCAACCTCTGAGTTGTTTAAACTCATTTTTTGTTTATAAAACGTTTCAGACTGATTGAATGTGTCACTGATACACCTTTGACCTAATAAAGTGTCCTTGAATCACTTTAGTGACCTCAGTTCAATTCAATTATCCTGAAACTCCTTGACTTTAATTTCCTGCAAGTGTTGCCACAGAATCTCTGCCGGGATGATTGAGTTGATGTGCCATGTTTCCTAGAGATCATATTGTCCTGTCAAAGACATGGTAATTACTGCCCTTTGTGTCATAGCCAGGGGAATGGCACAGCCTCCAGTATGCGCTCAAGATATTCACTTAAATCCTATTGTCACGTATCGCCTCCTCAGTATTAATAAGACCACTAGTATGGTGCTAATGTTAGTAGCTATGCTGCTTTAGGCTAGGCTGTTGGAGGACATTATTAGGGTCTGTTCCTACTTTCTCTCCTACTTCTCCCCAACTGCATGATGTGCTATCAATTCAAGCGCTAACCTGTTTTCTCTTAGTCTCTTCCTACAGTAGGTGCTCCTGACCCGTCCTGCTTGACGACCCTGACTAAGATGGCATTGCAGTGACGGAAAGTTCTCCACGTCCTGCAACAAACTTCTGCATCAGTTCTGTTGCTCTTTCTGTGTCTCTGTTCTGTGTCTCTGTTCTGTGTTCTCCAAACCACAGACGGTCTCGGCAGATGACCGCTTGTGCTGAGCCTGGTTCTGCCGGAGGTTTCTTCCTGTTAAAAGGGAGTTTTTCCTTTACACTGTCGCTTCGTGCTTGCTCAGTGTGAGGGGTTGCTGAGAATTACACGACGCAATCTTCTGTGGTTCTCTAATTTCTACATTAAACATTGAAATATAATAACTCTTCTTTTAAAGTGCCTTGAGATGACATCTGTTGTGAAATGGCGCTATATAAATACCTGAATTGAATTGAATTATGGTGCACACAGTGGTGTGTGTTTTCGTGCAAGGATAATATGGTTTAAGCACAAATAACTTTTAAAACCATGATGTGTGCAAAGCAAAATAATTTCCGCTTTACATATAAATTAGGCCAGTTGTTAAATGCTTTATTACAAGAGCTGTCTCAGAAAAAAAGTACCACAGGTACTTCGGTAAGGTAGAACAAGCATAAAGTCAAAACTAGAATATATACATTCATATATCACTGCTGTCTGTTCTCTTATACGGTTTAATTCAGCAGATCCAACAGACTTTTCACGATTCTATGACAAAAAGTTAACACAGGGATTCACCAACAAAGGGTTAAGCAAAGGATTTTTTAGTGGGGCTTTCTTCACAGCTGGGAAATGCAGAGAAAATCAAACCTTTTTTTTGCATATAATTAGCACTTTACAATAAAACAGCTTGGTGAGATTCATTTGGTTGAGACAGAAGACCTACAGGACCCCTCATGTAAAATAGCCACAGGTCAAAATCTTACAATACCTGAGTCAACTTGGATTGCTGTCTGTCAGGTGTTAAATTGGAAAGGTTTTAGCCCTATGCCCAGTCCTTCTTTAAGCTTATGCTTATGAAAATATTTTAGACATAAGGCAAAGTTTGTTTTAAAATAACCAGGAAAAAGTATGTTTTTTGTTATTTTTTGTGGCAGGTATCTGAAAGCACATAATCAAGCTGTTACAATGGTATTATGGTAGGGTTTGGTTTCCTATGGTGGTGATAACAGGGTGTGCACTGGTTAAATGCCTTTATGACCCTCGACGAAATGATAAGGCCAGGTTATGATTGTCTTGCTCTTTATTAGGCAGATTTGAAAAAGGTATAAATGTATGCATATGTATTGTGTGGTTCTACTAACAGAATTAACAAACAGAACATAGATTACAGACTAATATAAACATCAGTAATCTTTTCTATAGGCTACTTAACATATTACATTAATTTACTGGTCTCATAGGCCTTCCTTTATAGGCCTTCCTGCTAGGCCGGAAGCCTCTTCTTCTAACTCAAGTAATATTAAATAGTAAAAAACTAAATTATCTTTCATAAGTCAGGTCTTGTATTTCAGTCATTTCTGATGACAAATGAAGCAAAGAAGGTAGCTAAACTTTTGCAAAATCAATATATCAAATGAGAACTTAGCTTAATTAGCAATACATTCTGGTAGGGATAATGAGCAACAGAAAATATTCAGAATAATAACCTAACAAACTATCTTTCTTCTCATGCATTACTCATAAAACGGCCACGCATCCTACTGGCAAGGCTAGAAACTGCATCAAAGTCCTGTCTTAAGAACACAACCGTCATGTCATCTATAAGAACAAACAAACAAAAAAAGAGAAAATGGAATTGTAGAAGTGCAACACAGTTTATGTGGCTAACTTTTTTGTATTTTTAATACAGTAATCCAAATTAGATATAATTAGATGAAGAGTAGATGTAAAAAAAAGTTTCAAATATTAAACTCAAGATTTATATCCAACACTGACAAAAAAAATACATACGTCTTCAAATTGAGCTGTCAAAAAATCTACAGAGCAAACCTAAAAACCTGGGATAAAGCTGGTTACTAGAATGTGAAAATGGAGTAACATAAAAAAGTGTAAGCCGCAATATAAACGGTGGTCAAAATAGATAATTTAACATTATCAGAAAGGACACAGAGAGGAACAGTAAGAAAATCCCCTGGGGGCAAAATTATGTCCATTCATGGGTTTTTGTTTATCCATGCCTGGTGTAGACATCTGTTCGCACAGCACTTGCCCTTCCTGCAAGCCAATGTCACCCAGCCAACAGTACAAAACAGCTCTGCTGAATTAGTTATGTCTTTCTTTGGGTTTTGGTGCGGAAATCACATGATTTATAAGTTGTCATTGGGTCCTCTTTTATTCCTAGGATTTTAAATAACTCTTATTGGACTGTGTTTACAGATTATATTGCATTTAGGATTGCATGGTCGCATGCCTCCAAGAGACAGGTATGCAACAGTAGGGAAACATTTAAATTAGGGATGCAACGATACTATTACTGGCATCAGCTATCAGGGACGATACCATTTTAATGTACTTGTACCAGTATGAATTAGTTAACCAATACCATAAATACATAAATACATGATACTTAAAATGCGGAAACTCTGCAATAATTTCAAAGGAAATGTTTATTTTTTACTTCAAATCTAAGTCTTGTAGTCATTTTTATTAATCTTTTTTCTAATTCACCATAATCTGTTGTAACAAACAGAGAAAAACATGAAGATGTGTGTCTTTGTTACTCCTGGTAACTATCACTAACACAGCTTTTCAGAAAAGGCAGCATCATCCTGGCAAGTGTACCTCTGAATGGCAAGAAAAGAAAAAAAAATAGGGTTTTGAATCATGTTACAATTGAGCTGCAGTGGCATGTTAGAACAAGAGGGCAAATACTTTTCCACATAGGGTCAAGCAGGTTTGGGTAGAATTTTGTTTTGTCTTAGTAAGTTATATAATCACCTTCAAACTGCGTTTCATATTTACTGAGTTTTTTTTTGTTTTTTTTGCTGATATCAAATATTATCCTGAGACGCTTAAACTAGAAAAGTGAAATCAGATTAAATCTTTAACCGTCCAATTTTCTCCACCACATGAGTCAATCTACAAAATACTTTTGTGGCCGACCTGGGTTATCAATTTTGAACCTCAACAAGACTGATACTGGGATGGCTCTTCAAAGGAGCTATACATTATTCAAATTATTACAAAGAATGGAGGTCTAAAGCTGAGAGTCGTCAAAATATAAATACACGTTTGTGGATGCAGATCACTTCTGTATGTGGACAACTGTAATTTTTATTTCCTTTACTAATCTCTCAACACTTCAGTCAGTCACACTTTCTTTATCTTTTTATGCTTTTCAGGTTCCTGAAAAATCGTCACAATCATAGTAATCATAATCACAACATATTAAAAACAAAAATACGGAAAGCATGTTTATAGATATGATCAAAATTAAGTAACAACTTTGCTTGAGAAATAGACAAATCATCTTTAGGACCCTTCCTCCCATCTCCAAAAGTATCTTTTCCTCAATCTCAAGTTTGGCAGACACCTGTGTTTACACCATAGACTGTATACACACTGCCTCGAAAAAGTATCATGAGTCAAGGGTGGAAAAGAGAAAAAAAATAAAAGACAGCAGGATGACACTGATCTGTTGCTTGCACTCTCTCTCCCACTCCTGTCCATCCCTTCTCCTAAACACCACTATTTGTGCCTTATTTAAGAGCACACAGAGTAGCTGTGAGTGCCTCCCAGAAGAGTCTGAGAGTGAGAAAAACCTCTGGAATTGTTTTACTGGCAAACCCCATTTTAAATAATATTATTCACTTCAGGGGGAACATTAAGATTTCTGAACTAGTGAAAACTTGAAAAAAGATTCATATCAAATTAACAAAAACATGAGAAAGCATTTCTGCTTAGAGCAGCCAAATGGTAAGCGTCAGTCCTGAAGACACAGGCAAAGGAAAATGAAAGACAAGGATGAGGTGAGAAAGTAAAGATGGATTCCATAATACATAATCTGAAGGTGACTCTTCCTGTTCAAAAGTGTTTACGCAGCTCTTTCAGCATGCATCAGAGAAGTGAATTAGTAAAGAAGCCTCTCATTGGGAAATTGAAAGCTGCCCCTAATTTGAAATAATCAAAAGCATCATGCACCAGGAACCAACTGGCTGACCAACTGGCTGGCTAGGACTGTCATTCCCTAAGAGAGCGAACAAAAATAAAGAATCGGTCTTTAAAAAATGCAAACAAAGGGGTTATGGCTACAGTGATAATGGGAGAGGGTATATCTTTCAGTAAAAAAAAAAGAAAAGAAGAAAAGAAAAGAAATAAATCTAGAACCCGGTGCCGGCACATTAAAACAGCAGGAGATAATGTTTTAGGTTTTTATTGACTCTCATTTGATTGATATATTTTTAAAATCTTGAGGCCAGGAGGAATAGACTGATGTTTATGTCGTAAAACTGTAGCTCTCCCCAAACTATGGAGGACCAAAACGGACTTAATTAAAAATAAAAGCAGAAATATATACATATTGCCTTTCCTTTTCCTTAAACGTGCATTTTTGCAAAGAAATGTATATATTTTGTTTTTCCTTTAGCTTATTACGTGCATTTTTGCCCAAAAATACATGTTTTTTCCTTTTCCTTATACATGCATTCCCTTCACAGAACAAACAATACCTTTGTTTTTTCCTTTTACATGCATTTCTATCAAAAATTATAAATATATATTGTTTTTAATTTTCTTAATTTTCCTTCTTACGTGCTTCTTTATTAAAAAAAGGTGGGCTGCCTTTCTTGGTCCAACTCCTCTACTACTGGTCAATAGCCAGGAAAAAGCAGGATCCATAAGCAGAATCATTTGCATGCCGGGTCAGCCACTACAAACCACGCCCCCAGTTGACTTCGGCTCAACTAAAGCAACATGGCCGCTGCCGGCCGGATCTCTTCGAGCAGGAGAAGTCTCGACGGCTCTTCAGAGGCCTTGTCCCTCTGATTCAACCCCTGGAATGATGGTAAGTTAAGCGTGTTTTCTTATGTATTTAGTTGTATACTTTTGGAAGTGCTAATATAATATAATAAAGTGCTTTTAGGGTTGCTATGCAGATGTATTGCAAAGGCTGCAAATTCAGCTTAGAAGTGCTGTAGGCCACTCAAGCCAACTCGAAATTTAGTTAATCCTTTACTCATAAAAATAGATATAAGCATGTCCAGAAAGTATTACCAACTTTTGTCCACTTTAGTATCAGTTTTGAGCTTGATAATGTTGCCTGAATTAAAGCTACAAGGGGCAAGGGGGACATTACCATAGCAACACTTATGCTGAATTTAGACTGCAGACTTTGTCAGCGTCAGCAACGTCAAGATTACATGTTAAGTCGATGGTGGAGGCCGTTGGAGGAGTGTCACGGTCTTTGCGGCGCTTTGTGAGCTTTGGCTCAGTCAAGTTTTTTCAAGCTTCAAAGCTCATAACGCTAGCAACGCAGAAGTTCAGCTAGTTGAACTTTTGACTGTCCTAAAGCAGTTGATGCAGCACAGCAACCAATCAGAGCGACTCACTGTAGTGACGTTGCCCGACGTCGACGCTGCCTAGCCAACCCCGATCAGAGAGTGTTTAAAACATTCAGCAGAGAAAGGCCCGCCCACAAACTTTGCGAGCTTCAGCTTAAAAATTTTTATCTTCTATGTATATGCATCGAACATGTCGCTTTATGAGTGTTGCCTGACGCTGACAAAGCCTGCGGTCTGAGTGCACCTTTAAGCACACTTGATCTGATTAATCTCTGTTACGGGGTAACGTGAGGTTACAGACGTACATGCATTTGTTATGTTTTGTTAGAAATCTAATTTAATAAAGCATGAGCTCTGCTAATGTTGAAACATGCTGACGCCCAGATCACACACCATCTCTGATCCTCGGCACCTCCCGCGCTGCTGTGGATCTCTATCCGCTCGCACAGCTGTGAAGCCAGTTATGTCCACGTATGAGTCCAGGTGTGTTGTCATTCAGCCAGGACTCCGTTAGACCGATCAGACTGCATTCACTATAAAGCTGTTGGTTTCGCACAAGTGGGCAAATAAGAACCAGAGCCTCCCTAACCAGAAGAAGATGGCATTCAAGGATGGTGATAAGGAGAAGCAGAGGAGTGTGCAACAGGACCTTAAACGGGACCTGAAAATTACTCTGAGGAATGCTAAGGTGGAATATAGGAGGAAAATAGAGAAACGGCTGGAGAATAGTGACATCAAGAGATATGGAGAGGGATGAAGACCATCACTGGCTACAAGATGAAGAATGCCCAGTCTATAGAACATGATATAGACATAGCTAACTCTTTCAACCATTACCACATCAGGTTTGACACTGATGATCCCTCCGCCTTGATGTTTGAGGCAGCTTCCTCCACATCTGGAGCTGCTTCCTCTCCCTCCACCTCCACATCTGGTTTCTCCACCTCCACATCTGAGGCTACATCTGCTGCTTCTTCTCCAACCACATGTCTACGGCTGCTTACTCAACCTCCACATCTGCAGCTTTTCCTCCACCTCCACGTCTGCAGCTACATCTGCGGATGCTCCCTCCACCCACATGTCATAATCTGAGTCTTCAGGTAGTCCCAGTCCCAGTACTGTGGAATACTTCATGTATCATACTGGTGCCCAAAATAGGCCGACCAGTAGAGCTGAATGATTACAGACCAGTGGCTTTGACTTCTCACATCATGAAGACCTTGGATCGGCTCCTTGTCCGTAGAATGAAACTGCAGGTTGCTGAGGAACTAGACCCCCTCCAGTTTGCCTATCAGGAACACTTAGGAGTTGAAGATACAGTCCTTTACCTGCTGCACCAGGCATACTCCTACCTGGATGTGCCTGGTTCTTATGTCAGAATAATGTTCTTCAACTTCTCCAGCGCTTTTAAAACCATAAAGCCATAAAACTGAGCAACAAACTTGTGGGTATGGGTATAGCCCCCTCCCTGACATCCTGGATTATGGACGCCTAAAATCCAGACCTCATTATGTTAGGGTGGGGAGATATGTTTCTGGGACACTGGAATGTAGCACTGGGGTCTCACAAGGGACTGTTTTGGCTCCCTTTCTGTTCACAATCTA
Source organism: Apricaphanius iberus (assembly GCA_028564705.1). Classification (NCBI taxonomy): domain Eukaryota; kingdom Metazoa; phylum Chordata; class Actinopteri; order Cyprinodontiformes; family Aphaniidae; genus Apricaphanius; species Apricaphanius iberus. The sequence goes on from JAPXFQ010002340.1 coordinate 95,569, forward strand.
CATATCATTGTGCAGATACAACTCAAGAGTCCTGCCATATCCAGAAGTACTCAGATGATACATCTGTCGTGGCGCGTGTGAGCAGTGGACACGAGGGGGAATACAGGGACCTGGTGGAGACCATCACTGATTGGAGCAAAACAAAAAAACTGTCTTCTTCGGAACACCAAAAAGACAAAGGAGCTGGTGGTGGACTTCAGGAGATTTAAAACACCAAGACAGCCAGTCTACATACATGGGGAGGAAATAGAGACTGTGGAGTCCTACAGATACTTGGGGTTGGTTCTGGATCAGATACTGGAGTGGACCACCAACACAGACGCACCATACAGGAAGGCAAGGGCGTCAGTTTGTTCTTAAAATTGCTGGGGACTTGATTATTAACTTGAATGTGATTTGAGGATTGGTGGGGACACTTATTAAATATTTATATAGCCTCTAAGTATTCATCTGCTTCATGTTTCATTACGATATGCACTGCAGAGTAGGCTATAAATATGGTGAAAATCGTATCTTTAGTAAATCAATACAAGTTCAAATAGGTTTAAGTGTTTTCATTTTTAAACGTCACCAACATTATGCTGTCGGTTTAGAAGAATTATTAAAATCCACACCGTAGCACGAAGAACAATGTTGGATATAATGTGTACTCGCACCAGAGATATGCGCAACAATAAAACATGCTGCTTTTGCAACCCCAACGCCGCTCTGTGTGGAGAAACTACAAATCAACTCACAGCTGACAGTCCTACAATAGGGCAGCTACCTGTGGGTGATCCACATAAAGCTGTTTCAGGTGAAAAAAAAATGAAATTGAATTTAACGGCTGAGTATAACAGTTTATTTAATGCGAGCGGACATAACTTATTTTTTGTTTAAGAGTACCAAAGAGGAAAATGTTCATATGGAGGGAATTTTTCCTGAAGTTGCGCTGATGACGCAATGCTGTTGCTATCCATGCAGCGGTTCCATTGATTCAGAAAAGAAAAATCTAGGTAAAGCCAGACTGCACACAGTGTTTGGTTTCTGCACAGTGATTTCTGAATATACATTTCAGCTGCAGTATAATGAAAGACTAATAATTAACTGCACTATAATCTACTTTAAATAATGGATCAAGTTATTTTTCTTTTTGATTTTTTAACAGTGATGGAAATGTTGTCCGCTCCCTCGTTCTCCGTTCCTGCGTCGCAGAAGTGTCTCTCTCTGGAAGCTGGATGCAGAGATAGCGAGAATTTTTCGCCTTCAGAGCAAAGTAGGCTAGTATTCTGGCATGCTCTCTACACAAATCCAGTATGTCAACATATCATCTTTGGGAGTCTTAAACGAGCAAAAATATTGCTTGAATATTTTCTTCCTTGCTAGTCACCCGCGGATAATAAACCAGACCCATTAAATTTCATTTACAATGGTCCCTCGTTTATTTTGGGGGTTCTATAAATAACCCACAACAGGCGAAATCTGAAAAGTAATAATCTTTTTTTTAACAATTATTATGTTTTAAGGCTGTAAAACTCCTCCCCATACACCTTTTTAAACTTTTCCCAAACATACATGAACATTTAATCACATTTCTCACTAGTTTTAACACTCAAACCTTCGTAGAATTAAAACATAGAAGTATTACGCAGTACGGTCTCTGCTGTTGCGCCGCTCGGTGCATCTTTCTCCACTGAAAGTTTCTTAGCAGCCAGGTGTCGTTTCGGAGTGTAGAACATAATTATGGGCAGTTTTTTTGTGCGTTTTTTCTTCTTCTGGATGAGAGGATTATTAAAACGAGACATGATAAATTTGGCACGGGAGACATAACAGGAGGAGATTAATGATTGCCTCCAATCATTTAGGACGCGGAACACAATGCGCGTTAGTATGCTGTACAGAAAGCATTTAAATTGTGCTATAAAAAAATCCACCAAACAGCGAAGCACCAAAGGATGGACCTGTGTTATCAGCAAAGGAACTGTATAACTGTAGTTGTTCCATCTTGAAACGGGTACCAGTGACATTGCAGGACTCCACCCTGTAGCTGACTGTCTTTAAAAACACAACATATCATAAATAGGCCGCTTATCTGAAGCTTAAAATGATAAAAGAATACGAATAATTGCAAGGCATGTTGATTTATAATTCTTTTTTAAGTCTGCAGCTATATGAAGCTTTAACCGCTTCTGTTGCGTAAAAGTCTGTATCGCCTGTGTCCGTTTTTGTGTGCACTCTTGACCGCTTGCTGTAGATTTCAGGAGATTTTATCTGACTTGTGAGCATCAGGGAGCTGCTATATAAATGCAGGAGACTTCTGCAATTTGAGACTTGGGATAATAGTGCATTTACACTGCAGAATTTTCTGTTAGAGCTCAGCGCAGCAGTTGTTTCTGTTTTGATCTGAAAGGAGTGGGTCTTTCACATCATGACGCATGCGGTGTGCCTGCTCAATGGAGCGCTTTATTTTAAACTATTCCGCTAATGAGATGATCAGGTGACCATTAAAGCCCGAGCTCAATCCGAGACCGTGGACAATGATAGAAATTAAGCCCGGTCGGGTTTGGGCAAAGATCTTCAGCTCTACTGTATATGAGCAGAAAGAAACATGACTGCATAAGAAACTGGAATTGAAAATATTTTAAATATTCTGCTTAGATACTGATGCAGAAACTTTGCTGGGAGCAGAAGTGGCTGTTAGGTCAGTAAAAATTTCCGCATCAGGTTTGGAGGGGACATGTTAAAATGATGCCTATACAGGAAGGGACAGAGTCGCCTATTTTTCTTGTAGTGCTGCGGATGTTTTACCACATAGTCATCAGAAGTGGGCTTCTGTATGTTGTTGTCTGCTGGGGAAGTAGCACTACAGACAAAGACTGTAAACGTCTGGACAAACTGGTCAAAAATGCCAGTTCTGTACTGGGTCGGGAGCTGGACCCTGTAAGAACTGTGGTGGAGAGGCAGATGAGGAGAAAGTTGCAGGACATTCTGGATAATACTAAACACCCCCTCCATGATTTCCTGACCAGCCAGAGAAGCAGCTTCAGTGAAAGATTGATCTCTTTAAGATGTAGGACTGAGAGGTTCAGGAGATTGTTTGTTGCTGCAGCCAAATCTATCTATCTATCTATCTATCTATCTATCTATCTATCTATCTATCTATCGTTACAGAACCTGTGATCTCAGTATATTGTAGTTCCTCTTGTGTTCTGTCTTAAAAACTAGTCTTGCTTTCACAGATAAACCTGAATAAAAAAAACAATTCCACACGTGTACTATATATATAATGTTGAAATACTGTAGATAATGTAAATTTCCTTAACTGTTTGTGCTGCTTTTTGTAGTCTGTGTTTCTTTATTTCTTCTGTTTCAGACATGAGACAGCAAAGGGGGGCTGATTAGAGAGGGGAGACAGGATGGAAAAACATTTTTTTCTCTTTATTCCTGTCATATTTGTTTTTAGTGTTGTATTTGATATGAATAAACTAACTGAAACAACTAGTGATTCTCAATTATTTATTCTATCAACAGTTTTGTTTACAAATGGTTTTAACATGACCATACAGCTAACTGAACAATTTACATAATTCAAATGGATGTAAATAAAAACTATCAGTAAAACAATTGGTAAAGGAGAAAAATAATTAGAAATGGAAAACTTGTGTGGCTTATTTGATATTTTTTACATACAGGGTGAACCTGAATAAACATTTGCTGGACAATCCTTTAACGTTTAATAGAATAAACAAGAAGTATATGGTAGATGAGCTGGATCTATTGAAGACAAATCAAGAGATTTGGATGAGGAGCTGTAACATAGAAGTGGAATATCTTAGTCTGCATGGAGTGCTCTGGGTAGCTGACTGCCTCCAAACCACCTCTTCCTCATCTTCTGCTATTCTTCAAGTTCATCCCCAGGAACCATAGAATCACTAGTCCTGAAGCAGATGCGGAGAATCCTGCATGTTGAGATGACCTGCATTGATGTAAAAGCAAACTTGTTAGATTTTGCCACTTTGTTTTGTAAAAAATAAAATAAACTATATATATATATATATATATATATATATATATATTAGGGGTGGGAATCTCAGCACATGGATTTATAATTTCTTTGTTTTTTATGTAATTAATTAATCTTAATCAACGCGTTAAAGTCCCGGCCCTAATATATATATATATATATATATATATATATATATATATATATTAGGGGTGTCACAATTCTCCAAATCCTCGATACAATTTGCTTTTCGATCTTAGGGTCGCGATTCTATTCGATTCTCGATTTTTAAAACGTACTTTTACAGTATCGAAATCTATGTAATTTTTTTTTTTACAGTGGTTTTATGCATAAAATTTTGTCCAGTAAATCTTATTTTAAAAGACAAAATTTATGCGATTTGTATTATTCTTGTGTAATGTATCACATTAGGCATTAATGTTTAAATAATTTATTTACAATGACATCGTTGTTTAAAGCTAACGGAGGCTTGCTGCCATCTAGTGAGTCTTTATAGTTACTGCAGAAATACAATATGCTCCAGATAGGACCGAGCAAAATGCAGCTAACAGCTGTCCTGTTGTTTACAACGCGAAAGTGGATTAAAATCGCCGGGAACTCAGAATTTCTTCACTGGTGATTTGAGAGTGGAAAGTGCGGCTGCAGATGTGTGCTCTGATCCCGGGGCATGTGATATGGGCAGTTAAATGTTACCAGGTGTTGTAAGTTGTATGAGAACTGGTGAGAGTTACTTGTTAGGGAAAATGCAATGTGTGGTTCCTTGGGATGAGACGGTTGTCTGCTAAATATTGTTGAGTCCCGGGTTGGACAAAGGATGTAAACATGGTGACCTGATCCTCTTTTGGAATTTGATGTGCAAGGTCATAACAGAATTTTGATACAAAATCGACATTGTGACACCCCTAATATATATATATATATATATATATATATATATATATATATATATATATATATATATATATATATATATTTGAAATTAGATATATTCAGAATCCTTTTTTTAAAGGCAGTTATTCAAAATCAGTTTTTGATGACATCAAGTTCTGCCCTTAGCAGTATCTTTATGATTCATGAAATAGGGATTCAAACGCAGTAAAAAGTCTATACTTTTAAAGATAAAATTGGAAGCAGTTGGTTTTGACATAGGTTTATCTAACTTAAGTTAATTTTAGTTTCTATAACCCAAAAGGGGAGAACTGTAATAATTTCTTGACATGCTTATATCTATTTTTATGGGTAAAGGATTAACAACATTTTAAGTTGGCATGAGTAGCCTACAGCACTTCCAAGCTGAATTTGCAGCCTTTGCAATACATCTGCACAGCAAGCCTAAAATAACTTTATTGTTTTATCATATGTATACTTCCAAAAGTATAAAACTAAATAAATAAGGAAACACGCTTAACTTACCATCATTCCAGGGGTTGAAGCCGAGGGAGAACCCCTCTGAAGAGCCGTCAAGACAGACTTCTCCTGCTCGAAGAGATCCGGCCGGCAGCGGCCATGTAGCTTTAGTTGAGCCGAAGTCGACTGGCGGCGTGGTTTATAGTAGCTGACCTGGCATGCACAATCATTCTGCTTATGGATCCTGCTCCTTCCTGACTATTGACCAATAGTAGAGGAGTTGCACCAACAAAGGCCACCCTTCTCTTTTGCATAATGAAGCAGAAATGCATATGGTAAAGTAAAAAGAGACGACGAGGGAATGTAAAAACAAGGAATGCATGTAAAAGGAAACAGCAATGTGTGTATATATATTTCTTTTTTTTTACAAAAAATGCACCTAATAAGAAAAATGTAAAACAAAATATATATATTTCTTGACAAAATGCACGTAATAAGGTAAAAGAAAAACTAAATATATACATTTCTTTGCAAAAATGCACGTTTAAGGAAAAGCAATATGTACATATTTCTGCTTTAATTTTTAATTATGTCAGTTTTGGTCCTCCATAGATTGGAGACAGCTGCAGACTGGCATCAGGGTGGAAGACGCCATCATCTACCTGCAGCACCAAGCTCTGACTCACCTGAAGAAGCCTGGAGGCACTGTGAAGATCATGTTCTTTGACTTCTCCAGTACTTTCAGCACCATCCAGCCAGGACTTCTGAGGAACAAGCCAGAGCTATCAGGAGTGGACCACCGCATAACGCAGTGGATACTGGACTACCTGACAGGACGCCCAGAGTATGTGAGGACATAGGGCTGTGTCTCTGATACGCTGGTCTGCAGTACGGGGGCCCAACAGGGAAATGTGCTGGCACTGTTCCTCTTCATCCTCTACACTGCAGACTTCTGTATCAACTCCCCACGCTGCCAGCTACAGAGGTTCACTGACGACTCTGACATAGTCGGCCTCATCACAGGTGAATACGACTCTGAGTACTCTGAGTAATGGACTCCGGACTTTGTGGATTGGTGCCAGCAGAACCACCTGCTGATTAATGCTGGGACTTCTGGAGATGCAAACCAACCACACTGACACTAGTGAACATCCATGGAGTAGACATTGAGATAGTGGACTGTTATAGGTACCTTATAGGCACCTGGATAATAAGCTGGACTGGTGCCACAACACTTTTCTCTACAGGAAGGGTCAGAGCAGACTCTACCTGCTGAGGCAGTTGACGTCATTTGGAGTCCAGGAAGCACTGTTAATGACCTTCTATGACTCTATGGTAGCATCCGTCATTTTTTAGTGTTGCTTGTTAAAGCAGCAGTTTATCGACAGCTAAGGGGAGCACGTTGGATAAACTCATCAGGAAGGCCAGCTGTGTTCTAGGATGCACCCTGGATCCAGTGCAGATGGTTGAAGATAGAAGAACTCTAGCTAAAATAACATCTCTGATGGACAAAGCCTCCCACCCTATGTGTGTAAATGTTGACTTGGTTATATTGGGTTGTTTCCCTTATGTTTTAGTAGTATACGTTGTGCAAAATAAAACATCTGACTAATGAGAGTTAAAGTTGAGATAAAGTAGTGTTATTGCTGAGTTATTGTTGGTTCTTCTCTTCTCAACAAGCAGCAAATGCTTTGTAAGATCCCCAGTTTTTCCTCCCAAGATCCTATTGCTCTTGAATGGTTGAACCCTTTGCTTTTACAGCCTTCTGCTTTTATATGCAACACAATCTGAAATTATTTATTTATTTTTTTTTTGTATTTCAAACTATTTAGCTTTGACAACAAAAATTGTGCCTGTTGCTAATAATATCCCACCCCACTAATAGGTACCTGATGAAGAGATACTCAGTGTTATACATTATCTGTCCTGAATGTAAAAAGTAAATAATAACTAGAGGGAATAGAGGAATTAATAAAATTTTAAAGTTTCCAATATTACAGTTATCTTTTGGCAGTTATTTAATCTTAAAATTGACTTATAATAATAATAATAATAATAATAATAATAATAATAATAATAATAATAATAAGTGAAAGGCTGTGTGTGTCCTAAGCCTTATCTCTAATTCTGTCGGTGTCTGTCTGGGTTTCTGGTTAAGATAGCATGCATCAATCTAGGATTTAGGTACAAAGAGGCAAATGCAAATTCCACACAGACTGCCAATGCTGCTTTGTATGACCATGTGCACTCAAGTTCATCACACACAGATGCAGGCTCTATTAACTGTATCAATATAATTTAATGCCTGACTTTCTGGCTCTTTTAATAGATATAGCTCATGTCCCTGATCCCTGCACATGATACAATGTGATGTAGGATTGGTGGAAAGAAGGATGTCTTTTTTGACTCTTTTTTGTCTTAGGATCATTTCCCAGTTATATTTGAGCAACTACTATCTGAAACTATCTGTGACCCGACTGTACAGTATGCACAAAGAAGTGATGACACATTGTACTCACAAAAATTGTGTGTATGTAGTGAATACTGGAAAAGAAAACTTACACTGAAAACAGGTCCAACTAAAGATACTGGAATCTTCCAGACTGCACTGAAGTCTTATTGCTCTGCTTCCGGCTTGGGAGTAGAACAGATGTGTAATACCCTAGTAACAACTACTAAGAGGCTTTTCCTATTCTAAGTAACAAGCAGTGGGCCAAACCTGCTGCAGTCCAACACAGTACGCCATGCCGCAACAAATTCGTACAAATCTTTTCTGCCATTGTTCTTTGCTAAACTTACAGTAAAGATTTAAGGCATGAAAATAATGGCTATAGGGCTAAACAATGTAGGGAAGTAAAAGGTTTAGGAAAATTCAGTTCATCTAGATAGACAAACAGACAGACAGACAGACAGACAGACAGACCAGCAGCTTAAAGGGGTTGACTTTATTTATACCTGGACCTAGGGCTGGGCTGTATGGCCAAATTTTTATATCCAGATAAAGCTCAGTTTATACGATATACTTCGTGATATAGCAATTTCTCTGTTGAATAGTTTATAAAAATGTACAACTTGGAAATTTCCTTTTAAATGACAGATGACAATAACACCACTCAGACTCATTATGTAGTGATCTCCTTCTATGTGCGGGAACTATCGATATCAGTGATCTTTTCTGTTCAAGCTGCGCATCAGGAGGGGAGGCGAGGCACGCAGGGAGATCAACTTTGGGTTGTCTGATACTCTTGTTTAGATCCCTGGTCTGAAACGTGTTGGCTAGCGTCTTCCTACCTGTTTGTTCATGTTTTGCAGCATGCACAGGAATGCCATAAGATGTATGTTGACGTAACTTACTGCTGTAAAACCCTGTGGTGGCTTAAACGATATAGATTCATATAAAATGATAGACGTTTTCTATCGTCCTGACAATATATTTTGTCATATCGCCCAGTCCTACCTGGAACTTATTTTTCTGCCCCCATCATCTGCCCCAAAAGTCCTTCATTTTTTTGTTATGAATAATTAGTGATATTCCCCTGTGAGTTTTAAACATCTTGGAGGTGCTAAGGTATTAGCTTCTGGGGTTTTTACACGCTTTTAATGGAACTGATTCCAATTTAGACTAAGCTGGTATTTTTATGATGAAGCTGACCTTAGTCCAATTGGTAATTTGGTTAGTGCAATTTGGAAACACGCAAACGTGAACCATGTTGATGACTGCAGTAGCAAGTTCTGTCTAGCCGACCGCTGCAGAGCACAGAGCGAATGTTCTGCGCAGACTAAAACTGGGATGGAGTATGGCAGTGACGTAATTGAAATCGCACATTAGTGTAGTTGTATTATATCCTTTAAAGCATCCTAGAACAGAAAAAATTATTGCTAATTATTAAGAAAAAACATATTGGTTATATAAAGCTATTTGGGATATGCCTTATTACAGGTGGCAAATCTCCTGCCTTGATTGACTACAATTATATAGATGTACGGTGCTATAAACTTCTCCCGAAGGACTCTGAGTAGTTCCACACTTGCCTGGGTGAGTAAATGAACATAATATTTGCTAAAACATAAGGTCCAGGCTGAAAAAAAACTTACTTCCCCTTTAAGAGATGGAGGGGGCATGCAGGGAACAGAAAAGCAAAAAACAAACCAACAAAACAAATATTAGTACTAAAATGGATACATAAAGGCATACACATGCAAATAAAATATATACTAAAAATTACATAAGAACTATTTAACATACTGGCAGATAAAGGTTTACTGGTGAAAAAGAATGCATACACCCCATTGATAAATATATTATCCGGCTCCCTGAGAGGTGTTAAAAAGCCTTATGGTATGAGGGAGAAACAATGTCCTCAGTTTGTTTTTGAAGAGCATAAACAAAGAAAACTTACAATACCATATGTATATATAGCACTTTAAAAACCACACACAAGCATTCAAAGTGTTGTACAGCAGAAACATAAAACCACAATAAGAACAATAAAAAATACAATATCAGTAACAGCTTAAGTTAAAAGCCAAAACACCACTAAGGTACCTTGCCTAATGTATAGATGAGGAAAGTTCCATAGCTTCGGAGCTACAACTGAGAAGAATCAGTCTCCTCTAGGCTTTTCCATTCTCAAATATTACCAAAGATTCTGAAGTATATTTGGACTTAGACTTTGACTGGACCATTCTAAAAAATATATGTTCTGACTGATCTAAACCATTCCATATAGCCCTGGATGAATGTTTAGAATGTTTGCTTGAAGGTGAACCTCCACCCAGGTCACAAGTCTCATTTGGGTTAAATGACATGAGCAGTAGATGTCTACATTTCCTCCAGAGTCCCAGTTTTTAGATCTGACTTGTTCCTTGGTCTTCATGATGCTATTTCTATTGGAATGTAATACATTAAACCACCAAGGCACAATCAGTTATTTTGTAGGCTTAAATTGCACTAATTACCACATTAGATTGCTTTTAGTGGAAATTGGTTGAACTGTATTTCATGTTATAGTAAATAGGGCTGAGTGGAAATGCACACTATGTATTTTGTTAAAAAACAAACAAAAAAACAGGCAAACATGAACTATTCTACATTAACTATTCTACCTTGTGTAATTGTGTACCCCTTTGTGTTGGTCTGTCACAGAGATGACTTGGCTGCCTGGTACCTCCTGTTCTCTTTTTACTGATCCTGAATCATTCTGCTGCTTCTCAATTGTAGAAGCAAATGTGAATTTATACCGTCATTGCAATTTTCAAAAATATATGAGAGAAAATTCAAGGAAAGAGATTTAATCCCTTTGATCCTCAGACTATTAGTTACGCAACCCTATCTGAAAGCCTGTCAACATAGCTTGATACAAGCATGTGGAAACGCAACTCTCTGCTCCTGTGCACTGTAGCTGTTATAGTGAGTGCAATGATGTGGAAAGGCCTCACAGACGGGATTAACGCCCAACGCACCAGATGGTGTCTTTTCTACGCTTCCTGTTAGGAACACACTGACAAACGCACACAGAGACCGGTAAAAACAAAGATAAAATAAGAATTATGTTAATTTTACCTTCTTTTTAGGTGGCATCTTTGGTTACAGGGCTCCACCTGCGTTGTTTTAGCAAGCAATATTCACCGTTCTCCTGGCCCCAGTGAGTGATACGTGAAGCATGCCATGAGATTGGGTTTAGTTCCTTGTGTCAGATGGATCAATCTCTGAGCAAAGTAAAGTCCACTCGTTACGCACCGTTTTCAGCGTAGAATTTCCAAAAGGAATTGCGACGAGCAAAACAGCACTGGAGTGCAGTTTGAAGGCTGTACAGTGTTGAGTTGAAGGTAGTTACCCTTTCCAGAGTCCTCTGGGTATTAAAGGCTTACTTCTCAGTGTGACATCTGTTGCGCCGCACACCGCTCACTCTGACCTCAGGCTCCAACACGTCAAAGTTGCACCTCAACCCGCCTGCGCGACCCAAACATTTTAAGATGAGAAATGTCTCATTTGTGCAGCAGATTTCATCCTCGGCAAGTGTGACGCTTGATGATTGTGTTTGTGCGTTCGAGTTCCTGGGGTCTGGCTGCACATATGAGAGTATTTTGGCCCAGCTCCAGGGGGAGAGAGATGGAATTAAAAATCAAGCGATAGATAATGCCTTTGTGCGCCCGATTTACAGCTGAGAACACAGGATAACCAAGCATTCATCATCCGGAGAGCGTAATCATGATATTTCACTACTAGCGCTTGCTCAGCCGCCAGAGCGCGCGCGCACAAGGGCCCACACACTTTGTTATATTATGAGGTTATCCCTTCAGTGGACTGCATGGTGGGACATCACCGAGAAGACAGCAGGACAACTAGTGGCGGTTCTTGACGTCCTGACTAGACACTTTCAAGAGCCAAAAGGGTCACTCAATACTTAACTGAGTAATTATAGGTACATGTTTAGTAATCTAAAATAAATTAGAGATATATTAATCAAATTATTATTATTTTTAAATCTTTCAATATTTTAAATAAGTGAATAAATATAGGAAATTAATTTAAATACAATATATATCAGGAGGATAGAGGATTATCTAAGTATGTAAGCACTTCACTGCACTTTGCAGCCCATCAAAAATTTATTTTTATCAGTCAGTTTCATCCCTCATACAAGAAAATCGACCAGCTGTTGAGTTGCAAGTTTAGCAATCAGATTTTATTTGATGAATTACTGTTACAGATTAAATAATCATGGTGGGCTGTAGCAAAATAAATATTTAATTATTTTAAAAATTACAAAGGTGATGTAATTAATTCATTTCAATTTAATTTGCAGTTATGAAAGTTAATGCAGTTAATATCAAAGCTAACAATAAGCTACTTAGAAGGAAAACTAGTCAGGCTCTGTCAGAAGTGACACAAATGACAGTGTAGAAATAAAGTGCAGATATTAGAGGTTAATTTTTAAGGGTTTTTTGAAGACAGACGGAGGGTGCTCCTGTCCTGGTGAGATCATTCCACAATCGTAGAACAACACAGGAAAAACCTCTGCATTGTTTAATTGTTTTGACTTTGATGTACAGTAGGTATTAGGGGTGGGAATCTTACAACATCTCACGATTCAATTCGATTCAGAAACGATTCTCGATTCAGAAGCGATTCTCGATTCAAATCAAAAATTTTTTTCTTAATCAATACTCTTTCATTCATCATTTGTGTTTGTAATACACACAACTTGATCTGTTAGCGCTAGCTAGCCAACGGCGCATCAGACCTGTCAATGCGACGGTGGCCGTTGCATGACAAACACTACACGAAGCAAAGTAAATCATTTCGGAACCGATTCTGAATCTTGTTAAATAGGAATCAAGATTCAGACGTGAATCAATTTTTCCTTACACCCCTACTAGGTATCTCTATCCAATCATCCTTCGACAACAGAGTGACTGAGTCCTGACTTAAGTCTTTGTGGGGGCATCCAAGTTCATTCTGAATTTTAAACCACAACAAAATGTATTTAAATGGGCTATATCATGCCAAATAATGGTTTTGGAGTTTTCAACTATATGGTAATGCAATTTTCTCATAAAAAAAGCCCACCAGAGTGGTTTTTGGCTTAATTCTCGCATGTCTGAGTAATCCTAATACTGCACTCTGAGCAGCTTCCCCTCCCTCTCCTAGAAATCGAGTGTTCAATTAGTGACATCACTGGTTGAAATTTGAGAGCTAGAGGTATCTGCACCGCCCCTGCAGGCAGAGCAGCGTACCCCTGGGAGGATTTCAAACACACCCTCAGCCCTCTCATAGGTAATGGCTGCTTCGGTTTTTGGCATCTTAAAACACGTTTTATTGGATTTTTTACTTTCTCTGTGAAAAAGCCAGTTTGGCTGGATGGATTACAGGATTCGACATTCCTAAAGAACAGCAGCTGGATCAAAGAACAAAGACGCCTGAGGACAGAGAAGTAAGTGGCTACATGCTAATGCTAATGTGGGTTAGCCATTTATCAAGCTGCTTATATGATCTTATAACAGCATTGTGTGGTTAATTAATTGATCTGTAGCATCTCAGAATGTTCCGTAAACGAGTGCAAACAACACCCGTGGCTTTTTTATATACTGGGCTGGAAAGATTTGCTTAATGGATGCAGCTGTGTTGGTCTGTGCTCTGTCTAAAGCCTGGAGATGTAGCAAATGAAATAAGCTTTATTGACTCCCTTTTTAACAAAATCAAATAAACCCGTTGAGCCCTTAATATAACAGTTTCATAGTGGTACTCTGTGCTTTTCAAATTATTCGTTAAAAATTCTGTTTGTGAAGCTTAGCACTGTTTGTTTCAGTCTGATCTGCTCCCGACTGTGTAGCGCGGCGGAGCGAGAGGTGTAGGAGGCGGGTTTTTTAGAGAAACGAGCCGTTTCACTACGTTGTCTAACATTAACTACATGATACAAGTTAAATTTCAGGACAAATCAATACTGTATAACACCAACGGTAACACTTTATCATATATATGTCTATCCCAGAAGTTCAAATCTGTGAAATAGGATGATATAGTCCCTTTAAAAAGTCTTGCATTGCATTTTATTTCACATTTCTACTTTTCTTAAACATAAATGTTTCAGCTCCTAATTCCACCACTCTTCCAAAGCAAATGATGCACTAAGATCCAATGGTGGCTGGTGCATCCAAAATTGTGCAGGGTGCATCAGCAGATGGGCAATGCAGCAGGGTACTAAAATCCTCGGGGAAAGCTCCAGGAGGGGTGAGATACAGATGAGAGGTTACAAAATTGAAAATGGAAAAGAAAGCTCAGTGTCTCTTGTCAGTTTGGCCAGAGTCCGTGAACCCTGGGTAAGGAACGAATTTGTGCCCAAAGTACAAAAGTCTCTGTGCTGACATACACAGGCAGACAGACTGTGTTTGTGATCTGAGTTTACATCTTTGCCATTTTGACTTCATATTTATTTTTTATGGGAATTAAAATTTTTTGAGATCCCTTCTCTTTTTCTTTAAACTTACTCTTTCTTCATTTTATCAGCTAGCGAGAATCCTTTACAGTAAGCTTACATAGGCCCCAAATCAGATACTCGTATACTTTTTAGGGCTTCTGGTCTCCCTTAGCAAACAGTAGTATACTTGAAGTTCATTTTATCAAGTATAATTATTCAGACTAAATTGGAAAATTTTCAGGTTTATTGAAGTATACTTCTTTAACTGTTCTTCAATAGAAGAAAATATGAATTACAAATACATAGTGCACCAGTAGTATAGCACTCAAAATGTACTTGTAGTTCACATTTTAATTTATTGAAGTATACTTAAAGTATCTCTAAAGCATGATTCTTTTTTACTACGTTTTCATACACTCACAAATTAGATATGTTTAGTTTGGGGGTTTTCTTGTAACTTTGGCTACTCTGAACATGAGTTAAACAAAGATGCAAAGCAGCACTGTTTGATATACAGGTGCTGGCCAGTAAATTAGAATATCATCAAAAAGTTGAATTATTTCAGTAATTTCATTCAAAACGTGAAACTTTTACATTATATTCATGCAATGCACACAGACCAATGTATTTACAATGTTTATTTCTTTTAATTTTGATATTTATAAGTGACAACTGATGAAAACTCCAAATCTGGTATCTCAAAAAATTAGAATATTTTAAAGGCCAATGAAAATTTTTTTTGTTTTTTTTAAATGTTGGCCAACTGAAAAGAATGAACATGAAAAGAATGTGCATGTATAGCACTCAATACTTAGTCGGGGGTCCTTTTGCCTCAATCACTGCAGTAATGCGGCGTGGCATGGACTCGATCAGTCTGTGGCACTGCTCAGGTGTTATGAGAGCCTAGGTTGCTCTGATAGTCGTCTTCAGCTCCTCTGCATTGTTGGGTCTAGCGTATTGCATATTCCGCTTCACAATACCCCATAGATTTTCTATGGGGTTAAGGTCAGGCGAGTTTGCTGGCCAATCAAGGACAGGGATACCATGGTCCTTGAACCAGGTACTGGTGGTTTTGGCACTGTGTGCAGGTGCCAAGTCCTGTTGAAAAGTGAAGTCTGCATCCCCATAAAGTTGGTCAGCAGCAGGAAGCATGAAGTGCTCTAAAACTTCCTGGTAGACGGCTGCATTGACCTTGGACCTCAGGAAACAGAGTGGGCCAACACCGGCAGATGACATGGCACCCCACACCATCACTGACGGTGGAAACTTTACACTGGACCTCATGCAACGTGGATTCTGTGCTTCTCCGCTCTTCCTCCAGACTCTGGGTCCTTGATTTCCAAAGGAAATGCAAAAATTGCTTTCATCAGAAAACATAACTTTGGACCACTCAGCAGCAGTCCAGTCCTTTTTGTCCTTGGCCCAGGCGAGACGCTTCTTACGCTGTTTCTTGTTCAAGAGTGGCTTGACACACGGAATGCGACAGCTGAATCCCATGTCTTTCATGAGTCTCTTCGTGGTGGTTCTTGAAGCGCTGACTCCAGCTGCAGTCCACTCTTTGTGGATCTCCCCCACATTTTTGAATGGGTTTGTCGTCACAATTCTCTGCAGGGTGCGGTTATCCCTAGAGCTTGTACACTTTTTTCTACCACATTTTTTCCGTCCCTTCGCCTGTCTGTTAATGTGCTTGGACACAGAGCTCTGCGAACAGCCAGCTTCTTTAGCAATCACCTTTTGTGTCTTGCCCTCCTTGTACAAGGTGTCAATGGTCGTCTTTTGGACAGCTGTTAAGTCAGAAGTCTTCCCCATGATTGTGGAGCCTTCAGAACAAGACTGAGGGACCTTTTAAAGGCCTTTGCAGGTGTTTTGAGTTAATCAGCTGATTAGAGTGGCACCAGGTGTCTTCTATATTGAGCCTTTTCAGAATATTCTAATTTTCTGAGATACTGAATTTGGTGTTTTCATTAGCTGTCAGTTGTAATAATAAAAATGAAAATTAATAAACACTTGAAATATATCACTATGTGTGGAAGGAAAGTATACAGTATACAAGTTTCACGTTTTGAATGGAATTACTGAAATAATTCAACTTTTTGATGATTTTCTAATTTACTGGGCAGCACCTGTATGTGTTCAGAAGACCACCCTTCTAAAAATACCTTAAATACTGCATATAATCCAGTTTCCCAGGCCTCTGTAAAATTAATGTCCCTATTTATTTATTTATTTTTTATTTTACCAAAAAGTACTTTAAAATGTTTAAATACACTATGTACTGTATTTATAAAAAGAAAGGAAGACAGAAGAACTGAATATTATTTCTACTGCGTTTTCTCTGACATCACATTGAACAGTTCTTCCAAT
Source organism: Apricaphanius iberus (assembly GCA_028564705.1). Lineage (NCBI taxonomy): Eukaryota > Metazoa > Chordata > Actinopteri > Cyprinodontiformes > Aphaniidae > Apricaphanius > Apricaphanius iberus. The sequence goes on from JAPXFQ010002340.1 coordinate 112,204, forward strand.
TCACCTACATGAGCTTAATACTCCTTAAAAGATATAGTGCTTTCATGCTACTACTGCAAAACCAAAATCATACATCCACTTAGAGCACACTACTGTCATCCCACGGTTTATTAACTTCGTCACACGTGTTCATATGCACTTGTTTGCTCACACATTCATAAACAAGCATCTGTCACTAAGCTTCTTACAATCAGTGTGTGTGTGTATGTTGTTATTTGGGGCCAGAAATGGATGGCACACACAATTACAGGCAAAGCACCAGATCCTTACCTCTCACTGCCAGTATAAAAATAAAATCCTGAATCTATTATTGTTAGCAAGTGCTTAGCTTGTAACTTTAAACTCTGGTAATTAAGTCAGACCTATTTTCTCTGATTTGAGATCAATCATTGTCTTCTACAATCTGGTTCACTAATGCAACTCTAGTTTCTGTTTGCATTGATAGATGGTGGGATCCTTGGAGCAGAGGGAATCTAACAGCCAGTCAATTGATCAGCATCTGTTTAAACTGGCCTTGGTTCATTAAATCAATACAACCTAAAAATGTTCATATCATTGGGATAAAGGGCAATGTCAGCAGATATAAACAATATTCAAATTTAAAAGAGACCATTGTTATGCATGGCATGTTTTTTTCAGTTATAAAAACATATTTGTTCTCAAAATTATTTAATTTAGCTAAATCTATCTGCTTCATTGGCTATAACTCGTCAGTAAACTGTAGCTCCAAGATTCATAATGGAGTACGCTTTTGAAATTTGGAACAGTTGACAGAACTGGAGGTGGCATGTTTCTGTGCTTTCCAGGTTTTGTAGTTGTTTGAAAACTTTTTAACTATGTTATAAAAATCAGTCTTTTGCAGGTAAAGTAATTGTCACCAACTAACTTTTCCAAACAAACCGCCTCATGCTTAAGTACTTGGGTTATGTATCATGAGTAATTAAAAAGCTCTCAACCAAGCCCAGATTTAAATGGTTAAAAAAATAAGATTTTGGAGTGACCTAGTAAAACGTTTGACAATATTCAGGTTGAAAAAACTCCGGTGTGGCTGAAATAAAACAATCGTGCAAAGAGTAGACACAGATTTTCACACTAATTTCTCAGTTATTACAAACTCTTGATGGAAGTTTCTGTCAAGGTAGGCAGTACCAACTATTCGATTTTTTTGGTAGAATTAGGTTTTACTTACAGTAGGGTTGGTTCAACTAGCTTTTTTTCAAATTTTTTAATATGGGTTGGGGTGGGCTGGTTGGAGAAGTTGGGGCTATGTGGGGTCATTTAATCTGTAAAGCACCTAGACAAAAAGAACACTAGAAGCTTCTCATTTCTTTGAGATACCAGGCACAAATAAGAGTTTGCTTTGACAAAATATTTGGTGCTATGAGAAATTTTAAATAACCTTCAAAAAGACGGGCATCTGGAAAAATGTATTTTTGAGACTTAATTTGTTTTGAGACAGTAAAAATCAGTTTATGTCAATTTCTGATTAGCTATTAATTTCAGTTTCCGGGGATGTTTAATCTGGATTCATACTAAATGATGATGCCAACAGATTCATGTACTGCAGGTAAGATGTTAACAGCTTGTAATCTTTCAACAAAGTCTAAAGTCAAAAACTCTGAACTATCTCTTTTAATCATCCTTGGTTGCACAACGGTTGCACAACAAATAACCATCACAGTCATTCATTCATTTGTGTGCAAAAAACATATCCTTCTTGTAAAAACTGTGAAATACATATTTTGACAAGATAAAACTAAAAGCAAGCAAAACAAATATTTTATTAACTCTTATAATCACCACAACCATTACCCTCCATTCCTGTTTACTCCTCTCGAAACATCCTACCAGATAAAGAGTCAGTACTCACCCAGGAGACATTCTTGGTCTTCAGCAATTTAGACATGGGCCACAAGTGGAAAGGGAGAGAAGCAGACTCCTGACAGACTCAGCATCCTTGCACATGCAAAGACACCTAAAATACATTTAGCTGCAGTAGCCAACATCCTCCACCGTCTGCCCCCTTCGCCAACAAACCTCACCAGATTTACATCTGCCTGGAGCCTTGCCTGCCCATCAGACCAAACGAAACATTTTGCGAGGAGGACGAAGAGTGGGAGCCAAAGAGAAACAAAGCAAGCTCCAGAAGTGGCAGACGGGCAGAAACAGAACCTGCATGAAGTTACTTCAGTCTGCCTGAATAACCCTCTTCTTACTCGTTGTTGGTAGTTGCCTAATCTCCCTTAAATTAATAAAATCCATGTGAATATGAAGGGAAACATCTATCTGAAGCAGCTTTCTAAGACACAGTTAATTTTGCCCTCCCAACATCTGGGGGGAAAGAAAAAGGGAATGCTAAGAGAGATGACAGGAAACTGAATAAGGTGAAAGCAACCAGCTGGAACAGAGCACAGCAGGTTGGAGGGAAGGTTACTGAGCCCTAACTTTAGATGAAAGAAAAACAAAATTTTGCTCTGTAATGTCCTGTCTTAACTCCAAACTATGTAAAACAAGTAAAAACAGGGTGGGGGATACACAGACCGCTTCAGCCTGCATGACTGTATCTCTCTGTTTGTGTTATCTTGCGCTGTGATTGTAATCTGGCCGATGAGCCTCTGATTGGTCAGACAGGGAAGGAGAATGATTCGTAGAATGAGAGATTAATGGAATTATACACGATTGTCTGTTTTTCCAAATCCAAAATCACATTTAAATGGATTGAATTTGGAGCTTGGATTGGAGCTTTAGTGACATAAAACATGATGCAGGGAATACAATGAACTTTACACAAGTGTATGTTTGCTCAATTAATTTTAGCCAAACAAATTCTTGATGTATATACAACTTCTTATATTTGACAACCTGTTTAATTCCCCCCTAAATTGTGCTACATTAGTCAGACAAATTAATTCCCTGTTCAAGCATTATAGTTAGGTATATGATCTTCTTCCCAAAAATGCTTGCCAAATCTTCTCTGCTAATGCCATCCAGCCTATTTGCTAGTGACTCTCATTTGATACTATTTATTGGGCTGGATGACCTATGTTTGAAGAAATAAGACACACTACCAATTTACCAGTTTATTCATTCCCAAAAAAAGTGCCGTGAGTAGAGTGTCAAGAGCTATCAAGAGAAATATAAACACGTATTATTAAAGCAAAGGAAATAAAATCATCTAAACACAAAATTCCTTCCATTTTGTGTTGGCTTATATCAAATTAGGATTTGATAAGTACTTATTCAGTTCACATTGTTGTTGATCAATCAATCAATCAATATTTATTTGTATAGCACCTTCCAGCACCCAATGGTGCACAAGGTGCTTTCCAAAGTAAAAACAAAAATACCATATAAAACAAAATTAAGACACAGCTGCAGCACAAAAGGTGCACAAAGTTATAAAAACAGGGATAAAAACAGTACTGCTAAAACATAATCAAAACATAACTGTAACATATAAGAGCAACAGGCGAGTTAGTAACTACGTGTGAAACGCCAGCCTAAATAAATGTGTTTTTAACTCCTATCTAAAAGTTGAGAGGTCGGTGGCAGATCGTATGTGGGCTGTTGATGTTTTATTGTTTGGGGGATGGGGGAGTTTTAAACTTTAAACTGTCTTTAAAATATGTCTAGTCATTTAAAGTGAAAAACCACTAGTTTAGAACCACTAGCATTGATGTTAGGATGTAAGAGCACTGGACTAACATCCTAGGGTAATAAAATGTAAGGTAAGCTGTATTTAACTCACCTAAATTATAAAGTAAGCTTAGGAAGGCATCAAGTAAACTAAGTTTATTTTGTGTTGCTTGTTTCGATCTTCAATTGAAATTTTAATGGCTTTAAGGAATCTCAATATCAACTTGCAGGAACAAGAAATATATAAAAAGTTAATTATTCTGTTGAAAAATACTCTCTATTGTTTTTTTATAGTCCACAAAAATTTTACCAAACTGTAGTTACATACATAAACATTCATCGGTGAGACTTCACCAAATAGGAGTACTATTTGTTGCTGCAACACTGCATTTATTCCACCAGATTTTCAAAGCTTTCTTTTGTTCTGGCGTGGTGCTGAGGTGGGCACTAGTGCTATGCAGCAGTGACAGCGTGCGTTAATCTGTAAGGCTTTAAGACGGCAGTCGATAGAGTGCTGAGGGCCAACAGTAAGCCAGCTTCATGCAGGGGAATATGGGGATGATAAGGTTCTCTGCAGATGACGCCATCACAAAAGACACAGCTCTAATTAACATAATATCAGCTTTAACATGACTTACCACAAGAAGTGGAGACAGACACAAAGAAACATGGACAAAGCAAGAAGTAAAGACAAGTTGGAGAAGAAAGTTAGACGAAAAGTAGGAAAGAGAAACAGGTAAGAAAGGAAAGAAAAACAAAGGCTGCCAATTTTGCAGTTTTGTAACAACTGATTAACCTGCACTTGCCCATTTTCAACAAATTGTTTTCTATTTTAAACGCATTAATCAACTGCTAGTTACTTATAATATCTATTACACACACGATTTTCTACAATGCAGCTAATCTTTTCAATACTAGGTAGTTACTAGTACTAGGTATAATATGTATTAGGTGCCTTTAGAATCTCTAATGCTTTTAACACTTCTGTCTTGATTTTACTTGATTTCAGTGTTCAAAATAGTTGATAAAATAATTTAAAATAAAAGACTTGAAAAATTAACAGGATTATCTGACACTGCTAAATTAGTTCACCACTTAGCAGACTAGGAATACTTTGGGTTATGGAGTAATTATAAATATGAGTGAATAAGAATCACACATAGAACTCTTCAATATCAAAAATTCCCATAAGTTCGAATTGTGACATATAACAACTTTCTTACTATGCATGTGCTAATGACATACAACATTATAACCCTGTGTCGCCACACAAATCACAATCAGATACAGTTACTAAATGAATGTGTCCATGCTATGAATGACAGGATTTGCCAGGACTTGCTCAACCGTAATGCAGAAGAATTACAAGTATTTTTCCCCCACCAAAAAATACAGGTTTAGATACCAGAAATCAACTAGACTCAATGAGAGCAAAATGTTATTATTAAATCTGCCCAAAAGTGTAAAAAACATTGACAGGATCAGGAAGACAAGGAAAATATGTTGCATGTTTTGATTTATAGTAAGATGGATTATTGTTTTGGTCTTTACAAGTAGAAAATCAATCAGAAAGCCACAACTTCTCCAATTAATATTTTTTCAATTCATCAGTTCCTTTATTTTCCTATAAAACACTCTGAATTTCTTTGCGTATGAATAGTACAGTAAAAAAGCACTTAGCTTTCCTTTACTTTTCTAAAAATCTTTACACCAGTAAAAAAATATATATATCTTCCAATAACCATTATCAGAGGATTAATTTGGAAAGCCTTTTACCTAGTTTATCAGTCCTTTTGAGATATATATTTTTTTCTGTAATAATAGATAAAAGCGTAGCCAAGAATAAAATAGAATAATAGGTGCTAGAGTCACCAGTCTAAACCCACTGTTTGTGTAACTGAGCTTGCTAATGTATTGCAGATGAAGAAAGATGCATGAATGCACATCTGAATAAATGAGTTAACTGCTATTTCCCCCTGTATTCCCTCCCCTCTGCCCTACCGCAAGATTACCCTGTTGCTATGCCATCAAAAGGGTGCGTATAGATCCTGCAGGTGATGCTGCCACTTACATAGGTGGACTGCACTCTCCGCCAGTGTCCCAGCCCACAGCAATGCATCAAGACATCAAGTTTTAGGGAGAAAGGGGACAGGCTGATTGAGCCTCCGGGGGGTGGTTCACCTTAAGACCAGTTCACAAATTGCCCTCTCATGTTGCACGAAGACAAGCTCATCAGGGAATTGGGGGATCCCAAAAGAGAAGAAGACTGCAATCTAAAAAGTCCACAAGTTGTCGATGGGGAGGTGGGGAAGGGGAGGTGACCTGGGCTGGGGACTTAAGTGTCTGCTTCCTTTTTTGAGACCTGGTCCAGGTGATGCTGACAGCTCATATCTACATATCCACCACCAATGTAGCATTTGTAAGTCTAAAGAGCAGCAGGGTTTCTAAATCGCTCCGTGTGAATATTCTCACCTCATCTTTAAAAGAACAGGTAGGTCATCTGCATATTTGCCCTTCCGTTCCACCTCACCTCTATCAGTGTCTCAGCATTGCCTGTTGAGAATCCTTCAGTCTGCACTCCAATTCAAACACAGTCTGCTGCTGAAACTAAATATAATTTTCTTCTCTGTGAGTCTCTCAGCAATCTTCAGTCTTACGGTAGTCTAGTCAGAGCTCCTGCATCAGCCCACATCCATCTTGTCCACATCCCTCTCTCTTACGCTCACTGTAGGAATCCAAAATCAGACAGTTTCAGGTTCAGTGCTCTTCAGTCCTCTTTTTCTTCCTCCCTGAAGATCCCAGCCTTGTAGCTCCTCCTTCCTCTCATCCACTATCTCTCTTTCTTGGTGTGCATGCTATTTCCTTCACCACAGGGGTGCTTTCTCTTCAGGGGCGTTTCAGCTTACCTAAGTCACTCTTTGCGATCCTGTTGCGGCTGTCTGTCCATGTGTATGCATGTGCATGTGTTTGTGTGTGCAGAGGCTGCAGCTGAAGTGCTGCCCCTCTCTGTTGCCATGCTAGAGATGGGTAACATTTCGCTAGCGCAGGAGAAACACAGCCTGAATTCAAATGCGCCTCTAGTCTGTCAGATTGTCAAGCCTCCTCTGTTGCACAAAAGCCCACTATCTCTCTTCTTTCTCTATCCTTCCTTATCTCACTATCTGTTCTCTCTTTATTTTATTTCTCCATCTCATGTTCTTCATCTCTGTTCACCTTGTCCTCTTTAAGTGCCTCTTCTTGTGTTCAGTTTTGATTATTTTTTTAATATTCTGTATTCTTAAGTTGGAGCTTTCCCCCCCCCATCTTATTACAAACTTTTTAAACACGAAAACTATCTGGACAAAAGAAAACAAATGCAAGAACAGTGAGAAATTTCCCATCAGCTTGAAACTATTTTAAATTACTTTTTTTCTCTCAATTAAAACTAGGAATCAACAAGCAATAGCAAGAAGGTAATGTTTAGAAGTATTTTGATATACGATATTTACAGCGAAACTAAAGGCTGGAAATGGCAAAAGGACACAGCTTTGTAAAGTGCTGTGCAAGTGTACTGCTCAAACCCATCCGTGTTTTTGCTGTGTTTGTCCTTGTCTGTTTGCATCCTGCTTTTTATTCATGTTTATGGAGAGCTCCACCAGATGTCATGGCTGATCTGTGGACCTGCCAATCAAGTGGGGGGTAGGGCCTGCCTGCTGCACCTACACAGGTGTGGCTCTTTGAGCTCATCACCACTTGAAAATATGTGGACCTGGCTTGCAGATCTTCCAAGCCTGAGTGTTGTTAGAGAGAAAGTAAAAAAAAAATGTTGCGACCTGGACCTTATTTTTAGCATGAATTATGTTAATTTACTCACCCTGACAAGTTTGGAGCCACTTGGGAGTCCTTTATGAGAAGTTTATATCCATTCGTGATCAGCGTCTATTAATACAATGGGAGTCATTCTGGCAACAGACGTGCAGCCTCTAAATGAGGCACTATTTGCCACAAATCCCATCCATTTCACCAATGTTTTGTTATGAATTCCTAGTGCTATTCCCCTGTGAGTTCGGGGAGTCTTGGAGGGGCTTTGTTGTTATCTGTTTGTACGATATGGTGTTTTAAAGGCTTTTAATCCAACTGCACTAATGCAGTTGTAGTCTGAGAAGGGCTTTTTGTCTGTACTTGATGACAGACAGGTAGACAAAACTTGCAGCTGCAAACAATAACATGTTTTACGTTTGCATGTTTCGAAATTGTACAAACAGAAAGGAGTGTCCAAGTGGACTAAGATCAGCTTCCACAGGCTCCCTTTCCATAACCTGTGCAGACTACATTTTTAATGACGGATGGCTCTGAAGTAATTGAAATCGCTGGTTAGTGTAAGTTGGAATCGGTTGAATAAACTGCTGTGTTTATTATGTACTGATAAATATATAATTTTTTATTACTCTTTTTGTGTTTACAGATATACAGATTATAAAAAGAATTTGATCAGAAAACAGGTTTAGAAATAAATGAAATATATACAATTTCTTGCAAAGTAGAACTAGCAAAATCTAGAATCTCTAGATGTGTAAAGATGGTGGCAACATACTCTATTTTTTTTATACTTTACAAATATGCATTATATGGAGGTCTGTCATATATGATCCAAATAAAATAGTTGATAAAATAAAATAGTTAATTTTGATTGAAATATCAACAAATCTTAAAAAGTTAAAAGAAAGGCAGAAATGTTATTGACATCTTTTAAAAAGTAAAAAAAACTCATATTCAGTCAGCCCATTGTCAAATGTCTTTAGTCTATAATTTTTTACAAATGGTATTTCGGTAAGAGTCTATGGTGCTGCTCTTTAACACCAACAGTTCAAACTGAGATGAGATGGCCCCTTCATCATTACTCCTTAGAACATGCTGCCCATTTTAAAGACCTTCAGTTTAGTCATCCATGTGAAGTAGATAAAAGTTAAGCTTACAAGAAAATTTTTCAGAGGGTACAACAAAGGTGTTACAAAACCAAATACAGCAATCAGTGCAACCCGAATGATGAAGAAAGGAAGATCTTGGAGCAAAACTCCAGCAAATGATTGCAAGGAGCTGTGAGGAGAAACGATCATCCTTAGGGAAGAAAGGAAAGCCAGGATGTAAATAGGGAACACCCAAGCTGAATAAAAAACTGATGGCTCCCCTGCAACTCGTACCATCTCCACAGTGTCGAACCAGAACAAGAAACACTCCACAAACACCTCTGACCTTCCATCTCTTTTCCACAGGAAGCTTAGGGGACCTGAGTAAGGCATAGGACGTGTGGTTGAAGAGTACAGGTAGGAAACACCTGGCCGTGTGCTGTAAGGGGACTCCGTGAACTCCTGCCTTTTGTTGATTGAGCTGCCATTTCTGGCCTCTGCCTGGTCTGGGATTGCACTGTTCTGGTCTTCATCAGCATGCAGTTGGCCTGAGACACTGGTTACCTGCTTCAGGTGGGTCAGGACAGGCCTTGACATGTCATAGTCAGAATCCATATTGTTTGCTGCAATTGACAAGACTAGATGTTATAAAGCCAGCCTTACATAATGACAGTGAAGATTTAAATACAGAGAGGAGACAATTGTTATGAAGATGTAAAAAATCTGAGTAACTTAATAAATTTTACTTTTTTTCACAAAGATTCTGTGATCATCTGTTAGAGTCAAATGAAAGATGAGAAATATTTTCCCCTGATCAGACCAAAAATAACTATTTGCAAATTACTGCTGATAGAAATTATTTACAGAAGACTATAATGATTAGAAAACACTCCCTTGGTGGGTACATACTGATACAAGGATTTTACAAAACCTCCTGTGAAAAACAACTTTTTATCATACCCAAAAGATTTTTATGAAACAACCAAAATTACCTGAGTCCAAAAAAGTAAATTGGTAAAAATGGCCAAAACCTTCAATATGTAATTCATTCCACTTATTCAATAAAATTTACTCAAGTGGCAGCAATAACTTCTGATATATAACTAACAAATGCATTGATAAGAGCTTTCTAAGGCCTGTTTTGCACCTGGTTAAAAAACCTACCACCAAGGAGGTCATGTTTTTGCCAGGATTTCTTTGTTAATTGTTTGCCTGTCATTTCGTAACACAATTTGAAAAGTTATGGACCAATTTTAATGAATTTTCAGGAAATGTGGGACCAGGTACCAATGTTTACATTTTGGGGGTGATCCGGATGACCTTCTGGGAACTGAGTTGCCTTAGCAGAGGTCTGTACTTTCAAAAGGCTTTTTTAAGTTCAAATATGTTTTGTAAGAATGATTGAAATCCTTTAAACTTGTGATAGTGGCACATAGTTTACCTTTTCCTTACCATAAGACCACATTACAGATAAAGAATTGAACTCATAAAACAGTAATCTTCCAAGTGTAAGCCTTACCTTTACCCATCAGCCTATACGGTCGTATCCTCTCTATGATATCCACACAAATCAGGGAGAAAAAGACCAAGGAAACTGGGAGTTCTGTGAAATGGTCAAGTGTTTGCTGATTGTCCAGTTGGACCTACAGTTGAATAAAAGAAAGCATTATGTTAACATCTTTCTACATGGAAGCACTCAGCAATTTTCAAAGGAAATTCACATCAGAAATTTTATTTTCAGTAGTTTTCCTGGATTTCTTTTGTTGCAAATGTAAAGAACTAGAGCAGTGTGTGATGAAACTGTCACTGAGAATCTGTTTCCCTGATTTTGTGGACATATACAGTCATGCAAAAAAAGTTCTGTGTAAAATGTTGCTTGTAAATCCAACTTATCAGCAATAAAATGAAGTAGTTATTTCTTGGATGACTAATATTGTATATCATGTGCAAGAATTAAGTTTGGGTGCTCATTACAAGACTGTTTTTACTTAATTAAAGATTGCTTCTTTTATTTAAACCAAGGTCTGGTTTGGACTTTGAAAAAGGCATTGTAGCACTTTTTTGCTGTCTCTCTGTTGTAAATGTATTGTTTGAGATCATTGTCCTGCTGATGAGCTAATTTCTACTAAGGCTTTATTTGTCTTAATTTAATTCATTGTCTTAATTTCTTAAACCAATGAAAATGGAGCTTCATCTTTGGCCGCACAGTAATTTTGTATAGAACAAAGTTTGTGACTTACTCAATGAGTGCAAGGTGCTGCAAAAAAAAGCCCAAATTACTGTCCTTGCACTACCATTCCTTGCACTTTACTGTACAGTTTTTTTCTTTCTGTTTATTTCCTCTGGGTTTTGCTAAACATGTGTATTTTGAAAAAAATTTTTTTTAAATCTAATCTGTCCAAAGCACATTCTTACATAAGCCTTGCACCTCATTCACATACAAATTAACACATGTAACTTGGAAAATCTAAGTTATGACCCTTTAGAGGTTGGTTCTCAACCTTCTTTACCTCATGGAGAGGTCTTCATTGGAGCTGCTGCAGTCTGCAGTACGGGGGCCCCACAGGCGACTGTGCTGGCACTGTTCCTCTTCACCCTCTACACTAAAGACTTCTACCTCACCTCCCCACTCTACCACCTACATAAGTTCTCTGATGACTCCGCCACAGTCGGTGAACATCCAGGGAGTGGACATTGAGATAGTGAAGTCCTATAAGTGCCCAGGTGTTCACTAGGGATGCACCGATACCGATACTGGTATCGGCCCCGATACTGCCTAATGTACTGGTATCAGTATGGGTTAAGTTTAACCGTTTCCATGAACCTATACTCAAAATGGGGAAAATCTGCAACAAAATGACCAAAAAAGATTAATTTTTCACTTGTAAAAATTTTTTTGTGGTAATTTTATATTTTACATCTGTTATTTTGTCTCATTTATGTTTAGTTTGTAAAGTCAGTGACAGACTGATGCAATCCTAGGGGCTATGAAGGAGCGTTTTCGCAGATCCTTCCTTCACCTGTTAAGACTTTACAACCAGAACTGCTCCCAACAATCTCAATCATGTTTAGACTGCTGCTGTAATTTGCACTATTTAACTCACCCAAACAACAGTCTGCTGCTGCTACATGCATGACTGTTTTTTCACCGTTTATATTCTGCTAACTTCTGGAAATAATATGTTCACTTTTTAATGCATAACTACACGTGCATTCTGTAAATACTATTCAATTGTTCCATATTCTTTTTAAATTATCCTACTCAGTTGCACATTCTAATGCCACTTTATTTTTAAGACTGCACAGTATTCTGGCTTTTTAAATTTTATTCTTAATGTCCAATTTTTTTTCCTTAAATTAATTTTTATACTGTTGATACTTGTGTGAACCCAGTTCTTCTATTATCTGTAACTTTGCTGCTGTTACATCTGATTTTCCCCTTTGTGGGACAACAAAGGATTATTTTGCTCTAATCTATATTCTTTTTAGACAGAATATGCTTACTCCATGAAACCCATATAATCATCTTTCCTTTTCCAAATATGTGGTCATGAACTTTAACATAGTACTTTAAGTCAGCCAAGTAAAGTCTGAGATGTGGCTCTTTGATTTTTTTTTTTGTGTGCTATTTTTCTTAACACTTGCTTTCTGCTTTTCTGCAGAAAGAAAAGAATTGGCCAAAATGTTACTACGCGAGAAGTAGATAGATAATTATCTAATAATTTTTCAGCAGTTCTTTAAGACATTGATCTTATGTAATATAAAGTTTAAATGATAGTAATTTGCAATATACTGTATTTTGCAGCTCTATTCTTTTTAAAGGTTAGAATTTTGTTAAAATACAGAAATAAATTGCAAACTCCTTCTGGGCTGTGAGAATTTTGAGAACAGTAAATAAAATGACTTTCCAACAAGCATCTCTAATAAGTGCAGTCCAAGAACTGATTGAATCAGAGAGGAATTCCTGAGAGGTCATTGAAGCATTTGACTTATAAGTACTACAAATTGAAGTCAAGAGCGCACTCAAGGAGTTAAACGGAAAATTTTCATTATGACTTGTACACAGACTGAAAGGAGATTTTCTATTCTGGGATTTATTACGTTCAGCTACACCCTCATTACAGTAAACCTGCTGACCACACATATGCTAAGACGGAGAACTATACTACACAGATGTTTTGGATGTCATTACACTTAAATGTGACATAAATTAAGTTCCAGTTAGTCTAAGATCAAATTATAAAAGAAAGCAGTTTCCCACTTACCTTTTTTTTGTTTATCCATCTCATGGTGGTTGGGTGCTATTAAAGTTTGGGTTAATGGAAAACCTGTTTTTCTTTACTATCTGTTACTGAGTATCTAAGATAGAGCACAGTCTCGTGACAATTCAGTGGCCTGTTGTTAGTTGTAATGGTGCCAAAGTCCTAATCAGTGCAAGGAGAGACAAGTAGTCAAGTACAACTGTATTTAAGAGTGATAGATAGATAGATAGATAGATAGATAGATAGATAGATAGATAGATAGATAGATAGATAGATAGATAGATAGATAGATAGATAGATAGATAGATAGATTAGGGGGTCTCAATTTACTAACTACGATAGTGTTTTTATTATTTAAATTACTTCTTAGTGAATTCAATAAATATTATACTTCAACAAACATACAAATATAAATAAGGTAACTTTTATCTGTTATTACTCTCAGATTTATCTGGAGCGTAAAGATAGGTCTGACACTAACAGTGGTATTTGAAATAGTTGCAAATGTCATCTGTAAATATATATATATATATTATAAAACACCCATAATAAAATTTTGGATGTGCTGCTTAAATTGTTTGTTTAGTATAGTATAGTTTAGTATACTGTCAATCTTGCAGACGTAAGGAGAGAACAGTGGTTAAGTGTGCCATATTGACTATATACTGCTATTTGAAATTATACCACCTCAAGATATTTTTTTTATCCACAAACGGAGGTAGTTACATGGGTTTGTGCATCCAATGGGCAGGTTAAAGAAAATATGAGCCTCTTCAAGGACCCAGCTGGTGCATGACAGATGAAAAAACATCAACAGGTGCATCACAGAGGCAGCAATGATCAGTCTCAATGGTATTACCTTGGAGCTGGCTATTAGAATTGCAAAACATGGCAGTGTTGACAGGAGGAGATATGCCAATGCTGTCGGTCTCCTGAAAAGTGAATAAGGTTTATGATGTTAGGGTCATATAAATTTGCATCCTCTAACATGCTTTCTTTCAAGATCTCCCAGATCCTTCATAAAGGAATCTTGGGGAACATATAAAGAAAAAAAGGCTTTTTATTAAAGGCCTTTTGAGCATTGTCTCACCTTGTTTAAATACTGCAAAATGTATTTCAAAATGTATCTGTTTTTAAACTAAAGCATGATCATGTAAACAAATCAGTATTGATATTAAGTTAAACAGGATAAAAGTATTCAATAGGTATCAATGATTTTCGTTTTTCTCTCTCTGACCAGCACAAAACTTAGTCCTCTGACAGGTTGCATGTTGGACCTATATGTATGCTCTCTCTTCCTCATTGTCTGTGCTGACCAGGTCATCTGTAATCTGAGCATAACACCAGATTTATTTTCTCATAATAGATGTAATCAAAATGAAACCATAAAAGGGAACTGACCTTTGCAACATAATCAGCATTCAAGTGTATTTATTAGTTGGAAATTGGCTCAACTTTATAGCTTTAACTAGAAAAGCAATTAGAGAGCGCAGACCTCTGCCAAGGTAGCTCAGTCATAGGTAAGACAGTGGCCTTTAATTGCACTCAGAATTTTTTTTTAAAACTGTTGATTTAATCAGTTGTTGTAGTCTATTTTATTCTAGTTTTATACTCTAATTTTCCTTGTTGTCCTCGACAATCATCACTCAAAATGTCAATTAGTTGTTGATTAGTCAGTAAATTTAATCCTGGCCTTTCTGCGGCAGCTGCTTCAGTTTTGTATTCATGAAGATGCTACATTGTCACTTCATGTATAAATTTATATATATTTTTTTTTTTTAATATATATATATATATATATATATATATTAATGAAAGATATGAAAGAGAAACAGCTTTAATTAAAGTAGTTAGAATTATTTGAGTTTTATGTATTTTCATTTACATCAATCTTTAAAACCCCTGTATTGTGGCTGTTGTCTAGGCCTCGTCCGCTTTGTATAAAAGCCTTGTTTTTTTTGTTTTTTTGCGAAACCCCACAATTATCACTAGGCCCCATTTAGGCCTCTTTAACAACTTCCTTGACATACCCTGTCTCAGTAGTCCAAATTAATTATTTTAAGGCTTATATAAACATTATTCAAGTATTATTACCTATAATTTTCAATATGACACTGAACTAAACTAACTTTAGGGATAAACACAAGAGGTCTGACCCACATAATTCAACCACTTAGAAAATTCTTTGTTTCTTTCAGGTTTTTTCACATTTTGTGTTCTTCAGCTGAAAAATCTGCCTAGAGCTGAAGTTCATGAAGCTGCACTGTCTCAGTGTGACATGGTGTAACGCAGTAACGCAGATTGTAACGCAGATGAGTCAACATAGCTGTATCTAAGTGGCATAAAAAGTGACTTCTGCACACACCTTAAATTACAAGAGCTAAAGAGCTAAGAAATAAAGAGCTTTGCGCAGTAAATTCTAGTGCTGCTAAAAGTAAGCTGAAGTCTGCATATTCTTAGAAATGGACGGGAGCCAGGAACAACCTCGGCACAGAGCGGCAGCGGCAGCACCCCGGATGGCGACATTCACTATGAAGCCATCAATTCACTTTCAATTCACTATTTCGACTTCTCAAGACCACCGGAGTAGGAGATGTGGATTAGGAGATTTGAACGTTCGCCAGCAATTTGAACTCATCCACGGATTCAAGCCCGGTAAACATGCTGGTTTACTGCATGTGCAACAAAGCTGTCGACGTGGCTTGGATCTTGTAGCTGAGAGGCACCAGCAGTACGATGGAGTCAAGTCAGGACTCAACATATATGAACAAGCTAAATTTAACAAGAGAGTCCAACAGCCAGCTGAACCCATAGACACTTTCATCACAGTGCTGTACACTCTGGCAGAGAACTGTGAGCACATAATGCACTTCTGAGAGACAGATTAGTGGTGGGACTTAAAAAGTAACTGAACCCCATGAAAAATCATCACCCACACTCAGGCAACATTTGAACATTTCTACCAAAGTGAGCAGGACCAGGAGGCATGGAGCGGCATGGCCAAGTGTGGAGCATAAGTGGAGGTGGGAGACTCGGGGGTGTGGTCAGGAAGACAGTCACGGCTGAGCCAACTCAAACCAATATGGCGAGGGGCCTTTGAGCTCCATAAAGCCTCTCTTTACCTCCTTTAAAGGGAGATTTCATAATGTCTCTTCTCTGCCATCCACCAGAGGTAAAGGGAGGCTTTATGGAGCTCAGCGGCCCCACGCCATATCAGTTCGAGCCGCTGATTCAGCGTTGCCTGAAGTCAGAGCTACTGCAGAGGGAGACAGGATCGGTCCAGCTTCTGAGTGGTAATGCTAACAGAGGATAATGTTAAAAAAAACACACACAAAAAACAATAGCTCTCTGGCCATAGGGTGCTGTAAATCCAATCGGTTTGCTCTAACTACTTTCATATTTTTGGGTTTAAACCACCTCACAGTTGTATCCTCCATAGTGCGATATATGGATTTCAGCTTTCTCTGTTTCTCTCAGTATTGCTTCGGTGTGCAAGTTGCTAAGATAAGCAACTCCAACTCGCCACGTGGCGGGGCGAGTGTGTCTGAGAGAGTCTCTGTGAGACCATGACTATGACGTAGACAGTGGAAAAGATGTACCGCCAACCACAGAATTCAAATGCAGTAGCCACACTTCGACCAAACTAAGACGTTTTAAGACCAAAAAGTTTAGTATTTAACAAGTTTACACGCAAATGTCAAAAAATGCCCTGAAACTGAAAGATTGCATTGGTAAAGAGCCATTTATACAGTTTATGAATTGAATTTCCCCTCATGGGACAATAAAGCATTATTCAATTCAATTCAATATAAGCAAAAAAATTGTCTTGGGGTTCAGTTACTCTTTAACGATTTGTCACCGTCTGAGAAGATGGAACTTGATAAAGACCTCACCCAAGCAAAAGCAATCACAATAGCTAGACAATCAGAGGAAAGTAAAGCATCACAACCGCTGGATGTGTGGTCGCTATGAGAAGGTCTGGAGTTATTAAGATACATAAATTAGGTTGCTGAAGATGTTGTCAAATTATTTCTGGGTGACATAGCCTCTGGGGAAGACCCATGGGGCTGACATTAACATAAAAGAGAGCGAGGTGACCTTTGAGATTGATACTGGGACTGACGTCACAGCCATTTCTGAGCAGGTTTCCAAAAATATCACAGACAGAGAGGGGAGTCTCAAGGATGTCCCCAAGTCGCTCTATGGCCCTGGTGGGACGAAACTAATAGTTGTGAGAAGACTCACATAGAAGTTCTCATACAAAGGAAATAACATTATGGAAAGAATCTTTGTAGTGAGATACTTTCAAGTGTCTCGGTGGAGCAGATCAGCATCAGTGGGCCTTACATTAGTGGCTTGAGTCAACATGATAAATCAAGAGACAGTTAAACAGACTATGCCAATATCCCAAACTCTGTGATGGACATGGGCTTGTTCGGAAACCGTACAATATTAAGGCTAAACCAGATGCTAAGCCAGTCTCCCTTAAAGTGCCAGGACGCGTCCCGCTACCACTCATGAGCAAAGTGAAGGACGAATTGAATAAAATGGAACATATGGGTGTACACAGCCGTACCCTTAAAACCAACAGACTGGTGCTGCGGTATGGTGGTGCCAAAAAAAGACATGACAGAAGTCTGCTTATGAGTAGATATGACACCCCTGAATGAGTCACTTTGCCGGAAAAAATGTATTTTCCCCTCAGAGGAGCAGACCCTACCCTAGGCATGGTATCAGGGGCTCGATATTTCACAAAGCTTAATGCTAATAAGAGGTTCTACCTCAGTCGCATGATTCAGTGCTCTACACAAAATTTATCACACCATTCAGGCAGTATTATTTTAAGCACCTCCCCTTTGGAATCTTGTCCATCCGTGAACATTTTCAGAATATGATGGTCACAGAGGTCCTGAGTAGGGCTGAACGATTTTGGAAAATAATCTAATTGCGATTTTTTTTTCTTCAATATTGCGATTGCGATTTAATATGCAATTATTTTTGCGGGGCTTTTGTCATGCATTTTTTAATTAATGCAAGCAAAAATATTGTGTATTATAAACAGATTTTTATACATAATGTATTCTATTCCATAAGATAGACTTATTTTGAGACAAAGGCAAATATTCACAACTTTATCTACTTTTAATCATCACACTGGATGTTCATCGGCGTCGTTCTGCAATCAAGGTTTTCTTCCTTTTGATCCCAGCTAATAATTCCCTCCGGCTGCAATGTTTTCCTCCGTTGGGTTATCTGTGAAGTAGGATTCTTGAAGCAACAAGCTCTGATTTTTAATTCTCCATCGATCTAATGCACTTTCAGACTCTGGTATGGCTCCGTAGAGCGGTTTGATCTCAGGTCAGTTGTTGCAAAATACTCTGCTGTTTTCGGTGCGGCTTTAACTTTCTCGACATTTTTTATACTGTGCAGGTAAAATGTGTGTGTGAGATTGAATCCTATCTTATTCATCATCCTTAACAAAGCATTGGCTATAAACCCGTTAATGCACGAATTATTTCCATGTGCCGTTGTTTTATGTTCGTAAGGAGCGATTCTTTCAAACAGCTCGGTCAGCGATCCCTGTCGGCTGGAAGTTTGTTTACTGGAAATTTAAACACTGGTGGCGGTCAGTTTAGCCGTGCAACTCTCATATATGGCGGTGATAAAGGTTCGTACTGTAGCCTACCTCATGAGGCAGCAACAATACCAAGACGGGTTCTGCATAATTCCTGGCGTTGAGCAGCGTCAACGTTTTCATAGCAGATATAATTTCCCACAACTGATGTACTGTTCCTCTTTGGTACCAAACATTGTGCAGGATTGGGTTCTGTTAAGCTTTAGGCCATTTTATAACAGGTTAAAGGGCAGTGTTTCCTTCTCTCCCTGCATTGTTTGAGCTGTTTGCAAGTCATGTGACTTTACCAGATATGTTTACATCGAGTCAAATCGCAGCCTTTGCGATTAGTAAATCGCATTTTACCAAATTGCGATTTAATTGCATATGCAATTAATCGTTCAACCCTAGTCCTGAGTAAACTGGAGAGTGGTCTGCCACACTGACGACATTCTTGTTATGGGGGGCCAGGGAGCAGCATGATGCCAGGATTCATACAGAGCTGGAGTGGGCAGAGAAGGCAGGGGTGATGCTCAATATGGAGAAATGCAAGTTTGGAGAGAGTGATATTAAGTATCTCATGCAAAATAGGAGGCTTTTCACAGCCTGAAACAGAAGCTCTCCACTCCACCAGTCCTTCAAATATATAATACGAACATGCCACTGAAAATATCAGCTGACGCTTCATTGTATGCACTCGGGGCAGTGATGCTCCAGAAAAAGGATGAAGTGTGGTCCCCGGTTGCCTATGCTTTGGGATCGCTAATTGACGCAGAACAACACAATGCTCAGATGAACAAAAGAGGCACTGGAGCTAACATCTGCCTGTGAGAGGTTCACTGATTTCTTCCTGGACCTGAAGTTATGTATGCAACTGTTCACTCAGGGACAAAGCTACCATGGTGGACAATGATCTCATGGAGGACACTAACATCTATGTGGATTCCATAGTGGATAATCTCCCCACCAGCGACAAATATCTGGCAGAACTTCGTCAACAGTTGGGTGCTGACAGTATCTTTTGTCAAGTCATGAGGCTCTGTGTTTAGCTTTTACTTATGTCTGTAATGTCCAACGAGTTTTAACAAACACAGCTGTGAGGAAGGATCTAACTGATGTTCACATCTTCTTGCAGACATAGCTACAGGATTTAAATTAATTTATCTTAACCTGTTTATCTGTTGGCCAAAAGTTTTACTGCCCACTGCCAGCCACCAGAACTGAAGAATTGTCCCTATCTCTGTCAAAAACGTGTCTGATGTTATGTCCATATTTTGTCTGCTCCGAAGACTTTGGATTAAAGACCGGGGTGTCAGCCAACAGTGAGGATTCCCCAATTAGCCTACAAATCCCCACTGATCAGTCACAAAGTTGAGGATCTGCTTATTCACAGTGGCCAGGAAATTACAAAACAGCCTTCCTCATTAATGTCAAAGGGTGGCTAATGTAAACTTATGCATTCAGTGCTAGAGCCGGGCGTGCCCAACCAGGCGACGCCACTGCCATCCAACATCCTATATGACCAGCCCCCAGTTAATGCTGAAGCAAAGCATCCCCACAGCATATTGCCGTACTCTCAATGCTTCAAAGTATAGCTAGTGTTTTCAGGGTTAAGTGTAGCATTCATTTTCTACAAAAATAGCATTTTGCATTCACGCCCAAAGTTTTAGTTTGGGTCTTAACAGACCACAGTACCTTCTTCACCTTCCATGGCTCAGGAGGTTGGGGCTTGTCTCGTAACCGGAGGGCTGCCAGTTCGAGTCCTGGCTGTCTGTCGGGGTTGATGTGTCCTTGGGCAAGACACTTTACTAACCTTGCCTCTGGTGGTGATCAGAGGGTGCGGTGGTGCCAGTGTTCGGTAGCCTTGCTTATGTCAGTGGGTCATGGGGCAGTTGTGGCTACAATGTAGTTTGCTATCACCAGTGTGTGAATGTGTGTGTGACTGGGTAAATGATGAAATGTAGAGTGAAGCGCTTTGGGGTCCTCTGGACTTAGAAAGTGCTATACAAGTACAGGCAATATACCGTGTACAACTCTCATCTTTATCTCAACAAAGATAAAATGTTAAGATTGGTGTACACTTTTGAAAAAATAACAAACCTGTGAGTGTATTATATGCTGTACAATTTAAAGTCAAGCAGAAACAATAACAGGGATCAGCCTGCCACACCATGTAGGCTACCTTTTGAACAGATTATTTTTGCAATTCTGACCAGAGGTCTTAAATTTATACCCCAAGAATATAAAATGTTTTGTTGTATCACATGTGGTACTTATACTAAACTCTGAAATGTTCTGCATAAATTCAGATTAATTCCAAAGCCCACTTAGACAATTTAAGATTTTGTGACTTACCACTGTGTGATTTCTGAGAGGTATCTCCGTTTCTTCAGGGTCACGTATTTGAGAGGAACCCACACCAGCAGGGTCGCAGAGGTTGCGTAGGCAATTGAAGCAGCCACCACAAGCCAGTAAGTAGTCACATCCCGTGCTTTCACATCTCTTATGACGCCGGCAAATCTCTCCATGACTACAAAGACGGGAACAACGAGAGCTGCTAACTGCAGCACTTCGTACACGATGAGCTTGACCGTCTTCCCTGAAGGCATCATCCCTGAACGCTGGTGGCTTTGAAATTGGGAGCTGAAGACTTTCCCCCAGAAAAAGCCTGCGGGCTGTTGAACTCTGCGCGCTGCTTACACTGCACTGGAGGTTGTAATATTTTACTGCCAAGCTAATGAGCTGGTGACACAACTTTTTACAGCTCCCGAAACAGAAGCAATCTCCATCCCATAATTTACAGTGCTTGAATAATGACGGTCTACAAAAGAACAGTTATGCCGAGATCAGGCACTTTAGATTTTACTAAATGAATTAAGTCTGTGTCACATTTGTTTATGTTAAAAGAGCAAAACATAAATGAAAATAAAAAGCAAACATTTCTCAAAATGTCACTGCTTCAAAAGTCACAGTAGCTTCGGATTTGACCACCGTAAATCCACATCTAAAACTAGGTCTCCATCTAGTGGCATAGAGAGACAATTGTTATAGCTAATATAGGTAACATTTTAAGTTAAACACATCTAAACACAAATTTCTAAAGAAATCCAAAGTTTTTGTTGTTGCACATTAACCGTAAACGTTCAAAAGTATGGATCGCTATACTATTATATTATTACAAAAGAGAGCAGACTAAATATCTTTAAAAACGAAATCATGGAATAAGGAATAATAGAGGTGCATGTAAGTATACTGTGTTAGTTTGACAGATGATCTGTTACTTCCGAAAATTTAGATTCAGTAAAGTTCAATCGTTTGTTTTTCTTTAGCATTATTTTACTGCTGGTGTCAGATGCTGTTAATTGGATAAGGAGAAAAAATAGAGTTGAAACAAATGTTTAGATGGAAGGACAGGTTACTTTGGATGGTCAATGTAATGGATCAAAATGGCTAAATTTAAGATGAATAAAATACGCTAGAAAAAGACCAGAAACGTTAATAATTATGACTAAAACTGTAGATAGAAAAGAATATCTTCTCAGGGAAGGAGGACATTTTATTTCTTTGTTGAAAATAAAAAAGGCCCAAATTCAGCCGAAACTATCTCATTAAAGGGTATGTGAACAATCTGCTACAAAAGGAACACAGCACCACAGAATCCACATTTTTTGCAAGCGCCAGTTTCATTCCAAAGATTTCAAATTAAATACACACCCAAGCTGAAAATTACTGGTCCTTATTTTCCCCTATGTAGAATAGCTATGCAACTTACATTTTCAAATTTTGCCCTCACAATTTGTGGACTTTCCTTGTATATGTAGGATTTCACTTCAAAAACTTGTAAAGGATTTTTTTGTAGAGGTTACCTAATATACTTTACAAGCTGTACATACACTGATGTGCGTCACTTCTCGCATATCAACAGATTGGTAAACTAATTGTGCTGGAATATTGCCTGTCAGCTACCCTATTTTTTTTTTTACATGTCACCACTGGCCACAGAAACACCTTAAGTAGGCTAGTCAACCTCCATTCTTCTGACAAGAGAAGTTCTACAAGTTACACTGTAAGTAACTTTACCAAAGTCCTGCAAGATCAAGTCAAATGGACATTTTTTGTACAACCAATTTTCTTTTTAAAGCACAACAATGGAAGTGGGCAAATTTTCACCGACTGAGAATGCAATAAATAAAAAACATTAAAAAAAAATACCAGTGGGGTGCAAAAAGCCTCTTGCCAATTTTTGGAGCACTGGTGCAACCAAACGATGGAAGGGAACCCAGGACAGTGAGACTCATCATTCATAAGAAAGGCCATCAATGAGAACTTAATTCATCATGATCATTAATGCAGTACAGAATACTTTAAAGCTTGAATATCAAAGAAAACAAAGCCACACACATTAATCTGTACAATTGGCCTGGCTTTATTGTGAATAGCAATTGTTAGATATGGTTAAAAGAATACATAGAAACAGTAGAGTACAAGTTTGGACAGAATGCTTCGGATAAAGTTGGATTTAAACTTAAAATCAGGCAGCATCTCAATCCTGTAAAAAACAAAAATATTACATCAGCAGTCCAACGCTGAGGTGCAATAAAATCCTCCGTTCTGATGATGCATGACAATAAACTGGTTCGTTCTCCTGGTCCCAGAACAGCTGCTATGGTTAAACAGATTAGATCTTCTTACTTTGAACTAAAGGCAGCAAAAATAATAACTAATTTAGTGTGTCTCAATTACATTAATGTTTAAATAAAACTCTGAGAACTAAAATATGAGTCCTTTTGCATTAGAGTGGCACATGGTTGGCAAGACATGACACATATGAAACAAGATATCTAAGGAGAAAATAAAAATAAAAAAAGTTAGTCACCAGAGTAAAGAAACTTGTCCCAGTTCCAAAATTTACTTCAGCGTTTGAACTTCAGACTTTCTTCACAAAGCATAGTTACATATAAAACACAAACAGCTTTAGCTTTCAATTTTATTAGCTTATTGAAAAACTCTTTCCAAACATCAAATCCTTCGTAAAGACGAGCTACATGTAGAAGCCATATAAATTATTCAGTACTAAATACACACTAAATGCATCATTTAATGTTGGGTGAGAGATAGCAACTAAACATCTTCAACGAATGCCTCTTCATCAGATAGAACTTCCCTCAGTGTTAACAAGTATGAGAAATGACAGAAAACACATGGGTCTGGTTCAGTTAGTTCTAACGTTACCATCAAACCTACAGTACAATAAGAGAGAAACGTTCAGGCTCTCATCTGAAATATACAACTAAGTTAGGCAGAATATCGCACATCCCACTCTATTCTTTGAATACATACATCCTGCAATACTTCATTAAAAATATAATAATTAAACATAAATTAGAATGCACTACAAAAAAAAAAAAAAAATTCAACAATGGCAAAAGAGATGCTTCAAAAATCATTGGGGCACGTAGAGTTCTCCCCTTTTTTTAGCTAAGTTAGTGGTACATGAATGTTAGCACAGCCCTGATGGAAAGAAGAGGCCTGCATCCCCCTAAAAAATTATCCAAAACTTTTTGGGCTTGAAAAACAAAAAAGGCCATGTACAGACGGTTAATTAATACACTTTTAATTTACCAGGGAACATGCAAAAACAGCAGAATTTAGGCTTGGGAGAAAACTCAGAGCTGTGCGAACATACAGGCAACCTAATGGGGTCTACTTAAATACAGTATATACAAATGTCATGTGCACGCTTCGGCTACTCGTTTTCTTTCTCTCTAGAAAATCAAAGTGGCTCCAGTTTTCAGTACTTCTAAAAGTTGATGACACAAAAGATAAGCAAGAGTACAATATTTTCAGTTTAGTGTATTGATGTAAATAAAAAAAAAGTAGAAAAGAAGTGAAAGAACATTTAAAAAAATACATTTTAGGTGTCATGAACAGGACTGTAGTTGTCTGTAGTGGATGAAATCACTGTTGCAAGCTGAATTTTTCTCGGTGTGCCACAGATGTAGGCCTATGTGAAAAAACTGCAATGGATTTAATGTGTCACGTGCATTATTTAAATTAAATGGCATGCACAGTAGATACAGTTATGGTTGTTTAAACCACTTGGTAAAATGTTTTTCTTTACAAAAAGCTGACATTGTTAATGAAAAAGTGAAATTTAGGGACAGATTCTAATAATTAGATATAGGTGCATTTCAATAATCTATTCTGAGACTTTATTTAGATGATTATGGGTTTTTTTCCCTCGAAAATCTAAATATGATATTTTGGCCATGTTACGGACTACATAAAGATAAAGAAGATGGATACTTTGACAGTTGTCCAACAGATTGAAGTAGAAAACCGCCAGAAGGAGGGTAAAAAATAAAATAAAAACAAACTTAAGGAGCTGGTTGTTCACTGAATGTGTTTTAGTCAGAAATTTAGTGAAAGGAAAGAGTGCAGCAGAAAAACGTACACTAGAAACAGTGCTAGCCAAAGCCTTAAGGGGTTGTGAAGCAAAGCTACTCCAATATTATGGTAAAAATCATTTTCTTTTTGGTTTTAAATTGTATTCCGTTTTTGCAACAAGCTGAAATTTGGGTTTTGGTTTCAAGCCACAATCATCAAAATTATTTAACAGAAATTAATACTGGAAACGTATCACTGTATAATTCAAACAGAGCTTCAGATTTTTGACTTAAATAAATCGAGATTTTGGTATTTGAATTTATTCAGATGCACCTATATTGATGAGACTGTTAAGGTATAATAATCTTAAAGAGTACAATGTGTCTACATGTCAAAATAAATCCAATTATTTATAAAAAAATAATAGATTAGTAAATAAAGGATTCAAATTATACTTTCTCTGTTCAAAAAATTATCTAAGACAGGACAGTAAGACACTTTTTGAATGGTCTTTTTTAACAAAAAAAACCACTTTTAAAGTAACAATAACTCATTACCATAAATCTTTAAATGCAACACTGTTTAGTTATTGAATGTCAGATTTTGTACATAAAAATTGAGTTTATTGTGGCGAGATTGAGATTAGGTGTTTAGACATGAACCATGACCAAAACATAAATCAGTCCAACTAAAAGTGGCTAAATGTTCCAACGTCTGAGCAGATAAAAATGTGCAAAGATATCAATAAGAAATGATGCATACCTTAAAACTACTTGTCAGCTCGAGTGAAAACCTCATAAACACCTCATCACCTGTATTTTCACATTTACATTTACCAAATAAAAACACAAGGTGCACCAAACGCCAGTGTTTGCCTGATCTGTTTGAAATATTCAAACACGCTTGTTGTTCCTTCTCATCAGGAACAACAATGAACTATTTCATGAGGTGGGGTAAAAATGTGTGTTTATCGTATCTATAAGGAGGAGGAGCGGGGCCCTATAGCAGGGCTTTCTCTGAGTAAGGAGCCTGTGGGGCGTCTGATGGAGGTGCTAAGCTTGTGCTGGATGGGGCGCTGTAGTTCACTGTCTGCATCATGCCTGCAGAAGTTGAGTTTGGGTAGGACTGAATGTCTGCTTGGGCCATAGCACCAGGAGCAGCAGCGTAGACAGGTGGCTGGCCCATGTACATGTGGACATCACTGTGTTGAGAGAAGGAAAAACGAAAACTATTTGAATGTCTGCACTTTCCTATTTTTTTATTTAATTTTACTATAATTTTACTATATTTTTACCTCTTTATGTATAATAGGGACATAGAAACAACCTGCTACAGAACTGTTTGAGTTACAAAGTTATTTAGTTGGTCTCAACATCATCACATTTTATAGAGCATGTAGGCTTTAAATGTCTAGGCTCATCACCAAATCTTTGATTTATTTGTCCCTTTTGTGCTTTCGTGGGATTTGTGACATAATTTGAACTTTTAAAAAGAAGATTGTCAATTGATTGTATTTAATGCATTTACTTTTGATACGCTACAGTACTTGAGCCTCTGTCCAACTTCCCCCCCAGATTGTGATTATTTGTCGTTTTAGAGTACCTAGAAATATTCCCTGAGAAAGATACTTTATAAATTAAATTTAGTTACTGTTGTCACAATTCTAACACTACATAGTTTAGAAGAAGTTGTTTAAATTTGACAGAAAACTGCTTAACAGGAAAGTGTGTACAACAGTCTGAAAGACTCCGGCAGCAGTTGAACGAACAAGGAGAATGCTAACATTTATGCAAGAACAAACTAATATGCTTTGGTGTACCAAAAAAAGAGATTTATGTTTCAGAAACTGACCTAGGAGCTGGCTGACCAGGAATGGGAGCACCAGCAGGAAGCTGCTCCACAGGAACTGGATAACCTTGTACCCCGCTACTGCTCATGGGATATGAACCTGATGCAGGCTGACCTGGGTAGACCTGCAGAGATGCAAACGTTCACAAAGTCCGAACAGAAACCTCATGAATGACAGGCTTTTTTGAGTTAATGATTACAGCGCATTTCAGAGTCAATGCGACTTTCAGTTTTGTACAAGTGGCTTCAAATATCAACACTTTCAGAAGATGTGCATAAAATGTGTATTCTGCTTCACACAAACAAACACACAAGTCTTGTTGCCATAAATCGATTATATCAGGCATGCCGTAGCCAGTTATACGGCTGTCTAAACACTTGAGGAAAATCAATAGAACCTTTAAGTTCTTTTTATAGCATCTAAATACTATTTTCAGTCAAATCAACTAAGTGTTAATTTGAATGGTCCTAACTCACATCATTGTGAAAACATGTTCAGTGTTATTTAATTTTAAGAAGTGCTTGTCAAATGAAGAGACAGGAATTCATTAACATTTTAGTGGTTTGTTAAATATAGTTTTATTAATACTTTCTGCAACAACGGGCTCTTTAGGACATTTATGATTTTGATGTGGCCCCAAAATGGAATTGAGTTTGACATACCTGCAATAAACAAAAGACAAAAGCTCTATACATTAAGGACCAAGTTAAATAGCCTGACTGGAATACTGAAGTGTCCCAGTGTAGTTTGAAAAAAAAAAAAAAAAATAGAATCCATCATCTGTTTCATTTAAAAACTCAACAAACTCATCCTGACCACAAAACTTTACCTGCTGTGCCACGGTAGCAGGCTGCTGCATGTAGTACTGCTGGCTCTGTAGCTTGGCATACATGGCATATACTGGATCTTCGTTCATCAGCTTTGCGTATAGAGACAATGCCTCCATGAGCTTTACGTTTAGCTCCGACAGCTCAGAGTGCTTCCTGGTGGTACAAACCAACAGGTTAAAGCATTCGCAACCTCCCAGATCTCAATTCAACTCACTCTTGAACTAGAGTCTTAGAATTCCACATATTTATTCTACAAACAAAATTATTTTAGGCTAAATACAGTTTGCAGACAGTTTGAAAAGGTTAAAAAAAGGGTCTAACTATGCAAAGCTATCATGAGGAGAATGCAAAAAAATAAAAAATAAATTCCCACACACCATTTATATACCATGGCACAGAGAAAGCGCCATCATACCTGTCTATATCCTCCAACTTCTGGTCAATGAGAGGTCCCATTTGATTACAGGCACCTGAAGCAAAAAAAGAAAAATAAAGCTGATGTATTTCATCTCTTGTAAATAGTTTAGAGTTTAACTTCACTGTCTTGCACTGATTTTTTTTTTTTTTTTACCTTCTAGCTGAAGTAACTCAACACTGTCTGACTGGTTGTCTGTTGGATCTGCGCTTTGAATCATTTGGAGCAGTTGGTCCATTTTCTCCTAAAAAGTTCACAAATGTATGTGAAGAATTTAATCTACATGTTCCAAAGAAAAACTGGAACATTTAGTAACACGACGGATATGGGCGTTTACAAGTAACCACTTTCAAAATCAGAGAACTTACCTCATCTATATATACAGGCTCCTGTTCAGGCTCTATTGTTTCCACCTGGATGTCCTCGCTGAACTGTACAGTCTTCTTCTCTGTTTTCACTGCAAATTTACAAATACCAGTGTGAACAATAGTTTTGTTGCAGCACAAACAATTACTGTGTGAGGAAAACATCTATACATTACACGTGAATATATGGGTGCTTACCTCCACCTAACACACCCAGGGTCTGTTAGTTGGTAACATAACTAAAAAGGGTGAAGGGGGTTTTTGATCAAGTTTTCAGAAAAAGTCTAGAATGGGACCACGAAAAAGTTATTAAAATTTGTAGGTGACAGAAAAACCATAACTAACATAACTATCTATTAAGGTGCTATTTTTAATTCATTGTCTTATTGATTTATTCTTATTTTTTTCTGTAATGTGACATCGAGCTATAGAAAGGTATCCTAAATTTTAGCACTACACACTTTGTGAATGATAATATATGAACACAGAGTGGATGTGTGGATAAACCATCTGGCACTGGGATCTTATCGTAGTTCCCCCACTTGTTAACGGGTGAGACTTTCCTTCATCCCAGGATCCAAAAAGCCATTTTGTCACAAATAAAATCAATGAATAGAAACATAATCAGCAATATATGAAGATATGTTTTGTTCATCTCAGATACTCACTCATCTCAGGCTCTGCAGTGAGATCAGCAGTGACAAAGTTTGAAGGGAACAAGCCGACTCCTTGGTATGTTTCCCCTTTCCACCAGTTGGGGTCACTAAGATACAGATAAGTAACAGTTTAGAAATCCTTAATACAATATTTGGAGAAAATTGAATAGGCAGTTTGCTTAAACTAAAGCAGAATTAACATGCTAAAAAAACAAAACATCTTCCTCGTTAAAACATTCATTGTCCTTTAAAAGGGAATTAGTCAACTGTCCACACCACCAGACAAGTAGAAAAACATTTTACCCCAAAAATATTAACTTTTAGATGATTTGTTGAGTACGATTAGATAGAAGTTTACCTGTCATCCAGGATGGTGATAATTTCTCCTGACTTAAAAGTGAGCTCATTGTCCTCTGCGGCCTCAAAGTCATAGATGGCGCGGACATTTCTGCCATCGGACTTGTGTGTGGAGAGCAGGCTGGAAGTGCTCGGGTAAAGACTGGACAGGGTGGTCTGCGGTTGCTGGCGCTGCTCCTTTAGAGACAGCTCAATAGCTGTATGCAACGAGGAGAAAATACACCTCAAGGTTTGCATTGCGTAATAAATTCACAAGTTCAAAGTAAATGTCTAAAGGTACATATCTGGAAAAAAAAAATCTATACTCATTTCTGATTACTTAGGATCTTCTGTGGTGGTCTGATCATTTAAAAAAGCTACAATTCCCTGAGGCAGTATTTACCTTTGGCCAGATCTTCTTCCTCCTTTTTATTAGTTGTGGTGGAGGGATCCTTTGCCACCAATGCTGGGCTTGCTTTTGCTTGCTCTGCAGCCTGGCAGAAGATAATCATATATCAGATAAGATCAGAAGGATTTTTGAGCCTCGTCTTAGCATGTTTAATTGCAGGCTTGATCCACTAAAACTAAAGGCACTATAAAGCCAAAAAGTCACATAATTTAGTGCACTGCCAGCAGACCTACCTGGGAACCCACAGCTGGGAAGGTGACACCTTGCTCGCGTAGATTCTTGATCATCGCTGAGATCAGACTGAGCTGCGGATCATTGCGGAAGTCCTCTGCCCACTCCACCATCAGTGCCTTCAGCTTTTCACACACTTTTGGGTGCCCCTACATGAAGCCAAATTAGAAATTAAATTATATAAATAATGACCACAAATACATAATTTATTTTACCTAACATAATATAGAATTGAAATTACCCACACACCTTGTTTAAGACATTACTGACTTCGCTGGCAAACTCTCTGGAGCAAACCTCCAAGTGGAAGATTTTACCACAGTTTGAAACACAAGCGCCCAGGAGCTGTGTGGACAAAGAGAACAGGAAAAGATTATCAAAAAGATGCTAATTTAAATTCAGACACGTGACAATAATAATTGTTATTTCTGTATTACTGTGATTTCCACCAAGGCAAAAGGGAGTTGGGTCATCTTAGGAGGGGTTTGGGGGTCTGTGAGATTGGGGTGATAAGGCGTTAGGGTTAGACGGAGAAGACGGAGGCTTAATTCTAGTTTTTAACTTCTCCGTCAGCAAGTTTGCACCCAGTTGATAGAGGGAGATGTTTTTCCTTTTCTACTTCTCCGTTGGTGTGTCAGTGTTGCAAAGCAATTCCCCACCAGGACAGCAGGGAGGTGCTTATGTTTCTGGGGAGTCTGCCTACCATTGCAATGTTGTTTCTGCTCAACTAGAGTGTATTTTCTTCAGCTTGTAAATGCATTCCCCCTCAAAGTGCGATGGCCGACAGAAGGTATGTTTTGATTGAGCTGGAAAGCTTTTTACTACGAGTGCAGTTCTAGAAATCTCAACAAAAAAAAGCATGCTCATTGAATACTCCTGGTGCATGTAAACGAACACAGCAGTCTGTTTTGTTTTTCTCTACACCTTCTTGGGTTCTAAATCACCAAAAGAACAGATTAGAAAAATTGGTCTTGCAATATAAACCATATAGTGCCCAAAAGCTGCACTTACTATTGAGTACATTGACAATACAGCACCATTCTGATTAAATGATTTATGGCTGTTGTTGAGCTGACATTTAGAACATTTGGCTCTACTCGGTGAGTCCTTATCGAGGCAACGGATAGACGTTCCGCCAACAGAGAATGGTATTGTGTCTAACAACTCCGACGTAGATGGAGAAGGATAAATTTTGCTTTAGACTCAGAAGTATACTTCTCCGTCTACATTGCAATGTATAGACGCAACGCCATTATTTGTTGCCGCAAGGTCTGTCCATGACCTACACAAGGATGCTTGGAGTAGAGGCCGATTTTCTAACTATCCATCGAACAAAACAGAGAGCGCGCAGCTGTGATTGGTCATATCAACAACAGCCAGATATCATCTAACCAGAATGGTGCTCTATAGTCGATGTAAATAGTAGTTAATACCACATTTGGGCACTAGATGCTTTATAATAAAAAGGACAGTTTATCCAATATGGTCTTTTGGTGATTTTAACCCAAGGAGGTGTAGAGAACTACAAAACAGATCACTGTGTTTGTTTACATGCCTTTTTTAGAGAATTCTGTGAGCAGCACTTGCATTAAAAAGCTTTTCAGCTCAATCAAAACTTACTTTCTATCGGCTATTGGTCCTTGAGGGGGAATGCGTTTACAAGATGAATAAAAAATACTCTCTAGTTGATCAGAAACAACACTGTAATGGTAGACAGACTCACCAGAAAAAGTAAGCACTCCCTGCTGTCCTGGTGGGGAATTGCTTTGCAACACAAACAATCCTTTATCTACCGTACTTAGGCACAGATCTGTGCCTATTTTGTGCGTAGGAATAATTCTACTTATTGTTTGGTATTTATCAATTTGTTTTTTTTGCGTAGAAATCTTCCTAAATATGAGAATGTTTCTACACACAAGTAAAAATTGTGCGTTGCAATTTTTAGCTCGTTAGAATAAAAAGGAAAGCCTGTAACCAGCTCCTAAAAAAAAACCATGCACATACCTTAATTATGTTTATTTAAATAATGATAGCCACTAGAACATAAGGATCACAATGTTTTCTTTATACAGTCTTAAATGTGGGAAGGCTGAGTTGCAGTTCTTCTGTCTTAATAATTTCTTTATTTTCTTAATTTCTTCAGTTCTGAACTATTAAACCACCAAAAGAGACCTTATTTCACTCATTTTAACATAACTGTCGAGACATACAGGCTCCTCTTAAAGGGCAATTTACCCAATAGAGTCCAACTCCAACCACATTTCCTGTTTGAAAAATGCACCAAAAGGAGGTGTTGCCTGGCAGATCGAGGGACGGCGTGTGGAGAGGGCTGGGTGGCGTCAAAACTTCCTTGCAACAGCACTCGCAATGGAGGTGTGGCCGAGACTTGGCTGCTTTTATTCCCCACAGCGGACAGTCCAGCTGACATCATAGGTCACAGCTCACCACAGAACTAATAGCAATGCCCGGAAGAGGGTGCCACACTAGTGCTTTTTGGGGTATTGTGGTACAATTTTGTACCATTTTGATTGTTACAAAAAAGTACCACAATACCACAAATGATGACCAGATATGTAGACAGTACTATTAGACAATCATGTTTAAATATTTTATTGGAAAAAAAAAGAAGTTAATTTGGGTATGAGTTGCTCTTTAAGCTCTGTATTAATTTTGTCTATCTTTAGCTAAAATATCAGATTTCTACACGTTAATGTTCATGTTGCCCAAAACTGCAATTAGCAGATTACTTCCTCTATCATTATTTTACATTCATTACATTAATGTCTGAATAAAAATGGCTGATAAGTGAATATTTTTTTAGATTATTTACTGTAGAATAGAATGAGAGAAGCAAACCAGAAATGCTGAGTTTTAAAACTGCACAGAAAAACGTTTGCAAAACTCCTTTTCTGTAGTTAAGAACAAATGAGCATCCCTAATAAACCATTCCTGCAGCAACATTCAGATGTTACTTGTTGCTCCTGACTTTAGCTTGATTGGGCTGATGAATAGGCGATAGATTTGAGGACAAAATATTGTTTTTTACCAATATTTTCCCAAAACAACCCCAGGATATCAAATCTATTCCATACATTTTACAATATAATAGCTCATTTTATGCAAAGAGCATCTCTCTACAATACACTGAAAAACTGATATAGATGCGTCCTTCTGCAGTCTTATGAATTCCTATATAATATGTTACATTTTTTTTCTTCTGATTGTATGCAGTTTTAGCCCTTTTTATAAATCGTCTAGCCATGCCTTTGCTGATATTCTTCTGTTGGCTTGATGTTACAAAGACATTTCTCTTGTAAATGGAAATAGATGTTGTATACAGCTGCTTCTTCACCACATTGTTTCAGGCCAATCCTAGAGCTTGTTGACAACAGCGGCTTTCCCTAGAATACAATTCTTTGATTTTGCTTGCCATAATTGAAAAATGTGCAGCTTAAATCCCTTTTTTGGAACTGTTACGTACATGACAGTACTTTCTTAAAAAGAACTTCAAACAGGGTCCACTTTTAACCTACATTTTTCTTCAGTCTTGACGTAAACAGCCCTAAATTAAAGATTACAGTCTACACTTTTGTTAGAACGGCAAACACAGCATTAGCCTCAACATTCATCCTCTGTGCAAAACACTGCTGTTTGTTTACAACCTACTTACAGTCAATGCCTGCATGGCTACGTGGGGATCCTTGTGGTTCACTCTTCTCATTATAGAGCGTAGACATTCTTTGGGCCTAAAAGAGGAGAGTAGAACTCAGATGTCTAAAGGAATGAACGGGAGATTTACAGCACCATACAAAAGTATTTATACCACCTCAGCTTTTGCACATTTTATCACAACCACAAACTTCCCTGTATTTCATTGAGATATCGTTGCAATGGAGTAACAGCAAGGTAGCACACAACTGTGAAGTGGACTGAGAATTATTTCATGTTTTAAATATGGTGTGCACTTTTGTTTTCAGGCCCCTTTCCTCGGATATTCTGAAATGAAATCTAGTGCAAAAAAAACTGCAAAAATAGTTCACTTGTGTGCTACAGAACATCAACTGAACAGCATCATGAAGACCGAGGAATAAAGCTCAGTGCATTATTTAATGCATTAAATCAGTTGTAAACCTATCCAGAAAAAGCCATCTACCGAAGCAAACAGGCAGATAAAAGAGTACCAGATAAATGGCCAAGAGGGCCATGGTAACACTGGAGGAGCCGGACAGATAGACAGCTCAGGTGGACAAACATGTTGATAGGGTGACTATTAAGTGAACTCATTAAATCTGGCCTTCATGGAAGAGAAAACCATTAACAGTCCAATTTGCACTCATGAAGGGAACAGAACAAACGTGTGGAAGAATGTAGTCTGGTCAGGTGGCAACAGGAATTTATTTTTAGTCACTATGCAAAATGTTTGAATGAAAACTAACACACCACATTGCTTTGAACACAACATCTACCACTGTGAAACATTTTGGTCTCTTAATGTTTCTCTTTATGAAAGACAAGAAAGTTGGCCAGAGTTGATTGGAAAATAAATAAAGCTAAATAGAGGGTAATCTTGGAAGCAAACATGTTAGAGGCTAACAAAAAAAAACATGAGACTGGGGCAGAAGCTCAGCTTCCAACAACACATCTTAAGCCTGTGCCTAGAAGTGCAATGGAATGTTATAGAAATGTGTTAAAGGGATATTCCACCCCCAAGAAAAACTGTGTCTGTTGCCATATTCCCCAGAGTTAGATAAGTGAGTAATAAGCATTTTGTAACCGGCCTAGTAATTCCCCTGACCTGGCAGCAGTCCGTTTGATTTAAATTTAGCTGTAACTTAGCATAAACCAATGTAAGTGAATGGGAACGGATATGGGAACAGATACATTTTTACTTGGGATAAGAATATCTACTAAGTGTTTTAGAACAGCTCAATCAAATTCCAGAACTAAATCCAATTGGGAATCTGGTGTTCTATCCAGTATAACGAGGAAGTGGCTGCAATGAAGGTTTGGTCTATAAAATATTGTATAATACTGTGGGGCAGAATACCAATGCACACCACATGTTTTTATTTACCACAGTGTTTTGATCTTTATAAAAAATCTCAATAAGATAGATTGAAGTTTGTACTTTTTAAGTCATTAAAGATGTATTTAATCATCAAATATTGCAGAATATTTGGCTAAAAAAACTATTGGGCTCAAAAAACAGTTTGAAGAAAGAAAAAAAAGATGTTTCTGTGTTCAACTCTGAAAGAAGGAAACTTAGGTTACCCAGTGCGGGACTGTCCTATCTTATCACATATGTCCAAAATGAGGCCCCAGTCCTCAACCGTGTTCATCTCACTCGTAGCTTTCTCTGTAGGGAAGAAGCACATCATGCAGTATAGGTAAAAATATAAAAGATCACAACATTGTTTTTGTTTCTTTACATTCTATAGAGGGAGGGTGAAAGAGAGGCTATGTACAAAATAAGTAAAAAAACAAAACAAAAAACATCATATTTGCAAGGGGCATGTCCACTTTCTATTTTTATGATCATATCTTGGTTTAAAGAAATTTCTACTTCTATCTTGTCTGTGAAGTAAACTAGTGGATTGTCCATATGTGCAAATGAGCATAACCATGAGATGTGAGCCTAATGCGTCACAGAAAACTTGTTCATGTCAAGTATATGATATCATTCTTAAGACAGATTCAGATTATAGCATGAAAAATACCTCAAATGTACACATAAGGGACCTTCATTTAAAGCATTTCAAAAAAACTGGATGTTTGAATACGTACATGGATATTAAGAACAAGCAAATACGACAAGAATTGAAAATGATGCCGATAAGATAGAATAAATGCTCCTCTACAACTCTGTAAGCTGATAGTCTTCCAGAGACTCAAGAGTCCAGGCATCTGGTATATGACTATATCAGCATTGAAGTCTTGTCTCATACAACTTGATGCAAGCTTGTACATCTTAAAAGAATAATTAACTAGGAAATTTGAATGCACCAAAAAATTGGATAGTGATTAATCAGTTTTCTGCTCGACCAGTCCTGAATTGTGATCAGCTGTTCAAACTCTACTACTTGCTCTACAGGGAATCAAAACCAGGCAAAAATGACTGCATTAAGCCAATTGGTGATACTAGTATTTTTTCTTTGTTTCAAAATATTTGTTAAATCCTGCTTAACTGCAAAGTGGTCAAATATGAATGCTTACATTCAGTCACACGGTGTAGAGTCATCTCTGCTCCCAAAGTAAATAAATAATAATCAGTACAAATAGCCGTCCTAAGGGTCCTGAATAATTACAATACATGAATGAATATTTTAACAATCTAGAGCAAAACAGCAAATGAAAAGTTTTTTCTTCTGAAATATTAAGATGGACACAGCTGCTGTTTACTTTGCAATGTTCTTGAAAAAACAAATGAAGTTTTCTACATTTTCTTCTTTCTACTTTATTCTGAAGAAAGCAAGATTCCTAATTTATCCAAAAAGTAGGAAAGAAATTTATTTTTATGTTGTCCACAGTTCTTAGAAAAAAAGTGGAATCAGCATTTTAAAACTTAACAAAATCAGTGATAAAAAAAACTGCAATGGAGATAAAAAGGGAAATAGAATACTTTTTTTTTAATTCACAGGAATATTTCTTGATTTAAATCTAAAACTTTATACAGTGGGAAACTTGTAAAACACACATACTGATATTAAAATAAAGCAAATTCATGGTCTGGAAATGCAAACTCACAATTTGTGTCTGCTATTTCATAACCAACTATGCAAAAAATCACTTTAGATTGGCAGGCATCATACATCAGTTTCTCCATATAACTGTTACAAATGTAATATTTATTTCCCCAACTCCAAGATCCATACCTCATCAGAATATATCTGCTTAAATTCCAAAAAAAATCATTGTTAAATTACTTTTATCACGTTGACAATTAATAGTGGTATCAAGATGTTTAAATATATCTCTTTCTCATATGACCCATATATTTAAACTGTTACCCTTACATCTATTAGAGAAGATCACTTACACGATCGCTTGTAAAAACAATTAGCCTGGTTAACCAGTACGTTATACACCGTTTCATCACAAGGTTAACAACTGCAGCGACTTAATTAAAAGATCAAACAAAATCCTAATAACAGTCAGACCAAATTATTATTAAATGCTAGGTCTGACAGCATATATTAGCTCCATATGTGTGGGTGCTCAGTGATCTTTTCTCTGCTCACTGTACATGCCAATGAGATGGTTTACCACTTCATACAGAACAAAGGAAGCAGAAGAAATATAGCGTAACTTCATCGTTTTCAGATGACACCACATCCTATTTGACTTCCACTTCTTGTGGTAATTTATGGCTGGTTAACAAACACACGGTGGGATACAGAAAGCTAATGATGAGACAGACAGCTTATTAGCTGCAGTAGTTAGCTGATGACAGCATCTGACCCCCACTTGTTTATTTACGTGATCATACGAGATATGAGACATGTATAAGCCTTTATAATACTTCCACTGTTTAAGCACATGTAAGACTTTTTTCCTCCAAAAGAAATAGCAAATGATTTGAAAGGATGCGAAACCCAAACAAAGCTGTTTGATCCCAGCTTCTTATGTTAGCCCTGATTACTCACCAACATCTTGGTCAAAAGGGTTGGTCGTGAAGAGAGGCATCGCTAGGGTGTTAACAAGAAATTTAACCTTTCTTTAAGTATTGTTTTTTCCCCTCTTCTTACTTCATCCAGAATAAACACATAGTAACGACAACTACATAAATGTCAAATGGAGCTAGCTGATTCTTTTCTACACAGTCACTCCTTCTCTCCAGACGGCAACAAGCTAGGCATGCTGGGTAAATGAAGCAGACAGTCTGGTAACAAATAGTGACACCGACAATAAACCCGACGCTCAAAGCCAAACACGTATCAGTGTCCAAAGTCACTCTAAACCAGAAAAAAAAATGAATCAGAAGATACTAATTGCCTTGCTGTAAAAAAAAATATATAGTATGTCATCGTCAGGTGACGTTGGTCACATGACCCCATGTCGTGGTTACGTTTAATGAAACGTTGAAAGCAAAACATTAGGATAAAAAAAGAAAAGTTTATTTGTAGTATAATTTCGGACGTAATCCAACTACATTCTTACGATGGGATGAGTTAAATAGATAAATCTGTCACTTTCAATAAAAAATATATTTATTTTTGTTTATTTCCATAGGTTTTTAAAGCTATTAGAAAGGCATTTATTAAGAATTAATCCCCCAACAACAACAACAAAAATAATCAAACTCACATTTTTACTGTTAGTTTTTCTAAATAAAAATTTTTACTATATTGTTGTAAATCATTTTATCGAGATAAAAAAATTAAAACTACCACAAACTGGTGACATCACTGTTGGCAAAGCTGATAACTGTCGTTGCAACGACAGATAGCAGAAGATGTTATTTCAACATGGAATTTAGGTTGAAATGGTTGATTGATGGTTATTTTGGAAAATGTGTTGGTGAATCAGCCAATGAAGAATTGAAAGTTGAAAAAATGTCATTGAATCAACATTGAATTATGGTGAGATTTAAAGGTTGAGTTGCAAACATTAGATCAATGTTGAATCAATAGTCAGATTAGGCGGGATGCACGAGGAGTGGCTGTTACTGTTAGGTGATACCATTAAGATAAGGGGTTTCATATATTTTTTATTATATTTTTAAATAAACAATAATTGTACAATTGGTTGTGATTGTTTTTTAAACATGTATATAAGTTTATGTGTGTAACATTTAAGAAAACAAATGAAAAACAAGTAAGAAACAAACAAAAAACCACATCTATAATTTGTTTGGAACAGTCCAAATCAGTCTGTAGCTGCTACGGGATCTGCAGTAAATTAGTCAAGGCCATCAGTGGACTCCTGCTGTGGTAAGTTTTTACTGAATTTCTGAATTTTACTGAGTTCCTTTTTTTAAATAAATAAACATGTAAATTGTTTGAGCACTTATTCGATGAATGGAAACCTTATCACTAAGGGAATTAATGTGATTGATTCATGTGAATATAGCTAGCTAGCTAGCAGGTAACGCTAGCTCCAATTTAAACAGTTGTAGTGACAACAAGGCCGACCATATTGTTGCAAAAGTGTAAGTAGAGTGTGTCACTCGCGAGGAGGGAATAATTCCAAACAGAAAACGAAGTGGTAACGCGTTTTGTCCTGTTACCGCGATATCATAATGAAGAAAGCAAGCGGGAAACTGGCTAAGCGGCAAAGCGGGAAGTACTTTAGCGGCTAAGCTAAATAGCAAGTGTGCTGCTTATTTAATATGCGTCATATAAATAATTGACGCTTAGCCAAGTGGGGTTGACCAAATATGTCCCGCTTTTCCATGACTTTTGACGTTTCCCGCTTACTGGGACGCTGTCACACTTTGTTATTCATAGTCTCCAGTTTAAAGCGATTGTGTAATGAAAGCAGTGAGGTTTGTCATAATCACACAGCCCGCTCGGCTGATTTGATTGACACAAATGCCGTTCAAGATAGGAGCCGGGACTTTATTGCTGGTCCAGGCTTCACAACTACCTCCACGTTCAATGTGAAAAACTTGCATGCAATGTTTGCTGGCCGATGAACTGTCTAATTGTTTCCCTCATCCCTAGTGACACGTCGGCTCTGTTTAATGACTGAAAAGCCGCAACAAGTAAATATTTATGACATTTCTGAGCCGTCATTAAAGGCATCTTGTTAACGACTGGGGACATGTTGAACAGCACGGTTCTTCCAGATGCAGCAAAAAGCTCAAAACATTGTAGTTTTTCCCCTAGACAAACCATAGTAGAGTAAAGCTTTTGTATCCATATAATGTTAGCTAAATGATGACTTATTAATACATGTCATGTCATCTTAAGCTATTTGACAAAAGAATGTTACCATGTTACATTCCTTGCAAATAAGTTTGTACTAGGAATAAACACAATCATCTTTAATTTCTGTGCAGAACTTGTGCTCATTATTGATTTCCATATATTTAACATATTGCTACAAAAGAGCAGAGACAGGTAGAAGGCCATGTTTCAGGGCAGAGGTTGAGGCTGCAGCTCTGTTCTCCGGTGTGTGTGTGTGTGTATGTGTATATATATATATACATATATATATATAAATATATGGCATCAGGGTGATGTGGCTTTAGTGCCATCGTCTGCTCTATCTCTGTCTGCAGGCTCTCCATGACCCAGCCTGGTCTCTGCCTTGAAACATGGCCTTCTCCCTGTGGTACCTTTTACAAAACAGACTAAGACATTTTGAGTGTAAATGAGTGTAAACATGAAATACCAGTAAAAACCCTGTCCCGATATCTGTCTTTTTTTTTCCTGCTGTAGATATGTTTTTCTCAGAAAGTTTTAATCCCTCCTTACCTGTGAAGACCATCATCATCCCTGCTGCTGGTCTCTTGTCTAATGTCACCTCCCTGACTGCTCTCTATTGTAGCAATAAAGATCTATGTTAAATATATGCACATTTTTACTTGACCTACTTAGCAGAAACAGCTTTAATGCAGCATCTGTTTGCACAACGCATCCTCACTCCCAACCTTCACATATGGACCCATGATCAGGTTCCTGACAATGCGTCACATAATGATGCGTTGGGTACCCCCCTCATGTTTTTTTTTTGACGCACTCAGAACAGGCCGTATGGTTGTGGTGCTTTATTGTAAATATCTAAAGTTTATTTTGTTTCAGAGCCGTTTGATCAAGCAGAATAACATACCGTACATTGAGTTATCTAATCAATTTTAACCAACCCACAACTTTTATGTTCTAACCTTAGGGTCAGAGAAGGACAAAAATGCATCTTTTAAACAAGCAAGCAAGTAAAGAGAGTTCTTGTCAACGTGTTGTCAATTACTGACGTATAGTGATCTGTATAACATTTAAGGGGAGCACCCAGGACGCCAAAAACTGACGCGGGGTACTCCATGCATCATTGTGTTACACTTGGTCAGGAGTCTGATCATGCGTCCGGGTTGGGAGTGAGGATGTGTTGGTTTGGAGCAACTTCATTTTTTTCTCTTCTCCTATTTAAGGATCCAAGACAAGCACAGTCACATTTATTGCTACCATTTTAATACACGGGTTTGTACACTGGTGACAGCATCTGCATAATTTCTAAGATATGTCTTCTTATTGGGCATCTTGTAAAGCTAAAAGACGCAAAGTCAAGAAAATAGTGAGGGACACAGAGCAGGATATTCTCTTTGAATATAATTTTTCAGCTGTTAATTCCAGTTTTAAAACTACAAATCCTATCACAATATCTTCTGAGTGCCAGCTAGATGGTTTCCCAACAACTTCTGACTTCTCACTAAACAGACCACTAGTCAACAGTGATCAGCAGGAAGCTATCAACTTGTGCACTGCACAGACTGATTCAGATTTAGATTGTGAACCAGTCGCTGACGAAATTTAACCTGAAAGTGACAGTGGCCCTGGCAGTGATGATGAGCCTAATGAGGACTTCTTAAAAACAAGCTTAAAATATTGGGCCACATCCTATTCTGTGTCTCTTGTCGCACTGTCTTCTTTGCTCTCCATCTTAAGGGTGTTTCACCCCACCCTTCCCAAAGATGCAAGAACATTACTTGGAACACAAGCAAGTGTGCCTACCACTAAAATAGAAGGAGAATACTATCATTTTGGGATAATACAGGGAGTACTTTCACGGTTGCAATGTTTGAGTTTACCCTCAACTCTGACTACTCTTGTATTACAATTCAATGTAGATGGTCTACCTTTATTCAAAAGTTCAAAGCTTCAGCTCTGGTCCATACTTGGATGTCTGAAATGTGATTACACAAAGTCCCCTTTTCTTGTTGGTATCTTTTGTGGTGAAGGCAAGCCAAAGAGTGTTTCTCAGTACCTTGAACAATTTGTTGGGGATCTTAAGAATGTACTGAGTAATGACATTCTGTATCTTGACAAGAAGTTTAAAGTTCTGGTTTCCTCTTTTATTTGTGATGCTCCAGCCAGAGCCTACATTAAACAGATAAAGTCACATAATGGATATGCTGGATGTGATAAGTGTTTTCAAGAGGGAGTGTGGCGAAATAAAATGACATATCCAGAAACCAAAGTGAGGCTAAGGACAGACAGCAGTTTCAAGGATAGGATTGATGAGGAGCACCACATTGGAACCAGTCCTTTATCTGAGGTGGTTAATATGGTGTCCATGTTTCCGATTGACTATATGCATCTCAGTTGTCTTGGGGTAACTCGAAAACTTTTGAATTTGTGGTTAAAGGGGAAGAAGAAAACAAGACTTCCATCACAAACTTTAGGGATAATTTCTGAGAAACTCCTTAAGCTACGCTCCCACATGCCCTGTGAATTTAATCGAAAACCAAGGGCACTAGCTGAACTGGATCGGTGGAAAGCAACCGAGTTCCGTTCATTTATGCTTTATTGGGGCCCAATTGTTTTGAAGGACTGTGTTCCAAGTGACATATATGACAACTTTATGTTGTTTTCCGTTGCCATGTATTTGCTGCTTTCCCCAAGTATTTCTG
The DNA here is from genome assembly GCA_028564705.1 of Apricaphanius iberus. Classification (NCBI taxonomy): domain Eukaryota; kingdom Metazoa; phylum Chordata; class Actinopteri; order Cyprinodontiformes; family Aphaniidae; genus Apricaphanius; species Apricaphanius iberus. Next base: position 154,648 of record JAPXFQ010002340.1, read on the forward strand.
AGGAAATCTTTTGCAGAGAGGTTAATGGTGTCTTTTGTTCAGCACTATGGGCAGTTATACGGCACTGATGAGATTGTTTACAATGTACACCAGCACATTCATTTGGCTGAGGAATACAAGAACTTTGGCTCTCTTGATAGTATTTCAGGATTCCCCTTTGAAAACTATTTGGGACAAATTAAGCGACTTTTACGCAAACCACACCAGCCTCTACAACAAATAGTTAAAAGGTTATCGGAAATTTCATATATTGAGATACCACATCCCATAAATGAACAGATATTACACAAAATCCACAGTGATGGTCCTTTACCCCACCAGTTCACATCCTCTCAACAGTACAAGAAGGTTTCCACTAATCATTTCACTTTATCAACAAAGGTGGGAGACAATTGCATTGAAGTGGGAGATTGCTTTGCGTTAGTGGTAAATATTCTGAAGTCAGATAAAGATGTATATATCGTGTACAGACGATTCAGAAACAAACAGCCATACTATATGTACCCCTGTGATTCTACTTACATTGGAACACACAAGGTCAGTAGGCTTGAAGAAAACACGGGGATAGGCAAACTAAGCTGTATCAAGCGAAAATGTCTTTTTTTCCCAGATGGAGATGGTGGCATAACAATACCACTGCTTCATCATGGGATGATGTAGGTTATCAAGACCTGGGGGGTTAACTAGTTTTATTTAGTTTGGTTAATTTAATTCCCTTTTAGTTGTAAGACAAGACGGAGTAGAGTGTTTCTTCTTTTTTCTTTAAAGAAGGATCAGGTGCTGTACTCAGTAGTACAATTCCCTAATGGTGGGACGGCCGTCGTTCTGCAGAGCTGGCTGAGAGAGAAGACATTGGTATGGCCACCCAAAAAAATTCCAGTTGCAAGAGCTTTGCAACAAAGGTTGGAGCCAGATAATACATGGATCACCTACAGCGATGTCCGTCTACTGATTACATGTCGTGAGTATGGTCTCTGCAACCCATATGAATATTAATGGAAAATCTTGTATGATACACACTGCAACTATTGAAAGGGTCTCATTGTTCTTGTCTGTTATGCATAATATACATACATTTAGGTATGGTAGAAGATGTATTGGTTTTGCAACAGCCAAAATGTATGTATATGATGTGAGCTAGCTATATGACAGATACAGTACGACTAGTGACTTGAGTTTGAAGATCTAGATGGGAAAATGCCGCTGCTTTCCTCTGCATTCTCCAGAAACGTATGAAGAAGCCAGACGAGGGGAACACAAATATAACGCAACCATGTGTGCAACCACAGAAATCGAATCAGAGGAGGAAAAAGAAGAACGGAGGAAAAGAAAAACAAAGTAAGTGATGTTCACTGGAAGTTACTTCTGTCCCCTCACAACTGAACTAGTTATCTATTATTATTTATTATAATGTAAGGAGGTCACAGCAGCATTATTTTATCTTGACTTTGACTTGATAAAAAATGGACTGATGTGTTTATTTTTATTCAGGCCAAATCCACTTTATATGGATTCTGACTCTGATGAGCCATCTGAAGTCAAGAAAACACGTCTTTCACACCCGCCTGATGTCAGAGTTCCAGATTCATGGTCACAACTGGCTAGAAGTGGTAAGTCACATGTATTTCTGCTCTGTAACTGACCCTAGGTCTTTGTAACATACAAGCCAGGAGGCTCTAAACACCATTAAATTGACTGTATTGTAGAATTAGATCATGCTTTTAGGTTGAGCGCTGTGCAAAAAACGTATCATGTTTCACAAAACTGTTTTGCCCCTTTTGCAGATATGCTTGCAGGTGCCAGTGCATCAAATGCATCAGCATCTGACCAGTTTTACCATGGTAAGCTCTTCAATAATGGTATAAGTGCCGTATAAGTACGTATATATACTCTTTTGATCCGGTGAGGGAAATTTGGTCTCTGCATTTATCCCAATCCGTGAATTATTGAAACACACTCAGCACACTTGAAGCTGTGAGCTCCCTGGTTGGGGAGCAGGGAGGGTTTAGGTGCCTTGCTTAAGGGCACGTAAGCCACTTTCTACAGGTCTGGCTTTGAACCAGCAACCCTCGTCACAAGTCCGAAGCACTAACCAGTAGACCACGGCTGCCTCTGTATCACAAGCCTCTGTATGTGTCTTTTAAAAAAAACATTTTAATCTCTGACTTTTACATTTCGTATTGTGTGTTTCAGAAATGATGGCAGCATCCACCGGAGGTGCTGGGCTGTACCACCAGCAGCAGGCTTCACAGAGAGAGGGTATGATGCCAGCAACACCTTTCGTACAGCTGTGGAAGCAGAACTCCACAATGAAGTGGACACATTAGCATGACATAAAATGACCGAATAACAATTTTGTTGTTATGACCTCCTTTGGTTGCTTACAACACAATCTGCCCTCTCAAAGTTTTGTTGATGCTTCCAAATATATGAGTTGATATCTTTGTTTTTGCAGATGCCAGTTTATCACCGTATGAGAGCACGCACACCTCATTTTGTGCCCCACAAGGTTACAGAGGGCAGCTTTTGAAAGGCAAGTCTATTAGAAAACGTTGTGCTGTGTAACCATATAAGTATTTAGGACATTTTTATGTCAAGACAATTTTTTTTCATCGTTTTTTTAAGACCTTGCCATCCAAAAGATGACAGGGATGCTTGCTGAAGTGCTAGTTGTGGTAAAGCAACTTTCAAGAGATGTGCAGTACATCATGGGGGAACTGGCCGAGGTTAAAACCCCACCTAGTGGACCAGCCACAAGCCATGAGCCGTTCCGGATCCAGCTGCCCATCACGAACGAGGAAGACTTTAATGAGGCTGAAACCCTCTTAAAAACAGAGGGAGTCCGACAAAAGATGGTAATTTGTTTGATAAACTGAGTTGCATACTGAGACATTCTGCATATTAGGCAGGGCCTTACCAGGTGCTAGAATCCAACCCCTTACCATCAAATCCAACAAAAATACCTTTTTTTGAAAGGTCTGATCATGCTGAACATTGATCAGAATGTTAAGTAAGGAATAATGTATGGAAGACTGGTCATTATCGGGATTCTTCTCGTGAGTCAAGTTGAAAGACTTTTAGATTTTGGTCTCTACTAATTAGGGAAAGCCAATATATCACTCAAACCTTCTAAAAGCTTATGTCCTCTAGAAGTTATTAATTATGCAAAGACAGACCTTCCCCTAGTTCATGGAGAGTTATGTTCCTGTAATGCATTTCTACATATCAATATTATAACCATTTCACTGTTAGCATTTTTTTATCCATGTTCCGGATGGTCTGACCTTTAACACCAGTGTTCTAATTGGGTTACATCAAAAGGGCAAACTGGACTTGTTCTTAAATCCATTTTTCTTCTCATTTCAATAGATTGCCCGCTTGGCCATGGTGGGAGGCACCAGCTCGACATGTATGATCAGGAGGATGCTGGCTGCAGCCCTGACGAATGGCTTGGCCTGCAAATTTAGTTGGGCAGGCAAATCTAACAAACAGAGCGAGGCCAAGCTGCCATTTAAAGACACTTGTCTGCAAGACTGCATATTTGGTGAGTTTAACTTAAAGTTTGTATCAGTGATTTCTGTCCCCAAAAAAAAGATCATAAATGATCAGATTCATCTAATCTTAACGATTCGCATCTCTTTGGTAATTGTTTGGAACACTTTGTTTTGCCTTTGAGTGGGGTGGTGAACCCTTTCATACCAATTGTTTTCGTGTACAGATCTCGAAGTCTAGGCTGCCTACAGAGATGCGTTTTTTGACAGCAGGCAGCTAGCGGGTGGTTAGGAAAGATTAGATGAAAGTGTTCATTCATGTTTGTGCATGAAATTGAAGCTGTAGTTCCGATTTCTCCGACTTCTGCTGTAGACATAAGATGCAGCACGTATTTTGGGTCTTGCCTGAAACACAACAGCCGCACTACTTGGTCGCGTAAATCAAGCAGAAAAGCTTTTTCGCCACGCAAATCTGTGACGTGCCGCAGGATCCCAAGTTGCGCTTAATCACACTCCTCCATTGGCTTTACATGTAAATCGGACTCTCTGGTGTCGTCTGTTGCATTATGTGTGTACACAGCGTTAGTCTGGTGTAAAATGACACAAAGTCCTGCTGTTCAGCTTACCACATGCAGCCCATGGGATAAAGAATGAGACAATTTGGAAAAACATAGGCTTACATGCCATCTCCCTCATGCCTCAATGGGTCTGCTATAAGATGCCTTTCCATAATTTGGTCTATGTTGCATGGAACATTATCTTTTAGCTGGCAACAAGTTATTTCAATGCAAATGATGCAATGAGTATCTTATCATTCCTTAAACAGCCATTTTGGATTCATGTCTTACAGTTGCTTCTCGGCAGTGTGACAGGAGGCTCACACAGCAGGCCTTCAGTGACATCACCAAGAATTGGCTTCGTTATGCCCCTTGGCGTGCAGGAGGCATAAAGAAAAATTAGATGTAAGTGAATTTGATATTCCTAATAATCCTAAATGGCTGTTGCATAAGTTGCTCTGCAAAATGTTTCATCGTGAGTGCTGACATGTTGTCTCTGCTTCTCTCCCACAGTGTCCTCTTCATATGGGCTATGGCCCTGGTTGGCCCTGGACACACAGACCACACACACACAGCATTCACATGCACAAATACATGCGCGCACACACACAGCATCACCCCCTTGTTCTTCATGTTTTGTTCAAATTTAATAAATTATATTATCCATAAAAGTAAAAAAATACAAATTGTGTCTGTTATTACACAGTTGGTCCTATTGTTGACGGCAAGGTCTTTGTATAGTGTATTTCAATGGAGGTTGATGTTAATTGTTCTGCAAGCTATAATGTCCATCACTCATTTATTTATATATATATATGAATATTATACATTTTAGATAATGGTTGAACCAATATAGATTCATTAACATTATTTCAACATAAAATCAACATAAATCAACTGAAATTTCAATGTAGCTTCTCATTTAGATGATGGTTGATTCAACATTGATTCAGTGTCGATATGGTTGAAGATCCAATGTTGATTCAGCATAGAGTAGAGGGGACACTTTCAACATCGGATCAATGTTAGGCTTCAACGCTGTTTCAACATTTCTGCCAAACCATATTTCAACGTTGATTCAATAGAATTTTGCTATGACTTCATTCCTTTTTCTTTCCTATTTGCCTATATGTTTACAGTAATTCAATTCCTCCTTTAAATTGGGCTTAATTTTGATCTGTACAGCTGAAGCCGTTGAGCTCAGTGTGAAAACGCTTTGTGCATTTCAGAAAAAAGACTTAGAAGAGTTTTTTTTTTTAAGATGAACAGGGAAGACTGCAATTACCAATCCTATACTTCATGCCGAGGCTTACAGCTTATATCATCCCTATTTTTCCAGTCAACACCATAAAGAAGTAGGAAGAAATAGGAAAAAAAGCTCCCATCGCAATAAAGTCAACAAGAGACACTTTTCCATCTAAAGAAGATCACTTCAGACTGCAAATCATACACCCTAAATAGATAGAAAACTTTAAAGAGTATAGAAACAGATTTTTAAAGGTTAAAGTTCTGAAGAAAAACATTACTGTAGGTCTTAGTGAAAACAGTGCTGCCTATTCTTTCTGTGTTTATTATTGTCATCATTTGCTTCAGCTTCATCAGCCCTAGCAAAATCTAAAGTGGCTTGAGAGAGATATTTTTGCAAGTCAAAATTAAAGTGTAAGCTTGAACCCTTTGCAACGCAAACGCATAAAACTTTTTGTAAAAAAAATCTGTGAGTATCTCTGAATACCTTTCCAAGTTCTCCAGGTTCCCTGTCTAAATACATGCATGTTAGCTTTACTGGCTACTCTAAATTCCTCTTTGTCTTTTGTGTCTCTGTGTTGTTACATGATGGACTGGTCACTTGTTTCGACAAATGACAGTACTGTAAATCTACTGGTAAATAGAAGTTTGAACCTATAAAGTATATGTACCAGCCTCCCTGCGGTCCTGGACAGATAAGTCATAGACAATAGATGCATTAAGTGACAAAACAGAGTTCTGAACTACCTTCAGTAAGATTCAAATTGTCAGGGTTTATGAAAAATAAGACACCATGTCCTAACACCTTATTTAAGGTTAACAACAAAGCAAAAATCAGTCACTCAACACAAAGCATCTTTAAACTTTTATTGTTTTAAGTGTCTTGGTTGGTCCTAATTAGGACCATTAATTTATACATAACAAGGAATGTGTTATGTATAAAACAGGCTGAATTGGTTTAGCTGCTGTAATAGTTTTTCTACAGTTAAATTCAGTTTTTTTTAAAAATCACAACATATAGTCTCTTACTCATAGTATGTGATAAATTGCAATATATTGTATCTTCCTCTTTTTGTATCACAATTCATGTTGTATCACAGGATTGCCAATACACATCTCTGTTACAAGACTCAACTTGTCAATACAAGACACAGCAAAGGCACATTTTCCAACAATAATGAATGATAATGCAAACACTTATTTACCCTACCACACTGTAATTAGTACTTTGGATAAATCTTATATGGGCTAAATTGTATTTACATGGTTTCAAGAACTACAGTAAATATGAAATCTCTGACAGGCTAGATTCTAAGTAATGTCATCATTACAACAGCAGAACTGCTCAAAATACTTATCTGTGATTGGATCCTATTAACTTTAGAATGCTGACATTTACCCAGATATTGCTTATTTTTCTCATGTTATAATGCAGTGGTTTAGTGGGTAAAGGTGAATGCTTTGCATTGTAAAAGTTTACAGTATACAGCATTTTATAAAAAGATATGAGTCTATGAAATATAAAAGGTGTTTTTGACTTTCCAACCTCAACATGAAAAAACATATATGTTTTTAATAAGGATTTCCAAGTATAAAATCTGCAAAAATTGTTAAGAATGGTAATAATGTGAGATCTGAAACGGTACCATATTTTCTAGAATACTATTTACAGATATACATGAACAGAACTGGCTGCACAAAATCCTAATTTGTTACAGTTTACAGACATAACTACAATCTCATGATACTTCTGTACCAAATCTCAGTCGGTACAGTAGTGTAAAAGCTTTGATCCTCTCAATGTACCACAGTTTGTTTTAAAGTGCCTCAAAAGAATAAAAGGCAAGAAATATAACCATCTCGAATAATCTGGCAGGATCCATGATGCTTGGATGAGCCGGCTTTATCTTTCAGTCTCTAAGTCATAGCTCCTTCCTTCTTATGACTTATTTTCTGCACCTTCCGTCCCAATTTCACACACAGAGGAAGTGTGGATGGATGCTATAAAACTGGAACCACCACTATGAAGAGAAAAACATGACATGTAAAGCATATATTTGTTTAACATTTATTTACTGAAATAAAAATGCTTTGCAAAAGTATTTATACCCCTTAAACATGATCACATTTGATACACTACAACCACAAACTAAAACATTATTTTCTGGCCAATATGTAAAACCCTAAGGGGACATCACCCTCAGTACATCCTCCCCACTGAATCATTTGGTATCAGTGTTTTGCTTTGGCAAGGCAAGGCAATTTTATTTGTATAGCACACTTTCAACACAAGGCAATTCAAGGTGAAGGTGCTTTACATGATTAAAATTGGAACACAGCATAAATCAATTTGATGATTAAAATACAAGAATACCTTCAGCAGATGCATGGAAGTGTGGGGTGTGTTCAGAATTGATATGACAATGGATGAAGTTAAAAATAGTCACTACCAGAGATTAAACCTGTTGGAGGCTGAAAAAGACTTGGACCTAGGGCAGAAGATTTAAATTCCAGCCGGATAACTGCACTAAACATATATAGCCAGAGCTGCAATAGAATGGTATAGATCGAAGCATCTTCTTGTGTTTGTCAAATTGCAGACCTAATCCAGTTCTTTCTGTTGTCACTTCATACCTAATCCTCACAGAATCTCTTCAACAAATCTGGATGAGATTAAGCATTTTACAAAGAATAACAAACTAAAGAATAGGGTTGATAAATCAGTGTCCAAAAGTGCAAAGCATCCTCAACTTTACAGCCCCCCCCCCCCCCGCCCCAAAAACAAACAAAAAAAATAATAATAATAACACAGATACACTGAACTTATAGGTTGTTGCATGACAAAGCATGGAAAAGGGGTATGAAAACTTTTGCAAGGCACTCTGTGTTAGTTCATGTAGAAGGTTTAATTGAAGCAAATTCCTTGGCTGGAATGTTATCGAAAAGAAGAACAGTTTTCTGTTGTAGTTTGTTTAGAATAAAAAACAGCATAAACCCTTTGAGACAGACTTAATACTTCAAGAAGGTACTGACACTCTGATGTACGTTCACAGATTAAACCAATGCGGTCTGTGCAGTAGAAATCATTCCAGTTAGCATAATGGATAAGACCCTCACAATCCTCTCCATTTGCATGGCCATGTGTCCAGTTATCGGGCTGACCAGGTTTCCAGTTTCTGACAATAATAACAAGGCAAATTGGTGAAACTTAATCAAGTCAGTATTACAATTTTTTTAAGACATACATTTATAAACTATATTTATGAATTTATGACTCACGTAAAAACTGGTGTAGTTCCATCCACCCACTTCCAGACATTTTCCTCTTCCTTGTCAGTAAGCCCCAGCCAGAAATAACCTTTTTTTGAAATAGCTTTTCTTATAAATTGCTGGTGGAAAAATATGAGAGAAAAAAACATTTAAAATGATTATTTGAAACACCTATTTTAATTACATGAAATATAACATCATATTTACCTGTTCTTCATTGTCATTGATGATGAGCATATGAGAGGAAATGTTGTTACAGAACTGGTATGCTTCATTGAAGTTGAGCCTCTGGGAACTAGAGGAAAAGTAGTAGCAGCTGTCCCCAAACTTTAGGAAATCTGGAGGACAACCTGAAAAAAAAACAACCATTATTTCGAGTGAAAGTTAAATACACATGGATGCAAACCATCTCTCTTTTTGGTTTTCTTGTACAAATCAACTCTATTGATCATCCCTCACATCTGATTTGGGGTTTACATTTCCATTGAAAAGCATCAAAAAGAGCATGAAGCTTTGATCAAATAGTACACTGAATTATATTTAAAAGTCACATTTTTGGAAAATTTTAATTTTGACCGATACAAGGTTACTGTCTGGCGGAAGTGAAATTTTGGTTTTCCATCAGTGTGCAAGATTAAACGTACCAGGTGTAGGGGTGGAAACAGTAGCTGGGGATTGGTACTGTGCTGAGCTTCCTGTTTTCTCTGTTAGCACTGGAGCTAAAGTTGGAAAGAGAGGTTTAATGACTTGAGAGGCTCTGGATGGTTTAATATCGACAGGAGACACAGGTCCAGGCAGGCCTGGAAGGCCCGGAGGACCAGCAGGGCCGATTGGACCAACAGGCCCACGAGGTCCCTCTAAACCTGGAGGTCCTGCTTCTCCTCTAGGTCCCGGTGTTCCTTGTGGCCCTGGCAATCCAGGTTTTCCATCCACTCCAGGATACCCATTAGCTCCAGGGTCACCTTTCTCACCAGGGATTCCAGGTCTACCTCCAGACCCTCTTGGTCCTTTAGGTCCCTGAAGCCCCTGAGCACCGGGGAAGCCTTTCAGCCCTGTCCCACCTGGTGGTCCAGTAGCACCTCTGTCTCCTTTTGGTCCCACCAGGCCTGGTACTCCTTTTTCTCCCTTATCACCCTTTTGTCCTGTCTGGCCCATAGGGCCTTGGGGACCTCTTTCACCCCTGGAGCCTTTTGGACCTGGTGGACCTATATCAATAAAAAGAGTTTCTTAATACTTGAGTTCAAATAAGAAAGCAACATTTCTAAGCTATTCAAATGCATCTTTACTACTTGGGTAAACATTGAAAAATATTATTAAAAATAGCTGTTTTTGTACTAGGACGTTTTTGTCTGAAAAATCCTTTTCCACAGTTTCTAGGCGCCTTTCCATTATCGGAACTTCAGGGTAATTCTATGGGAACTTCCGGGTATGTGCGTGTCTCCACTTCATCGGGCCATTTAAGCAACCAACAGCCTACCAGGATGGGCGTATATACTCAGAATGGCCAAATCAAATTGCTGAGTGGAAGACGTGGTTAAGTCATCCTGACTGGTTATAATTCAGAGGAAAATGAGCAGACAGTGCAAAACAACCGGCTTTGTAAAAATAAGAAGAGTTACTGGTGAAGCAGTTATAACACAAGCAAACAGAAATGCATCAACAAGCCCTGCTTCTTGAATCTCGATATCTTGTTTTTGTTGCATCTGTGGGCGCCTTTTTGCACTGATCAGTGATGCTACTCATGCTGACACTCACGTGATATGCGGATGTCTTAGCTGATTCTGTAAAGCGATGATTGGTTATGGAGACACGGCAGCTAAAAAGAGTGGGCCAACAGATTACCCCCATCGAAAAAAGATGTGGTCTAAATTACCCTGAATTTCCAATAGTGGAAACACCAATTCACTCTAAAGCCTAGTTTATATTTTTCAGTCAGCAAGTTTGCACCCAGACACAGACATATTGATGTAAACATTTTTGTTTATAATTCTTTGTAGGTTTTTCAATGTTCCAAAGCAATTCCCCACCAGGACAGCAGGGGGTGCTTTTAATGGCAGGTCTGCCCACCGTTGCAGTGCCGTTTCAGGTTAACAGGAGTTTATTTTCTCCAGCTTGTGAATGCACTCCCCCTCAAGGAGCAATTACCGACAGAAAGTAGGTCTTGATTAAGCTTTAAAGCTTTTTACTAGAAGTGCAGCTCTAGAAAACTAAAAAAAAAATGCATGTAAACAAACCCAGCAGTCTGTTTTCTTGTTTCTCTACACCTCCTGGTGTTCAAAATCGCCAAAAGACCATATCCGATTAACTGTTCTTGCAATATAAAGCAGGTAGTGCCCAAAAGCTGCATTGACTACAGAGACTATAGAAAACTATTATGGTGAAATGATCTCTGGCTGTTGTTGAGATGACCAAATTACAGGCATTTGCTCTCTTTTGACGAAGACGGATAGTTCAAAAATTGGGCTATACTCCGTCTGGCGTAGGTGACGGAGAGCCCTTGTTTCAACAGATAATGGCATTGCATCTATCCGTTTCGACGTAGATGGAGAACTATAAACTAGGCTTAAGAGTAGTAGAGAGAGGCTTCCACCTGGAATCAAAAAAATTGTTTTTATAATAAAAAACTCACACCCAATGATTCCATCGCAGCAGTTCCACTTTGTAACTTATACAAAAGCACTACAAAATCTACAGCAGGGTCCAACCATAACACGTTTTTAAAAGGATTTCAATGATTTAGACTTTCAAGTTTTCACTTATAAGGAAAAACAGCTGTGGTTGGGATTAAATCCCTTGTGAATGTTTACAATGTTAACACCACACAATTATATAATAATCACTTAAAAGTAAGTGACAAGCAGAAACCTAATACACACAGAAGCAAATTGCTTATTTCCAATAAGATCCAGGGGGATAAAACACTATAATATAATTTGAAGGAAGAGAGTTCCTTTTTCTCCCCAGAAGGGTGTAGACAGATTTCGATTATTAAAAAAATATCACGGATAAATCTAACAAAAGGTATGGGCTTTAGGCCATTACCATCTAAAATGTCTGAAATATAAGCTTAAAAGGGTACCACCTCCTTAGAAGACTGTTTTTCTTTTTTTTGTAATTTAGCTTTACTTAGATAACTGCAGCAGAAACAAAAAAAAATATCTTGTGTCAATAAAAATTAAACCTAAATATCACAACTTTCACCAAAAAAGATAAATGTTTGTTACCTTATTCTCTCTTATAATTATTATATAAGTGGAATATGTTCTACATACACACCAATAATGTTTGTTCTTACCCTGCAGGATGGTGAAGTTTGTCATGAGCTGTGAATGCTTGCTGTCCATCAGCTTCATCTCCTCCATCACCATGGACAGGTTGTTCACCTCTTGTTCCAACCTGCTTGCAAGCTCTTCTTGTTGCGTGCGTAGCTCTTTACTGTTGGCCTTGGCCTCTTCCATAGTAGCATTTAATCCTGCCAGCAGGTCTGTATGTCTCATCACCGTCTCAGCACAAGTTCTCAGGCCGGTCAGGTCAGAACTGATTACACCTAAGATCTGCGAGGAAAAGCTCATGTTTCCTGTCACAAGGTTCATCTTGTTCTCATGTCTATCCAACCGCACTTCCATCTCATCAAACCTTGATGAAGTGGCAATATCATTGTCCCTCTGGCGGTCCATCAGGTCACGCAATCCTTGGTCATGGCTCTCAGTGATGGTTGATGTGTTCTGGATTTGGCTGACCAAAGTGTTCAGCTGGGCTCTCAAGTCATCCAGTGTCTCTCTGCTGGAGCTGGCCATGGCGGAATTATTTGCAGCCAAAACCTGAAGATTCTGCACCTTTTCTTTCAGCCACTCTGAGTCTGAACGTGTATGGTTGGCTGTTTGCTTCAGAATTAGATAGTCATTCCTCAGTTTCTGTACCACCTGGCTAACATCTTCAACTGTCTTATGCAGCGAACCGAGCAAGTTGCGCTGCTGGCCTTGGTTGATGTTAAGTGAACTGACGCGAACTTGAGTCTCGCTCTGTACTTTGACCTGGTCCTGGAGCTCAGCCTGGAGCCTTGCAGTGACTGCCTGGAGGTGGTCAATCATTCCACTGTAGGAGGCCAAAGACTCATTTATCCCTTGCAGTGAGTCTGCATTACCAGCCAGAACACGTTGAAGGGAGACATGGCCATTCTGCATGTTGTCTCCTGTGACCAGCAGTTCTTCTAAAATGTCTCTGTTGCTTGTTGCTGTACTGCTAATGTCTTTCAGTTGGTTTTGTAACACATTCAGATTTGATTTGAAGGTAGTCATTTCTTTGGTGGCATTGAAGGACTTCTCTCCTGCTTGAATATCTAAAAAAAAAGCTTGAGCATCAGTAGGCTGTATAGGAATATTTAGAGATGCACTAATCAGACTTTACATGACCTGTAATACTTTTAATTTTTCTTTAAGGCCAAACTTGACATTTATAATTTTAAATGGATCCGATGTTTTATTCTGAGGACTAGAAAAAGTAAGAGAGAAAGACATTTTGTGCAAGTTTTTTGATAGAGGTAATAGTTATGAATCCAACAGGAAAATGAGGGAACAATATGATTCCAATGCATCATAACTTCTGAATCCCTAACCTTTAGTTTTTATTAAAGAAAAACAACAAAACGTTCTTAGTGTATATTTTGTAGGTTTATGTGATTTTAGGCCGAAGAAGGTTTCAGTTATTTCCTTTATTGGAATTAATGAATGGAAAAAAAAATCTCTGGAAAAAATGCCAATCAAGGGGGAAATTGGCTGATTGCAATCTTTGGTCAGTTGATTGGTGCATCTCAGCAAATAGGATGTCAGAGTAAATATTAGCTTCAATCACTGTATGACAAAGCTGCATGATCCTGAAAACTCTTACCTAGTTTGTTTAAGTCTGTTTCCACAGCATTGATCTTCCCTCCATAATTCTGCATGCCCTCAGTAACATTGTCCATCCTCTGGACAACTAGAAAAAGGGCAAAGCATAAAGTGACGTGAACAGAAACACAGAAAGAGAAGATTTATCACTTTTTCTTGTAAAGGTTGAACTGTTAATAGGTAAGCAGCAAAAAGGATTATTCAGTTTTTTTAGAGCTGACAGGAATTTAATCAAACAGCAGAGGGTGCTACTGTATTCTTCCCTCAGAGAAGTAGTTAACCAGGCAACTGAAACTGTTGATTCAATTAAAGCTAGAAGCTAAGATGTTCATAAATCTCACTTCACCGGTATAAATCTGAAAAAAAAGATTGAATTACACATCACCACAATGTAAGTCTAATTAATTTCTGTTCCATTTTCATATGCAGTTCATCTCTCCTTTGTGTTTTATTTTTCTGCCAGGAGGTGTCCAAGATCTCAGCTGGAAAGCCTCCTAAGTGTTCACTGTTATCATTCCAGGAGTGACAAAAACCCAGAGTAAAAAACACCCTCTTAGGCCAAACAAAAAAACAGAGTCTCAGTTTGAAAGAGCTCTTGGCTAACTGCTGAGCGCCTGAGAGATATCTTACTTCATCTCTCTAAAATCTGTCCGTCAGTCTAATTTGTTTTCTTGTTCTTTTTAGGTTACATAATGAATTTAGTAGTTACAGGTAGATATTTGAAGGTTTTGTCCAAGGTTGTAGAAATCCTGAAACATTCTGTCAAATTGCTACTACAGTTTAAATCTGATCGAAAACTACTAGTTTTATGAAAATATAAATTATATAAGACAAAGTGAGATATTGTTTCTTTGGGTTAATTCAAAACATGGTTAGATCATGTTTTAATTAAATTAAGTTAAATGTTTCATGAAAAGCCAGAGAAAGTGCCAGAGTCACTGCCTGTCAAATGGCTGAAAGAAGGATGAAAAATTACAGTATGCAATATAAGGATATTAAAGCAGATGACAACTGGTATTTAATCAGCTAGAATCAGTTTATATTACTCATTTTATATTTCTATTTTAAAGCAATACATTCTGAGAAGACATTCTGGGAAGACATTCTGCAAAATAAGATTTTTTATCTGATTTTTTTTTTTTAAGGGTGTTGCTTCATTAGTTTGCTTAAGACTATGTGTAATAAATAATGTAAGAATATGAGAAGATGCATGTATATTATTGACACATTTGGTCAGCCGAAGAAATTAGTGTTCTCTACACTTTTGGATAAAAAATATTAATATAATTGTATATATTTAATTAGAACATTTTTTGTAAATACTATGAAATCTGTATATTTAATTTTAGGTCTATCTTACTGTAAGTATTTTATATAAGCCCTTGCCTAATTTTCATCCTACTCGTATGAAAATGTTTATTGATGTCAGCTGGGATTAAAAGTTGTTCAAATTGATCAAATGTTTCAATATTTTCTTGACAGTTCACACAGCCTAAGATAGTCCAGTTTTCAACAAAATTTCCTAAGTTAAAATAGGACAATTAAACAAATAAAATGGCCATAAATAACATATCTATGGACCTTCAGTATTGAAAAGACTGAGCCTGAAGTGAAGCTTATTAATATATGAACATTAAAGAACATTTGAAGAAAGATTTTTAACCTGTTTTTTTGGGAGCTGGTGCAGACATTTACTAACAAAGAAAGTTGCTAAAACAGAGCTGCAACAGAGTAAGGTCGTCAAAGTTAGATATTGCCTATTGACAGACAAGAAAAAACAAAAGCAGAATACAGGCTATAATGTTTTTTTGCAAAGTGCAGCTGGGTTGACACTTGTGAGTGACCTTGTAGTTAACCAGACAACAAATTGCTCCCTGGTAATAAACATATTCTCTAGGCTGTTAAGCCATAGTAGTCCCTGCGCAGTCATCTGGTACACATTAGAGGCTAACCATCAAAATCATATGTGCTTACAACCAAGGCAACCAACCCAACCCTAGTGTTGGAAAACTACAACAATTCTGACACAACTTAAAAGGATTTAGATTTAGATCTCAATTTGTAGATTTTCCAATAAAGGCATTATATACTGCCAAAGAGACCTTTCCAGTGCCTGTGGACCAGGTAATACTCTAGAAAATCTTGCTCATGATATTTTGACAGGTTTACGATAATTGATTTGGGCCAACATTCTTTAATATTGGACAGTCTTCACTCTGCATTCTCCTCAGACATTGCTTTGATTACTGGAACAGGTTTTTGTTTCTTGTTAATGTTGTTGAAGATCAAAAACCCTAAAATGACTCACAATGAGGCCAGTGTCACACATTGTGTTTTCAAGTCATGACTAATCTCTGAACAAAATCATATCAGTGAAATAAATGTGTCATATATCAAAAGGCATGTTTTCAAAGGTAAATTTTAGCCTGAACTTTCTAACTTGTCTTTCATGGGTGTCAAAGCCATTTGAAATTTACCAATGATCATATTTTAGTTGAAAGGTCTTTTTAAATAATTCTGTATTTGCTTTTGATATTGCTATTTGTAACTCCTTAGACAACAAAAATCAATTCCACAAGCAAATGTTTTGAATTTTCCATTACTTAATTTGATGAAGAAATACCAGTGAATATATGCAGACAGAGGAAAATGTCAAAGGCAAAAAAGAGGAAATTACAGTTAACTAAATGTAATTTGCAGACATATTATGGAAATATCCAATTCTATTCAAAAATACTTTACTGATCCCAGATGGAAAATTAAGTGTTGTTGTAACTCATTACTAATTCATTTTTCAAGGAGTTGTTTTAGACCATGATGGCTATGGGGAGAAAGGATTTCCTGTAGCGGTCTGTATTGCAGCGAAACTGAAGAAGCCTCAGAAGGCTTGTGCATGTATTTCAGACTTTATAAGGCCTCAAATTGTGATGTAGATTTTTTACAGTTTTTACACATTTTAACACCCTGTAATATATAATAGTAAAGTTAGTGTACAGAAAGTAACTTTTAACTTTAGCTTACCTTTGTACCCTAGGACAGCCACTGCTACTGTGAGCAGGGCACAGAGCACATAGAGGAGAGCAATAGCTGCCCTTAATGCCCAATCATTTTTACACTTTGTACACTCTGTACCCTCCTGGATTCCTGCAAAACACAACAATATCTGTGTCACTAATCTATTTAGAATGCATTAAGTCAGCTTAGTCATATTCATGGACAACAGTGTTAGAAAGCTGTAACTAGGCAAACAAAGATGGGAGTAAAATAAAACTAAAGAAGCCAAAAAAGTTAATGTGCTGAGTATTCTGTTTTCTTTTCATATTTAAGTTAAATCTAACATGTCAACACTAGGACTCGCTGTACCTTTTGTCAGCCAAGACTGAATACATCTGGTCAGATGAGGAGACACTATGATTCAAAATGAAACTGAAAACACAGCCCATGTGCTAACCATACTGCAAAACAGCATTCCTTAATGCCAGCCAACCTACAACAAGGCCACAGAGAAACCTTTGGTAATTCATCTCACAGATGTTCACTGAAACATGTTAGTAATCCTCATGTAAAGCACCTTGAATTGCTTATATATATATATATATATATATATATATATATATATATATATATATATACATATATATATATATATATATATATACATATATATATATATATATATATATATACAACATATCTGTATGTTTAAGTTAGCTGTTCTACTTGAATCTGAACAACCACCACAGTCTCAAGTCTTTTGCATTCTGTAATAGTTTTATCTTAAAGAAAAAAAAGATTCCCATTCTATTTCCACCATCGTGCAACATTATGGGAATGGTGTGTTCAGTTTGTGTTATTTACAGTCCCGACATAGCATTTCAAATAGAAGCCAGAAAATGTAGTGTTGGTCTCTTCTAACCAGGGAACTTTCTTCCAGATGTGTCCTCTGAATTATAAACTTCAGAAATAATTTCTTCTAGATACTTTTTCAACAATTGGTTTCTAATAGTTTCATTTTTGACTCCTGTATTGAGGGGTTGATTGTCTGCATCGCTGCACAGGTAGGTTGACATGCTCAGATAACTTTCTCCTTCAACAGCTCCTTTTTAAGTCATGTCAGCCATGAATTAACTGTAACCAAAACAATCTGTATCCTCCCAGAGACGCAAGATGGAAAATGGGGTTTAGCCTCTCAGTTTCAGACCCACACACCTGTACAAACACAGCTTCTGACCGCCTCAAGGGACCCCTTCATGGACTCAGACATGTATGTGCTGGCCGCTGTTGTCCTAATATGTAATGAGAGCTACATGATGGGGGCAAGTGCAGAGACTTTGATCAGAGTAACCTCCCTCTGTTCCTGACCACATGGGGCTGAAAGTACAAAATAACAAGATGTAAACAGGCAGCTAGACAGATGCAGGTCCTGGTTCAGGAAAGAGGGAGGGAATAGTTTCTTTTTTTGTCTGCCGATTAGAGTTCGAACCACAGTTGAGAAACTTTTGAGTTTATCAAAATTGTGGGGTATCTTAAATATAAATACAGTACCACCAACCAATCAAAATAATTATTAACTTCATATTTCTATAGCTCTTGTATGACTTCTACATATACATACTTTATATGTATTGTGCCCTGTCATAAAATACTTGATTAAGCTGCATAATAACTTTATACCTGGCAAATTTCCTAATGGCTGTAATGTTATTATAATATATATTTGGGGAAAAAGTCCCACAACCTGGAAATATTTAGATTTTTTTTTATTGAGAGCAAGATGTTTAAACAATGTGTATAATGAATTGAAAGTAAAGTCAGTTTATATATTTTAAAACAAAAATCAAGAATACTGCAGATAAAGTGTACTGTAGGTATTTGTAATTCTACAGCAAAGTTTTCAAACGTTCGACCCAAGTCATCCAGTTCAAAAGCAATAAGACCAAACAATAAGGAAACTTATGTAATCATCTAATTTTGAAGATATTAATAAATAAATGTTGCACCATCAGAATTTAACAAGCATGATATTATATAATCAGTGACTACTTTGTTCTTCCCACTCTGAAACTTCTAGCAAACAAATATGAAAATTCATTCAGAGGAGTACAGCTTTGACTCATTACAGAGGTGGAACATTTTCCATTGCTGTGCCTGTCTGGCTTTTCAGGCTGCATCCAGGGATTTTGCTTTCAAAACATTTCTGTCTCCTATGTAGTACAGACTAAAGACAGTGAGTAAAGGTTTCCAATGAAGGTGCAAAGCCTTATTACACTGGTTTGCAGGAAAAAAATCTTAAGGTTTCTTGCATGGAATGTTTCTGTAAGCCAGCGACTTTGTATACATAATGAAATGCTGGGGTTTTTGTCAAGTGAAATTATGTAAAATAATGACTCAGAACTCATGGCGTTTGAAAGGAGTTATGCAACAGAAATTACAACTCCTGGGGTGTCGCGTGGCATAGTTGTTATTGTGGTCACCCCATGTGCGGAGGCCTTAGTCCTCGAGATGACTGTCCCTGGTTCAAGTTCCGTCCCAGGCGACCCTTACCGCACGTCTTCCCCCATTTTCTCCCCTTTCAAAACTCTGTTCAATGTCAAATAAAGGCCACTGTGGCCCCAACAACCTTTAAAAAAATCATAACTCTTTGTCAAATTTATTCCACATAAAATATTAAGCGAAGCCTTAAAACACACAGAAGAAATCCCAAGTACTTTGTGTCCTCTTTGTGTGCACTGAGCTTTCTATTCCAACCACCTGTGTGATTCAGTGAGTCAGAAAGGTTCTCACCTCATAGTACGACAGTGACTTCTTATTTTCTGCACATAAACTATCACTATGCATAAACACGCTGACACATGAATCCTAAAGTCTGCCTGAGAACAAGCGGCCTGATGCAGAGCGTAGGAGGGCTGAGTCTGCTGAGAGTTAAGAACCTGGACCAAGGCCAGGACAAGTGTGACAGTGTGGGGGTCCTGTCACGATGACTCCGATTTATCATGTGCCCTGGCTGGTTGGGCAAAGGGATATCCCTTTGAATGAATGGTTAGCGCGGGTGACTCTCTCCTGGAAGTTGTGGGATTGAATCCTGCCTGGGCCCTTGTTGTGTACCTTGCCACACGAGCAAGTGGATAAATGCCAGAAAAGCTTAGAAGAAACAACACTAAAATGTGACTGAAGTTGTAGTCTGCAAGGAAGACTTTATATATATATATTTATATCAATAATCTCATCATTTTACCTTAACGGGATCTAAAATACATCAACAACAGAACTAATATCTCGGAAAGATTTAGAAATTTTCCAACGGATGACATTTTTTTCCCCTGTTGAATGACCCCTACTGTCCACTGCACGTGTAAGCAGCATTCTAACTTCATGTGCGTTGGCCAAAAAAAAAAAGCCAGCAAAGCATAAGTTCACCTAGCTGAGCTTTTGATGCTCTTAACGCTCCTGACACAGCGCTTTCAACCAATCAGAGCGTCTCACTGTAGTGACTTCGCCCGATATCAACATTGTCTAGCCATCCACCATCTGGTTGTGTTTAAAACATCCGGCAGAGAAAGGCCGACCCACGCGTTTGCAAACTTCAACTTAAAATTGTATTACCGTCAACCTAATCGCTTCGTGAGCGCTGTTTGATACTGACAAAGCATGCGATGTGAACGTATCATAAAGGGTCCATTGACCATTTGAGAATAAAAAATTTAACAAACTATTTGGGTCATACGTTTTCAGATGTTTAGGGGAATTTATCAGATAAAAGTAATGGTTTAAGTAGCATTTTCAGTTCAGTAACCATCCCCCATTCTGTGGTTAACGAACCATCTAAATTGTATAGTACTATATGTCATTATTGAATCATTGGTGCAATATTTGAGCTGCTGTTGCTTTGATTCTGCAACATTATTCGTTTGGGTTTATATTAGAAATGAGAGCTGTAGTGCTCCTTCGGCACCAATTTTGAAGAGTACAAAAAAACTAGAACTACATGATTTGTCGGGTGCAGCATCCAGACACAAACGTCAGTAAGGTACAAGGTTGTTTATTAAATAATAATGATAAGGATGACAGGAACGATGAGACAGGATTTTTGGCTGATACTAACAAGAAGGAGGGAGAACAACAGGGTGAGACATCAATGATCCAACGTGGGTGTTAGAGGAAGTGAAAAGTTTAAATAGACATGAGGGAATGAGGATCAGGTGTGACAGAGATAGTTGCAGACAATGATAAGATAGGAGTGAGCGGGACGGAGTGCTGACAGTTCTGATATGGTTTATCTTCTCATGACATTATATATGCTGCAGTGTTAAATGTGTAACAAGGTAAAGTGGGAGGGTCACTACTTTTGGACTGCGCAAGGAAGCCAGGGTACCAGAAAGAACCTAAGGATGCAAAGGGGAGCTCCATGCAAAAGGACAAAAAATTCTGCAGCACACAAGCACAATCTGATGAGCTAACAGTTCAATCAGTTCACAATCAGCAGATAGCTCACTGTGTGCGCCAAATTTATAGTGAGTTTTCTGCCTCTTGAGGCGCTGAGGTGAAAATAAAATAGGTTGGATATTTTTCGCCTCGCAAGGTAAGAAAATCATTGTTTTGGCTCTATGTGAGTTGTCTGCTGAGCAGAACCTGATCCACGATCACGATTCCAAGACGACAGCAACCAGAGATGAGTATGGAGGAAATAATGCTACTCATTTTGTTGTATCGTAGCTGTAGTTTAGCCAGGTTTCCACAAGTCTGTCTTCTAAAAAGGCAGCCATCTTGGAATCATGTGAGCAGAGACCGTGTTTTGATTGGCCACTTTAATATTTGGGCTCAGCAGACAGGACGCAGAGAGCAAGTATTTCGCCTCGCAAGGCAAAAAATATCAAACATGTTTTATATTCACCTCATGATACAGAAAACTCACCAAATATTAGGCGCACACAACAAGCTATCTGCTGAGAAAAATTGCCTGTTTGGTCAGCTAATTGGGCTTGTGTGCAGCACGATTAGGACACAATGAACCCAGAACTTTCTTGCTGCAAGACAGCTGTAAAAAAAACAAAAAAAAAAACAAGGGAGCCAGGGGACGTTCAGAATGGTGTCTGTGAATCTGCTGTATTTCAGTTGGATCGTGACTGTCTTAAAGAGAGATAAAAAAGCAACATTCATTTTCCCCCATTTTCAAGTACCTACCATTAGACTAGCACGCACCATCTTACTCACTGACCGCAGTGGAAATTTCCATGGCAACACAAAGAAAGCTTGTACAGACTACAGTCTTTTTTGTGTGAAGAGCCTTTGTACAGAGTGTTAATACTTTTTTATATTCAGTAAATGGGCAGCTACCACAGAATTCCTTTCAACATGTTCCGTTACGTTTTTTTTTGAAAGCTAGAAATCTACACAACCCAAAAATAAAATAAAAAAGTAATAATATGAAGTGGCCCTGCTTGTCTACTCCACCTAGATGGAGTTTGACAAATCAAAACATACCAATGTTGAATTTTTGATTCACATTTCATGAGGGTAGAGAAATGTGTCTTTAAAGCAGATAAACTGTGTAATGTTAATACCGCAAATATAATCTGTAATGAGACATTTGTATAACCCTTTTTTTACCCACTACGATTTAAAAACAAATAGCCCTAGGTATAAATTGACTTAATTTAATCAAAAAATTTTGACAAGAAATTTATAATTTCAAAAAGATAATCCATTTGAAGTGGTACAAGACATAAAAGAGAAAGGAGGACTGTACCATGTAAAAGAACAGTGCTATTTCATGGTGACCAGACCTGGGGTCTCATTTATAAAACTTTGCGTAGAATCCTTACTAAAACCGTACGTAAAGGAGACATATTATAACTATTTGTCCACTATTTAAAATAGGTCTATGAGTTCCAGAAAATATGTTTCTAAAGTTGTTTGCTGGAAATAGCTTGTAGGAAACAATTGTTACCAACCTGTATTACCCTCTGTTTCAGCCCCTTGCAGATTGTGCTGTTTCTGCTGCTCATTACATATTACATGAGCTGCTGTTAATTTGGGAACACTGTTAGGGAAAAATAATAATGTTGTATTATTATTTTCTTAGGATGTCTTTCCTTTATCACATAGTTCAAAATGTACTTTTTAAATGTCATTTGGTTTCAACCATATGTTCCTTTGCATACACCCTGTTCTTTTAAGACGCTAATGAAATTTGACCAAATAAGGAGAGACTGCAGTGGGAGGGCCTTTTGAGATCAGGAATCAGAGCTGGGAGACTGTCTAAGAAGCTGAGAGGAGAACAGACACACGTTCAACCAAAGTATCTTCCTGGTCTCCCGCTGCAGAACTTTATTCTATCTCCCACTACAGAGCTAATTTAACTTCAATTTCTCTTCGACCCCTGTGTGTGATTCTTTCAAGGTTGAACCACTATTTTTTTACCCTAACACACACCGAACGCTTCTACAGTCTTTGCTCACGCCCACCACTCACATAGAGACTGTTACCACTGTGTGAAAGTTACAGACATGATTCAACCATACAAAATAAATAATTCAACCATACAAAAAAAGTAGTTCAACCATACAGAAAAAAATACGTACATGTTTGAACCAGAATCTGCTCCTGTAGGAAGGGAATCTCCTGAGAACCTGATACTCAGAGAATTCAGCAAGATACTTCTGAATAATTATTGAAGAAATGACCTAAAGTTAAAAGAATATATTTAACTGCTTACCTGGCACTCCAATATCTTCCTGAGACGCAGACTCTAAAGCCTTCCAGCATGAACTCGCTAACTTCAGCTCTTTAGCACCATGGAGATCCTGCTCTTTGAGCGCCTTGCAGCTTCATGTCCTCAGTCTTCCCCCAGGTTGTTGTAGCTCAGATCGGCGGCTCGTCTGCCATCTTGAGTAGCCCTTTGTGGCAGCAGGTCCTGAGTCTTCCCCGCCCTTACTGCCAGCATCTTACCACAAAACATAAAGCCAACTTATGCTGATCTTCTGTGGCAGATCTCCAGTCTTCTTCCCGGTTTTTAGTAGCTCAGTTTGGCGGCAGATCTCTCTTCTTCTTCCCCGCTTACCGCCAGCATCTTACCATAGGAAATAAAATGCAACCCATGCAGCTCTTCTGTCCTCTTCAACTAGAACCTGATTAAGTGTTTTGAGCCTTTTTGACCAGCCAAAAACGCAGCATTTTGCATGGAGTACGCACATCTGCACGCAATTTCCTCTTTATAAATCAGACTCTTTGTATAAATGTGCTCCAATGTGTTTGGATCATATCCCGCCTCCTACATACCCACTTTCTGCCATAAACGGTCAATACAAAGTGCCTAGTGAATAATCTGCATCATTTAAGACGGCTAATATGGGGCGTTTCATGGGTAACCATGGCAACAGAGAGGCAGAGAAAGACACAGCTGCAGGCATGGAGGCAGAGAAAACTGTTTTATTTCAATAAATCAATCAATGTTGATCTATATAGAGCTTTACTGAGCCAAAGGCTTCACATAAAAAGACAAACATATAGTTACCAAAAAATTTGTTAGAAGACAAGAGTAAAAAATAAATACTTAAAAAACAATAAAAAAATAAAAGCAGCAGCACAAGAGATGAAACAAATAAGAAAATTTCTTATAGAGTTTAAATTGGCTATGATTATCTTTTAAAGCAACAGTAAGACTGGAATCAAAGCAAATAAAAACAAAATCACACTAGAACATAATACGTTTAAGCACTCCTAAATATTTAAAGCCTGGCGAAAAGGTGCCCTTGAAAACTACTTTTAAAAAGTATCATTCATGCAAAATATTGATTTGGGGTCATAAAAATAAACGGAGGAGCTGCAGGTGACACGGAATGATTGATATAGCAGCGTGCCTGTCATAAAAAAAGAATCTTCAATGAGTGCCAGTACATACATTGTGCAGAATTATGCTGGGACAGTGCAATATATTTGTTCTTCACACATGCACCAATATGTGCAATTGCTGTACAATCTGATAACAAATATATGAACATAATTCCTTAATGTAACATATTTTTAATCAAGTTCTCATTTTTATTCTTATTTCCTATGGATGAGATGGGGGAGAAGTTTGTGTTTTGTTTGTGTGTGCAATAAAAATCGGACAATGTGGCTTAAATTCACAATTTTGATATCCCTCCTGTTGTGCTGTCAGTGCCCTTCGTATCCATAAAGTGTGTAAGCAAGCTCCTTTGTGAGCTTAAAGTTGCGCACATTTTTCCGCCACGGTTTTTTCTATAAATCCCAAACCTTGAATATAAAGTTGCTTACGTAGTTTTCAGACCCCATTTTATGCGTAAGCCAGCTTTATAAATGAGACCCATGGACTGTTAGACATAGTGGGCTACATTCATGCATACGGGGGCCTTATAATGTCTGCAAACTATTGGGTCACACACACAGCCATCATGTGGCGCTACTCTGATCTAGCCCCACAGGAAGTGGAGGCACAGAAATCTATAAATAGGGGTGCTCGCCCAGCTTCTCCTTCGTCTGCATTCTGCCGGCCGGGGAGCAACAGAAGATCATCTCCAACCGTCTTCCTTCGCTGGCGGAGGGAGGCCCGAGTTTCTGGCAGAATCTTGCTACAAAGGAACCCAAAGACCAATCTAGGTGAATCTTGAATGTGTTTTCCTCTAGTCTCTTCTCTTCCTGCTCCAGTCCTGCTTGTTTTCCTTTTTATTTTTATTTATTCACCCAAAGGATACTGAACGACCTCCCTGGGACGGATTTTATCCCTCTTTTTCTTCTTTTTCCACTGTGGACAAAGAACAAAAGACTACAATGGCTCTCAATGCTAATTTCACTCTCCAAAACATACTGGAAAGAATGAAGGACATGTAATTAAAGATCCGATTGCCTTGAAGAAAATGCCAGAAACAATCCTACTCTGAGTATGACATGCGATTTTCAACAACCTGGCAGGTCAATGCCAACAACACAGAGTACCCCTCGGAACAGACGATGCCTATCGGGAAGAACCCCCCACTCAACAGAAGAGTGGCCAGCACTCAGACGAGCAACAACCAAAAAGTAAAAACAAGGAATGTCAAAAGAGACTCCAACAACCAACAACTTCGATTATCCCTTTAACCCTCTAGGCGCCAAAGTCGCAATATTGCGACAAGCAACATTGCTGACTTTAACGAGCCACAGCTGGAGATAGGGCCACTAATTTAATTACTGCTTTACACCAGGAGATGGTGGACATGTGTACCTTTAATCTTGGACACCTTTTTGGGTGTGTTACCATGGAAACTTTTGGAGTAAATCGGCCTTTAAGTCAGCGCCGTGAGCGGAGGACGCGAGGTGCAGCTACTGCGGTCACAATATAGAGAAAGCGACTTTTAGAAAGATAAAACTTATGAGGCTGAGATGTCGGAGCTCCCCACCGTGAAGTATTGGCTTATTCAGATTCTGAAGAGAAATATTTACCTCTGATCTGTTCAATTGTCCCAGGAGAAAGTAAAACTAAAATGTCCCGCTGCAACAGCCAGTCCTGTTTCGCCATGACGCTCCAAAAGCAGCAACATTCCAGCTCTGCATCACGTTCTCCCGGTGAGAGAAAGGTATGTGTTCGGGTAGCAAGGTGGTCATCACAACGCTAATTGTGACCGAGGTGGGAGGGATGTAAAAATCAGTGGAAATAATAGCAGATGCGATCGAAAACAGGAGAGAAAAAAGACCGCTTATAAGCGAGTAAATAGCAATAAAGTTCTCTGCCCCGCTGCAAGTGAGGATGATGATGATTTTGGCGAGGTTTGCTTGACAGATGAGGTAGAGTAGAATCACCAGTGGATCAGACAATTTGATGAGCCTGCTAGTTATTTTTGGGACAGATCTGTAAAATTATGTGGCCAATATTTTCTTTCTGTTGATTTTATATAGTGAATAGAGTAACGGAGCCACATAAGAATGTACATAAACAGATATACTCTCCACCTGTTCTTGAAAAAAAAAATGAAACATATAGATGTAGAAAATACATAGAATAGAAAAATCTAAATAAAAAAATAAAATTATTGATGAAATAAAAGTTTTAAACAATGTAGAAAAGCAAAAAATTGTAAAAGTCATGCAATCCAATACTGCCTGGTGAATTTGGCACCTTTGGATATTTAGCTACTGAAACAAATGAACCAAACAAAGTCATATTTGTAAACAGCTACAGACCACCAAAACCAAAACTTAACACAGACTTTTATAACGACGTCAATGACCTTTGCTCTGCAATATGCCTAGACTATGACCACATTGCAATTGTGGGGGACGTCAACATTCATACTGACAAACCCCAAGACAGCGGAACAAAAGCACTAAATGACACCCTTCACAACTTTGACCTAATCCAACACATTAATGAGCCAACGAACAACGAAGGACACACACTGGACCTACTTGCTAGCAAAGCCTTAAATATAGCTAGCATTGCCGTAACTGATATCGCATTATCTGACCATTTCTGCATCTCATTTGAAAGCACCATCCAAGCCAACATACCAAATCAGAGCAAATCCACTGTTAAAAAGCGCTTCCTTAAAGAAAACTCAGCTGAAAACTTTAAACTAATGTACACTCCAACCTTATCTAAATCACCAACATCCACCAACACACACTCAGTAAATAAACTGACAGATGATTTTCTATCCAAAATATTGACATGGATAAGATTGCACCTCTTAAGGTTAAAACCATCTCTAGTAAAAATAAATCTCCGTGGAGAAACAATCCACCTGTATGTAAAAAGGGAGTGCCAGAGCGCTGAGAGAAAATGGCGGAAAACTCGACTCCAGGTTCCTATATGAGATATATAAAGAGAGACTGAACAAGTATCAAGCAACCTTAAAGGGTCCAAGGGAATCATTCTTTTCTGAGATTATTCACAGAAACAACAATAATGCTAGAACATTATTTGCTACAGTGGAGAGATTAACTAGACCTCCAGTGACAGTACCCCCTGAACTAAATTCCACCATGGCCTGCAATGAATTTGCCAGCTTCTTTACTGAAAAGATCTTGAACATCAGAAGATCATTCAGTACATCAGTTCCAACCCCAATACCAACTATGAGCCCGATAAATCAAACAAGCTTTGATGAAATTATTGACAAACTAAGCTCTGCCACCTGCTGCTTAGATATCTTACCGACAAATTTTCTAAAAACCGTCCTCCCAGCCATCAGAGTGGATCTAATCAAAATGGTTAACGGATCCTTCCTATCAGGTGTTTTCCCCAAAGCCTTAAAAACAGCAGTTATGAAACCAATACTAAAGAAGAACCTATACAAAACTACAGACCAATCTCTAATATCCCATTTATCTGCAAAATTATTGAAAAAGCTGTGTTCCAACAATTAAAAAGCTTCCTAGCAATGAACAACCGCTTTGATATCAGTCTGGTTTTCGTAGGTACCACGGTACAGAGACAGCCCTCGTCAAAGTTTTCAATGATATCCATACAAATACTGACCGTGGTAAAACGACCAACTGAACAAAAATAAAACCGAGATGCTTCTCTTCGACCCAAAATAGATAGATTAAATATCAGTACACAGCTTCAGTTGGTCCAACTAGAAACTACCAACCAGGCCAGAAATCTAGGTGTAATAATGGACTCAGACCTGAACCTCCAGGGTCAGATAAAGGCAATAACAAGGTCAGCCTCTAACACTTCAGGAGCATGTCTAGGATTAAAGGAATGATGACAGTAGGAGACCTAGAAAATCTCATCCATGCATTTATCTCCAGCCGCCTTTATTACTGTAACAGTATCTTCAGAGGTATACCTAAAAAATCAATTAGACAGCTGCAGCTGATCCAGAACGCTGCTGCTCGTGTTCTCACTAGAGCCAAGAAAGTAAAACATATCACCCCAGTTCTAAAGTCTTTACACTGGCTCCCTGTAGCTCAGAGAATAGACTTCGAAGTGCCCTTATTAGTTTATAAATCATTGAATGGGTTAGCACCAGAGTACATTAGAGATCTGCTATCACGGTACAAACCATCCAGATCACTCAGGTCCTCTTGCTCTAGTTTACTGATCGTCCCTAGAACCAGAACCAAACACGGGGAAGCAGCTTTCAGTTTCTATGCTCCTCATATCTGGAGCAAACTACCAGGAGAATGCAAAGCTGCAGTGACACTGAACTCTTTTACATCTAAAATTAAAACTTATCTATTTAGACTCGCTTATGAATAACTGTTTTTACTTGCTTATTTTTAATTGTCACACGAATTATTGTCTTAATTACTGTAAATGCTTTCTTGTGTTAAAAACTATGAGCTTTCTTCAGTAAGATCAGTTATTGAACTAAAACTGTGTTTTTTACTCACTTGTCCCTACACTGTTGTATTTTCTTATTATTTTCTTATTGTAACTGCTCATTTGTATTCTATTCATCAAACTGATTTATGCTGTGAACCAGTCTTAATCATGTAAAGAACATTGAATTGCCCTGTGTTGATAGTGTGCTATACAAATAAAATTGCCTTGCCTTGCCTTGATAAACAAAGGCTTTGTTTATCCCCAGAGTCCGACAAAACCCCTCTGAGTTTCAGGCTGACAAACGGGAGCCGTGAGCCACATGTGCTGAGAGCCGAAACAACCAGAATTCGCATTTAGCCACCGAGCGGATAAGAGGTGAATGCTGAACTGGAGAGCTCCAAAAAGGTACTGTTAAAAAGGTGGACGCCGATCGCCATGCAGCCAGCCAGGAGAAGCCAGAGCCAGGAGCTTCCCATCGCTGCTAGCCAGATTAGCGATCCTTTCTTAGCCTGCTGGCTAACACTCCCTGGAGGTCCCCCTTTCCTGATCAACGTGCAGCAACTTGGAGGACTTTAAACATTCATAAGGTCTGTTTGGGCAGAGGCAAAAGTAGTTAGGATAACTAATTTTAAAGGTGTTTCCTTTTTTATTGTTAACTTAAGTTTCATCTGATATCTGTGGGTAAACCAGGCTTCGGTCTGAAGTTTTAATCGGTGTTTTTTTTTTAGACTTTTCCCAACAAAGAGTCGTTTTAAATCCTGTAAGCTACTGATTGAGCTATTCAATCAGACAGGATTTTTTCCTTTTTGTCTAATGTTTAATAAATTTATTTGAGCCATTCTAAACGCCCCAGACAGCTAAAGCTAAACAAGCCCACGTGTTGGTTTAGGCCGGCATTTCATAAACAAAAATAGCTATTAATGGTTAAAAAAGAACTCATTTTAAAAATAGATTGTTTAAGAACAGAAACTAATGTTATTAACCGCGTTTGAACTCTCCTTATTTGATCAAAATATGGGAATTAGATTGTTTTACTGCTGTGATCAACCCATAAATTAAGTAATTTTCCAAAGGTTAATTACTCTTATCCAGATATTTTTTAAACATAACATGTCTTTATCCAAAGAATGTTTTGTTTTCTTATATTACTTATTGGTTTAAAGGTAAACCACTGGTGCTAAATTAGTTAAACTGATTACAATTAGTGAAACAAATTCAGCTTTATTCAAGCATCTGCAGAACAAGCCTTGGTTCTTAAAGGACCCGATCTCTCCAGAATCATATCAGAATTCATGGTTTCTCATCTTATTACATGTTCATCTTTTTGTGTTCTTTTATTTTAACAATTCATTAATTTTAATCAGTAGTGTGTTCTTTTTCTAGCTTGGTGATTAAATTGTTTTTCTTATTTTTCTCTTTTTTAAATAAATATTGTATTTTTGGAAAGTAATTGTTGTTGTTCTCGATTCAACACACACATATTGGAAAGTTTATGGTCAATAAACTGTAAAGAATTAATTCCTTTAAAACAATTCCATTAAAATAGTTCCTGATAAAGGTGGTGCTCTGAATAATAATTTTGCATAAATGATTAATCTTATTGACTGCCATAAGCAGTCCCTTCAACTTTTAATAGCCAGATAACTACATTCTTGGTAAATTCCCCAACAATAGTTTTGGCTCAATGGTAGTATTGAATGTCTGCCAACTGGATTGTTGTCTTTTTTAATATCAAGTTTCCACAAGCACAAATATTCTTGGGCCAAACACTGAACCCTATGATGTTAATTAGGCTTGTACCGTAAACATGCTTCAAGTGGCTGTTAAGACATGAACAATTTAAATTCAGACCATTTAGCATTTAAAAGCACAATAACATGTCATTTCAACGCTCTGTGGTTGTGTGTTTTAAGACGGCATGGGCTAATTCTTATCCATTTTCTTTCAATTTCCATTGTGTACTATTAGACTAACCTTTTTTCATCCTTTTACCTACCTACAGAACATCCGATTATGTAATTTTACGGAATGTTTAATTTTAATAAGCAAATAAAATAAAAAAATGCAAATATGGTCAAACCTTTCAAATAAAGGGATTATTAAAATAATGTTTTTATAATTTTAAATTGCATTCCCACTCGGGCTACAACACACAAATTATAAAGGAATAAGACTTATTATCTCATTATAAAACTGGTGGTAGATATTCCAATCTTTTTAAAGTTGACAGTTGATCAGAAACTGTCCAAGTGTTAAACTACTTTACTATACAGTAGACTTGGGGGTTAGAGAACACAACCACCAGAAAAATGATTAAATCTACTAATACTTAGAGCTCTATCTCAAAACACTTATAATTGCCTATTTTTCCACTTTAAACACCAAATACTGTATGCATTAATACAAACACTGGAAACAATCTTGGCACTACAGCAGAAGCTAACATCCACAGTCTTCTTTACCTGAGCTCCTAGGGTTCAGCCAGGCGGCACCAAGGAAAATGAATCCACTCCTGGATGATTGCTTTGCAAACGACAGCCAATAGAATTTCAATTAGCATTTAGGTATTAGAGTATCCCAAGTTATATCTTTTTTTGAATATTTTAGAGATGTTCCAAAGCAAAATCCACAAATAAGTTAATTCAGGGTTCCACTGTAGAGCAGTAAGCAAAGTATGGGGCGACTGGCGAAGGAGTTGTTGTATTTTACGTTTTCGGGGCTATTTTATATCTTTAGTAAGCATTCAGAAGGTAAAAGTCTGTTTTATATTATGCATGGTTGTGAAACACATCCTTGACCAGTATTTTAATTGGGCACCTTTTAAGGAGCAGCAAAGGCCTTGGATAAATGTTGGGAGTATGTGTGACCTTTGAGGACCTCTGAGACAAAGAGTTTTATTGCAGGCTGCAAAACCAGGATGTCTGTAGATTAGAAAGTAGGGAGGAACCGGGACCATAAGACCATAAAACCATAAAACCATAAAACTCAGAATGAACTTTTGACCAAGGAGGAGGACACGTCCCTCTTATGACTGCATAATTCTTGACAACCAGTCATTGTCAAGACACTGTTTAAAAACGTTCTGATTGGAGCAGAGAACGAGGGAGAAGAGACGCCTAGATCCTGGCGAAGTTTTGGACGTTTATAAAAGTTATGACATGAAAACCATTCGTTGTCAGATCTTTAATCTGGCCCAGAGAAAATGGGCATGTTTCTCTGTAAACTGCAATTTGTTAATCTGTTTAAAATAAAAGTGAGAACTGGAAATTGGCTCCATTCGTCTCTGTTTTGAACATGCACTGAATTATCTTTTTGATAAAATTTAATTCTACAGAGTTTAGAAGCTTGTCCTGTAACCATAGGGTTGCTGGTTTGAAATCCTGCTCCATCCATCTTGATCGTTGTGTGCTTTGAAGTGAGTCTGTCACACGCTGGCACCAGTGTGTCCCAAAGCAGCTGTGGCTCCATTGCAGCATCACCAGCATCAATATCATTACCAGTGTGTGAATGACTGACCGTAGTGTGAAGCCCTTTGGGATCCTCAGGACTAGATAAGGCACTACACAAGTAGGGTACAGATCAATTAAAATCCATCTAAAATTAAAAAATGGAATATGTTTTCAATCACCTGCTAATGTATTCTTTAACATCTTTTGATAAGTTAGTAACACAAATTAGGTAACAGGGGGTGCCTTTAGTTAATTTGTTGCAACTGTGTTAAACCTATAATGATGCTCACAAAATAAACTGAGGTTTTGATGTCCTTTGGCTATTACAGTTAGTATTCTCCAGCTGGAATGTTAATAAGAAAGTGTTGTTCAACAAGGGAAGTTACGAGTGCAACAAATCTCTTAAACATTAGCTTGCCTAAATTGCTGAGCCAGCCATAACATGTCTTGCCTTTCTCTTTTGGTCCCCCTTCAGTCCTCGCTATGTTTATGATTCTTTAAAATCAGCCCTAGACCTCTCGCACATCTGGGTCTGGTTACAGCTGAGCCAATTGAAAGGATGCATGAAAACATTTGATACATTTCTTCATAGTCGGCATAATAAGAATGAAGGGATTAAGTATTCAATTTGCCTTATTAGGGTCATTTTCAGTATTTCTAATAGAACGTCATTTACAGTAGTACTCACTTCCTTCTTATAATGCTAATATAAAGTAGCGGGGTAGACTACAATAGGAATGTTAATGTTAAAAAAGATTAACACAATAAGATGGGGAATCTGAGAGTTTAAAATAGAAATACAAAAAAATACAAGAAAGGATAAATAGTCTCCAATCTACTTAACTCAAATTTATATTGATTTGATTTGTTAGTTATGAAAGATATTTAAATGGTAAATGGCCTGCATTTTTATAGCGCTTTTTCAGTCAGAGGACCACAAAGCACTTTACACTACATTCAGTCATTTAACAAATTCACACAAACATTCACACACTGATTTTTTGGTTAAATTTACTGTAATACATTGATTTAGTGTTCATTTTAATATCATGATGATGATTAATATTAGTATTACCCACTCAATCAATTAACACTTAGATAAAATTATGCAATATGCAATATCTCCTGAGCACCATGCATGGCTGGTGTTTAAAAAGCAGACCAATTCCAACTGATCAAAAAGCAGGCTATAAAACTGAAATTTAAATTCCAGTAAACCAGTGAACATGGAGTAGATTAGAACACATTTTCACATCACATCTGTGTGTGGTTACAGACTGGCTATGAGAAATGGGTCATATATTATAATCCTGGGGGCCAGATTTTTGAGAACAGAAATGGGCTTCTTTAACGAAGTTGCGCCACTGTGTTTGGAAAAATTTTATGACGTTGGGTTGAATATCAAATAACGCTCCTTTTTGGCAGCAGTCACCCCTAAAACCCAAGCTTCCCTCCCTTTGGTCTTAAAGCACAATATGATCTATTACAGTTTGGGCCACATCTGCTGGTTAATATCAGATCAGTGATACAGTTTAGGTTATCATTTTATCTAGTTGCAAGTAATAATTTCCCTTAATTTTTTCACATTATGTTACATTGCCATTACATATATCAGTGAATTTTATGACGACTTTACATGTAGATTGTAACAGACGAGGACGTTCTGAAGCAATGGAGAAGTAATTTTTTAAAATGTAATTTTGATTTTTTTTTAAATATGAAATAAAGCATGCAGCCACTTTTGTTTTGATACACCTGTAAATCAATACCAAATTTCCAATGTTATGCTATCTTATGTTTGGAGTGAACTACATGATTTGATGCAGGGTATCCCGAGAGTTGAGAGGGTGGTGATTGTTGCAGACTTTAACGGACATGTTGGTGAAGGGAACAGAGGTGATCAGATAGGGATGGGCAGGTTTGGTATCCAGAATAGAAACAAAGAAGGACATATGGTGGTAGACTTTGCAAAAAGGATAGAAATGGCTGTTGTATATACTTTCTTCCAGAAGAGGCAGGAACATAGGATAACTTATAAGAGTGGATGTAGGAGCACTCAGGTGGACTACATCTTATGTAGACGTTATTATTTGAAGGAGATTAGTGAATGCAAAGTAGTGGTTGGTGAGAGTGTAGCTAGACAACATAGGATGGTGTTCTGTAGGATGAAACTGAAGGTGAAGAAAACAAAGACAGAGAAGAGGACCAAGTGGTGGAAACTGAAAAAAGAAGAGTGCTGTGAGGTTTTCAGGGAGGAGTTGAGACAGGCTCTTGGTGGCAAGGAGGTTTCCCGTGATGACTGGACAGCTACAGCTAATGTGATAAGGGAGACATGTAGGAGGGTACTTGGTGTGTCATCTGGAAGGAGGAAAGTCGATAAGGAGACTTGGTGGTGGAACAATGAAGTTCAGGAACATATACAGAGAAAGAGGTTAGCTAAGAAGTGGGACACTGAAAGGACTGAGGAGAGCAAATAGGAGTACAGGGAGATGCGACGCATGGTGAGGGTAGAGGTGGCAAAGGCCAAACAAAGGGCGTATGATGACTGGTATGCTAGGCTGGATTGCAAGGAGGGAGATACTGATTTGTATAGGTTGGCAAGGCAGAGGGACAGAGATGGAGAGGATGTGGAACAGGTTAGGGTGATCAAAGGATAGAAATGTACTGACAGTTGCCAAGAGTGTAATGGGAAGATGGAAAGAGGACTTTGAAGAGCTGATGAATGAGGAATATCAGAGAGAATGTAGAGTAGAAGAGGTGGCTGTTGTGGATCAGGAAGTTCCTGACATTAGTAACGATGAAGTGAGGAAAACTTTGAAGAGGATGAAGATGGGGATAGCTGTTGGTCCTGAGGACATACCTGTGAAAGTATGGAAATGTTTAGGAGAGGTGGTAGTAGAGCTTTTGTCTATGTTCTTTGACAAGACATTGAAGACTGAGAAGATGCCTGAGGAAAGGAGGAACAGTGTTCTAGTGCCGATTTTTAAGAACAAGGGAGATGTACAGAATTGTGGCAACTACAGAAGAATAAAGTTAATGAGTCATACGATGAAGCTGTGGGAAAGAGTGGTGGAAGCTAGGCTTTGGCGAGAAGTGAGCATTTGTGAGCAACAGTAAGGTTTCATGCAAAGAAAGAGTACTACAGAACCAATCTTTGCTTTAAGGATGATGATGGAGAAGTGCAGAGATTGTCAGAGGGAGCTGAATTGTGTCTGTAAATTTAGAGAGAGCATATGACAGGGTGCCAAGAGAAGAGTTGTGGTTTTGCATGAGGCAGTCTGGAGTGGGAGAAAAGTATGGTTGAGTTTTGAAGGACTTGTATGAGAGCTGTGAGACAGTAGTGAGATGTGATGTAGGAGTTACAGGGGATTTCAAGGTGGAGGAGAGACTGCATCAAGGATCGGCTCTGAGCCCTTTCTTTTTTGCTTTGGTGATGGATAGGCTGACAGATGAAGTTAAAGAGGAGTCCCCATGGATCATGATGTTTGCAGATGACATTAGTCGAAGGACGACAGAATACATGTGTGTAAATGAGAAAGACACTAGTGGAACGGTGAAGTTACAGGGAGTGGAAGTGAAGCAGATATAGGACTTTAAGCACTTAGAGTCAATGGTACAAAGCAATGGAGTGTGGAAAAGAGGGAAAGAAGCATGTGCAAGCTGGTTGGAATGGGCGGAGAAAAGTGTCAGGTGTGACGTCTGATAAAAGGGTTTCAGCCAGAATGAAGAGGAATGTTTATAAGACAGTAGTGAGACCAACAATGTTGTACGGTCTAGAGATAGTACCAATGAGTTAAAGACAGGAAGCAGAATTGGAGATTGCAAAACTCAAGTTGTTGAGATTCTCTTTGGGAGTCACGAGAATGGATAGGATTAGGAATGAGTACAACAGTGGGACAGCTCATGTTAGAGGTTTTGGGGATAAAGTCAGGGAGGCTAGACTGAGATGGTTTGGATATGTTCAGAGTAGAGATGACAATTATATTGGTAGAAGGATGCTGATGATGGAGCCACCAGGCAGGAGGCAGAGAGGAAGACAAAACAAAATTCAGATTTATGGATGTCGTGTGGAGTTGTTAGCCACAACAAGATCCAGGCCTGGCAATGGCTCCACTACAGCACGGCCTGTGCCCCTTACAATATATATAATACACTTTTACTAACCGCAGACAGATGGACAGCCGCTCAGCAGTTGGGATTGAGCAACTGTGGTTGGTGTTTTGACAAGGCAAGGTAATTTTATTTATAGTGCACTCTTTCAACACAAAGCAATTTAAGATGCGATGCTTGGACCTATGCTGGACAACAACTCCTCAAACAGGGCCCGGTGTCGTGACATGGCGAGCAGCCAGGTCCGT
Organism: Apricaphanius iberus; assembly: GCA_028564705.1. Classification (NCBI taxonomy): domain Eukaryota; kingdom Metazoa; phylum Chordata; class Actinopteri; order Cyprinodontiformes; family Aphaniidae; genus Apricaphanius; species Apricaphanius iberus. The sequence goes on from JAPXFQ010002340.1 coordinate 191,175, forward strand.
GGAACCGACCGCCGCAGCTCGACTGGGTCTTTAGCTCCCTTATCCCCTGATTGAACAACCCCAGCTCCGGAGGCCAGGCCAAGCATGTAATGCAGTCAACCCGAAGACCAGAGGCCACGCCTGCACATGCAAGGCTCGCATGGGATGACAAGAAGGCCAGTGGACTGCTACTGAGCGGTCCCAGTCAGGGTCCTCCCACAAGTTGTGTATTTCTGGCTTGAGATGGATAAAAATTGCATATTTTGAAGCACCTCCAGTTCGCTTTGGATCCTCGTGCGAATGTTCAAGCGTCTTACTAGGGGCATGCAGCGTGTGTTTGACACTTTGGTGTGAACGCACCATTAGTAAAATTCATTATTGTAAAACTGTCTTTGCAGGTCTATCTAAAAAGTCAATCAGATAACTGCAGCTAATCTAGAACGCTGCTGGTCACGTCTTCTTTAAAACCAGGAAAACATCAGCCCAGTTATATTGCTAGACAATAAGGGTATTCAAAAGAGAATATGCTTCTGCTTAGAAAGGATGGTAAGACTCAAAGAAGAACCAGCCCACCATGGAAGCAATTTCAAAACTGAATCAGCAACAGCCTTAGCTCAGCCTGATGTGCAGGCAGTTTGTGCTGTGACCCGCCCCTTCTGCAACCCCTTTGTTTTTAAGGGATGCATCGCCCAGCTCAGCCAGTAAAACCGCAGAGCGTGGACCAAACAAGCTGTCCAGCCAAGCCTAGCTTTGCTTGATGGGAAAAGACGCTGAGCACAGGGGAGATAGCATCTGAGTTCCTATTTTAATGTGTTCCATATAACATCTACTGGAGAAAGTATGTGATGCACTAATAAAAGTAGTTTTAGAAATTAATACCATAATCAAACTCTGCAAAGTGTAAGGAATAGTGAAGCAACAAGTTGCCAGGTTGGCTTGCTTCCAGACATCTGACTGTATTGGAGATGTGTAGTGGCAAGAATCTGGTGATATGGTATGTATTACAATGCAGAGGGGTGATACTGTGTATTATGACACTATGCGTTAGAGTATACATTGTGTTTTATAAAACTTCAATTAATTGTAGAAAAACACACCATTCTACACACTACAACCTGTTTTATAAATAAAACATCCAGTTTTATTATCAAATCTTATTGATCCACAGAAACGAAGAAGGTGAAAACAGCCACTAAGTAGAGGCCATACTTTTGATTTTACTACAAAAATTACAGTCATCCATTTAATTTGAATGATTCCATTCCATTTCTAAAAAATAAAAAACAATACATTTATGAATATCAATACAGTACTGACATAAAATATTGCAATATATTACCGTGTCAAATTTTTATTACATCCCTGTATGTTATTATCAATAAATGTTTGATATTGTCCTGATATATGGTTGTACATTCAAAAGGAAGGCAGCAAAACATCACATGCTTGATCGTATAGGGCTGCAATTGCAAGCTTCAAAATTACAAAGCTTAGATTAACACCAAATCAAGAGACATGGCAAGTAAAGAGTTTTTATGCAAACTTCTTACAAGATGTTCCTATAGTTCCTATAAGATGTTGATGATTCCAAGCATAAAATCTAGGCAGTCTATTGCAAACACCATCAGTACTTTCTGCCATACAATTTCTGTTTAATTTACTCTGCAAGCAGCAATAATAGACAATTTTTTCACCACCAGTTCTATATGGGTCAACTGACCTTTGAACAGCCTTTAATGTTCTATAAATTCTGTGAATTTTGCTTTAGACTCTTTGACAAGGCAAGTTTTTGTATAGTGCATTTTCAACAACAGGGTAATTCAAGATGCTTTACATGATTAGGTGATAAAGTAAAAACATAAAGCAAAGAATACACAAAACATGAGATACATAAAGCAAAAATAGCAATTAAGCATGAAGCACACACAAAACATATGATACATGAAGACTTTACTCAAAGGAAGAACTAAATAGCCTTGGTTTAAAAGAACTCAGTGCTTCAGCAACTTTACAGTCGTCTGGAAGTTTGTTCCAGATTTGAGAGGCATAGAAACTTAAAGCTGCTTCTCCATGTTGAATAGCCTGGAATTAGAGGACCTGGTGGTTTGGGGGGGGGGGGGTGTTGATATAGTGACAGTAGATCTTCAAAATACTTTGATGCTAAGCCATTTAATGATTTATAAAGTAGTTATTCTAAAGTCTATTCATTGAGTTACCATGGAGACATTCTGTGCATCTCACTCTTTTAGCTTTGTCAGCTGACTGCTTCGCCCTGGCAGTTAGCCATGCAGCTTTGCCCTCAAAAGAAAGCTGTAATTTTTGACTAAACATGTTTGCTCTGATTTGTATTTGTAAATTCTCTATAGAGAAACTTATCTTATCAGTACTTTTTAGAAGCGCAACTAAAAAAGGTCAAACTTTGACAAAATTATTAGATGTCTTGTTTGATAGGATGTTTTTTATGTTTCAGAAAGTGAGTTCAGTTCCTGAGTACAGGCTTTGCCTAGCTCTCCAAAAGACATAGGTGAACTTAAACTGACATGCTGAACAGCAGTGCACATTGTATAGTTGACCCTACAAACATTACATTTGCCATCAGTGTGCTTGTTTGATATGTTATACTTTAAAGAATGTGTGCACGTGTTAAAACAAAACTATGTCTTCAATTATCTTTTCAAAAATTCGGCAACCTTGTGCATGGAAATGCTTTTTTTTGATGACCAAACCAATAAAGCAAGTTGATAGTGAGCCAATGTAAGCACAACCAAAAGTGGAACAGGAACAAAAGTGCTACAGTTAGCTCTGGGAGCCGGACAGTGAGCAGCATTATTACTCAGCAAAACAAAACTTTTCATTTGAACTTTTACTATAGTTACTTTTAAATAGAGAATGCTGTGAGGTTAACGTTGGCCTCTTTGGGGCCAGCAGGACTCCATTAAATTAAACAGTGTTGATGAGATAGAGGCGGAACTTCTTCACTGAAAATTAACCTAGACACTTCTAATGTTGTTCCTGTTGTCTTTGCAATGAAGCCAAACTTGGCTTTCAACAGAGAGCTTGAAAAACATCTATTATGTGACAGAAGATACCCTATCTTGATGGCGGGTTAAAGACGCGCCATTAAAATTGGCCCAGATTTCCCATGGGATCCACTGGAGGAGTGGTGTAAAAAAAATAATGGAGGAGGTCGGTTAAGCTGATTCTAGTCAAAGCAACAGTAGCTATATATAAAAACCACTAACACAAAGAGGCTACTTTGCAAATCCAACCATGTCATATTTCACGTCTCCTATATTTTTTTCTAGTTAATTAAAGTTCAAACCGCTTCTCACATCCGCCATGTAAAGTTTATGACTGTACAGTGAAGTTTAAGTCTGAGTCTTGATTTCTTTTAAAATAAAATTTGACACTGACACAGCATCAGACGTTCCAGTGATGGGAAGCTGTGAATGATACTGACGAGCCAATATTAAACTGGTGTCTGAATTAGGCTTGGTTATAGGTACACCAAAATGTTATTCCACAATTTTCCTGTCAAGGCCAGAGTGGGACTCATTTTCAGGCCTGGAATTTCCTGCCTTAAACCGGCCAACTTTGAATCACAACCCATTATTTTTATAATTACGTAATTATAACTTTAGTCTTAAGACATACAATATTACATTGTTCTGTAAAGCCTTAATTAGGTCTGTTTTTCTAAAATATATTCATTTCCTTTCAAATACGGCTTGCTTCAAACACAGATGTATTTCAACATGAATGCATATCTCTAACATTTTTCCTTTTCAATCTATCCTTTTCAACAATAATGGAACTTATATTCTGTTCAAGTGTTAAGTGTTTACATTTATCCAAACCCCTAATAAATCAAATAAAAGAATACATAATTAAAGACTTTAAAGGATAGAAATGGATTAAAAAAATGTTGCACTTACTAATAACACTCTTTACCTCTGTAAGAAAACTAATCCATCACAAGTTAGATTTCACAAACAGTATATGACTTACAGAGCTAATTTCCTATATTTTATATCAGAATCTCATTTTCTGCAATACCATATATTAGGAATTTTCTAATTATTATAAATAAACAAATAAATTGTTCTGGAGTTTGCAAATTTGTTATTCAATTTCTAATCTTCTTCTAATGTTGCTTTTATCTTTGTTTTGCTCCGTATGAAAGAAGTTTCACCTGTTCACCTGCTTCAAAATATACTGCATATACACTCACTGGCCTCTTTATTAGATATACCTTGCCAGTAAAGGGCTGGAGCCCCTTTTATCTTCAGAACTGCCTCAATCCTTCATGGCATAGATTCAACATGGTACTGGAAACATTCTTCAGAGATTTTGGTCCATATTGACACGATAGCATCACGCAGTTGCTGTAGATTTGTCGGCTGCACATCCATGATGCTAATCTCCCATTCCTACACATCCCCAAGGCGCTCTATTGGACTGTGATGTGGTGACTGTGGAGGCCATTTGAGTACAGTGAACTCCTTGTTATGTTCAAGAAACCAGTCTGAGATTATTCAAGTTTTATGACCAGGAGCATTATCCTGCTGGAAGTAGCCATCAGAAGATCGGTACACTGTGGTCATAAAGGGATGGATATGGTCAGCAACAATACTCAGGTAGGCTGTGGCGTTGCAACAATGATCTATTGGTGTCCCCCACACCGTTACACCACCACCACCAGCTGCCTGGACCGTTGATACAAGGCAGGATGGATCCATGCTTTCATGTTGTTGACGCCAAATTCTTACCCTACCATCCAAATGCCATAGTACAAATCGAGACTCAGACCAGGTAACATTTTTCCAATCTTTTATTGTACAATTTTGGTGAGCCTGTCCGAATTGTAGCCTAGATTTCTTGTTCTTAGCTTACAGTAGTGTAGTGTGGTATTTTGCTGCTGTAGGCCATCCGCCTGAAGGTTCAATGTGTTGTGCATCAGAGATGCTCCTCTGCATACCTTGGTTGTCACGAGTGGTTATTTGAGTTACTGTTGCCTCTCTATCAGCTCGAACCAGTCTGGCCATTCTCTTCTGACCTTTGGAATCAACAAGGGGTTTTTGCCTACATAACTGCCGCTCACTGGATATTTTCTCTATTAAACCCAGAGATGGTTATGCGTGAAAATCCCAGCAGATCAGCAGTTTCCGAAATACTCAGACCTGCACTCAGGCACCAGCAACCATGCCACGTTCAAAGTCACTTAAATCACCTTTCTTCCCCATTCTGATGCTCGGTTTGAACTGCAGCAGATGATCTTGACCATGTCTACATACCTAAATGTAGTGAGGTGCTGCCATGTGACTGGCTGATTAGAATTTTGCATTAAAGAGCAAATGGACAGGTGTGCCTAATAAAGTGGCCATTAAGTGAATATCATGATTACATCAGTGTGTGTAATAAGAATATAATATTTCTTAGCAATTACATTCACAAAAAGTCATGAATTCATGCCATATAAGTCAATGTAATGTTCAGCCTGCCAGAGTTTCAGTGTAGTATGTAACATATTTCTGATGGATCCAACATGATAAACATGAAAGAAAATAGTGGCAGCAGACAAAAATGAGATGAGAGTGAGGATGGAGAAAAATATATTTGTTACAGATTGATATTTTCACAGTATTGAATATATTAGATAGATCATATGACTTTCTAATATCCAGCCTGGACTTTACCAGGTTTTCCCATTTGTCCACAGTCTCCTGCAAACTTTTTTTATTTTATTTTAGTGAAACTCTCAAAAACTACTCTTATTCCTATTTTTCTTTTCAGGTTTAGGAGTCAGAAAGCTAAACAAGTTAGACACTGGGGAATTTAGGCCATTTGTTTTAAATTCCAGTCCTCCTTAAAGCACTAAGAGGGACTGCTGCCAAGGTTATCTGAGAACGAGATAGATAAGGTATATTTAGCTAGGTGGTATAAGAGAAAAAAAAGAAAATCTATACATTTTTAATAGTTTGTGACCAAGCAGATTGTAAAACAGAATAAAGAAATGTATATATGTCAAATTTTTGTTTTACTTTTATCTAAAAACAAATCATACTTTTGTGCCATCCATTGCTTGAACATATCCTGTCTGGTAAATGCACCAATGGAGAGTCCTATTCTTATTCAAAATAAATAATAGATTCAGGTCTTAATGCGGACATAATTGAGCAAAGGATTCTGGATAGCTGACCTGGGCTCCACCTAAATCTGTCCTCAATCTGAGCCAAAATTCTTGTTGCATACTTTGGATTTTCTCTCAGCAGGATGCACAAATGTTGACCCCGTCTGGAATCAATTTATGCCTCTTTTCTATTGGTTGATTAACTACTAACTAATAATGATTTTGTGACCAGTAACAGCAAATAGCAAGATGAACAACTCATCCAAGTAAATATTATATCAGAGCAGTTTTATATGCATTGTCTCTGCCTTCTTTCCTCACAGTTAACCTTTTTCAAAATCTCTATAATGCTTTAATGTTTGTGCTTCTTTCCGCCTTCCACTACCCCCTCCCTGACTGCTTTTTATTAAAAACACAAGAGTAATCTTTCTTTAGGATACCAGAGCACACACTGGATGCATGCATGCCCTGGAGTGGGGTTGTAAGGAGAAGGCAGGCATTTGGAAGACATTCTTTTCTCATAATAAAGTCCTTGTAAATTAAAGCCACTCGCTGTTTTGCTCCCAAAAATAAGTCAGGCAAGGAATGTGACTACTCTGCTCAAAATAAGTGTTGACAAATGTTTCCCTGCAAAATCATGTAAATATAGAAAATAAGAATATTTAAATAAAAAACAACCACATAAAATGGAAATAGAAACAACTTTTTGAAGAAAAAAAAAGTTTCTATCCCTCTTGCTCCTCTGAAAGATAGCGCAGCACAGACTTAGATCCTGACCCCCGCCCACTCCACCTCAAATGTGTTCTGCGTTTGCAGGTTTACACTGAAGAAACTTCCAGTATGGACACAGGAAGCAAATCAGCAGTTTCTCAGGTTTGGATTCACAGCGGAAAAATAAACCTTCTGTGCAAAGCAGATGCCAGAATGAGTTATGTACATCATTCCTCTCCTTGCTGAAAACACATGAATGGCAGGGCTGCCAGATCTTTCTGTCAGTGCACAAGTATGTGTGGTAGATCAGTTAAAAGAGTAGTTTACATGTTTGGAAAAGGCATTTGCTTTTTTTTCCAAAGATAAAACGATTTAGTCCGGAGCAATAAACTGTAAGCAACCAGGAGGTTTTTGCTCCAAAAACAAACAAAAACCTGAAGGTTTGACGTTTGGGGAAGCTCAGTTACTAACCTTATTTAAATTCTGTCAGAATGTTGTTACTGAAACTGCATTTGTGTTCAGATATGGCTACTATGTGAAACACCATCATAGTTATTAGAGCAATGTCCAAAGATTATAAAATCTCATGGAGCACTGTTCATCATCTGTAAAGAAAAAGAGACAATAAACTAGGGCTGGGCGAAATGGCTTCAAAGTTAAATCTTTGCTTCTTTTCATAGCAAATCTGATTTCCGAGTTTAATTGATATTTTATTCTACATATGCTTTCTTAAAAAGAACTTGTGAGTGAAAAATATTTTGAAAAACGTGATTTTATTTGAATCATCCCGAGCTGACCCGAATAAAAACAAGCTGTAAAGTGTCCTTTTAAAAACAAGATGGTAGGCCCTGGGCAGGTTAACATCACCCTGAGTTGTGAACGACAAGTAGTGTATTGGTAGAAAAAAAATCTTGATTTTTCAAAAATGTAATCTTAAAAAACAGAAAATTTAATTAATTGATCCAATTGATTTATCGCCCACCGCTACTAGAAACTACAAACCTAACAAGACATGGTTGTCCACCTAAACTCACAAGCTGGGGAAGCAGAGCATATATCAGACAAGCGGCTGAAAGCCCAATTGCAACTCTGAGAGATGCAAGAGAGCCAGAGTTCAGAGAAACAAATCTGTTGACAGCACAACTATTAGTCATGCACCATACATGTGGAATAAAGTGATACAAATTTTAACTTTTTTATCTGATGTACAAAATGCTTTGAATGAAAAACAATAACATTGCATTTCACCCTGAGCACATGATCACCAGTGTGAAACATTGGGGTGGCAGCATTACTATGTCCGGATGCTTTTCTTCATCCTGGAAATGGAAAGTTGGTCAGAGCTAAATGAAGCTAAAAAAAAAAGAAAATCATCTTATTTCAGAGTGAAAATGAGAATCAGCTTCAAGCAGAAAAAGGACTATAAACTAATAGACAGGTTTATAAGAGAATGGTTTGGCTGGCTTCTTATTAAAGTGCTAGAATGACTATATCTAAATAAGAATATGTGGCAAGACTTGAAAACACACACACAGAGACTCTCAATTAAGTCTCATTGAGCCTGAGCTATTTTGGAGAAGAGAACTGGCAATGAAATGTAGTAGCTAGATTTGGTCTCCGATAGAGACCAAAGGATTTTTAGCTGTATTTATATGGTAAAGATGTTTTATGAAGTATTCAAAATCTCAATAAAATACATAGAAATTTTTGGTTGAAAAAAATGAAAAAGGTGTGAACACATTTGCAAAGCATTGTATTTTTCCACAGTATTAATGCTAAGTCAAATGAATTACTACATAATGAAGTTGATTTATCATCAGATACTTAGAAGACTGATTTTCTGTAAAGTGATCTTTTAACCTCGAAGCTGATTAAGTACAGCTGTTTGGTAACCAGAGGTCAAGCCACTGCATAAAACCTACATGTGCACAAAATAAATAACATTCTGCATACATCATGTTCTGGTGACATGAAGTTGTATGGAACAAGACAAAAGTTTGGTTTGGGACCAAGAATATCCAAACTTTCCACTTATTTAAAGAACAGCATCAACACATGCAAATGTCAAGCAAACAAGAAAAGACTGTAAACTGAATGTGATGACATGCAGTCTGTGGATTCCTGCTATAATCACACCTCTTGACATATGGGTACCGAAAGCTTGAGAAACACACAAAAGAGCACTAAAACACCTCTTAAACCACACAACCTCAAGTGCAGTAACTTGAGCTTTGCAGAGGGCCCTGGGGTTCACCAATACATCATCCTAAAGTTCCAGCACTACAATCAACAAGAGGCTGCAAACAGCATTAATGCAGGATAATGTGTAGGAATTCTGGATAACCACTAACCAAGGTGGAAAACTCCTGCTGAGTTGTGAAGCTGCATTGGCTCATTGGACAATCGACTTTGTCTTGTTTGACAGATTAAATATTACACTGTGTTAAGACCAGGAGAAGGTTAATGCACCTACATATACACTTTATTCAGTAAGAAAACAGCATTAGACCAGATAATATGGTATCATATGTAGACTGGTAAAACTGATTACTAACATGTCAAAAATTTATGATTTTAGTACACATGTGAATGAGAGCAGTCCCTGTTGCATATGAACACTTAAAACACTCAGAAATGAATAGAAAAGAATATACACTAAAGTATAGTTTTGTGCTGAATCAAATGAAAGCTCTCTGATATTGTGAAAACAGTACAAAGACAGCAGCTGGTCAGGAACACCCAGAAGTTTGTGGTTTTCATTTTTACTGTACACAGTAGTTTTATAAAAAGTAAAAAAAGAAAAAGAACACAGAAGGAAAAAGCCAAAAATGAGTTTGTTTCTGGGACAATCTGATCTCTGTTTGACTTGGAGATTAAAGTAGGTGTACGTCAAACAAAATAGTACAGCCCCTAAAATGCAATAACTTGTATTAACATGAACAATGTGTCACTGGCACTCAAAGTAACTGGAACGGTGGTCTGAAATGGAAATGAAGGAGGAAGTCAACGCTTACCAAATCGTTTATAGCCGAAGGACTGCACCTCCTCTTCGTCGGTAAATTCGTCTGAAAAGATAAAAAAAGAAAGGAAAACAATGAAAAAAAAATTCTGAACAGAAACAAAGAAAAAAAAGCTAGTTTTAGCTTTCATAGGTGCAGGTTTTTGAACATTATGATTACATACGTGGCTAAGCATTTAATTAATATTTCTGTAAACAAATTACAGTGAGCAAACAAAATGCAAGCTAGGGCAGTGTATGTTTTTTTTTTTCAGAAAGGGTTAATACATTGACCAAAAAGTTAAAAAGGAAAATGTGGGTTCATTTGTTACTGGGAAATTAACTACTAATCACAGTTACCACATAGCATAACATATGGCTCAAAGAGTGATATGAACAATTTGAGCTGTTGTAAAAATTCCAACAGAAGAATTTTGGCTTACTCAACATCTTGAATAAACATTTTCCAGTTCGTTTATGAGCGACATGATTGTGTTTGTATCACTCTTGGACAAAATGAGCATCCTTGGCTACTCTGAAGTCATTCAGGGAAATCGAGGCTCAAATGTTTTTCTTTTACTTCTATATTTCCATATGGCTGATTTAAAAAATCTGAATCATAGTGGAGGATGTTTGGATTAATTTTGTGAAAGCTACAGCTGTGCTACTTGAGCGGATGTTGCTCAACATTAACATTTCATCAGATGGGGAGTTCATTTGTATAATAGATTAAATTGATGGACAGTGGAATTTATTGGGTGGAAATCTCTGGTACTGCTCTAAACTGGTTCAAGTCCTATCTCGAGGACAAGATGTACTTTGTTGAAATTGGCAACTGCGTCTCAGACAAAATTCACATGACTGTGGAGTCCCCCAGCGGTCAATCTTGGGACCACTTTTATTCAACTTGTACATGCTTCCATTGGGTCAGCTAATTAACAGCAATAATGTGTCTTACCATAACTACGCAGATGACACTCTGATCTACGTGTCACTGACGGCAGGTGAACATGGGCCTATAGATACACTCTGTCACTATATTGAACAGATCAGTGTGTGGATGCAAAACAACTTTCTCGAGTTAATCTCAGACAATACTGAGATCATTGTTTTCGGCCCACAGACACAAAGAAAAAGTGTTATCAGTCATCTTGAGTCTCTCTGTCTTCAACCAAAAAATCAGGTTAGAAATCTAGGGGTAATCATGGACTCGGACCTGAACTTAAACAGCCACATCAAAGCAATAGCATCAACAGCTTTTTACCATCTGAAAAACATTGCTAAGATCAGAGGAATAGTGTCAAAACCAGACTTAGAGAGACTTCTCTATGCGTTTGTCTCCAGCAGGTTAGACTACTGTAACGGCCTGCTCACTCTGCTTCTGTACAGACGTTTTATGGATTGGCACCAAAGTACATCTCTGACATGTTAGAGACATATGAACCATCCTGAGAACTTCAGGGAGGGGTCTCCTGGTGGTTCCCAGAGTCAACAAAAAGCACGGTGAGGCTGGATTTCAGTTTCAGGCAAGTAAAAATCTGGAACAGTCTTCATGAGGATGTGAGACAAGCCTCAACTCTAACAATGTTTAAATCCAGGCTGAAAACAGTTCTTTTTACCCGTGCATATGACAATTTAAAGTATTTTATCTTCACTCTTGCTTTTTATTGTAATTAATTATTTTTTAAGTTGATGGGTTTTTTTCTGTTTATCTGTTTTCTTAATTTATGCAACTGTGAAGCACTTTGAATTGCCTTGTATATGAATTGTGCTCTACAAATAAACTTGCCTTGCCTTGCCTTGCAGATGCTTGAACCATTGATCGCCACAGGTTAATAAATCTCAGCACTTATGCATGCAGGCCACTTCTACAAACATTTGTGAAAGAGTGAGTCGCTCCTAAGACCTCGTTACATTAGCATGGTAACATGTCACAATGCCGCCTGTGCTAAAAACTCCTTGCTATTGCCCATTTAACATTCAATTGTTAAATGTAGAGTAACAAAGGGGAAACAACTGAACAGCAGCAACTTTGTGATGAAATGGCACAAAATTACTAATAATAATGAATTGAACTTATGTGGTGCTTTTCGAGATGCTCAAAGCACTTTACAAGTCCATTATTAATTTACTCTCACATTTACACACTGGTGGAAGCAAACTACGATTGTATCCACTGCTGCACTGAGGCAGGCTGACAGAATGGAGGCTGCCATTTTGCGTCATTTTTTCCCCTTTGGAAAACACCAGTAGGCAAGGTAGGTGAAATGTCTTGCCTGAAGATACAACAGGATGTAGCAGAAGAAAGCAGTAATCAAACCTACAATTTCCAGGACGCAGGCTGAAAACTCTACCACTGAGCTACAGCCGCCCCTAAATGCATGCTGAGATTGACAACTATCTGAGGATATCCAAACTCTGTGGCCTTCAGATTAGATCAAGACCTGTGTGTACTGATATTTAAGAAAGGGGCTTTGATAGCTGAGCAATTGATAAATGCAATTCCAAGTGCATTATGCAGTCACATAAAAGATTCCACCACTGGGTTCTGGAGCAATGTAAATGTGTTGTCTCTGTTTGGCACTCTGACGAACGAGTCTGGGTTTGGTGATTTCAATTGAACTGGCACTTGCCCGAACATAATGTGCCAGATGCAAAAATCTTTTCTCAGGGTATGGACTCTGTTCTTTAGTTCTAGTGCAAAAAATACTTAATGCAGCAGCCTAAAAGGAAATGATGGACAACTTTATGCTCTCAAATTTTCCTAAACAGTTTGGGGATGACTACTTCCAGTTCACCAAGTAAGGTCTTCTAATCCAACATCTCACTAGATCTCACAAATTTGATTAAACACACTTAAAAAGTTTCCCAGAAAAGTTGAAGTTGCTATGGCTGTTAAAGATGGGTCAAGTTTGTATTGAGGAGCATTACAATTTGTGTGAGTGAGTGCTCCTGTCTATAATCTACATTTAATTTTTTTTTTTAAACTTGCTGGGTCAACGTAATAAAATTATATAAATCATTTCCACCCAACTGATTTGTGCTGATTTCACAACAATGAAATTTGTTGATTGAACTAAATGTAAACATGTTGGGTCAACATAAGACATGTAAGTCGCTATAAGGGACAAAAATAAACAGCAGGGATGGGCAGCAGCTTCACTAACCACTCTGCGACACAATCACTCAGAAAACTTGTATATAACACATATGACTTAATTTCCAGTGTTAACTAAACATGATTAGAATGATTTCAGTAATACAATTCCTTCACTTTTGTGCTTTTTCTAAAAAAAGAAAATTGGCAGCTCTTATATGAACATTATAAGTTTTAGTTAACACTTGAACACTTTATGTTTGAACTTTCTGCTCTGTTTCTAATTCTTCATGACACCGTTTGCTCATTAATGTTCTCTAACAATCCTGTGAGATATAAACGGAGATGCAGATGAATTCTGTTTTCCAACTAGGTGACATTGGAAGGTAATTTGGTACACTCAGTTTCATTTTGGGGTGTCAGAGTAAAGGCATGGGGAAATACATCTGCTCACCCACATTTTTGTAGATATTCATTTGTGAAAAAACAAATACATTCTTGTTTGTGGCTGTGACTTGACACAAAGTGAAACCATTGAGGGGGATGCTAATACTTTTGAAACGCGCTGCTATTATAATCACAAGCTACATGTGTTCCGACAAAAACCACAAGGGGGCAGAAGTGCTGGAATGGTTATTCTTTCTCAAACGTTCACACCCTATTAATTACCCAGAGAGGCTGGGAATAGTCTTTATTTAGCAAAGTCAAACACATCAGGTAACCACATGAGCCTCAAATCCAAGCGAGTTTACTACAGTATAAGCCTTTGTTTGCATCAGCACCAGCATGATTCATACTACTTATGTCCTTTAGTGTTTAAAAACAGCAGGGGAGGGCTACAAGTGAGGCCACAAAAAAGCGTTTAATAGGCGTCAAATCTGACTTAGTGGTTCCTTAAGCGAGACTTGATTTATCTGATCCAGGACCAACTTTTAAAACGTGTGGACGAATGAGAGCTGCATAATTTTACAAGCGCAATTGAGCGTCTGTCATCGTTGTCTTGATAAAGTCACATAACTTCTGTTTGGGACAGCTGCTCTTTTATCTGAGTTTTTGTCTGATGTTCATCAGCGGACAGATGCAAAACAATTTCAAGGAGAGCTTGGTGATAGAAACCAGATGTTAGCTTAAGCCCACGCATTCCTCTCCTAGTGTCCCAGACCATGGAGAGAGCATTAGGGAGAATAAGGAGCGGAGAAAAAGTGTGAAAAAAGAGCGAGAAAGAACAATTAATCAAGCAGCCATCGCTGACACGTGGCGTTCATAAACCTGCGATTAATTTTACATTATTTTAATCATTGTTAAAGTCAATCCTACCTTTCATTGTGATTTACTGGATTATGTCTGTTGGTTAAAGTCACATCCACAGCATCGCATTGGAATTTGCTCCCGATAAGCTCCACGGCACCTTGAATCTGCAGGTATCCGCTGTCCTCGTTTTATTAGAGGGATAAACAAGCTAAGAAAATCTACGAAAACAAACGAATAATAAAATGAAAATCCAGTTGTGGTTTTTCTGTACTTCTTAGCTGTCTCCTTTAAGTGCAGATATTGTATAGGCTGCTGCCAAAAAACTAAATAAAAAATCATAAATAAAATAAAGAAGAATGCACATTTCCTAGGATTCTCTCACGTTGATGAGCCAGTCTCCCTGTCCAACTCGGATCTGAGGTAGTAGGCTATACTCGCCGCAGCAACAAGAGAAGCTCACACAAACTGTAAGAGTCCTAACTTGAGAGGGAAGTGCTGCACGCGCCGCTTGGAGAAACCACAAGCTCCGCACATCTGTGCGCACCGCACACAGCTTCTCTGTGTGTGCTGCTGGGAGATTTTACCATCGAGAATAATAACACTGAAGGACAACTGCTGACACATTCTGATCGTGAAGTCTATACGTGTGGTGGGACAGACATGTTTTGTCTGACGCACACCAGGCGTGAAGAACGGACTGTGCAGATAAATGTAAAGCTTTTATTGTTGAAGTTGCCTGATGCAGGAAAAAGGATAATACCCAGACAACAGGAGAGGGTCACCCGACGTTGCTCTTAAAAAAACCAACAAAAAAAACACCCGACCCCATCCTAACTGAAGTAGGATGAACCAGAGCTAGGTGCTGGAGAGACATCACCTGCCTATTAATAAGGCAGGCTACCCCGCCCCGCAATCAGTGTAATGCAGACCCACCTGACCTTGCTATTACTGGGATCAGACGAAAAATGTCTGTCACACCACATTCAGATGGCGATAATGTGACTGTGTGAGGGTTGTGTCACTCTGGCTCCGATTGATGAAACGCCCTGGATCCTCTGCCACAACAATATTATTTTGGGCTGACTGGTTAGAACAGAGGACTCTTTACTGCGAGTTGTGGGTTCGAATGCCAGCCGGGTCCTTGTCGTGCGCTTTGCCACATAAAGTTTTGGCAACAAGAGTGCACTAGTATTAACTTTTCGTTTAAAATACAGCCTTCTAAAATCTGTTTAATACTATTTAGAATAAAAAATCACTAATCTCTTGTTTTTGTAACGTTACTTTGATAAATCTTGAGTGTCCACCTGCACAATAGTATTTTAATGTTCTGTCTTCTCCACTTGGGGGCAGCAGCAGATATGATGTAACTGGTGTTTTCCAATTCTTCACACGCAGCAGTTATTTTCGACTTGTTTCAAGTTTAGCCATGAGCTCACCAGGAAATTAAACAACGGAACGAACATAAAAGGTTGGAACATAGAACAAAAATATTTTTATCTTTTTTTTATTTTGTCCCTATGTGGCTGAATTCAACATTAAGTGCATTGATACTGTAATAGGGCCCAGGAAACTATCTGCAAAATTTGAAATTGATCATTGAATTCTGAATGAAATAAACATACATTGGGGCAAAGAATATTAGGCAGCCGCGAACTGTGCACATTGTCCCATTTAAAAAGAGGGGAGAGGTCTGCAACTTTCATCATAGGTACACTTTAACTGTGAGAAACAGATTGTAACAAAAAGTATGAATTTTAGAGTTTATTTACATAATATTGGTGCAGAAAATAAGTATTTGGCCAATAACAAAAGTTTGCCTCGAAACTTTGCAATGCAATCTTGTATAGCAATGACAAGAGTTCAAATGTAGTCTGTTGGTCTTTTAACCAAGTTTGGTCAAACGCATGCTATTTATAAAAGTAATGAGTGGAGGATAAAAGAGCTGCTTAAAGAAGTAACAGGTCTTTGAAGGCCACAATTCTTGCTTTTTTGTAGCTGCTAAATACTTATTTTCTGCATCATTATACAAATACATTCTTTAAAAATCAAACAGTTTGATTTGTTGGATTTTTTTAACATTCTGTC
Organism: Apricaphanius iberus; assembly: GCA_028564705.1. Lineage (NCBI taxonomy): Eukaryota > Metazoa > Chordata > Actinopteri > Cyprinodontiformes > Aphaniidae > Apricaphanius > Apricaphanius iberus. Next base: position 207,426 of record JAPXFQ010002340.1, read on the forward strand.
TCTCACAGCTGAAGTGCACAGATGAAAAAAACTAACAAAAAAACTTCTCTCATCTTTTAAGTGGGAAAACTTGCACGACTGGTGGCTGCTAAATTCCTTTTTTGCCCCACTGTAATCTAAAGTGGAATTGTTTGATCATAATGCCCAAAGTTACATTTGAAGAAGAGTAGGAGGACACTTGTAAGTATATAGTGTATAAAGTATCGTGGTATAGCAGCATCATGTTCTATTGGTGTTTTGCTGCCGGAGGAACTGTTGCAGGTAAAAAAAAATAAAGGGCATTGTGGAGATAAACACATTTCGACCAGGAAGCTAAATTTTGAGGCTTAAAGAGTTCCCCCACAAAGCACTGACCTCGATCGTATAGATAATTTGTGTTGTAAGGATTGCAGTGGTAGGAGCAAAAAGGGATGGTTTCTATGTTTGGAGAACACTAAGCAGTTAAAATATATTAGATTAGTAGCCATCAAAATAATCTTGTTGATGTCATTTTCTACAAATTTCCAGTTAGAAATGTTTCCTTTGCCCACACAAAGAAATAAATTGATCATCAAACACCACAATAATGATGAGCAGAATATGATGACAGCTTAATGTAATGTGAGGACTGTGAGCCCGACAATGCCCGCTGACAGATGATTTAAGAGCTAATTCCAGAGACGCCCAGCACACAATTGGCAATCAACCATCTTTTATTATTTTTGGGTTATTAAAAATATTTCCATCCTATTGATGCTTATTATAAATGACCAACAAAAACAAATTAGTTCTGTGAACAACAAGCAGTACATTTGATATGACCACTTACGCAAAGCCATCCTGTCAGCATGCCCAGCGTTGGATTAACGGGCACCAACCTCAAGCAAAGACAGTAATAGGATAAAGTTCACATAGGATGAGCACAAATAGACCTGAGCGGGTCAAGATAACCCAAAGATTTCTGTTTACACTAAGCACTTTGTCTTAGTCGTTGTCAGAGCTTCAGCCTTCTGCAGGTGAGTTGTTTTGGTTCTGATGGTGCTCTCTTTCTCCCTCTTTTTTGTCATAATCTTGAAGTGTGACATAAACTTAACTTCTGCTTTCTTTTCTTGACATTTCAGTACATCTGACTCTTTCTTATGATCTGAAATAATTAGCTATTTACCTCTTTACAATGAGACATCCCCCTTACTCTAAGATTTTTAAGTATCTTTTTCTTCATTTATCAATTTTTTCTGAGTGATTTAAAATATTGGGTTCTACCTTTATGCATTAATGCTGGGGTTTTTTTTAACCATAATTTCATAAAGGTCAAATGTGATGGTGGTAGGATTTAATCAAATGGCTTTTATAACAAGTTTAATTCCCAGAGTCAAATGGGTACATCTCCATTTGGTGTAAACCTTTGCTGGTTACAATATTGTATAACTTCTCACAAGTTAAAACTGGGTCTGTAGCGAGTCATGCATGTGAGTTTAGTTGTTGAACCAAAACTGGTTAGAAAACAATTAAAAATCCCCCCCATGTATCTTTCTGATTGGTTGAGCATCCTGGAACAGGAAATGGGTTCAGATGTAAACACTCTGACCCAAATATGTAATTTATTCAGGGCTCAAACACTGCTATCAGCCTCTTTTTGGTATGGCTTTGACTAAAATCTCTAGTCAATTATGATTGGACAAAAGGGATCACACAAGAAGGATAGATGGAACGCATGTGGTTATGAAATACAATAAACAACAGACTTCCACTTTGTTTAAAGTACTCCAAATACAAACAAACTTTTAGTATTTATTTTAAGCGTTCTTAAATAGATTAATCACTATTTAAGAGTGGAACATTAATTTGCAAATGTGGTAAAATCTGAATATTTTTCCTACTCGCCACCGATGTTTTTTTTCCACAAATGAATTCTCTATTATTATCTCGAAAACTATGTGGTAAAACTAGCTGACACTAATAAGAAAATATTTCCAAGTGACTACACTTTGTAGGCAGTTGTGTAGCACCACCTAATGGTAGATTTGAGTGCCTCTAAATTAAGTCACAGTTGAGCTACAATCCTATTACCTTTTTTGATCATAAAAAAGTTAAAATGCCTCACAAAAGTATTCACAAACCTTGTATTGTTTTCCACATTTTTTAATGTTCCTGGGTTCTTGACGATGACTGCTCAAGAAAGACACTAAGTAGTATATTATATTTTCAGTGAATATCTCTACTGTTTGCTTTTTTTCCTTCTTGTTGCAAAACAGCCTGGGGTCAGGCAGATTACAACATCTGATTCATCAGTTTTCTTGGAAAACATTTTCAATTGGATTACGTCTGGACTTTGACTGGACCCATTTAACACATAAACCTGCTATCATCTCAGTTATTTCTTGTTGCTGTATATAATTAGGGGAAATGGGCTGATTGAAGGTGAACATCCAGTCAAATCTATTTTTTTTGTAGCCTTTTACAAGTTTTCCTACAAGATTGCCCTGGATTTTTCCTTGTCCTTTTTTATTACCCAACTGTTTTAAGCTTCTGGTACTTTCTGCAGGAACTGTCTGCTATTCCTACTTTGTAATAATGCTTTGTTCAGTTTTTTTTTTCTTTTTTTTCTTTACAAAACAACATAATTCATCATGACATGCACAAAGTTGGGTTTTACTGCATCAATCAACATAATTTTGCAAAAATCTTTCTTTTTTCCAGAACAATCAGTATCCCATCAATCATTGACAATGAGAATGAAGGTCCTACTCATTTTGACGCTTCTTGTCGTAGCATCATGTGTCCTTACTTTTGCCGTTGCGGAGCAAATTAATGTCTTCTCAGAGGATATTTTGAAAGGTGAGTTGGCAAAGCAGAATAGTTTTAAATCCGTGCTTCCATCCAGACAAATTGCATGTGTAAATCTTTGTCTCAGAGCTGTCGGAGGATGGTGAGAAGCTTGTCAATGAGGAGCTAAAGAGAGCACTGTACGGTGTGAAGCAGATGAGGGAGGTGATGTGGAGGAATGAGCAGAAGCACGAGCACCTCATGGATTCCCTGAAGCACAGTGGGGACAAGAAAAAGGCAAGAACTTACCCAAGATAAATTAGAAAAACGAATGATGAAAATATGCTTCAAATTCTTGATTCTCTTACCAGGGGGCAGCTCAACTAGCAAAAGATGTGACTGAGAAGCTGGAGGAGGCAGAGGAGCAGTGCAAAGACTCCCTGCAGTCAGAGTGGGAGAAATGCAGACCCTGTCTGGAGGATGCATGTAAAACTTTCTACACCTCCACATGCCGCAGGGGCTTTGCTTCTTTCCGTACAAAGGTATGAAAACCTTCTTTTCAAACCTTAAAAAAATAAAAAATCAACAAGTCAGGCTGAAATTTTCCCTTTTGCTTTGGAACATGTAAAACTATTAATCGTTTAACTAGACAAAAGCCCTTCAGCACTATACGTGCTCTTTTATAATCAAGAATCTCAATTTATGTCTGCAATTGTTCTGTTAAGTCGAAAACAGAATATTTTGTTTACCAAGTCATTTTTGTCAAATGGCTTTCAGAGACCTGAAAGGCCTCTAAAAGCCATACTCAGTGTTTATTAGTAAAGGATTAAGTACAAGTTAGTTTTTTTTTACGGTGGATCAGTTCATAGACATGTTTTGAAACACTGAGCCAATTGGGAAAAACCAATACCACCTTCATTTTCTGCACAGACAAAAGGAGACATTCAATAGTGTGATCATATTTTGAATTCCATAAAAGTGGACACTTTGTCTAGTACTTAAACATGTTAAGGACTGTGCCAAATATTGATTGTAAAATATTTAAAGCATGCATCACTATTTTGTTAGAAAGACAGGTTAAATTAAAATTTCAAGCAGCCTTGAATGGCTCAGAGCTTAGCGTCGCTCTGGCCACTGTTGCCCCTGCGGGTATGTGACACCACTGATGTAATGGCAATTCAAAAGTCTGGAAGTTCTACAGTCCATCAAAGACCATCATAGAAACCTGTGACTTTGCTTCCAATGGGTGGGGCAAAGGTGATGTCATCAGTTTACCCTATGTGTTGAAAAGTCATCCAGAAGCACATAAAATTTAGCATTAATATGATAATGTATTAATGAGATATATCTGTGTAAAAGATTCTAGGTGGTGCAGTTGATGAAAATTCCAATTCATTCCTATTGACAATTTGGAAGTTGACAAAGATCATTAATATTCATTGTGAAGCAAATCTGTCCATGTATTATGGTTTAGAGACAACCATATGTGTATAGTAATGTATGGACTTTAACCACTTTGCGACACAAACAGAGTCAAGCAGACCACTGTTCAAAGTATGATTCAACATTAGCTTATGTCATCAGGAACAGCTGGAAAAATTAACGTCCTGTTAAAGGTGCGAGTGGCTAAAGTGATGTTAGCAAATTAGCATTTATGTTGAGTGCCGAGCTGTGATGACACAGAAAATTTGATACCGCTCTAACCCTGTGCATTGAAGTTATTTCACCTTCTTTTATGGAGAGAACCCACACTTCCAAGGTTCGACCACACCTACCTACTTTGATGCAGCAAAAGCATTTTGAAACATTTGAGCTCCAATGTCTTAAAACTTTTCCAGCTCGTTTTGAAATCTGCATAACAAAAGCTGTAGGAGAACTTGTCCAGATACTGCGTGTGCAAATTGCATAAAATGGTGGCTTTAATCCAAAATGGTTGACTTCCTGTGAAGTTTAGACCACAGATCCAACAGAGTTTTTTTGTAGGTCTTGAGAGATTACAATGGGGAGCCTAAGTCACGCCCTTCTACCTCCGGTCCATGGGTCCCTGACTGCCCCAAAAAATTGATGAGAGTCAATGGAGCAATAAAAGTAGGCAACACACGCAAAATATTTGTTGCACAATTGGTGGCTGCTAAATTCTTTGTTAGGGCGTGGAAAAATATCTATGGCATTGAATAATATCTATAATGTGGAATTTATTGGAAATCAGATTATGTATGTAGTGGTTAGACCTAAACATATTTGTCATGCTACTACTGCCTCACTGGCTTTCGAAATCTCTGTGCTGAAAACAAAGTTACACCAATTTGTTTTGGGTCGCCGGCCACAGCTTGATGTTAAGTAAAAGCAGTCAGTAAAATGTTTCATTTCCTGTTCCTTAGGGACTAGGGCTTTAGCGTGAACAGCAAATTAGCCTATAGGGATGTTTAATGCTGGTCTGTGATGACACAAAAAGTTTGGTACAGCCCTCAGCCTGTGTGTGGAAGTTATAACACCTTCTTTAATGGCAAGCAGCAATACTTTGAGGCATGGTCATGTTCACATGCTTTGACACATCTGAAAAAATTGTTGATTCCCTTAAGTCTTTAGGATACTTAAAAATTAGCCAGTAGTCAAAAATTCTTGGAAGCATTCGTTCAAATTTGATGTGGGCAGATGGCACAGAAAGGCTGCTTTGATACAAAATGGCCAACTTCCTGTGGGATTTGGACCAAAAAGAGACTTTTTGTTGGTCCTTAAACACTACATATGTGTACAGAATTTCATAATCTTCAAATACAGTATGGTTTGGAGGCTGATTGTTCAAACGTTTCTAGGGGGTACAGTGTTGTAATTAGGCCACGCCCACCAACAAACTTACATAACTATCTTGCAGGGGTGGGACAATAACCTTCCTTTGTAATATGGTGCAGGTGAAATAATTTTGGCATCAGCTTGTGGAGGATGTCACATGAAATAAAGGCTGTTGTATTCCATGTATCAGACCAGTCCGTTTAAGAACGGTACCTTGATAAACATTGAAACCTGGACATTTTTCAGCAACATATGAATTTCCCTCAGACTGCAAGTGAAAAATAGTTGGTTGCCCTACATTCAACAACCACATACAGGGGTCAAACAGAGGTTGTTGCGCTCACTTTCAGTTTAGGTGGACGACGATTTCTTTTTACGTTTGTAGTACTATATTTTTACTATTTTCAGGTGGTGGCCCATTTTCTCAGTTGGCCTGTGAATCAACCTCTCCATCACCCCTGTAATTTTCTTGCCTCCCACGTACCGCAAACTACAAGAATCCACACAAAGGTTGATAGCAATCAAATACTCCAACTGCTATATGTTCATGTTTTGCAGGTGGAAAACTTTTTCCAAAGAGTCTCCAGACGTTTTGGACCACGAGAGCGCCCCCTGGAATCGGGGGACATCTTGGTGAACCAGGGCCCAGATGATTCAGAGACAGATGTTGTCCAAATTGAGGATGCTTTCAAGCGAGTCATGAACAAGGTGGGGACTCTGGTAAACAGCAGCATCACCTTGGTCTCCAGGATAAGCAGCAAGCTCGACAGAGTCCTTCAGAACGCTTTCCTGAACTATACGGATGTAGTGTCAGAGGAAAGCACCTCTGATCCCTTCTACCCTGGTCGCGACTCGGGCTTTCTGCAAGGCATAGGGCTGGAGGAGGTGCTGGAGTCTTTCTTTGACTTTGGAAAGAGCGTGGTGGAGGAGTTTGGAGCTGTGGTCACCCAGGTGTTTGATGACCTCCATCAGACTGTAGAAGAGGAGACTAAGAAAGGTTTTTCAGTTTTCTATAAGGGCATTTAATACCATACATGGATCATTGGGGCTGTGTTGTTTGAATGCAATTATATTTTTCTCTTGTGCAGAGAAGAAAAGCTTTCCTCGCTTACTGCAGGACAGGAGGATGTGCAAAGACCTTCGCAGGCAGACATCAGAGTGCTGGCAGCTTCAGAACAAGTGTGAGGCCTGCCAGGGAGCTCTGCTTACAGGTGAAGAACCTCTTCCCTCAAAATGTATTCTTCTTGCCCAGTCAAGCCCTTTAGACACCATGGCTCATATTTTCTTTTCTCTAAAGAGTGCCCCAGTGTTCGGGAACTGCACGTGGAGCTTGATGAAATATCCCAGCTGCTGGATGTCTCCAAAGACCAATACGACGAGATCTTGTCCATCGTGCAGCGTCATACGGATGAGACAGTCAAGTGGGTGGGCAACATGGCAGCTGAATTCAGCTGGGTGGCTCAGGCTGTTAGCAATAGCAGCACTTCCGAACACATCTTCCGCATCACAATGGTGAGCAGGCAGGGTTGACAAAGACATGATTCTGAAAAAATTTCAGAAGCTCATTGCCAAAGAGAAATTTGACTGTTCCCAGTGTTCCACATCAAAACACAAATTATTAATCAAATTAACAATAAAGAAAAAGCTAAGTGGAAGGAAAAACTGTGCTGGAAAAAGGTACATGAGGAGCCAGGATAACAAAGACATTTATTCTCAGCTCCTACAAATGTACGTTTACCATTCTGTACAGCACTGATTGTACCCCCATAAGCAATTTCATTTGTTTTGCTAAATCCATTTGATGTTTTCCACAAATATATATTAGTGTTTATTGTTTTGTTTTTTTTAAACATGGGACTAGTGCAAATACACAATATATTTTTGCAAAGCATGTTCGGGGGTTCCACAGTAAAGAACACATTATTGCAACTAGTCACAGGCTGAAGATTACCGGCCTAATCAGTAGAAGATTCTGTTCTGAATTTATCAGGAAAATAAATTACCTTTTTGTTGATTTCCTCAATTAAAAATGACACATTTGTGCGTCTGCAAGAAAAAAGGGGCAATTACTTTTTCTTTTAACTAGGTGGCACCAGAGAGCCACGATGAGCAGAACATGTCTGCCACTGAGACTAAGGTGGAAGTAAACCTCCTAAACTCTCCCCCTCTCACGCTCAACATCCCTGGGGAGCTGGAGCTGCACGATCCAGGTTTCATCCAGTATGTGGCCCAGGAGGCTCTAGACAAATACAAGGAGATGGTCAGGTAAATTTCACTTAAAGGCTCCACTTCACTGATGTGGTCCACTTCCTCAATCCAACATAAAACACTGGTTTTTCACATTAGAGCTCTGTTGCTGACAATGTATTTTCTTTCCCAACAGGATTGATGATGAGTAACACTGCTCGTCTTCATCTTCAGCACATCCTGAACACATCTAGACGATACATAGTAGATATCTTGATGATATACTAACAAACTACGGCTGTAACCAGTCTTTATCGGAATGGTTTAAGCAAATCTGCTCTCCGCCTGGTAAATTGAGCAATAAAATATATTTTATTCACTGATCAAGTGAAAAACATTTCAAATGTTTTAGTGAATGTCAAACAGAAAAGAGCAACATGTAACATTTAGTTTAGCATTTTATTTTATTCTGTACAGAATCATATTAGTTAATCCTCTCATTACTTTCATCATTTATACCGACTGGAGCAGATCCCTCTTTTAAGGGACAACCACTTACATGAATGATGCACAGAAAGAAATTAATAATAATGATAATAATCACATCTTCAGTATTGTCTAATTTCTCATATTTTTAAGAATTCTGTACCTGTGAGAATGTAAACACACTATGGCATTTTCATTATTTATTAAAGAACTAAGCCATGGCTCAGCCATAGTCTCAGTTATGTGCTTGTGTTATCTGGATCAGTTTTATATGGCTAAAGCACAACACCCCTCATTATGTGTAAAAAGGTTTAGAAATAAGTTCATTAAGTTCAGCATTTTACTTGCAGTACCATATTCTCATACATGAGATTCCTATTTTTTTTTTTACCTCCTTTCCCATCGTCTTCACTGTGTTAGAGAGGGATGATAAATCTGTCAGTTTCTGTTTTAAACTTCAATGATTGCTCTGACTGTAGACATTGGTAAGGGTGTTCATTTGACTTTTATTGTAGCCTTTTCCTACCTTAGTCAAATGCCATGTTCTTGTACATTTCCCATCTGAAGACTGTTCCTTTTTAAGTCGTATACCGCAAAAGAAACAGGAACTGATTAGTTAAAAACTTCTTTGACATTTAGATCAATTAAAAGTTTTAACTTATAAAAAAACAAAATGACAACAAATGGGATTATTGAAATCATATAAAATTTTTAGGCAACTATTTAGGAATTACACAAAAAGCAGCACAATGAATTTCTCCTTTAAGAAGAGCAGCAGATAACCAATTAAAACTTCAAAAATAACATGTTTAAAAAAAAAAAAGCTAAAAAAAGAGAACTTATTTCAAGGCTTTTTACACAAATGTATCAAAATAATTCCCTGTATGCTGCTTTTATTAGCCTGGAGTCAATATTAAAATCTGATCGACGCGAACTAAAAAATTAGTTTCTTTTTTATTGAAGTTGTGCACCAAACAAATGACAATTTGACAAATTACCTCAGATAATTATTTTTTTCTAATTGCACAGTTTTTCCTTTTTAATTTTTTCTTTTACAAAAGATAATTAGAAAAAGAAAAAGTCATTTTTCAAAAATGTTGCTTTAGGATTCCTGAAATTAAAGTGGAAAAAAGAAGCAAAAAACAAACAGAAAAAAATAGTTTTCATTTAAAGTGAAAACCACCATAAAAAGAGTATCCTCGATCATCCACCTTATCACACCTGCTAAAAATATGCTTTTCATATAAACTGTATGTACATCATCTTTGATCTCTCGGTACATTCTTACATCCATACAGCAGACCTTTTTATTTAATTAACCACATGCTTTACACTCATAACGTACTCGACAAGTTAACCACAGTTATTGGTCGCTTAAAAAGTCTTTCTTAATCCACTTACGGATTTAAACTGAACTCTTGATAATATAAAAGTTCTGAATTCAGATTTTAAAAAAAAGTTTTTTTTAAAAATCAGTGACTTAAGAATAAAAAGAGGGTGGAAGGAAATCATTTAAAAAGTTAATCAAATAAAATAAAAAAAGGTTTCCATTGGTCTGTATCACAGTGTTGTGGCCAGCTCACATGGATATATTCTGATAGTTTCCCAGAGCTTAATATACCCATTTGCAAACTTGGTCCCAATGTACATTAGGGACAATCATTTATAGGTATGCCAGTGTCATCATGGCCTATTTATTAATTATTTTCTCAAAATTCTGTTTTTGATCTCCACCAATGTACCTTAGAGTTTAATCTAAATTCCCAGGACTAAAGGTTGTCTCCAGGCTGGTATTGTGGCTCTGTGGCTGTAAAGTAGTCTTCCAGGAAGGACTGTATGTATTCAAATGTCGGCCTTTCGTCTGGCTCCTTCTTCCAGCACTGCATCATCATCTCATGGAGCGACTCGGGGCAGCCCTGGGGGCAGGGCATGCGGTAACCGCGTTCCACCTGCTCTAGTACCTCTCGGTTCACCATGCCTTGAGAAACACAGAAACAAAATGTCAGTACATTGCAAATAAACTCCACATACTTAAGGTAATAGATTGCATTTGTGGGATTGTTCAGGGAATCTTTGATTTCGGAAATCTGAGGTTTAATGAAAGGGGTGCTAGAACCAAATATTTACTATTGAAAACTGTTCTTTGAGCCTTTATATAGCATATAAAACTGTTTTCATTCATTTTCATGCCAATCCTGCAAAAAGTGTTCCATAATTCAAATGAATTCGAAATCCCAAGTGGTGCAGAAGGGTGACGTCAGTGCTACTTGTACGATCGCTGGTGGATCGGCTGCTTTATTTGGCTTTTTATACCCTTTTTCCTTTTAAAAAATCAGTCTTAAATGATGCAAAAGCTGATATCAGATAAATAACTTATTTATGGTGCGGGGCGGGTGTTTCTTGCATTCAGCTCCCAGCTGCTGCTGATGTTAAACACCACAAACGTCACTGACTACTTTCTGTAAGAACATTTTTAACAGAAAATACAGTCAGAGGTCCAGTCTGCTGATTCTTTATTGCTATGTTGAGAGAATGGCACAGACGACGGAAGCTAAGCGGTGTCCTTCGGCTCAGCAACTTTCAGTGTTGCCAACTCATCACCATGGAAAATAGCTGTTCGACGCTGTAGGAGAGGGGGCTATTTTTTCCAATTATAATTGTTTCAGAATATTTTTTTTAACTATCGATGGCACTGTGGTTTGGGTGAGATTGTTGTTGTTTTAAGTTGTGTTTTTTATTTTTATATCACTAATTTTGGCCAAAAAATAAATAAATAAAAATCAGCCCAATAATACAGGCAGTTTTTCCGTGCATTAACATTTACAATAAACAGCTTTGACCAGCCTTTTAATTCAAGGTTAGTTTCCTATTTTTTTCTGTATATTGCAGAGTCCAGCATAGACTAATACATGACTGTTTAATGTCTATCACAGAGGCGCACACCATGTATAGACAAGGTGAGAAAGTGACTGAGGGTGTGAGTGAAGTCAGTAACTTATTTTAGAGTACAAACCTTTAAGCAAAGAAATTTGGAAGCTCGGCCTCGGTCGGTGGGTGTGTGGCGTAAGGACTGGCTGCTACTCTGAGCACTCGGGGATGAGAGAGGAGCTTACTGCAGCACTGCTGCTTGGTGAGAAGAGTAAGGATTTGTGCTCCACATCACAGTCTCCAAAAGTCTCCAACTACATTAAAAAAAGTATTTAAGTTTGCTGCAAGTCGCTTGTTTGAAATGGAGTCGCTAGAGCGGGTCTAAACAGTTGCTAATTTCACTTGTTGCTAGCAGAAATCACTGACTTCACACTTTTGCCTTTCTTGGGATTGCCAACTAGTTTTATAATATGGAACACTTTTTTGCATGGTGGGCATTTATTTAGTCATATGAGTAATTTGAATAAGAAAATTTAAAAATAGTTGGGGTGATTTATTTATTTTAGCTAATACATTTTATATGAATTATGATATAGATTTGCTTCCATACCGAAATGCATGAAGGTGTAATTGCATTGAAAGGTAGTCTTAAAAACTGATGATTAAAGGAGGCCGAACAGAAAGGCACACCATACTTAACAGGTTCGCATTGATTTTTAAAAAAAAAATTCCCTAAGTTACAAACTACTTTGTGTTGAACTGTAACATAAAATCTCAATGGAATACTTTTAAGTTACTTTTGCAAAACACTGCATATGTTTAAAAAAATGAAAGAGACTGAGCACTAGTAAAGATTTATGAGATTTTGGGGGGGGGGGCAGAGGGCTGTAGAAGCAGGGAAAGAGATTAGTTGTGGGGATGGAAAAATCTGGCCAACTCGTGTTTTTCAAATTCAAAATCACTGCCATCTTTAAAACGGTCGGAGCAAGTCAAGAAGACTTGCTTTGATTAGATGTTAGCACAGAATGCATATTAAAACAGTTGTCATTCAGCCAACTGTGGAGAGAAACTGACACACAAGCCGCTGTTTAGAGAAGGTGATTTTCAGAAAGCCTGATTAACCCGACAGGAAGCTGGGTTGTCATTTCCTGAGAGACCTGCAGTCCACTTTTAACACTGCGGCTCAGACAGATCAAAGACGTTATTTGGAGAGTTGCCATAGATGCCCCAGAGTGGTTAACATGCTGCCACTTGTAGCAGCCTTGGTTTCAAGCAGAATACCAATTGGCACTGCTTTATCCTGGAGTCCTGGATTCCGATCTCAGACAGGAAGACAGTGATGCTGAACCCTGTGACACAGTGCAGAGAGCGCTCCGCTGGGATCTCAACTGCAGCTAAAAGAGGTTATGACGAATCAGCGGCATGGTCTCGGCCTAACCCCCCTCCCCCCATCCTTCTCTGTGAGAGAGTTGGGATCAAATTGTCTCACATTGGAAGAGAGGAAGGGTCAGGGCTCAGAGCAGCTGTTGATCCTAGGAGATCATAGCATGGTGGTATGCTGGATGCTACGGTGTTAGCATGATTTATGGCTTTCATCTTAAAAACTGAGCTCCTAATTAAATGTTTCGTGGTCATCTGTGTTCAGATATACATTTTATTACAATAGGTAACTTGAACCCCTCAAAAGCCACCCATAGCTTAAAAAGGAAACAAGGTCAGAATTCATTAAACTGAATTATTTGCACTGAAAGTAAGGCCACCGTAGCCAGATGGTCTGGTATGCCGACATGGTGGTTAAGTCAGTCATACGATGGGCCGTCATCAGAACTCTGATAAAGGCACATACAGACAGCCGCGATCGGCCACAGCAAGACTAGGATATTTTAAACTATATATCATGTGTGTAAGCTAGCACACATGTTTGGCTTACCTGGATATGGAACTCTGCCCTTCGTTACCAGCTCTGTCAGTAGTATACCAAACGACCACACATCCGATTTGATGGTGAAGCGACCGTACAATGCAGCTTCTGGGGCCGTCCACTTGATGGGGAATTTAGCACCTGCACAAGAGAAAAAGTACATTTAACATTAAGTATTGAGTCAAGAACAAATAATAAAATAATAAAAGTAACAATAAAAAAACATAAAAAGATGATCAAGTTTACTATTTCACCTTTAAAGATTTTTTCCCCCCAGAGTGGGATGATTATTTAACATGTAACTTTCAGAAACAAAAACTTGGTCCACCTCTTGATTTTATTGCATATTTTATCTACTCTATACTGGTTTCAAACATCACATACAGCCTCTATACGTTCTTTAGCAACTTACGGCCAAACCACATGCTTTTTGCTGCCATGAGCATGGAATCCATCCGAATATTTAGCTGCTGCTGAAACTAGGACCAAATCAAAGAGACGCAGGTAAAACTCTACCCTGGAGACGGCTCTGCTACCTATTTAGGATTTGGTGTGGGATATACTGGTCTGATTTCACCATTTTTAAAGCACATTATAGACTAGGCTGTTGCATTGGATGAAGATTTGTGTCCCCAGATTCAACTGTGCTCAAGTTTCCCTCATTGATCCAAAATGTCACCGTTAGAAGAAAGGGAAAAGGTCAAGATATTGAGGAGCAATACAGGAACCGGGGAGATTTAAACCCATCTTAAAAGTGGAAACGGCTGGAGGACAACTTTTATAGTCAGTTAAGTGTTCAAAATACACACCCTCAAGCAAGCCTGAAATTCACAGCTGCTGACAAGATAAATTCAAATATTTTCTGAAGAAAGTTTTAACACTCAGCAAGAGAAATATGGAGGGATTTGGCTTAATGACAATACATATTTTTGGAGAAGCTTTCAGGCTACAGGACTTACCAAAAGGCCATTTAGCATTTCACCATTTAACTGTCTAGTGTGCTGAGGGAAGGATGATGCCGTTGACGCATCTCACTGCTGGTGGTACTGGTGGTTTAGCATAATATTAATATAATATCTACTATAATATTAGCGTTAACATAATAATTAAAGAATCAAATTAGTCTGAAATTAAAAGATATGTGGTTGAATTTTGGACACATTTAGGTTGTCCAAGCCGGTAACATCCCGAAACACAAAATAAAACTGTTTTTGGAATGGATGAAGGTTAATGTTAGGTTTCTATAGTGGCCCCAATTTATTAGCACTTCATAAAAGCTTTATTGGTGGCAAGGAAACCAACCAATATAACCTCTAATGGAGGGTCCGAAATTAACACTCGCCACTCTTCAAATGCGAGCAAATTTTCAGTTTGGAGAATAAGATTTGGAGCGCTATCTGCCACATGGCGAGTAAATGTTTGCACCAAATTAGTTATGTACATTAATGCTCATATCTAAGGATTTCTGTGACACTCATCTGCTGTCTGCATGTGATGTACACAAGCGTACATGAAAATTGAACGGCAACATACGTAAGTTTCCTCATTCCGGAAATGAAAATACTTCATCTGTTGGCAATATTCACCGCTTGAATCCAAAATTGGTCACCTACATGGTTCTTGTTTCCGATGAGGAAAACAAACGGCTGTAATCAGTGATGCGCCGCCCACAGCAGCGAGCCACAAGTTTTCAGAACAGAGACTGAAAAAAGCTGTAGTTTCAATAACTTTTTTAAATCCTCAGAGTTATTTAGGAGTAAAAACTGTTTCAACCGACCTCAAGTCTAGTTGCATTATATTTGGCTTTGCGATGGTAACTTCAGCCAAGAGCGCAGCTGGTTGTGCTTTTGGCCAAAGTTACAGCGTCATAAATCAACAGACTTAATAATGCTCTGCGACCAAAGTAAGAAAAAATACTTTCTCACTCTCTCCTGACACAGAGACTCCTGTAAGTTTTTAGATTAATGAGCGGCTATTCCTGTCAGTGCTGCTGAGGAGGGGCGTATCTAGGCGGTTAATTAGAGTGGGCTAAGAGGGCCCAGGGTGGGTTTGGGACTGTAGCGCTAAAATAAAAGCAAAGATGTTCGTTTACTGGGCACCCAATCGGAGATGGTCACATTTTACTGTTTTCATCAGTTAAAATGACATTTAAAGTAATTTTATTTTTGCTAAGGTTTATGAGAAAATGTAACAGAAAATCACAAATAAAAACACTGCCACTTTTTTCACAAAAGATTTTTCACAAAAAAAGTGGAGGGACTGTTTAAATGTTTAACTTAGATATGTTATTGCTATGGAGTCTTATGTCAAATAAATACATTCTGTAAAATTAAAAAATGCATTTTTTTCTTTTTGAAAATATATTTCTAAAATATTTCCACACAAAAAAATCTGAACTGAACAGAATGTTTTTCTTATCAACTATTTTTGGAAGTTGTCACTACTTTATGTTTGGCTCAAACATCCATCCATCCATCCATTTTCTTAACCGCTTAATCCTTAGTGGGTCGCGGGGGTGCTGGTGCCTATCTCCAGCTGTCAACGGGCGAGAGGCGGGGTACACCCTGGACAGGTCGCCAGTCCATCACAGGGCTCCAACATATATAATAGAATAATGTGTTTTAGTATATCCGTCTAAAGATCATTTAGAATTTCGGTCAGTAAAAAATATGCCTGGCCGGTAAATATTTTTCATCTGTAGTTTTTATTAATTCTGTTTTCATTGCAACTGATAAACAGAATGAATAAAAAAATACCAACGAAGGCTCAACATAAATAACATTCATGCAAATCATAAAATGAAAGACTGGAACAATGTATGGGTAATTACACTGTTTATTGTAAAACAGAATCATGCTCTTATTTATTTTTCTTACACCTCGGAGTACTTCTTCATCCGGCAAAATTATTTATTTTAATGCTCAAAAAAAAAAAAACTTGAACCAAAATTGCATGGCTCCTTTAAAGTTATTTTGGCGCTAGTAGCCTTCATTCATTAGTAGCCCAACAGGAAGACCCACATACCTTGACGAGCAGTGTACTCATTGTCCTCGATAAGTCGAGCCAAGCCGAAGTCGGCAATCTTGCAGACCAGGTTGTCTGCCACCAAGATGTTGGCGGCTCTTAGGTCCCTATGGATGTAGTTCATCCTCTCTATGAAGGCCATCCCGTCTGCAATCTAGGATATGGAGCACAAAATAATGGAAAGATATGTGAACAATCAGAAAACAATGCTTGGGTTTAACTTTTAACGTTTTCATTACAGTTAGATTTTTAGATAGGATAAATATGTTCTCTTATTCTCAGCTTTTAACCAAGACTGAGATACATAAATTAAGAGAAAAGATTTGATGCTGTGGCAGAATAATTACATCAAAATCTTCACAACACAACGATATACCATCCTGATAGTCAGCCTTCTCTGCTCTTGGTCTGTGTTAGCCACATTTCTCACAGACTTTGCCCTTTGCTGAATGCAGAGATGAGCGCAGAGAGCCGAATTAAGATCAGATCATAGCAGGAGACTGAAATCACGAGCTTAAGTGGTCTCTGGTGAGAAATGTGTAAGTGCTACTGACAGTTAAGCAGAGGAGGAGGAGAGGGACATAGCAAGGAAAGAGGGCAAAAAAAAAAGGGGGGGGAGGGTAGATATTAAATAAGACACACAGGCCCAGAAATAAAACAAAACCTTTAATTTCAGTGCCCAGACATGTTTACACAGAACTACTTGTCCCTTTTGAGCAGAAGTATCTCACATCTTGATGCGGTCATCATCTTATTTAATGCATGCATTTCAAAAGTCTAAATTCAGTCAGACTGAGGCAATAATTCGGTTTTCTCTTACTGCATGTAAACGCACTGACTGTGTGGATGGTTTTCATACATTTGCTGTACTTCTGTAGCATAAAAAAAAATCTTCACTTATTGCTGATTGTAGCTGAGCAGTTAATAAACATATAAAGGCTGCAGCTTATTTATTGGTACTTTGTAATATTTTATTTTTAAACCCTACCTGTGCAGCCATGTCCACCAGCTGTGGAAGCTTCAGGTGTCTTCCATCTCCTTCTTTCAGGAAGTCCAGCAAACTGCCTGTTAGAAGTAAAAAGCAGAATCAGCACACCTGAGTGCACAAAGGTAAAAGAGAGAAATGCAACAAGAGTCTGCACAAAAAGTTTGTAACCACAAAAGATACAGCAAACAAACCCACTATGAGGATACAAGAATATGTTGGCACAGATAACATGGGACCTTTTTTTCTTTAATGACCTCAAACCTCACATGGATTTTAAATATGGTATAAATTCTGCATGTATACAAACACTGGGGAAAACTATTTCTATGCAGCAAATTGTAAGTTTTAAAGAGATTGTCCTTGTGAAAACCAGCAATAAAATGTGCACACTATTTATGTGAAAAAAGCCTTCCTTCTTAAATATAGTAAAAAAAAAAAAAACGTCTTCTGGAGGAAATGTCACCTTAAACCAAGGACAATCTGTCAGAGAGATTGAGATTTATCGTGTAATAAAAGGTTGGTGAGATAAATGTGCAAGAGGACGGGGAAAAAAGCAAAACAAAAAAAACAAAAACAAACACAGAAGCAATAACCAGCTGGTCAATGCACAGTCTGGAATAAATCATATTCAGCATATTTGTAGACTTAAATTATTCAGTTAAGACTAAACTTTCACTTTGCATTATAACAAACCTTGTTATGTCTGAGTTAGCCATATGTTCAATGTGGGCATGCATGGTAATTACACTGCTGCAACTGATGAGGACACCAGAAACATAATGTTTGGGAACAGAGCAAAGCTGCTTGTAAAAATAAGGATGGTGTGTGTGTGTGTTTCACCATTTAGAAATGCTGTGTGGGCAACATCCATAAAGTGAAAGTGGCAAGGGCAAACTCCAAATGAAAAAAAAAATATACAAGACAAACACCCTTTATGCTGATGTCCAGATGCGAAAAATAAGGAAGGTCTTGCTTATTTCAACAACACAGCAACAAACACCTATTGCCGGCCCTTACACCAACATAACTTGTCTTAAACACGGTTGTTGTCTACAATGCAATGTCTTGCAATGTCACTCCCTCTATAAGATTTACAACTTAATTTTAAACTAAACCAACAGTGGTAATCGCTGCACTGCTCTCCCACCTGTGAACTAAACTACTGCAGCTGCTGTCATTGCTTTGCATCATATCAGGATCTCATACTTGTTACACAATCCCATCTTGCCCTTATGACCATTAAATGGGTTTTAAAAGCTCAGACTGAAGATACGATTTTATGAGTAAACATAATTTAGAAATCAGTGCACTTCAACCTCACCAACTCCCACTTTTCTGGAAACTAGATTCCATCTGTGTACTAAAAACAAGTCCCACTTAAGAAATCCTCATTTTTCTCTACTAGGTTTTTGACAGATTTCCTTTACATTAGGTATACAATAGTATTTTCTTTTACTAAAGTAAAGCAATACAGTGGATATTCTTGATAATTTAATAAAGTTGTGCACAAATTTTTTCATACTGTGACATTAAATCAGAGGAAAGTTTTTTTATGACAGGTAGGAATAAAAAAAAAATGTTTTGCTAAATGCCAGAATAACCATAAAGACATATTACATAAGAATAATAAAGATTTTTTTAAGATAATCTTATTTTTAAGATAATTTTCTTGAGACAGAAGACCACGTCTACGTTATGATCATTGACATACATAAACTATTGTAAAATGCACCAGTCCCTCAACCAGCAAATAGCCCCCCTATTTTCAATGAATACAGTTTGTGAAGATCTGCCGTTTTGGATAATTCATCTCCGTTTTCCCAACCCTGGTCCTTAAGCCACACAGCCCTGCATGTTTTAGATATTCTCCTGCTTTAACACACCTGTTTTCAATTGATTGTTGATTTAACAGGCTTTAGCTGAAGAGAGTCTTATGAATCTTGTGGGTTAAAGCAGGGAAACCTTCAAAACATGCAGGGTAGTGTGCCTTGAGGACCAAGGTTCGGAAACCTTGATTTATCTAACCAGTAACACACAAAACTGCATTATATAGCAGGTGAAAGACCAAATATTTTGTTTTCATCCTCCAACTATGCTCCACTATGAGACTGAATTAGCTTTATCTAGGATTTCTCATTTCAGTTTAAGGTCTTATAAAATTCTTAATTTGGACAAGCTACAAAATCTCTCATTCGGGTGTTAAGCAAACAGTTCATGTTGGTAATGATAACAGAATTGTCATAGAATGACAAAAAGGGTGTTACTTTTCTTTTTATAAAGTAAATTTTTGGTTTCAAATTGATGTACTGTAAATGTTTTATGAAAGATCTATTTTAAAATTAGGTAAATATATTAGTTTATGAAAAAAAAAAAAAAAAAACCTTTTCAGCTCTATAAGCACCTAGTCGAAAAAAGCACAGGCTTTCCAAATAAAGCTCCTCATCTCTTCTACTTTGGGACTTCGAACTCTGGTTACCTTTATCCATAAACTCTGTGACGATGTAAATGGGCTCTTCAGACACCACGGCGTAAAGCGGCACCAGTTTATCATGCCGGAGTTTCTTCATGATCTGAGCCTCCTCCAGGAATGCCTCTGGAGACATGGTACCTGGTTTGAGCGTCTTGATCGCCACTTTAGTTGTACCATTCCACGTGCCTGGGTAAAATAACAACAAAAGCAGACATAATCAATGATGTAAGATTATGAGAGACTTAAAACGAGTAATTTAAGATTTGAACAAGAGTTTTTTTTTATATATATATTGCTCATTTCTGGGAGTGCTCCCGTGGGTACAATATATTTTATACGAGGAGGCAAAAAAAAAAACCCGATCATCAGCCACTTCCTGGTTGGGACCAACTTATTCACGCCCTGCTTAAATACAATGAGCCGAGGTTGCCCTTCATAGATGACTCGTATTGACCAAACTAACAAGCTGAAGGACAAAGTAGAGCAAAACACACTCAGTGTGGCATGTGAAATCAGGTTGACAGCACAAATGTCCCAGAAGCGGTGAGTAAGGAGGATTGACAGTAAAAAAAAAAAAAAAAAAAAACGCTTTAGCAGAGCGCAAAAGATCCTGAGCAAACAGAACAGAGGGAGGCAAAATGAAATTCCTGGGATTACCAAGCAGAGGCTCACATGTTGAGGCTTGCTGCAGGCCAGCCTCGACTGAAGATAGCAGGACGAAAGACGAGACCCGTGTTCGCTCGGAGGGGCCTGTCTCAAAAGTAGGCAGGAGAAATGAAGCGTGTGACGTGATCTGTGATTCCAGAACTCGTTGCTCGTCACACAAAGAACGAGCAGCTATCAGGAATCACCATTTGTCAGAATGTGGGCCGATGAAGCAGCACGATGAGCAGCTTCATTACCGACACACCAATTAAACAGAGTTTACACACATCAACAGTGTTTCACATTAAAATTTCATCAGCTATAAATAATGTAAAGAGGATGCTTTATCTCTGTGTGTAAGCCCTAATGGCTGTATTACTGTATGCCAACAAGACTATTTGCCTTCTTTACTTATTCATTAGCCAAGTTTGGAGCATCAATACCGCTAAGTAGATTTATCCTCTTATGCGGATGACATGGAGAGTACATAAACAGTACATAAACATAAACAGCTAAGGGTTGGGGGAAAAAATAAATCCCTTTGTGTCCTGCACACTAAAACAGAAAAAAAATGCAGCTTTTAACAGATGAAATATGTTTTATCAACTACATGTGTCCACCACTGCCAGTATCATGTTGTGGTGATGATTTTCTAAATCACAGACAGGGAAGTCAGTGAGAGTTGATTAGAAGGTGGATAGAGCTAAATACAGAAAACTTGCTAGAGCATGGTTGGCCAGTTCCAGAACTCAACAGTTTGTGTCCTGCAACTTTTACAGGTGCTGGCCAGTATTTAGAATATCATCAAAAAGTTGAATTATTTCAGTAATTCCATTCAAAACGTGAAACTTCTATACTGTATACTTTCCTTCCACACATAGTGATATATTTCAAGTGTTTATTAATTTTCATTTTTAGTATTACAACTGACAGCTAATGAAAACACCAAATTCAGTATCTCAGAAAATTAGAATATTCTGAAAAGGCTCAATATAGAAGACACCTGGTGCCACTCTAATCAGCTGATTAACTCAAAACACCTGCAAAGGCCTTTAAAAGGTCCCTCAGTCTTGTTCTGAAGGCTCCACAATCATGGGGAAGACTTCTGACTTAACAGCTGTCCAAAAGACGACCATTGACACCTTGTACAAGGAGGGCAAGACACAAAAGGTGATTGCTAAAGAAGCTGGCTGTTCGCAGAGCTCTGTGTCCAAGCACATTAACAGACAGGCGAAGGGACGGAAAAAATGTGGTAGAAAAAAGTGTACAAGCTCTAGGGATAACCGCACCCTGCAGAGAATTGTGACGACAAACCCATTCAAAAATGTGGGGGAGATCCACAAAGAGTGGACTGCAGCTGGAGTCAGCGCTTCAAGAACCACCACGAAGAGACTCATGAAAGACATGGGATTCAGCTGTCGCATTCCGTGTGTCAAGCCACTCTTGAACAAGAAACAGCGTAAGAAGCGTCTCGCCTGGGCCAAGGACAAAAAGGACTGGACTGCTGCTGAGTGGTCCAAAGTTATGTTTTCTGATGAAAGCAATTTTTGCATTTCCTTTGGAAATCAAGGACCCAGAGTCTGGAGGAAGAGCGGAGAAGCACAGAATCCACGTTGCATGAGGTCCAGTGTAAAGTTTCCACCGTCAGTGATGGTGTGGGGTGCCATGTCATCTGCCGGTGTTGGCCCACTCTGTTTCCTGAGGTCCAAGGTCAATGCAGCCGTCTACCAGGAAGTTTTAGAGCACTTCATGCTTCCTGCTGCTGACCAACTTTATGGGGATGCAGACTTCACTTTTCAACAGGACTTGGCACCTGCACACAGTGCCAAAACCACCAGTACCTGGTTCAAGGACCATGGTATCCCTGTCCTTGATTGGCCAGCAAACTCGCCTGACCTTAACCCCATAGAAAATCTATGGGGTATTGTGAAGCGGAAGATGCAATACGCTAGACCCAACAATGCAGAGGAGCTGAAGACGACTATCAGAGCAACCTGGGCTCTCATAACACCTGAGCAGTGCCACAGACTGATCGAGTCCATGCCACGCCGTATTACTGCAGTGATTGAGGCAAAAGGAGCCCCGACTAAGTATTGAGTGCTATACATGCACATTCTTTTCATGTTCATTCTTTTCAGTTGGCTAACATTTAAAAAAACAAACAGTTCTTTTCATTGGCCTTTAAAATATTCTAATTTTTTGAGATACCAAATTTGGAGTTTTCATTAGTTGTCACTTATAAATATCAAAATTAAAAGAAATAAACATTGTAAATACATTGGTCTGTGTGCATTGCATGAATATAATGTACAAGTTTCACGTTTTGAATGGAATTATTGAAATAATTCAAATTTTTGATGATATTCTAATCTACTGGCCAGCACCTGTACACTTTCTTCAAAAAATCTGAACCAAATGGCTAAACTTTCTCATCAGCATATTTTTTGGCTTCAGAGGCCTGTCAAAGGGCTATTCATTTTATTGGGTGTGTTAGAGAGTTACAGGATAATAACTTTAGAGGACTGAACTTGGGCACCCCCGTGCTAGAGGCTCCAAACTCCAAGGGAGAAGGATAATCTTCTAGCTGGGAAACAACCATAAACAGACCACATGACTAGAGGTGGAATTGAGTAGTTTAGATCAAAACATATTAATTTGTTAAAGTTCAGATGAACATCAGATAATGAACTTTTAGATGATAACAGGAAAGCCGATGTGAGTACAATGGAACTTTGGTATTTATGGGGGTTAAGCGCCACAATCACCTGTGAATAGTTGAAATCTGTGAATACTTGTGACAACAAAACCAAGGCGCTTTTAGGATTGGCTGCTTTACAAATGCAAGTCTATAGCATGTCATGTACCATTTAATGTGCTAGTATATTTTTGCTTCAAAAGGTGCATTTTCTTTTCAATATTTTAGACATGCTCAATGAAAAAATCCACAAGTCTGCAAATGTTTCCTGAAAAATGTTTGAACTACATTCCACAGAAAAATCCATAAATCATAAATACAATCCACAAATACTGAAGTGCGAACAGGTGAAGGTCCACTTGTGGAGCAAGACTGCAGTGTTTTGTGCTTAAGTGTAAAATAAAAAATAAATAAAAAAACAACAAAAAAAACAATGGTATCTACAGACATGTACACCAAAGTGAATAAGATGTTA
The DNA here is from genome assembly GCA_028564705.1 of Apricaphanius iberus. Taxonomy (NCBI): domain Eukaryota; kingdom Metazoa; phylum Chordata; class Actinopteri; order Cyprinodontiformes; family Aphaniidae; genus Apricaphanius; species Apricaphanius iberus. Next base: position 230,723 of record JAPXFQ010002340.1, read on the forward strand.
ATTGATGATTGATTAGAAAATATGGGTGAAAAATCACAAAGAGTTAACAGAGGAGAAGATTTACAGTTACTTTCTTGCCTTCAGCTGACAATCAACAGTAAAAATACTACAGTCAGTATGTTTACGTGCGCATCTAAATCAGGCTTTTGGTAATAATCAGACTAATAGCCAGAGTTGTATCCCAGTATACATATCAGTCAGAAAATCGGATTGCTGAATAAAGTGTGTTCAACTTTACAATGCTACATGAGGCCTCTAGCGTTGACGTTGTTCCATTGGATTAGAGTCACACAGATAGTAAACGAATGCTGATGTCAGTGAAGCAGATGGAGTAAAAAAGTAGTATATGCACAATGAGTAAAGGAATAGATGTCCACTACGAGGCAGCACAGTTAATTTTGTAGGAACGTCACGGATCCTGTGAAACCCATTGCTGCGGCTCGTTTTGTTGTTGCTGTTCCCGCTTCTACAGTCTCTTCCCTTCTTGAAGAGGGAGCGCCTGGGCTGCCAAAAGCTCGGCTACCTTTGACTGGTGTTTACGTGCTCCCATTTATCTGTAAAATTCTTGAAAAAACTGTGTTCCAACAGTTAAACAGCCTCCTAACAATGAACAACCGCTTTGATATTTATCAGTCTGGTTTCTGTAGGCAACACAGCACTGAGAAAGCCTTAGTTAAAGTTATGATATATTATTTGAATGTCTAGAGATCTTGGTTGGACACTCTGGTACAGTACTCGACTGGTTCAAATCCTACCTCAAGAACAGGAACTTCTTTGTGTCAATAAGCAAACTCTCATCACAAGTAGCAGAAATCACATGCTGGGTCCTTCAGGGCTCCATCCTAGGGCCCCTCCTATTTTGCATCTACATGCTACAACTAAGCCAGATAATAACATCAAATAACATTAACTACCATAACTATACTGATGACACTCAGCTTTATATCTCGATGTCACCAGATTATGTTGAACCCAGTTCCAAATCCTCAATAAATGCATTGAGCAAATTAAAAGCTGGATGTCCCATAATTTCCTCACACTGAACACAAACAAAACTGAGCACTTATCTTCGGACCCAAAAAAAGATCAATTAAATATCAATACACAACTTCAGTTGGTTCAACTAGAAACTACCAACCAGGCCAGAAATCTAGGTATAATAATGGACTCGGACCTGAACCTCCAGGGTCACATAAAGGCAAAACAAGGTCAGCTTTCTATCACCTGAGGAACATTTCTAGGATAAAAGGAATGATGACACAAGGAGACCGAGAAAAACTCATCCATGCATTTATCTTCAGCCGCCTTGATTACTGTAACAGTATCTTCAAAGGCCTGCCTAAAAACAATCAATCAGACAGCTGCAGCTGATCCAGGATGCTGCTGCTCGTGCTCTGACTAGATCCAGGAAAGTAAAAAAAATTACTCCAGTTCTAAAGTTCTTACACTGCCTCCCTGTAGCTCAGAGAATAGACTTCAGAGTCTATAAATCATTGAATGGGTTACCACCAGAGTACATTAGAGATCTGCTATCGTGGTACAAACCATCCAGACCACACAGGTCCTATATGCTCCCCACATATAGAACACACTGCCGGATGAATGCAGTGCTGCAGAGACACTGAACTCTTTTAAATCTAAAATAAAAACGTAGGCCCATCTATTTAGAAATGCCGATGAATAACTGATGATTTTGCTTTGTATTCTTCTTATCACTGTTATTGCTTTTTATTCTTTTCTTCCATGCTTTTAAATGCTGCATTGTTGTTTTTCTCTCAAATCATGTAAAGCATCTTGAATTACCATGTGTTGAAAGTGTGCTATACAAATAAAATTGCCTTGCCTTTTTATAACCTGCTCCCAGAAGCCAGGAAAATGCATTTGGATGAGTCACTTGCTCTACTGTAAGTAACACATTTACCGTAAGTTCAGACGCATCACAGTTTACCCAATTAATCTCTGAGACAGCCCTATGGTTGAGTGCAGTGTAATCTCCTCCTTACCCATCCAGACTTCCCCGAAGCAGCCCTGTCCCAGTTTGACGTCCAGTCGGAGGGACTCTCGTGGGATTTCCCAGGCATCCTTAGCAAGCCCCTGAGTTTGCGGCTTCACTGTCGGGCACACAGTGGAAAGCCTGCAGCACAGCCCATCCACATGTTCTAAAAGAAAAGTAAAATTCCTGTTTAAATGGAACTTAGATAGAATATCTGACAAAGTTTGTATGAATAAAATCCTTTATACAAATCCTGCCTTAACACTCGCTCCTGGCAGGAGATCAAAGTTGATTTAGAGAGATATAAAATAGTACAGTTATGAATTCACAGTTGGCATTTATTACTTGAAACAGACTTTTCTTTAATTATCAGTAATGAGTAGGGTGGTGACAACGCAACACAGCAGAACTGAAACATCAAACATCAATTTATCTATGTGAATTTACAATAAACTCTTTGTACTACATGTGTTAACATCCTGTTTGTGTCATCAAGCTTTCTTGTGACAGACCAAAGGGAATTTTACTAGAAGCAGCTGACTGCTTATCAATATTGTGCTGATCAAAAGATGCATTTTAAAACATTTATTTTAGCATCACATGGTTCACTTTAGGGGCAATGATGTTAATGAGAGCTTCTGCTCCTTACAAACACTGAATGTTAAATAAAATCTCCAGTAAAGCCCCAATTATTTATAGCCCAAGCATATATTTGGATTTAAAATTACTCTTGTATCTTGTAGGTAATAAAACAGACATCTCTTAAAAGTCAAGACAATGTTAAAAGTGTACCACTTCAGGAAAAAAAAGGATTTTCCTATCTTGGAAAATGAAAAATAAATAAATAAATCAATCAAACTCTTCTTCCAACTGGTGACCAGGTTATTAATATTTTGGGTGGCATTTTTATGATACGTTTTTTGTGATGGGTCCCATTTAGCTCCCTCCTAAAAATTCTCCAATAGGATTCTGGCTGAGGCGCTCCAACACAGCAACACAACTTCCAGTCAGTAGAAAAAGGTTTGTTAAAATTAAACGATGAAACGTAAAACTGTCAGAGGTGTGAACGTATTTGGGCGTAACTGTATGACACAGCATCAGAAATGCGAAAAGCAAAGAAAACCATCTTTAAGACATGAGGGGCTGGAAAACAGCAATTTAACTCGAAGGAATCTGTTCACTATGTAAGTGCATGTTTGTGCAGTGGCTATACTGGAAACCATACCTGTGTAGTGTTTCACCAGCATCTGTAGTGTCACAAACTGTGCTCGTGTGGTAATGTAATAACCACCACTATCCAGCTTGCGGATCTTGTAGTGTTTGACGTTGTCTCCCTTCACGTCATCCCAGTCGCGTAAAGACAGAGAGAAGGCTCCTTTAAAATACAAAGACATGAGGTTAAGTGTGTAGAGAAAAAATAGAGCAATACATGCCGTTTGATCTTAAACGAGGAAGAAAACAGCATTTCTCAATAGAGACATGGACAGACAAATTAGATGGAGAAAGAAATCAAATATTTTTTAGCTTTATCAGCTTTAAGACTGAATCAGAATCTACGTCTTTGAAATGTAGCTTTTCAGATGAGGAGTCAAATAAGGCCTTACTTTTTAAATCAACTGTAGATGTAAACGTCTCTCTTTGCATAGGTTCTTTTTGAATCCTTACCTTTTGTTGTTTCGCTCTCTCGTATTAAGAAAGTTCCCCTCTGATTCCCTGGTTGCAATAAGAGACGCTCCGTATCTTTTCGGCTCAATTTACCAAAATACCACCTGCGGAAGAACGGGGAAATAAAATAAATATAAAAAAATCCAACTTGAATGAACTGCAGACAGTGAGACACTCTTATGAATAGAATAAGAACATGCTTCTGATGGAAAGTCTAAATGCTGGACAGCTGTCTAGTTAAGGCATTATTAAAATTGTGGATGGTTTTGGTCCCTCTAGCTGGTAGCAAGTAAATATGTATTCCCTTAGATTATTTTCTGTGTACTCCAGGTACCACTGCCTATAACCTGATCTAATAAATATTTAGATTTAAAAATATTTTTTTCATTAAATAAGGAATAAGCTCGCAGCACTACATCTTACTTTTATGAAAAACACTGCATGGTATATTTCAAGACACTTTAATGTGTTGAGAGTATTTTTACACTAGGCGGTATCACATCCTGTGGATAACAGGTGCCCCCCTTTTTTGTTTTTAGACGTCTGGGGAAAGTTAATTGGCGCCTGTTTCCCCAGTGTTAAAAGCATCTGTCATTAATAAAACTGTCAGAGCTGAAGAGAAAAAAAGGTTCCTGTCACACTGGAGGAACTGAAGAATGATATTGCCACTGGGTGCTCAGTGAAAACGCAGGCAATATGTTGTTTTTCCCCATTTCCTTTGCCCAAAAGTACCATTTTTCCATTTAATCAAAAAGAAAGTAGTAAGGAAGCTGGTAAACAGGGAACTAACAAGTAGAAAAAGGAGGAATCTAAAGGAGAGTCTGAAAGTTTTATGAAAATGCTTGAAAAAGTACTAATTCTGCTCCTCACTCTTCAGACTGTATGGAGTCAGCTGGGGCCACATAATTGCTGGGGATGTAACCATTCTCTCCCGTGTTGATGGAGCGCGCCTCCCACCAGTCACCTTCCCTGAGGAGGCAAGTAAATCACTGATAAGAAGCATAATGAACAAACAAAAGCATGATAGAGACAGCCACCCACTCTCACATTAAGACTGCATAGCATACATAAAGGATAAAAAGAAGCAAGGCCAATTCACACGTCACTCTGCAGCATCACAACTTTAAAGCCACTGTATTGGGGGTGGAGTTTGGCCTTGAATTAAACCTTAGCTTTCTTTTCTTCATCAAAACCTTCCAACATCAACATGTGAAAACACAGACATCTCTGCAGATAGAAACATCCAACCAAGACTTCACATGGAAATAATGCAACAGTCAAATACTAATCTCTGCAATTATGATGAAGGGTGAGCATTATTGCCAGCTGACCAACTTAGAAAGAACTCTACAAAGACTAAGTCAAAAATTGCAGACAATATCAGGTTATGAAACAGCACACCCATAGAGTGGAAATGATTAGTTTTGTGTTAGGAATAATAATTATTTTCTTTTTTATATTGAATAGATGTTTTTTTTTCTATCATTCATTTACAGCTACATGGCCAAATGATCTCAAAACTCACATTTCATTAGTATCTCATTCTGTAATATAGTTGTGATTATGTTCTGCTTAATGTCTTAACCAATAATTATGTTCTAGAGCCCATTTTTCCCCTATAAACAGTGACTGATCTGTCTCCGTATAGTTCCTCACTGGGTCATATCAATCAGAGACAGGAAACAGAAAAGAGTAACACTGCCTTTATTTTACTGTTCTTTTGCTGTGTGAAGGGTACACAAACCATTAGAATGTCAGTCATTGGACCAATTCCACAAAAAGTCTAAATTGCTTGATTTCACAAATTTAACATGGATTTAAACTTTCCTGTTCCACAGTTGCATCTTCAACTGCCACATTATGGAAATCCTGCTAGGTTTACTCGAGGTTAAACTCTGAGAATCAGACCATTTACAGCCACAAATTACTATGAACATGTAAAAGGCCCTGCTTACATGGAAGTCAAACCAGGTGTAGCACCAAAGGTTAACACGCATGCACTACTCTGTGATAAAGTGAACAAACATGGCGCTGTACGGTACTGCAATCCTAATAAACCAGATACTGACCTTATTATGGCTCCTAGAATATGATTTATACTCTCCATCACAAGCAGCAAAAAAATTGATCCAGGGAACCGCAGACAAAATATGCTTTTGAATAAACCTCTCATTTGAAGCTGGATTTGTTGTGTTTGGGTTCATTGCCCATTCTCAGGGTTCTGTTCCACGTTTCTCTGGCTGTTTCAGAGCACCACCAATGGGCCCGACATATGTACTGCAGCATTTTAAGTCGGTGTGAATCCATGTGGAAAAAGGTTTTAATAATTGTGGTGCTGATTTTACAGACTCTGTTTGTGAAACTATTCCCGTTTTGTCTCTGTGTATAGCAGGTCTAATGCTTTGTATTTTAAGAAAAAAACAATTTAATCAATCGAATTATGCAACTGTAACACTAAAAAGAGGACAGAACAATGAAAATGAAAATATTTGAGATAAATTAATTTTAATGATGTTAAAGTGACCGTGTGTAGTTTTTGCAGTACATCTTTGAAAATAGCCATTAAAATATTATGTAATAATAATTATGTAAAGCACATTAACTGCAAAATATTGGCGATATTGTAAAATATGTATACATTTTAAAATCAGTTTTAAAATACATAGTCGCGGGTCCTCATTTCAGAGGAAAGCCATATTAGATGACGTCTTTACTTCTACAAGAGCCCGGATGGACAAAGTGCACGGAACACTTGATTTCCCCTCAAAATGCAAAAAAGTTTTGCCATAAATACATTTTTACCTCTTCGCTAGTTCCAAGCGATGAAAGAGAGACTGATGTGCTCGTCATGTTGCTGCATATAGATAATTCTCAGGGAATTGAGCGTTTGAAAACAGCACTAATTGGAACTCCGTTGTTCAGTTTCTTACTCGAAGACACAGATACCGCATGTTTGTGATAATTTAGGTATGCACTGCCCCCTACTGGCCGAAAATTACAAACTGTGCCTTTAAGCCTGTTTTTCAGATTTTAAAGAATATTAGCATACAAAAGTAACATGTATAAATAGAAACACTAGGCCAGAAAAAAAATTACACTCTTGGAAATGCTTTTAAAAATGAAAACAAAGGGCTACTTTTTGGGAGAAAAAAAGTCTTCAAAGAAATAAAACAGATGCTAAACTCATTTTAACGAAATTCATTATAATCAACGGGCAGATCAGGGGGTTTAAAATTAAGACAGGAGGAGCAGAGACGTCTGGTGGCATTTTACAGAAAAAAAGAAAGTGGTCTAATCTGGGCTTTCCCACCTCTCCTCTGAAAGCAGATGGCAGTTTCATCACTATAAAAGCCATGTGAGCCAGACAGTGGTGGGAAGGGAAGAGCATTGCGATGAACTGAGGAGAGAAAACTTGGAGCTTTGCCCGTTTTTTCAGCTGCGCGCACGTGGGAAAAGATTACGGTGCAGCAGCTGAGAGGGAGATGGCAAAAAGGACTTTTCTCCGAGTAATTCATCATCTCTTTTACATGCAAAATCCACATCAAACTGGCATTTCATAATGCTGATCGGATTTATAATCTTGACACGATTATATTGGATTACTCCAGAGCGTCAGAACTTTATGTTGTTTAATAAGAAGAATATTCAAGTTTATGTTATTGGGTTTAGCAACGTAATCCACATTTTATTCCGTAACCTAGAGAAAAGATCTGTGCAAAGTAAAGGGAACTAAATAGATGGTCCATCAATGGAAGCCATTAATCTGTACAAATTCTCAGTCCTGAATCAAATAGGAGATTTAGCAAAAACACACAAACCACATGTGAAACCACAACCCCACGCAACCATGCAGCAGCAATTTTCCCCACTAAAAGCGCATGTACTCACGTGTTGTTGATAATCTGAAAGCGATCCCCTTTTCTGAATGACAGGTCGTCTGACGTCCTTGCTTCATAATCATAAAGGGCAACAAAAAAAGTCACGCCACCTAAAAAATGAAAGAAAAAAAAACAACAACAACTGAGCTTTAAGTATCTTAATGTATCCAAAACAGTATTGTTCCACCTTCATCCCCTACTTTCTAGTAAATAAATTATTTTTAAATAAATCTCTCAATTAAATCTGATACAATATCTGTCTAAACTGATTAAATAAAAACCCTGTATATTTCTTAACATGTCCTTGATTTTCAGTATTCCATAGATAATAAAAAATAAAATACAACTCCGATATTTACATGTTGTAGGGAACACAAACCAGATTTACTTCACAATCATCTTCCAGAAGAGCACGTTTTTTGGTAAAGAAGTATTATAGGTCCAAAAGCTTAGCAGGGGAAAATGTGTTGTATTCATGATTTAAATTAAGAACTTCAGAGTTCTAATTACAAAAAAAAACCACACAAAAAAAACAGATCAAGTGAAATGCCGGAGAATAACTTTCAATCATATATCTGAAAAGCTGTTTTTTTCTGACCCCAACCACAGAAACCAGTATGGCTGCCAAGCCTAGAAAACTATAACCCTACCCCAGAATGCCGGCTAGTTTTCACCTTGACCTTCCCTTACAAGAGACCAGCAGCTGAGGGAAAAGCTTTTGTTTTCCTTCCAATCAGCAAATTCTCTATTCCTAAGGTAACTGATTGCACGAGGAATACTCATTGTGGAGATATGTAATGGAGGAAGAGTGCTCAAACAAAGGTGGCCCTTTTCAGTAAAAGCAATGTTTATTTTTGTTTTTTTCAAATAAAGCATGCCAGCTGTTTATTCAGGCAGCTTCTGTTCAAACAGTGAGCCAAACTTCAGCTGATCAGAAAACTTTAACCGCTGCCTGTCAAGTAACATCTGCACTTTAGAAATGTTGGAAGTCTTCTAGAAATTTGTGAATCATGGTATGGCTCAACATTCTTCAGGATAGGGGAGGCCAACTCCCGTCCTCATGAGTCAGGATCCTGCTCCAACATGGGTGTTTCAACCCGAATTACCTAATTTTCATGTCTATTTATTAACTATTCATTTGTTTCAGGTGTTCTGAACCGGGGATAAATCTTAAACAAGTGGAACACATTCTCCTAAAGACTAGAGTTGGCCATCCATGCTTTAAGACTACTGTTTTGAGTTTCAAGCGCTAAACATGCTAATTGCTAATATGATGCATACAAGAAGGGGTCAGAAATCAGCCACATGACTCTACTAATAGAGTGTTTATGTGCAAATAAGTGACACAGATATTCATACAAAACATGCATTTATGAGGACTTGCAGAGATTAATGAATCCCAATAGTTTTCAGACGTGCAGCTGGAGTAGATGCCATTCACTGATCCAACTCACAAAGATACAGAATCAACAATGTATGTAAGAACATGTTCTCTGTTGTGACATTTCCCTCTAAACAATATTAAAATACTAATTTAACCAAAAAGGTAATTGAAGTAAGTTAATTAATTCTGTGAATAAAATTCCCCTTTTCGGGCCGGGGCTGCTGCATTCTCCCCACAACAAAGGGCTATTTTTGTTTCCTGCTCAGCCCTGGTGTTTTGGGCTCCATCTTTTCAAATGTCTAATTTGCATAACATCTGCTTGACTAACATCCTGTGAATAACAAATGTTCTGCGGTATTCTGAAGTTGTTTCAGATGGACTGACAACAGAAGGAAAAGTTGAAACAAGGGAGAAGAAAGGTCTACACGTGCTGGTTTCTGGATTAGAGAAACCAGCAGGTGTAGACCGCTGAAGAAGTAGCAAATATAAGGTTTAAAGGATTATGCTTTCCTAAAATGAAACAGAGCATGAGGGGCTTCATATGGGGCCTTTACAATACAAAAATCTACAAACTGACCTGTAACCACAGCAGGGAAGGGGTTGTTTACAGTCACTGAGCTGAATGAGGTTGATGCTCCGCCAAAGGGGCTCATGGCTGAAGAAACTCCACCAAAGGGTGCAAGGGCAACGGGGTGGCTGTTGTTCTGAGTCTTCATGGCTGGTGAGTGACCCATCATTGTAGGTTCTGGCCCATAGTGGCCCAGGTGGCCACTGACTGGCACCACATTGGAGTTGTCAGGTTGGTACTTCAGCGCCGGGCCCTTGGCCTCTTTACTCCTGACGCAACCCATCGTCAAGCCTGCAGGGACAAAGAAAAAAATTATTATTTTTTTAAATCGGAGGAATTACAGCACAAACCTGAATTTATTTTTGATCCAACTAGACTCGGTATCCAGTTTGCTAAAGTCGAGGTGCTAAACTGTCAAAACATTTTTTTCAAAAGGGATAAATGGTTCCAATAGCAACTATAGTTAAACCCAAATGTTATACTGTTCGAATGGTTTGTAGATTTCATGCTGAAGTTTTTTTAAGTAACCCCCTCCTTTCCCCACCTTGTGCTGTGTGCATTCCTGCAGTTTTCCTTTGTTTACAAGAAAGATATATTAGTCTGTGAAGGTTTCCCAGCACTACAAACTCCAACAGTTTCAGTGTGTGTGAATCTAAACGCAGAACAACTATCACGTTAATTAAAGTAACACAGTGGAAAGACAAAAAAATTAAATAATACATTTAAAAAAAAATCCCACAAAAAAAAAAAAAAAAAATCAATGAGCAGCATGTCAGTTAACCAGGCAGCTGCAGACCTGCTACCTGCTAGGGCAGCACAATAAATCCAATATACATTGTCATCGCAATAACAGTATGCTTAATGTTAATACAGCAAAGTCTGTAAAGTAATTACATTGAATGACATTTATTGTAAATTTCTGTCAAGTCTATGAATCAAAATTTCCATGAAGTATAAATGACTAATTGATTAAATGAAAAACATTTGACCATTTTGTAGAATGAGGCAAGAAATTCTCTTCATACCAAACCCAAGGCTATTGTAAAAAAAAAGACGAAAAAGAAATACAATAAAACAATGTGTCCTGTGAAAGTAATTTGGATAACCAAACGTATAAAATGCACCCCCCAAAGAAAAACCCTGGGTATACAACCTTAACATTTTGAAGGGCTTTGCTTGAAACTCAGTAAAAGGACGACTGTAAGGAATTAAATGAGATGTTTGAGAGTTGCACTATGTTACTTACCACAGTCATCCAGTCACCACAGTTTAAAATATATCTTAGAACTATAAATAGTGTTAATTATTGTTGACAGGTATATCTATATAGACCAAAAAGATGTAACAATTTTTAAATAGTATGGCGACTTTTATCCTTATTAAATTAAGTTAATTTTCAACATTATATTTTTAATCCATATTGACTATGTTAACTTGTTCGCATGTTCTGTGATTTAAAAAAAAAGGTTCCTTTTTGTCAGACACATAAAATCTCCAGTGCATGTAAACCTTACATGTAAGCCAACTAATGCGGATTTCTACAATGTATAAACGGAAAGAAAAAAGCAACCTTCAGCCTCACGGTTAGAGGAATAAGAGTGAATTCCTTGTTTGCACAACACCAAGTCCTAAAGGACATGTGTGGAACATTAATCCATTAATTGACTGCATGAGACGCCCAGTAAAAGAGTAAATACTGGTCCTTCATGAATCAATAAATGAAACCATTGGAGCTTATTTCGACATCAGTCTTGCAGGGTATACAGAAATATGAGTGCATGTATTGTAGGAGTTGGTGCATGTGTCATCAACAGCGACTGATATCAGAATATCAACTCATTTTTCTGTCACCTTTGGCCCCTTCGTTAAGTTATTTCAGTACAGTTTCCATGTGTCAGACTGCTACAGATAAAATAAAAGTGTGTTCGGCTTTCGGTGACTCATATCCTGGCATCTGACAGACTTTACGACAGTTTCAACCTGTGAGAGTCACCTCCCACAGGTGTGTAACAGTACTTAAGGTGTACTGCATGTCAGAACACAGGAAATATATAGCATGTGCCGCAGCCACCCACAGCATAAAACAAATAAATAAAGAACTACAATAATTCTAGAAAACGGACACAAGGCAATACTTCACATGTTTATAAATGTGGGTAAATACATAGTGTGAACTAATGGGAGTGTGACTAAATTTAACTGAAATATTCTGATCCTTTAACTCAAAGAAATTATCCTTTTAATAAAATAACGTGATAACCTTTGTACCCTCTTCTTTAAATGTTCAGAAGAACCTGCTAAAATATTCTCTCCAATAGAAGAATTTCATCCATCTGCCTAGAAAAAGAATAAAAGTTGAAATTGGTGCAAAGCAAAAATCTCATATATTAGTACCTGGTAATCTTTATACTATCACTATAAAATAATGATTTTTACTGCAGTGTATGGGACATTTACGAGCATAAAGTTGTTCGGCAGCTGTTATCTGGCACTATCAAAAATGTAATAATGGAATGAAATATAAAAACAAATACAATGTTTAATGAAAATTTTCTGTTGTATGTACGTTTTAGGTCACAAAAGGTATTTGTCGGGTCAAAAATGCATCTAGAGGAAGAGAAACAGGCGGGAGAAAAAAAATTCATTATTAAGAACTTTCAAGTCTTCCTGTAAGTAATGATGCCAAAAAGTCAAACAAAAAAAAAGCACAAAAATGTCGAAGTATTATGAGGGTAAAAGGAAAAAAAACAAAAGTTTTAACTGAGGTAAAATATAAATTGGGGTCCTATGTCTAATTTAGTGATTTTGAACTTTTATAATTGCAACTTTCTAAGTTTTAGAGGGTGTAATAGGTTTCAGTCTTCCATCCTCATGTCCACCTTTCCTCTACAAAACATGAATAGTCACAATTACGGCAGCTTGATTTATCTTTGTTGTTTTTTTTAAAAAGTAAAAAAAAATCTTTGGAGGAATCCACAAAATGGTTTCAGTGAAACAGCTTTGCATGCACAGCATAAATGCCACTGTCGTCCTTCCAAGCTTAATCATCAAAAAGAGCACACATTTCTCCTACAGAAAGCCTCCATTTGTAGATTACACAGCTGGGTACGTTTAGGTTGGAAAAACAACTAGCTGGCTGCATTTTTACTAAATATTTGTCATTAGAAAGAGTAAAATGAACAGTGGGTCTTGTAATAAAAAAAAACAATCCTTCCAAGTCTGGATTAATTAAAGGGATCTATGTGATCAAAGAAACCAAATTTAAGGCTGCTCACTGTAAGTTAAACTGTTGTACCGACTTGTAAAGCTTTCATAGTTAAAGCCCGATGAACCTCAGCATACTTTTGGTTTTCCTCCCAATTTCTGCTGGTTTATTATGGTTTTATCTTGTAATAACAATGACACTTTATGGTGACAAAAGTCCTAAATGAAAGCTCTGTTTTTTGTAGATTTTAAAATAAGTGGAAACACAGGGCATTTAAGATGTAAGGCCTAAACACTACTGTAGGATTTACACACCAAAACTGCTAATGTCTATGGTAACAACAGAAAGCTAGGTTATGCTTACTTCATGAGTTAGACAGGATTGAGTTAAATTTCAAACCAATCCAAAATTTATTACAGTATGAAAAATGTATTGTACCACATTAAGACCAATCTTTTTTTATATACAAAAAAGGAAGGCCCTGGCCTCTGAACATCAGTACTAGAGGGAAACCTGATTTGGGGGGGGGGGGGACAGTAGGAGTTAGAGTATTGACTTTCTTATAATGAATAAACACCACTGACAAGAGAGAAACACTGAGGAAATAGAAGAAAATAGATGGGAGATCAATATTAATTAAATGACCCAGATAAATAACATAAGCAAGACAGCAAGTTCTTGATCTTAAAAAAAAGACAGTTTCGTATTCTTTTCTCTCAAAGCAGATCACAAAAGCTTTTTTTTTAAAGGAAAATGAATCATGTTTTCAGATAGGAAATGATGGAAAGGAATGATGTTGTCTTTTTATACACCGTCTCCCCCGTGGGATCGATTCCCCAATGGCTTTCTTCAGGGCCTGAGACGTGCCACTGATCACAATTTTAATTTTATTCATTAAAAATGTTATCAGGAAATATATTTAACTTCAATTTAGATATCATCATACATTTACCGAATAAAATTGATTATTTTTAAAAGATCCAATGATTTTAAAAATGACAGTAAAATCATTTCATGTAGGAGTAAAAATGGTTTGCTTTAGCTTTTAATTCATTTAAAATTTTGGCACCTTTTAGGATTATGTTCATGTTCTTTACAGGCTATTGACAGTAGCCTAGACAAAAAACGACAGATGTAACCATAAACTCTGTCCCAATTACATGATATATGTCATATTCAGCATTGTTCCAAAAGTCTGTCAGACCCTGAAGCTGATCCTACAACAAAGTGACAGCTGAGTTTACAGTAAACTGCAAAACAATGCAGAAATGATGACCAAAACTGCTCAATATTTGTAATCATATTTATTAGTTGTCGGTTTTCTCAGTAACGGATAGAATAAAAAAAAGAGGAAAGTACAAATTCTTTTTGAAAAACACAACTAAGTAAAATTACAGACTTAAAAAATGAAAATTACACTAAATCAATTACAGCAATGCATGTAAATGTAATTCCTTACTTTCTACCTCTGAACGCAGCACATCATGTTCTGTAGGCTATGACAACATTTTATTGAAACCATACTTAAATGGGGAGCCTAAGTCACGCCCTTCTACTTCCACTCCATGGGTCCCCTAATGTCAAAAAAAATGAATGAGAGTCAATGGAGTGAAAAAAAATTAATTTTCTGATTCAGTTTGAAATGCGGCGTTAATTGAACATATGATGTCTGTGAATTTTAAAAATTAATTTTGGTGCAGAAAAAAACGCTGATTTTTGACCTGAGGCAAAAGTTACTTTAGTTTTTGTGTGAAAACGTTTAGCGGACTACAACTGCAGAAGAAGAAGGAGAGTGAGGGCCGTAGCCTTCAGGATGAAGAAATTAGCATTAAACACGGAGAGAACCTCTATAAATCTAACCATTTGGAAAATAGCAGCTATGTCGGGGATAACGCTGTCGGTGGAGTGAGAGCCAGCATGGAGGAGAAGCTCTAAAAGCTCTAGGTGAGTTTTTTACGTGCTATAGCTGGTGTTAACTCCCAGTAGCCAAATGGCGTTATATTTGCTACTTCTGACTTCTGATTTGTAGGCATTTTAAATGCAATTTTTTACAATCAAATAAATCCAAAATCACTGGGCAAACAAATTTGAAATGTACTTTATTAGTTATCATTTAATTCCAAGTACCACATGTGTGTTATTCAGGATGTACTGTAAGACAAAGCAGACCAGAAAATAACTTTAAAGAAGATTTCTATTATGTACCTGACCTCTTTAAGATCTAGGATGGATTAAAGCATTAAAGCAGTCCTTTAGAAATAACAGTCAGACAACATTTCGATTTTTGTAACAATGATATTCCTGAAAGTCATTGTTGAGTAAGATAATAATAAAAAGAAAAAAAAAAATCACAATACCAACTTAGACCAAATGATACTGATGGAAGTGTCAAAACCTAAATTTGGTTTTAACATACTTATTTTTTGGTCAAATAACCATCCAGAAATATCCCCCTCTCTTGTTTGCTTCAAAATGTATTTGCAATGCTGCTTTCAAAAGGGACTGTTAGAAGGGTGGCTAACTCCTCTATCAATCACAACTGAGCTACCAAAATGTAAAAAATATATATATATTTATCAGCTTCTGTAAAATCAAAACGTATACCCTGGAAAAATTTAATTGAAAGATTGGACATCTTTACAAATTTTACATCACTAATATTTTTTATTGGTTTCTCTGGATGACTAATCTCCAAAGGCATTGTGGGAGCACTCACTTAAATCCGTTTGTACAGTGGTGATTCATTCTGAGACCGTTTGTAAATCAAATACAAGCCTGAACAAGCCAACATCAGGTGGATATTTGTGGTTTGTGAAACTGGTTCAACAGCCTTTACGTTTAGTCGAAAAACAAAACTTGGACAAAGACCAGTGACTGTTGAGGGAACATCATGCCACAAATCTCGAAAGCATGTTTTGAAGATGTTCATATTTGATCAAACTCATAAGCTGTTTAAACTTCCAAAATTCCCTAGATTCTTGTTAAGTTAATCTTGTGCAAAATATGTTCCGTCCAGTGATATTATTGTTGATGAAAACAAACAAAATAACGAAAACTAGAAGTAACTAAATAATTAAATTAAAACGAGAATTTGAAACAAAATAAACTGAAACTGTAATGAGTGTTCACAAAACTAAAACAAAAGAAACTTAATGAGAAAATGTTCTTAGTTTTTATTTCATACAGTGCCTCATAAAGTCTAGAAGAATTATTTCTGTCACTCTTGCGCTGTCACCAGAAACAGATGCGATCATCTGTGTTGTGCCTTTTTTAGTTGCACAAATTGCCTTGATAAAAACAATAGAACGTGAAAGTTGGATACAATCCCATTGACTAACTCCCTTTCAAGGAAATAAAAGACGTATTTGGATTGCAAGGTATCAGAAGAAGCGATTGAAACGATTGAAACAGAAAGAAACAGATGAAACAGGTGAGCTACGACAGCTAACAGATAAGCTAACACTGCAACTGCAAACAACAGCAATGGGGGCTGGTGTTAACCAGAGTTGTGTAGCTGGTGTAGGTTGTGTGCGTGGAGCCGCTGTGTTGATGGACAAATAATCCCTCTCAAGTTTCTGGTTGTTGGTGGTTTATACTGGCTGTACTGCATTATACCAACATGTCAGTCAAGTCATCTGTGTTGCTGCGGTCCGCCTAGCGTCATGTCCGCAAAGGTTGAGAGAAAGCGCAAATGTGCAAAATGATCAAAAGCATCATAGTACTTAAGACAGATTGGCTTTTGTTTTGTTGTGTTACAACTCAGTGTTTTTATAGAACTGTAGCACCGGCATTAATTGTTTGGCTTTTTAATGTACAGGTGCTGTTATTGTGTGGCATATTTCTTTTATATGTGTCTGATTTGTATGGTTGTTAATCTGGACCATGTCAATATAGTTTTTTAAAAAAGCATAATATTTTTTTTGAGATTTTGTTATACATTTGTTCTTTTTTTTTGTCTCTCGGTACACACTCGGTACACAACTTGTTTAACGAAAAGACAAACTAAAACTGAAACTAATAAAAACTCAACTGAAACTAAGCATTTTCAAAAAAACTAAACTAAACTAAATTACCAAACAAATTTTAAAAACAAACTAAAACTAAAATAGAATTTGAAATCTTAAGTCAAAACTAAATAAAACTAAAACTAATGAAAATTGTATAACTGTTATAACGCTGGTTCCATCTTAGCTTTCACAAAAACACAGCAAAAAAACAAAACAAAAAACACTTCTCATAATTTGATCCTACAAGAGGATTCTCCTTTTATCAGTTATATCAATTTTTTGTTGTACACAAAAAGAAAGTACCTTGACCTTGTGACATTTCCATCTTTGCTTGTTTTGAGTGACATGCGATGTAAACGAGCTAGGGCTAGCTGTGAGATTGCTTTCAGTAACCAAATCTAAGATTGCAGTTTTAAAAGAACACTTTCATTGAACATTTTAGGATCCCGAGCTGAATATTCCAGACTAATGCATTGAAACCTATTTATTGTGAAAATAAATAAATGCACATTGATAAAAAAAAAAAACAACTGTTAGTTTCGGGAATTTTTCATTTAAACATGTTGCTAGAACATTTCAAATAGTACCTTGAGAAAAGCTGACCAACCGGTAATGTCACAGAGCCCAGATGCTCTTGTTTAACTTCCAGTGCCATTTCTGGTTTGCTGAAACAGCATGATACAGTAAAAAAAATAACTTCTAAAACTTTGCTATCTACAAGGTAAGATGGCTTATTTGGCTATAATGTTATGTTTACACTTTGTTGAGTTTCACAATCATAGATGACTGCTGTTGATCTGATGTGACATAGGGAAACCAGCCCCTTGTCTCAATGGTGAGTGACACTCAGTAAGGCTCAAGTATCTCATAAAAATATTAATTGTTTATGTCGGAGAACTGACATTAGCTATCCGTGTTAGACTACGGCTCTAATATAATTTATTTGGCCTCTATGCATTTTTCTCACCAGTTTCTGTTTAAAACAGTTTCTGTTGGATTCTGATGCATGTATACTCATATCTGTTAAAGCAACTTTGGAATTTACACAAAAAAAAATAATTTCAATAATATTTTTTTTTTTTTGTTAGGCCCACAGAAAAAGTCACTTCTAGCTACACCACTGCCTTGTGGAGCCTTCTCACATGAGCAACAAACAAACAAAACACCCCAAACCACTAGATTACACATGCACAAGACACTCTGCAGAACAGATGCTCATAAAAACCAAAGTCCTTACACTGAAAGTGAAAAATTCCAACATTTACCAAACAAATATTCCAAATAAGTATTTAACACAACCAGATGCCTCAACAGTTTATGATTCCAGTCTTAGAAGAAAAGATGAGGCAGTTTTAAAATCCTTTAACAATAGATGATGGAATGCGTTTTAAACAAGTATGAAATTTTTGCAAAGAAAAAAATAAATAAATCACAAGAATTCCATGTGGGACAACTACAGCTGAAATCAACTTTATGGTAAATTGAATTCCTGGCACATCACTGTGTCCTCTCTGATGGTTTCCTAAATGGGGCTTTTATGCACGCAGTGACACAAACGGAAAGAAATGTGCCGTTCTTGT
This sequence comes from Apricaphanius iberus, assembly GCA_028564705.1. NCBI lineage: Eukaryota > Metazoa > Chordata > Actinopteri > Cyprinodontiformes > Aphaniidae > Apricaphanius > Apricaphanius iberus. The sequence continues at coordinate 249,003 of JAPXFQ010002340.1, forward strand.
GCCTCAAGCTCCTATGGTGATGCAGGTCACGGATGTTTAGCTGCATGTTACCATTTTGCAGATGGCTCGACAAATAATTTTAAGGATAATGAACTGTCTTTTCCCAGAGCTGGGATGTCTGTACTTCTCCCAGGTTCTTAAAAACTCTAAAGATATGCACTGTTCAATAAACTGTTAGGACTTTTCTTAAACCTCAGATTATTTCAATCTGTAATTCAAACATTCGATGCATCAAATAAAATAATTTATTTCCAGTCAAAGAAAAGCATGGGGGGAATAACCAAGTTACATTTACCAATAACTTTTATGTAGGGATTGGCCATGATACCATCTAATGTGCATGTATTGGTATGAAAATCTGCAACAAATTCATGAAAAAGGTTAATTTATGTATCGACGGATACACAAAATCAGGCATCGGTATCGGGCCTGAAAAAGTTTTTGACTTCAAAACTGCTCAAATTTCCCATCATACCATTCTAGGTCTGGTCAAAGGCCAGAGACAGAACCAGAGTACAGTTTTTTCTGGACTGAAAAGCACACCTGACTATAAGCTGCAATGGCCTACTTTAGGGAAAAAACACAAATATGTAAATAAACAAGCGGCACCCAATAAAAACCGCAGCTGTTTTAATGTTCAATTACCATATGTAAGGCATCATGCAGAGGAGATTGTCGGAGAAGTGATTGGTGTGTGGGGAAGCTTCGATTTTATTAACATTTCAATATGTTTAAAACACCTCCGCCGTCTTCTCTGTGTATTCAGCCCACTTTCAAGAAAGACTTCAAGCGTGGGCCATCTGCTTTTAATACATCTGAAAGCTGTTTTTCATCTTATTGCATTGAGAGTCGCCAACGTCTTGCCATCATTGCTGTCAAGGGTATGTGCAGCCGCTGGCACTATTTCCTTCTTTAAAAGCCAGATCGATTGCCTTCAAGTTAAAAGCGGCATCATACATATTTCTTAGTTTGTTTTCCATAATGAGGGTTTGTCCATGAAAACATGTTTTCGCAAACTGTCTCGCTCGCGTAATGTCTGTCTGTTCCTTGTCTGCTTTCATTGTTGGTGCAAACTTCCTCCCTTCTCTCTCTCTTCCGGCCTCTTAAAGGCACAGTATCTCTTAAGATAAAGGATGTATCGTAATAGATTGAGGAAGCCCTCTAGTGGCCGTTAGCTCTAAAAACCCGTAAATAAACTGCACCAGATTGCAGACAGCATGGTTCAAAACATGAGAAAAAAGTAGCAGCGTATGCCGTGTTAACACGGGTCAGCTGCTGTTTTTAATTGATTTGATGCCTGGAAGCGCTTACCAATGTGCTCGCCTACGAGGACACTCTCCTTCCTTGGTCAACGAAAACGGTTAAATGGAACAGACTTGCCTCATGTGACCGCGGCTGCCCGCTTATGTGCTCCGTTTATGTCCCGCCTGTCGTAGTAGCATGTTAACGTAGTAACATTACATCAGCCATGGAACTGGAAATGTATAACGGCCGTTTTACTTTAAAAAAAAAATTTTTTAATGTGTATATGTCGCATGTGCAAGCGAATTAGTACCGGTTAGACACCGAACCTGCAACTACTAAGCAAATAACCAGCCATATATTACCTCTTTGGATAAAAAAAAAGTATATAAAAAATTATAAATCAAATATTTTAGATATAAGCCAGATAGCTAAAATGTGTTGACTTACATTTAAACTGGCATCAAGGCAAGGTTCCTGGGCATTGAGAAACACCCACAGTAACTGTTTTCTTTGGCTGAACTGAGATAGCCAAAGCAGCATTATTCCTGCCATCAGTCAGCTGGTGGAATGAAGACTTCTATACTTCGACTGTACAAGAAGTGTACATTTGGCAAGATCTAGGGCAGTGTAAATGACAACAAAAGCTTTCAGGAGGACATAAAGAGAATGGCAGGGTTTTTCCTAGGTCAAAAAAGGTCAGTGGTGGTACCCACTGGAGGACTTGAAGGCACACGTTACCGTTCTGATATTTTTTTTCCCCATATGAATTTCTGTTATTAGTGTATACTGTGAATTTAAATTCATAATTACTCAAAAAAGGGCACATTGTTCAATAACCAAATACAGCACAGAACTGTTGTGATTCAAAACCACTGGCTCTATGGTTTTTAGATCTAGGGAATTCTGTTGGTTGAGTACATCAGGGTTTCCAACTGTCTTCCATGGAAAGTAGCTGAATTTGACCCATAAAGTTGCTAGAAGTCTCCAGATGATGTCACATGATAATTAGAATACTGATGACATTATCAATAATGAGCCGAGCACTGTTGGACATTGTGGTTGCCAAGCAAGTTTGGTGTCTAATCTGAAAGGAATATTGGAGACAAGATTTGACAGAAAGTAGATGAGGGCTGTTAGAAACATTGCTAGATTTGTCGCTGGGTACTTTTTGGAAAAGTCGCTAAGTTGGCAAAACTGGACTTAATACATAATGTGCCGATTTTGAGACAGCGCCACAACTGTTGCTGCGTTTGCTTGGAGTAGCAGCAGTTAAATTCCAACCACAGAGCACATAGACCCGACAGACAGTGCTGAAAGTACTTCTCTATTAACATCCCCATAGTGAACCAGTGGTGAGAATAAATTAGACGGTGGCGGCTCCCACTGAGATCTAGATGTAGCAAAAACCCTGAATGAAGAAGACTTCATTGGCTTTAGTGTGCAAGAGGATGATGAAGATAGCGATGAATGAGTATTCTGGTAGGCTAAATTATGCTTTATTTTGTAACCTGTCATGTTAATCTTGTGTTGTGGCCGGTCCTAAATTAAAACTGAACAAAAACATCTTTATGAGTAAATCTCATTTTCAAACATTAAAACATGCGGCGTACATTCGGGTGTGGCAAATATTTGTACAAAATCTATTTCTTTTTACATTTAGGTGGTGAGTCTTATATTCAGGTGGGCTTAATAGTCCAAAAATGATGGTAGTTGGTAAGACTGGAAGAGTACTATTTAAATTCAGGTTAGACAAGTCCCTTTCAAAAGTGTGCAATACTTTCAGCCTGAATCTCTTTTTGACATAAAGAAACTATCATTGCTCTGTCACTGTTCACTACACATTATTTTAAAGAATTTAAATGGAACCAATAATGAAGACAGTATTTTTCTGTAGTACAATTAAAAGTATGACTGGTAGTTGCTGGTTGTTTTCACCTTTGTTCCAGTGGATCAACTAGATCTAGTAGAACAGCATGTGTTTTGTATGAAACAGCTTGGAGTGTTGAAAATTCATTTAAATTCAGTTTTGAAAATCAGTATATAGTCTTTATCATGGTATTGCAATGTATTGTATCACCCCGTTTGTATAGTTGGATAGTTGAACCTCGGATTCAGGAGGAGCAATGCCGTTTTTGTCCTGGCCGTGGAACGCTGGATCAGCTCCACACCCTCAGCAGGGTCCTTGAGTCCACCTAACGGGTCTACAGGCGTTTTGTGGACTTGGAGAAGGCGTTTGTGAAGGCGTTCGAAGACCAAGTCCCTGATAGAGTCCTGTAGAGGATACTGGTATCGGGTACCACCCCCCTTGATACAGGCTGTTCGGTACCTGTATGAATGGTGTCAGAGCTTGGTTCGCACTGCCGTCGGTAGGGCTGGGTGATATGAGCTAAAACTAAAATCACGGTAAATTGAGCATTTAACCTCGATAGCGGTAAGTGGACGATAACAATGACAACATCAACCCACCCGTTCTTTTCTTTTTTCTTTTTATCGTGTCCTTTTCTGAAGTCAATGTCCGGTAGTGGCAAAATTAGCTAAATGTTCTTTAAAATAGTATGTCTTCTTGCTATTGAACGGCTTCAAACAGCCTTTTAATTCACTGTTTGACTCCCGGTCCTTTCTGTATGTCTTAAGAGTCCAGTTTAAATTGAGAAGGATCACACAGACGAGATGAGGTGAGGAGGTGACAGGAGATGAGTAAAAACAGTGATTTTAGTGCGCAGTCGTTTATTATAGAAAATATTTAACATCGGAGCATAGTTGTTAATAGGCGGGGGCTTCAAGCAGCAACACGGTGGGGTTAATCTCTGCTCCGCCTGAGACGGACCTTGACGGCCAGAGCTGTTGGGCTAGAAATGCTCTGGTTCGGCAGCAGCTCCGTTGCTGCAGTAATAAACATACATGCTCCACATTAGAATCTAAGTATCTAATAACACCATAAAAAGTCACTATTTGTCACTAGTCACATTTTTCTGGAGAAAAAAAGTCAGTAGATTAGTCTAAACTCTTGCTAAATACAGTGACACAATAGCTTCATTAGCAGCACTTCCCTGCTCTGGATGTCACATGACTGTGCGTAGTCGTGTGACTCATGGAAACGCTCATTTTTTTTTAAAGGGGCAGGAGCTAAAACTAAAACACATTTATTTTCTTATTTTTTTACATACCGAATTTACTGACATGGGCTAAATTATGTCGGTAACAGTCATAAATTTCGGTATTGTAAAATTTTTGGTATACCACCCAGCCATAGCCGGCATTAAGTCAGGCTCATTTCCAGTGAGAGTTTGACTCTCCTTGTGTCAGTTTCTATTAATAACTTTTATGGACTGATCTCTAGATGCGGCAAAGGTGTTGAGGGAATCTGTTTTGGTGGCCTCAGGATTGTTTTTTTTTTTTATAGACGATGTAGTCTTGGTGGCTTCATTGAAACGTGATCTACAGTTTTTACTGGAGTGGTCAGGAGCCGAATGTCAGGAGACTGGGATGAGAATCAACACCTCCAAATCAGAGACCATGGTCTTGAGCCAGAAAAGTTAGAGTGCCTCCTTTGGGTCGGGGACGAGGTCCTTCCGCATAAGAGGAGTTTAAGTATCTGGGAGTCTTGTTCACAAACGAGGGAAAAAAATGGAGCAGGACATCGATACACGGATTGGTAAGGCATCTGTCGTGGTGAAGAGAGAGCTGAGCAGAAAGGTAAAGCTCTCGATTTACCGGTCAATCTATGTTCCTATTCTCATCTATGGTCACAAATCCTGGGTAGTGACCGAAATGGGTTTCCTCCCAAGGAGCTGACCTGAGTGGCTGGGGGGAGGAAAGTCTGGGTCTCTGCTTAAACCTTTGCCTCCCTGACCGAATTCCAAATGGATGGATAGATGGATTAACCACTCTATTAGTTTATAAAGACAGAAAGGGGCAGCCAAAAGGGATATTACTACAAATATTTATAGGTGTTGGTTCTGCATTTTTGCTCAAATCTATTCATAAAAACAAACACTGTATCAGTATCATTTTGCTGCTTTTATATTTAAATCAAAAACTTAATATCATACATTTTGGTTTGAATTTGTGACCACTGTGAAAGAGTAGCATTTTTATTCAAGTTATAACATGAACATTTTGGTCCATGCCTACATGCAAGGACAAAAACCTGGAATCACAGCCACATTTCAAATACATAACTTTGAATCTAAATTAATATTTGCCTCTCATTTTCAGGCATGCGCGAATGCATAAAAAAGAGACCGTTATTCCGTCAACTAAATGCTGGGGTCAGACCTCTTCCAAGGACATGTGGAGCTTTGTGCCAGACAGCCTGTGATGCCGTGTCAGATTAAGGAAACACAGGCTGTTGCTTCCCACAGGGCCGGACAACAATACTGCAGCACTACAGGCGGGAAGCTTTTCTTCAGCTGCCACACATCTAAATACATGCGTGAAAATTAAAACTGGATTCTTCTGCTTGCAACCTTCGAAACATCATCCCATCAGAATTTTATCTCAAGCTAAATTTACAAGCAGCCTCACAAACTTAAAATCATTACACCAAAGTGCAAAAACTGATGCACACCTTTTCTTTTCATAAAATCAAGAATGATGCATAGCACACAAACTATTGTGTATAAGCGAATTATAAAGGCCATTCGTAAACTGAGTTGCTAAGTCTCTAACCTTTGTTATCACTTTGGATTAATATGGGAGAAAATAAGCACCTTTGGGGAAAAAATAAATAAATAAAAAGCACCACACTACATAAACTGTAGTGTACCCACAGACTAAAGAACAATATAGTTTTCTTTTCTGGTAAAGTCTTGGGCAGAGAAACAAAATGTTCCAACACCACATTACAACATAGTTGCTGTTTTTAACGATCCTACTAGGCTAAAGTTTTTCTGTAGATCCAGAAAGGTGATTGGGAATCCAACAGTTAATGCCTGTCCTAAACAAGCCATTTCCAAACATAGACCACTTCTGATATTTTGTAATTATTCCCCTGATGGCAGCTCATGAGGAGGCTAACATCCAAATCAGACAATTCTGACCTTCAGAGGAGTAAATCTAGCCTTGGCGATTGAAGCACCTACAAATACAACCAACCAGTAACTGGTGAGAAAGGTATGACCAGGGTCTGGGTTCTGGTTCAAACTAGCTGCTTTGCTGCTCATTTGTACACATGTTGCCTAATTAAAAAGTATGATCTTGCTCTCATTTCTCAGGTTTTTCACGTTTTGGACGATCCAACTCCAAACTGATTCTCTTTATCTATTTTAGAGTTTCGTTGTGTTTCAAACATTTTTCATACCTCTTTAACTTGCTGAAAGAGAATGAAAAGTGAGAAGCACGTATGATATGCACAATTAAAAAGTGGTTTTATTAAATCGGTTTTTGTATTTAGCAGACTTCAACTGATGCAGTCCCAGCAATTACATTCTCTTGTTTTTGTGACTAGTCCGAAGTGGCGACTGCAACCTTCTGCTTCGAGCATGCCCAGTTCATTAGCATTCTGGACTCAGTGGGGTAAATATCTGCTCTGAGTTCAGGCGTATTATTGGTTGAAACAACATCTAATGTACGCCTTATTTCTTATAACAACGGCTTGCAATACAGCTGCATATGCAGTCATTAATATATCTAACTCCACTGGGGTGAAGTAGGAGGAGTGAATCTTTTTTTCACTTGCTGACATGGTGAATCATGTTATCTGTGTCCCATTGATGTGGGCTTTTTATACCCTCATGCATGAGTGTAACTCAGGTTAACTTTGACTCAGAGTTTAATGAACAACTTAACACCTGTTCTGAAATTGAAAACTGAGTTTGACAGCTGAGAGTTTGCCAACTTTGATTTCAGGTTTTGACTTCGCGTTTATCATACCTGCTTTCTGAAACAGGCCCAAGGGTTGAAGTTAGTTGGTCCATGGGTCTAATTTGTTGGTTTTAATCACTGGTTAGGAGTAGTTAAGCCTTGAAGTGGAGAATAATCCAGTTTATATAATGCCAGTGATCATTTTTTTATAAGGACAGCACGAAAAAGGAGAAGACGTGGACAGAAATATCTGGATGGAGAGTTTATGCCACTTATGGACATAGAATTACGTTTTTTCCTCTGCATGCTACCCTTTAAGTCATGAAATTGCAATTCTTCTATGATTCCGAGATCTCCCAGTACCAGCTGGAAGGAAAGCTTTCGCGAGTGGGAAGGGACGAACAGCTGCTTTTGCAAGTAAAACGCGTCGATTTCATTACGCGTCCAGTGGAAAGGAGGCGTTACAGGAGAGGGGAATGACTAAACCTTCATCACATAAAATCCAAATTAAACGTTTGCGATTTTGCAATTGCAGTGACAAGAAGAATAAAAGAGGTCTTGCAAGAGACATTAACACAGTTTATTAGAAAAAAGCAACAAGATGTCAATATATTTTTAAATGGAAAGCTGCTCAAATGTCAAAAAAATTTTAAATAAGACAAAAAAGGCTGTGTTCCCACCTGTCATTAACATGCGTCTGTGGAAAGACAATGAGTGAGGGGCTCTCAGCAGGCCACAGACATTCACACTTGTTATTAGAATGCGTCTCAAGAGACAGATTGTCTCTAACTCCACAGTCTTGCATGCAAATAAACGCGAATTCCACATGCAATTAATGAATGCATTGCCGTTTAATTGCCAGGTGGCAGCAATGATAGCATTAAATCATGTGAGGTTGTAATGCTTAAAAAAAACTTTTTGAATAGGCTGTGATAAGAAACTTCCATTCTTTGGTGATTTCTTCGCTCATATGAATGGCAACTTTCCAGTAAAGAACTTCAGGCATGCAGCAGTGCATTTTGTCTTAAATGTCTCGAGAGATTTACTCATTCACGATGGCATTTCAAGAAAGTTCACGTGACCTTCTGCATAAGTGGCTGAGTTTTTTTTCTTCTTCAACGCATTGATAAAATCTACAAAGAAAACTATTTAAGTTAAAACCTGTCTGGTTATTCTTCGTGCTGCAGCTCATCCTCATCTTTAGTCTTGGCTGCCAACTATGCCAATCACATTGATTGGGGTGAACCAGCCAGTGGGAGGCAAAGGGGGGGGGACTTCCTTCCGAATCCATTCATCCTTTTTGAGGGCACCTGCTGTGCCCGTCAAAGGCTGGAGCAAGGCTTTGGGGGGGGGGGGGGGGGGTGGGGGTGGGGGGGGCATGTCTGTGCAAGCAAGACATCTTCTAACTATGAAAATGATGAACTGCTCCCGTCCACTTAGCTGTAATCTTGACAATTCTCCTTTGCAGGTAAGGAAGTCCTGTTATGGTTCAGATTCTCTCTGTTGGCAAAAAAGCATGGAGGCCTCCAGTCAAAAAAACTTTAATTGATGATGAAGAGCCTTATTTGTGTCATGAGGACACCCAGAGTATGAGAGGATTCTCAGCAGCTCCAGTTAAGTCCAAAGTCCCTGAACCCGGGCCAATGCCACCTGTTCCTGCTCCTCACTCCTCTGCCAACAGTCCTCTCGCTTCCAGCTGTGTGCGAGTGTCTCTGTGTCTCTGTGTGTGTCTGTGTACAGGAGGTGGAGGAGACACAACTGTCCGGCCAACTGGGACTGCACTGACAGAGAGGGATTACCGTGCAGGAGGATTACTGGGCCAATGGAGTATACCAAGCAGACACATGTAATACAGGAGAAAACTAAAACATCTACAGCTCCATTATAATAGAAACACATGAAATTCAGCTCTTACTGCTGAATATTGCAATGATGATCTCAGTTTAGATTAACACACCCGTTTTCTTACGCTTATCTTTTTCCCCAAAAAAATTATGAATCTTCGTCATTGAAGACGAGATCAAGTGTGGGTATAGGACAGTGAGATACCAACCCACTGGTTAAATTTGGACATCTAAGAAATCTTTTGCAATATTCCAGATATCCGCATATCTTAAGGGCGCCTTCACAATAAAAGCCTGTGTGAACTCAGCAAAAGTTTTGCAAATCGCTTAAACAGGAAGTTTTGAAAATTCCCATGAGTATTGTTTTAAAGGCCTCTAGCAGCTGAGGCCTGCAGCAGCTGATTGAGTGTGTGTGCGTGTGTGGTGGGGGGAAAAATGGGTGAGGCAAACAGAAAAGAGAGGAGATGGTTAACTCCTATTCAGTAAGAGGAAATCAGCAATTTCTTCAAAACTTGAACTGCTGCTTTAGCAGTTTATCACACTTATTTTATTTAAAACCTTAAATGAATTAATGACTGCCCATATTAATAGTTGTGGACCTGAGAATATGGGAAAACTCGAGTCTTAGAGCAGGATTAAACATTGAACCGACCTTTGTGACATGTAGAACACCAAAGTAATCTCTCCTGCTCCTTTCCCCCAAAAGTTTTTTTTTTTTCTTTACCGACAGAAGACAAGGCCCTGCTCAGTGCTCACTCCACTTCCACGATAAAATGTGACTTTTGATGTCTCTGAGGCGAGCGTTTCTTACCTTAAAACCAACCGTAGAAGCGTCGTACGTCGACTACATGCGTCCTGTGCTCGCCTCCCTCCCACCCTTTTGTCCTCCAACACAACAGGTTTTGTTATTTTCTCGTTGAAGAATCCAAATAGGAGGAAACGGCCAACACAAGCGCTCCAAACGTGGAATCTCAGTCGTCCGTCTGTCCCATGCCGATTGACTACTTCACCAGCTCCCAGTAAGTCCTTCACCGGGCTCCTCTCTTTGTATCCCTACCCAGAGAGGACACTGAGCTACGCCCGACAACAATGCTAACTGTAGCAGTAAACCCGCGAGGTTAAGTGAAAAGAATCACCGGCGAATGGTAGTTCTTGGTCGCCCAGAAAAGACACACAACAATAGCAGGACTAGTACAGAGGAAAGGCGATGAGGCCAAAGAAGGAATCATGCTGCATTCATGGGCAGAGATTGGACTCGGAATAAACATTTTTTGCTTCGGAGGCTATCTCTTTTCTGTGTGTGCTAAGGCAATTGATGTAAAGTATGCAGTTTGATTGAATAAAGTTAATAAGCATGTATATGTAATATAATAAATCAAACAAAAACAAAAAATGATACGGATGCGAATATCATTATTAATAAATTGTGTTTTCTATTCTGTTCTATTTTTATTCTTTGTTATATATATATATATATATATATATATTTGTATTTCAGATATAAACCTAAATTGAGTAATTGTAGCTACATAATTTCCCTCTTTTCCTTCCTACTCTTCCGTAAAGCAAAAGTGTTTAACTTTAGGATCCTAAATTTATCCTGGTAATCATCTTAAAAAAGAAATATACTAGAATAGAATACAATAGAATAGAATAGTTCCTTTATTGTCTCACAAGGGGAACTTCAGCTATAAAAGCAGCAAAGTTACGAGTAGTATAAGCATATACATTCACACAACTTTATTTAAAAAAAAGAAATAATATTATATGTAGGCTACATTAAGGAAAAAATTACAAATTCAAGTAATGTGCAGTTATTAAAATTAGAGTGGCGACTTGAATGTGTAACTGAGTCAGATGATTGAATAAATATATTTGAAGAATATTTACAGTGTGCATTTATAGTTGTACATTAAAAAGTATATATATATATATATATATATATATATATTAATGAGAAGTTATAAAAAATACAATATAAAAAATCTGCGGAAAACAGAAATGCAAATAGAAGAAGTTGAAATTTTACATAAAGTGAGATAAACAGTGCAGAATACAGCAGAGGTGTAAACATTATTTAGTTTGTTGGGAGCAATTCTGGCTCAGCACAAATACCAATATTTCTACCTCATGTGACCTTATATGAAAATAAAACCTCGCGTTTTTTGCGTTATCCAATATGCATCTTTTGCTGCAGCTTGACATTCTTGGATTTTGAAAAGTAAAATGACTGTCAAAACATAATATCAAAGTTGGTTAACACTTCAAAATTGTTTTTAAAACAACTAATTTTAGCGTATTTATTAAAAAGAAACATACTTCTAAAGAGGTGCCAATACAGTATAAAGTTTCAAATTCTGGTTCTGTATAATTGAAATGTCCCTTGTACTCAAGTACTACTGCTTCAATGTTCTGTTTTTATCCTTTTTTATTTAACTCTATTTATATTTCAGTGTTACATGTACAGCCTAATATCAATTACTACTCAGTTTTCCACAAATTCTATTTATAAGTTTTTTAATAAGGTGTGTTGATTGATTGGCAATATGTATGTGTAAAAACAATGCTTGTACTATTTAACTTGTTTTGTGACACCACACAAATGTATTATTTTATGAAAATTATCCCCGTAATGACAGAAAATATGCTATTGTTTAGTGCATGATCATGTAAAAAATGACACAACCCTGAACTTGTAAAATTGTTAATTGTAAGTGACTTTTGAATAACAGAGAAAAACAATGTAAAAAATATTCAACCTTTATTTCACGAACTACATTCCTTTCCATCTCTATTTTGTACTATAGTTGAATGAAATTAGCTTGTTTTGTAATTTCCGACAGTGCTTGAAGCGCACAAAGAATCCTGCTAAATGTGTGTGTCCAATATGGCCGACATCCCTGTCTATTAAAATAGAGAATAGGAAAAGAAAAAAAAAACTATATCTGGCATTGAGCTACATTCATCACGTAACATTAATGTATCATATGGAGTAAACATGTCTCTAATATCAAAAGTTTGCATAAAAATGAAAATGGATGCTGTGTCTAACCCTTGAACTTAATTACGTTGTGAATGTGTTTGGCGCCTCCTACAGGTTGCTGTTGTTGTTTTTTGTTTGCTTGTTTTTGCGTTTTAACGTGACTTTAGATCTCCTTTCTAAAACTAGCTGGTGTTCTACGTTCTTTGTACCATCGTGTTTGTCAATAGAAATTCTGTTTTATTTTATTTACGCTGCTTTCACTCTGTTTTCAACTTGTTGCTTACCGACTGCAAGTGCGGTGGAGAAACTTTTTTTCAAGGAATAAACATTATATTGACAGCAAAAAAAAAAAAAAAAAAGTTAAATATTCAGAGGCTTACATGTCTGAAAACTGAACATGTGAGACTTCCTGCTGAAAGGTTTTCTGAAGGGGTTTGCTGACCTCTACTGACGCTGACTGGACAGTGTGCAAAGCGTGTCCTGCTGTAGACACAAAGGGTCATATTAAATTATTGCAGGTTAAGTAAATAACAAGTTAGCTTACTTGATTGTATCTACAGTGTATATATTTTGTGTATGATATTAGAATCTTAATTTAATGATTTTAATGTCCCCTAAGAAAACCTTTATAAATATACTCACGCTTCGTAATACACCCCCTCTTTTTTGTTCCTCAGCGGACCGCCCTTTATAAATGGTCTACTATTCACCATAGCAAATCACCATTTGCTTCCACACAGCTTTGTGTAATTATTATCAGTCCACTCTGGCTTTGTCAAGACTGGCTTTTCAACTTGCTACTCTTCCATAAATGCCAGATTTGTGGAGTGTGTGAATAACAGTTTTCTTTTCCAAAAATAAATTTTCCCACCTGCACTGGGAATCTCTACAGTTCCCCCAAAGCTACCCCAGGTATCTTGGCTGCTTGATAATACTCTACTTCCCGGGCCTTTCAGTTTAAGTGAATGGTCATTTCTTGCTAAGTCTTGGTGAGTGACAGTGCAATACACTATATATTAAGATGATGGACACAACCTTATGATGTTCAATTCTGTAAGTCGTATAGCCCAACCACAAACCTATTATATTACTTATGACCTGAGCAAATGAAAAAAAGCCCAGTAAAACCATATTTCCCTTTTTACAGTTATGTGACGCTTTTTAGGTGACATAACTTGAGATATTTCTGTGTAACCTGAAAAATATGGAACATTTTTAAAAGGCATTTTATGTTCTTCTAACTACATTTACTGATTGGTGAATGGCATGATGGGTAATTGTAGTGCTTAATCTAGTCCTGAGCAATCCAAAGCACTTTACACTACATTCAGTCATTCACACACTGGTGATGGAGAGCTACAGTGTAGCTTAGCAGCTGACCTGGGGCACAGACACTGATGGAAGCCAGGCCGCTGAACACTGGCGCCACCAGGAGGCAAGGTGGGTGAGGTGTTTTGCCATTCCTTGAGGTGTAAAAGCATAACCATATTATATATATATATATATATATATATATATATATATATATATATATATAGTCTATAAATGGCTTTTAATCAAAGCCAGAGGATTCAAATAAACCGCTCTCATTTTTTCACACATCTTACACATTCAGTGTGGAAAAATGTGTGTAAATAGACAAATCAGTTTTTCAGTAAAATTCCGTTATTTTCCTCATGATGGCGCCGTTTGCTCAGGTTATCTATCAGCGTTTCCACCTGCTGCACCAAGCAGGCCTAATATTAGCAGTCTGCTCCAGTTCAGTGATATGGGCTGTAAATTGAGCGCTCCACTGCAATCACGTCCCGTGAAAAAAAAATAAAAAAATACATTAAAAAAGTTGTGCATAGAACCCCTCCTGGCGGTGACTGGTTCTCTTCGTCATACTGCGTCAGCCTAAACAAAAACGCTGACGTGCGCCCCTCTCCACATTATTGGTGAGCTTTAGGTGTTATTCAATCTAATCTAAAGATCCGTTAAAGCTCCCAGGACCCTCACACAACCATGCGCATCTGTCTGATTAGTCACATTTTGATGGAGGAATTAATCCCTTTAACTCTTCTTTCTGAAACTATTTTTTAGATAAGCAAATAACGAGCAATAAGGATATTTAACTCTCATAAAGAAAATGGTTATTTAACAGAAGGCCGAGGCGTCACCAGGAAGGATTCAAGGAAGACGGCAAATTATAAGACAATTGGTTTAGCCTACTTGTGGAGGAGGCACAAACCAGACACCAATATAAATCAGTTTTATTATACTCTTTTCATGTATAAGCTATTTAAAGGAAAAATGCAAGATGGTAGTTAAGGTCACTTTCGAATACAGGCATGAACTGCAACACCCCCAACCCCCAGCGTGAGGGGTGAGATGGCTTATTTGCCTAGGGGTGGCCTACCCATGGGATGTGCCCAGAAGACCTCCAAATGACGCTACGGAGCCAGGAGGCATGCAAATCTAGCTTTAGATATATAGTCAGTTCATATGCAGTATAATAAATCAAATATGTGTTTACTGTTATGGGGGCGGATTAACATAAGAATTTGTCATGCTCTAAAATCTTTACTTTTACTGTTTCAAACATTTTTTCAGAGTGGTTTACTAGACTTCCCCATCATGTGTTTACTTTTAAATAGTTGAAAACTGTCGAAAAATTAATTAGCTAATATTTCGACTGGGGGGTTGATAATGCTTGGTCTGGGTGCTGATCTGTAGGAATAAATGAGCTAAACAATTGTTGCTTATAGCACCAAAACCAACAGGGGGCCCCCAAACCATGAGGCCTTTACAACAAGTTAAGTTTGCAAATGTGTTATTTTTACTTTCAAGTGATACATCATAACTTATCTTAAGTCATGCAAAGCAAGACGTATGATCCTTTATATATATATATATATATATATATATATATATATATACCAATTTCGGATTCTTAAAACCTGTCATAATTTAATTTTGTACAATTCGGATTATTAAAAAAAGACCAAACACCCAACCAACAGTTTTTTTAAAACATGTTTTTTTGGGTTCATAAATGACGTGTAAGAATAATCATACCAAAGCAGATATCAATATCCCCCTTTCAGCTTTATAGAATAGATCAAATATACCACCATATTTGTGCTAATTACGTATTTTGTTAAAGGGGTAGATGTCTCAGAAATACTTGAAATAAAAAGGTTAACAATTATATATTTACAATAACAACATACTTTCCCCAACGTTTTCCGTGCATAATCCCACAAGGCAAGTCTAACTTCCAAAAAACGGCACTTTAAATAGCTTTAAAAAAGTTCATAAAAAACATTACATCTCTGAAACGCTATCCTGCGTCACCAGCCCGTGTTCAATTTTAGTCCCTCCTTTATTGTAGAGGTCCGGGAGACCTTGTGCCTCTGCTGTATGGCCATTAAAGTCACCCTACTCGTTACCGAACGAGCAATTACTGGAAGAGATTAGAAAATGGGACACTAAAGCATGGAAGCGGCGCAATTTGAGCCTATTCATTTCAGGGCCGGACAGCTCCGGTGGTCCCCGGAGGCCACCTCAATCAAAACCACATGGTTACATGAAACCACCAGTAGTGCCAGGAAAAAAGAAGAAAATCAAAACGCCAATTTGCCATTTCAGTGGTGGTAATCAAATAATAATTTGTGACGCGAAACAAAAAGACCTTGAACAAGTGGTAGGACCTAATCACATTTGAAACTAGTGCCTTTTTACGCATACGTTCCTTAACATTTACAACATACAGAAAGTTTTAAAGTGAACTTAAATATGTGGATGGAGGGGGGCGAGAGGGCGGGGGTCTGATGGATGCATCGACGAGGAAGGAACTGTACCATTATATTCCGGGAGGAAGACTTGATGACGTCTACAGCATCCTTAATGTGACTTGGTGAAGGGAGGAGGAAGAAGGGGAGGAGGGGGCCAAGTCTTACGATGCGCCGATAAAAATCCACGGCAATCAGCAGCACAGGACAAAAGTTTGGAGCAGCGCTATGTAGAAGAACACCCAGCGCAGATTCTTTTTTGTTTGCGATCAGACTGAGTCCCTTCAATTTCACTGTGTCTAAAAGTGAGACGGGCTGCGCTGAAGAGGGGGGGGGATATCAACATAAGGAGACCCAACGGAGGCGACTGAGCCAGGAAAGAAGTGCTGTGAGGAAGAAACGCCGTGTCTCAAACTATCTGACACGCACTAACAACAAAGCCGCGCCCGAATTACAGCCTCCACAGCACAGCGCTACACCCGCTTTTCTGCTCTAGGTATGAGCGCCTTTTTACTCTGTCAAACTGAAATTATTTTTTTGGGGGGATGTGCATCTCTAACTTTTGCAATATAGGATTAAAAAGTAAGCAAACCTAAATCATTGTATTAGGACTGTAGCTGTATAGATCACTTTTTGGGGTTAAAATAAAAAAAGAATTGCAGCCGCCGCCTGTTAATGTGATGCAACAAAGAGTGTTGATTTTCCTGTAGGGAGACTAACCCTTTTCATGTCTGTATTTCCTGAACAGCATGGCCAGTTCGAGTAAAGCCACTTTAATCTTACTCATCTACGGAATCTTAATGCACTACAGCGTCTTCTGCTCACCTATAGGACTAAATTACCCTAAGATCAGGTAGGTTTGTTCTCTTTGTCCTTCGTTATTATAGTCACTTGTCTATTTAATAATTTCAAAATTAGGTTTAACAGAATATTTTTTCGGTGTTTCAATCGTACTGTTATCCTGTGTCGTTTTATTCCGCCAAGTGCGCACAAATAGGCGCAATTTTTACGAGTTGAGCAGGAAAAAAAAATAATTTCCCCAAAGCGCACAAACGCAGGTGCTGTGTGGAAAATGCCGATGGAAATTGCGTACATGTATCAGTCCGGTGGGACGGCTCACAGAACTCCCCCTTATTAAAAATGAGAGAGCAGTCGGTGCGCTGGATAGCCCCTGGGATGACGATGGACTTGCGTCACCAAGGAGAGGCGAGGCAAAACGAATCGGAGAGCTCTACCCATTTAAGATTTATTTCTTTTCTTTTTTTCTGCTAAAACCATATCCAGAATTCAATTTGGGCGTGGTTCACTTCAATTCAGAAATTTCGCTGCTATTTTTAAGCAGTCTTTTAATAGATTTTTTTCCCTTTTGTGCCTCCACTGCCCACACTCTTATAGCCTATAGGCGATCTTTTTCAGCACCTATTGTTTCGATTTTTTAATTATTAATTAGTCTGAAGTCTGCGTTGAGATCATCGTTAGCAGCAAGTTGGAATTTAAAACAGTTTTACTATGAAAAAGGAAACTGGTTTAAAGAAGTAAATGTATGTAATTTCAAGCATTTATAAAAAATAATACCTTTTTTCTCTTCCTGTAATATAAACATATAAGGCGTGCCTGCACGCAAATTATTTTTTTTTTTTTACTGCATCGCATTTCTGATGACTGCCTTGCACGTTTCAGACTTGAAAACGACGCGTTTGATGAGGATGGCAACTCTCTGTCCGAGATGGGTTTTGACAGCGACCAGCTTGCTATACGAAGCGCCCCATCCTTAAACGACGATGCGTACAGCCTGTACTACCCGCCAGAAAAAAGGTAAATCCCACCTGAAGACGCACTGCAGCTGGGACAGAGTTCCCCGTGTAATTTGCCCTGTCTTACTTCTGTACCGAGTAGCCTCAAGTTGTTTATGTTAGGATGGCATGGAGATCACGGAGGGAGAGCATGTTCAGGTTTTTTTTAATAATCAGTATTTTTATTTCTTATTTTTTTACTGGTATTATTTTTGGAACTCATGCCGACGGGTGGGGACATGAATCATTTTGTCTGCGCCCTTTTTCAATTTCATTTATCATTATTTTTGTCATTGTTTTTTCTTTTCTTTTAAGTCTCTGATGATCTATGTGTTCTTTGGCGTTTTATCATCTCAGACCAGAAAGGCATGCTGAGGAAGAATTAGATAGAGCCTTGAGGGAGATCCTGGGTCAGTTAACAGCGAGACATTATCTGCATTCTCTGATGACTATTCGTGCAGGGTAAGGGCATTTCTCTTCAGCGTTTCTTTTTTTGTTTCTGCGCTGCACAACTTCAGGCTGCTGCATCCATCATTATATGTGTGTGATTTTTATTTATTTGTGTATTACTTTGTTGTGTTGCCTCTCTACAAAACCCACTAGAGGTCTTCATAATGCATATACTGATTTGTAAATATTAATAAAAATAAAAACGGGAGTGTTGTGCTTATTGACTCCCTAATGTGTGATTGCACAGTTATTTAATGAATTAAATATTTTGAGCCTAAACGCAAATGAAAAATCATGCGTCAGAATATCCAATAGCCTTCAAATGAATAATTGATACGCCTTTCCCCCAACATTAAATGCGCAAATTCCGTTCTTTTATTAGACATTTCCTTATTGTTCTCATGTTTTTCCAAACGAAAGAGAGAAAGAAATAGGCCCGACTTTTGATCAAGGCGTAATGATCATTAATCTTTTATTTATAATATTGATACTAATTTAAATAGACTAATTCATGCTGAATATGCTTAACTAGCGTATCTGATCACGATTTCTTTCTTGTTATGTTTTTCAAATTATTTTTCAGTGACAACAGCATGGAGGAAGAGTCAGAGCCCCTGTCCAAAAGACATTCAGATGGGATCTTCACCGACAGCTACAGCCGCTATAGAAAGCAGATGGCCGTGCAGAAATACCTGGCAGCGGTTCTCGGTAGAAGGTACAGACAGAGAGTTAGGAACAAAGGACGCCGGGTTGCCTATTTGTAGCTCCGTTAAAAGAAAGAAGGAAAGAAAGAATAAGCGCCCAAAACTGCCATCCTGTGTCGTTAACTCAAAGTCATTCAGATATATTTGACCAACAAGTGGATTGCGCCTGTGTTCTTTCAACATGTATTTATGTATGAAGTAAAGCCATTAAAATGAATATTTTATTAATAATATCGTTTTTTCTTTTCCCTTTTTGTACAAAAGCACTTGATACCGCACAGTTATAGCTACTTTGTGGACCAATATTTTTATTTTTCATGTTGAGATGTTGAAAACAACAGAAAAAAAAATGGCAAAAAAAAGATGATGATGAAATCCGAAAAAAATAGATGTGCACCTTCAACGTTTATGCGCTTGAAATCTCTAAAGATCATCCACATATGCAGAAAATAAATAGATTTTCAAAAGACAATCAAAGTATGGAATGTTACTACTTATTTTTGTAGTCTATTTTTTTAGTGTTGTTTTTTTGTTTTTGTTTACCGAACGCAGGCCCAAAGAAGCAGTGAGCATGCTACGTGAGGCGACCTGGGCTTATCATAAATGTTAGATGCTACCCATTTTTTTTTTCATTACCCCTTTAATGGGAGCTCTTTGGGTTTGGAGAGTTTTGCAAGCACTTCAGGTTTGAAAAAGTAAGATGGTTTCTGTTGGACAGCTTCTCATCTGATGGAGATCTGGATGATTTACACATTCATTCATTCTACATGTACCCTGTTTCTGTGGAAAATATGGATATTTGTTCACACATGGGCTTTTTCATGGGGATTATTGCCTTTACAGGAGATCTGGTTGCAGAAAGCACTGCCTGCTTACTTGCCTCAAAGTCATTTCACAGTAGGAGATAAATCATTCTCTATAGGACTGTATAAATAATGTTTGATCCTCAGTGTTGTAAAGCAACAGAAAAATCTGAAGAAATTGTGCTTAATCTGTTGATTGTATGCAGAGTAGCAGAGAAAATAGCAGGAAACAAAGCACAAAGGAAGCGTCAAGGTCCTAGATGCTTAAAGATGTTATTTACCTTTTATTTGGTGCATGTGGGCACGTAGACCTTATTAATTCTTGCTTAGAGACTGCATGCCTATATGTTTTTTTGCTATTTTTGTAAAGTGGGCTGCACCAAGCTCATTTCTGCAACCCTCCCCTCTGCTATATTGTGACAGAAAATGTGAATGAGGGCTGGAGGTGGTAGATACTGGAACTGCACTGACTTTTTAAATCTTTACCTCCTCTGCCACTGTCATGGTGGATATAACAGAAGCTGATTACTTTTTTTGTCTTATTGTAGCAGCATTTTAAGATTTTTGTTTTAAATTATATGGCCTTTGCTAAATTAGTGCTGTTTTTCAACTGTTAAAGAGAAGCTGATCTGTATTGGATGTTTAGTGTGCAGTGATGAGAAAAAAACAAGAGTGTTAAAGTGTGATGCAGAGATGAGACCGCGTAGAATAGGAGGAGAGAGAAAAAGAGGTTGCATAAGAAATCAGCCGCAGCACCCAAATTCAGGGAAGGCAGGATGTGTGGAAACAGAGAAGAGGTGAGGACCTCCTCTGCTTCAGTGAGATCAGGGTCAATGAGTCTGATAAAGTAGAATATCAGATGTTGAATTCCCTTCACTGTGGTTATCCTGCAGGGAAAAAGGTTTCCTCTCTCTAATGCCAAAACACAGCTGATGAAATTCACCCATTCCAACAGACAGGACACCCCCTGGGACCTTTTTGTAAGGGAACATTCCAAGTATTTATTCCCATATGCAAATGCAGCTTTGTGCTTAGTCTTGCAATCGAATAGGAAATATGAACCCGCTCTTCCTCTAATTCGGCTTTAAACCACAGGCTTTTGTGTGTGTGTGTGTGTCAAACACACGTGTATGTGTAGTGTGAGTGACCGAACACAGATGTGGAGCTGAAAACAGCTTTTGGCTTTTGTGCCTTTCTTTGATGTGAGAAACCTAAAAAAAAAGTATACATATATATATATATAAAATAACAAAAAATTCGCCACAAGTGACAGATGGCAATTTTAGTGGCCCTACGATGCTGCAGTCCATTAGCTTACATTGAAACTTCCTTTTACTCTGTGTAATTGCTCAGCTCAGTCTGCCCCAATAGTAGTAGAATTAGGCTTTTGTTTTCACAGCATGGCCAAAAAGTTTTTTGAGAATATCAACAAAAAAAAAAACATTGTAGACGAGGATATAATTTACATGTTGGTGGAGCAGGCCACATGTGTGTGTGTGTGTGTGTGTTTGTGTGTGTGGGTGCGCGCGTGTGCATGAGTTTGGGTTGTTCAGTGTCTGTGAGAGTTTGTGAACAATGACCAGTGTTTGTTTCTGTTGATTATGAGGTGTTGTTGATTGTTTTGATATTGGTCCGTAACTGATATTATCAGAAAATAGTCCCTATATATATATTCTTTACAACTCTGTGCATCACTATCTCAGATAGATAAAAAAAGGGTCTCAGAGCATAAAACAGAGATGTTGTTCAGATCATAGAAAATGCCTGTTGTTGATAGTTCTGACAGTGCCCAACGCCTTACTTCAATGTGTAAACTCCTATCTATTTGAGAACATTGTGTTTTAGAAGTTAACCTCACTGCAAGGTGGCATCGTTGAACACACACAAGACCATATTTGGGGTTTTTCCGTTTCGCAATGTTATGAAAGTGTTGTAAGATTTGTATGAATAAATTTTTGTAAACAACAAAACCCTTTCCAATCAATGTCTAATCTTTGATACTTCACCCTTCTGAGAGGAGCCACTAAAAACAGTTCAGTCACACACAGAATGATTCAAGACCTTAATATACCTACAATCACTGTAAATCTCTGAGGACGGGTCCACTCCTATTACAAATACAAATCTAAACTCACAGGAAAGAAAATTATTTTAGAAATCCTCCAGCAAACATTGAAAAAACTCTTGTGGAGTGTGTCAACTTTATGTCCACTCGAGGTAAATGATTAGTTTTCGTAGCTAAAAACATTAGACATGTAATAAAACCATGTATTAAGAACTTGAAGCACACAGAAATCAAAAGCAGAAACCAAATATTGGTGTTTATCACTGAGTAAATTTCAAATCACATGCATTGTAAGAAAAAAAGTGCACAGGGGGAGATCTTTTATGGTAATACTACTTAATTTAACCACTCACAAACCATCAATCATCACAGCTGAAGAAAGCCTTGACTCTGGACTGCACAGCAGAGCTCACATAGAGAAGGAAAGCACTTCCCTCCTGTTGTAAAAGCCATGTCTTTCTCCCCTCTCCATCCTCGGCCTTGGAGGCGCAGCTGTGTTCCGCGGGAGAGGAGGATGGGTGTGGCGACGAGTTTGTGTGTGATCTGATCCTCATCAACTGGCTGCAGCCTATGTGTTGTGCGTTTGTGTGTGTGAGTACACATTCACTAGAGCTCAACTAACCCAATCAGAGAAATGTTGCATGGCAACAGTCCACAAAGGGACACGGTTGTGTCAAGTGTGTTTGCTTTTGTCTGTTTGCAGGCCACAGTCATTCTGCATTGGAATGGAGTTCTGCATAAAACCTTGCATTTGCGACTCCACAACAGAAGATTTTAATAAGATCCAGCCATTGGAATAAACACAAGCATTATCAGCATAAAGGAACACAATACCTTCATGTTCCTGGACATATATCTTAGTTTTTTCCCTCCTGAGCAAACTGATTCATATTGTTTGCCCCACAAGTATGAAGAAGCTGACAGATTGTCAACTATCAGAGTCTGAGCCACCTATGGGAAATATAGGTTGTCTTCATTCTTTATTTACACTCTCCTGTGTGCTTTTCAGCTGTCATAAATAAAAGCAGGATGGAGCTCCTGTCAAGCGAAGATTTACAGATATGCAAGATGTTTTTAGTGACAAAACAAAGCATGTGATTATAGAGCAAATAAGGGAGGTAAAATGTCCAGACAAATATAAAATTGCCTTTAATAGGCAATATCCCATACACCCACAAGTGGATATTAAGGTAAATGCTTCAGATTGTTGGCACAGCACTGGACTGCACATGAGGGGCCACCCATGACCAATTTGTACGTAGTGTACATTAATGCTTGAATCAATAAAAGATGACTCCTCCCTCCTCTTTGTGCCACTTTACTTCTCGTCTGCGGTGTGCATCTCTCCGCCTCTCATCTCCCCCTTCAGTATATTTGCTCTGATTGATCTCATTTTCTGTTTCTTGTGGATAAAAATAAGACAAGCTCAGACCTTACCCAGCTTTAAGAGATGCAAGGCTACTATTAATATTTTCTCTGGCTCTGATCACATCATAAGCATGTCCAAAGCGTTAGAGGGGAAACGATTGAGGGGCAATTATTGTTTGGGGCTTTTCCAGTGAGGATTCCCACATTCCCCTCCAGCATCGCAGCCACACCCATCCTTCTGTGGCCCAGTGCTTTTGGAGCATGTAAAGCAAGAAGTGTGCATGTATGATTGAAATGGATCCATTGTTTGAGACTTTTCATTCTCTGCCCTTTACCAGCTCTCTCTGCCTCTCTCCTTCTGTAAGGTTTTGATTAAACACTGCTCCCCTCCTCCTCTCAAATCCCTCTTGCATTTTAGGGGTTGGAATAGAGAACTCATAAGACAGGCCCAGACACAAGCAGTGATGAAACCATCCTCCCACCCACCGCACTCCTCCTGAGTGTCAACTCATGAAATATTCAGTGGTAAGGTTTATTTTATTTATTAGAATTTTTTTTTTTGTAGTTGTGTTTTTTTTTTTTTTTTTTTTTTTTTTTGGGGGGGGGGGGGGTAATATTACGTCGTCATTAGTTTTATTGGAACTTCAGAGCATGGCAGCGGCTGAGCCCCTCAATTTACTTTTCTCCTAAACACCGACTCATGGCGAGTATTTGCCATTGAGCGCGAGGTACTCTGCTGTAAACACAACTCCTATGAGAGCAACCGAACACAGCGAGGGAGAAGTGAGTGAAGAGAGGAGGGTGTGGGCGAAGGTTTGAAGACATGGACCACTGATCAAGAGATGTTTCTAGCTTAGAGGGTTACACTTTACCTGTGCTGCTTGACTAACCAAGCGTGACCACAACTAGCTGTCATTTATTACAAGGCTTTTTGGCCAGAAATAAATAAAAAAAATAATCAAATGATTATATTATATTTCAAGGGTGTATCTCTTCTAGTTGCTGCAGAAATCAGATGAATGGGCTACACGATTGTTCATGCAAAAAAAAAAAATTAAGGTTGTAATCTGGAGAATTCAGCAGAAAAATAATTTGCTTTTATTTATCGCAGAGATAAATGTTTTTTCAATTCGTCATAGGCAGAGTTAGAGAACAGATTTTGGTCATATTTGATACTTGATCCTGCACGGATGAGTAAACTCGTGTAGCTCAATGAGTCAGAATATCATCAAAATGTAATTTATTTTAGTATTTCAAATAACAAAATGGCACTCACACATTGCATGGACTCATTACACTCAGACCAATCACAGGTTGAAATGTTTTATTTTTATTTTTTTATTGACCATGGTTTATTGATAATTGTACCCCAAGTTTCAGTTTTTCAGAGACTTAGGACAAAGATGAACACAGTATGTTAGTTTATGGTCTTTCTGCAACCTTCACAGTTGCAGAAAGACTAGTAGTTGTCCAGCAGACATGTTACAAGACATGTTAAAAACGTATTTGCCAAAGAAGTTGATTGTTCATAAAGTAATGTACAAACCTAATAATTAAATAAATGTTAAGGAGATTGAAATGTATGGAAAAAAGGGTTAAAAAACCCACACCCTTGACAGAATTGTAAAGCCCATTTAAGAGTTTGAAGGAGATCACAAGGTATGGATCACAATTGTAGTCCATTCTTATTTTCGCAGTGTTAAGGTAGTCCTATGATATACATGTGTGAACCGAAGTAATAGAAAACTACAGTGTCTTTATAATACTGTATCAAATCCAATCAGTCTTCATCAAATATTACTTAATCCTAGTGATGGAGGTGTAATATGATTCTGGTGTAAAACTGCCAGAACCTACCATCAAGATGATAATGATTTCAGCATTTGTAGCAGGTCTGTTTAGTGTTTTTCACCAGAAGAAATTAATTTAATATCATGGCAAAATTGATAGAACGTTAAAGGCTGTGAAGCTTTGTCCTATCTTTCCCCATAATATAACTCAGTAAGTTTTATGGTAATTTTTTTTTTTTTTTTTTTTTACAAAATTAGCAGATGGAATAAGTAAGTACTTACAACACTTTCAGATGGAAAACAGGAGACTCCAGTTAGTATTTGATTCAAGATGTTTAAATTGACAGCTAAATCAATTAAAAAACATTTTATCCAGATGCAGTCTTAGAGAGGCAAAAAAAATCTTGCCAAGTTAAAGGTGATAAGAAAAACAGACCCCCCCTTTGATAAAGTTAGTTTGTAAGAATGAAAGTAGAAAGGTTAGTATGCAGTCTGAAGAAAAATCTACTAAATCTGCATTAGTTACCCTTGGAACTCGATATTTCTGACCCATAAATGATGCAATGAGCTCGTTTTGGGTTCAAACCAAAATAATGGACGTCACCAGCAAAACTGAGTGTGTTGTTTCTCTGAGTACAAAGATCTTATAACCAAGTATTCTCTGCATCTACAGTCCCGCCAGAAAGAATGCAGGAAATTATAATTATTGATAACAACAATAACAGCAACTCTGTGCTACTTACAAAACAAACAGAATGAAAACAGAACATATAAATGAGTAAAAACATAAAGATGACATCTACTTCCTGGAAGTACTGGACATAGCCATCTTTACATTTGGAATCCTTCACTTACTTGACTTCTATATTCAGCATTATTTAACTTTGTTCCGTTCTTTTTTTAAATGTAAAAGCCAGGAGCAAATAACTCTTGGTTTCCTTCTGCTTATTATTAGGCTTGTGGAACAAAGTGGTTGAAAAACAGCAGGTGCGCGACTGCAGGAGAGCCTGCCGGTCTTTGAACTTCTTGGGATGTTGTTCACTAAGAAGTTTTGTTGTGAACCCTATAGGATCACAAAATGTCCATTTTGGATGTCAAAAGTACCTTTTAACATTATGTATTTGTTGTGAACCATCCTTGAATTTGAATCCAAAACAGAGTAAAATGAACAAACTAGCCTATTGCAGTTATATCATATTTGTCACTTTTGCTTCTTGTTCATTTTTTCAAACATTACTCATTGTGCTTTGGGCAAGGTTGTGCAACACTGAATTATGTATAATTTAGTTGCTGGGGGTAAAAAAACACCTAACACCCCAGCTTAAGATCTGTCAAAAGAGACATGTTTATGCTCTCTTTAGTCTTGCCTCATCTTTCTCACCTGTTTACAGATACAGAATGCTGCTCTTACTGGCATATCTGTTATTCATTGTTGAGGCTTAAGGTTGGGACAGATTTCCTGAATGAGATGAGCATTGCTGTGTGAGTTCAGTCTTGACAAAAAGTATTGCTAAATTAAGTTCAGATGAGCTTAACGTTAGTTATTTCATTCATATTCATTTAATATTTCATTTATTTCTGGTTCAGCAACTGAACATCCTAAACTATCATATTTAGTCTAAAATTAAGTTAAAAAATAGGTAATGGCATCTTTTAAAAATTAGCATATCATTTTTTGGGGTACATTTTTCTCTCTTGTCATGTATGACATAAACTTTATAACAGTGGATTTCCTTAAGCAGCTGCTCTTATTCACAAAATGTAATGCCTTTGTGTTCAAATACAAATGGGTATTTTTTTATTTAAATACAGCTGATTTAGACAGTTTCTGATTGCACTTACTTTTAGACCTCTGCCATCAAGTCAGTGTAGACAGGATTTGCCCAAAGTTTGTAATGCTCTTTAAGATGTTGTTGTCGTCAAAACACACAAAGTTAGCAAACAACTGCCAGATGATGAATGTTGAAGTTGTTCTTGACAAAATACCCAAAACACTTCCAAAAAAAATCCTTTTTATTCCACCAGATGTTTACATCATGGTTTTACTTTGCTTTTTATGCTGATTTTTATATTTTGTATAATTTGACATTGATATATGTTGTTCAACGTTTGTGACTTTTGTGTATGTGAGAGGTGCACTGTAAATAAACTTTTATTACTTACTACCTAACTCACATTTTTGATATTAGTACCACCACTAAATGAAAAATAAAATTATAAGTCAAGTTTAAAGCAAAATAAGATGCATATTTTATTTTACACAAGCTGAATCCTTATATTTACCCCCAGACACACACATGCACTTCTTGTTAGTGAATATGCTTTGGCTTTTAATGCATCACATATTCAGTTTTTCCCTTCAAAACTTTACATCTTTATTTCACTATTGAATTACTTCACGGTGAGCTGTGTTCACTTTAAGTTCAATTCATGAAAAAAAGCACATGGTTCAGATCACAGTTCTCACAAATGGGAGTTCCACTCATGAAAACATTCATGTGAATTGATGCACAGCATTGGGGATGAGATGTAATGATGAGAGAGAAAGAGTCAAAGAGATTGTAGTTGCCAAGTGTTCTCAAGAGTTAAATTTTTGCCCTGACACATACCTTGTGCTGATGTCTTTTCTCTCTCGCTTTAATGAATGCGAACTCAATATGTGTCTTTAAGGCAGTGCTTGTGTGTTAGGAAAGTTTTTAATATGTCGGCAGAATACTGGTAAAGACAGATGGATTACATGGTATTACTTCAAGGGCACAGCTCCAGACCAGACAGCCTCTGTGGACAATGAAAAAAACAATATTGTCTGGAAAGAAATTTGCTGGGGAAGAAGTTATTTCCATGGTTCAAAGCCAAATCCAGCCTTCAGTTACCTAATACATTTTATTTATATTAGAGAGATATGTATATGTATGTAACATCTTTCTTTCACCATGAATGTTCTTCCTTATGCACCTCTCAAAATGTGGGAATCCAAGAGTTCGCTTTCTCCCAGTACTCGCTTGCACAACAAAAAGGTGAGTGTTCACTTTAAGAGACTGACGCTCAAAGCAGGTACAGGCTTTCCCGTCTTTCACACGTATTCAACATAAAAGTAACTGCCTGTCAGCAAGCAACTCTTTGGGAATTGTGTGTGGCAGCTCTATAAAAAATGAAGCTCTGTGAGAGGGAAAGACATAGTACAAGAGGGAAACATGGGGAGGTGAGGCAACCAACCAGGCTCTTCATTCACACCTGTGAGCGACATCCTGTACCCCCTGGGGAGGACAACAGCCGAATATCATCTAGCATCCCTCCCCCTTTTCTCTTCTGTTGAACAACTCCCCTCCAACTCTACCCCTCCCATAATAGAGCCTTTGTTACACTGATTGACATATTGCTGAAACAGCTATAATCTTAAATCAGTACTCTGTGATGGTAAGATTATTTGTTTTGCTACTCTATAATTCAACCCTGTCATTTACCTTTTGTTGATATGAATATATCAGGTATGCAGACTTTATATTTCTGCTTGATGTGTAATGATACATATAACTGACAAGCGAGACTATGCGCAACAGAAAATGAGACAAAGAACTGTTTTCTTAATTATTGTGTTGACTTACATACCTAAAGTTTCATTAGTATACTAATATTTATATATACACTGTACAAAAGGACCAATAACCTTTTTCTTATTTTGTGACATTAAATGAGAGTAAACTAATTTAGACCTGTCAGGATTACAACAATGGTTTTACCAAATACTAATGTATCCCTTGGGTCAAAAGTAATAGGCCTCCTTCCACAAGATTCTCACACAGTTTGCTGGAATTTTGTCCTGTTACAATTTACGTAACACTAATTCTGGCCAAGAAACCGAGGCAAAACTTTGTTTTTCATTTGGATCTTTGTCTGTTGTGGTATACACACTTGACTGTGTTACCTTAACAAGCTGATCAGTAAAGTTACCCGTCCCTAAAAAGGAAATGACAGCACATGGTAAACCGTAAAAAAAATAGATTTCCCTGCATTAGAAATGTTTTTGTTCTGCATAGCATTTCTGCCTTCTCACAGTTTTTATAAAAAAAAAAAGTGCCAATCCTCTATAAAAAACATCATTGGAAAGATTCCAACCAACAGACATGTTTTGGAAGTGTATTGGTGATTATGCTGTTTGGTATAGCCATGTTTGTTCTGTCAGCTTTTTGTATTAACAGGCTTGTGCGTCAGTATTCAGTATAAATGAAGGATCAAATGAGCACCTAGGCTATATACAAGGACCCAGCTGCAGGTCAAAAGTCCTTATTTACAGTTTCAAGTATTTGTAAGAAGAAAAGTGCTTCCCAGAAATATGGCGCTCGATCAGAAACATTACAAAATCAATTCATAGTTTCATTTTATTATACACAAAAAGTGTTTCAAGAAAAACTGAAACCGCTCTACATTTCTGGAACCTAGTCAGTAAGATTAATGCAATCTGGTTTCTGTAATGTTGCTTTATTACCATAGGCAAGGCAATTAGGCATCATAATTATTTATGTACAGCTTTAGTTTGGTTTAATAAGGGACAGAAATGTCCAATCTTTTACTTTTGACCAAAAGACTATCCCACGGAGCAAATTACCAGTAAAGCATTTTTCTTTTCAATCCTCTGGATCAAATAACATATTAGCAACCAACAGCACCATGCCTGAATGACTTATATGTTATTCTGTATTGAGTAGCTGTTTCTATCATCCAAGGAAAGGAGAACATACAACCTTTTCTCCAACATAATGGAAATACATTTTTTTCTATGCTGGATGACCTCATATGTCTTGTCCTGAAACAGATGCGCTGTTGTTTACACGAGGTGACAGATGATTCTCCAGAATATCACAAAAAATAGCTTTTAATCATTTTTGGTAATTTCCTCTCCATGCAATGATTTCAGTATGTGACAATCTGAACAAAATCTGTTTTTTGACTCTTCCTCAAGCAGAAGTTGACTGTGTCTGAGCAAAAACATTCTGTCAGACCAAGAGGGATCTCTATCAGATCTATAGTTGCCAAGGTTACAAGCTTGTATGCTCTGATGCATGGTATTCAAATTTTATTTGTTCAACAATATACATAAACTTAACACATATTTGTCTCAATATAAACTTAAATTACCTAAAAAGGGTATATGTTCTTCAATAATGTAGTAATATAGGATTAGGCAGTGAAACAAGCATGAATAAACTCAACATTTATTAAGCGTTTCCTGCAGGCTCCCTTCCTGGGTCGTCTGGGATTCTTTTATCAGAAGCAGTTTGAAAACAATGCTTATGTTGGTGTAGCAAAGTTATAATTGTGTTCAGGTTTGAAACAACAATACAGTCATATACAGTGCTCTGCATAAATGAGTACATCCCACTACGTTTGTCAGAAAACCTTTAGCTTCCTTTCAGAAACATTTTGTATGATATACTATACTACAAAATACTCCAAAATATGTGGGCCATTGATTGCAAACAGGTTTTGTTCATTTGCACACACAAAAAAGTGATTTGCCTAACAAATTCATTCAAGCCCATGTTGCAAAAATGAGTACACCCCAATTATAGTCCTAGGAGAAAAGCCACATTTAAGACTACAAACTTCTAATTAACAGGCATTCAACCACAGGTGAGTCTAATGATTCATTTAAGAGGTTTCCACCAGACAGGTGACAATAAAAGGGCATTACTTAAAGAAAAGTCCTTCCCATTTCATACTGTCAGTAATGGCTCCCCATGGACGAGAAATCTGAGAAAGGAAATCCTTTCTTTACACAAAAAAGGTGAGGACTACAAGACGATCAGCAAAGCTTTACATATCAGTCAAAATACTGTAGCAAAAGTGATCAAATAATTTGAGAAGAAGTGCAACCATCTTACAGAGGCGTCCAGGTTGTCCACCGAAGTTAACACCTCGACAGGAACGTCTTCTGATAAGAAGGGTTGGAGAAAATCGCCATGCAAGTTCACTGCAGTTAGCTAAAGCAGTAGAAAGCCAAACTGGAGTGACCGTTTTCCGGGACACGATACGGTGCACATGCATGCATGGGTATCGTCCATGAATGAAGCCTCTCCTAAAACCCATGCACAAAAAAGCACGCCTAGAATTTGCTAGGGCCCATGCTGAAAAAATGAAGACTACTGGGACTCTATACTCTGATGAGACCAAGATCAATGTTTTTGGAACTAATGGTTCAAAAACTCTATGGTGCCGTAAAGGTGAGGATTTCAGAGAAAAATGCATGGTGCCTACAGTGAAACATGGTGGTTTTAGAATCAGAATCAGAATCAGAATCAGAATCGGTTTTATTGCCATTGTTTGAGAACAAGTTCACAAACTAGGAATTTTTTCCGGTACAGTTGTGCACATAAAACATTTAACATAAGTAAAAATAAAATAAAATAAAAAAAATAAAATAAAAAGAATGAGCCATAAGGCTAAAGTCTTTATAAATATTATAATCTGTATGTAATATAAAAGAACTATGAAGAGATAAACATCCTTTTAACATAAGAACAGCAGCAGGGTTCCATTCACAGATGTGCAGGTGAATGACAGCAGCAGATCTAAGTGTGATCAGACCACACAGTGCAGTAAAATAAAGTTACATAGTGCAGATGGTTCTATCCTACATGGGTCTTTAACTGAACTATCGGGTCTTGTTATTGTTCATGAGTCTGATGGCGGAGGGGAAGAAACTGTTCAGGTGGCGGGAGGTGTGGGTCTGGATGGACCGTAGCCTCCTGCCTGAGGGGAGGAGGGAGAATAGTCGGTGTCCAGGGTGAGAAGAGTCAGCTGTGATCCGACCCACACGCCTCCGGGTCCTGGAGGAGAACAGGTCCCGGAGGGATGGGAGCCTGCAGCCAATCACCTTCTCAGCAGCACGCACGATGCGCTGCAGTCGGTGTTTGTCCCGGTCTGCGGCGCCGGGGAACCACACGGTGATGGAGGAGGTGAGGATGGACTCGATGATGGCCGTGTAGAACTGCACCAGCATCTCGGTCGGCACCTTGAGTTTCCTCAGCTGCCGCAGGAAGTACATCCTCTGCTGGGCCTTCTTGATGAGGGAGCTGATGGTTGGCTCCCACTTGAGGTCCTGGGTGATGGTGGTGCCCAGGAAACGGAAGGAGTCCACGATGGAGATGGGGGTGGGAGAGTCCATCAGGGTGAGGGGATACGGTGGGGCTGTGACTTTCCTGAAGTCCATGATCATCTCCACTGTCTTCTGGGCGTTCAGCTCCAGGTTGTTGTGACTGCACCAGGAAGCCAGCCGGTCCACCTCTCTCCTGTAGGCGGACTCATCACCGTCTGAGATAAGTCCGATGAGGGTGGTGTCGTCCGCAAACTTGATCAGCTTTACGGACTGGTGACTGGAGGTGCAGCAGTTTGTATACAGCGAGAAGAGCCAGGGGGAGAGTACACAGAGAGTACATAGTGTCATTATGTGGGGCTGCATGAGTGCTGCTGGTGTTGGGGAGCTGAATTTCATTGATGGTATCATGAACTCAACAATGTACTGCTCTATACTCAATAAAAAGTTTGGAAATTGTTCTTTTGTTCATTGAGTTACTGATTAAATTCATACTTTTTAAAGGGGGTGTACTAATTTATGCAGAGCACTGTAGTAGTACTTAACCTGTACAAGACAGTTATGGAATGAATAAGTGCATCATTACACCTCTAGTCCGATTTTAAGTAATGTATCGACAGTATGTTCTCTATAGCCATGTGTTGCATGTTTACTCTTTTTTTTTAATGGAAGGCTACACATGCAATGAAGACGTTTTGAGCACTTACAGTGTTGTGAGTCTGACATATTTTTACATCCTGAAAACTTGTGGAAGCCTGGAATGTGTATACTGCAGTATTTCTTTCCTTAAGACTCACAACAGGTTTTTGTTAAATGTCAGTATACGTCACAAGATAGCAAACAGTGTGACTACAGCTTTTGGAAAAAAATGTAGCTGAAAATTAAAAGCTTTATGTTTGTATAAAAAACAAGCACATCAGTAAATCTTATGAGCACATGTTTACCCTGGATATCCAGATGTCTCGAGAGCACCGTTTGAATCGTCTCTGCAAGAGACTTAATCTTAATAGATTAGGATCTGGATTTTTCCAGGCTAGCGCATGTTAATTTTTTTTTTTATCCTGCACGTATGGCCTTCAGAGCGAGACAAAAATAATTTATCTCTCTATTAGGAATTATTATGGATTGAGAGTGACACATTCACACTAGCAACCCACCCCCAAAATTTAATGACTTTAAATAACAAAACTGTCAACCTAACCATGCAGCAACTGTTTGCATATCGTCGGACATGTTCACTGAGTTGCTGGGTTCGTCTCTGTCTCTGTTATTTGTTGTCTCAGTGGGACAACTCATGCTTGTTTGTTTCAAGATTTGGCAGTAGCTGCAGTCCAGTGACATCATCTTGGACTCATCTCACAGTCAATACTGGAAAATGCAGTATAATAACTCGGCAAAGACAACTAAGAAACAATAATGTCTGTAAATACAAAACACACAGGCGATAATTACCCTGATTTTATTTTAATTAGCTTTAAAAGAGAACATTCTCTCAAATGTTCCTTAAAATATGCATTCCAGTTCTGGAAAAAAACAAAGCAACCTAAAGAAGATCAAGAATAACTGTTTTATCAGCTCAATTCAACAATGTTGTAAAGTTTAACTTTCATGCAACCATCACAAACATAAATATAGTGTTATAGAGTTTAATAGTGCTTTTTAACTTTTAAGTTTTTATCTTTTTAGGAGAAACAAAATACAATCTAATGATTTTAATCACTTAGAATTGGATACACAAGTTATTATTAGCTTGCTCGACCGTGGCTCAGGAGCTAGGAGTTCACCCTGTAACACCAGGGTTGGTGGTTTGAACCCCAATTCTGTCTGTCTCGGTCGCTGTGTCCTTGGGCAAGACACTTCACTCACCTTGTTTTCTGGTAGGGGTCAGAGTGTCATCAGAATTTGGCAACCATGAATCTATCCTCTCTATTAGGAGATTTTAATATTCACATATGCTGCCCTGGCAAGCCGTTGGTTTGAGACTTTTGTAATTTATTGGAGGCTTTTGGGCTGGATCAGCTTTATGTATTGACAATGATGCTTGTTTTTCTGATCATTCCCCTGTTTTATTCTGAATTAATGTCACTTGATTCACATCATCTAATCGTATGCGCTTGCCCAGATCACATGCTGTAACTTTCTCTACTGGGGCTCTGTTTTCATCCCTTTACACTGACCTATCCATCTCATCTGTAGTTTCTTCTGGTCCGGAGGTGCTACTACGGTTCTTCCAGTCGTGCTGCCTCACGGTGCTGGACCAGGTAGCCCCCTTGAGGGCTAAACACCGCTTTATTAGAGCTGACCCCTGGCTTAATTCTTGTATTTGCTCTGCCAGGCATAAATGCAGAAAGCAAGAGTGAAGATGGAAAAAGGTTAGTGATCAGGCTTCTTTCCTTCTTCTGAGGGAATCCTGGAGATCTTATCAACGGGTGGTAAGGAGCATCCATTATAGTTATTCCTCCTATTCCTCCTATCCAGTATAATTAGTAAGCACTCAGGAAACCAGCGCGTCCTATTTTCTAACCTGAATGCAGTCATTTCTACAAAGGTTTCCCTTTTTAACGTCTCAGACAAGCTCTGTACTCGTTTCTTAAATTTCTTCGTCACAAAGATTTCTAACATTAGGGCTCAGATCCTCCTTTCGCCTGCTGTTCTGCCTGTGCAGACCGACCTATTGTATTCTTTTGATTTCTTTCCAACCATTTCATTTTCTTTCCTGTGGGACTGGGTGGCTGAGTTGAAGCCCTCTGGCTCCCCAACCGATGTTTTGCCCCCTGGTCTGCTCAAGGAGGTTTTTCCTGCCGTCAGTCACTCTATTCTTGGTATCATCAACTGTAGCCTGAGAATTGGGATAGTTCCACTGCTGCTTAGATTTGCTGTGGTGCAACCAGTATTGAAAAGGCCAGGGCTGGACGCAACCTCCTTGAGTAACTTCCGTCCGATTTCTAAATTGCCATTTCTTGCAAAGCTTTTAGAGAAGGTGGTTTTTACTCAGCTCTCTGACTATTTAGATGTTTTTAATATACTAGATCCTCTTCAATACGGTTTCCGTCCTTTGCACATCACTGAGACGGTGCTCCGCAAAGTATTTAATTTTATTTTTCTTGCTTCTGGTTCTGGTTCGCATGTCCTACTTGTGTGGTTGGACCTCTCGGCGGCCTTCGACACAGTGGACCATGGGACCTTGCTGTCTCGACTGCATCATTTATCTTGCCTGTGGGGTTCCTCAGGGCTCCATACTCGGAGCCCTTCTTTTTAACATCTATATCCTGCCCTTGGCTGCCATTTTTAGACTGCATCATGTGTCCTATCATTTGTATGCCGATGACTGTCAGCTGTATTTGTCTCTAACATTGCAGGCCTTGCTCCAGCCAGTTATTGACTGCTTAAATGATGTGAAATCTTGACTTTCTGCCAATTTCCTTCATTTAAATACCTCCAACCTGTAGGGTCTTGTTTTTCATCCTAGTTCGACCTCTACTTTTAACCCAGTCTTACCGCCCTGCCTTGCCAAGTTGATTAAACCGACCGTTAAAAATCTGGGTGTTGTGATGGATTCACTACTCAGAAATGGATGCTCACATTAATCAGGTGGTCAAAGCTTGTTCTTTTCAGCTCCGTCATCTATTCATGCTTAAGTAGATCCTGAGTAACAGGATTCGCAATCTGTGGTCCATGCATTCATTACCTCTCGGCTGGACTACGTCGATTCCATTTTATATGGCACTTCGTCCTCCTCCATTGTGCACCTTCAATTGGTCCAGAACGCCGCAGCCCAATTTTTGATGGGGACAGGACGGAGGCAGCATATTACTCCTGTCCTGGCCCAGCTCCATTGGCTTCCGGTTCGCTACCGAATTAAATTTAAATTATTATTATTGGGTTTTAAATCACTCCATGCCCTGGCTCCTCTGTACCTGTCACAGCTGCTTCACCCTTATGTGTCTGCGCGTGCCCTGAGATCAGCAGATCATGTCTGCTGCAGGTCCCGAATGGCTGGTTTTAATCTCGCAGTGAGCGTGCGATTTCGATTTGTGCCCCTAAACTGTGGAACCAGCTCTCCCAAACTGTCCGACTAGCCCCTTCCCTTCCTATCTTTAAGTCCCGTTTAAACTAATTTTACTTACTAGCTTTTAATCTCGTAAGTTTCTCGAGTAGTTTGTTTGTGTCTGTGTTTTTGTCTTGTTTTCTACTCTGCATGACAAATTTGATTCTATTGCATATGTTATTCTTTTTTGCTTGCCCTAGTTTAGCCTCAACTGTACAGCACTTTGGTCGGCTTTGGTCGTGCCTATATCTAAAACGTCACAAAACAATGCATGTTATTTAAAATGGTAATCACTCACCATGCCAGTGCTAAGAAATACTGGCATCATTTTAAGGTTATATAAAACTTTGAGACATAAATAAGTCCTCCACACTGCAGCATCAAAATATTCCATATGAAATGTCTTAAAATAACAGGGAGGTTAAATATGGAGCTGATACTCCTTATAACAAGTTGACGTCATTGTAAAGAGTTTGCATCATGTGATGGGCTGAAAGCATTTAAGCTCTGTACATTTAGAAATTATCCATCAATCCATCCATGATCTATTCCAATTTTCTTTGAGGGGTCCATTGCAGCTTAGAAATAATCCTTGAAAAAAACTGTATTTCTGAGCTTCAAATGAAGTCAAAACAATGGCCCTTGTAACTATGACAACCACAACAGCTACGATTGTTTAATAAGCTTTTGCATCTGTGTGTGCTTAAAAAAATACAAAAATAAATAAAACTTCTTAAAATGCATGCTTTATCCAGCCTAAAAGTACAACTGTAATAGATCGAGTAAAAGTACATTGGTTGAAGCAGGACGAAATTGCTTACAGGAGTGCAGGACCCAAATGTGCCATGAACAGATTTTAGTAACAAAACAAAAATGAACAAATTTACAAGGGAGACACCAGAAAAAGCATAAATTACAATCAGGGCAGTGTAACTGAAGAATACAGCCATGAGAAAACTAGGTTATATACAGAGGTGATGTGATTAATGACATGGAAACCACGTGAGTGTAATCAGAATAATCCGAATGTTGGGCAGCTTTGAAAGATTAATTAACAGAGATATCATGCAAGGAGCTTAACTTAGACATTAGATGATCTATTAATCAAAAATGGAAACACCCTAATACAGGAAAATAAACCTAACTGCTCAGATTAAACAGCACAAGAAATAAGTAAGAAACTAAAATCAAAGTAATTAACTTAGTATTGTAAGACTTTCCTAACATAAATAAACCCAGAAAGGATCAGAACACATACACTAATGAAACCAAAGCCCAAACACCCAGTCATCACGACCAAAACATCAAGAAATTATTGTGCGAAAGCCTGGGTTTCTTTGGTCTTCTTTGAATTAATGGAATCCCTTTTAACTCATAATATCTCACTTTTTCCTAAAATTACAAATCATGCAATTCTCCAAACAACTCTTTACATAAGTGGAGCCTGAGCATGTTATTAGACACCTGAGGGTCCATGTTGATGATGCCATGGATGTAATTATGCTATTAGTATACAAGCCCTCTGTCATTCCACCCTCCAGGTCAGTTTCCTTATCCAAGGCTGACTGCACCTTAACTGGATGCACACTGAGAAACAGCTGTCACTCAGTAGAGCCTCATAGGTGTCCATCACAAAGGCCTGTGGATTCAGAATTCTCACCATCTGCTGCTGTTTCGCAGGGCAAGCAATGTAGTCAAGCCTATTTCATTTCTCTTGCTTGGTGTGGGAGGTATCGTCACTGACTGACAGCAGCTTGTGAGCATGTTCGGAGCCATATGGGCAAAAACTGACTGTCGCATGTTGGCAAATGGCAAAACTATTACTGCTTCAGAGGGAGTGTAAAAATTAACACTCTGCAAGACAGCTGCCTCTTTTGTCACATTAAAGATTTATGTAAAAATTCTAAACCACCAGTCTTGAGACAAACAATCCTTATGTTTTTAACAGAAGAAGCCAATGTAAATAGCTTTTTGATCAATCTTCAGTAAGGCAGGACATGTTTGAATACTAACAGTCTAAATACTAACTCCTACATAACTGTCACAACTCTTTAACCAGCTTTTTTCCTACATGCATTGAGCAAATGATTTACAGGGGCATTACCAGTCCTTATCTGTTTCAAATGCCAAAGCTTATTCCTAAAGTCTTGTTTTCTTTAAGTTTGATAAAAATTGGAGATGCCTTGGAACTCTTAAAGTGAATGAGCTAATAAGGGTTTTTGTGAAGATTAATGGAATTTCCAATAGGCAGTTTAACCAAGGTGATAATTGATCTTCTTCTAAATATAGTGTTGCCAATTAATATTTAAACTACCCTAGCAACTTTAATTTTTAACCAATCTGGCAATAGGTCTTAACATTAGGTTTTCTGTTGTTATTGAGAAGTTTTGAATTCTTGAATTAAAAGCAAATGTTTTTACTGCACTTTTAAAAAGGACCGGGTTATGTTGTGCCCCAATGTCGAAAAACACTGGACTAGTCCTCTAGCAGCAGTTTCTTATTCTTCCAGGTCCAAACTTCTTTCCAGTCCTATCTGGCAGTGTAGTACTCAGAATTGGTGTCTGAGTACCAAGAACAAATCCAACAGATTTACCTTCTTAAGCAGAGCATCACAGCTTTTGCTATAGTACTCCACTTGCTATATGTAAACCTGTTTGAACTGTGCTATGGAGTAAAAACTAAGTAGTAAATTAAGGTTATTCAAAATTCATTAAGTCTAAAAGCAGGGTGTGATTGACTCAAAAGGTGAATAAATATGATAAATATAATTCCGGTTAAAAAACATTCCTTAGCCATTTAAAACGCATTGGGGTTAAAAACATTTATTTCTTGTTAAGATAAAACTAGTTTTAAGGAGACTAAAATATGTTTGTCAGTTTTACTACGTTCAGTGAATGTTCTACAAGTTTGTTTATAATGTACATAGATGCACCATGGAGTGTTCACAACTTACTCTCAGGTGATGTTATTGTGTTAATCTTGTTCTATTTTGTTTTGCACTGGATATAGCATTTTTTGCTGACCAATCAGAGCTTAGTGGGTGGGAGTAAAGCCTAGTTTATACTTCTCCAACAGCAAATTTGCATGCAGACATATTGACATAGATGCTTTTTGTTTATGGTTCTCAGCTTCTTTCGTTCCATTCTCCATTAGTTTTTCAGTGTTGCATAGCAGTCCTTGGTAAATGTCCTTGTTTTAATGTTTTATCCTGTGTGAGAACGATGCAGGGTGGTAAATTAAGCAATGCTAAATGCAACCAGCATATTAGTGTTCTAATGCTTTGTAGCATCCATTTCAACTTGGTAGTAGTTAATGTTGTTTTTAAGTGCTAACATTAGTACTCTTAAAGCCTCAATAAGATGTCAAAATTTGTTCTATATAGGAATATATTTGGACTGAAAGCTGTTAATGTGTGCATAGGACCAGAAGCTAATCTATGGACCCGCTGCAAGAGCAGAGGTTGTCTGTTTAGTCATTTGATGTGACCTATGAGGGTGCTGCCGAGGAAGGACCTGGAGTTCACATTAGCATCATCTTGCCCACTCATCTGTTAAGCTGCACATTAAAGGGAATCCAACACCTTTCCCTTCCCCATCCAAACTGAAACTTAAAGGATTTGTGAGTACCAAAAAAAAGCTTGAACAGTGCACATTCTTTTATTTTATTTGCTCACTGAGCAAAGTGGCTGTTTGTTTTGGGCCACTACCCACCCGAGTTTCAGTTGAGGACTGCAACTGGTAAATTTGGGGTTGAAATTAAATTCAAGTAGTACTGTCGGAATAATTATTATGAAATCGGAGATGAAAAACATAGTTTTAGCTGATACCATTGAGAGAGAAATCTGTGAGGTTATTTTCAAAATTTTATTTCCTCATGTATGTGATTCAAAGTTGTATACCTAGTTTTCTACACTAAATTTCAATAAAAATTTAAATTCTGCATCTAAGTTTTCTTTTTTTATTTACTTTAAGGCCTTTGATATTTGTAGGGGAGTCGAACGTACCTCATTTAAAAATTTGATTTACTGAGTGACATGTAAACTGGGACTCAGCTCCCAACAGGGGGAAAGCCCTTAGTCTGATTACTCCAAAAAGCTTGATATAGATGTGCATGTAAATGTACTGAGAGATGTGTCCCATTTGCTTTAAGAGAAGTTGTTTTTAGGTACAACTCTGATGATAGATCAGATCATCCCGCTGTTTATCAAGGATAAACAGTTCTGAATAACAAAGTTTTAACATATGCTACATTGTCAAGAATTTCCAGTAAAAAAAAAATAGAAATCTGTACACAATCTGTTTAATGTTTGTGAATTGCGTCAGTTAAGTGGGCTATAAGATGAATTAATGACCAACCAGTGTGGACCGTGTAAAACAGGAAGAGTTATTCTCAATCCTGAGAGCCACAGAACTAAAGGGAAAATGTCCAGTTTATGTATTCAAGGCATATAGCAACATTTCCTTGGGGATGATAAAGTCCAGAACAGACAGTATAACACTATACACTTATGTAGTTTATGAAGAAAGAAAGGCAGTGAAAGACAGACAGTGACTTTGGGATGATACCCTCATGGAAAGAATCTATATAAACATATATGTTTTAATATATGTTTTGAATATATGTGACATACATCAAATTGGCTGTTTTCCTATATTATGTAGGAAAACAGCCAATTTTGTATATGTCACATATGTTCAAACTGTACATGGTTATATAGGTTGTTTTTTTGTGGTGTGACAAGGTGCACAGCTGCTTCAGTTGTTTTTAGGAAAAGAGGTAAATGAAACCAGGGGTAAGACTTGTACCCCAGTAGACCAGATGAGAGTCATGCATGTTTACCACTCATCCAACAGGACAATGCTATCTGTTGGAATTATAATGGCAAGACCTCCACAGTATCACACTTCTAAAAGTATTTTCCTGAAAATATATTTGAGAGAACTTGCATATAATTGGCATATATACGCATATATGTGGCATATATATATATTATATGTGCTTATATGGGTATATAGGCAGCACATATGTGTATATAAACTGCATATTGGCTTAATATATGCGCATATATCCTCATATAGGTTCTTTCCATGTGGGTATAAAATTTTACTAGCTCAAAAAACCTAAATAATGAATTAAAGGAAAGGGATAACATGTGAAACACATACCCAAAAATATGTTATCACACCTCCCTACAGTATGTACTTACACAGTGCATGCTCACCCACACATGCTCATTAATTCTTCTTTCCCAGACTTAGTTATGTGAAAAAAAGTATCACAAGGACAACATCTTAAAAGAAAAAGTTGCATTAATTAGAGCAACCCTTCCAAATGCAAAACATAATGTTGAAAATGTGAACTGTGTTAATACACAGACAATCCAAAAATGAAAGGTGATACATTTTTGGTATTGTGCTCACGTAACTTCTTTATAAGATGATTAATACGTCAATTGAACAAAAATCTATACTTCTTTAAAGCTTAACCCAGCATAAGTTCAAAAAAAGAAAGAGGCAGTAATACACTCAAACAGGATTGGTAAAGACAAAATCAAAATTTAAAACAGTAAAAAAATACTTGCAGGACTTTATTAATTTAATTATGGTCAAGAATCATTTAAATGATCAGTAGCCTACAGGCTGATGAAACTGAACCCCTGATAAATGTTGTTGGTCAGCTGAGATTTTATTATGATAAACGACCAATTTTTCCCTAAAATGTGGCTCCATGTTTTTTAGTGTTGCTTGCAGAACTATAGCAAAACTATAGTTATAGTAAGTATACATTATGTTTTTTATCAAATTGATCTGGCATTTTCCTATGAGTAATTTTTTTTTTTTTCACAGCTACTTCTGGTCTGTCATGTGCACTGCTCTAGCTGTAGTCCCATGTTTATGAAGCAGAAAGTGCTTGTTCTATCCTTTTTGTCTGCTTATGATTGAACTAAACCTTTAGGAAGAATTGAACTGGGTCGTAGTACTGACAAACACCTATTTTTGAATGATTCTCATTAAATTATGGGGAAAACAATCCTGAATGGGACAGTTTTATTTGTTTCTATAGCAGTTTTTCAAATGCTATATTTTGTATGTCAGAGCATGATTCTCTGTCTCTAATTCTCAATGTTTTAAAAATAAATGTTTCCATATTTGATATGATATACTATATAATTCAGTATCAAACTAATGCGGCTGTGCTACATTATTTTCAATGGAATAAAAAATAGCATTCTCTTATGTAAGAGCATATCATTTTAAGTCAAGTTTATTTGTATAGAACATCTTAGCAACAAGGCAGTTCAAAGGGCTCATATGATAAAAAACAACAACACAACAAGCAAACAAAAAAGTAATTACAGTGACAAAATAAAGAGGTCATGAAAAGCATGGCCAGAACAGAACATGCAAAGCAAAATCCAGCACTACGAAAAATATTTTCAGTTTATACAGGGCACAAATTGAGAGTGCATTGATTTTTAGGTGTAACAACTTCCTTGGTCAGCAACATTCTATTTCTGGATGCATCATATCATCAAAAAGCCAATGAGACTTGCTTTGCGCTGACGGACATTACATTACCTTGTCTTCCTTCTAGTCCCAGTGATTTATTTCTATCAAAGCACTCCAAACTATATTGCCATTTAAGTTAAATTTAGGTTACCCAGAGAGACTGTATGAAGGCATACCTACTTGTTGTTCTGCTGTGGTGGCGGCTCTGTATTCCCCATTAATTGCCTATCCTCTTCAGAATTCCTTCTGCAAGCAGTCTTATCAGGCCGTGTGACACATTACCTAGCAAGCATGAATGAAAACGGATGGTAATGAGCAGTACTTTTTCTATGCGTCAGCAGACATTCATAAGTGGTAAAGTGGAAACAGGAACTTTGTGGCTTGCACATGAATGCTTGAACACATAAAACAACTGCAAAAATGTCAATTTGATCTTCGAGAGCTTAGCATGCAGCAATTCCCAAGATGAAATGGGATCGGAAAATCTTGAGTGCATGTCAGTATGACAGTGACAGATAAATTGTTAAAAAGAATTTAACTCGTCTTCTTAGGAATTGATTCTCAGTATATGTTTACAGTGAAGATAGAAAAGTCAGTGTCAAAATGTAATACTTTTCCAGAGTGAAGTTTTCAGTTATTTCTCCTTTTTAACTAATATTAAGGTATTACCTAAAAAACTTGACTTACAATGATAAAGCTTTGGTTACGAAGCAGATTTAGGAGTTTTGTGATGTTTGTTTTAATTTTGCTGATGATATTGAGCTATGCTGGTCATTTAAGCTACCTGATGCCACTTTGATTACTGTACCAGAGTGTCATATCTGCAATTAAAATTGCAACTGGGTAATTTAAGACATCTGTGGAAATGTGGCATAAACTATGTAGATGTTATTTTGGATGAGGTCATTTTCTCTGGAGCTGTATTTAAAACAACTTTATTTATATGAGGAATATCTCAAAATTTTGGGCAATTGTGTCAACAACAGAGCTTGAAATTATATGTGCTATACACAACTAGACTATTGTAATAGCCTGTTTACTTTTTACAATAAGACAGAGCTGGCTCATCTTAAGGTTTTCAGAAACTCTACCGTGAGACTACTGACTTGCTCAAATACAGGAACTCATTTAACTCTTTGTTTTAAAGTTGCTAGAATAGCTTCCAATCAGATCTAGGTTCTATTTTAGATAGATAGATAGATAGATAGATAGATAGATACTTTATTCATCTCCAAGAGAAATTCACAGTTCTAGCAGCTTAGCAGTTTAGTCTTAAACTTCAGAGCTTTATATGAACAGGTTTCTTCCTATTTTATGGAATTAATCATGACACTTATTTGACTCTGTGGTTGCATCAGCCATCTATTTTTTGTTATAGTATGTTGGAGCAGCAGTTGGATAAGCTCATCATCAGCTCTGTTCTAGAATGCCCCTTGGATCCAGTCTAGGTGGCAGACAGAAGGACTTTGTCCAAAATAACATG
Source organism: Apricaphanius iberus (assembly GCA_028564705.1). Classification (NCBI taxonomy): domain Eukaryota; kingdom Metazoa; phylum Chordata; class Actinopteri; order Cyprinodontiformes; family Aphaniidae; genus Apricaphanius; species Apricaphanius iberus. The sequence goes on from JAPXFQ010002340.1 coordinate 292,759, forward strand.
ATTGATGGACAAAGTCTCCCACCCCATTCATGAAGATTTTACTGTGTTGCAGAGCTCCTTTAGTAACAGACTGCTGCATCCTAGGTGCATTAAAAAGCATTTTCACAGTTTTTTCATCCCTGCAACTATTAGACTTTATAACCAGAGTTGCTACCAACAAGCTCAGTAATGTTTACACCTCTGTTGGAATTTGCACTGTTTAACTGACTTAACATTTTGCTGCTGTTATTTGAACATCTGTTTTTTCACAGTATATTTTCTGGAAAATTTCCGGAAATAATTTTGACCTACAAGCAGTCCATTTGTACTACATTTGAAAATCTGGTCACATTTAAAATGCTACAAGGGGCGTTTTCTCTTTTTAATAAATGTCAGAGTTTTAACACATCATCTAACAAAATAATCAGTCTTGTAAAATTAAAGACCACATCTGAGCAGTTATTTCAGATTCCTTGAACAATAATCTAAAAGAAAAGCTGGACTGACAAAACCGGGAAGGAAGGAAGGAAGGAAGGAAGGAAGGAAGGAAGGAAGGAAGGAAGGAAGGAAGGAAGGAAGGAAGGAATAGGGAATAAAGTCCTAGAAAATACCTAGATTAAAATCTATCCTCTTACTTTTCGAGGCCTTGTTAAATCCGGAGAATACACAAGTCCCATTTTACCATTTTGCCAGAGATTTTGGTAACTACACTTTAAGAATGTCATCTAATGACAGTGTGAGGAACGATTTCCCTGAGCCATGAAAAATCCTCTCCAGAGAAAAGCTCTGAACAATCAATGAATTCTGATTAAATCACTAGTAGCGACGGTGAGGGGCCGCTACAGATGAGACGCTTGTCTGTTGGTGAGGTGACGTGATTCATCACAACCCTGAGAGTCATTCATTCCCTATTGGGCGGCCGTCCCTCTAAACCTCTGGGTCAGCCCCACGATAAATATAGATGTTGACACACAGATTCTACCAGTCATAGGAGCAGACGATTCATGTTGTGGGTGGGCTGAATCTGGCCCCATGTCCACACCTGACACCCTCCAATTATATGTGACAGATGCTTGGCGCGTGTACACGCACATTAATACTCTGCAGGGTGGAATCAAATCTCCATATCTGACTGTGGGTACCCCACCACCAGCCCCCTACTGCTTCGTTTTCTTTTGTTCTCTCAATGTAAGTGACCAGATGCGGCCCTTCTACAAATTTAATAAGGATTATGAGATGACAGTGTGTATGGATGTCTGTTTGTCGGATAAACTTTAACATTCATCGAGTTTGTTAGATGATTGCTTATATATTACACATATATGAAACTAAATAAGTGTATTTGTTTGTATCTGAGTGGTGAGAGTGACAGAATTGTACTAACCCTTTATAGATAGGTTTCTCCAAATCATCTTATTAGCAGGCTCCATGTGTCAGTGGTTAATCCCTCAGTCTCTCAAGGGATGCCCCCATCCGACTACCCTCCTCCTGTCAGCCCCTCATCACCACCTCCACAGATGGGTCCTTTTATTTCCCCGCAGAATACTAATGACGCCCATTGAAGGATTCCAAAGGGTTGGTCTCTTCCCTTAATACCAGCCGTGGAGCTGAATGATGTAATGATGCAAGCAGTGGCCAGGGGAGGGAAAAGGGAGGGATTTAGGAGCAAACATACAACAGCTTATACAAACAAAGATTTTCTCCATTGACTTTTAAGTGGCTCCTTTTGAATTCATGCTTTGTCAGGCCTGTCTTTTAGAACATTATAATCATTGAATTAATTCTAAAAAACTCATTGTGCAAATATTTTATAGATGTATTCATTTAGAATCCACAATTATTTACAAAGATTTGTAACTACTTTTCTTGATAACAGTACATTCTGTTTTAGAAACAATAAAAGATCAACAGAACTACAAAACCCACCCACCATTCTCTCTCTAAACAATGTATACAGTGACATTTAATTTGATATTTACAATAAGCATTGTTTTCTGTGTGTCAGAATGATAAATATATGATTAAATAGGTGCCGGGTTTATGTTTTTATTTGTAGACAAACCATAGAAGAATAGTCCTGATCAGTCCCTCAATAATGAGTGCAGTATGATGACATTTTTTTTAATACAGTGTTTCTGGTTTGGACGTTCTGTTGATTTCTAGTTTTGTTTCACTATATACTTTTTTCCTGAGGTAGTTGCAAGTAAAAAAAAAGTATTTTTGACTGGAATGTAAGTTTGGGATTGCAACTTCACCAAGTATCCAAATGTTAGATTTAGAGTCCACACACCTCTGAGTTTATTTATATCACAGCTTTCCAGTAAACTGTAACTGTGCACAACTCCAAAACATATGAAGAATATCAAGATGAACAAGATTGGTACAGGTGGGTACAGGTAAAAGATACCTTCTCTTAGTTTGCTTAGTCTACATAGAGTGTAATACGTTCGGTGGATAATATCGGAATTTTCGGGTTATTGAGTAAACCTGAATATAAAACGCAGCAACAGAATGTTAGAAGAAAATTGATTTTGTACATATATGGGCCAAACCTCAATATAAGTCACATATGTCCATGTAACATGAGATATTTACAAAAAAGATGATACACATAAGACTTTGTTTCTTTTAATTTAAGATGTGCTTTGTTTTTTTTATTTTTTGTTTCCTTTTCAAACTCGACAGTAGGACATCAACATTACACAACAGTAACATGTTGTGTTAGAAAATGAAATATACTTTCTCCTACCAAAGTCATTGGTTACCATCTTCATCTTCTTCTTCCTGACCAAAGCCATTTAAGTCATTGTCTTCAGTGTTTTTATGTCCTCTTAAAGCTTTTTTTGTATTTTTTAAATTGATTCATTTCTTCCTGCTGCCTGCTCCTACGTCTCACCATCGATTAATTGATGTCAAGCTTACATGCAGTAGCTCTATATCCTGCTTTGACGGCCCACTCAAATGCCTTTAACTTAAAAGCCTAATTTCTTTGTCTGTTTTCCATGATGAGGGTGTGTGCATGAAAATTGCTGGTAGTGTCTTATTTGGCGCATAATCTTTCCCCATATCTCTATCTTACTTTTGGATTTCCTGCTATAGTGTTCACCGGAGGCCGTTAGCCAGTAAAAATCAATAAATTAGCTGTTTTGTTGGATCGGACACAGGGTCCAAGGCATGTGAAAAAGTACATTTAAGTCCGAAAAATTGGGGTAAATTGATTTGGTCGGTGACTGGTAGACACCAAACCTGCCTGAAACCAATTTAGCAATCCGCTCCAGTTATTGTCTTTTTACACTAAACAAAAATATAAACACAACACACACCTATACATACACATTTTTTGCTCCTATTTTTCATATACTGAATTCAGAGATTTGAAACATTTTCTTCATGCACAAAAGACATGTTACTATCAAATACTGCGCACAAATCTATCTGAATATGTTGGTGAGCACTTTTCCTTTGCCAACATAATCTAATTTACCTCACAGGTGTGGCATATCAAGGTGATGATTAGACAGCATGAATATTACTCAAGTCTGGCTTAAATCAATAAAGCTGAAATGAATCGAATACTATTTACTATAAACTGGAGGAATATTTTTGGTGGTCTGTTAGCCAGTGGTTGCATATCTCAGCACAAAACAGAATGTGACTGCTGTCATGTATCAAAAGTAACCAAGATATGAGTTTAAAATGAATGTGGAAAACTTCGCTAATCTACATTTTACAAGTACATTGGTTTATAAGGATTATAGTAATGAAAATAATACTTTAAAAGGACATCTAGTTGTTGAAGTTTTTGGCCAGTTAGGGCTACTATAGCTAATCTACATACTACTTAACTTTATATCAATTTTAGGGACTATGGTCATATAAAAATATCTACTCAATTTTTAACTTATTTGACAAGAATAAGAATAAGATGTATACAGAGGGGTAAAAAATATTTGTCATCCACTAATTGTGAAAGTTGTCCCACTTAAAAAGATGAGAGATGTCTGTTATTTTTATCATAGGTACAGGTCATTTGTGAGAGACAGAATATCAAAAAAGAAATCCAGAAAATCATAATTTTTGATTTATAAATAAAAAAGTTGACATGTGTTTGGTCTGGTGGTATCAGCCTGTTATGTTCTTCAAGTTGATGTACTTGTGCAATCTGCATTTCTCCTTCTCATTTTCTCTAAAATGCCCTAAAGCCAAAAGATAATTAAGTTATTAATGAAGCTGCAGCCAACAATATATAGTTGCGTTTTTTTTTTAATTAACAGAATTTTGTATTTTATTATCCATCCATCCATCCATTTTCTGAACCGCTTAGTCCTCCAGGGGTCGTGGGGGGGCTGGTGCCTATCTCCAGCTGTCAACGTGCGAGAGGCGGGGTACACCCAGGACAGGCCGCCAGTTGATCACAGGGCCACATAGAGACAGACAGGACAAACAACCATGCACGCAAACACCCACACCTAAGGACAATTTAGAGTGATGAATTAAGCTTTTGGACTGTTTGGACTGAAGTACCCGGAGGGAACCCATGCATGCACGGGGAGAACATGCAAACTCCATGCAGAAAGGCCCTGGGCCGGGATACAAACCCACAACCTTCTTGCTGCAAGGCAACAGTGCACCACTGCACCACCATGCAGGCCTCTTTTATTATTATTTTGTTATTTTTATCTTAAAAAAGAGCAAAACAAAGAGAATAAGATGAATGAATGCATTGATAAATTACTGAATAAAAGAATGAATGAACTGAGAATGCTAAAAGTGATTTCAATTAGGCAGGCCCAAGCTTGGTTGGCCCACCTAAAATATCATGCCTGGTCAGCAGGGAGTTAAATAAATAAAAAAAATCACCAAATGTTTTCCTGTAACCTTTACCAAAGGGGTTTTGTTTTCTGACTTCAACTACTCACACATGACTCTGGATGTAAACTTCAGACTCTGACATGACACAGCAACTTAATGTAATGTCTAGGAGACAAAGTGGTTTATGTTCAGAATGGACATTTAAAGCCATCGAAACATCCATCCATCCATTTTCTGAACCGCTTAATCCTCAAGGGGTCGCGGGGGGCTGGTGCCTATCTCCAGCTGTCAACGGGCGAAAGGCGAGGTACACCCTGGACAGGTCGCCAGTCCATCACAGGCCATTCGAAACAATGATGGTTTTAATTAGATAATACCTATAATGAAATAAAGCTGGGAAAAAGTTGATCATTAACCTCCCATGTTACAGCAAAAACATTTGGTTCTTACTGAGCCGGGAGTGAAATTACAGTGCTGTAAGAAGTCTGAGGATATGGCAGAGATCTTTCAGGTAGCCACAAACACACATGTAGCTGATGTCTTGAAATGAGAAACACATCAAATAATCACTAAAAAGGAATAAAGATTGGGAATTAGTTTTGTACTTTTTTTCCTAACAATGCAGGACAATAACTCACTGACTCAGTCACTTTGCAATCTGCAGAAAACACAAATTAAAGTCAACTAATCTAAGGGTGAAATGAATGACAGACCTTAGCAGAACTTTTTACAACTCCCCAACGAAATAACAATAGCTATTTGCCTAAAACCATTACATTTTAATTAAAAAATGATAATGGGGCAGAATTAAATGCATACATTCCTTTTTAACACAGGTTCATTAAATAAAGTACATACTGTATATGCAAAGATAGATAAAAATAAATGATTATTAAAATAAAACCCACAGTTATTTACAAAGATTATTGTAGTGGGGAAAAATTATTAAATTTACAATTATAGATATTTTGGCAATATCTCAAATCTCTACAATTATAAATGATAATATAAACATTTAAAATGTGCTGTTTTTTACCCTTCTAAGTTGGCCTCAAGTATCTTGAAAATCTTAAGATTCAGCTGCAAGTTTTGAGACCAAATTCAGTCACTGAACAGGTAGAAGTAAATCCAGCAATCAGTTAAAACACTGAGTGAAGATCACCCTACATCAAGACAGAAAATGGTGTAGACGGAGGTGGCATTTTGGATTTTTATGAGATTGGATGGTCATCAGTTAAACGTACCCTGCATGTGAGGCATATACAGTAGAATTAGCTGTGCTGGGATGATGCTTTCCTTCAGCGAGGCAAGGCAATTTTATTTGTATAGCACACTTTCAACAACAAAATAATTCAAGGTGCTCAACATGATTCAGTCATAAAGAAACAAAACACATTAAAAAAGCATAGAAAGTAAAAATAGCAGTTAAGACATAGTAGCATGAAACATGAAAAGCATAACAAAGCAGGGACAGGGATGTTGATCAGATAAGAATGAGAGGATAAACTGACCTAAATATGGGGAAAATAAACCATCTGAGGAGGCATTTAACTCTTTGAAGGCTGGTTGCATGTTCCTAAACACGCAACCAGCCTTCAAAGAGTTAAATGTTCCTAAACATGCAACCATAACTACAATAAAAAGAGCAACGTATATGCATGTGCTAGAATGTTCCAGTCATTAGCCAATCCTATTATATAATTATAATAAAATATGTCAGATCACTTTAAAGTATCCTAGAATACAAATAATATTGTTATATCACTCAGGAAACGAATATTGGAGAGAGAGGATCTATTTTAATTTAAGCTTGTGCCCATCCAGGCCCACCCATAGCTCCGCCCCTGCCTCCACATGCTCACAGATATAATTGCAGTAAATAGAGGTTTCAGTTTCTACAGACTCAGGCTTAGTACAATGTGTGGCATACTTTTTAATTTTTAATTTTATTAAAAACATTTAAAACCCATGTAAACTTTTACTCACACCTTACGATTATAGACAACTTCTTGGTCTGTCACATAAAATCCATTAAAAAGGAAAGTTCATGAACAAAACGTCTTTAATTGGACCATGCCTGCTTTGTCCATTGTTAAGCTTCCAAGCCTATCCCTTTTATCCCCATTTTATTATTATTTTTCTTCTGGACGATAGTTGACAGGCGACCAATACCTCAGGCAATAAAAGTAATAAGTACCACAGCCCACCACTAGGTGGTGATATTATTGATGTTATTGCATTTAGGCTGTAACCTGTAAACCATCATTTCCATCCTCAAAAACTTTATTTCATCTTAATCTTTGGATGATTTTGCATAATATGAAATAAGACACACATATGAAATAGACAACAGCATACATATTTGCACAAGCTGGGAAAAAAGTTAATTGAGCATACGTCCACCATATTTCAGGATTAACCAACAAGAATTTAGATCCTACTAAGGGACATCGTCACTACGAATTATTTTTTTTTTACAGTTTGTGTGATAGGGGGCACTACAGAGTCTAAAAGGTTTTATCTAAATAACTGCTTGACAAAGTTACAGTAGCGCTGGAACACATGTTTAACACCACACCCTGAGGCCATATAAATGCGCTAATGTCAAATTTGACCTTTGATCTCTGAGAAATCAAAAGACTTTGTCGGGGAAATTACAGATCATACACATAATTGCAGCCCCTAAACTTAGAAAAATATATTACTAAATTTGAAAAGTATGTAGTGCTGTTATTAAGATCAACATATTTTGTAATTTAATTTCCAAAGTGTAAGGCCCACACATCAAATGTTCGTCAGTGTAATCCATGAAAAATTCTGGAACACCCACTTATGTATAGAAAAGGTCTTTATTACTGTGTAACAAAGCTAGTGAGATCTGAAACCGATCTTAGCTACACCAATATAGAGAAAATGTCTGATTTCCAAAAACTAAACCAAAAAAACATTGAAGAAATCATTGACCAACTAAGTTCAAACTCTAGCTGCTGCCATATCTTACATATACAGTTTTTCTTCAAGTTTCATGTTCTCCTTGTCACTAGAAGGCAACCTCGATCTATGGATTGTACAGGTTAGGTCCTTCACCAAAGGATACTGTTTATTGTGTGAAGACAGACAGAGAGGGAGAGAGAGAGAGAGAGAGAGAGAGAGAGAGAGAGAGAGAGAGAGAGAGAGAGAGAGAGAGAGAGAGAGAGAGAGAGAGAGAGAGAGAGAGAGAGAGAGAGAAGGAATGGAAGCAAAAGTTGAACAGACAGACATTACAAGACTGGGACAGTTTGTGAGTTTTCATGCAGAAAACCCTCATTATGGAAAACAAATGAAGAAATAGATATGGTGCCATTTAAGTTGAAGGCAGTCCATCTGGCTTTTAAAGGAGCTAGAGGGGCTTCATGTACTTTTAGTATCAATTAATCAATGGTGAGACGTTGGAGACGCCAGCATGAATAACTCTTTCAATGCAATAAGAGGAAAAAAGCTTTCAGAGGTAATAAAAGCAGATGGCCCCAAACTTGAAGTCTTTCTTGAAGTTTGAGTGAACACACAGGGAGAGAAGAGCCGAGGTTTTCCACCATGTTGAAATGTTAATAAAATCGAAGCTTCCCCAAACACATATCACTTTCCCGACAATTCCCTCTGCACGAACCCTTACATACAGTAATTAAATGTATTTTAATCCGGTGCGGCTTGTTTATGTACACATTTTTTGCTTTTTTCCCTAAAATAGGTTGTTCCAGCACATATTCAGGTGCGTTTTATAGTCTTGAAATTACAGTAACTCATTCCTCTTGTCAGGTGTCTTCCCCCAGGCTTTAAAAACAGCAGTTTTTAAATAAATACTAAAGAAAAAAACATGGACAACAGATTAATACAGAACTACAGCCAAATCTCTAATCTTCCATTCATAAGTAAGACTATTGAAGAAGCTGGTTTAAAACAGTTAAATAGCTTTCTAACAAAGACCAACCATTTTGATGCTTTGCAGCCTGTTTTCTATGCTCACCACATTACCAAGACTGCCCTTGTCAAAGTTTTCAATGAAATCCACTTAAATATAGACAATGGGTGAGTCTCTCTAGTACAGTACTTTCCAGGTTTGAATCTTACCTCAAGAACAGGAAATTATCTGATTCAATAGTAAACTTTTCTTCAAAACAAACAGAAATCACATGTGGGGTGCCCTAGGGCTCCATCCTGGGGCCCCTCCTGTTAAATATCTACATGGTCCTACTTGCCCAGATTACAATAACCAATAAGATTTGAGACCATAACTATGCAGATAATACTCAGTTTTAAATTACAGTGTCACCTGGTGACACCATCCAAACCCTAATTAAGTGTATCACGCAAAACAATAGATGGATGTGCCATAATTTTCTCCAGTTAAATAGAAACAAAACTAAAGTAATTATCTTTGGACCTGAAGAGCAACGATCAAGAGTCGGCACACAGCTTTAGTTAATGGATCAGGGGGCTGGATTTCTAACATAAATTATAGTCATGTTCAGTTTTGCAATTGTTTTGGGTAATGAAGCATTTTAAACTAAGTAAAATGAGCCCACCAATGTGTAATCCCATTATTTTGAACAGCCTGTGTGCTGCAAAATAGTATGCGATTCGGTGGCCGAATTTCCCGTGCTTACACAGGGATGCGACGTCACTCTACAATTCTTGCACGTTCTCGATTTAACAGGAAGAAGGAAGAGAAAGAACCCGGACTTTAGATGCGGTCAATTAAACACTACTTAGTTCATTGCTAGACATGTTGCATGTTGTTGCATAGCTGGCGATGTGCGGTGGCCTGAAAGTACGCTACATCACTGATTTACGTACTTTTTGTGTACGCTGGCCGCGGCAGTCGCAAGTTTAATTTCTTTAATCTGGCCCCCTGCTCCTTTAATAGCTAGAAATTACTGATTAGGCCCAAAATCTAGATACAGTAATGGACTCATACCTTAACCTTGTGTCCTCACTAGAACCAAGAAAGTAGAGCACATCACCCCAGTTCTAAAGTCCTTACACTGGCTCCCTGTAGCTCAGACAATAGACTTTAAAATACTTTTACTAGTCCATAAATTGAATGGCCTAGCGCCAAAGTATGTTGAAGATCTGTTGTCACTTTACCAACCCTCCAGACCAATCTAATTGCAGAGTACTTAGCATCCCTAGAATTAGAACTAGGCATGGTGAAGAAGCGTTCACTTTCTAAGCTTCTCAAACATGAAACAAACTCCAGGCAACTGCAAAGTTACTGAATCACTGAGATGTTTTAAATCAAGGATAAAGACAAAACCCCATCTGTTTAGAGTTTCTTTTGATTTGTTTTATGCTTTATTGCTGTTTGAATTTCCCTGTTGTTGAAAGTGTCCTATAAAAAATAAAATTGCCTGGATGGAGTTCAAAGTTAATGAAAAGGTTACATATTTACTCCTCAGAAATGTAATAAAGTGGTTAGACATATTTGCTTCAGGTTTAAACTGGTAGTATTGTCACTTTATGAACTCTGTCAACCTGTCTTGCCATAGTGCTATGTTATTCTCTGTGGTTGGCTGTGTCAGTGGAAGTGTGTCATCCTCTCAGGGTCTGATCAAGAAATAGAGCCGGACATTTGTCTGAATGAATATTGCATTTCTTTCCCCTACAGTCAAAGGTTGAATTATTGAAGGGAATGCACTTTGAAAAACAGTCTCAGTGAGGTGCGTCAAAGATACAGCAGACCATACCCTTTTGGCTCATTCTCTTTACTGTGGCGTTAAAGAAAGACCTCTGCATGAGTTCGAGAGATGGAAAGCATGGTGGAATTCCTCCCTGCTGGCAATAGCACAGTCTCGTCTGCCTGCAGAAGCAACAGATGGCCGAAGTCTTTGGTTGCTAGGAAACTGGTAATCAAATACTTTAATTCAGATTGATTTAGGAATCTGAGGTTTATTAAAAGAAGGGTGAAGTCTTTTGTTATTCAGATGGCAGAATGTCTCATTCGGTATTTCAGTTCGTAAATATTTGCCTTCCAGGCTGGATGTAGACTTGGCTTTGTGCTCTGGACAGGCTGCAGATTTGTGCAGAAAGCTGACGGAAAATAGGTGACAATATCTGAATGATAGAGGAAGGAATATATAAGAGCAAATACAGAGAAAGCTAAATGTTGACTGTTGAATTCGAATATGAGATTTTATTTTAAGAAATTAGATTATTTTACGTGGTAGGTTATTTCTTCGTATAATTTATCTTATATTTTCACAGTTTTTAGTCTTTGTCTGGAATTTGATCGGAACACCATACTAAGCATACTTATTTAAAGGTGCAATCAGGACAAACACTGTACATTATTATCTTATTGTGTCACAGAACTGAGAGGTCAGGATAACTTTTGTGCACACTGCCATTAGGACGTACAACACCTTGGCTAAGGGAAGGGAGTCGTGAACTGGACTGCCATTATGCTTTCCAACTTTTTAAACATTTTTTGTGCATTATCCCATTTATTTAGAATGTTGCGCTTTTTGGGCTACCGAATACCTGAATTTCCCATAAGGGCTGAATAAAGTCTGTCACTCTGTCATGTTTTTATTTCTTCAGAAGTTTAGCTTTGCTTCAGCAGTGAATATTTGCATGCAAAACAATACTTTGCTATGTTTTTTTGTCTACAAAAGTAGAATAATAACTCAACTACATCCTGTCTCCCCTCCTCTCAGCCTCTGCTCAGTGGCGCTCACAGATGCTCTGAGCACTGTTAGACATACATCAGCGAGTAGGAGGACAGGAAAAGGGGAAAGAGAGCACCGTTGTTTTCAGACACCACTGTTTTAAGAAATGGGATAATAGCCACATAGAGAAAGATCAAGTAACGTCCAAAAAGTATATAAGCCTACTTAAAATAAATGAATCCTTTATTACAGTAGCAATAATTTAACAATAAAAAACCAGAAAAATCTATTTGTTAATTTCAGAGCATTTATTCAGTGGGAAAAAAATAATCACATTTATTTTAAATTTATTCTTACATTTTTTAAAGTTGAGATGGAATATTTCAGGAATTCCTGTCTCCCTAAGGTGTCACAATTAATAGGCATGAAGCATCCCCACTCTGAGAAATAGGCGACTTGGCTAAATAATAGCTCATGTTTATCATGTCAGGCTAGATGATAGAGAGGACAGAGAATCGCATCAGAGGGTGAAAACTCTCCACAGCTAAATGTTAAAAATAAGGAGTAAAAGTTGAATGTTTCAGGTAATATAGTAATCAAGTCTCCTTAAAAATCAATTCTACCTTTACACCAACAAGTTATTCAAGAGCCATGCCGAAAAAAGCATTTTCTGTCCTATCTAGAGACAAAAAAAATATTTTTTTTAAGATAGGAAAAATGTTACTGGCCATTTAATTGGAAAGTGGGCTTTGAAGACTAAGAATTAGCTTTTTGGCCAAAAACACTCTCAACTTAGGGTGATGTAAAGCAAAGGTCTCAGGCATGTCACAGGCATGTTTTTATTTCAGATATCCTGTGAACCTTTTTAGACTTCATTGTCAACATTAGTTTTTTCAAATTTCACAGAAATTTTCATTAACCGAAATGACAAATATTGGATGATGTACATTTTCAGAGAAAATGTTAACAATTTTAATTTACAGAACTTTCCAACCTACCTAATATTATAATTTATTGATCTTATGTAGCTGTTGTATTGTTTCCTCAGATGATCTCTGCAAATTCACTTCAGCTGGCTAACAAGCTTGTTAACACATTCAGTTCACAAAGTTTAAAAAGCTTGGGAACTGGTGGCATTATTGTTCTTACAATAGCTGCTTCTGCGTTAAGGCACTTTGCAAAACACCTCTACCCCAGCACCTCCTTTAAAAACGATGTCCGATTTAATCAATTTGATGTGTGCAATCAATGTTGGTCTAGTTTAAGGGGATCTTTGCTGTTGCACTCAATAGCTCAGTTGTTCACAGACCAGATCCAAATCCCCATCCATAAGCTTTTATAAATTTAATGGTGGTTGTTCACTTCATTGAAAAAAAAAAAAAAATTTTTAATAAAATTGGTTGTAATATGATGTTATCATGTGAATGCTATTTTGTTTTTATAAAAGTGTCATTTGTAAACCACTTTTATATCAAACAGTTTACTTTTCTATGTGATTGGATTGGTTACATTCTTATTGTTTCAAAAGGTATACATTTTATCAAAAGGCTCATAAGGAGTAAGCTGAAGCAGAGCTTATGTGCGTCCACCCCTCATTCATCATTATTTGAATTACATTTCATTACATACTTTACATATAAGAATTACATTACATACATCATTAACATTAACATAGAATTAACATTCTTCTGTATATTTCGTAACCCCTTAAGCCCGAGGGTCCCCCATTTGCTGTTAGGGTTATTTGTTCCTAGGCAGACTTAATATTTCATCCTCGTAAAAGCCTGTTGTTTCCGCGAGGCTCTGTTCTCGGCTTCCTGGTTGGCTAACTGTATTGTCAATCTTGTTTGCAAGTTTTAGCGTTATTATATTGGCTTCTAAGATTCCAACGAGGTGTCACTCATGCAAAATGACCAATCAGTTCCGAGTGAAAGTCTTATGCGTTAAATAAGAGTTTCAGTCGGCAAGACCGTCTTATGACACAAGATGGCGCAAGACGCATGGACATAACTTTGTTTTGCTGCTTTCACTGTTTATATCTGATAAATGTCACCAGAAAGATGCCCAAAATTGTTTATTTTATGTCTACTGAACACTATGTGATATTAAAATGGAAAATATAACTTTTACACAACAGAATTGGATATGGCACTGTTTGTGCCAAACTGTGCCAAACTGGACACTTCGCCTGATATGCCTGTACTAAAACCTCTCTAGTTTTGTCCTGTTTCACATAATCACTTTCAACTTTTGCAGAGATAATGTCCACATGTTGTATTTACATTTTATTGAGTAATCACTGCCATTCAAGCAATATCCATAGAGTTTTTCAATATATATTTTTTATACGGCGGAGCAAAAAAGAAATACATTTCTACTGTGTTCCATCTTCAATTTCTTCTAACCGATAACAGATAACATGCATAATGACACATCTATCAATTCTACTCAATGTTACCTTTACAATGACACCAAAATGGTTCAAATACTCTTTTTGGTTGCTGAAATACAACCATTTTTTGTTTGGTAAGCAATTTTGGAGAGCTAGGCTTCAAAATAGGCATAGGGCTTAAGGGGTTAATCATTTTTACCTTGCAAAGTTTTTTTAACTGTAGTAAGTCAATGTCGTTTTTTATGTCATAATTTAAGTCACCCCATAGGTTCACACCTCTTCAAGGTTGAGTCATGCTTCACAACTACTTCTTGAAAAAATACCAGGTAAAATCCAAATCCAAATTATATATATATATATATATATATATATATATATATATATATATATATATATATATATATATATATGTTTCTATGTTGTATGTTTTTTTTATATCAGAAGCATTTACAATAGCCTAAAAATAATCAGAAAAACATTTTGTAAGTAACAATGCACTTGAACCTTTATCTTTTGATTTAAAAAATGTGATTCAAAGTACTACAAAAGACTTAACGGATTTAAATTAAATTAAAAATCACAAATTTTAATGCAGAGACTTTGAAGATATCACTGTATTTTCCGCATATGTATCTTTTTCTTAGTAAAGTTTGCATCAAAAAATACGAAAAATCAGTTTTCCTTCTTTGTTGCCTGATTCTGGGTTTAAAAAAGAAAACATGATGAAAAAAATGTAAGAGTGAATGCATTAGTAGTGGCAAGGGCAGATGTTTCTAGGTGTTGACTGATTTGTTGATTTGGTCGTTGATGGTGGAGGAATAGTTAAGCCCCATGTGATGCTGCAGTCGGTTCTCTCAGTTAGAGGGACTGATCAGAGCTGGTATAACATTTCCCTGGAGAGTTCATAAATAGATCTAAACACAAGACAGACCAACCTGGAGGAAAAACAGCCACAGATTGTATCTGTTAGCAACAAATTTTCAACAAGAAAAAAAACAAAAATATCTAGTGTTTAATCTACTTTTATCATTTAGTATTGTAGAGCACTTTTTTACAAAACATAAGTTTGAGTTATTTGTAAATAAAAGAAAGACATTAATATAATATATAAGGAAAATGCTCATCCTCAAGTGTCTTAAAAAACAATCTTCTTGCAGCTACTCAGTGGTTGCCACCGCTGTTATACCTCATGTTCTTGCTCACTATGTTTAGTAATCTTTCTAATCTTTCAAACATACTCTTTCCAATGTATTCACTATATTTCCTCAGTTCATACCAAAATTGTCCATTATCGTCAATCCCAATGAAAAGCTCAGGTTATTTATCTCTTGCACTTCCACCTTAGTCTGCTTTCTTTTACCATTTATCATAGCAGGTCTTGCTACTGTTATAGACCTTTTCTTTAAACCTTAGAGCTATTTTTCTGACTGACATTGATCCTGAAACACTTTTCCATCTACTCCACCCTGTGTTCACTCTCTTCTTGCTTAAACAGTTCTAATATCAATTCAATATGCATTCAGTCCAGTGTTAAACACAATACAGTCAAATAGCTCAGTGTGAAGAACCATCTGCAGTGATGGTAAAGTGTCAAGAGGATGGGAAGGACACAAAAAAATATATGGAGGCACTGAACCAGAAGCACTTTTTAATATGAAATAAAATCAAGAGCAGATAGGTGATAGCAACAATAGCTTCCACAAAATTGCTGCCCATAAAATAAACGTAGCTAAACAAAGAAGTTTGTGTCAGAGTGTGGTGTCTTTTCCCCGTTTCTGTCAGTCCCTGCATCCTTGATTGTCACCAGGTACCTTGAATTTTCCTGATTGTGTCCCTCAGTGCCTTCCATGTCTATACATACCCCTCTGTGTTTCCATGTGCTTGTAAGATTGTCATTGTACTTCACGATATTCCTTGTTGTCGCTTGTCTTCATTGTCATCCTGCTACTGAACCCTTGTCTGGCTGTAACCTATCATAATTAAAACTACAAATCATGAAAGTTGGCCAGTTACACTTTAGATTTTCTCAAAAAGCAAAAAAGTGCATAGAATTATTGGAAGTAATAGCTCCATCCATAATGCACCCAGGAAAAAGACATAGCTAAAATTGCTGGGCATCTTACATTAAAAAAATAATTTTCTTTATAAATTATTTTTTTAGTTACACACCACAATGTTAAAGTAATTTTTTACTCAGCAAACTAAATGTGACGTTATTTTCTATGTTCAATAATGCAGTTTTATTGCATAATATCTATAACGTAATTTAAAAAAAATTACACAATGATGAATAAAAAACACTTTATACAGTATTTTAGAACATTTGGTATTTGAACTTGACTCAATAGGATGGAAACTGTATGCAGAAATATAAAAATATGCAATAAGTAAATATTGGACATACATAATCACACACTTTATTTAAAGTGCAGAACTTCAAAACTAAGACAGGCAAATATGGGTTAAAAGAAACAAAGGAAAATCTGACCATTAAGTTTTTCCAATCTCTGTATCTGTAATATTGCACAGTAACCAAAGCACTATCTAACTGAGACATTTTAACACTGATTTTGTGTCAGCTGGTCACATGATCTGGAAGGTATTGA
Organism: Apricaphanius iberus; assembly: GCA_028564705.1. Lineage (NCBI taxonomy): Eukaryota > Metazoa > Chordata > Actinopteri > Cyprinodontiformes > Aphaniidae > Apricaphanius > Apricaphanius iberus. The sequence goes on from JAPXFQ010002340.1 coordinate 309,192, forward strand.
AGAAAAATGTACTTTAATTTTTTTTTTTTTTTTTAATCGGTGAGTTAGGTTCCTCTGGTGTCGAGCAACGATTTATCAATATTTTGGGGTTACTTTGTTAATAGATCTCACAGGCATTGATTTATTTCCAAGGAATAATGGTGATTTATAGAAAACCAAACCCTAACCAAAACCACCGCCTTCCAGAGCAAGCCTTCAGCAGCAATGTATCCATCAGCACAGTTTTCTGCGAGATGTGGAAGGGAATCTCTGCTTTAATGAAACTAATGTCCGTCAAATATCCAAATTAAAACTAACTCCACCACAAAGAATGCAGACAGCGAGAGTGCTCATGATATCCATCTACCCCACAATCATCACATACACCTACTTTGTCTTCCTGCAGCTGAAGTCAGGCTGTCAGAAAGCTTGACTTCAGCTGCTTGTCATTCAGCCACACTTTACGTCTCCGCTAACGGTGTTGCAACGATAGGAAAAGTAATTAATTAGATTACTCCATTAGCTAAAAAAAATAAAGCCGTTATTAACGGCGTTATACTTAAACTCTGTTACTCCCAACACTGATGGCTAAACACAGAAGCCCTGGGCTACGTTTCTTCTAAGTTGCACAGGTTTAATATTAGCAACCTCATTTATAGCGTCCAGGAAATAGATAGGGGAGACCTGGGATGATTGTAGCACAATTTTTCTTTAGCACCTAAAACTTAAATCTTTTTTTCAGCTGCAGATCTGAAACTCTTAGCCAAAGTACCCAGTTGTAACAGGTAGACAAATTGCACACAAACTAAGGGTACTACAAGTCATATGCCACAACAACAGTTTTATTGTAAATGAATGACTGTAACAGTACAACATATGTGAATATTGGGAGTATATGTGAATGTTGTGTGTGTTTGTGCATGTCTGTACGTGCACATTCATATGCGTGTGTGTGTGTGTGAGAATGAGAGCAAATTAATAAGAATATTTACCCCCATTCCACAGAACGAACAACTTAAATGCATTCTTTATCTGTCACAATGGTGACAAGAGCAAACAAATTAAATGCATTTTTACTATAAGTCATAATGGTGACAATAACTATGGTAATGGTGACTTATCTGATTTTAAATATTTTATTAATCATTTACAAACATTAAATTGAGCTTGCATGAAAGGCCCTATAGAACTTAAGAATCTTGCCTTTTCTACCCTGTTCTCGAGATGCTTATCCATCATGCTCACCTCACGTGGAGTTAGCCCAGAGTATACATCAGTTGCCTGTTTTATCCTAGAAGTATCCTACACAAAGAAAGTCCCTCGATCCAGTGGCATGTCTTGGGGATGGCCTGGGGTGCCACGTACCACCCCTAGAATCTGATTCTTACTAATTCTGTAGAATTAATAAAATCACAAAAATTGTCTAAGTTGTATATAAGGGGATGGTTGTAAGACTTTCAAAATACGTGTTTCAACATCCACCCATTGTTTAGCTAGCTGTATTAGAATGCTGCTCTGAAATTAGCAGGAGATTGACACCACCATTCTTTACAAGAGAAACTACAGTTTGACCTGACATAACTCATACAATATCATCTGAAGATAGAGGTAGAGGTACTAAACAAAATATCTTTTTTCTTTTTTTAACTTTCTTTTCTCTGGTGAGATCGCAAAACTGAAGATGTCACATGAGCCCTATCTTATCCCTGACTCATGGAATTGGTAGTGTTACAACTCTCCCTGTGTTACAACTATACCCGATCTCCCCTACAGCTAAACAAACCAGCGTTGAAATTAGTATAAATTATATATATATATATATATATATATAATCAAAAATACACCACATTGATAATTTTATACTTTCTGGATTACTTGTGCAAAAATTAAATTAAACTGCAGTAGATAGATAGATAGATAGATAGATAGATAGATAGATAGATAGATAGATAGATAGATAGATAGATAGATAGATAGATAGATAGATAGATAGATCAGCCAACTTGCTGTTGCAAAAAAATAAAAATAAAACCATGCATTTCACTTCACAATTATGTGCACTTTGTGCTGGTCTGTCATATTTAGCTGAAGTTTGTGTCTGTCATTAAGACATAAGCTAGATGTGTTGCAGTGGTAGGAATACAAATCCTTTTTCAAGGCAGTCTGATATTGTATGCAATGGGACATGTGTGCTTAAATTATGTATCATCAGTGTGGTTGCCTCAACAACAATAATGTATATATTTTTTATAGCTCCAAATTTTTCATTTGCTGATTAAATTCAGAGTACATTAGCACATTCTGTAATGTAGATGAGCATCCGTTGTTCATTGTGAAGTTTTTTTTTCATACAAAGTATTATTAAAGTCATACTACATACAACTGCAAGACTATTATATGAAAGCAATTAGTATTACGTTTTTGATAAAATAGAGATATTAAACAATTTTTTATTCCATGATTTGACTTTTTCCCTACCTCTGCTAAGATATGAAAGTGTTCTTTCTTTTTTTTAACTTGATTTTTTTTCCATTGCTACAAGAAGACTTTGTTCTAATCAAGAACCATTAGACAGAATCAAAGCCACTTGTCATATTTTTGCCCCGACAGGGATGCTTTGTGGTGGGAACACATCAGCAACCTTGTAACACCTAAAGTCCCAATCCACCACCATTCACACACCAGTGATCCATGAAGCAGTCTTTGGAATAACAACCAAATAATGAAAATAAAACCTGTACGACAGATAAAACAGCAGAGAGTTTTTTTTGTTTTTTTTTAAACACATGGGAAAAAACTCTCCAAAATAATTTGCTACATATATATACAACCTTAGACCATAGACTAAACGTAATGAGGATATATTAAAATGTAGCGCTGTTTTTCCGTGAAACTCATGGGGTGTTTAGTGGACGTGGGGGAATACGGGTTAAATTGCTGTAGGTTACTATAGTAGAAAGTGCTAGAGATTATGATGACTGAAAGAGATGTTTAATTTATATAGTCTCTAAGGGCTAAAACTTCACAGGAGATACTTTACTTTCTGAAGAAGTGTTAGCCAAAGCAGGCTTGCGCATTAGACAAAAAACATCAACTTTAGAGAATAAAAAAAAAAAAAAATAGAATAACACCGCAAAAACTTAAAAAGGTAGTGCTATTTAAATCCAAAACACTTTCTGCCTTTAAGTGACAGTTTCATAACAAAAAGCCCATCTGCTGTGTTTTTCTTTTTTTTTTTGCTTTTTAAGAACTGTCCTCATAATCATCTGAAATAATGAGTGCTATCTCATAGAAGTGTGTGGCCGCATCTTGAGTCAATAAATAGACTGCATCATCTAACCTTTTGCTCTTTCTGTGCCGTAACACTGTCTGAGTAAGTTCCTTCAAACTAATTGTGTGCTGAGTGTAAATATAAAGTGACAGTTTTTGTTAAGTTAAGTTAGGAAGATTGCACTTTATTTCGGCTGCTTGCCTAAATAAAGACCTATTGTTAGATAGGTTTTTCAAGACTGATTTTGCACTAACGTATATATATATATATATATATATATATATATATATATATATATATATATATATATATATATATATATATATACTCAGCTGCATGGAAAAAACAAGTTCGATTGGGTCTACCCCCGCAGCAGCGGTCCCGACATTTAACGTGGTCAGCTCATAGACCAGAGTCCACTGGGAGATCCCGGGGGTCTGGAGAAAGAGGGAGGGAGGGAGGAGGAGGCCAGCAGAGTATGGAAAGCCGTTTTGGACATAATCACGTGAAATTTCGTGTGTCTTTGACACGCAAACAACACGTAAACAACGCGCAAACAACACGTAAACAACGCGTACTTTTCGTGTGAAGATATTCGAGGCGAAAACAACACGTATACAACGCGTCCAGGACGTGCAAACAACGCGTACTTCACGTGTTGGGTTATGTCGCTGCTGATTGGCTGACAAAACCTTGGCATGATCCATTACAAAAAGAAGTAAAGGGGGGAACTAGCAGATCAGAGCAGACTGCAGATAACCCAGTTTTTGTCATCTGCTAGAATCTCTTGAACGTTATGTTATACATGCACAGATGCAGAAATAAGTTTTAAAGACTAACCTCGGTTTCTAAATTTTGTGCACAGAGTACGAATCGCTACTCTCGGGTATATGAAAACAGTGAATTAATAATAAATAGTTAATAAATGCTTTATGTTTTACTAGCTGCTACAATGGTTTACTACTTGATTTGTCATGCATAACCAGCAGTTTTACATTCTTAACACTACCGTTCTGGAGACTAAAATGAAGAGTCACTTCAGTCGATTTTTTTAAACTGGGGTAACCTTTCTCCAATTAAACTGATTAGAAGTGTAAAAAACTCTACACACTAGCCGTTTCCAGATCGGTAAACTACACTTCAGTGGCCGGAAAACCTGTGGGAGGACAGCAGCAGGCAGTTTCTAACCAGCTACAACGACCACAGTCGCACTACGAAGCATCAGTAACTTTAGTGGTCAGAGGTCGGAATAGCAATCTGTAAAAATGTCTTTCAGCCATTAGAGATTGAAATGTCTACGTCAGGTACGTAGAGGGCTGTTCTTATCATACATGGTGGTAATATTAGTCCAGGGGGTCACGTTAACTGAAGTTTCCTTATTTCTAACAGGTGTTTCATTCAAGCTTCATTTGAATTTACAACAGAATTGAGTGTATCTGGCTGTTGTACGTATAGTCTTATCCTCCCCCCAGTCCAATTTTTGTTTTGTTTTTTTAGACAGTGAGTTATTTTTGTTCAGCTTCATTTACCTTATTCGTCGTTTAATTGTCCTGGCCGATACCCCCAAAACAGCACCAATTTGCGGAGTAGAAAATCCACATGACAGCAAGAACTTTAGCTGTTCTTCTGTGATTTGGTAGCTGCTCCTTCCAAATTGAGCAGCTCTTACAAGATGTGTCTGATAGGCAAAGCTATCTTCTGTGGATGAAAATTAAAGAAATAATTAGAATACAATAATTTCATATAATATATATATAAAATATTATAAAGCTACATACAGTTTACACAGTTACTATACAGCGTTGATGACAACTCTGCCAGTGCAGCTGCATATAGAATTGGAATAACTGGGTACTATCTTCCTAATCTCACAGGAGATTCTAGCAGATGAGGAAAAACAGTATTATCCGCAGCCTGCGGTGATCTGATAGCCTGGGTGCCAGCCGAACTTAGTCCCTCCCACAACGTTTGTGGTCTGGAAGTTCTGAGTAGAATTGAGTCTGGCTACGTCAGGGTAGTGATCTGATCCCTCTGTCCCAGGTTTAAACTATGCTTATATCATACTTCCCTGTAGGCACCGTATTACAAAAAAAAAAAAAAGTATAAGTACAGTCCACTACCCGGACACGAACCACTGCCTTGCGGCACCGCAAGCTGGTGTGTAAACCACTTTGTCATTGTAGCAGCTAGTAAAACATAAGGCATTTATTAACTATTTATGATTAATTAACTGTTTTCATATACCCGAGAGTAGCGATTTGTACTCTGTGCACAAAATTTAGAAACCGAGGTTAGTCTTTAAAACTTATTTCTGCATCTGTGCATGTGTGTCTTCTCAATATAACGTTCAAGAGATTCTAGCAGATGACAAAAACTGGGTTATCTGCAGTCTGCTGTGATCTGCTAGTTCCCCCCTTTACTTCTTTTTGTAATGGATCATGCCAAGGTTTTGTCAGCCAATCAGCAGCGACATAACCCAACACGTGAAGTACGCGTTGTTTGCACGTCCTGGACGCGTTGTATACGTGTTGTTTTCGCCTCGAATATCTTCACACGAAAAGTACGCGTTGTTTACGTGTTGTTTGCGCGTTGTTTACGTGTTGTTTGCGTGTCAAAGACACACGAAATTTCACGTGATTATGTCCAAAACGGCTTTCCATAGTAGAGCGGTTCCGGCCAGGATCCTTCCACATATCCGGTTCACGCGTGTGAAAACGGCATATAGTAAAGTGCGGCCAGTTCGCGTTGGACACGCTTCAAGGTGCGAGTGTGCAAGCGACCAGCTGGGGGCGTGTCACGCTTTGTGTTCGCGTCTTTCACATTCGTTAGGGGTGTTAGCGGTGTGTAATAAATGTGTTTTTCTGATTCATCTGTTTTATATGTATTACTAAGGCCAGTCTGAAAAAAAACAAAAGTAAATAGGCCTAACCAAAGAAAAAAATATATGAAAAAATAATAATATGGTAAAACTCATACAAGTTAAATAATATAATAGAATGGTGAGTACATCATCACATCATCATGGAAGATGGTGTTTCTCAGCCTTATTTTTCAGGCTCAGAAACTATGCAGATGATTGGAGAATAAATACATCATAGGGCCGACTGGTTGAAATCTATCATTGTCAATCTCGCACTGTATCATTAACAGAGCAGCTTTGTCCAAACCGGTTAAGCGGCAGATTAGGTGGACAAATCAAAATGGACGGGTGGATGTTAATCTGATGGGTGTGTGCTCAGTTTATTACATTCTCATAGTGGATTGCTCAAGCTCACATGGCGCTTGTCAATAAATTGACATCCAATGCTTGATACTTCAAAGCGTAATACTGGTCCCTGAAGAGCAAGTCACAGCTTGTGACAAGCTTGCACAGCTTGCCCCATTAATTTGAAAGTAGAGTAAAGAGATGCAAACTTGAAGTCAAAGTGCTGGCTCTTAAAGGTGGTAATATTTAACATCAAGATGGATGCTTTTGCATTTAATGTTTTTGCCACTTTATTTAATTTGCCATTCTTTAATCTTAGATTATTTTGTCATCAGAAAAGATGTTTGAAAAGCTTGAATTTGACTAGGAATAGATAAACTTAACCATAAATTTGGTCATTGAAAATAAAATAATAAAAACTGCAAGTGATTGACCACTCATAGATTAAGTAATATCCGATGTCAATCTACATTGCTTCTGAAGAGTACATTTTACTGCTACCTTCTTCCAATTTTCTACAGATTATTTTCTGTGATGATAAACAAAATAATAAATAAATAAATAAAACAACAGCTTACAAAAAATACCATTAATTTTAGATAACCAATTATAAATACACAAGATGACAACAAGGATTTTAAATAGCCATGAATTTAAGGAAACAGTTCCAATTAACTTTTACGGTCTCAAAGAAGAATATACACTTCAAACTTTAATGGGCTAATGTACCATGTAGTCTTCTTTCAGTTGAAGTTTGTGTGAAGAATGTTCAAACACAAACTTTCAAGTCAGTCTCTTTAAGTTTCGTCAGCCTTCTATGCTTTGTTTATGTCTGTGAGCCACAATTAGTGACTAATTGATGAACATAAAGAGGCAAAGACTAAAGAAACTGAAACTTTGAGGAGAAAACAAGAACGCTTTCACAGCGACATGTGAGTTTGCATTGATTAGCAAATAAAAAATCAGAAGTTAGTTTAGACAAGATTGCAGATAATGTGAAACAGTAATGCAGACAGTTGTTTATTTAATGTGTTAATCCACATTATATATGCATGTTCACACACGCATCTATCTTCATGGTTCTGATTATTTACACAACCTTTTACAAATTTAGGTGCAACCAAATACACAAATGAAATGAAGTTCTGAAGAAAAATGATCAGAATGCTCATTTACAAATTCAATTTTTCAGTTATTGATTATACAAATTTCTAAAGTCCTTCATAAAATGCAGTAACCATCACGTCAATGAACGTACCTAACTGTAGTTACTGTGATTAAATTATTTGGATTCACCCATTACAGCATATGGACTATTCTATTACAGTTATAGATATTTATAGTCATTGTCTCTTGGAAAGTTTTGCCACAGTCTGAAAAATATTGCAGCTTCTAACAGGATTTTCTTTATGTAGCTCCATATTCCCACAATGTGATCTGAATGTAATTTTTAATAGCTTTTCTTTTTCTTTCATCAACGTCTTTCTTCAGGAAACTGTTCTATGAAGGTCTAATGTAACAAAAAATTCTGCTTTTGACAGAATTTCCGCCTGAATGGCAGATATCTGGGAGTCTTGAGTATTTCTCTGATTATTGCTCTGCTTTGCCCAGCCTGTTAGTTTACATGAACAGCCATATTCTGCTGCATGTGCTATTGTTTTTCCATTTTCCGATTATGTATTGACCAGTTCTCACAGCAAGTTTAAAACAGGTTATTTTCTTAATAACCCAAACCTGTGCTATACTAAAACAACTCTGTTATACAATAGCTGTATGAAATTATTAATGAGCCCTGCAGATTTATTTCATAAGGTATTTAAATCATTCTTTGTAACATATAGAAAATGTGTTTTGGCATTATAGCGATCAATTCCTTCTAATAATTACTGAACAGCTTTCTGCCTGTTTTCAATAGCATATTGATGACTTTTCTATAGGGAGAAGCTCTAAGACTTTGAGCATGGAAGGCCTTCCTACCATCGCGCTCATTTTCACGTTCCACCAAAGATTCTCTTTCAGCATTAACTAAGGACTCTGACCGGGCCAGTATAGAATATTATATTGCATCCGGCTAGAAGAAAGATGCTGCTCAAATTTGAAGATATTTTAAACCTAATTCTGCAAGGAGGTTAGATAATTTTGTGTTTAGCCTCAGGCTGAGATTAAATTACATATAGTGGGACTCTATTAAAAATTGATAATCTATTAAATTTTAAATGGAATTAGTTATGTTGGAATTTTTTGGGGGCATCAGAGGAAAGAGGGTTGAACATATACAATATACTCTCAAAAGAAGTGTCAAAACTATATATCTTCATAATTAAAACAGTGAGCAAATTTCTATTTGTCTATCACCCCCCACCCCCCCACCCCATCCAAAAAAAAGAAGTATTTTTGCTATTTTTCTTTTATGTCTCTATCCCAGCAGTATAGCAGTCACCAATCCTATTACTACATTACAATTTTCGACAACAAACATCGTCTTTTTGTGTGACCACATTCTGCCCCTTATTTAAAGAAAAAATGTAATTGTCGGCGTAAAACACATAAAATCCCCTGGTGGTCCCTTTCACTGTCAACAGGAAGAAACACAGGGCTGACAAACTTTGTCTGGGTTGTCAGGTTTTGGATGAATAATGCCTCTTAATGTGTTTGATTAAACCAACAAAACATCATTTATCTATTTTAAAAAAAAATGTTTGTAATCTGATTACATTTTTAATCAGTGACTAACTCAATGTCCACTGAGATGAGCTGTCAGCTTGATGCTGCACACCCTATTAATTTAGACACAGCTGTTTCATCTGTCCATCTGTTTCAGCTGGCACTGTGTGCAACTAGCAGTGCTGTGTTGTGTTGCCGGAATTTTGTTCATTGTTCTCTCTATTAATCTTGGGACTTTCCATTATTTCTTGTCTGCCAATTCGTGATTGCCCAAATGCATCCAGGGCTGGCAAATAAACTTCAGGGATCTCTCTTTGTCCTCTGTCAATGTGTCTTTGAAGGATACTTCAGCCGCAGCGCAGTGCTTGGAGCAGGTCGTTGAGAGTACAGATGACTGAGCACTGAGATACAAGTTAAGCTCTAGCTTCAAGACACCAGTCAGTGTAAGCCACATAGGGATTTGCAGATGTAAAATGACATCTGCAAATCCCTATGTCCCTATCCCAATATCTTCTTAACGGTTCTGGAACCGGATGTTAGGAACCGGTTCTTATTTGGAACCGGTTGCCCAACCCTAGTAATGATAGGGTGGTGGGACTGGTGCTCATCTCCAACAATCATGACCGAGAGACAGGGTAAACCCTGGACAGGTCTACAGTCCATCACAGGGAAACACTGACACACACACCTACACACACTCTCTCACAACTAGGGCAATTTAGGGAGACCTGTTGACCTAACAGATACATTTTTGGACTTTAGTAGGAGCTTGGATTGCTCAGAGAGAACCCGCCCATCCACAAGAAGAACATTCAAATTCTGTGAAGAAAAACCCCAGGCCAGGATATGAACACTGAACTTTCTTGCTGCAAAGCAACAAGTGTAACCAACTGTTACAGAGCGGCACAAACACATATTTGTATTTAAAAATTGTGAATACAGCATCAATTAATTCTTAATTTATTTTCATAAATTAGTCAGATCATTTAGTAATTCCTTATTAGTAATCCAGAAGTATCTCCTTTTTTTGTGTAACCTTGATGTGATTCATCTGAACCAATGTCTTTATTACTGTTTTCCTTAAGTGTATGCATGTATAGGAATCAAGTTGGGGGAGGGAGCTTTAAGTGTGATCATGCTTTTAAATCTGTGGGGGAGGGATCGGAATACGGTTTATGTGGGGTCATTTTATCTGTAGAACATTTTGAATTGCAATGTTTATATGGAAAGAACTTTATAATTAAAGTTTGATTTGATGTCATACGGAGACCAATATCTTTATGCAACCTTAAAAATGAACAAGAGGATAAATCAGTCAATTAAGGTAGTGTGGTTAGCCAAATAATCTTCATCCCAACTCAACAGAAATTTGAATTAATTTCACTTGAATCTTGAGAGTTTTACTTGGACAACAAACAGTATAAAAACAAAAAAGGCAGTTAATGGCTACAGAGAAACAGCTTTTACATCTACATCCTCCCATTACTACAGTTGCTAACAATTTCAAAGTTTTAAACAGCTGAAACTGACAAATTAGGATGCAGAGGAACATACAACTGCCATGGCACTACACATGAAAAAAGACTAGGTAAGTGTGAGACTTCAATTTCTTTAAATCACTCATTTACTCTATATTGCCAAAGCTTCTGCAGACACATGAATTTCAGCAACCTTCAGTCTTATTATTAAGCCATAGACTTTAATATAATTTCGTCTCTCCCTTTGCAGCAATAGCAGCATTCTAGGAGTGTGTTTAATAGCAGCTTTTAACAATTTTTACAAATTTCTTCCATATGAAGGCACTTGAAATGACAACAAAGCACTATGGAGACATGTGAAGACGCTTGTACTGGACAAAATACAGTGGACATATATATAGAAAAAAATATACCAAAGGTATTCAAGACTGTAAGTAAAACTATGTATGGTTTCCAAATAAAAATGAGGTGTATCTGTATTTAGCTACCATAAAGTATTACCTTGGAAAACCTCTAAAGAATTGATGTTTGTTGCAGTAGCTGGTGCAAGGCTTCAAGGCAATGTTTCTATCAACTTTGCACACCATGAGGTTGAAATGTTTGCCATTTCTGTTTTTCGCAAAACACCTAACCTCAGTCATATTGGAAAGAGATCATCTGACTAAGATATTTTAACAGATAAATATACTTTGATTTAAACCACTGTTTGCATGTTTATGGATGTCATTGTACTGAAAGCTGAACCTTCACCAAGGTTTTCAGTGCACTAAAGTTTTTTTGTGTTTGATGTTTTTCTCTCATTAACTCTTACCAAGTTTCCTCTCCCCTCTGAAGAGAAACATCCACAGAGCATGGTGCCACGACCTCCATCTTTTACTATGTTAATGGTGCATTTACAGTACAGGCCAAACATTTGGACGCACCTTCTCATTCAGTGGGTTTTCTTTATTTTCATTACTATTTACATTGTAGATTCTCACTGAAGGCATCAAAACTATGAATTAACACATATGGAATTATGTAGTACTTTTCCAAAAACGTGTGAAATAACCTGGCCTCTAAAGTCACCAGCCCTGAACCCAATCAAAATGATTTGGGGTGAGCTGAACCGCAGAGTGAAGGCAAAAGGGCCAACAAGTACTAAGTATCTCTGGGAACTCCTTCTTCAAGACTGTTGGAAAACCATTTTGGGTCATTACCTCTTGAAGCTCAAGAAGATGAAAAGAAGTAATCAGAGTAAAGGGTGACTACTTTGAGGAATCTAAATTATAACATATGTATTCAGTTATTTCAACATTCTTGTTTAAGTACATACAGTGATTCCATACATCATGTGTTCATTCATAGTTTTGATGCACTTAAATGAGAATCTACAATGTAGTCATGAAAATAAAGAAAACACATTGTGTTCAAACTTTTGGCCTGTACTGTAGCTTGATGTGCATTGTCTCATTTAAACAGAGCAAATTCTTCCATATTTAGTATTTCCCCTACATGTTAAAAATTGTAAATTGAATAACGTGTGCCCTATTTCTTTGCTGCAGGCTGGCGCATTGGTGCACTGTTGCCTTGCAGCAAGAAGGTTGTGGTTTTGTATCCCGGCCCAGGGCCTTTCTGCATGGAGTTTGCATGTTCTCCCCGTGCATGCGTGGGTTCCCTCCGGGTACTCCGGCTTCCTCCCACAGTCCAAAAACATGACTGTCAGGTTAATTGATCACCGTAGATTGTCCTTAGGTGTGCGTGCATGATTGTTTGTCCTGTCTGTCTCTATGTGGCCCTGTGATGGACTGGCGACCTGTCGACAGCTGGAGATAGGCACCAGCCCCCCCGCGACACCTGGAGCACTAAGCGGTTCAGAAAATGGATGTCCTATAAAGGCCAGATTTGTGGAGTACACCATGATAAGATTTCCTTACAACAGATTTCCAGCACCTGAGTTGTAAATCTGTGCAGCCTATTAGTTGCTCTGGATTGTATTTGGTGGAAACAGAGAAAAGGGGTTTTGAAAATGCATGCTACACTTGTTAGTTTTTTTATTTGTTGAAAAAGAAAATGAAGTATCATAATGATGATATTGCGGTCCTGTGGTGCTTTGTGCTTGTCTATAAACAAACTAATTAACATGCACTGATGCTTGTGGTTGTAATGTGACAAAAATATGAAAAACTTTAAAAGTATGAATATTGCAAAGTACAGAAACTGACTGACTTTCTGAGTAAAGGTTTAATTACCATTTTAGTTTTTCCCATCTTTAGTTTAGCATTTCTTGGGGATGACCTGAACACATTTCAGACAATGTGTCTATGAATATGAATCAGTGGGTTCTGTTTTGGTGCCAGTAATTGCCAAAATAACAACAGATGGCAAAGATGTATATATCTTCAAAGCTGGATGACCAGTCGGAGCAGTATGGACCTAACTGGGTACTGCCCAATACTGATTCACTATTACATTAGTCATACCATTGGACTGAAAGAATAGCAGGATGGCTGGATCTTGTTTTCTTTCTGTTATGAAATAGAAAAGAGGAAGTAACTGGACTGAGGTTTGGCTCTACAAAGCAAAACAAGAAAAAAATGGCATCACCAGGAGACAATCTTAATATTTTTTAAGGAATGGCATTGGTAATACTATATTTATTAGAATGTATTAATATAATGTTTTATAAACAAAAGGCTGCTAAATCATGATAAAGTGATTCACATTTTTGGGATTTATGAAAGACATGTTAAAATGTAATATTCCCAATCATCATCAACTTTGACACAAATTATCTTAAGGCTCTTGTTAGAATTGGTACCCCACTAATATTTTCTTTTGCAATATGTTATTTTTTTTTCAAACAGAAAATCATAACCTTTAAATAAAATAATTTGTTCACAGATTCAAAGACAAATGTTTACTTTTTCATAAGAATGCAAAAAATAAAATTAGTACATCTCTACTTTCTTATGATAAGGCCACCTTAATTAGTTATTTTAAAGGGTTGGCATTTCAATAAAAAGTATTACGTATCTATTGAAATGACATGTAGACACAGCCAGACTGTAATTTTCTTTTCCCTTTTCTTTTCACTGTTTTTTAACAGTAAAAGCCCCCTGGTTAAGAATAGACTCAAATGTCTTTTTTTTCATTGTCACTTATCAACTTGAGCTGCATGCAATAAACAAATAACTAAATAAATGAAGCAATATAAAAGTCTACATAAAACCTCACTGATTGTTTATCATTTAATCTTTAAGATTTTCCCCCCTGAAATCCTGCCTATTAACGTTTTGGGTTTTTATTAGTTTATTTGTACATCTTACAATAAACCACATTCTTAACATGCTCTAGCTTAATCCACCAACACCTATACTTACACTATTCTTGTTTTGATGAATAAAAGATGCCTAGCTGTAGCCTTTGAGTAGAGGGTTAGTAGATGAATGCATGTGGCTGTGGGGACTGCAAATCAAGTCTAACTTCAAATTATTATCACACAAAATCACACATTTATCACAGAATGGGGACATTTACAAGGTGATTTGCAAATATTTATGATGTATTTCTTGTTCCATAACCATTCAACTGTTGGTGTAGTCTGTACAGAATGGACTACCAGAATTGTATTTAAAAACAAAAGGGTTGTTATCATTGTATAAACACAAAACCATTATCTTTTTGAAAATGTAAAAATAAATCTTTTATTAGGCATTTTTATTTCTAATTTTTAAAGGGGATTGCAATTATACCATTCTTTTATTATCACAGTGAATTTAGTTTTGATTTATGGTTTGTCTGAACAAAGAAAGCATATATGGTCATATCACTCCCCACTGTCTCCTGTCCCAGAGCAACACCACTATAATCCCCCTGGTGGTGTTACTGGAGAATTGATTGGGGTTGCAACCTGTGGTAAGAAATGGAAAGCTATAGCTGCTGTCTTTAACCAGTGTATTTTGATGGCTTTTTTGTCCGTTTTGAGAACCTATACTTATAGACTTATGTCCCGCAAAGCTTAGACATGTCTGTTACCAACTTATTGCTCTCTTCCATTAATTAGACAAAGCTTTAATTAGCTTCCCTTTCTAAAATGTTTAACTTGTATCAAGTAATGCCTTGAGGTCTGATTAATTAAGTGAATGATCAAGTTGCACTCAAAGAGACTTGACACTCCATCCTCATATAGACGGTTGATTGTTTAACACGAAGACAAAACAAGTAATGTGAAGGAAAAGTAATGTATCCTGTCATGATGCCTCAGAACACAATGTGAGATATATATCACTGAACTCTGTACACTCCCTACTCAACACAGGAGCACATCAGAAGACACATGCACGCTGTAAAGCTGTGACAGAATTTGATGTTCCAAAAATTGGCCCTTACTGATGTCTAAACCCATGAAACACTTAGCTGACCTAAAATTTTGCTAACGGCTTGTCTCATCTTAGTCTTGTGAACTCAATATTGTGTATGTCTCCTTCCACAAGCTGGATCGGCTGTTATCGCTTTGCATTTAAAATGTTCCCTTTAATCAGGGGTTACAACAAATAAAAGACAGACAATGTGGAAAAATAATCACTTTAAAAAAAGTGGCTGAAGCAACATTTTTAGTTATTTATATCTGTTTCCTTTAACAGGTAGGAATCAAGATTGCTATGTTCTATAGGTAGTGTTAATGTATTTTTTTGAATGTGATATGTGTAATCGCTTGCTTGGTCTTACACGTTTTTTTGTTCATTTATTTATGTCTGCACATTCAGCAGTTGTGGGGGCGCGTTAAAGCCCTGTATATTATTATAAGGCAATCTAAGGGAGCGGGTCGATACAACCCCAGCCCACCAGTGTCACCCTAAAGTCTTACACTGTATCTCCCAGCTTTGCCAGTCTGAAGTCAGCTTTGGTAATCACAGGGATCACCTCCCTGCACAACTTTAATCATACCGGGGGCGGTTCTCAGAAGCAGAGTGTGCAGTCATTGAACTGCTGACCTATGCAGGATCACAACTTCTTTAATCTTCGGGTAACAGTTTGTACTTTTTCTGACCTTAGAGGCTTAATTTGAAATACACAGGTTCCAAATGCATCACATTTGGGAAATTAGTAACATTTCAAAGGTGATGTTATGACAGAAGATCACACACCAACATCAGCACAAGACAAAATGCAGTTATTTTACAGCATTTTATGGCTATGCTGACAATTTAAATATTGCAACAAGCCTGTTTAGAGGGTGGAAAGCAGAAAAGCACAATGAATAATTATTGCTCTTTTGTTTTAGATTTGTTTCCCATTGTTCTTGTGTTAAAACATTTATTACATTCTCTACTACAGCTCAGGAGAGATCTAGGGATTTCTGGACCTGAAAATTATCTCTTTACTTCTACCGAAACTGGCTGTTTATCCGTATTTCACTTTGTGTATACAAGTATAGGCAAACATCAGTCAGACAAACACCTGTCTTAAAGTCTTTTTTAAGCTTTTAAGCTGATGTGGTGCCTCTACAGTTTTTTTTTACTTATTGGCACACGCCTAAAATTACTGCTTACTGTAAAATGTAATTTATTTCAAACATTCAAAATTAGATTTCCAGCAGAGCCAAAAAAGTGACAACACAATTAAAAATCCTAAATATCGACTTGACAAGTAATTTGCATGTAGCCCATATCATGAGCACAAAAGAAAAGTGCTCTGACGCAAGAAAATATGCGCCGAAGGTGATTTTAACCAATAACGGCTCCAAGCCCCTGATATATGCAAAACAGATATAGAAGATAATAAAAGATTAATGAGTAAATCTCTGCCTATGAATATTTGAGTATGGGAAGTCTGTTTAATACATGATCTCCTTTGCAAACGGCTTCCTGTACATGACGCCTCCACTACTGCTGCCTCATGCAGGTTCAGAGAGGATGCTTATTAGGTTTTCAGGTGGATGGCATTCTCATTGCTCTACTCTCCTATGATCCAGTCTCATAAATCCTTTAATATTACTTTTCTTTAAGGTTCCATTCCTATTCATGATATAGATAAATAAATAAAAAGATAAAAAGGAGTGATGAGATGTGATGTTTTCGAAAGGGATTTCTTGTTGAAATGTAAAGAGGTAGTTTGATATTCACATGAGAATTTTATATAAAGCTTATGTTTGAAAAAAATACCTCAAAAGCATCCATATCCCGTGATTTTTTTTTAAATCACTTTAATTAACAAAGAAAAACCTATTGAAATGTATAATCTCATTTAAAAAAAACTTACAAGTTTCATCTTTTGTCACAAACTTACATGTTTTTGTTTGGACTTTGAGAGATAGACAGACAAATTTTTCCAAACGTTTCCCAGTAAATCTGCAACTTTTGGCAGTGATTTACACTGCATCCTTTACCTGAATACAGCTTCCAGCTGGATAACAACCCAATGGTAGGAAAAGAAAAAATGTTTTACCTAAAACATAAAAAAATTGCTTTTTTATTTTTTTTTATTTTATTAACTCCGTGACTCGATTTCTAACTGGACAACATGTTTAATATGGAGCATCATTTAAAAACCCCAAAAAGTTGCTAGGCTGCACTGTGGAGCAGTTGGTTGCACTGTTGCTTTGCAGTAAGAAGGTCCTTGGTTCAAATCACAGCCAGGAGTCACTCTGGATGGAGTTCACACCGTCCTTACGTAGGTTCCCTCTTAGTTTTCCAGCTTCCTCCCACAGGCTAAAAACCTGACAGTTAGGTCAATTGGTTTCCCATATTTCCTTTAGGTGTGTGTGTGCATGGTTGTTTGTCTTGTCTGTCTCTAGTTTGCCCTGCAATGGAGCGGTAACCTCTACAGGGTGTACCATGCCTCTCGCCTGATGACCGCTGGAGATAGGCACCAGCCCCCCCACGACCCTCCAAGGATGAGCTGCATAGATGGATAGAAGAAATAGCAAGTGCCAATTTTTAAATAACCATATACTTTTGAGGAACTAATTGTATTTTCTCTGAAAAGTTTTCAAATTTTGGGTAGGGTTGAAAGTTCTCTGATGCCATCTACTGTTGATCAGAGTTTGCTGATTACCAATGATCAAAATTTTAATGTAAAGACACAGCCCTTGTTCATATACGGTCTGCATTTAGACATTTGATGGAATTTGTTCCTAATTACATGTGTGAATGGCATTTTCTTTTGCTCCACATACGCACAAAGTTGTTACCCGGCCATTTGCATTCCAAATTACTTTTAATTTGTCGATTCTTGGGTGATGAGGGCCACACTTGACATAGCGTAGCTCTGAAGCTCACATCTCTAAATGCTTTGGGGGCTGACACACAGCAAGGGATCAAAGGATTAGTTTCCATGAGATGGGTGTTCTTGGGAGCCGTAGACGTGCCTGCACATTCTAAGAGCGGGATTACAGCGAGGCAGACAGGATCTCTCTGGTCTGACGGGTGCCCGTCGGCTCATTCCGTGGCTCAAGATGGTGACAAATGGAGAGAGATCTAATGGTGCCAGCAAAGTGCACTCACATCTTCAGCTCAATCACATTGAGTCAACACAGGAACTCAAACTTTCAATCAGGTTTGCTCATTTATGCAAACTTGAGCAGGTCTGCAAACATCTGCATGTAGAAATAATTTCTTAAATATTTTTATACCAGGTATTAGTTCCTTTGGTTTTATGTTTCTGAGTACTTCTGTATAATACAGTGATTCAGTCCAGCTCCTTTTATTATGGTAAAAAAAAAAAGTGTTTGATGGAAGATCAGCCATGTTCATTTCCGCAGCATTTTTGTCATTCCTAAGTACAGCCCTTACTCTGAGACGTGCAGTACTCAAACACATTTTTCAATTTTTGTCCCAACTTTTCCCATATTGCAAAGCATGGGTTATGTAATTACCAAGGAAGTGTAGATGGACATATTTTATTCAAGCTGCTGGTTAGGTTTGTCTCTAACAGAGCCTTAGAGGGTTGTTTCACTATGAAAGATATTTTTAGACAGGGGGTATTTTTGCTGCCTAAGGAAGGGAAACTCTGAGCTGTAAAGATGATCCATGGCTTTAATGAACATACAGCAAAAAAAGAAAGGCCAATGGGAAACTGAGCCAAAACAACATTAGGTAAATTGGTTATTTGGCACAAATGTAAATCAAAGGATTATTGCGCATAATCCCATGTGCAGATTCCTGTTCCTTGTACATTTAGGCACCAATTTACATCAACAATCTCAGAGTCCTTCTGTTCGATACCTCCAAGCACTGTTACAGACTCATTTGTGATTCCTGCATTCAGCTTGATCAGAGCAGCTGGGAAAACACCGGTGACAGCGGATGTAAGCGGTGCACAGTCTTTCCCCCCTACTTTGCATGTCATCAAAGTGGTGGTCGGGACTTCCGATTCCCCTATCTCCTTGGCAGAGTATGAATTATGCAGCAGTGCGGGGTTGCCTGCCTGCCAGAACAAGTTGATAAAAACAGCTGGGAAAATGCTGCAGGAGACATTACTACACCAAAACAGAACTACAGCAGCTAAATATAAGTGGGACCGAATTCCCTGTTGTTTATTTTATATGGTGAGAAAGAGATGGAAGGATACGGCCACACCAGGATGAGTTGTGAAAGAACAAGCAGGGAGTACACTGGATGGGGCATTGGCATTCTGTCCGTTATATTAACCTGCATTGCATTTACAAGCCTAACACAAGAACAACAATCTTAACATCTGTTTTCTAACAAGAAGTAATTCCAGAATGGGACGG
This sequence comes from Apricaphanius iberus, assembly GCA_028564705.1. Taxonomy (NCBI): domain Eukaryota; kingdom Metazoa; phylum Chordata; class Actinopteri; order Cyprinodontiformes; family Aphaniidae; genus Apricaphanius; species Apricaphanius iberus. The sequence continues at coordinate 328,505 of JAPXFQ010002340.1, forward strand.
TTTCATGACTTCCTTTAGACTAGGCAAAATAAATCAACCTTCTTTTTCAAGTGTGTTTTTTTTATTTAATTTTATTGGCCCTAAATTATGATGTAATTAAAGTTTATACCCAACAGGCTCCTTTGAAGAAATCGATACGTTTCTGTCCTCAACCAGGTTGTGGCAGCATCATGAAGTGGTGATGTTTTTTAGCATAAAGTTTTGGAATGTAAGGGACTTCATGGAAGTGTGATGGTCTGAAATGTTGCCCAAGGGCTAGATGGTAATTTTGAATGCAGTTGTGTTATCTTTAATCGTAGAGTTTGTTAGGTTCTTCTTTTGCACAGTACGATTCTCCTTCAGGTACTCCCGTTTTCCTTCACAGTTTAAATACATGTATATTAGATTATCTTGCAACTCTAAACTAACCAAGGATGGATCTTTTCCTTGTTTTCCTCTGCATTTGCCTTGTAACAGAACACCGACTTTATCCAGTGTTTACCCTCCATCTCATACAGGTGCAAAAAATTGGTTAGGATGCATGTATCAGGAAAATACCGTTCAGCATTTTGCTATAAATAGAGTTCCTTAAATTCTGAGCTACCTCAGTGTGTTTTTCTTCACACAAACATACATTTTGTCTGAAAAGTAATTTCAGAAGTTTAGCCTTAACATCATTCTCCAAAATATTTCAGCGTGGTTAAGAAAAATGCCAGAAATCATAATGTTCTGATAAAACTTCTAAAATGCTAAGAGCTTTGTCAGTTATTTCTAAACATTGATCTGTCACGAAATCTGGAGATACAGACTATAAAATCTACTTGTGTCAGCTTCCAGGTGTAGACAATGGATGGATGTCTTGATTACTGATTTCAGAAAGAAACAAAGGGGTATTAACATAAAATGAAGTATTGGTAAATTGAACATGAATTTGAAGCATGACCGGAATGAAATACACATGAAGAAAAGCCAACAAAACTGAGAGACTATAATTTAAAAAGAAAGAAAGAAAGAAAGAAAGAAAGAAAGAAAGAAAGAAAGAAAGAAAGAAAGAAAGAAAGAAAGAAAGAAAGAAAGAAAGAAAGAAAGAAAGAAATGTGTTCGGAATGAAAAAAAGCAACGACTCATCAGTTAAAACATTTACAACAAATTCTAAGGCTGGTTATATCTCAAAGCATAAACAATAGTAAAAAAATCAGTTTGTCATCTTCTTCTAGTGATTATAAAACTTTTCTATATTTTTTTTATATTCATAAAACTTTTCCTTTATTCAAAGGCATACAACAACCTCCACATGGACAACAAATAAACATATCCATCTTTAATATGTTGAAATATTTGCTTTTTAACTTCCACCTGTGTATTGTTGTTTTCCCTTGTGCTCCTGCATCAATAATTTTCAGACCACTTGATGTTAAGATGCATCCTGACTGATCAGATTAGATCTCATTTCCCAGTTTGGCATGTAAACAGGCACGTAGCCAGCATCACACATTCAGTTTACAGCTGGGCCAGTAGCACAAATATATTCTGAGACCTGAAAGATATTATGATGCATTTGGACATTAGGTTGTGTTTCTGATTTGCCTGAGTAAACTTTAGTTAAAGATTAGGATAAACATAAATCAGCAATATCATCAATAAATTCAATAAAATGGAAGATGTAATCTGTCTGAAGTAATGGAAGATAAAAGTAATTTCTAATGTTTCAGAGAGCAACTTTGTCTGATAAAAAATTAGATACAAAAATCAGACAATGTATTAAATTCAATAAATTTGAACAAGTGTTTTGATTTGACTCTCCCATCAGATTAAAATTAAATTTTGAAAAAAACCTTTATGCAGGTGTTAAATGTTATTATCGTTTAGACAATATTTCTGTATCAAACCTTTTATTTTTATTACACTGATATAATATTCTGATTTTAGATGTATTTTTCTCTAATTTACTGAATGGGTCTGACAAATATATCACAGAAAAGTACTGTGTTAGATCTGATGCTAACTAGATACACTTTGCTATTGATTTTTTTTTCTGCTCGTGTTTTCTTTATTGTATTGATACAAAAGGGATTGCTTAAAGAGTTTGAATGAAATATTACAATAAGATAAAACCATATAAAACACATTAAATCCTAGATGTTGTTAATTACATATTTTAAAATATGCCCTTTTACAGTTAAAAGAATGTTTTCAGAAAAAAATTTAACTGTGTTTTGTCAGAATGAGTTATGACTCCTGCAGGTCTTGTGCCTGAATAGGTAACTCAATTTGCAAAGCTGTGTTGTCGAGAATAACATGATGTTTCACACCTGGAGACTAAGTGAGTCAGAATCAGAATTAGCTTTATTCGGCAAGTTTGTGAACAAAAACAAGAAATGTAACTTTGTTCCCTCTTTTCTCTCTGCGAATACGTTTTAATTGGGTATATACTCTATAAGAAGGGAACAAAAATCTAACGTTTTTAGCAAGTAATTATGTATAGAGGGTTTTTACAAAGGAGGAACACATGGTTGAATTAGTGCAAATAGGATTATAAAAATCTGGTCCCTTTGACTGTTACATGTTCATCAGAAAGACAGCCTCGGAGGAGAAACTGTGTCTGTGCCAGCTCATTATTGCAAATACTGTTCTGTAGTGCTGACCTAAAGGTAAATCTCAAAACAATTTATGTCCAGGATGTGTGAGGTCTGCAGAGATTTTAGCTGCCATTTTCCATGTGAGTTACGTAGGTCTGCAGGTAGGTTCTTTACTGACCTCCTTGATGATTGTTGATGCACAGTAATTTATCAAGGCAGCTTATGCCTTCATCATGGTTCAATGTTTTTTCATTCATAGCTAATAGCTCTCACTATGGTTTCTTCAATTCACAAAACCTTAGAAATTGTGTAACTCTACCCAGACTGAACCAGGGAATGAGATGTGGTGGTCTGAGATATTTTAGACCACCTCATGTCAGACAGGTCTTATTTAATTAATTTCTTGGTTATACAGGTCTGGTACTAATCGGAGATAATCAAATGTGAAAAAGTCTATGTGACACACCCAAAGTCACAATTCTTAATATCAGACATATTGTGTTGTCTTGTATTCACCATGTAAAAATAATTTCAATGATTAATACAAGTAAATAGCTAAATTCTTAAATTCCAGAAATTACTCTCTGTTATGGTCTTTTAGGAATTGGATCAAAACACTGATGTAATAAATGATTTGATGATGAGTTGAGAACTTATAATTAAACTGAAGCAAGTACATAGATTGCACACAAGTGTTAGTTTGGAAGAAAAAACAAATAATCCAGCAGTGAAATTGAGTGATCAGAGAGCTCAACTATACTGGGGAGGTGTGGAAAAAGGAACATAAAGCAGGGAGATAATCAAGGACAACCAGATGCAGACATGGGAAAGAGAGCTGGCAGGGAGATGAGAAATGAGTTGCAGCTGGAAACAGGAGGAAGAGGTTCAGGAGAAATACAAATAGAGAAAGATTAGGTAAAACACTCAGCAGAAAGAGACTCAGATAAGAAGTTATAATTCTAAATGCATAGTGATAGAGCAAAAATGAAGACAGAAAAATTTACTAAAAGTGGGCAGACTGAATTAAAGAAATAACATAAAAGCACTACTGAACACTGCTTGTCATAAATGCTCATTATCTGATGGATAAGAGGAGCTGGCTGCCAGTCACTCATGGGCTGAGTGTTAACCAATGTGGTAACTCTCATCCCTTTGAGTTCCTTGAGCTTTTATGTGCCTTGTTGCATGCCTTAAGATTTGTATTACCATGTGCCTTTCTTCCAAGGTGCTCAGTGCAACTTCCTAGACCTTCCTGTTTAATGTTTATCTCCTCAGGTTTACTGACCCTTGTTAAAAAACCCTAGATTATCATCTTTAGGCTGGCAGCCTTCGAGCTCCATTTACCTTTTTCTAGTTTTCGACAAACAAAGCTTTCTGAAGCACTGAAGCTTGTATCAAAAATGTTACATTACTTAAAGCTAATGGTGTGTTCAGACTGAAATCTTTGTCAGCGTCAGCAACGTCAAAGTTTACATATTAAGTCTATGGTTGAGGCCGTTGGAGGAGTGTCACAGTCTATGCGGCGCTTTGTGAGCTTTGGCTCCATCAACTTTTCAAGCTTTTCAAAGGTTTCAAGCTACAAAGCTCATAACGCTAGCAACGCCGAAGTTCAGCTAGTTGAACTTTTGACGGTTTGAACGCTCTTGACACAGGACGGCAACCAATCAGAGCGTATTATCGTAGTGACGTTGCCCGACGTCACGCTGCCAAGCCAATCACGATCGGCGAGTGTTTAAAACATACCTACGAGCTTTGCAAGCTTCATCTTAAAAATTTATCTTCTGTGTATATGCGTCGAACTAGTACCTTTATGAGCGTTGCTTGACGCTGACAAAGCTCACGGTCTGAATGCACCATAAAACAGTCCGTTTGGCCATCTAGTGGCCTCTATTATGAACACCAACTGGAATAAACCTGCTTGCCAACTGATGAATAAACTTTTCTTAAAATGATGCCTTATATATATATATATAGATATATACAAAAAAAACAAATTCTTTGGGCCAGAGCAGTGTCATATAGAAAGTGTATTTAACATTTTAACATATGTAATATGTATTGTCCATATTTAACAACCAGGGCCAGAGGTATGCCTCTTGACAATTAATTGAGACCCAGGCACTGGTTTCACAAGAAGAAATTAGTTACATTTGATTCACTAAAACCTCCTCCACTCGATCTAGTACTGATTGCTTTTATTTGGGTCAACAGAACTTAGTTTAAAGGTGAAGTTTGAAAGGGATTTTTAAAAGACAAATTTTTTGCTAGTGAAATTTGTGTTGGTAAATTTAAACTAAAACCATATATACATAATCGGATAGGATAAAAATTGTGGTCAGCTTATAAACTTCATTGACCAGGTTCTCCAGAAAAAAATAATAATGTCGTTGAGGTATGTATGTGAAACATTTCTACTCTATAAAGGTCTTTACTGTGGCTTGATCATTTGGAAACAGTAATGCTTTTTCTTCACAAATTTTGTTAGCATGAAAACTTTGTTTGCTTTGTGCTTTGTTGCTGCATGACCTCCCTTCTGTAGAGGTTTTGGGGAGATGTACTGGCATTTTCCTGTAGAACAGGGTAGATAAACTTATTACTCAAAGGTTCACATTCCATTTTTATTCATGAAACAGGGAGAGCCAGAAAAAATCTGAGAGTATTCAACAGTGACACAAGGTCAGCAGCATGGTCATAAAATAAAACATGCTTCTCTTGTTTTGCTGCTATGCCTTGACTGCTAATGTGTAACCGTTAGTAGTTTTTGGTAACAGAATTTACCTACTTTTACTACACCTTCATCAGATCTAACATAGGAAAAAAGTGGAAACATTTTTAACCACTTCCTAAGCTATATTCCTTCTGCAAGTCTTTTGTGATAACATTGTGTTAATTCATAGTCCTGTGATATTTGTATTCCCCCGACAAGTTGTAATTACACTTATTTTGGTTTAGTTTTCATTCATGGAATACGTATTATACACCTGCAGGAAAGAACCAACAAAAATGAATACAAAGTCAAGAAAAAAATGACAAATTATGTATTTAGCTTTAAGAAAGCAGTCCTGTTTCATATCTGCTAATTATTTGCAGCTAATTTGGTCTTAACTGATCATATAAAAATTATCATAATTGTTGCACAAAAGGCAGTTCAGAGCAAGGAAGAGTAAAGACCTTTTTCAAGACATCTGCAAGATTTCAAATTCCATTTAAATCCCAAAATCAGAGAAAAGCTGGGACAGTACGTTAAATTAAAATCAATCAGAAAACACGTAACTTTGTTAAAATATCTTTGACCATTGAACAAAATACAAAAGCAGATTATTTAATGTGTCCCTGATTAATTTTTTTTTTGTTTGCTTGTTTTTTCATAAGAAACACTTATTCCAATTTTGATTCTTGCAACATATTTAAAAAAAAGTTGTAACAGTAAAAGATCTACCACTTGTAATGTTTCCATTCCTTTTTACAACATTTAAAAGAGTTTTAGGGACCAAAGACACAAAGTGATGAAGTGTTTCAGGCGTAATTTTGTCCCATTCTTCCTGCAAACAAGACTTATGGGGGGCAACATTATGGTTTCTTCGTTGGCACATTTTGGGCTTAAAAATACGGCACACATTCTTTTTTGGAGACAGGTCAGGACCACAGATAGGCCAGTCAAGTGCCTGTACACTCTTCTTCCACAGCCAGGACTTTGTAATGTGAGTAGAATGTGGTTTTGCATTGTCTTGAAAATGCATGGGTTTCTTGCAAATCTCTTCTTGAAGGCAGCATATTGTACTCCAAAATCCTTTCAGCATTAAAAGTGCCGTAACAGATGTAGAAAGTTACCTTTCTACCACTGACACAACCCCATAGCATGACAGATCCTGGCTTTTGTAGTAGTTGCTGGTAATAGTTTGGATGATTCTTTTCTTCTTTAAACCCGGAGCACATAGCATCCATTTCTCCCAAAAGATTCCTGAAATACCGATGCATCATTCCAGTTTACCACTTCAGCTGATACAATTTACAAATGCTAAATGAGCTACCTTTTTTTACTTGTATTTTAAATACTGTTGCCAGCCAGGGCTCAGCGCAAATTCCACACATCATAATGACATCAGCCTCTGTTGCATCAAGCTGTTTTTCATTTATAAGTCCAGCATTGCGTCACTATTGCGGTAATATTACTCTTAAGTTTGCCGGCATGAATGACACAATATTCCCGCACTGCCATTAAAAGACAAACCATGTCAGCAATATAACCCTAATATCCCGACACATAAACCAGTCAAGATCAGGATTCCAGGATGGATGAAGGGAGAAATTGATTGGTACATTCTGAATCAAAACCTAAAAGTGAAGCGAGGGTGTGAGGTTGTTGTAAGTACTTCATCAAGCTAAAATATAGAACCCTCCTACATTTTACAAGTTGCATAATACTCTTAGCAAGTCTGCAAAGCATCAGCTAAATTTCCTGACTCATTTTTTTGTAACCTGTTCTTTTCATTATTCATAAATCCATGTTTTATAGCATAAAAGTCTTTGATTCTGGAAAAAGCCCTCAAGGTAGATGGGTTTGTTGATCTGACTTGACTGCTGTGCAGTGAATTTTATGCCTCTCAAATTCATTTGTTTTATTAGTTACACCTTACTTATTTAAGAAAGTCAAATTACTCAATACATGCATACACATAGCTCTAAATGCATGCGAAATGTATAACGTTTCTATAAATGTGTGTTTGTATGTGTGGCATGAACTAAATGGCCAGAGCACACTAAGGTTGCCGTTCTATTCTCTATTGGGCATCCACCAAAAAAAAAAAAAAAAAAATTCCCTTCTTTCCTTTTTCTCCTATGAGTAATAAAAACCCAGGACTGAACCTCATCTGCTTCTGTTGAGCAGAAAAGCTGTATGCCATAAATTCTTGCTTCTCATTACAAAACTCCTTTTCACCATGACAGTCTACAGAGAGGTGGCAATTTAGAGTCACACAGGGCACAGCAGCTTTAAGGTTTGAGAAAAGGAAATTTGACCAGAAGGACCCCAATTTGAATCTCTGAACCTCTTAGCAACGTCCGGGTGGTATAACCACCTGAGTCTCACTAGCAATGCTTGCCCATATTTTAACTTAGCAGATCTCTGAAATTGTACGAAAGCAGGAATTTATTTTGGTATCTCTTTTGTATACAGGGAATGCAGTTCTGTCCATGTCTTGGCAGCTGTCTCTCAAACTTCTAAATAAAAATACATTCTGAAATTATCACCAATGCTAATCATAGGATTATCAAACCAAATAGTAAAGATTTCATATAACTATAAACAATATCTTGCTTTGAATTTGTTTTTTAAACGTCTTCATCATTAATCACTTAGCACCTCTTCTATTTAGTTGTCTCTGTTTTCAAGTCAACTGGGGGGAATTCCATGAAGTGAATTCCAAAAAATAGAGGCTCACTTGAAATATCCTCACTTGAATATGCGTAATAGTTCATGCCATGTTTATTCAGTTCCACAAATGAAGCTCGGCTGAATTTAATCCCCGCTAATTCAAGGAGGGTTCAAAAAGCCAGGTTCATGTGCTTCAACGCTACATTAAAGGCAGCCCCTTTCAAGCAATGCTAGATAAGTGAGATTAGAAGGAAAAGGAAGAACTGCATTCTCCTCCCAGTCTGAGAAAGACCTTTTAATGCAGCCTTTGAGTATCACAAATAAATCAAAATCGATAAGGGGAACATCAACTGAAAACAAAAGCTGGTCAGGCTGCATTGTGTTATAATGTGAATTAGCTGATGTTGCTTACAGACAGTTTAGAGTGTGACAAAGGAGTGCTGAAAAAAACTTTAAACTGTAAACTTCTAAATTAATGTTATTAAATCACATTAAGTCATTGGGCAGGGCAAGATAAACTGGAGTCTGTTTTGAAGTATTAAAACCAGATTATAACACATGACAGAAAATAGCTGACAAGTTGGATGTGCTCAAAAGGATTTGAGAAACAATATAACATATTTGACAGCTAAATATAATTGGAAATGCATTTAAAAGATAAAGCCTACACTCCTTTGCATAATTTAACCACCCAAAAGTAAACTGCAGCTGTTGCAAATGCTTCATAAAACACCCCTGCAGGCAACAAAGAAGCACTTCCGAGATGCTTTGGTTAAATGATTGATTTTTCTGCCTTGTTTAGATGTGACACTTCGCCTGCACTCACGACTGCCATTATATAGCTATACACTAATCGAGGATGGATATATACTTTTCCCGAAGGAATCCAAATGGCTCCAAATCTGTCTGGGTGCACAGGCATATGTAATGCATGCTTTAAATAAGGTCCAGGTAGCAAAAAAAACTGAACTTTCCCTTTAAAGTGCAACTCACCCCCAAATCAACTGTGCCTCCTGGCCACAACTGTGCCTCCTGGCTACGTCCGTCCACCAGACGAACACGTCAATGCCGCTGGGCCTGGCGCATTAGGCAGAAAAGCTTATTCATGACTTAAATCTGCTTCTGACATGTCGCGGGATCCCCAGTCACGCTTCATCGCACTCTTCCATTAACTTCACATGTAAATCGGACTCTGGTTGCCTCTATCGCATTTGGTGTCTAAGCACCGTAAGTCTGTTGGGCTTTTACTTTGTACTCGGAAATCAATTATTATTACTACACTGCCAGACAGGACATGGTAAAAAAAAAAAAAAAAAAAAAAAAAAAAATATATATATATATATATATATATATATATATATATATATATATATATCTTAGTATTTGAATAGAATACCTACTAGTATACAAATTAGTATTGGAATATAACTGTACTTTATTTAAACAAGGAGATGCACTGTAGTGCAGCTGGTAGCACTTTTGCTTTAAGTGGTTTCTAAAATTTGATTCCCAGTCAGGGTTTTTCTGCATGGAGATTGCATGTTCTCCTGATACATTTGTAGGTATCCTCTGGCTTTGTCCCACAGTCCAAAACAATGACTGATATGTAAACTGATTACTCTAAATTTCCCTTAGGTATGAGTGTGTGCGTGATTTGTTATTTATCCTTTTTGATGGACTGGCGACCTATTCAGGGTGTACACCACCTCTTGCCCTATGATCTCTGAAGATAACCATCAGGCCTCCATAACTCTGCAAGGGCAAGTGTGTACAAACAATGGATGGATGAAATAAAAATCTAAAATGATATCTCTTTTTTTAGACTTCACCATTATAAAAAGACTTCAGTTTACTAACTGCTTCAAAGGCAGATGGAAAAGCATTTTTCCAATCTTCTTCATCCCAGATCAATAAAGTGTCTTGCAGCATGTGGCAAGAATACTTCCTTGGAATAGAAGAAAAAAAATTTTTTGACTTTTTTTTATGATTCAGATGAGTGTTTGTGAACAAACCAAATCAAGAATAGCTTTATATAAAAGAAGCTTGCCAATAATAAAGCTTGCGTGAGAACAAGACAGACCATCTGACTCAAACATATAAGAAGCAACGGTGAGTAGGAGATCTAAAATTAGTAAGAAATCTGAGTGCCATACATGGCTTTTCAATTCATGTATTCCTTGCGATTATATACAATTAGATAGAACAACATCAAAAGTTGCTGTAATAAAATTCCCAAAATAAATAGATATATTCCCATGATAAAATAGGTGAGGTTGTTGTATAAATGGAGATTGGAGACTATTTGTTGTTGTTATTTTGCATAAATTTACAATGATCTATTTTGATCTTGTCATTTGGCTTTACAACTGCCATCTGTTTTTGTTGTTTAAGTGTGCAGGAGGCTACCAGGCAAAAAACTCAGTTTGAGGCCATATCTTAGTAATACACTGACACTTCAAAGCTAAACTTTTTACGTGGAGTGTGGCATAATTTTTAAAGAAACAAATGAAAAATCCAACAAAAGGTTCAATAGGTTACTGCCATATCACGGCAGTGAGATGGAAATAGTCTTTGTGAGCTTGCCACCCATACCCAAAAATGCACTGAGAAATGTAAATAATTTAAATGAAGCTCTGCAATATATAAAAACATTATCATATATGCTTTCGGTATAGTTAAGATTTAATACACAGATTGTGAAAATCTGTTTTGTACTTTATGTTTTAGATTACCTGTTGAGTTTGGAATCAGTGGCCTCATATCTGACTAATGAGATTAAATGGAGAAGCTAAAGGTGTCTGATGTTAGTGAAGTTGTTCAAGACCAGAAAACTTTTCTCCTGTAGTCCGATTACACCAACCATGATTCTTGATGGGTTTTTTTCGTCCTATTAAAATCATAAGATAATATTTGAAATCCAACTGAAGCCTGTACTATAAGACTTTGAAATATCACTTTAGAATTTTTTTTTTCAATTCTTTTGTTTGTTTTGTATTGTTCTAAATCTTGACTGTTATGTTGATTACTGTATAATGATTTCCCACAACAAGCTTGGAAAACAGATTTTCCAGAATGGTTGCTTTTTACCATCTGTTACCTTTCCCCCCCCACAAAGGTTAACATATCTTATATAGTAAACAAGTCTAAACATGATTAGATTAAGTTAATTTTGTGAAAAGGTCAAGCCTTTGGATGTATATAAAATGTACATGTAACATTTGGGTTGTGTCTTTCATGTTTGTATTGTGTGTATACTATCTTAAAGAATAGGATATGCTATATTGTATTAATGCTACAGTCTTGTTCTTTACTATGTTTTGTTATATTGTTTTCATGACTCTTTTGTTGCATTGCTCTGGGGATTCCAGGGGGTTATATAGGGGGATTTCATACTACATCTATCATTATTATTTTTTATTTTTTTTCAGTTATAACATTGAAATATGCAATATCTAAAGTGAGTGACATGGTGAAATTGACTCTTCGACCTACAAAAGGTTAGAACCACTGCCGGAGGCAATGAAGACGGGATGACTTGAAGAAGACAGCACAAGGTCCCACATCATGTTTGCCAACTCCAGTCTTTAGGGTTATAGTGATTAAATCTCCATTAGAAGTGTCTGCAACGTTTAGTATGATATTATTGAATGTTATGCCTAAATCATTATTGTCCACTTGTCATATTCAGAGCTGCAGACTTGATCAATTTTGAAAAGACAAATGACAGTTTTGCACCACAAGAAATCTCACCAGTCAAATATATATTTTCTGATTATTTTCTTTTCTTTTTGACTCAAAAAACCTTATAACGAATTCATGTAGCAAAAAAGAACAACCTCACAGTTTAAAATAATTAAGCTATACGGAATGAAATGAATAAACATAGTTTTTATGACAAATATTATGCAATATAAGAAATACAGTATTATTTATTCTAATTCCACAGTCAACAAATTATTTTTTTATTGTATGCAATAAAACTGCAGCGGCTATAGAAGATAAATTTAGCACCAATTAAAACAGCAAAATTAGCTCAGTGGGAAATAAAAAGTAAAAGACACATTTCTGACAAACTCCAAACTTGTTGCTATTTGTATTGGTTTAGCCATTGGTTTCCACAGACTGATTCAAAACATTTGATAATTTATTTGTTTCAAGTGTGGTTCAAAGACACCACAGCAGTGACCACTTACCAACACCTGTGATGCTAAAATCAATTTACCATCTCCCTTATCTCAAGTCTAGTGTGAAGCTCTTCTCACCTCCTCAGCCATAATAACTCCTTGGTGTTTGAATGTATCTCACATCTACAGTACACTTCCCCACACTTAGTATGTATCAATATCTTTGCAACATGTGACACTGTTGTTGTGATTTTTTTTTAAAACTTGTTTTTCAACTGCAATCAAATATGCTATAACATGAGTTTTGATGCACACTTTTCAGTGAGCAGTCATATTGAGTTGTTACGGTTATGAATACATGAATGGTAGTCCTTGAAAGCACATTTCTTCTTCTCCTTCCTTAAAGCCGAGGGTATTGCTTTTTCCTTTTCCTCTGAGGTTCCTCACAGGATTATTATTATGGAATTGGATTAAAGGCGTACTTTTAATTTTGCAGATATTTGCCCTCTATCACCCTCTCAAGGCTTGGGCCGTGACGTCACTCTCATAAAACCAAATCTCAATAGGGCGCAGTTGAAGAGGCCAGTGTATTGACGGTTTTACAAGATCGCCAGCCAAAACAACAAAACACGTCAAACTAACTGCAAGTCAGTGGGTAAACTGAACCGAGCAGTAATGACGAGGAACGAGGTGCAGTATTAGGATAAGTCTCAAAAACCGGTTTAGGTTTTTTCATATCTGTTTGGTAACATGTGATGTAATGCCATAAAGTGAAAATCAGTCAGTACTTTCAGGAGGCATCCAGGAGAGAAAAGTTGTGTACTACTGCTTTCAGCAGTGGGGGGCTCCTAGGCAATTACAGCTCCAAAAATGAACATGATAAATGCTGGTATGACACCAAAACTTTTCTAAAACATGTGTGTTTAAGACTAGTATGTCTTTAAAATAATTTGGAGGGGTTGTTTGGGGCTCTTAGATGTACTCTGCAAAGCATGTTTCTATAAAAAACAAGCTGTACAACCAACAAATAACCTCTTAATGCCAGAATTTTTATCATATTCTACAAAAAAACATAGATATTATCTGTCAGTCAGATGTTTAATTAACTAGATATTGTTAATTTTAGCATAAATCCTAACTTTCTATTTCACTAGCAAGGACCACGCCGGAGATTGAGAATTTTAACAGTTTATTGAAGGCATAAAGAATTGAATGGTCTGAGGAGGGGCATCGTCGGAGAACCCAGGGGAAGACTCAGTGTGGGAATGCAGTCTTGGAGAAATCTTCTTTCCGAGCCTGCTCAGGACCCCCCTCAGACAAAGCCTATACGATGTACATGGCGCCGAGAAAGTCATTGCAATCCAATCAGTTAAAAGTTTGTCTAAGTAAGCAATCCCAGCAGATTGCTGAGTCGCCAACATGGGGTTGAGCAATTCCTCAGCAATCCCTCGTACTGAGCAAGCATGTAGCGACAGCGGAGAGGAAAAACTCCCTTTAACAGGAAGAAACCTCTGGCAGAACCTGGCTCAGAACAAGCGGTAATCTGCCGCGACTGTCTGGGGGTCTGAGAAGAAAGAAGAGAGAGCATGGAGGATGCTCGGTCACCCGGAGCATTTGAACCGATCCCCCCCACATAGCAGGGGGCATTGTAGTTGAGCAGGATACCAGACCGGATGGAGCTTCGTACTCCAACAGTCCGAGCCCACGACAGAACATTTGCGGGAACGGCTCGGAACCTAAAAGAGAGGTTAGAATAGGTGGTACAGGAGTGAACAGGGACACGGAACGTGGAGGCTGTGTCCGATGGACGCTGCTAAGAAAGGGGGAAGGATCGAAGGGGCGGGTCGGCAGGTACCCGGGAGAGAAAAAGCGGGTCAGCAGGTACCCGGAGGAGAAGAAACGGGTCGGCAGGCACCCGGAAAAGAAAAAGCGGGTCGGCAGGTACCCGGAAGAGAAAAACCGGGTCAGCAGGTAACCGAAAGAGAAAAGCGTGTCGGCAGGTACCCACAAGACAAGAAGCGGATCGGCAGGTACCCGGAAGAGAAGAAGCGGGTCGGCAGGTACCCACAAGACAAGAAGCGGATCGGCAGGTACCCGGAAAAGAGAAAAACGGGCAGGAACCCAGAACCTAGAGGCAGGGGAAGGGAGGGGCAAAACGAACGAGGCAAACGAGGGATGAAGGGCAAGCAGAGTTTATAAGTGTATCGTGATGTGATTAGAGATGTAGAGCAGGTCCGGGGTACCGGATGAATTGGATTAAGGCTAACTAGGATGTACGAAGCGGATCTGAAAGGTGGTCCCCGCTCCCGAACCTAAGTCAACATGTTGACTCCATTTTATGTATTGATTTAATTATTAAATAGATCAGTTCTAGCATTACTGGTTTGGTTTTCATATTTCTCCTTCGATTTCCTGCCTTGTTTTCACAATGATAAAGCTTAAAATCAAAGAATATTATTGTGAACATGGAGGAGTAAATTTCCACCAAAACCAAACCCTCCAGACATTTATAGATTAACTACAAAACAAATCTATTCTCTGGATGTTATCAGCTTGTGGCACTGCTGACGTGTTATGGAAGACCAGGATGTTTCAATAGTGGTCTTCTGAATTGTATGGTCACATGTTTCTCATCTTTCTCTTGACGATGCCCCTGTTGATTCTCTTTAAGGCATTTATTATACATTTTGCTATCTTATATCTTGGATACTGTGGCAAGGTGCACAACTAGGGGCCGGGTGTGATTTGATCCCACAACTCCCGGATGAGAGTCATGCGTGCTAACCATTCAGCCAAAGGGATACAGCTCAATAATGGAAAAAGTCCAAACGAATCAGATCAGTAACTTATCTGACTACAAAAAAATGCAATAGCATGTGAGACTGATATCTGATTATTAATAACCTAGATGTTAGAACAGGCTTACGTCACTGTACTAAGTTGAAAGTACTCCAGGAAGACACTCAGAGGAAGTATTGACTACTGTTTCCTGTTTCTGTCCATCTGTAAACATGATTTGCAAACTGCATTTCCAAAACAATGATGGTTAGTTTCATTACATGAGTAGGTGTATGGCATGCTGAGGGGTCTTGAGTCATTCACAAAATGGCTTACCATGTTTCTACTCTTCTCATCCAGTGTCTCCATCTGTGGGCTCTGTGGCCCAGTTGCGGGTTTCTCTCACGCTCCATTAGCCCAGATTGGTCAGGCAAGATGCTACGATTATAATCCTTCCCCTGCCACCTCAGCCTACTGAGTTTCTACCTCACAGTTAGTTAGCCAGACTTACCTTTACTTTTGAATCCCAAGAGTGGAAACCCAGCAATGGACAGCCATCAGTTAAATCCCTAAAAAGCCCACGCATTGCCAGCTCCTGCAGCTCAAACATTTCCAGAAAAACACTCACATGTCTGTCTCTGCACAGTAATGTTTGAGTGACACTGTGCACAGAGAAATGATACAAAAACAGGTTCAGTGCTGAAAACAAAGACGTCTACAGAAAGATTGAAAAAATATGTTTCTCCTTTTTTTCTTCATCAGAGATATACACATTAATCTTTTTTCCTTAGAAAAATACTTCAATTATTCAAGAGGGTTACAGTTTTGTTATTTTGAATTAATAATCAAAGTCTATATGAGTAGCTTACAAAAATGTAGCATAAAGTTTAATGCATACTGCTAATGAATACTGTTCTGAGGTATGATTAATCCAAAATAACAGTTGATCAATACATAAGTCAACAACAGTCAGATATTTAAATTGTTTCTATATTGAACCCTTTAAACTGCACATAAATGGGTAAAATGGCTCTGTAATCATTTATTGAATATCTGTCTTCTTGTATTGTAGAGACCTTGCATGAGTATTTCTAAGCCTCTCTTTTCATAATGATGGACATTTTAAAGTGAAATTTGAACTGACCACATTCAACATAATTTCATTGCTCTTTGTAATACAAATTCTTTAACTTCATAACTGGTCTCTTAGTGTAGTTTTACATGTGGGTCAAAAGACTAAACTAAAACACGAAAGACATCTTTTTTTTATTTGTCATATTTTGTCTAAGACATAACACTGGTCCAGCATCCTTACCTTAAGCCGCCTAACTTCAAATTCTGACATATATAATTTTGCAATTCCTATATTTTCTGTGCAGATGGCTGCCTGTCCCCAGTCTGGTTTTGGAGGTTTCTTACAATCACAGAAAGCGGTAATCTCATAAATCCACTGTCATGCTCTCTACCTACCTGAGGTAACATTCACATAAATTCTTTGGCTTTCATTCTGAATATTTTTAATTCATATAATAATTATTTTTTAATTAGATTTTTATTAAAACTTTTGCAATTAACCATTCTGCCATTTAATTTGATTTATTAAACATAATATTTAATTTTAATTAACACAACTGTATTTAACTAGAATGAACTGGATGCCGAGGTTAAAATTTTGATTCCGCAATTTTTAAATGTTTGTTCAGCAGGGTAGTGCTTTGGAGCTTCATTCAGCTCTCTCTCCACATTTAGCATTGTGGCTGCAGCTATGTTTCTCACATGCAGATTCATATGTTATGTAGGTGAAGGACTCAAATGCATTCAAGAGGCAGGTAAAATAATGGTTAGGATCATGTTTAAGAAGAATTTTTTTTTTACAAAAAATGAACGTCCAGAGAGAAACAGTTTCTGCAGATTACATCTTTAAAGGTTGAATATGGAACATGATAGCAACATCTAGTTTATCTAGGTTGTAGTTACAACAATAAATACATCATTCCAGCTGTTGGGTTGCCTGGTTCACTGCCGATACGCTCAGTGACCTGTGAGAAATATATTTTATTGGAGCTTAACTGACGGCCAACGTTACCGAAGTTAGCTTTTCGTGTGTGTTTGATGCTTTGGAAACGTTTTATGTGGGTCCACCTAGTGTAGGCTTCACCTAAAAGTACTCTAGTTTCTGTTCTTCTGCAGTCACTCCTCTTCTGAGACGGATAACAAGATCTCTGGGGCTCTGAAACAGCTGCTTGACTTATTGACTCCACCATTGTTCCTAGAGCAAACCGAGCTGAGCAACTTTATAGTTGGATCATAGAGACTGTATCTGTCAACCCGCAGTGGATGCTGGCTGGTAGATGTAAACATAACGTCATTGTCGTGCCCGTTTTAAATTTACATTTAGTTATATTTTAATTCCAATATAATTTTTTAAAGAAATGTTTTACTTTCATTCTGTATCCCTCTAAAAGCCCTGTGGATGTATAATTATTATTTTTTTTAAATGTAGCTTTTAATGAAAATGTTGCATATACAACCTTTAATGCAAAATTAATAGTCCAAGCTTAACTTTGTGGGGTCACATTGATTTTAAAGGCATCCTATGCTGCATACTGCCTGGAATAGGGGCTGATTCCAGCAAAGTCGAAACGACCTCAGCCACGATCAATAAGAAAATGGTATCAAAGTCCCTATTTAAGGAGATTTGTTGGCTGTGATTTCGGCTGCATACATATCCTACAAGTGTGAATTTCAGTGCTTTCCTCTATAAGTAATTTTCTTCTTCATCAGATGAGATCTTTTTTTAGGGGAGAAGAATGAGAATGGTTGGTCAGGCCAGTATTAGATGTTTTAATAATTCATCAGTGACATATCTTTCCAGGAAATTAGTCTTTTTTAATATATTTCTAATGGCCCACTTAAAGGTTATGTCGTCAGATGGCTCTAGCTGGAGACATGTTGGTATTTTAATCAGCAGAGGTGATGTTTTTTTCAGCCTTAACAAATTACCATTCCATATTGTTTATATGGTAAATTTTGCATCTTTACAGCTGTTTATTTTAGGAATTAACACTAATCTAAACAATATATATCACATACATTTCAAATAAATATTGTCTGAAGTAAAGTATAAAGAAAAGAAGAGCCTTACTTTGTCGAATTATTACCTCTAGAATGCAAATGGAATTCATTTTTTGCTTGAGAATGAATACTGTTTCATTTTCCAAAGAAATAAATAAAGTCACCAAAAGGGCAACCGATCAGATAAAATTCATGTAGGTATATCCAGCCAAACATAGCAGGCAAAACAAAATAATTATATATTTTTTGGGGGAAAATATTACTTTACTCAGTCATATTCTTATAGATACTATAAAACACATATACATTGTTCTTCACACCCACATGTAATTATCAGTAAACTCCACAAATACTTTCTTGACATTTAAGGGTGCTCACAATTGGTGTCCAAGAGAAGGTCCCCATATTTCTTGTAGGTAATGAAGGTGCTTATTATAACCCAGAACTCCCCAAATGACCACTCAGACTGAGATTTCAAAACTTCTTTCCTTATAATTATTATTTTGTGTTTGCTTGCTGCCTAGAATCTGCAGGTGGTTGTTCTGGTGCAGTAACCAAAGTCAACAGGGCACATGAATTTATAATGTCCCTAGCACCCTCAGGAATCGTGATAATGTCAGGTGCCAGGGTTATGGCCAGATGAATCTAAGAATGATGACAGTGATGAAAAATACATGGGAATGGTGTAAAGGATGACCTCTCAGAGAAAGGGTATATTTCAGCTGTCATTTTTTGACAATTTCCTGCTGTATCTACTTAAGGGTGTACAGTACAGTTTGAAAAGTCTTTTCATTTTGCTTTTGCTTTCAATTAAATATTTTAAATGTTCATAAATTTCAAATCATACAAAGTTTTTTGAGTAAAAACATAGACATTTTAAATTATAATATACTTTATTATCCAAATTAACCTATCCTTGTTTGAACAAGTCATTTCAGGTTAAATTTAATAGCAAGTTGGGCCACCCTTGGTGCAACAACTATCTTCAAGCATTTCTAAAATCTCTCAATATTTATTTTGCATCTATTTGCTGAAATTTTGGTGAACTCCTCTTTGGGGAAGTGTTTTAATTAAGCCACAATGGAGGATTTGTAACAGCTTTAGTGGCATAGATTAGAAGTCTACAATTTCCCTAATAACCATAACAGTCATTGTTACATTTGATGCAGTTATTTATTTTATTTTATTTTTTAACCAAACTACATCCGTGTTTCTACATGGAGTTATCTTGGTTAAATCTACTAGTTATATTAATGTACCTGAACAGCTGTTTAGGCAGATCAGCTAAAAGCAAGTTCCCAGGTTTACTTTCAACAGCTATGAGACCTGAAAAGCAGAGGAACATATTGTTCTTCAATCATGCTGCTCAGGTGACACAAAAATCCAAAAGTTTAGCTTACGTCTGTCAGACCTAGACTGAAGGGGGACTGAGGAGTCATAGCCGATCTGGGGAACTGATCCAGCTGACAGGTTAAAATAAGATAAACCCACATATAAATGTAGATGGTAGTCCGGTTCTACAGAGTCCTGTTAATCATCAAATTAATAAAGTTGTTTCTGTAGGAGAGGCAGATTTAAAAGTCTAAGCATGAAAGGCAAATAAATATGTAGGGGGTCAAATGCTTTTTCCGAATGACATATACTTGTATTTAAAATAATGAAGTATTTGCATTTTATTTATACAACAAAACAACCTTTTGTAAGAAGAACGAAGTCGAGACCAAACTGCAACACAGACAAGTGGTGTGATTAAGTGCTATTTGATCCTTTTACCATCTGGATCATCTCAGATGGGTTAAGCCACATATGCAGGAAGATATGACAATGGCTTTGTGTCTGAATTCGAATACTATATCTTGTTTTTGCCATTATAAATTCATGACCGTATATTTGAGTCTGCTCTTTGATGACAGACTGACAAGCCCAGTTGGGCAGCTTTGTAGCAAACGGGACGAAATAAGCTATTTCCAGGGTAGAAATACCTGAGGTGAGATTTAATCTAAAAGAGTAAAAGTTGCACCCAGTGGACTTCTGAAAGGTCATGTGTACTACTACTTCAATTCCCAAGAGCAAAGCTAACATGGACAAAGCACCTCATTAAAGCAGCCCATCTCCTCACACAGTGACAAATCAATGCATGTCGACCATTTTCCATCTGAGAAATATTTCCATCTCTTCATCTAAAATATTAATGCACAAATCTTGTTCCACCAACTCTATAGTATGCATTCTATTGTGAAAAGTTGGAGAAATATGTCATTTCTGAAATGTATACATTTTTTCTGGGTGTTCGCCTGAAAGGATTTGCTTTATTATCTAAGAGGCAGAAAGACAGTTAATTAGTTATCATAGTGGTAGAGGTTCATCGTATGCAAAGTCTATGATCGCCAGTAGGGAAAGTATAGTCACATTTTAAGGACCTTATTAGTTTTGTGCACACATTCCTTACCGGCCCTACACCTTCCACGGGTCAGGAGGACTCAGACAGAGTGTTGGTAGCCAGGTCTCCTAGTAGCTAGGAGACAGGTTAATGTTAGTAGCTATGCTGCTTTAGGCTAGGCTGTTGGAGGACATTATTAGGGTCTGTTCCTACTTTCTCTCCTACTTCTCCCCAACTGCATGATGTGCTGTCAATTCAAGCACTAACCTGTTTTCTATTATAGTAGGTGCTCCGGATTAGCCCTGCTTGACGACCCTGACTAAGATGGCATTGCAGTGACGGAAAATTCTCCACGTCCTGCAAAAAACTTGTGCATCAGTTCTATTGCTCTTTCTGTGTCTCTGTTATGTATTCTCCAAGCCACAAGTCCCAGATAACCGCTTGTGCTGAGCCTGGTTCTGCCGGAGGTTTCTTCCTGTTAAAAGGGAGTTTTTCCTTCCCACTGTCGCTGCATGCTTGCTCAGTATGAGGGATTGCTGAGAAAACCAATCTACTTGGTTCAATGTACTGTTCATTCTAAACATTGTATTGTAATAACTCTTTTTGTAAAGTGCCTTGAGATGACATCTGTTGTGAAATGGCGCTATATAAATAAACTGAATTGAAATTGAATTGAATTGAATTCACCATAGCATCTATCCTAATTAGCTTTCAACATGTGAATGTCTACTTTCTGGGTTCTTTTCAACTCTTTAAAGGTGTCTTGGCAAAACTCTCATTGATGAATTTTTCCAATGTCAGAAAAAGCGGAAACTGGTATTTTAGTGCTTGGATTGTAAATAGGGATATAGTTAAAATACTTTGTGAAAGTGATCACACCTATTAGGCGTTTTTATATTTTGTCACATCACAATTATAAACTTCCATGTATTTTATTCAGAAACAGTGCAAGGTAGTGGAGAAAAAAGGGGTAACTGATAAATGCAAAAGACCTGAGAATTGCGGCATGTATTTGTATTCAATCTATCTACTCTGGTGCTGCCAAATAAAATTCAGTTATGTGACTACTTTCAGGATCCCTTGATTTTTACATAAAGTCCACTTGTGAGAAATTAAAACAGCTGTTGTTTAAAGGCATCAGTGTTTTTTTAGGAACATTAGTGAACAAACACAATCATGAAGTCCTAGGTTCATACCACATGACCCACTAAGCCCTATTCAATTTATTATCTGAAAATGGAAACTTGCCAAAACCTGTTGATACATGAAAGGCCAGGTAGAAGAAACTCCAGAAGTAGCCAAAAGGCCAATGGTAATTCTGGATCAGCGATCCATAGCCCAGTTAGAACAGTCTGTCAGGACAAATATTATTTGTTCATTTTATAATGGAAGAGTGGCTAAGAACAATGTCTTTGCAGAAAGAAATCCTTAAGAAGACCTGCTTGTAGTTTGCTGCAAGTCACATAAGAGACACAGTAATGTAGATGAAGGTGCTATTATTATTAAAATTAAAATGGCCCATGTGTATGGTGTGGTAGAAAACTAAAGTCGTTCTGTATGAACTGGACCTTTTAAACAACATATTTACCCATCATCTGTGGTGGCGCAGCACTAAGAACCATTGAACACAGGGATACTTTCTGTTCCGTAACACATGAGGTGGCATCAAACTCTGCTCTTTTTGGGATTGTTCTGTTGTCTTTGGCAAATGTGTCATAAAACATATTTTGCAGCAATTAGCTCAGCATGAGCAGAGAACTAGGCAGAGTTTATGTTGCACGTTTTTTTTCCGACCTGGAGTGGCTAATTGGGAGCACCTGGACATTTCCTGGTGGGCTGATACCTGGGTCGCAAGGGCCGGTACTATGGCAAGCGGGGTTGTACTAGTGTTGTAAATGTGCAACTAGTCAAAAATGAGTTGCTATTAATAGTATTTATGCACTACTTTGGCAAAAGTTTAAAGTTGTAGGGGAAAATGTTTAACTAGCCCCATGTAGTTGCATGCTATTTAGCATAGAAAACAATGGATATAAGGATATAGCGAAACAGCTTGCTATAAAAGGCAGCTTTACAGCTGGCTGCTTTCATTTTTTTCTCTCCGTGCACCTCAACATTAAACGTCAGAGAAATCAGTCGGCGGTGTTTGAAAGGTAAAATAGGGGGGCACAGAAAGGACTACTATTATACAGAGGAGAGCCCAAACAGATGGCCATACCATTTTTGCTTTTGTGCAACAAATGAGTACCAAAACAGCCAACGAGGACAAAAGAACAGGTAGGACAACATGTTGAACTTTCCCTGCAAACCATCATTCAAGTTAATTTATCAAGGAAATGGTTTGATGCTGTGGAAGCAAACATAACTTGATATTTTAATAAAAATTATGATGCAACACCACACAACTGGGAAACTTTGTTTTGTAGCTCCTAATAGTTAGAAGGAAAATCCAGGATGAAGCAAAATGAGCTCACAAATCCAAAGTGGGCAGGATTATGTATTGGGTTAATGTTATAAATGAGTACTGATATAATGAAGAGCATGGTGTAGACCTACTATAAGAAAGCACCCTGCAATGCTAGATGACATGCATCTATTAGTTCTTATAAAACACTTTCCACACCCAAATGATGGTTTGACCTGTTATATTTTTCTTTAAAAGTAGGACAATAAATACACACGGTCCATATTTGAAAGAGAATAGAATGAAAATAATATAAATTAAGCCTGGATGT
The DNA here is from genome assembly GCA_028564705.1 of Apricaphanius iberus. NCBI lineage: Eukaryota > Metazoa > Chordata > Actinopteri > Cyprinodontiformes > Aphaniidae > Apricaphanius > Apricaphanius iberus. The sequence goes on from JAPXFQ010002340.1 coordinate 351,526, forward strand.
TTTGCCAATGAACATATCTAAATTGGTTAAGTCACATGTTTTCCATATTAAATGCATTAAAGCTTTACAGAATATTATCTTTTATTGTGGCAGGTGCAGCAAATGAGATTAGGGAAACTAGAGGACGTGTGAACATGAAAAGAGTCTACTTGGGGTCTGATTACAGTGGTAGCAGCTCAAAATACAGATTCTGATATTGTTAATGTATGTGTTGTAAAGAATAATATAGATGTGAACACATGCTGAAATAAACCCACCAAGAGAAGCAGTTAACCCTTATTTATACTGAGTTGAACATTTGATAGAAAATTATACTCTAAATTACAAATGACAACTCTAAATTACAATTTACAGAACAGTGGGCTGTAGCTTTACCATGTAAGGTTATAACTACATGACTTTAATTAAGGATGCAATGATGCCACTTTTCTCAAAACGATACACCAATACTTGGATCTGAGAACTTGCTGTTACAGAGTAGGCCTACCAATGCTGATACTTCTACTGCACAAAAAATGCAAAAAATTGGAAGACAGGTTTTATTTTCTTTACTGCTTATTACAACAATTGATGGGTTGAATAATAACAAATGACCACAAAAGTAGCATATCAAGTGAAAAATTAACACTTTTTGCGAAATTGTTATAGAGTTTCCACATTTTAAGTTTGTGTTCATGGTCACTTTAAACAATACGACTACAATAGAACTGTATCAGCCCCGATACCAGTATTGGTGCATCCCTAATTTTAACAAAAATAGTTTGTGATATAAAGAACTCCAGGGCTGAAAATGAGTCCCACTACGGCCCTGTTTTTTAAATTGTATTTACCCAGAATTTCCTACACAACAGTCAGCTTCCTGCTTTGGTTGGACCAGGGTTCGCTTTTTTTGGTTTTGCATCCAAGTTCTACTTGAAAGTATGAACCACACTTTCAAGTTAAACGAGTTAAAGTTTCATCAAAATTAACAAACTGGTCTGGGGTGAATGCACCCTTACTCTGCGTATTACCCTGAAAACAACCTCTCTTTTGAAAGGTGCTGGTATCAAAAATATGTGCACTCCATCCTTCAGAAGAACACAGAACTTGTAGAAAAGATAGTTTAAGCTAAATACCCTGTATTTCGCAAAGCAAATCTATTTAAGTCTTAAGTCTAGTGTCCAACTTCCAGCGGGAAAATAACCATGGACATATAGTCAGAGCTCCTAGGCAATGGTTTAGTTCAAAGTATTCATTTAATGGAATGGCCATTACATTCAGATGTGGTTGCAGCAAATTGGTGTTTTACAGAGTATTGTCTGCATGTGACTCTTTGCTGGTTTTTTTTTTACATCTTTAAAATCCTATATTTTATTACATTCATGCACTACTTTGCATGCATCTTTTACATAGAATCCCATTCAAACACTCAGAGGTTTGTGGTTGTAACACGACAAAAAGTGAAAAAAGTTTCATTTTAGAGACTTTAACAGTAAAAGAAGAACAACTTAGGATAAAGAATGTTCTCTTGATTGATCATTACTGGGTAAATGTTTTTTTGTTTCTATGACATTTAGTTAATTTACAGAAAAGCTCATGCAAAATGAAGAGCACAGCTGAATTCTACAGTAATGTGAAAAATGATCAAAATTTCAGATCTTCCAATTGTTACTCAAGGACTCCAACTGTATATTGGTGAAACAAGTACTGACTGAATAATAAGAAAAAGAAGAGGAAAGAACATAGCCTGATGTCTGATTTGAGATTCAAATATATAAATATAGCAAGCAGACAAACTTCAGGAACCTTGTACATTTTTGTTGAGTCAACCAGACTGATAAGAAGTTCCATGAAACCATGATCACCAGGTTTCTAGCTTTGCAATTTAAAGGTACATTACATTTTATACCTTTAATAATTTGAAAAAAAACCATAACATTCATTGCCTGAACCAGTTATTGTAAAAAAAAATATGGAATAGGATGTGCTTTTCCAATTACCATCACAAATATACACCACAAATATAAAATGTCAGAAAACTTTTGCAGAATTCTCCAGGGAGTAAAGATTACTTTGGCTGAGATCAGAATGTGACACAGTCGTTGCCAGCTGTCATATTTAGATGTAAACTCAGTTTTGAATTAAGGGGAAATGGAGAAATCGAAATCCAGCTGGTTTGCAAAATTGATGAGAGGCATCCTAAAATGAACAGTGACATGCTGCTTTTTCCCTCGTCACTATGTCTCTTGCTAAACTCTAACAAATTACTAGCAGTCAGTATGGTTTTTGACACGCTACTAACCTGTTTTGAAAGAAGGACAATATTGAAACATAAGAGGGGTGGAGAGGGCAAACTAAAGGACAAAGAACAGACAATTTTGTGGGTATACAGTGGGAGAGCGAGGTAGATCTGTCTTCATTTAAAGGTTGTCTCAGGCAGAGATTGTGTCTGGGAGGGCAGCCCTGGGCTCATGCTGAACAAAGGTTATGGTGGCTGTCTTTTCTCCCGGGAGGTACTGATAAAAGGGAAGTCTTGTTGGTGGTCTTAGCACTAACTGTGTCTTTATATAAGCTGTAGTTCCCCCCAAGTAATGTTGCTGGTGACACAATAAAGAGCCTTCTCCAAATCCAACCTAGTTTTGTGTAAAAATTAGTTCGTGTGGCTTGAGTTTATGTACGTAAATTGACCAGATTGTTTAGTTGGGTGCCTGAAACCTTTGGAAATCTCCATAATGTAGCATATATATGTGCTCTTTAGAAGACACAAGTAGTAATATATGATATATTTCTTTTGATACCTTTTAAAAAATCTAATTATGTGACTGTAATTATTCAAGAATGACTCCAACACTTGTTCCTTTAAAAATACAGTGAAAATATGGGCAAAAGTAGTGCTTTTTCTTCTTAATTTTTAACTAGGACCTTAGAACATGGTACAAATTTGTCTCCTTTATGTCTCATAGAACACTGGGCAACTCTCAGTGATGTGCTGCAGTAATTGACTCATTTTAAGGTACCCTTCCTGGTTGTCTGACAAATGCATAAATTGAGCATGACTGCTTAACACCTCACTACAGGATGGAGGATGTATTCCATAAAAGTAGCAGGCTGGCAGTGGAGAGAGTGACTGGCTTCTCCATTGTCTGTGTTGTTCTTGCTTCAAATCTGTCGATCCAGCCAGCGTATTTAATACAGTGACAAGTTATCCACAAATACTTTTGAAGACATTATGGAAGTCCTAAAAGGCAAGTGAAAAAAAATATATTTTTTTAAAGTTCCAATTTCCAAGTCTGGACAAATTTTCTTTTTCTCACAAATATATAAGTTATGAGCAAGTAAAAAAAAAAATCCACATAAAAGTTTTGAAAGTGTTCTTTGATCACACTTTTCAGGCATGTCATGTATAAAACATGCTCATGAATATCTGTATACACAAAATGTTTTGTCTTTTTTGGATTAAAAAAAGAGATGCAATCTGTTGATGAGAAGCAGCTCATTCGATCCTTAAACACTTATTTTGTTTTGTAGAACCAGTAGTTAAACTAATGTTTCCAACATAACTTTTTTGTATTGTATTTTGAAGTTAATATCAGGAGTTTTTCTTTCTTGAGTAGGTAATTGGCTTAGGAAGCTGTTATATATGTGTTTAGTTTATATTTTTGTGTCATGGCCAATAGTTGTATATATTAGAGCACCCTTGAGACTAAGAAGAAATTATATCCTGGCACAAATGTTAGTGAAAGAATAAGGAGTGTAATTTTGCAGGATGTATAATCTATCATGCCGTAGAAGAACCACATGTCATGTTGTGGCATTCCCATTTATGCTCACTTATTTTGGTGGTATATTTATCTAATAAAATATAAATAGGCAAGAGGGTGCATTCTAGAATTTTTCACAACTAATATCTTGTACATTTTTATGCAAAAACGGAGTGTTACATAAAAAAAACATCGATGTGTTTACATCATTGCTGTCACACCAACAGTTAAAAGTGATGATAGTCTGTCAAAAGCTGAATGTAGAGAAATTTGTGCTGTGGTGCAAAGCTGTATGTGTGCGTTTGAGATTGTGGACTGCAGCAGAGAAGGAGTGAGTCATAACTGCACCCGCAGCCAGTCATCAGCCATACTGACAAAGCGTTCAAACCCAATCTCCAAGACAAAGGATACATGCATCTGCCCAACATGGAATCTTTTCTCTTTCTTGAAATTTCTAATGCCAGTGTGGTGGACTATAGCGTAAGCCCCGGAGCTCATCAGCAACACTAATCAAATGAACATGATAATTCAGAATTAATGCCAGAGTAAACATGGCAAAGGCCATGTTTCCATTAGCTAATGAAGAAGCTTCCTCATTACTTCCGTCATTTGCTAAATGAAAAACAGGGACAGCATACTTGAGCCTTTATCTTTACACAATATAACCACAGTATTTTGGTGGAACATTTAAAGAAATATTCTTGTTTGTTAATTTCAACAGTTTTCTATAACTTTGTAAGTAGAAAACTGTTCTAACAATTGAGTTTACCTCCAACAAATTGCTGCTTGGTTTATTACTAAAATATTGGCAAGAAAAAATGTTGCAGCAGTTGGTAAATTGGTATCACTAAGTTGAGGTTGTTGCACACTCAACAATGATATAATACAAAACAATAAAAAATGAAATGAGGCTCTTTTATTTATAGTTTAAAGAATAGCAAAAAATATAGCACTTTATTATGTACAAATAATTAAAGTACACCAAACACAGGGCTGTCTGCTGTGTTGATTTCATACTAAACAGCTGAATAGTTGGCACATAACATTTTCTTTAAGCTACCAAACTGGAGAAGTCAATGCACGTTGAGCTTTGAATAGGTGACAAGAATCAGAAGCATTTTAACTTCAGGGGAGAGGTGTTTGACAGTTAAAAGCATTACCATATGCATGCCACAGCAATTGAGGAGGAGCTCATATTTATTTTTAAAGTGCAAAACCACACACTTGCTTTTTCCATATACAGGTGCATATTTAAAACGTGATAACAAAGTGTGCAGGAGAGATGGCAGTTAGATGCTATCAATATGTATCTCAGCTTTGTTGGTGGAATGAAAAATAAAAACAAGACAAAGGAATGAGAGTCATACTGATTTGGCCTTTGATGAATTGAGTAGACCACAAATTGCAATGATCTTTTACAAAAAAATATCTAACCATCCTGAAGGAGTGAGATGCAGCTCATTGAAAACATGCATCTAAACTTAGCTGAAGTTATTTGTTATTTGTTGAAGTTATGAAGTTCTTATTATTAGCTAACAACACATTGATGCAATGTACATTAAGCTCAACACAGCTAACTGATTAGCTTACTGATCTTGTATAAACTTATTTTTGCTATTTAAAACCAAGAAATTATCAACATACAGAAGAAAAGAAACATCTTTGTTCATTAAATGTGCACATAAACTAACTTCTCTCTAGTATCTAGCAAAATAGACCATAGAAATTATACTAAAAAGTACAAACCAAATGCAGTACATGGCCTGAAAACATAACAAAAGACATTCATACACAAAGCCGTACATGTCTATATATATCAAATGGTGATCAAACTCAAAGAAAATGTGGATCAATCTGACAGCATATGTTAGAAATGTACTTAGTTGCTTAGCCTTGTTTTCATGGCGGAGGTATGAATTATTGGCTGCAACTCTTCCCTGAAAACCACAGAGACCCCACTCTTTGAGTAACTCCAGCCGGTATCTCGTCTTCCGTCTTCCCCGCCCTTACTGCCAGCATCTCGTCGCTTATTGGTTCATGTCCCACGTTTTCTGCACCAAAGTTCAGCTTTCCCAACTTCACGCAGCCGCTACACGGATGCCTTGACGGACTGTTTGAGCTAAAGCGGTGTGGACGCATCAATGCCCTTTGCGATGATGCACGCCACCTGCTGCGTGGCAGCTTTACGCCCACTTGCTGCATAAGTAACATAGACTTTGCATGTAATCTAGCTGCCCTGCTGCCTGGACACACTGGCCAGTGTGAATGTGCCATAACACGTATTTACTAGAAAATAAAGTGAAAAGCTATATCTGAAATATATAGGTGACAAGCTATATCTAAAATTATTTTGACAGAGTTAATTGAAAAGTCTGGCAAGTACCTTTAAGAGGGCGATAATACCCTTTGCCTCCAAGGGTATTTTACCCAGAATAATGTCTGTTCATTTAACTGAGTAAACAAGACATGTTCCTCATGATGTTATCTACGTGTCTATCCCTTGGGACAGTTTCAAAGAGAGTTTAATAATGGCTGTTGTAAGTCGGTACTAGAAAACATCCAGCTTGGAGCTTCCTCACAAAATAATTCTGACTACAAAGCCACTCTTCCACAGTGTACTATACGATCAAATAAATGTTTGGAGTCTTTTATTTGCATGATGAATAAAACATAACTGGGAAGTTTAATATTGTTGTTTCCTTTTACTGTCTGAACAGCTCAAGGATTGTTCGCAGTTTCATATTTATGTAAAAGCTCAATAATACATTTGAGTTAACCTTGTTAGGAACTGAGTTAGGCCCAAAGGGTCTCTGTAAAAGTAAAGATTTAGCGACCATTGCTTCCTTTGATAAATTATGTATTTCCTGGAAAACCTATCTGTTTCAAAAAATTGGACAGGCTGTTTACTCTGGGCACACTTGTCTTGCTTTTTGCGAGAGACTGACTGTCAGGTGGGAAGGAAAAAACAACTCAAAAAACACCCCCAGATATATGGGGTCTCTGGAACACAAATATGAAGTGTTTCTCTGCAGGATTGTTTTCTGTTTTTCTTTGTGTCAGAACAGTTTTAGACAAAGAAGGAAGTCAAAAAAATACCAACAGTATTAATTTGATCATGCAGATATTCAATTCTGGAAAAAAGTTCCATTAAGATTTGATGCGCAGGATTTTTTACCACATCTAATCATCCTTCCCCAATAATCACCACAGGTGATCAGATCAAAGCTCATAATTACTACCCAACCTTCACCGTTACTGAGTATGGTTCTACAATCTTGATTAATTACTGTCATAAACTGATATTTTGGACCAAGATTTTGGAATGGTTTTATCATGCTCTGGCTGACCTTGTCCCTGTCTTTGGCACTGAATCGTAATCAGTCTTACCTGGCATCAGAATTTATAACTAAGTTCCAGAAAACAGCAGTGACTGCAGAAGACCTAAGCCAAGCAATGCAGGAGGCAAAAACGGGGATTCATAAGCTCTCTGACTGGGGTTAAGAATCTAAATTAATTTATTTAAAAGTGCTGACTTTGCATGGAATTGTTTCAGTCCTAGGTTTTTGTTCACTCCTAATGGACATTAATATCGTGTTAGGGATAGGCTTTTGATAGCATATTTAATGTTTTTCTTTTCTCTTTTTTTTGCCAGAATAAAATGTTTTGACAACATATGTCTGTTCACTAGGAAATATGGAGCAATTTTTCTATATACTGAGGTGGCACTAAAGCAAAAAAATAAATAAATAAATAAAATAGGTTCTGTTAGGCATAAATATTACTGTAGAATGGGGCTTCATGGTTTTGTGAGAAAAAACATATGATATGCAAATTCAAAAACTAGTTTTTGGTGAACAGTTTTAATCTTTGACATTTGAACTTACTTGGCATCCTAGCAATTCTCTAATATACTGGTAACTGACTTGGAGCTATAGTTTTTCAGGTAAAGACTTTTTAGAAAAAGTACATTTTTGTTAAGCGGAATTTGCTTGTTCTGAGTTTTATTCAGTTGACTGACTTTTAATTGTCTCTGTTAGACTACTGGTCACTATTATTGATTTAATAAATTATACAGTCAACAAAAGTATTTGTATCTGATTTGGTTGCTTCTGTGATAAAAAAAAATTCAGCTACCAATACTTATCATGGTGATGTTTTCAACAAAACAAAAAAATGATAATAATAATAATAATAATAATAATAATAATAATAATAATAATAATAATAATAATAATAATATATTACTGAATCAGGAAAACATGTTTATATACAAATTTATTGTATATGGATTTTTCTGTCTTTATGTTTTATTTTAATAAAGGAAATATAACAATACCTAATTATGATACAAAAGATCAAGAATGCTGAGTAATGATCTGAGTAATAAACAATCAGCCAATTACATTCTAATAGCTAGTTCTTTACAACTAACTGAACTGGCAGCTGTAAGAATGGCTAAATTTAAACTAAGATGGTTGAGACATATTTTCATTTTATTCTTGCATGCAAGAAGAGAGGCAGATCAGAATAGTAACATTGTGTTCTGTGCCTGACAAGACCAGACTTACAAACTTATACACAGATCACATCCCACCTTACACAAAGAAGCCGTTACTTTTCACTGACCCAAACTCTAGTGTAGGAAAACAAGTCTAAGATGGATCTGTAGGTGAATGTGTTTAACCTACACCCAAGCTGGACCCCAGTATTCTTAGGCTGTCCTTTCATCCTTAACAGGCTTCTACTGTAGGTAGCTGTGTTGTAGGTACCATCTGGAGCTGTGTGTTGCTAATGAGTGTTACCTGTTTTTAATATCTAATTGTTAAGAAATGAATGATTAGGGTTAGCTTATTGTATTTCCTGGGCAAATTGCTAACAACAAATTGATAAAAAAAATTGGGTCATGCAAACCAACAATCAATAAAGATTTCATGGATATTATGGGTTGTACGTATTCTGCAGAAATTAGCTCTCAGTTTGCTTGGCTCAGGTTGTAGAAACCGTTAAAAGACAGGCTCTGCTTAAGCACTGGTCCTGGTTAGGTGAGAAAGCCTTATTGGTATCTTCTTCTTGTACACATCCTGATTTGTCTGTTTTGAAGGCAGAGACGAATTTACATGGATCTTCTCCTAAGTACTCTGGCACTATATTTGATACCATAAATATCAAAGATGATTTCAAATCTCCACTGAAATAGAAACTAGAGCACTCAGAGAGTGTACAAATCTGCCAGACTCCCACCAGACCCCCAATACCCACGTTAACTAGTTCTAACTTTTGGTACTTTTCCAATTAAATGTCTGTTAATGAGATGCATTGCTATGTTCCTGCTGTCGCTATACTCTTCCCCCAGAGAGGGGAGATTCACGCATGCATGATGAATTTGCTATGCATTTGAAGCAACCCTAGCAAGGCTGCTGCATGAGGTCAGCCATTTGTGAGCTCTCTGACACAAGAGAGAAGGGAAGGTTAGAACCGCTGGTCGGTGGGTGGATACAACCTTCATGTCTCATCATCCCCAAAATCTAAACTGTTGCTCCTTAAAATTGTCCTTAAAATTTCTATAAATTCTTGAGATATGTTTCTTAAAGAGAGACAGATAAGAACAAAATAAGAACAAGTATTTGATACACTTGTGATTTTTGACGTTTTCCCACTTACAAAGCAAGTCGAGGTCTGTCATTTGTATCAAAGGTCTTCAACTGTGAGGGAAGGAATCTAAAACAAAGATGCTGAAAATCACAGTGGATGATTTTTAAATAATTGATTTTAATTTTATTGCATGACATAAATTTTTGATACATCAGACAAACAGAACTCAATATTTGGAACAGAAACCTTTGTTTTTGCAGTTACAGAGATCAGACAGGTTCCTTAGTTCTTCACCAGGTTTGCACTCACTGCAGCAGGGATTTTGGCTCACTCCTCCATACAGATCTTCTCCAGAACGTTCAGGTTTCAGGGCTGTTGCTGGGCTACACAGACCTTCAGCTCTTTTCAAAGATTTTCTATTGGATTCAGGTCTGGAGACTGGCTAGGCCACTCAAGATACTTGAGATGCTTCCTAGGGAACCACTAGGATACACAGCCAATTCCCTGGCTGTGTATTTTGGGTCGTTGTCATGCTGGAAGACTCAGTCATGATCCATCTTAAATGCTGTTACTAAGGGAAGTTCTCTCAATACATGGCCCCATCCATCCTCCTCTCAATACGGTGCTTTCATCCCATCTCCTTTGCAGAAAAGCATCCCCAAAGAATGACGTTTCCACCACCATGGTAAATGGACTGAACTTATATACGTAGCGCTTTTCTAGTCATACTGACCACTCAAACCATTTTACAATGAAGCCAAATTCACCCATTCACACTCACATTCATACACCGATCGGTCGCTCGGTATGGCGATGTAGAACTTGTGGGGTTAAGTGCCCAGGGGCACATTGATATGTGACTGGAGGAAGCTGGAATTGAACCTACGACCCACCAATTGCAAGCCAACTACTCTACCACTGAGCCACAGTTGCCCCAGTTGCACCATGCTTCACAGTTGGTATGGTGTCTTCGTCGGTCTTCTTTCACCAAATGGTCACTGGAAAATTCAGACAGCCCTTGACATGCACTGGCTTGAGCAGGGGGACCTTGCGTGCACTGCAGGATTTTAATCCATGACGGCACAGTGTGTTACTGATGGTTTTCTTTGAGACTGTGGCCCCAGCTCTATTTATGTCCATTGATCAGGTCCTCCCATTTAGTTCGGGGCTCATCCCTCACTGTCTCATAATCATTGATGCCCAATGAGGAGAGATTTTGCATGACCATCGTCTTGAACTTCTTCCATTTTCTAATTATTGCACCAACAGTTGTTGCCTTCTCACCAAGCTGCTTGCCAATTGCTCTGTAATCCATCCCAGCCTTGTGCAGGTCTGCAATTTTATCCCTGATGTCCTTGCACAGCTCTCTGGTCTGGCCATTGTAGAGATGTTGGAGTTTGTTGGAATGTGTGGACAGGTGTTTTTTATACAGGTAACAATTTCAAACAGGTGCAGTTAATACACATAATGAGTGGAAAACAGGAGGGCTTCTTAAAGAAGAACTAACAGGTCTATGGGAGTCTAAATTCTTACTGGTCGATAGGCAATCAAATACTTATGTCATGCAATAAAATGGAAATTAATTATTTAAAAATCATCCACTTTGATTGTTTGCATTTTTTTTTTTTAGATTCTGGCCCTCACAGTTGAAGAGGGCCTTTGATTCAAATGACAGAACTCTACATGCTTTGTAATTGGGAAAACTTCAAACATCAGCATTGAATATTTATTTATTTATAATACTTCTGAAAGCATTCCTTGTTTACACCAATTTTTCACATCTGCCTTAAACTTTTACACAGTACTGTATATATATATATATATATGGCAATAATAACAACAAAACCAACTCATTAAGGCTGACAAGACTTAATAAAAAAAGCACCTTTGCTTTCCTGATCAGTTATTCTGTGCTGTTCGTCAGTCCAACCCTCTTGGTAGTATTTTGTCCTATCATCCACTTTAGCAATCTATTGGTGGTACATTCCATGCTGAGGTTTTCCTCCCATTATTGTTCATCCAGATCCTTTTCTTCCAGCTTCCATTGTCTGAGATATTCACTGAGTGCTTCGTCCCTCAGAGCCATCTTCCAGATTTATTCGTGGAGCTTGGAAATTTCATTTTGAAAAGGGCCTCTGATGCTCCCTAGTCCTCTGCCTCTGTCTGTACGCTTTGTGGCTAGCCTGTGGATTTGGGATAGAATCCACCATACCCTATAACTAGCTTTCCTGTTTTAACATCTGTCTGAATATTCTCCTTTAGCCAACTTAACAACCAGCATATATATATGATCAATGGCCAAATGGTTCAAGAGAACACTTTTTTTCGATTTAAAGAATTCAAAACTCTCAGCATATATACCATAGTTTGAGAAAAAAAAAAAAAAAAAAACAACACTTTGTTTAAGTAATGCTAGCATGTTGGAGGTTAATTGCAAGGTAATTCCAGTTATGTACACTTTCAAGCAATAATAGTGTTCCTTCCCTTATTTTCCTCATGTATGAAGTAACACAACTGAAATTTCTGTCCTGGCCGCCAGTTACCAGAATACCTGAAAAGGGTGAGAAATCAGAGATCTCTTTAATGACGTTCTAAAACTATTAAGACAGGGGTGCCTTCACTATCAAGGACTTCAGTAAGAAAGTAAGATATACGTGGGCGTAAAATAGAATACATGAAGTACTCTACTTGATCTCAGGCTATACCAAGTTTGAAACTGATCAAAGGATCCTGACACCTGTGTCTGAGAATATCCAGATTCACACATGCCAACCTACAAATAGTGCCACTATTTGCTTTTTAATCTCAATATTTTCCACTGAGAAATGCTGCTGACAGATTCCTTTTTTGTATCCCTTACAAATCTGAAGTGAGAGCACATCGTGGGATATTTAGTGGGATTTCAAAGTTGAGCATTGCTTGGAAAGGTACAACACAGGCTGAGCAGATCTGCACCTAAGCACACTGTGCGCTCACTAATAGGCTTCTGCTTCCTGCTGCTTACTCCGTGGTGTGTGGATGTCAAAGAGAGTCTCTGCTCCCTTTCATATGATGTGTAATTAGCCATCACTAGACATGCATGTATGGTGACTCTGAGCTGACGGTACTGAACAGAAGACCTGAGGAGTTCTGATTTAGAAAACATCTGGTAAAATTTACAACAAATTCAAATTGGTATGAATTAGTCGGTGGATGCATTTGCCAAATTGTGGTGTTTGTTTTAAAAAAATACAATGCAGTGGTGGGTTAACTGCGAAGATCCAAAACCACATTGGAGATCTGTAACAATTTTCTAGTAAACCCTGGTCAGAAGTTTGGCTGCAATTAGATATTCATCTCCTTCAAGTTGCTATAGTGACATATGACCTAGAATGTCCCTTATAAGCCACAGACTAGATTCCTAATTGGAGGAAACACATGGATAGACAGATAGATAGCATATTGCCATATGTTTGCAGAGGAGCTTGAACAAAAATGATCATGTTCTTTCTTGAACACAGTTGCAAAAGTTTCCATCCACCATAAAAAAAATTCACATTTTGCTACAATCTAAAACCTATTCACCACTCTATGCCCTTAAATAAAGTTAAATCTAACTAATTGCTTCTAATGATAGCTAATCCCCGAGTAGAGTGTACTTGGTTGTAATCTAAACTTAGTTTACAAAAATATGACCTTTGAAAGCCTCAAATGTTTATGACAGAACTTAATTTTGTTTGGGACAGGCATCATTGGATAGCATCATTAAGATCAAGGAACATAGCAGACAGGTCAGCAATAAGGTTGGCGTGAAGTATAAAGCAGCGCTAGGTTATAACTTTAAACTGGTCTCTGAAAACCTTTGTAATCTTTACCAAGTAAAATAAAGTAATGAAAAGAATATGGAACAACAGAAATCCTACCATTATATTATGTTTACACTGACAGGCCCAGTTAGAAGCTGAATGAAGCTGCCAGTAGACTTATCGTAAATCTGTGGAAGTATATAAATCTACAGCTCAGGTGGAAGGATCTCCTGGTAAAACATTAGGTTTTGTTAGAAAAGTTTTGCTTAAGTAATGTTACTACACTACAATGCTACGATACTACTACGACAGGTGGGACAAGCCTTCTCTCAATATTAACGAATTTTAAATTGAAGATTAATTTTATATAATTAATGTATCTGTTTTACAAACATTTCATAAAATAAAAAAGATTTACATATACACGTCTCTATAATGTGTGAATAATGTTGACAAAGCCATTGCTGACATTCCAGTAAACCTATATCTGAATTTCTGGTTAGGGTTTTGAATGTTTCAAATAATATTGTTTTACAAACCTTTACTGTTTTTGTTTGGTTCTATGGTGTTTCTTCTGAACTTTTCCATCCAGGGTTAGTCAGGCAGGTGCTGTGCAAGGTGCTCCCAGTTAAGAGCAATCAAGCTGGAGCACAGGGGATGTTTCTCAATTTCTTACGAGGACACTATCCTTCCTTGGTCAAAGAAAACGGTTAAATGGAACAGACTTACTTCGCGTTACCGCAGCTGCCGGCGTACATGCTCTATTTATGTCCCGCCTGTCATAGTAGCATCGTAGTTTGTAACATTACTTCAGCCATGCAACTGGAAATGTATAACGACCATTTTACATTTTTTTTAAACTGCGTATATGTCGGTTAAATCACATGTGTAAGCAAATTGGTACCTGTTAGCAACTGATGCTGCAACTTACCAACCATATATAAATGCTTTGGATCTAAAAAATAACAATAAAAACATAAAACAAGCATTTTAGATATAAGCCCGATAGCTAAAATTAGTTGACTTACATTTAAACTGGAAAATTATCCTACGCATCAAGGCACCTCTGATGTATCCTTGGTGAGTTAGCTAAACGGCTAACAAACAGAGGACAGATTCCTCGGTAGCACATAAACATTGGAATATGCCTTGGCGGTCCCTGATGACGTGTCTCCTAGGCAACCAGGGCGGGACCAAGGCATCAAGGCGAGGCAATGAGAAACACTCATGGAGAAGACGCCAGATGGTTGAACTCTCCTGAAGGATAATCAGGCCACCAATAGTTCCACATTCAGTTCCTAGATCATACACTTACCTTAGTTTGTGGTCCTTCCTTGTAGTTCCACTCAATAATCTTGATTGTCGCATCAGTGGGTCTTTCCTAGTCTCTGTACTCCATGGCCCTAGGCATTTGCTTCCCTGAATCAACTTAATCCTGGAACTCTCCTGTCAAATCTCATCATTATGCACCTACCTGACGACCCTTGGAGTCCATCTTTCATCAAACCTATCTGGGAATCAAGGGAAAAGGAAAACAAAGGTTACTCCTCCTGTCACTTTGACCACCACCCCACAGGATCCACCTAACATCCTGAAACTTAATCTGTTCCAGGAAGAATGAATAATCTCACCATTCTCCTACAAGTTACTTACCCTTCCTCTAGTGTCCTTCCAAGATTATCCTCTTCCTCCTGTATCTCGTTAACTGTCCAGTAAAAAAATATCCCAGTGTGTGTTGATTTTGTTCACACTAGAGTGTCTTTGAAATCATGTTAGTCTTTGGTTTTGAGCTTCAAGTCTTACAGATTGGAAAACCTCCTTGCCATCACATACATTTTTAAGTACATCCATAGCTTCCAAATTGGACTCAAACCTAAGTCAGTAAGTCACTTCAAAACCTAAATATTACTTTTACTTGATGAAACATGCTTCCAAGGGTAAAAGATTACATTAAACCCTAATCTGTCAGGGATATAAATATTTTGGGAGCAAAACTGTGTATAAAGGTGAATCCACTGTATGTAGGCACACAAATGCATTGTCACACAGTCTCTAATGCATCTCTACAGCTTAATTATACTAGCAAATGCTGACATACCTCACAGGCTTGCATGGCCATATAAATCATGCTCTTCCCTTTCATCTGGTCTTAAGGAGAAGCAGAACAAGCTCACATGGTTGATGAGGATGGGGCGGAAGGCTGTTTGGGCATTAGAGTAGATTGAGAAAGGAAGATGGAGAGGTGAAGCCAAGGTGTTTAGCCGAGCCACAGTCAACCAGCCTCTCTTGCTAACAGTCATTTTTCTCCATCTAGCCTGTCACACAGTAGAATGTTCTAAACAAGATTAATCTCTGGTTCAGGATGCAGGTGACTACTGTGACATTTGTCGTGTAATAGAAGAAGAAGCATTACTAAACACACCATGGAGATATGGAAGGAGTGGAATGCAGAGGAAGATGGAATAATATTCAATCTCCTCCCTTCTTCATTCTCCAACAGAGCCAAAATTGTCAACAAGTGGGCTTTAGACTGCTGCTTTATTGAACTGCAAAAGTTACATCTTGATCTGATCTGTGACATTTGCCGAAAAAATTATGAAAAAGGAGAATGTTGCTTACAGGAAGTACTGTATGTGAAAAAAGTTTAAAGTTTCACAGCAAACTAATCCATTAAAAGCTATGTTAATTAAGTCTCATATTGTGGGCGAGTCTATGAGCTTGCAACAAACAATTAGTGTGCATTTCAGCGTGAGACAAGTTAAAGCTCAGGAATAATGATCATGTGAGCGATAAAGTGGCCAGCGGCCCACGGTCTGATTAGCAGGGGCAGCCATTGTCAGGTGCTTTCACACACTAAGAGAGCTGTTTGGATGTCACTAGCTGTCAATGTGCTATCAAATATTTTGTAAAAGTTATTACTGAATCACTGTAAATAGAAAAATAAAAGATACATGTTTTTATCTGTTTTTAATACAATGTTACATATGACTGCTCCTAGATTTAATTTTGCTCTACAAGAATTTAACCTGGTGTTTGCTTGTTAGTTGTGTTATTACAGAAATGCTGTCAGCCAGGCAAAATGATTCATATGAGATTGTGCTTAGATGAAAGGTAACGACAGGTACAATTTGCTTTTACATAGACTAGCTTTGAAGAACCACCAAACCCGATGCACCGATTTTAGAAAAGCAAACTACAGGTTTGCTTTTCTTAAAAGATAAAATGGTGAAAAAAGATGAACAATTTAAAGGTCCCATGTTATGCAAAATGCACTTTTTCATGTTTTTCACACATAATTATAAGTTACCGGTGTCTGTGGAGACCCCCTGAAGTGTGTGCAAGTCTGTGCTCTAAGTATCTCTCAGTATCTCTCCTTCCCTGCATTTCTGTGAAAGAGCCTCCCACAAGCTGTTTCTATTTGGGTCCTCTACATACGTATGTAGAGGACCTGGCCCATCCCACTAGGCCGTCCCACTTTCACCTGTGAAGATAAGCCCTCCTCTAAGCTACTGCCGTCTGCCACATTGAGCAACACGCCACTGACAATGCCCAGTGGGAAAGGACGACACGCCAGCTGCTCTGTTGCAAGCTGCAACAACCAAGACAAAAGTCTTTTTGCAGTTCCAACACAAGAAGATGTGAGGACCCAGTGGATATCTTTTATTTTTGAGGGAAACTCTCCTGGAACGGTCCCGAAAATACTACATGTATGTGCTAAGCATTTTACACCGGAGTCTTTCAGTAACCTGTTTCAGTTCCAGTCAGGCTTTGCCACTAAACTGTGGCTGAATGTTGGAGCCATACCAACTCTCCGTGAGCCGCCTTCAACATCAGAGGAGGTAAGATGTCATGTTTTACCATGTTTAATCAATGTGAGTGATGTGTTGGCAATATGACCGATCGTTAGCTGTGTAGCTGTGTAGCTGTAGCTCTTAGCTGTGTAAGGTTAGTTGTGTAGCTGTAGCGATTAGCTGTGTAACGTCAGCTGTAGCTGTTAGCCGTGCAACGTTAGCTGTAGCTTTTAGTTGTGTAAGGTTAGCTGTGTAGCTGTAGCGATTAGCTATGTAACGTCAGCTGTAGCTGTTAGCTATGTAGCTGTGTGTGAAACGAAACTTTCTGTTCAGCAGCTCATTGCATTAAAGCCACAGTGCAACCAAAACAGCTTGTCCAGAATCAGGAGGTTTCAGATACATGCTGTATGCCTAATCTGAGAGGAATTTTCCTGCACACACGGCAAATATATACTCTGGGGGCCTCAATGAAATATTATGTTTTTCTAAATGTAGCATAATATGGGACCTTTAAAGGTTTTCATTTGCATTAAAATAAAGCTTGGCTTGTTGGAAGACCTCCTTGAGATCCCCTCCATCATTAGCTCCCTCCAAAGAATTTCTGTTTGATTGAACTTTAAGACTCTGCTTGGTCACTCCAAAAATGTCACATTACTTTTAAAGATGCTGGTGAAATTAGAGGATATCTTTGAATCTTAATCTTTAAGGGGTATGAATTAAAAATGAACATTTACTGATATCAAAATTGATGACTATAAGCGACTTCATTCTGCCCATGTTGGTATATCCATCCATCCATTTTCTGAACCACTTAGTCCTCCAGGGGTCGTGGGGGGGGGGCTGATGCCTATCTCCAGCTGTCAACGGGCAAGAGGTCGGGTACAGGGACAGGTAGCCAGTCCATCACAGGGCATGTTGGTATATTTGCTGTTAAAATATTAAAAGATGCCCCCCCCCCCCATCTCTGATCTATAACAACAAGAAGGGGCAAATGGATGAGGATTCAAATATTAAAGTGTGTAGGGCTGTTTGAGAACAAACCACAGCAAAAACATTTGTTATTTGGAGGTTAGGTAGTTATTGTCCATATTTTGTTATTCAAGTGAACTTTTCAATCTGTCATGACTCTGATTTGAGGTTGTATAGCTCAGCCCTGTTATGAATATTATTGGGGTTAACTTTACAAATGTCATTGTATGTACGCCTAATGTAAAACATGCCATAGGCAACATCATCCGACGTAAACGCTTTAAGCATGCACAAAGCAGCTGTTTCAAAATGCACAGCAGTGCTAGAGAAAAACATGTTAGGACAGGGATCCCCAACAGTGGTCCTCTAAATCTACCATCCTGTAACATCTAGATGCATCTTTTGTCATCACAGGTGAGTCAAATGAAGGCCTCATTTCCAGGCCTCTGCAGAGCTGATAGACTCCTAAATTTGAGACATTTGGTTCAGGAGCAGGGATACATCTAAAATAATAATAAAAAAAAAATAACAATGTTGAAAACCATGTGTTCTCTTTCTGAAATTTTACAATTGCAGAATGCTTGTAATTCCAAGTTAAGGTCTTGGTGTAATTATTTTATACTTCAATAATATATTTTTTTTCAACCTCCAACACACTTAAACAGTTGTTGTTCAGTACAAATATATAAAAATATCAGTGTTGCTTGTAGAATTGTGCTCAATGTTGAAAAGTATAAGATATTTACAAGGCAGTGAGTGAATTAACAAATTAACTGTATTGAGTTAGCACATCTAAAGGATGGGAATGAGAAACACAAAGAGATATGAGCTAAACAGTACATATGAAAGCAGGAATGCTATACGTATAGAAAAAAACATAGATGGAATGTTTAGAATTTTTAAACAAACGCTATGGAAGGATATTATGCTTTGGTATCAGTCTTCTGCTTGTTATTTTTTGCGCTGATTCAAATTTTTGGGGATATCTACAATCTCTCCCCAGGTTGTGAGTCATGTCACACAAAATCCTAGTATTGCAAAACAATTAGATTCAAAACCTCCAGTAATGCAGCAGGGATCTAGCGCTTACTAATGCCTCTGTGAGAAAATTGAGGGGGGAGGGTGTCTTGAAGGGAGGGACAAAGGATATGAGAGGGCGGTAAAGGGAGTGAGGAGGGCAAGAAAACCGGTATGACTCACATATAAACAGAGCCTCTGGAAAGAAAAAAGGGCTGTTAAAAATTTAATTTTCCTTTCTGTTTCTTGTGTCACTTCCTGTTTATCAGATTAGCTTTGATGTTGTTTGTGTTATGACGGACAAATAATCATGAAAAATCAGGACACACTGCTTCATAGCATGGCTTGGTCTCACTCATATTAGCTATTTTCTCCCCTCTGTTTTTATAGTTCTTCAAATAATCATCAGACTAATGCATCAAAGACCATTAGATGTGAAGCACTGGTGTCTTCTAATCTAAATTTTGCTAATTTGTTTCCCTTGTGGGTCTCCTAACAAAGCCTCTTAAAATCATTGACTGATAATGAAGCTCATTAGTGCAGACCTGTATTCTCCTCGCTTTCCTCCTCTGCAGCTTACTTATTCTCGACAAGCAACACTAACAAGCAGTGGTGGATCTCAATGAGGAATTATTTTTGTTTTATTCAGGGAAATCATGCTGAGCCTTATTATTTTTAGAGTAGTTGGGCACAAGGATTACACATTGATTGTTTTATTTAATTAATGGTTTGACCACTCTGTGTTAAATTGGCTTCAAATTGATCCCACTGATAAAGTTCAGGGCTTTTCTTTGTTAAAGCTTTTAATAACTAAATTACTTTATTTAGTTATGGCATGGTGAAAAAAATGGAACTATCAACATGTCAGTTTCCAACCACACTCTGATGCTGTCATGTTTAGGCTCAAGGAGGACCCAGATGCGGAGCGGCGTTTGTGGCTCTTACGGCCCATGTTTATTAATTGTCCAAAAAAAGACGAGAAGCACAGAGAACTAGGGGAGGTAGCGACAACAACGACCCGACGAGGACAGACAGACACAGAAGGGTATATATACTGTGGGGAGGGTAATTGGGAAACGTGGAACACCTGGGAGCAGAGGCAGAAAACACAGGGAGGACTAATAAGACAACAGGTGAAACAAACTAGGACTAAGTAACTAAAACAGACTGGGAGGAAACAAGGAGGAATAAACAACACAGACAGGGACGGATCATGACAATACCCCCCCCTCAAGGTGCGCCACCTGGCGCACCAAGTAGGAAACTCAAGCCAGGGCGGGAGGAGGGGGTCCAGGACGGAGGGACAAAACCACAGTCCCCAGAAGACCCATGACGTGGCGGCCGGCGGCGAGGGACCAACAGACGAGGAGGCCGGCGACGAGGAACCAACAGACGAGGAGGCCGGCGACGAGGAACCAACAGACGAGGAGGCCGGCGACGAGGAACCAACAGACGAGGAGGCCGGCGACGAAGAACCAACAGACGAGGAGGCCGGCGACGAGGAACCAACAGACGAGGAGGCCGGCGACGAGGAACCAACAGACGAGGAGGCCGGCGACGAGGAACCAACAGACGAGGAGGCCGGCGACGAGGAACCAACAGACGAGGAGGCCGGCGACGAGGAACCAACAGACGAGGAGGCCGGCGACGAGGAACCAACAGACGAGGAGGCCGGCGACGAGGAACCAACAGACGAGGAGGCCGGCGACGAGGAACCAACAGACGAGGAGGCCGGCGACGAGGAACCAACAGACGAGGAGGCCGGCGACGAGGAACCAACAGACGAGGAGGCCGGCGACGAGGAACCAACAGACGAGGAGGCCGGCGACGAGGAACCAACAGACGAGGAGGCCGGCGGCGAGGAACCAACAGACGAGGAGGCCGGCGACGAGGAACCAACAGACGAGGAGGCCGGCGACGAGGAACCAACAGACGAGGAGGCCGGCGACGAGGAAACAGCAGACGAGGAGGCCGGCGACGAGGAAACAGCAGACGAGGAGGCCGGCGACGAGGAAACAGCAGACGAGGAGGCCGGCGACGAGGAAACAGCAGACGAGGAGGCCGGCGACGAGGAAACAGCAGACGAGGAGGCCGGCGACGAGGAAACAGCAGACGAGGAGGCCGGCGACGAGGAAACAGCAGACGAGGAGGCCGACGACGAGGGACCGTCAGACGAGGAGGCCGACGACGAGGGACCGTCAGACGAGGAGGCCGACGACGAGGAACCTTGAGCCTTGGGAGGCCGACGACGTGGAACCTTGAGCCTTGGGCCGGCGGCGTGGAACCTTGAGCCTTGGGGGCCGGCGGCGTGGAACCTTGAGCCTTGGGGGCCGGCGGCGTGGAACCTTGAGCCTTGGGGGCCGGCGGCGTGGAACCTTGAGCCTTGGGGGCCGGCGGCGTGGAACCTTGAGCCTTGGGGGCCGGCGGCGTGGAACCTTGAGCCTTGGAGGCCGGCGGCGTGGAACCTTGAGCTCTGGAGGCCGGCGGCGTGGAACCTTGAGCCTTGGAGGCCGGCGGCGTGGAACCTTGAGCCTTGGAGGCCGGCGGCGTGGAACCTTGAGCCTTGGAGGCGGCGTGTTCGCCTGAACACCCTCGGCAGAGTCGGAAACCGGAGGCGTGTTCTCCTGAACACCCTCGGACGAGGCAGGAACCGGAGGCGTGTTCTCCTGAACACCCTCGGACGAGGCAGGAACCGGAGGCGTGTTCTCCTGAACACCCTCGGACGAGGCAGGAACCGGAGGCGTGTTCTCCTGAACACCCTCGGACGAGGCGGGAACCGGAGGCGTGTTCTCCTGAACACCCTCGGCGGAGTCGGGAACCGGAGGCTGTTCTCCTGAACACCCCGGAGAGGCAGGAACCGGAGGCGTGTTCTCCTGACACCCTCGGACGAGGCAGGAACCGGAGGCGTGTTCTCCTGAACACCCTCGGACGAGGCAGGAACCGGAGGCGTGTTCTCCTGAACACCCTCGGAAGAGGCAGGAACCGGAGGCGTGTTCTCCTGAACACCCTCGGCGGAGGCAGGAACCGGAGGCGTGTTCTCCTGAACACCCTCGGCGGAGTCAGGAACCGGAGGCGTGTTCTCCTGAACACCCTCGGCGGAGTCGGAAACCGGAGGCGTGTTCGCCTGAACACCCTCGGAAGAGTCGGGAACCGGAGGCGTGTTCGCCTGAACACCCTCGGTGGAATCAGGAACCGGAGGGGTGTTCGCCTGAACACCCTCGGAAGAGTCAGGAACCAGAGGCGTGTTCTCCTGAACACCCTCGGAGGAATCGGGAACCAGAGGCGTGTTCCCCTGAACACCCTCGGCGGAGTCGGGAACCAGAGGCGTGTTCCCCTGAACACCCTCGGCGGAGTCGGGAACCCGAGGCGTGTTCTCCAGAACACCCTCGGAGGAATCTCGGAGCCGAGGCGCATCCGACCGGACGCCCTCGGAGGGAACTCGGAACCGAGGCGCATCCGTCTGGACGCCCTCGGAGGGAACTCGGAACCGAGGCGCATCCGTCTGGACGCCCTCGGAGGGAACTCGGAACCGGGGTTCCAGGTGAGCCTCTGAAGAGCGCTCAAATACAGTCTCCACAGGGGACCTGGGCTCAACATTCCTTACGGAACTCTTTCCTTTGTTCCGAACGAACTCATAATAGAGTTCAAAGATTCTCTCAAGCATCCCAGAGTCATTCCTGAATTCCCCAAACAACACCTCAAAGTCCGCTTCAGTCGACGGCCGCCAGATGGCGCCACCTCCACCGGTGCCAGCGTGAAGCCCCGCGGCCGGACGCACCGAGCAAGCGACCGCGGAAGAGGGCTGCAGCGGCCGGGAGCTCGAAACAGAAGGCTGGACGCCGGGGCAAGCATCCGCCACCGAAGTGCCACCAGGGGCGGCCCGCTCCAGAGAGAGGAGAGAGGAAGCCGCGCTCCCCTGCGGCGGAGGACAGCGAGCCGAGACCGGCAGAGGTGGACGAGGACAGGCCGGCTGGGAACAGACCGACACCCGGTGGTGCCGAAGGGATTGAGGAGGCAGATCCGAAACTGGCTGCTGGCGGCAGGAGGAAGCGGAGCTCCCCTGAAGCGAAGATGGAGCAGCTCGGCGACGCCTCCTCCCTCGACGCCGAGAAGCAGGACGAAGACCAGCCTCAGAGGGACCGGAGACAGGTGGAGGACCGGTGGAAGGGGCCAGGGAGGACGACCGGCCGGACCAGGAGGCGGAAAGCCGTGGAGAAACCGGCGCACCCTGGGCGCCGCTGCAGAAGTCCAGCTCGTCATCCAGGGAGTCCGAAAAGAAATCCGGGAAACCGTCATCCTCCTCCTCCGAATCGTCATACATGGAGGCAAGGAGAAATGCTGGGGAAACAGCAGCCGTGTTCCCAGGAGGGCGCTTAGGAGCGACACGATGGCCCAAAACCCAAGGAGCGGGGAGGCCGCCCCCCTCACGACGACGGGGCCCAACTCCGGGCGGACAGAGGGCCAGCCGCGAACCACAAAAAGGTGAGTCTGAATAGAAATCCGCTGGGTCCAGTTGGTCGGGTCGTACTGTCATGTTTAGGCTCAAGGAGGACCCAGATGCGGAGCGGCGTTTGTGGCTCTTACGGCCCATGTTTATTAATTGTCCAAAAAAAGACGAGAAGCACAGAGAACTAGGGGAGGTAGCGACAACAACGACCCGACGAGGACAGACAGACACAGAAGGGTATATATACTGTGGGGAGGGTAATTGGGAAACGTGGAACACCTGGGAGCAGAGGCAGAAAACACAGGGAGGACTAATAAGACAACAGGTGAAACAAACTAGGACTAAGTAACTAAAACAGACTGGGAGGAGACAAGGAGGAATAAACAACACAGACAGGGACGGATCATGACAGATGCACTGATCAGAGTTACAGCCATTTGAATTGTAGCACCAATGAGAAAAAGAATTATCTGACTCACCATGCATTAATCAATTGCTTCAAAACGATGCCTGCTTGTACATTTAAATTACCACTTCCAATCTGTTAATCCTCAAGCGATCATGACACACTTATCCGGGTCCAACAAGTATGTGCGTAGACAAGAATCATCACCTGGCAGAAATCACAAGGCTCTGACAGCAGCTACAGCTGAGCATCATACAACTTCTGTCACTGCTGTGGAAGCGGCGATATTGATCCAGTCGGATCAGAGCTGAACAGGAGATGTTTGCGTGTTTTGCAGACGTCGACTAATGAATTTCTGCAGCGTTCCACGTTAATGAATGTCAAAGTGCCACAAGTTCAGGTGCTGAGCAGCTGCAAAAACTAATGAAATCTCAAAGGGAGGCAAAGCTAAATATCAAATTGAAAAAAATAGTGGCATTCTCTGGGTTGTGTTATGTCTTTGTTCACATTGTTTGTGGGGATTTTGTTAAATATAACTGCCAATTACATCTTTTTTATGTCTCCAATATCGCATTTTCATTACCTAGATATAAGATGTAATATGGATCTCCTGTCAAGGCACCGCATTTAGCCCCCGAGATATGCCATACCTAGACTAGCATTATTTTCAGTGGTCAATCACTCCACAGTAATTAGATTTCCTTTCAGTTTTGGCCGACATTCTCCCTCATTTTGAAACTGGACATTTGTCAGTGATAATGCTATAAAAACAGTTCTATGACAGCTGAAATTGAGTTTATGCCGTTCTCATTTTTAGTAAAGAGAAGGCTGCTAAATGAATCAATCCTTTCATCTAACGCCATTTTTACCCAGAGCTATGATTAGGTAATCCTTTATAATACAATAGTGGACATAACCAATTTATTCATACAAGTAAGCGGAGAGGTGTTCTAGTTAGTGCAGGCTTTCTGTTTCCCATGTGTTGTTTTTTTTTACCATGTATTAAATTATTCTAGAAATATTCGAAACAATTATTTCCCTTGAATTAGCTTTACCTTTTTTACAGCAACCTTGTTTTGAAAAGTATAAGGAAGTAAAATGATAAACCAAGTTCTGATGTGGGTAAATGTTTAATTTATTTTGCAGATAGATCAGCATATAAAAATATAATTTAGTATGCATCTCACACTGAATTAACTTGTAAATTGATCCATTCTCTAGCGGAGGTCAAGCTATGGGTGGTGTGTTCAAATTAAGCAACAGTCATGCTCTGAAGGGATAGAACATTTGTATGGCTAGTCTAATTTCCTTACCCAGTGAATAGTGATGTCTGGTAAATCTTTAAAATAGTTTGGACCTTTCTGCTCCTGGAGACAGATGTGAAGATTAAAGTCTCAAAGTTCAAAAATCCAGAAACTCTCTTTTTGCAGGAAAGTTATAATTAGGAGGCAAAGTCACAGTCCTGAAGCTTAAGTGCTTAATCAAACATATTTCCTGAGCTGGTCAAGTGGGATATGGTAACTAATTAGACCCAAAGTTTTTAATGACAAACTATTAGTCACTGTGTTTGTGGATTAAACA
Source organism: Apricaphanius iberus (assembly GCA_028564705.1). NCBI lineage: Eukaryota > Metazoa > Chordata > Actinopteri > Cyprinodontiformes > Aphaniidae > Apricaphanius > Apricaphanius iberus. Next base: position 376,854 of record JAPXFQ010002340.1, read on the forward strand.
AATTTGAAGCTATTTTTATAATAGCTGCTTACAGTAAACCCCACAAAAGTTGAAAAGTAGCAAGTCACATGAACCATAACTACAACAAACATCTTTTCGCTCATCTGTCACTTAAAAAGGTACACTTATACACACAAATAGAGAACAACATGGTGAAACAACTTTCAGAATTTCAAACTCAACTAGAATGAGAAAGCAAGTGAATATAAATTCCAATTCAAAAATACTTTATTGATCCCAGAGGAAAATTCATTTTTGTTTGAGCTCATAGCTAATCCAGTTTTTCTACAGGTGTCCCCAGAACAGAACCAGCCTTCCTCATCAGGTTGCTGAGCCCTTTTAAGTCCCTGGCTCTGATGCTGCTACCCCAACAAGTGATGAACGAAGAGATAGCGCTCTCCACAACAGGCTTGTAGAAGATTTGAAGCTTCCTCAAAAAGTACAGTCTGCTCTTTCCCTTTTTGTATACGGCTTCACTGTTGATTCTCCAGTCCAGTCTGTTGTCCAGGTGAACTTCAAGGTATCTGTACTCCCAAAACACCTCCACTTCTTCTCCCATGATGGAGACAGTCTTTGACTTCTCCCTGTTTCTTCTGAAATCTACAATCATCTCTTTTGTTTTGTTCACATTCAAAGTAAGATGAATGTTTCCACACAATGCCACAAAGTGGTCCACCAGCTCTCTGTATTCAGCTTCTTCTCCATCTCTGATACACTTGAGAATTGCAGAGTCGTCTGAGTATTTCTGCATGGCTATAAACATGGCATGGTTGTTGGTGCATGCCAGAAAACTACTGACTTACTGCATTTTCATGTAAAGCCATCTCAAGTTAACCAAGAATAAATATAAAAAGGAAAAACTCAATTGTGCAGCTTTTGTATGGAATCAAAATGCCTTGTTGATGTCAGAGGTCATAGGACCAAAGGCAAACGATCTCAAGATAATACAAAGGCAACAGTAGCTCAGTTGACCACTTGTTGCAATGCGAATTGTTATCTCACCCGTTATCCCTACTGCACACAGCTATCCAACGAGCATGCCTCTGGTGCTTTCTTTTTTAATTATCTGGATTTGTTTGAACTCAAAAAAGTATGAACCAATGCAGTCCTTGGGTTTCCATAGTTCAAAGTTTTGTCCTTTAAATGTGGCTTACAAATAATGAAAACCCCAAATTCAGATATACAGAAACCTGAATAATGTGAAAAAGTTGGACACTCATGGTCAGACACTCTATTCGGCTAAATAAATAAAAAAATTAACATTTCCTTGGCTTCAAAATTTTCTTTGTTTTGGTCAGTACACAATCATATGGAAGACTACATTCCACAACAAGGCTAAGCCAGAAAAGGTCATTGCCAAGAAAGCTGGTTGTTCACAGAGTTCTATGTCCAGGCTGTTGTGTTTTAAACTAAGTGAAATAAGAGTTAGGGTCTATCTGGTTATATTAGGAATATTAAAGTAATAATTGATTAATTATTTATTTAATTATTCCTTCAAATCATTTAAAATGAGGCACCATCCAGTTTAACCTGGAAACAAGATGTTATATCTATCGAAATTAACTATCAAATAACAATTTATAGATTAATTATCAATGAATTACCAGACTGTGATGGACTGGCAACCTGTCCAGGGTGTACCCCGCCTCTCGCCCTTTGACAGCTGGAGATAGGCACCAGCTCCCCCGTGACCCCTCGAGGACTAAGCGGTTCAGAAAATGGATGGATGGATGGATGATTTACCAGAGACCTTTTGATCAACAGGGGTAAGCCCTTTCGGTGATTCAAACACACACACACTATAAATAAAAGAAACCAGCTTTGATTCAGTTTAACAATTTATTAACTAACTCTACAAAACAGACAACAACTGAAGTTCAACTACCAGCTAATTTGGTTTGGCTAACTGCTAAGCTAGGTGGCTAGAGCTACTTGCCCACATAAAAAAACTACGAAAATGGCCGCCGGCCAGAAGATGTTACAGCCACGTCACCTGGGGGGACTTCCTGTATGTCCGTACGTCTTAACCCTCTAGGTGCCGGGGTTTTTTCTATAAAATATTCAATTTTGATATCACTAATTCAAAATGTTCTAGCTTTAATATGGTTATAGATAAAGGTATACTGTCAATTAGAAAAATATTCAGTATGATCTAAAGTTTGTGATGGGAGTGAAATTACATATGCACCTGATGTCAGGAGTCAAGATGGCGCCAGCGTGTTCGGCAGGCCGTCTATCCCTCCCTGGACTCTTCTTATTTTTTGTCCTTTTATGTTATGTGCTTTCCCTGGGATATTCACTCACGACCTATGACAGACTTACCCTTTTGGATCTTCGGTATTCTGTGCGTTTTCCCCTGTGTGGCAGCCATAACCTCCGGGAAAGGCTCAAACATTAGTTTCCCTCTGTTCCTGTCACCCTATGGAGGACACATCCTCATGGGCAGCTCCCAAGACGTCGCCGCCGGCGGGGCTGTTGTAGTGGCCGCCGGGTTCACCTTCGATCGGCTCTGGATTGCTCGGTACGAGCGCAGCAGCTCCGTCTGATGTGGGGGCCTCCTTGTCGCTCCATCAGCTGTTCTTTCCATCTCCAAGAGCAGCTGCCCCAGACCTGTGACAGATGCTGGCGAGGAGTGAAGGCGTCTAATCTCCGACGTGTCAGCAGCTGCCACACCCCTGGAGGTCCTGTCATTCAACCGGCGGTGCCGCTGCGGTGCGCTTTGATCAACGCCCGCTTGATCCGGAATAAAACGTTCATCCCGAAGGATTTCTTCATTGATCGGGAGTTGGACGTCCTTTATATCACCGAGTCATGGGCTGTGCCGGGTGAGTTGGCTCCAATTGCCGAACTGTTACCTGCTGGGTGTGCCTACCTGAATGTTCCTAGGCCAACGGGCCACGGCGGAGGTCTGTTGACTATTTTCAAGGCTAATATCCCCTGTCGGCCTACCTCCTATCAGGGAAATTGTGACTCATTTGAACTGTCCACCTTTGAACTTGGATTGTCTCCTCCGACTCTTTGCGTTTTATTATATAGGCCCCCTAAGGCAAATTCTGCCTTCTTCTCCCAACTTTCTGACTTCTTTGCTGATGTTCTCCTTAAGTATGATCATTTACTTATACTTGGAGATTTTAATATTCATGTCTGCTGTCCTGAGAAGTTCCTGGTGGCTGATTTTTGTAATTTAATTGACTCTTGCGGGCTGACGCAGTTGGTTGACTTCCCCACTCATGGGGGGTCTCACATATTGGATTTAGTTTTTTCTTTTGGTGTTAACGTAACAGAGGTCAGTTCAGATGTTTTTTCTCTGTCTGATCATGTTCCCGTTTTATTTTCTTTGGATGTGGCCCGGCCAGTCTCTCCTAGGCAGGGGAGGATTTGCCGTGCTCGCCACATCACTCCTTCCTCAAATATTGAGTTCTCAGTTTAATTTTCTGATTTTTTGTTTTCTTATGAGGACTCCTCTGATCCCGAGACCCTCATATCCCTATTTTCTGCCTCCTGCACATCCGTGCTTGACCAGATTGCCCCTTTAAAATCCCGACGCTCCCGTTGTCGCTCTGACCCCTGGCTTAACCTTCATACCCGTACTGCCAGACGGGAATGCAGGAGATGTGAGCGGCGGTGGAAAAAGGTTAAATCGCAGGCTTCCTTCCAGCTTCTCCGTGAGGCCTGGAGGAGTTACCAGCGCGTCGCTCGGAAGGCCCGCTATGATTTTTTTACTGCTATTGTTACTCAACATTCGGGTAACCAGCGAGCCCTCTACTCCACTGTTAATGCAGTCCTGTCACCAAATGTCCCTTTGTCGAATACCTCCGAGGAAAAGTGCACTCGATTCTTGAACTTTTTTATCTCTAAAGTTGCCACAATTAGGGCTCAGATTCTGCCTCCCACTCATCCAATAGCCCCTCTTTGTTCTCCATTATATTCTTTTGAGCATTTTTCCCCCGTCTCTTCTTCCTTCCTACTGATGACAGTGGCTGCTATGAAGCCTTCTGGCTCTCCTTGTGATTTTATGCCCCCTCGTTTTTTGAAGGAAGTCTTCCCGGCGGTTGCTCAACTGATCCTGGAGATCATTAATGCAAGTCTGAGGACGGGGATTGTTCCCCAGGAATTTAAGCATGCGGTGGTCCAGCCTATTCTAAAAAAGCAAGGCTTGGACTCTACTGACCTTAACAATTACCGCCCGATATCAAAGCTTTCTTTCCTCTCCAAATTGTTGGAGAAGATGGTTTTTATACTGATTTTTAATTTTCTTAAATCCAACAATGTTTTAGACATTTTTATGACTGGTTTTCGTCCTCACCACAGCACTGAGACTGCTCTTATTCGAGTTTTTAACGATATTTTGCTTGCCTCTGATTCTGGTTCTCATGTGCTGTTGGTGCTTTTAGATCTATCTGCTGCTTTTGACACTGTAGACCACGCAATACTACTACAGCGACTGGAGCACTTAATTGGCATTCGTGGATCAGCCTAAGAGTGGTTCCGCTCCTATTTTAATGGCAGATGTTTTAATGTTGCCCTGGGGAATTGCGCCTCTAGAGTGGCACCTCTTTTTTGTGGGGTTCCCCAGGGGTCTATTTTAGGTCCACTTCTTTTTAATCTATATATTTTACCCTTGGCAGCCATTTTTAGAAAACACTGGGTGAATTATCACCTCTACGCTGATGATTGTCAGCTTTATGTGGCCTTAAAAACTCCTGACCCTTTGCAACCACTGACTGACTGCTTGAGTGAAATCAGGTCCTGGCTCTCAGCCAACTTCCTCCACCTGAACAGCTCCAAATTGGAGGCTATTTTCTTTGCCCCCTGCTCTCCCGCTGCTGCGGAGCCATCATTGCCCCCTTCATTGTCTGCATTAGTGAAGCCTACAATTAAAAATCTGGGGGTCACTCTGAACGCCTTTTTTAAAGTGGATGTGCAGATAAATCAGGTATTCAGGTCATGTTTCTTTCATCTCCGACGGCTAGCCAAGCTAAAATCAGTCCTGAATAAAAAAGATCTCCAGTCAGTTGTCCATGCTTTTGTAATGTCTCGTCTGGACTATGCTAACGCTCTCTTATATGGTGTTCCCTCCTCTTCAGTGGTGCGGCTCCAACTGGTACAAAACGCAGCCGCTAGGTTTCTGACGGGCAGGAACGGCGGCAGCACATCACCCCTGTCTTGGCTAATTTACACTGGCTTCCAGTGAGATTTCGCATTAAGTTTAAAATTCTCCTGCTAGTCTATAAATCAATGCACGAAATGGCCCCCTCTTATTTGGCACAGCTTTTAAGCCCTTACGTTCCGGCACGAACCTTGAGGTCATCTGAACAGCACCTTCTGCTTGTTCCTCCTGCCCGCTATAAGACCCGTGGGGAACGGGCTTTTTCAGTTTGTGCTCCTAAGCTCTGGAACCAACTCCCCCTGACGGTCCGACTCGCCCCGTCCCTCCCCATTTTTAAAGTTCGTCTTAAGACATATTTTTATTCCCAAGCCTTCTCGGCTGAGTCGGTTTAACCCCTGTGAGATCTTGTCTGTTTGTTTTTATCATTTTTACTTGTTTTAGCTATTTCATGCTGCTGTATATTCTTAAGTATTTTATTGTCTTGTACAGCACTTTGGTTGGCGTTGTCGCTGTTTAAATGTGCTTTATAAATAAAGGTTGATGATGATGATTCATCTAATTTACATATTATGACGTCACATGGTGGCGGCCATATTGGAAAATGATACATTTTGATATCAAAGTTTGAAAAGGCTATAACTTCTAAGTAGTTTGAGATAAAGGCATGCTGTTAGTGAGAAATATCTTCAGTATGATCCAAATTTTGTGATGGGAGTGAAAGTATTCATCTAATTTGCATATTATGACATCACACGGTGGGGGCGATATTATAAAATTTCGGATCCACTTATTATAGTTTTCCTCCTCTCAAGAACTGCCAGCCATCATCACAATTATCATCGCTGCCCTGATTTACGGTGCGGCAGTGAACTCCACCTCCACCATTTAGCGGTGTGTTTTTTCGTGCGGCTTCTCCCGCGTCTGCCACGAAAACCGCGGTTGTTTTCATCCCCACTACATTCACCCATATGTGCTGTTTTATTAGCCCCCCTGCCACCTCGACCGCGTTCGCAGAAAGCTTCCACCCCAGCCACGCGTTGTGCTGATTGTGGACTCTGGCGTGCTGACTCGCCATCACTACTAAAGTCAGTTTCTGCTTCATTGGACAAATGTGTGTCTTTCTCCTCGGAATCGGAGTCAGCCAGTACCTGACGAAGTACTTCGTCAACAGTAAACCGACCTCTCAGCATCGTGAGTAAAAGGAAAAATACGCTTTCTCTCTGCTCTCGCTCTGCTCTCGCTCTGCACTACTACCACTGCTTCGCCGCCGCGTCTCTGCGCGGGAGGGTGTTTTACAAACTCGTTTTACTCTAAAACTTTTAATATAACCACGCCCACAAATGCTGCTCAGATTACAGGCACACATGTCCACTAACTCCTGGTGAAAAGTAGTAACAAGATTCGGCACCACATTTATAGATACAGCCTGTTTTATTCAGCAATGTTGCTTGTCGCAATATTGCTACTTTGGCGCTTAGAGGGTTAACATGCGTGCAGGCTTAGAGACGACGTCCGGGCACGAATGCGCACACTGTCGAACGGGGGGGAGTTTTATCATTTTATTACCCGGGAAAGGTACCTCTTGTGGCTCTTATTACTGAAACTAGCTTTGGCTATCAAAGAGATCTGACTTAAACGGCTACAGATTCTAACAAAAAGGGTTAACAAGCTATGTTCGGCTCTGCAGGTAGCTCAGTAGCGCACCGGTTCGTGACTCCCAACCAAGTCAAAGATACACACAATCAATCAAACACTGCTTCTTTACTAATTAAGAGACCACTAAATTCAACACAATCGTATAATCAAGCTCAGCTTACTCATCAAAATAAAACACAGTACATTTCAAACACAGATCTGATTCATGAACTTTAAGAAGACATGCATGCATACAAATACAAGAAATTAAAAGATCCTAATTGACTCCACCCAGGCTGAATAAACTGGAAATCTCTTAATTTGAGGTGTCCGATCGTTTATTGCGGCAGAGTAAAATCCTTTCAGGGCGAAAAAACGCAACGCAAAAAAGGGGATTGATAGGAAAAGTAAAGGAATAAAGGGAAAAGCTTTGATGGCCAGTCTCAGCTTAAGGAAGGTTTGCTAGCATGAGGAAGGGTTGCACACATGTCCCAGACTGGGTCAGGACTTTGGGCAAAACGGGGAGATCTCCTTTAGTTCAGAATCGAACCAGAGAGAATTAGCGGCTGGCCACACGTCGTTTCGTTCATCCACTCAGAGATTTAGAAAGTCCAGGATTGGCTGGCAAGGCGGTCCGGTGGCCAATCGACATGTTGGGATTTCTGAACGCCAGCCCTGCAGAAGTGAGGTCAGTATGAGAGAGGGCCCTTGATCATCTTATTTGCATGTGTGTCGCACTATTTCCAGTCCGGGTGTAGTGTTCTTGCCCTGGGCAAAAAGCGGGGGGGTGGGGGGGACCAGCACAATTGGGAAAGGCTGGTGTCATCCATACTTAGGACCCTTTTATACTTTCATATGTTCATGGGTCAGACCAAACAACCCCCCTTCAGTATCGAAGATTGTGCTTAGACCATTCTTTGGGACTGTTACAGGGTCTGTGTCCATCATCCATGAACAGCAGCGTCTTTTTGAGGGGCATTGGTTCAACAGTTAAGTCCATTTGCAGAATGGCAGGTGAAGCAGTCCATGAAACGCGGACGAACAGTCCATGAAAAGCAAACACGATTCAGTTCATTGTGGAATGGTGGGTGAACAGTCCATGAACACAATTGAACGACTCAGTTCATTGTTGAATGGCAAAAAACAATATGGGTTTGATGATATGTGTCCCAGCATTCCCCCCTAGTTGTAAAGAGTGGAATTGCAGGGTACAGTCTTTAGAGAGTACATATATCCCGAAATGTCTTTGGTGAACACTATTCTGGGCAGAGAAAAACCCTAACCCTGGGCAGAGCCTAATTCAAAAATCAATCCCATACATAAAATACAACAAGGAAATGCAGTAATTTACAGAAAAGGAGGCCCAGCCAAGTACTGAGTGTAGAAGCTGTCATGCTGCACAATCCCCTCAGCTCCTCTCACTCCTGCATTATTATTTGCACCTGTTTTGTCCTAAACCTCCTACCTGATTATTCATTGTCTCCACCTGTTCCTCCTTGTTCTCCCCTTATTTAAGATTCAGCGAGAGCTTCAGTCCTCGCTGGATCATTGTCGTACGTTCTTGTGTATCGTATCACCTTATGTTTGCTGCACTAATAAATGATCACCTCACCTGAACACTGCTTTTGCGCCTGGGTTCTTCGTCGTCCATGCAGCACCAGCGTGACAGAATGATCCAGCCAGAAAAGATAGACCCAGCAGAAGCCTTGGATCCTGATCTCCTGCAAGGCCAGCCTGGATGACATCTGCGGCTTGGAAGCCTCAGCTCGTCAGACTGCAGCTGAGGACTTCATAGTAAAGACTCTTCCCCACTTCTTCCCGCTGCTGACGTCTCACAATGCGCTGGACCTAGAGGACACAGCAGATGTCCTCATTCAGACAGCGGAGGAGGAGTTGTCCTTTTTTGGAAGGAGATCCGCATCCACCATCGTCGGCTCGCCATCCATGCTCCACGCGCCACCGATCCTCCCTCCGGCTGTCTTCGCTCCTTTCCCGACCGCTTTGTCAAGGACTCCCCCTGTTTCAGCCAGCCGTCCAGTTGCGCCTGCAGCGCAGGCTTCGTCTGCCACCGCAGGACTGGGTCCCCTCTACGTCAGCGAGGACGAACTGTTCGAATTTTTTCACAGGGACAAGTTCGACTACCTCTGCTCTAGAGGGGATCCAGCTAGAGCCTCAGCGTCATCTCCAGGTTCCCAAACCTGCTCCCAGTCTTCAGGTTCCCAAACCTGCTCTTCGTCGTCTCCAGGTTCCCAAACCTGCTCCTTGTCTGCAGGTTCCCAAACCTGCTCCTCGTCTCCAGGTTCCCAAACCTGCTCCTCGTCCCCAGGTTCCCAAACCTGCTCCTCTTCCCCAGATGAATGAGCCGGAGCTCTGTGAGGATCAAGTTCCAGACCTCGAGACAAAGTCCCTCTCCCGTCGTCCATCCCGAGGACGCCACCATTCTGGTCATCCTCCCGACCGTCGTCCATAAAGAGGACGCCACCAATCTGGTCGTCCTCCCGACCGTCGTCCATAAAGAGGACGCCACCAATCTGGTCGTCCTCCCGACCGTCGTCCATAAAGAGGACGCCACCAATCTGGTCGTCCTCCCGACCGTCGTTCATCAAGAGGACGCCACCAATCTGGTCGTCCTCCCGACTCACGTCCCTCCAGGGGACGTCCGCCAGCCATGTCGTCCGGCCAGAGGACGCCATTCGGGCCGTCCGCCCGATGGCTTCTCTTTTTTGTTTTTTCTTTCGCCACGGCATCTGGAATCCGCCTTTAAAGGGGGGGGGGGGGGATCCTGTCATGCTGCACAATCCCCTCAGCTCCTCTCACTCCTCCATTATTATTTGCACCTGTGTTGTCCTGAACCTCCGTCCTTGTTATTCATTGTCTCCACCTGTTCCTCCTTGTTCTCCCCTTATTTAAGATCCAGCGAGAGATTCTGTTCTCGCTGGATCATTGTCGTACCTTCTTGTGTATCGTCTCGCCTTATGTTTGCTGCACTAATAAATGATCACCTCACCTGAACTCTGCTTCTGCGCCTGGGTTCTTCGTCCTCCATGCAGAACCAGCGTGACAGAAGCCTTACAAATCTGTTTAAAATGTGTCTTTTTCTTGTTCTTTTGTAATATTTGACCGTCCATAGACTCTTACTTTGTTTGTTTTTTATTATCTATAGACCATAGTCATCATAATGAAGCAATAAAGGGTTGAAATAATTATCTATCTGTAATCAATTCATTGGATAAGTCTGAAGTAAATAAAACAAAATAATACTTTTTCACGATACAATTTTTTTTTTTAGATGAACCTGCATGACATAATGTAGTAAAATTGCATTACATTATAGACAAAAGCAAGTTTGGGATGGGTATGCTTGCGAGTCATCAGAGAAGAAGCACCCGTCAAATCTGCAAAGCCGGGGAAAAAACAACTTAGATTTGTATTTTTATGAAGAGGAACTGGAACATTCCAGACACAACAGAATATTCTGAGAGTAGCTGCAAAAGTGAGAATCACCAGAGTTACAAAAGGTGTATGCACTGAATAATGAGAACACAAGAAGAGCGAAGAGGAGCATCATTTCTTCCAGATCTATTTTTAGCTGAGATAGTTGTAATTTAGAATCAATAACAATAAGATTCCACTTTCTTCTTGCCTCCTCTCTTTGAAGTCAGAAGTTATGCTTTCCTAGGAGATGAAAAGTTCAGCTTGCGTGGTTTTGATGCAAATGGAAATATGACTCAGAAGCCATAGAATTTTTAAATGAATTACCGCTTCTAAAATATTATGCAATACACACATAATTATCTTTATGAGTTGAATCCTGTAGCCTCTCTTGCCATCAGCACAATAGTGTCTGTTTGCTTTGACAGGTGTTTCAAGAGATGGTTAACTCGTAATTTGAGTCAAAGTCATGACCCTTTCTGGACGTTCTCCTCTCTGGCAACTTGCTGTGATGACTTGTGGCAGTATCATCTGCTGCAGCTTATTTACCTGCTGGCTTCAAAGAGAAAAAACCACGACAGCTGCAAGTCCATCTATGACAAACAACCCACCCACACTTTTTGCACACGAGCGCTCACACAAATTTTCGAAACTAATCTTTAGGAAGAAAATGGGATTCATTAGCATGTTTCACTCTAATGCTGATTTCCATGTGTCTTTAATACATTTCCGATGTTATTGTTTCCGACACTTCAGCCCTGTAATTGTGATCCCCCCAGGTAGAGAGAATGATATTAACCTGACAAATGCTGTATTTTTCTCTGTCAATCAGCCAGGTGAGATAATGGAGAGTAATGTGCAACTACGTTGGTAACTTATTGACTTTTGAATTAATGCTAATAAATGAGATAAAAAGTTTAAATGAGCTGCATATAAACTCCGAAAGAAAGCTCTGGTTATTCTCGGAGATGCAAGGTGTAAGCCAAAGGAGGATGCTTGATTCACTAACAGCCCACTCAATACAAACACTTTAGAAATGCCTATACTTTTTTTTTTTTTTTGAGAGACTGCACTCATGGATGATCGATAGCAATTACAGGCATTGTTGCCTCTCTCACCTGTTCAGTATTGGCAGGAATAATAGAGAAATTTGAGGGTCTCAGTAACTTTACATTTACAATGTTAAACCCCCACCTTGTTAATCTGAGGGAGTTATTGTTCTGTCTAATGGGAGTTCTGGAAAAATCTCAAGTAGCTTGCAATATAGTTATCCCAAGGCAACACATAAAGTAAAAGAGAAAACAAAGAAATGTGAACATATTTTCTGAGTGAACCTCCAGCCTCATGGCATCCAGTAATTTGGCTGAGCAAGATAAGTAACTGTTTTCAAGTTTTGGATTTTATTTCCTTCATAGTTCTGCTAGAATTTTCTGAGCTGGATAGTCTTTTTTTATTTTTACTTTACTTTTATAATGTCACATACAGCAGAATTAGCATGATTATCGGCTAACTGCAAAACAACTGTTACAGTTTTTCCATCTACTAAAATCAAAAAGGTGTGATGTGGAACAAAAATCATTCCAGTATTTAGCCTTAGATGGAGTGTACCAGCTAGTGTAGGCTGCATTCCCAAACAAGACCAGACCATAACACCACAGGGCCAGTTACCGCCCTCACACTGTAAGGCAAGGCAAGGCAAGGCAATTTTATTTATATAGCACACTTTCAACACAAGGCAATTCAAGGTGCTTTATATGATTCAGTGATAATGATACCAAATACATGATTACAGAAGCATAATAAGAGAAAAACTGAACGATGATGTAAGGAACAAATGTATGCAATATAGATTAAAATAGATAAAACACAATAGGTTAAAAAGGAAAAAAAAAAAAATTAGTAGTAAAGTATTAAACCACGAGAATCAAATAGTGATCAGAAATCGCAATTTAGGGCTCAAAGGCAGCTCTGAATAGTCGAGTTTTAATCTTGGATTTAAAGAGTCTAACGATTCAGCATTTTTGCATCCTTCTGGAAGTTTGTTCCAGATTTGTAGAGCATAGAAGCTGAAAGCTGCCTCTCCTTGTTTAGTTCTAATTTTAGGAATGTTAATGTACACTCCACGCCGTCAGTCGGACAAGGATTCGGCGTTGTGCTCTTCCATCTTCACTCGCCACTATTGAGGTAAACCTTGTTCTTTATTCCTCTTAAATGAAAAAGGTTTATTCTGGTGTTATGTTCTCTCCATCATCATCTTGTTTAGTTGCAGTGAAGACTTCTTTCCTTAAGGCAACTGTGCAGTTCTTTATTACACGGTTTAGGAAACCTTTGGGAAACCTTTAGAAAGAAAACAGGAATTTGGCAGAGGCAACACAAATAAATTTTATTAAGGCGGTTAATCTTATTAGTTCAATTATTTATATTTCAATAAAAAAATTTTTTTTTCCTATTTTATTTTTATTTTCCCAATTAATTCTTCCTTCAGATTTCTTAGAACTTTATCATTTTGTTAGCTAATAAACCAAAGCTGATTAAATTATCAATAAGCTTGTTTTCAAACTTTTCCACATTGAGATTGGGGGGTATGAGATGTGAGACATATATTTTACCAGTAATATTACTTTTATTTCTACAGTAGCATTCCTTTGTCTGTTGTTATCTAAGTCAGTGTTTTGTTATAAACGTTAATCTACACAGCTGGGGAACGCTGGCACTAAAAATGTTGCTAAAATTAGATTTTGCTGGTGGACAATAAAGAAGGAGTAATAATATGTTTACAAAATTCAAACAACAAAAATATTCAGTCTTGAAAACTAATCTTTTGAGCTATGGTCTCAGTAGTCCATTGAATAGAACAAGAATACATCCCAGGGTGCTCAGGCATGTTGTAGCTACAGCTGCTGTTTTTGTATTTCTGCTGATTGGAAAACTAGTCCAAGATGTCGGTCACATTTTTTTCTTCCGAAGCGGCCAATGCGGGGTCTACTCTTCATGAATGTCTATTTTCTGCAGTTTTGTATAGTTGCTAATTGTTAGCTTCTGATAGCTGAAGCTCAGCTCTGCTCCCTGGCCAAAACATTACAGCATTCCTGTGGGAGGTCCCAAGCCAGGCATGAGAGACCGATTAATATAAATTGTCCCTATGACTTTCAAACGACAATCAATTTGAGACTGAGTATTTTTCAGGTTCCATTGGCTTTCTGTTGAATGTAGTTTGGAGAAATTATTCACATGCAGCATGCTTATACAACTCGGAGCGGCTGATTTTATTGGGAAAAAAACGTTTTTTCGTGATTTTCAAAGAAAGAGACCTTTAAAGATCGCTGATGTGTTAGACTGGACTAAAAAGGTCCATAACTAAAAATAAGATGTAAAAATTAATGTTTCACAAATGCACTCTGTACTATTTAAGTGAGTTGGAGCTCCTTTGCAAAGTTAAATGCTGAGCAGGGGTTTTAACTGGCAATTCACCAGTCACAGAATTCTGTTCTACCTATCACAGAAAAAGAGCAACATCAAAAACATCCCTATTTACCTTTTTAAATTAAAATATAAGCTTTTACCCCACATAAATTACTTGAACATTTGGCATTATCTATGTGACCATTTATTTTATAACCATTAAAATACATTATTTGCTTATAGAAAATTTTCATTTAAAAGAATGTACCAATTTGTTTATTTTAAAATTAAATACATTTTAATTAAAGAGAAATGTGAAGAGTTTGCACTCAAAACGTTTATACATATCTTAAAGCTATTTTTATATGAAAAATAACTTTAAGAACTTCCAGTGTTCCCTGTTCACTTCCCACAACAAGTACAATCAAAGACATAGACATTATATGTTTGCGTCTGGTGGGCTGGAACACTGTAGGAAAGATTCAATTTTATCAAAGCATCAACAAATTTGCCCACACAGAGACAGAAATAGGCTCTGTGAACTTCATCAAAGAATGTGGGAAACCTCCTTTTTTTCTCCTGGCAGCAATGCAATTCTTTGTTTTAAAAGGAACATGGGAAAAGCATCCTGCACATGGCCACAGATTACATTTGCTTAATTTTGTCTCTTCTCATAAGCAATTGTCATTCTCATGTGTTTCCCAGAGCAAAATGTAATTAGTTAATAATTTTAATGAAATAATTTGAGAAACATCTTAGAAAAACATATTCTGGACACACATGAGGGCTCTTATGCCTTCTAGCTTCAATAACTGTTCTGTCCTTCACGGCCCCAGATATTTTGGGTTTTTCATTGAGCAATGTGCTAGAGAGCCAAGTTGCTAAAAATTGCTTGAAGATTTCAAAAGCAGACAAAATCTTTTGTTATACATGTTGTATACTCTTTGTGTTTTCTGTTGAATTACTGCCTACTAGTATGTAAATGGTAGATGGACTGAACTTATATAGCGCTTTTCTAGTCTTACTGACCACTCAAAGCGCTTTACATTGAAGCCACATTAACCCATTCATACACCGATAGCCAACATGGCTCGGTAGGACAATGTAGAATTTGGGGGTTAAGTGCCTTGCACTGGGGCACATCGACATGTCACATCGACCTGTGACTGGAGGAAGCTGGAATCGAACCTCCGACCCACCGATTGCAAGCTAACCACTGAGCCACAGTCACCATCCACTGTTAATGCTTTGTGTAGTCCACGAAATCTGTTACTAATACATCAATAATTTTTATTTGACAGTTGTAAATCTAAAAACAGCCAGAAAGTTACATCCAAACTTTTTGTTGTTTATTTTGGATGTCAGTTAAATGGGGAATAGAGTGTTTTGTGTATGTTGTATGAAGTTTATATGATGAACATACACTGCATAACATAGCAGGCTGATACAAGCTGAAAGCATGCTGTGCAGTTTCACTTCAACTTTAGGACTCTTTGATCACTGTCTAGTTCATCTCATTCCAATTCAGCAACAACTGAAACATTTAAGCCTGTGTTGAGGACTTTCAGATAAATTAAAGCAAATGTTACATGGCTGTTTTGAATGCACAGAATTTTTAAGCTTCAACCACTGACCTAGACTGTAGATGACTTTGCTAAAATTGTTAAATCACACAACTATTTTTGTTATATTCATATTTGTGTATGAAGAACAACATTTTTCACCATGGTGGAGTTAGGAGATGGCTACTAGGGCTGAAACAAGGTATGTTTTCTGAAAAGCCTGGCATCAGAATTTTACTTTTAAAAGCGGGAAAAAGCCTCTTGGAAATAAGCTGCAGTTAAGGAGTCCAACAGTGAGGCAGCAGCTGTGTAAAGTAGCCTGCATATAGCCTGCCTGCGGCCCCTGAAGGAAAAAAAAAGAATGCTTTAGCTGCTTAAACAGCCTGTATGCCTGTCATCTGGGAATCCTTTGCACATCAAATGATTGATATGAAGATTGTTGCTCATGGATCAACAGATGTAAATTAAGTTATGTTGTTCCATCCTGGTAATATTAGGTCAATTGAAACTAGTTTATCCATGCTAGTATATCATGTTAACTTAGTTAACAATATTAAATTACATAACTTGCTAGTTATTTCATGCTAGGAATAAATCCTGTTATCTCTCATTTCTGTGCAGAAGTTAACTGCTTTCCACATTTAAGATAAATGTTTTTTGCCACCATAAACAATGAAGGGGCAAGGAGGTTCTGCGAAGGTGAAGGGGATAAAAGTGGCTGAGAAAAAATATTTATGGCATAAGAGGGACTTTGAGGTTAATTTCCACAGTAATATCACTACAACCATTGTCATCCTATTTTCAAATTTCACTTTCTACATTGTTATTTATCTTCATAGCCACGATAGAAAAATCAGAGTCAGGGAGGAGATTTAAGACCAGAGGACAGCAGAAGGGACAATGATGCAGGGTCTTCATAGGTAACAAGAAATTATAACTTGATAAAAAAAACAGATCCATTGCTCGGAGAAACTAGGGATGTATCAGGGCACAGTTTTCACAGATATCTCAGAATTAATGTCATTCAGACTCCAAAATATGTTTTGTCTATTTTTGAATGAGTAGCTCTCAAGGATCAGCCTTCTTGGACCTTCTTTTGTTTATTGTTATTTTGAAACTTTAGCCACCTCCCTTCACACCAAATATTTTGTACATAGATTAAAAATGCTTGTTTTTATAATTCAATTGATGTAGGTGAGTTGTATAACCTGTTTTGCTTTTATTCTGAAGAGGTAATCGGCCCATCATTATGTGCATTAGGCGAGTTTCTACTTTTGAAACTTCACGGTCACCCAGATCTTTTTTTTGGTAATCTGTTGGTCTGTTCCTGTCAGCTGCCGTATATCCATACATAATCTGCCATTTAAGGAATCAGCTAAATACATCCACATATCACACTGTTTCAACAACAAGTAGACTCCCTGATAAGCGCAAAAAGGCACCCAGAGCAGCAGAAATAACAAAATAATCAAAATGAAAGAAGCAGGGCTTGTTGCTGCATTTCTATTTGCTGTTGTTATAAACTGCTTTGTCAGCAACTCTTCTTATTTTTGCAAAGCTGGTTGTTTGGTGACATCTGCTCATTTCCCTCTGAATTACAACCAATCAGCACAACCTAACCATAGCTCAGCAGAGCAACTTGATTGGGCTTTTCCAACTTCATTGCCCCATTTAGGTATTCTGTTGGTTCCTGAAATGGTCCCAAAAATGTCCCTGTCGGCCCAGCCCGATGAAGTTGAGACGCGTATGAAGGGGAAAGCCCCGGTTAAATTAACCTAAATTTTATACAGAGGACATGTACCTATTATGTACTCAAATCTTAATTCTTTAAAATGCAATTGTTCGATCTTTGGCCATAGGAAGGTTTGGGAAGGCCAGGTGTTGAAGAGCAGGCAGGATGATAACGGTTTGTGCAAGAGTTAGCTGTAGTGGATGAACATTAAAGAGAATTAAAGTATTTAACAGTCGAAGAAACAGTCGAAGAAGGCTGGAACTGGAGAAAGCTAAGGGCACAGAAGATGACAGGTAGTTCTCAGTTAGGTTCAGAGACGCTTTAGGCATCAAAGTGAGCAAGGAAATAAATGCAATATATCTCTAGACTTGTACCAACTGTCGCTGCATAAGGTAACAGTAATTGTGCAGCTTCTTTTATTCCCCACAGCCAGGTAGCAAAAATTGCTAACACGTGCACTTGGCAAATCAGTACCGTCCATGGCTACCAGAAGAGATCCACTGAATATTCACAACATCAAAACTGATTCAACTTCATGTGGTTAGGTGAGAATGTGTTTGGAGGGGTAGACATGGTGGTGTTGTTAGTTAGATTTTATAGAACCCGATTAAATGTGTACAGGGCCTGACAGAAACTCACACATATACATAGACCCCTGGATCTTGACAATTAGGGCAGGTGCATCTCAGGGCTGGACTGGACCCACTAGGTATTATTTGAAAACCCATAAAGCCCCCAACCCGCCACCTCATGTTGCATAAGCAACATATTAATTCAGGTGTAAAACAAAGGCACAGAAAAAAAATCTGCAATAATATAATTGATTCAATCTTTCTTCAACATAATTGAAGACAGCACAGTTGGTACCTTCCTGAGGTAAAAAAGTACTATAGCTTACAAGGGGTTTATATTAGACTTAATAGTTACTATACATGATAACATTCAACTGACCACTTTGACTGTAAGATTCAGATAATTACTTATTAAAAATAACGTTTTACCCCCCTTTTTCTTTTAGTGTTCCATCTGCCCCCCTGACTATAGCTTACTAGGGTATATATAAAGTGAAATAACACATAATAGGTTGCTTGTTTTTTATGTTACAATCGCACATATGTCCTTTGTTGTAACTTGGTATAAAAGTAAAACAGAAATGAATTTGAAATTTGCATAAAGTTGCAAGGACCAGTCTTATACCTTCCAGCTATGGCATTAAAGATGGATTAGTTTCTTTTCTGAGCCAGGTAATGGGTATGCAGCTATTAGAAACAGAAGTTCAGATGGCTATAAATGGAAACAACTAGAAGAAGATCACCATTGAAGGGTGAGTCATACAGGCACCATCCCATCCCCAGAGGTCCTCACAGGGCAGTTCTTTATTACCTGTGCCCTCCAGGAGTTGGGTGGGATCTAAGGGGGTTCTGCAGACTGTGCTTGTTGAGGCTTCTCGTCACCTTTTATCTCTGAAACTCTCAGTCAGCTATTCAACGTTTGGCTTGCCAGTGGCTTGTTTGCATAAGAACCATCATTATAAATAAACATGTCTGGTGGAGGTGGCTATAACAGAGTGGGTTCAGTGGGAAACACAACAGAAAAAATTCTGAGGATGACTTATTCTGTGTTTTATCAAAGAAAACAACAAAAATAAAATAGGAAAAGAAACATCTCCTTGCTTCTTTGTACGGTGTTATGTGTTGTTTTTGATAATATATTCAGATGAGTGTCTTCAAGGAGAAATGCCTTTAATAAATAAATTTCAAATGAAATAAAAGAAAAAATACATCAGAGAGAATTAGGTATGAGAGGCAGGAAATTTGAGATAAGATAAAAGCAAAGTTTGTCTGGACAAAAACAAAATTGACTGTGAAAAAAACAATTCTCAATAGAATCTCAATGTCACCTTTTATAAGGCATTTCAAAATAATGAACAATAACCATTGACCAAAGTGCTTCACAGTTACACCAACAAATATGAAATAGCAAACAGAATACAACTGTGATAAAAGTGTTGCATTATTCTTGCTATTTCACTTTGATAGTCAGGGCCACAGAAAGGTAATTAGTTCTGAAGCAGAAGTTTAGATTTTAAAGCTGAGAAGAGCAAAATAAAGCTTTGGGAAAAGTTGAACTATTAATATTTTGGCCCGCAGCCATTAAAAAAAACTCTTTACTATTAGGGTCTGCTCGGTCCGGGCTTGGTCAGCCGCCCCAGCATGGCCTGGTACTGTTTTTATTTACAATCTCAGGAATGCGGAAATGGGCGAGCAAAGTGGCTTGAAAAGCCTGTGTTGTCCGTCGTAAGCACAACAACCCTTGTAAACAGTTCTCTTTGAATTCCATCCTCAATAGGAAGGACATAAAGGTCTTAATCTCAAAAGATAAGAAGTAAAAAGTGATAATGTGCTGTTGTTGCTAGTAATCCACCAATCAGTCCATAACTTGGTGTATAGGGAGGCCTAGACCCGCTTTGGACTGGGACAAAGGTAGTGCAAACCAGGCATCAGGGTGGCACAGATAAAGCCAGTGGATTTGCGCTAAATCGCGGTTTTCCTATTTAGCACAAACAAATAGGGGGGTTGCAGGGTCTGTTCGCCTGCTCCCCAGGCTGAGCGAACCATTACAGGTAACAGCCTTACAGGTAACAATGGTGGGCTGGTCATACAAGTACAATTTATAGAGGCCCTGCTTTGTCACTTATAAGTGCCAAAGCATCTGGTGCTATTTTGATGCCAGATATAATAGCACACTTTCAGGGGTCTAGCAGAGTCTTTACCTCAACAGGACAAGGTTGTTTCGGCAGAAGAGGAAGCACAGTAAGGCAGATGGTCATAATGCTGACCCTAGTGTGTGTGAAAACGTGTAAAATTATCAGCAGAGGTTGATGCCAAATTAGGACAATTATTTTTTTTTTGTTTCAATTCAGTTATTTAGTGTGCTTCCCTGTGGAGTCCTTGTGTTCCGTGTGTTGTTCACATTCAAGGGTTTCTACAGCTACCCTCAAGATGGAAACGTGAGAATGTACATTTCTGGCCAGAGGCAATATTGCCTTCAGGACGCATCAAGCAGCAACAGCAGCAACCAGCAGCAACAAGATTCATGGTGCTGTTGTCTTCTTTCACAATATTATTACACCATGATCACCATATTCAGTTATAGGGAGATCTCAAAGTTTGATTTTAAAGCTCAAATCCAACTCTTCTCCAAACAATTTATTTTATTGATTAGGTCATTTTTACTTTACCGATTTAGATTCAGGCTTTTTTCATTAGGACAATTGTTTTGCAGTTCAGCTTATGGGTTTACCTGTTTCTTAGTATTGTAATGAGAAATAGAATGATTAAAACATGACCTCTTGTTTTGTCACCATTCACTTGGGCCCCATTGCTAATACATATGTATACATTGTGAATAATAATAGATCAGTGGTGCCAGGTGAAATTAAATGTAATTACATTTTCTAAGCTGAACTTGTATGCTACTGACTAAATCTATGATTTGGTAAACTTCTGAATTTATTAAGGCAGAGGTTGCAGGACTAGTGAAACAATCTCCAAAACCTACTGTCTGCAGGGTTTTATGTTAAATTAACTTCTCTGGACAAGGTAAGTTCTTCCCATTATCGATCCAGCTGTGCAAAGAGGCTGCCAGAGCTGCTAACTATTTCTCACTTCTATACTGAGGTTACCACTGCAATAACACCTCAGTCTGTCCAATTAGCTGTTACTCGCCTGGTATAAGTTGAGTATTACACAGGAGCTGGTGTTACAAACTGAAAAACGTTGAGTGCTGTAGGTGGATGTCTTGGTGGTTTTGGGTTTACAATTTTGCTTCTCTTTTATTTATTTGTTTTTTATAGGGTGTGGGAAATGTTCCACACCTATGGCCTCTCTGTTGTTTGCTCACCAAAAACCAAGGTATACAATTAAAAGTACTTTTTGTTTTTCTTCTTGCAACAGTATTATACTCTAGTTTTCCTTTTTTTTTATTTTATAAAAAATATTTTTTGACCATAGCTGTAAAGAGAGATTGTGATGTAACTTCGCAATGCATTCTTGGAGGTAGCCCAAGACACAAAAGTACACATTCTGTGTGGGTGCCTTTGGGTCTGCATTGTGCCGATCCTCACAAAGTTGTGGTTTCATCTCCTTAAGATTTTTAAAAGGGAAGCAACTAAGAATTGCTGTTGAGGGTTATGCAATTTTTAACTCTAGGTATCCTGATCAGATGCCTGAGAAATTTATGAGAAAAAAATAATAAAATAATGAGAAAAGAAAATGCCATAAAAAGTCCAGAAACCACAAAAAACTAGGGCTTGGTATTTATTACTGAACATTAATGGTTGGTAAAAAAAGATGCAGAGTAAAGCTAGAGAGGTTTTATGGTTCATTCAGACCACAAGCTTTGTCAGCGCCAAGCAACGCTCATAAAGCGAATAGTTTGATGCATATACACCGAATAATCATTTTTAAGCTGAAGCTTGGAAAGTTAGTAGGCGGGCCTTTCTCTGCTTAATGTTTTAAACACTAGTGGATCGTGGTTGGCTAGGCAGCATCAACGTAGGGCAACGTTACTACAGTGAGATGCTCTGAATGGTTGCCGTGCTGCCTCAAGAGCGTTAAGACCGTCAAAAGTTCAACTACCTGAAGTTCTGCATTGCTAGCGATATGCGCTTTGAAGCTTGAAATGCAGGAAGAGCTTGAAAAGTTGAAGGAGCCAACACTCCTTCAACAGCCTCAACCATAGACTTAACATGTAATCTTGTCTGGGCACACCATTAGTGTGGTGATATTGTATATTGGTGATCTGAACCAGTGATTTGGCTAGTGTAAAATCTGCCACGGTATGAATAATTTTGAGCCTAACTGTATAAACACGGAACTTCTATCTTTGGTTAGTCTATTTTTCTTAGTTGTGGCTAGATATTTGATGCAATATTTCAGTGGGTATATTTCAGTACAAATTTTTAAATTTTAAAATTGTTCTTACAAGTTAGCTTTTCCAAGTATATGTGCATTTTCGAGTCCCCACGTTTCAGTATCCCTTCAGTGGCCATTTAAATGCTGTCTGATTTGCCCATTTTAACTAAATCTAACCTGTTATCTCAAAGCTATATGGCTCTGGACCTTCAGTATTTAAACCTGAATGAGTTTTCATATTCAGGATCTGTCACCTCCAGCATCTGTCCAGAGTGTTCTCCTCTGTGTACGTCACTTCCAGTAGCACTGCTAGGGGCGCTATTTTTCAACAGAGGAGTGTTATATTGGAGCAGTAGTACCACCATTTATTTTGAAATTTGAGCCAAAGGCTTGAACATGTGTTTAAAGTACACCTGTG
This sequence comes from Apricaphanius iberus, assembly GCA_028564705.1. Taxonomy (NCBI): domain Eukaryota; kingdom Metazoa; phylum Chordata; class Actinopteri; order Cyprinodontiformes; family Aphaniidae; genus Apricaphanius; species Apricaphanius iberus. The sequence continues at coordinate 399,061 of JAPXFQ010002340.1, forward strand.
TCAGGTACGCAAAATGCAGATGTTTCTAGCTGATAGTGTTGATTTATAGGTGAAATGCTGGCAGGCAGGGGCAGACTAGTCAGTAGACAGAGGGACGCCAGACTGACGGGAGTGAGCAGGAAAGAAATGGTAGGAACCGGTGGTGAGTAAGAGGAAGAGAAGGGCTTAAATAAACAGAGGGAATAAGGATAAGGTGGTCAGATGGATTAGATTGAAAATAATGAGTAACATAGGGATTTATCAGAACTGAGTGCAGAGGCTCTGACAGTCTACTAGAAAGTTAGAGATAAAATAATAGTTTATTTTTCAGTATCTCTGTTAGTCCACATACATATCCAAATCTACTTAAGAATAAGTGCATAAAAGAAATATATAAGCTTTGGAATGACTTCTAGCCGACTCTACGTAGCGATCCCAACTATATCTAATGGACATTTATTCAAAAAATTTTCTCACAGTCGGATACATTTGGAGAACTTTTGCAAAGCTATAGTGGACAGTTAAGATGTAGGGCTCTGAGTCATTAATTGAGTTATTCATACGGGGCATGAATACCAGATTTGGTCATCTATCATTCTTCTTTGAAAAATAACCAAAGATCAGTTAGATTCAAGGAACAGCATTGTCAACAACCATTTTAAAGTCTTGCCACATAGTCTCAATTGGATTTAGGTCATTTAAATGATTCAATTATAGTTCAGGCTGTACGATAAGGGTCCTGGTGGAAAGTGAACCATTGCCCCATAGTTTTTCAGATTAGATGTGGTGTCTTCTGGGATGGCCCTGTACAGTATTTAGTTACATTTTCCCCCATAAACTTGGACCAGCTGTTTGGCCTTGTGGGAAGATGTTTTAGGGTCAAGCACTGCAATAGTTTTTTTTTCTCCACTCTCAACAAAAAAAGTTTAATTAGCTCTCTTTTGACCTTCTTCTCCATATTTATTACATTCACTTGATGGTTTGTGGAAAACGTTAAATCAGTTATTCTGAGTTTCTTTCAAAAACTGCTTTATTCCAACTTCTATTCCATACGGCCAAATTTATGGAATCAACAAAAAATATTTGTGTTTTCACCTGATCCTCTAGCCTGAGGTGATGCTCCTCCATGTTGACCACACTGCTTGTAATGTATTGAAGAGTGATCGGTAGAATATATTCAAAACTTGGGATTTTTTTCTATAACCTAACTGCGCTTTAAGCTTTTCACATCACTTCCCTTATGCTGTCTGCGGTGTACTTTGGTATTCTTGATGCAGTTTGTCCAATAATGTTCTCTAAAAAAACATTCTAAGCCGTTCATAGAACTGCTTTATATATGTCAAAATTATTGCTTATGAAGATTCTCACTTTCCAGATACACTGGAGCAGAACAACTTAAAAAAAGGTGTAGAAGGCCTTTTAAAGAACTGAAGAACTTTTAAAGTGCAAGATACATTTAAAGTATTCAATTCTTTTTCCAAAATAATGCAACACAAAAAGTCCCGTAACATGAATAAAGCTGAAGATATTTTTAATAAAATAAAAGCAAAATGTTATCAAAATAAAGACCACAATTGACCGCTTTCCTGGTTACTTATTTATACATTTAATATTGTAAAAAAACAATATTGAATTTTAATTTGAATTAAAAATGTGTCAAGTTCAACAACTTTTTTTCATTAAATACAAAACATCAACTTTTAAACCTCAAATATCTAGTGTGAACACAAACTCTGAACATTAGTATCTTTGCATACCTTGTACAAAGTATGTAGGCCAATGGCCGCTGGCTGCTCTGCTTTGCGACCGCATACCATGGAGGCAGCCATTGCTCCTCCATTGCTGTAGTACCTCCATTTGGCCGCTAGGCCCCCATTGAAAAGCATTGGACTTTAGACACGTTAAAAACAACTTTAATGCCTGGTGCCCATTTTTTAAAAACTTTCTATGGCTACATATTCTACCTGAGATAATGCTGGGCTCGTCAAAAACATAGGCACCACGCTGGTTTTCGTAAGATAATTTTTTTTCAAATCTTGCATAATTAGTGAGGGGGCCGGACTTTGATTGACAGGCTGTTTCGTTGGACTTTAATTATAGTAACACTACATTTTAATAATTATTTAAGTTACTAGTTCTTACCTTTTGAGGTTTGAGAAATAGGAGAACCTTCGGAGGAGCGCAGATACGGCAGCAGTCAGGCATCAGGCTATTAGCGTTAGGTTAGATAGCCAAGTTTAGCATCAGAGCTATGGGCTATGTGAAAACATGCATTGAATAGATTTAATTCTGTAGGTCGTGGCCAGCTCAGGTTCAGTCATAACTTGAGCCATGTTGTTATTTTGGAGTGAGATGCAAGCCCCTCCTTCCTGCCACCATTCAATGCGCCCTCATTTATATTAGTATAATGACCATCCAGTACAGCCAAAATATTGCACGTAATCCCGTGAGACAATGCTTCTTTTAGAAAAAAGGGTCAGAAAAAGAAGAAAGAAAACAAGAATTTTTACTCAAATGTTTTTAATGGCCTGAAAGGCAATAATAGAGCGTAGTCATCCACTGTGGTAATAGGTTATGACTCCTTTAAACTAAAATATGAAGATTGCTGGAAATCTGAGTAAGCTACAGGAAACCGGCATTGTTGTGTTAGTGATGAATCTCAGGGGAAAGGTTTAATGTATCCTTTCAGATTTCCTTTATTCTTTTTTTGCAGGTAAATCTCTCCTTTTCTCACGTTATGTATTCAGTTTCCAGCCAATTTAGTATTAAATTTAATTTGGAGGCATATTCCATTTTATTGCACTCTAAAAGCTCCTTTCATTCACAATTTCCCATCTTTCCCCTGACAGCCCTGTAAACAAATCATTTCTTTGTCACCTGATTTTTATTGTGCCAATGTCATCTATCAGGCTGCATCTCAGATTTATTTGCCAATTGGTATCACTGGTAAATAAATACAGCATTATTTAATCTCTGCATATGGACTCTGTTAAAATTGATGCTGTTAAAAATGCTGCTCTTTTTGCTTGGCATAGATGAGAGAGTACTTACTTTTTAAAAACCCTAAGAGTTTATTCGAAACAAAACAGTTTTGGAAAATAGTAGTTTTGACATCTTAGCATGTCCTCAAGTGTTTTGTTACGTGTGCGAGCTGCTGATTTTGTTTGATGTTTGTTCTGTAGGAGGGGCATCATTTTTGCACAGACTGAGGGGGAAACATCAAGACACCGGGTAACAGCAATGCATTAATAAAACATTAGGTTGAACTAATCTGGGAGCAAAGACGGAAGTTTAGAGTGCATTCTGCAGCAAAGCAAGCTCCAGTGTAATTGGGTTGAGGTTAAGCTATATTTAGGGTGGGGGCTGAAAATGAAAAAGTGCTGTTCTAGTTATGTAATGATGATAAATACTAGGTAAAGGCCTTGTAAGGTATACTTTCAGTCCTAAATAAATTTATTTTTTTCCTTAAAACTTGGATTAGAAACAGACTTAACTAAAATAGACAAAAAGTGGTTACCTCAATAAGATTTGTGTAATTCTAAAGATGGGAAACTACTTTTAAAATTGGTTCAACTTAACCCTGACATTATTTCATAAATTTATCACTGACCTATCTGATGTGTTCCTTGGTCATAGTTATGTGCCGTTTTCACTCGTGTTCTCTGACAAGCCTCTGAGGTCTTCACAAAACATCTGAATTCATATATTTATACTAAGAAGACGTAATACACAGGATGAGTCTATTTGGTAATTAGGTAATTAGGCAGATCACTAGATTTTACTCAGTGGCATTATATTCAAGGAAACTAGATTATTCTGCATCCCAATATTTTCTTTGTTGATTTTTTTATCCGTACTCTTCCCTATTACAATTTTGCACTACTTTGTGTCTGTCTGTCATAAACAGCCGCTGACTCCATTAAAGTTTAAGGTTGTAAGGTGACAAAATTAAGGGGAATTAAGTGGTGTAAGTAGTTGTAGAAAGGACAGTTCTGGTAGGCAGGTCAGGCTCTCTGGTCGGGGGCCTTGGCTGGTGGGCTGCTCATGCCACTGCTAGGGCTTTGGTGGTCTGCTTTTCTCTATCCTAGAAGTTTGGATTTTGTCTACCGGGTGCAGGGACAGGTTGCTTTGCTGGGGCATCGGTACCTGGACCTGGGATTTTAGAGTGTGTAAGAGGTGTAGGACTGAGTGTACAGCATTCTATGGCAAGCCAAAAATGTGCACAAATTTACTAGTGAATGCATAACTCTTCAGTAGTTAACTAGTTGGAATAGGTCAATGTCACTAGTTAAGTAGTTAACCATAAATGGCCTAATAGCTAGTTAGGTGATGGCAGCAGGCTCACTTCATTGCCACACAAGCAAAATAGTGAGAGTTAATTTGTTTCACTGGTTAACATGTGGAAAAGAAAGGTCGGCTTGTTTGAGTTTTTAGGTGTAACAAGAATACTAGTGAATGAAATATGCATGTCACTAATTAACTATTAAGGCCCGCAACACCCTCACTATTTAACCAGGAGGTATTTTTGCCTTTACATGTTAACAAGTGACCTTTTGACATCTCACTTGTTAACTAGTGAGTCTGAAATGGTCTTCACTAGTTAACTTCTGGTCGTTTTGGGGCACACTAGTAAACTAGTGACACTTTTTAAACCTCACTAGTTAACTAGTCGAATGGAAATTGGCATCACTAATTCACAAGTGGGTGTTTTTGGTGCACACTACAAAACTAGTGACATTTTTTAGACCTCAGTAGTTAACATTTGTGTGTTCACTAGTAAACTAGTGAGCAGTTCTGCCTTCACTCCTTTACAAGTAAGTGTCACATTGAAGCTATTAGTTTACTAGCTATTGTTACTTTGGCCAACATGTTAACTTGTGTGCCACATGCAAATGTTTTGGTTGGGATTTTGTGAAAGTCTGCGCTGTGATTGGTTGTTATATTTTAGTTGGACACAGGGAGCCAATAGAAAGCCTAAATTTCAAGAATTCTCCACTTCCTAATTAGAATTCTGTGCCACTAGCTGACTAGAGTGAATTTAGGCTTGAACTAGTTTACTACTATGAATTTATGACCTCACTAGTTAACTAGTTTGGACAAAGGATGCATCAACTAGTTAACTAGTGCACCTGCTCCCATCACCTAGCTAGCTAGTAAGCCATTTATGGTTCACCAGTTAACTAGGGACATTGACGTATTCCCTGATTGCTCACTGCTTCTCAAGAGTGCAGACATGTTTTCAGCCTGCTTTTGCTACTTGCCTCTTTAATCAGTTTTTAATCAATTGTTAATTATTTTAATAATTCTTTTTTTGACACATGTTTTGGATATGATTTTATTCTCTTCTTTTGAGTAAACCAATACTTTTTAATTACTTTTATGCCTTTTTTACAACTCATCTGACGAGCCAGCGGCAACAATCTTGTCAATATGGCTGAGGGAGGACACAAACATCAACTTTTGGAAACTGTTGGATATATCAACAAGAAATACGCTTACTACTGGAAAAAATGTGTGCCTTGGAGACAGAAAAGGACTCACCAGCAAAGGCTTGCCTGCATCCCCGACAAAAGATTCAGTCGGAGCAGTGTCTTCAGCATCTACAGCATCTACAGCTAAGGACTCAGACGCAGTTAAGGATACAGCCACAGCAGCACAATCTGCGCCAAAAGTAATGGACCTGGCCACAGCAGCTGCATTACCTGCCACTGCATAAAAGGGCAGCACCACCTGTATCTCTGGGGAAAAACTCAGCACCATCTGCATCAACAGGAAATGATTCAGCCACAGTAGCAGCACCACCTGCATCTGAATCTCCGGGGAAAAACTCGGCTGCAGCACCACCTGCATCAACATTAAATAATTTAACCACAGGAGCACTCTCATCTATTCCACCACTGTCCTGGAACCCAACTGCTACATCTACACCTTCCAGAAACTTTTCAGGATCGTTCGTGTCTCCAGAGTCACCTATGAGATTTCCCAACCACATTGAAAACTTGGTACAAAGTGTCAAAGAAGACACTTAAATAATACAATTAGGACACAGTTTGTGGAATTGATCAGATTTGAAAATCCCTCATGTTCAAATGTTGATAATCTATTGGACTCTTACACTTCAAGGGTTGTAAATGTTTTGGATACTATTGCTCCTGTCAACGTTTAAATGGTTAACATTAAGCAAAAGGCATCTTGGAGAAATTTCGGTCTGGTCACAAAAAAGGGAGTGCCGGAAAGCCCAACGGAAATAGCACAAGTCAAAGCTCCAGTTTCATTATGAGGTTTACAAAGAAGTGCTTTGTGTGTTTAACCAGATTTTATGTGGAGCAAGGGAGAAGTATTTATCTGAAATAATTGCAAACTGCAGAAACAATTCTCATGCTCTGTTTACCACAGTGAACAGATTAACTAATCCTCAAGTTTCACTGCCCTTAGAACTAATTTCTGCATCTAAGTGCAGTGAGTTAATGACAAAGTCCAAGGCATTAAAAATGCCATAATTACCACACAACAAATGGCAAGACTGTTTCCAGATACACACCTTGAGCTGACACATTTTACACCTGTCAGTGACAAAACAATCAAAGAGGTTATCAGTGGTCTGAGTTCACGTACATGCTGCCTTGATGAATTATCCACTCGATTTCTAAAGTCCGTGCTGAGCAGCTTGTTACCACAACTTGGTCAGTTAGCTAACATCTCACTTGAGACTGGAACATTCCCAAATGCCTTAAAAAATGTGGTCATTAAGCCTCTTCTAAAGAAGAACAGCCTTGATGCCACAGTACTGAGCAACTACCGGCCCGTATCAAACCTGCCATTCTTTAGGAAATGTCCTAGAGAAAGTAATATGTCAAGAACTCACTTACTTTCTCCTGTCTAACGATGTGTTTGATACTTTCCAGTCAGGCTTTAGGCTCTACCACAGCATTGAGACAGCTCTGATCAAGGTGACAAATGATATCCGCATGAACACCAATGCAGGTAAAGTCTCAGTTTTAGTTCTGCTGGACCTGAGCGCTGCCTTTGACACAGTTGACCATGGGATCTTACTTCACAGGTTAGAAAACTGGGTGGGAATCTCTGGTACTGCTCTAAACAGGTTCAAGTCCTATCTCGAGGACAGGATGTCTCAGACAAAATTCCCATGGCCTGTGGAGTCCCCCAGGGGTCAATCTTGGGACCACTTTTATTCAAGTTGTACATGCCTCCATTGGGTCAGCTAATTAACAGCAATAATGTGTCTTACCATAACTACGCAGATGACACTCAGATCTACGTGTCACTGATGGCAGGTGAACATGGGCCTATAGATACAATCTGTCACTGTATTGAACAGATCAGTGTGTGGATGCAAAACAACTTTCTCCAGTTAAACTCAGAGAAATCTGAGATCATTGTTTTTGGCCCACAGACACAAAGTAAAAGTGTTTTCAGTCATTTTGAGTCTCTCTGTCTTCAATCAAAAAATCAGGTTAGAAATCTAGGGGTAATCATCGACTCGGACGTGAACTTAAACAGCCACATCAAAGCAATAGCATCAACAGCTTTTTACCATCTGAAAAACATTGCTAAGATTAGAGGAATAGTGTCGAAACCAGACTTAGAGAGACTTATCCCTCCATTTGTCTCCAGCAGGTTAGACTACTGTAACGGCCTGCTCACTGGCCTCTCTAAATGAGCTGTTAGACAACTGCAGTACATCCAGAACATTGCTGCTCGAGTCCTGACAAGAACTAGGAAATACAACCATATTAGTCCAGTGCTCCAGTCTCTGCACTGGCTTCCTGTGGCTCAGAGAATAGAATTTAAAACTGCTCTGCTTGTGTACAAGTCTTGTCATGGATTGGCACCAAAGTACATCTCTGACATGTTAGAGACATATACAACATCTCGGGCCCTGAGAACTTCAGGGAGGGGTCTGCGGGTTGTTCCCAGAGTCAACAATAAAGACGGTGAGGCTGCATTTCAGTTTCACGCAGCTAAAATATGGAACAGTCTTCATGAGGATATGAGACAAGCCTCAACTCTAACAATGTTTAAATCCAGGTTGAAAACAGTTCTTTTTACCCGTGCATATAAAAATTGAAAGTTTTTTATCTGCACTCTTGCTTTTTATTGTAATTAATAATATTTTTGGTGTTGATGGAGTTTTTTCTGTTAATCTGTTTTTTTAATTTATGCAACTGTGAGGCACTTTGAATTGCCTTGTTTATAAATTGTGCTCTACAAATAAACTTGCCTTGCCTTGTCTAGTTAACGGGTGAGGAGTTATGCCTTCACTAGTAAACTTGTGCACATTTTTGGCTGTCACTAGTTAACTAGTGAGACACAAAAACCTAAAACTATCTGACTGGTATGCATTTTGCCCATTACTGTTTAACTAGTGGACATTTCCAGCTCTCACTAGTTAACTAGTGATGCCAAAATGTGCTCACTGGTTAACCAGCAGGCATTTTTGCCGTCACTTCTTAACTAGTGTACACAAACATGGCTCATTAGTTAACTAGTTGGCTCATTAGTTAACTAGTTGGCCTAATATCAAGATATCAGACTAAATGCTCAAGCGGCTGGCCAAATTATGTAGAAGTTAACAGGAGGGAATTTGACATTCAGTAGTCAGCTAGTAAACTTTTTTTGTACCTTAGTAGTTGACCAGTAAAGAATAAACGTCTTTTAAATAGTTAACTAGTGCACATTTCATTTAGTTAACATACTGAACAATACTAGGTAACTAGTAAGATATGAAACATATGAACTAGTTAACTAGAGAGAATTTGGGCCTCAATGGTTAACTAGTGGACATTTGGGCTGTCACTGGTTAACTAGTTCACACAAACCCTTGGTCCCCGTGGCCCTGGACCGGGCCCACCCTGGCGTAGTCGGTTGCCAGTGGAAGCCATGGGCTCGACCCTGTGCTTTATACATCTCTGATTTATTTGATTCTTCTCAAGTGTGAGCACAGAGACTTGCAAAGGAGAATGCTAAGCCCAACATTCATTACTTGATGTCAGAAAGTTAATGGTAAAACTATAGTTGTTTACCTTGCAACATCCCTAAAGGATTTATGGGAAAAGCACACCCTCAGGGTACAATTTGAATTACAAATCTAGCTGGAAAGGTTTTTGTATTAAACAAAAATCCAGTTTAACATTAAATACAGCAGCAAAGAATACTATTTTTCTAAGGTAGTAATGGTTTTATAAGGCAGTTGGCAAAAGTAGAAAGAGGAGCATAAATTCACAAAGCAATATTAAAAATACAGCAAGAACCAAATGTAAATTACTGCAGCAAAATAAAAAATAGAAAAGATAACAAACACAAGTAATTTAACCATCAAAAAGCAGATGTAGGGAGGAAGTGAGCAGTTCAAGCATACTGTATAATTAGAACATGTGCAGTTTGGAGACTCTGACTTCTATCTAACGCAGTACTGAAGAATGTGTAATCCCTGAAGCTAAGTGTTTATAAGTAGGTTTGATGGATCACTATGAAGATTATCTGTTCATAAACTGCCTGCGGGTGTCTGGAGGCAGAAACAAATCATGACTTTCATTTGTAGTTTGGTACCATCTTGCCAAAATTGCATTTTACTTTATTGTACAACAACAACCAGATTATAAAGTGCTTTTATGGCATGTTTTTCACTGTCATGACCTATGTTTGAAAATTATAATAAAGGTTCAATGAAAAGTCAGAAAAAAAATGTGGTTTTAAAAACTTTGATGTGGTGCATATGAACTTGACATTTCAGTGAAGGCAGGTAATGAATCATATTAAATTAAACTGTACAGTATTCTTATAGCTAAACAATTCAAGTCAATGCTGAAGTCAACATTTCAGCCATTTTAATCATTTTTTTTTTGTTCATAGACTCACTGGGAAAAGATGACTTCACAATTATTATTATTGTTTTGTTGTCGTTTTTTAATCTAAGATCTACATGAAAGCTATACCATTTTTTCTCAATAGAGTACCCACCGGTTAAAAATGTTCCACTGCATTATTTACATGATATTACACAATGACGACAGTCATCAATAATAGGAGAAAATGTGGGACATTCCTAAAACTGGTTAAATATGGTTGTATGTCCATATTTAATGGAAAGGATAGATAAAAAATGGCCAGGGTGATTTCCAAAACCCAAATTAATCCTGGAGGAACTGCAGAAATTCTGAACCAGCGTTGATTGTGTTTTACCTCCAAAGATTATCTCATGTATCTTTTTCACTTGTTAATACTAAGGTGTTTGGTTGCTAGATTTAACTCTTTCCTTCCAAAGAAAAAAATACAAACATGTGTTAAAAACGTATAAAACCTTGTGAGAAATTTTTTTATGGTTTAATCAAACCAAGCATGGCGTTTTAGACAACAGTCCTACAGGGTATGTTATGTTTGAAACAAAAACAACAGGGAGCATCCACAAATTAGCACAAAAGGTCACACAATTTTCTTCAGACTCAGCCAAGATGAGCAAATACTGTTTTGATACAAAACCTTTAGGCTCTTATTAGAAAACTGAAGCTGAAGATATCATTTTTCCACATAAATGTTATTTGTCTGTTGCAAAACTTAAATACTGTTGCTCTGGTGAATGCTCTAAACCCAGAACAATAATGTCAGGGTTGAGGACTAACACAACCTACCAGCCAGTAAATAATTTGGTTACCATGAAGACTTTGGATGCGGACCTGGGAGTAACAGGAGTTCCAGTAATTTATTATGTTCCTTTGATACAGACTAAACTTACAGAACAAGAGTACCACAAGACAAAGAGCTGGAAGATGATAGGAGATTCTGGCAATGAGTGTATCAAATTTATATTTAGAGTATAGAGTTGGCCTGTGATGGACTGGCGACCTGTCCAGGGTGTGCCCCGCCTCTCGCCCGTTGACAGTTGGAGATAGGCACCCGCCCCCCCGCGATCCCTGGAGGGACTAAGTGGTTCAGAAAATGGATGGATGGATGGGTATAGAGTTGGCACAAAAATAGTTGACTTTTAAAACTCTGAAGACAGATTTTATTTTCTACGCTATAGAATTGCAAGGAAATCTTACTTTCAACCCCCATTCTAGCCAGAGTCCAGAATTGACTTCTTCTAAAATAAATATGTTGGTTTAATTTATGTGGGCTATGTATAAGAAATTTAATAACAGTCTGATAGCTCTGAGAATGCGGTAAGGCAGAGAGGGCAAATATTAACACATTATTAGGGATGCTGATATTTGCTGAGATTTTTCTATTTGTGTATCAGTTGAATTGTTTGAGATAAATGTCACATAGTGTTTAGAAAAGGTTTTGAAATAATTTATCATGGTCTCAGTTTTTTTTCACAAAAGCCTGGCATTTTACAAGGGGTATGCAAAGTAATGGAAGCAACTGAAAATTAGCTGTTGCTTGGCATTTCATTAGCTTCTTAGACAAAAACCTAGATTTTTACCAATCTTGTTTTTCTTTCCCCGTTGTCCGGGAATGCAATAATAAAGCAGGGGAAACTAAATTAAATACCGACTGTTACTGGCTATTGACCTGAAAGTAGGCTAATCAATGTCATCCTGAGCCACTGTGTTTAGCATATTGTGAACCAGCTACCCTTTGCTTATTTGTTATTCTATGCACTACTGATACTTAATTGTTTATTTGATCAATGTCAAGCGAAAGTTCAAGCAAAATATTAGAACTTGTAGGACCTTTTTTGAGATGTATATGTTGCAAACTTAATGCTCTATTACTAAAAAAGGTTTGCTTTACTCCAGTCAACTTAAAACAATATACAACAGGTTAGTTTGCTTAGAGTCAACATAAGTTAGTTTTTGCAAGAAATTAATTTGCTATGTACTTTATTTTATAGTTATTTATAAGACAATATTGCAGTAACATAGGCAAAGCAAGTCAAGGCAGTTTTTTTGTATAGCAGACTTTTAACAGCGATGTAATTCAAGGTGCTTTACGTGATTTGGTAATAAAAAATGAAAAAAAGACATGATAAAAGCACGGAATAAAGAGCAATAAGGAACAAAGCATGAAAAGAATAAGAAAACAAGTAGTAGAAAAAGTAAATACCAAAAACAGCAATTTAGCATCATAATCGTTTATAATGAAGAAACAAACAAAACATATGGTAAAAGCATGAAAAGCAAAAACACCAATTAAGAATAAGGAGAGTAAAAAGCGCCCTGTGATGGACTGGGGACCCATCCAGGGTGTAACCCGCCTCTCGCCCGTTGACAGTTGGAGTTAGGCACCAGCCCCCCCGCGACCCCTGGAGGACTCAGCGGTTCAGAAAATGAATGGATGGATGGATGAGAGTAAAAAGCCAAAACAAAACACCAGTTAAGTGTTATAATATTTTACAAGTTCTCATGAGTTTTAAGTTTTGATTTAAAGCAGCTCAGTGTTTCAGCAGATTTGCAGTTGTCAGGACATTTGTTTCAGATAAAGGGAGCCTGGTTGGTTTAGTGACACCAGGTATTCAACTTATTTTAGAGCTAAGCCATTTAATTATTTATAAAGTAGTAGCAGTATTTTGAAGTATATTCTCTGAGCTACAGGGAGCCAGTGTAAGGATTTTAAAACTGGGTTGATGTGCTCTACTTTCCTAGTTATAGAGAGGACATGAGCAATTAGCAAATGAAAACACCGACATAATACTAACAGAAATAAAAAGGCAAGTAATTGTAAAGATATGTAAGAAAACTACACTTATAACAAATGAGTTTCGCTAACTGTTCTGTGACCAAACACCCACTTTGGCATCCACTTTCACAAGTCAATGAGGTAGCACTTAAAAGAGTGTAGGCAGTCAAATTACAGTAGTGAAGATCAGTAGAGCCAAAATCACACAGGGAAATCAAACAACCATAGAGACAAACCCACATGGGGCCATTGAACGCTTTGTAACCAAGTCTGTGTGATGGCAAAGCAGATTCCTGGGGGGTTTAAAAGTTTTCAAGCATGTAAAGTCTGATTCCTCCAGGGTTAGTTTTGTTGAGAGCTAATCAAAGTTTTCAACAAACATACTTAGTCATATACTTAGTCTGTTTTTCTTTTTCCATGTATGATGAAAGCATGCTCTACAGTAAGTGTAGCAGGTAAGAACTTGGGTTTTCAATGTTACTATGAATTACAATATTACTTTGGATATTTTTTGATCATTTAATGTTACAGGTCAAATTGAAAATATACTATACCAAGAAGAAGAGAAGCAAAGACACAAAAGAATTGTGTAATATTCTTCAAAAACGTGTTTGTAATTTAGTTAATATTTCAGTTTTATGTAAGTAATGAATAAACTGACAAGACTGTTTAATGAAGGGAAACTTGCAACCTTTTGTGACTGAACAGGATGTGTTAACATAAACTCAATCCAAAGCTGCTGGCTCATTTCTTGATCTGAGGACTCCCACTCTCACTTTTAGAAAACTCTGGGCGAAACAGCCCGTGGTCGTTTCTGAATGACTCAGCACTGAGTAGGTCTCAAGTGATGCGATATGTGATATCTCGTTTAGCCTCTGCTTGAGTTTGCCGCCAAGACTGAGAGTGGGCAAAGACTGAAATAGCAGGGTGTTTACTGTGGGAGTTCAGGTTGCCAATAATAGGAGCAGTCTATGGAAAAAAGAAACTTTTTTGCTATTGGAGTTATCTCACAAGTTATCATATAATTGATTTTGTGTTTGTCAAAAGTTAGCTGTGAAACTGTAGCTGCTGAAATCAAGGTGACCTTGAAATGGTATTTTCATCATTATATGCAGCTGTACATTGGTACCTAAGGTCTCCAGAGGTCAGAAGCTTCTCTCGCATTCCTCAAAATTAATTATATCCTGTGGGTGCGGTGCTCTGCTCATGAGGTGGTGTTTGTGGATGTTTGAACTATCTTGCAGTGTGGTCTGTTCTGGGCTCGTAGTCAGCAGTTGAAGGGACTGTTTCAGGCAAGCTGTGGGCTAAAGAGAACCATCTGGGCCCTAGTCGGGATCCGACTCCTTTGACTTTCATGGAACTGTTCGACTGGGTGGGATGGCATCTAGCCTGCCCTCTCAGCGTCCGCTGCTGTTGATTGTCAAAAATTAGCACAGTGGGTTTTTTTTTTTTGAAGGGGGGGAGGGGGAATTGGTACATGGTGGTTAGGTTGCGAGCTCGATCAGTGCTAGGGGATGTGGTAATGGGGTTTGGGAGGGGATATGTAACTTGTTTCTCTGCCTGTTGCTGTCTGGCTGCTGCTTAAGCTTGGTTTATGCTTGATGCATCCGTGGGGTCTACACGGCTTCATGTGGTCAAATTACATCATTTCAGCAACCACGCCCCTCCGCACAGCCTCTGAGAAGCCCCGAGTTTGTGCACCGCGCACTTAAAAAACTTTCTAACCACGCGTTCATTTTCACGCGGAAAAACATAGTGGACTGGCCATAGCTAATAATGGCGGAGGTTTGTAAATAAAGACATCTTTATGATTCGGCCCATAGAGATTACTGTGATCAGAATATTGTTGGACGAGTGGACCATCTCCTTTTTCATCTTTTTTCCTAACAGTAGTAAAAGTTTGTTTAAACTCACGGGTGTCTCCATGTTGTGAACATGATTTCTTGCAGGGGGGGATATATGTGGCATAATTTTATTTTTTTCTGTAAGGCATTTTGAATTGTATTTTTTTGTTTTTGTGAAAATCGCTTTATAAATAAAGTTTGATTTGATTTAAAATGTCACAGCCAGCTTCTGCTGCCGAGGATTGGACTGCCAAAGTCCCCGCCTTTGGCCAGCGCCCATCAAGCATTGCATGGGCCCTCCCACAGATGATGAGCCCATGGGAAGGGGTCCCCATGTCAACTCACCCTGGCAGGGCTCCAGGGGTCAATGCCCAGCCACCAGGCACTCGCCAACGTGCCCCACCTCTAGGCAGGCCTGGCTCCAGAGGGGGGCCCCAATGTTCCACGAGGGAAGACTAAGTTCACTGGTGCCGCTCATCAAATGGGTCTTTAGGCTGCGCTTTGTCTGATTACCTCACCTAGGAACAGTTTTCCATGGGTGACCCTAGCAGGGGCAAAACACCCACGACAACTTAGCTCCTAGAATCATTAGGACACTCAAACCCCTCCACCATAATAAGGTGGGAGCCCAGGGAGGGGCACTCCTGGAGGCCTCCCTGGTGAGGTGTGTGCTGGGTAGAGGGACGTCTTGGTCTCATTGCTTTTTTTAAGTAAAAAATCCCTGGAACGTCTTTAGGTTACAAAGAAAACTCGGCGGAAAACAAAAGGTGACAGAGCCTTTGCAGCAGTGGCCCCCGCTTTGTGGAACTCACTTCCTCTCAGCTGGGGATCTGTGGACTCTGTGATCTCTTTTAAAAAGCGGCTAAAAACTTTCCTTTGAATAGTTTTATTTGTCTTTCTGTCTCCTATGTTGTGTTTCATTTGTGATTTTTATCTTGAAAGGTGCCATATTAGTAAAATTTTTACTTTACTTTCACTTTTTACTTTACTTAAGCTGCTGCTCCCACAAACTGACCCTGAATTAGCGGAAGAAGGTGGATGGATGAATGGTTGAAATGTCACAACAGGATTAATAAATAAATTGAAGACAAAAAAACAATTAAAAAAGATTTACACATTTTCATTTAGATTTAGTAACAAACACAGATCTGCTTTTCCTTTTAGTCAAATTATACCTATTTTTTAATATTATCAAAAGTTTTGCACAGTACTTTAAGTCTAAGTTGAAAACCTTACGGCAGACTTTTTGTTTATTAAAACATGCATGGCTTAAAGCCTCTGCATGATTGAGCTGGAGAAGCAGCAAATCCTTCCTCAGAAAAAAAAAGAGTGGCAATTCAATCAGGACAATAAAACCTCTGGTTGTCAAGCAACACCAAGGACACAGCATTCTTCTACACTATGCCATTCAGATATGTCATGAACTATAGAGGCATTTAAATGAAAATCGCTGCCAAGGAGGATTACAAACATTTTGAAAAGCCTCAATGAATTGTTGTTTTCACCCACGTCTCCATCTTTGTTTTCTTCGTTGAACTGATGAGGAAAAGATGTGACTTTTGGTTTAATAGTATCACCTTAATCACAATGAATACTTAGAAATAAATCATGAATTTGTAAAAATATGCTTTATTCTGTCACTATGACTGTGCAGTAGGCACAGTGTTGTAAAAAGCACGCATCACAGCATGCTTCTGCTTTTGAGAAAAAATATTGAAAAGACAATATTCAGCTGAAGGAGAAGAGATTCTTGGAAAAGTTTAGGTATATTTAATTAAAGCTCAAATTAGAGAGTGAAGGTGACATTTTAGAAAAAGATCCAGAGTCTGCTGATTTTCAATGCAGATCATTCTTTTGTCAAAATAACTTAAGGTCCATAATCCTTCTTTTGAAATCTCTGAAATACTGTCATGCCTTTTTCCTTATATGAAAATAAAAAATTAATCATCTGCAGTCAGGAAGGATTCAATACTAAATGCATTATAGAATCAGGTATAGCTCAAAATTCAGATTTAATCTACAAGTGTTACGAATCGTCATTGGGGAACTTAACCCACTTGATGAAATCCTTTTAGTTTAGAACTAATTTGCCCTAATGGAGGTTAATACAGCATGTTCAGGATTACCCTAAACCATATGGAAGTATACTGTGGTATTTGATAAAACTATAAACCCTAGATATCTATTCAGTTAGTGATGCTTGGGAAATACTCTTTCTTTACCCTCAGGCTTTCTATTCAGTCTCCATTAAAACTAAAATGTTACCATTTGTCTTCTTAGGCATTGCAAGAAAAGCTGATATATTGAAAACTATTTTGCTAACAACATCCTTTTATTGTAATGGGCTCCACAGCAGGTTAAAAGCTTGAAAAATAGATTTTTTTGGTGACCTCTTAGTAAAACACAATAGGCTACTTATACTCTTGTCATGTTACAAATACCAGCCTCTTTACTTTTTATTTGAATTTTGGGTCTTAGCTTATTATTGTGAAGATGAGTGGAAATTACACATTTACACATCTCGAATGGGAATGACGGGTAGTTCCCATTCACTTACATTAGTTTTTGCTAAGCTAAAGCTAAAACAAAAAGACTGCTGCCAGATCAGGGAAATTACTGGGCTGGTTACAAAATGCTTTTTTTCTCACTTATCCAACTCTAGGGAATATGGCAACAGACAAATTTTTACTTTAACTTTAAGTCACTTTGGTCACACTTGATTGAAATAATAAGATAATCGACATGAAAGAAGCAGGGCTTATTGCTGCATTTCTGTTTGCTGTTGTTATAAACTTCTTCACCAGCAACTCTTGTTATTTTTCAAAAGTTGGTGTTTTAGCAACATCTGTTAATCTCCCTCTAAATTCAAACCAATCAACGCGACTTAACCATAGCTCCTGTTGAGCAACTTGATCGGGCCTTTCCATGTACATTCCCCCTTACAGGGACTCCATTGAATCCTGAAATTGCCCAACAGTCCTGTAGGCCCAGCCTGTTGAAGTGGAGGCACGTGCATATTGCTGCTCAGACTTGAGACTACTTATATAACAGAAAAGTTTATATCCAGAAGGTATTAGAAGATAGAATGTCATAGCAGGAATACAGGAACATATGTTGTCTGGAAAGATTTTATTTTGTCCATATTTGGACAATTTCTAACTCATGGATAAGGATAAAGACTAAAGCTGCCTTAAATCTGGGTGGAGAGGCACTGAAAATTGTTTCCCTCTATAACTTTGTATTGATAGTTTGTCCCCTAATACTCTGTAATTAAAAATACTGTAATTTTTATTGAAATATGTGGTTTTAGTTACTAAAAGATAAAATCCATTTGGCCACTCAAGTGTCAATAAGGTCATTTTGGCTTGTTGGTATGGACACAAAGTATTTTGAGGTCCTAGGGGATTTAGGTATTTAAACAAACAAAAAAACCTACAAACCCAAATCAGAAAAAGTTGATATAGTATTTTGTATTAAAATGAAATTGAAAACATTACTTCCTTAAATTATCTTTGACCTGTATTGCATTGAAAACAATATGACAGCACATTATTTAATATGCACCTTGGGAATTGTATGTTATTTGGGGGTTTTAAAAAACAAAGAAACATGTATACCAATTTAAATTCTTGCAGCAGATTTTTAAAAAGTTGTAAAAGTTAAGCATTTAACACTTTTGCTAATTTTGCCATTCCTTTTCACAACACTTAAAAGACGTTTAGGGACAGAAAATACCAAGTGACAAAGTGTTTCAGGTGTAATTTTGTCCCATTCTTCCTGCTTGCAAGTCTTAAGGTGTGCAACAGGGTCTTCCTTGGCACATTTTGTGCTTCAAATTGCACCAGACATTCAATATTGGAGACAGTCAAGTACCTGCACCATCTTCCTCCGCAGCCTGGACTTTGTGATGTTTGCTGAATGTAGTTTTGTATTGAATTGTTGAATTATGCATGGGTGTCCCTGGAAAAGCTGTCTTCTTGAAGACAGAATATTATGCTCCAAAATCTTTAAGTACTTTTTAGCATTAATGATGCCATCACCCAAGTTCAAGTTAACTTTGGCGCAGGCACTGACAAAACCTCTTAATATGACAGACCCTGGCTTTTGGACTAGTTGCTGGCAACAGTCTGGATTATCCTTTTCTTCTTTGTTCCCGGAGCACCCAACGTCCATTTCTCCCAAAAAATACCAGGAATACTGATTCATCTGACCACAGTAGACATTTTCACAGCAGTTCTGGACAATGTTAACATAAGGCTTTCTTTTTGACACAGAACATTTTTGACCGGCCTTTGACAAAAGACAAACAGTATTTAGAATTAATAAATTATAATAGCTTAAAAAGCAGAAAAATGTGGTTTTAAGGTGAAACTTTTTTTAATTTTGCTAAATGTGCTTGGCATTTTTAAATACGGTCCAGAAAAAAAATTTATCATAGGTTCTCATCTTGTGAAGCATGATTTATCTCTAAGAGTTTCAAACTTTCAACATTATGTATCGGCTAAGACAGCCTGACTCAATGGACCTAGTTTTATTGTCCCTCACCTTAATTTGAAAATGCTGCTTCCCATTTATTATAGTGAGAAACTTGCTTCTTAGCATGGAGCAGGGACATCACTAGGATTGAGAGGAAGGGGGGGCTTAGCCCCAGGAGCTTGACAATGAAAGTTTTTGGTAAATCCTGCAAAGACTTTGTCAATTTACGGAGTAGGGGTCAGGTAAAAAAATATTTTTGAGGGGTAAGAATCCGTAGCCTTGGTTAAGTAAACCATGCGCATGCGATTATTAAACTGTGCGCACGGATCCATAATCTGTTTTCTCAGATTATTAAATGGTGCCCACGGATTCATAAACCATGTGTGATAGTGGGGGGATCCTGTCCAATAATATTGTGCCCTGGCTGCTTGGCAATTAAGATGCTCCTTTGGCAAACTGGTGAACATGCTCAATTTTCACCCGGGAGACAGTGGATTGAATCCAGTCCTTGGAATGTACTTTATGTATATTGTTTTGTGTTCTTGCAGGAAAGAAGGCTGTAAACATAGGTGTCATATTTATAAATAACAGTTTTGTAGCCTCCTATGGAGCCTGTCCATGCACAACAAAGGCAATGTTTGAAGACAAACCAGTCCGAAATGTGCCGCATGGCTGAAAAGTAGCCTAGTAATGGGCCATAATTCACAAAGTGTATGCCAACCCAAAAAATGGATGTGGCAAGGTGCAAAAAGAGGGACTGAGTAGGATTCAAACCTCTGCAACCGTGGTGCTAATCATGCATGTTTACCAGTCTTCCAATTTTTTTTTCCCCAAACAGCCAGGGTGCATTATCATTATCATAGCATTATCAGGCAGGACTTCCCTCGCGGTCACACAGTTTAATAAACCGAGGAAACAGATTCGTAATCCGTGCGCATGGTTTAATGAACCGATGATCTTACCTCTCAAAAAAAAATTCTACACGTCACCCCTGCTGGGCTCCCTATTGATTAATTATTACTAATTATTAGAAGAACATTTGTCTCAAACTGATCATTTTTCCCCGTGCCTGCATTCTTGCGTTTTCTCTCTTTTTTTTATAAAACAAAATTAGCGTAAATCAATTTATTAGAGGGGGTCTATGTTGAAGATAGATGTTGTATATCTATAAAAAATTAGATGTGTAGTATTTCCAAACAAAGCTATTTATTGCAGTCTACAGCACTGAACAGGGGGAAATAGTGTGGTCATATTTGTTTAATTACAACTAGCTTCATTCAAAATCCTACCAAAATCTGATAAGAAAGCTCAAATGAATATTTCTCAAACAATTTTTTTCTGTCAACTGCTGAGAAACGGGAGCCGTGAGCCACATGTGCCGAGAGCCGAACCGACCAGAATCCACATTTAGCCGCCGACACCAGGCCGATAAGAGGTGAATGCTGAACTGGACAGCTCCACAAAGGTACTGTTAAAAAGGTGGACGCCAATTGCCACGCAGCCAGCCAGGAGAAGCCAGAGCCAGGAGCTTCCCACCGCTGCTAGCCAGATTAGCGATCCTTTGTTAGCCTGCTGGCTAACACCCCCTGGAGGTATGGTTGCCAACTGTCCCTTAAAATACAGAATCTTCCCTTATTTGACAACTTAATGTGACGTCCCATTTTGAACTAATAAGGGACGTTATTTTTTCCATATTTTCATAACTGTCCAATATGTGTGTCGGTCATAGGCTTCATATTGCCTTCTTATAACTACGTAGCAGTCGCGCACTGAGACCACTCACTGCACAGCACGGCAGGCACACAAGAACGCAGAAAACACACATCTGTGAGTCTTATGCGACATGTAGGCTAAAATATTCAGAATAGATTACATTTATTGTGCATTTCCCAAGATGTCTCATCCATGTGCAATTTTATTTTTGTTGGATTAATTGTGAATGATTTTGTTGTTGCTTTTTTTAAAGCCAGTTGGTTTAGGCATAGTCTAATATCCAATCAATATAAATAACAACTTAAAGAACAAATCATGGTAACCGATTAATTGTTTTGATAATAGATTAAACTGGAAAAAAAATTGGATAGGTCTCTGGCTGTTGAAATTTAATATTTTAGAGAAATAGCGAAAATATTTTAAGTAAACACTGCATTAAATCTCTTAGTGTGGTTTGATTGTTGTTCAAACCATGTAAGCCAATTTAATTATTATTCATCGCACTCCTAAATTTGTATTTAAATGAGCAGATAAAAAAAAGTTTAAAGGTTTTTGCCGTTCATCTGCATCTTCATCTTTGAAAGTAACCGTTGTCTTTCTTGTTCAACACACACATTGCAAAGTTTATGGTCAATAAACAGTAAATAATTCATTCCTTCAGATTATGAGACTGATATAGATATTATGGCTATTAAAATAGTTCCTGATAAAGGTGGTGCCCTGAATAATAATTTTCCATAAATTATTAATCTAATTGACTGCCATAAGCAGTTCTTTGACTATGAATAGCCAAATGACTACATTCTTGGTAATTTCCCCAACACTTGGATCAGTATGCATAACGACTTCACCCACTTTGAGGTGTCAGTTGTCTTATTATAGATAAGATGAATGATGAAAAAAAGTAAAACTAATATGGCTATGGTCTGTTTCATGGGTATTTATTCAAAATAGTTCCAACAAAAGGAGGTTTATTTAGTTTTTAAAGTGTATTTAGTATTTATTTTAACATTGCTTATTCACGTTCACATATACATATATACTGTGTATGTTGCCGTTGTTTAATTTGAAGTGAATATTTTGAAGTGAAAATAATAAAATGCATGAGAAATAAATATTCAAGTTGGGGAGATTTAACAAAATTATTTTCATTTCAGAATCAGTTGTACATACAAGTTAAAAATGGTTGGTAAACACTGTGGTAAGCAAGTCTTCAGACATTTGTGTGATTTATTGGTTCTGTTTGTTAAATTTCTTGTTAAGTCACAATTATTAGCATATAAAGTTAAAACCATATTATTTAGCTTGTTAAACGTTGATGTGATGATCTTGTTTTGGTTTAATGTTCTTATGCCTCTCATAGCAGAAAACTGTTGATTCATTTAGGGTTAAACCTACATCCAAGGATGGGCTTTCATAGACCACAGGTATTATATAATATCAAGGGGCTGATTCTCAATGTAAAAAACAACAAAAGAAACATTTAAGCAGAGTTATGTAAACACTAAAGTGGGAAAATCCATACACAGTCCTATATTAATGTATTTTGTCACTGAAATTGGATTCATTAACCTGTTCAAATAAGAAGTAATAAAGTCTCCTTGCCATTGGCATTGATTTTTCTTTCTCATCCCTCCTGATGACTGGAAAATCGCCCATCAGAAAGGTGAGTAGGCCTCTGTGTTTGTTCATATGTGTGTCACAGCCTCTGCAGCTTTTCCTGGTGAGTTAGTAAATGTGATGTGCAAGGCTTTTATTAAGGCACCTCTGCGTTTGGGGAGATCTCATCTTAACTGACCCGTGGTAAGTTGAAGTTATTAAAACAGTCGCTCCTTACCTTTTTCCCTCACCAACGTAGTCCTTGCATCCACCAACTTCCCTCAGAGCTGAAAACCAACTTGATCACTTTATCTCTGCTTTGACAGCTCCCTCCCACTTACTTTCATTCTTCATTATTACTCTTTTCTAAGTCTATCATCCACCCCTCTTCTCTCCTGTTACCCACTACCCACAGAGTCCCAAGGGGTTTTTATAACTCTGTAAACTACCTTCAATTCTTTCCCCATCCCCTGGCCTGTCAATTTACCTGTCCTTTGTTGCCTGAACTTGTCATTGCCTTGTAACAAGGGATTGTTTCCCTGGGTCGTGTGACTGCAAAAGTGAACACTTGTCATATTACAGTACTTCTGTGACAGAGCGGCTCTCTAGCTGAGGAGGGCCTAGACACGCTTCTTGTTTTTCTGCTGGTTCAACCATGAAAACAATCCCACCTGATTTCACAAGCATATACAAAGACTTGTAGGATGCTCTTGATTTTTGGAGAGAATATCTGTTAGAAGTTGCAATACTTTCAACTCCTTTCCTATTAAAATCATCTTTCATCGGCTGCATCATGGCTCAGGGCTGTTTGGGTTTCATACTAGAGTTGCAGGGAGAAAAACAGCTTGACCAATGGTCAGTCAGTCAGAAACTCAAAAATGTTTTTTTGTTTTCAACTGATGAAAATAGTGGGCTATTGAAATTCAATTCAAATTTAAATTAGAAGCACTTTATTTATCCCCAAAGGGCAATTTTAAAAGATGCATTATAGTACCTTATTTCAAAGACAATACTGTACAATCAACAAGCACATATTTCACAGGGACACTACACAATCACACACTACATACCACATGTCAGTCATCACATAAAAAATCCTAAAGTGCACCCCTAGTGCTTCAAAAAACAAGGCACATAGAGACAGTTAAAATCATATATTATATTATTATGATATATAGGTTGCCTTTCTCCTCTGTGTCCGGTCATAATGTGGTGTCTTTCCCTGTTTCCGTCAGTCCCTGCATCCTTGAATGTGTCTCCAGCAGCCCGATGTTTCCCTGATTACCTTCCCTGTGTAGTTACACCCTTCTGTGTACCCATGTATTTGCTGGTACATCGTACAATGTTGTTAATTGGTGTCTCGTCAGTCCTTACATTTCAGTCCTGAGTTCCTGTACTCCTGAGCTTTGATTTTAACTTGTTTAGGACCTCCATAACAGTCTGTTTTGAACACCTATGCTTGGTCTGCATCTGAGCCTGCACCTGAAAACATGACAAATATACTTAAGTGTGAGGTGGTCAAAGTAACCATTTTCAGTGTTGATGCTTTTACTGAAGAACAACTCAGAGTTAACTATTTTATTTTTTCTCTGATGTGCTTAATAATCAAGTCAGGTACCAGGTATGGTCGGGCAACAAGGACAAACATTTTAGTCTTTTATATTATTAAATGTTTTTAATTTAATTTAATATTTAAAATTCATTGTAATCTTACTCATTGCCAATGCCTGTGATCCACTTAGTAATAAACACATGATGACGACTATTTTCAGTATCAATGAAATGCTTAATAATTAAATTAGTGGAAGCCCAGAGATGTAAGAAGCTATTTATTAAGAAAGTGTTCTACATTTTCTAAGGCAAGAGATTATAAACTTTGATCATGACAAAAACATGCTATTCCAACCGTTATCTTGTGATCATTTAACACTATTTACAATCTGAAACTATATTATAATCCCTCTAAGTAAGAAGGAGCCTGAATATTCACAGATATGTCGCGAAAAAACCTGAGAGACGAGGATCGTTATGAAAGAGAAGAAGCCAGTGGAGGAGCCAGGAATTATCATCGGTGTGGCCCAAACAAATCTGTGATCCTCTTTTTAGAGCCATTTTTAAAATTCTCTTATTAAATATTATTAGTATTTGATGTTGCTCTAAAGCCCAATGGCTCTCCTCTATCTTTCACTTTACACTTTGTTCTTTGTTGTCTTAAAAAGATAGTTTTAATAGTGCAGGATTAAGTATTGAATTCCGTAGAAAGTGCAGTTTTATGGAACCTAAACAATGCACTTTAACATTTGGAAATAGGGTATTAATGTCAAAAATCAAATAATGTAGGTTTTTTTATTAGTTCTTGCAAAGTAATAAAGAAACATACGTTATACAAACAGAATATTCTCAAGACACTTATACCAGATATTAGGACTTTGCGGAGAAATGGTCATTTTGACTTCTGGTGATCAGAAGAATTATGGGTTGTGTATCATCAGGACAACAGACACGGAAAGATTACCATATATACATTGATTTATTACAGGCTAAAGACTTATAAATCAAATATAAAACCAAATAGGAAATAAAATTAGATCAAATAACTGATAGACACACACAAACAAATATTTCTAATGCAAATAGTAAAACAAAAATGTACTTTCGTTGGACTGAAATTTAAACAGCACGATTCAGTTTTTGAGTGCATTTCAGTGCAGTGTAAATCTGAGTATTGTTTAGTGTGTTATGTTTAGTGTTGTATGTGTTTGTAAAAACACTTGGATGCCTTGATGAAAGATACAGGCGGCTCCTATTTAAAACACTGTGGCTCAGTGTCAGCCATTTTTGCAGTGATGACTGAGGACAACATTTCATCCAGAACGAAGGCATTCCTTGCTTTAGTCTTGGTTAGTCCAATCACAGGGAAAGCTCTCTCTACAGCTGTATTTTAGTCTGGAACTGAAACTAACTTTGCAAACTTGGACAGTCCTCCAAATCTCAGCAGACCCATCACTTGAAAACAATGAACCAAGAAGGTGTAATCACTCTCCTAAATATATAGTTTTCAAGTTGATGGTGTCAGTGTGTGTGTGATTCATTGATGAAAGATTTCCTCTGAAAGCTTCAAGGTCAAAAGTGGTTGAGTCCTGAAGCATGGGATGTCCACGAGGCCTCCAGGAAGTCCTCAATAAGATGGTTGTCCTCTCTGGGTCCATGAAATGGAAAAAGCTCAGAAAATTTAAGGAAGAACACAAAATAAAATAACCATTAACTAAGTCATTCACTCTGTTATTGATATATTTTTAGATTTTAACCTTCCATAAATTAAGCATATTGTCCTCTCCTCTTCCTCTGCTGGCCTTTAACAGACTTGGCATGCCTCAGTAGGGTCTCTGTAAAAAAAAAAAAAAAAACTAAATTTGGACTAATTATTATAATCACATTAATGATGCAAAGCTTTTGAAATAAATGTGGCTTCATTTTATAAAACGTTTTTTTATTTTATAGAAATGTATTTTTATTTATCTGCTGACCTCTGAAGTACCCCTCAAATTTAATATGTCACTGTTTCCGATAGTTTGTAGGTAAATGGGTCACCTAAGCGGAACATAATTGAGAGTTTTGCCAATGATAACAATAATTTATGTTGAAAATGTTTTTTTTCTATAGCAAAGAGAGAGAGACAAAGGGCAAAATCCTTTCCTGTTCTGATGGGTATTAAAAAATGTAACTCCCTGTGGGGTGTAGTATTTAAAGCTACACGGTCAAAAATTAACTGCAATAATTTTAGTTAATTTATCCTGTGATAAGAGAAAGAAATGCTGTTTATTTTTTAAGTAATACTTTCATCACTTTAAGCATTCACATAAATGTCTCAGTTTATAACTAAATATTTATTGAGCAAGCAACATTTAGTTTATAAAGTTTACAAGCAAGCATTTTAGCTCGAAGTGAAAAGTTTTCATGATTATTCATTCTAGCATGTTCACAATATTTCCTGAAAGTAATGATAAAGATGAGAAGAATAAGGGGGAAAAAACACCATAAATATCAGCACTCAATTCTGCTACATACAGCTACCTGTAGCTGCCAATCATGGACTTTTAGCAGTTTGCAAATTGACATGATGCCACAAAGTTGTTCCCTATCAATAACCGTTCAATATAATAATCGAAGGTCTGCAAGCCAAGGTCCATCTTCTTTGCGGTATTCCTGGTGATGTTTGCACTGAACCGTGCCTCGGTGAAGGGGGATGAGATGTCGGGGTGATCTTGTAATCCTTTCCTCACCCACAAAGCAGGTGTGCTCCCATCATTCATCCGAAGACCCGATGTGCGTGCAGCAAAAGTGACGGGATAGCTATGTGGTGAAAGAAAGGTTCAACATTGGATGTAAAATACAGTGATGACTGTGATGCATTGCTTGGCTCTAAGGGGGCGAATAGGGTGGCCGGGTCTCACTGTGGCCACAATGCAGTTCTGCCATTGACAGCAGCAACAAATTAGAACTTAAATGGTCCAAATAAAACATTACTTTAAATTAAGGATTTACTCCATGTTTTGCTAAAGATATTTATAAAAAGATTCTGATTATTTAAAAGCTATTCAAATAAAGGTAACCAAAAGTATGAACTGTGGACTTTTTAAAACTTTACCAGTTATTATACATCTCACTTCACAACACTCCTTTCAAAAGTTCCTTGTAAATAAATATACCACATCCCTCTGAGAGCCTTTTATTGTACTACATTTCTACAACAGTAATTATTCTTACTCTGGTAAAAGCAGGACATTATATGCCCAAAAAATGCCATCGTTCCTAGGAAACATTCCTATCATTAAAATGTACCTTCAAAGGCTGTTTTCATAATAAAAAATAAAGTCTGCCCAAATATGTATTGCCTGGTCGAAGAAAAGCCAACACCAGAGAATATAATTTGTCCACAAATATTTAATTGGTGCATTTGTTGTTGTAGGTTATTAATTAATGTATGATATACTCAAAGATAGATTAAGAACTTGCATTGTTAAAAAACTGTCCAATGTTTTTGAATCTCTGCAAAGGAGGTAAAAATGAAATTGGAAGGTTTAATCTTTTTTTGGAAAGATTGGAAAATAACATTTAATTGATTCCACTGAGAGAGAAAGATACAGCAGTCTTTCAGATTCTAAAAAGACTGCAAGCAAGGCACTATACCTAATAGATACTCTGAGCAGCAGGAGTGCTATTAAATGGATCCAAATATAGTACGCAGGAATCACATTGCAAAAATTATAAGCACCTTTCTATGTGTAAGCAGATATTGAAAGGTTCCAGGGTGTATTACTATTTTAAAGACTGGAGAATAAGATTAGACTTCCCTTAGCTGTATTGTTCTGCTTAACAGTGAGCTCTAGTGGCAATTTCCTGAACAACAAATAGATATCAAGGAAGTGCTGCCATGTATAATTTCATCTATGGATTGGTCAAATTAGTCCAGGTATGATTACAAAAATATTTTAATTTGTTTAGTCCTACGTCTTATTTGGCTTTTTTCACAATCATTAAAATGCAGCACCCAAGACATTATATGTTAAGGATACTATAACATGCGGTAAGTTCAGTATTGAGCAATAAAAGCTGTGGCATTGAACAAGGAACTTAAACCCACTGTTTAAAACATTGCCAGTGCTTTTTTTTCTTCCAAACAAGACATGCATGTTCAATAAAATCTAAAGTTGCTGTAAATGCCAAGGCCTTCACATTGTGTTTCACAGAAATGAAAAATCTACAGACTTACCAGCACCAAAATAAAAGCGTCATCTTTCTAAATGTGTAAAATATAAAAACATCCAGAAGAGAACGGAAACAAAAGGACTTTACGGTAGATTTGATAAAGGAAGTTGTATTTTAATGGCTTTCGCAAAGTGCCTGCCAGATCACAAAAACAAAACAATAATGTCAGTGCAATGCAGCCTGGAGATTTC
This sequence comes from Apricaphanius iberus, assembly GCA_028564705.1. Classification (NCBI taxonomy): domain Eukaryota; kingdom Metazoa; phylum Chordata; class Actinopteri; order Cyprinodontiformes; family Aphaniidae; genus Apricaphanius; species Apricaphanius iberus. The sequence continues at coordinate 427,271 of JAPXFQ010002340.1, forward strand.
ACTAATGAGAGCAGACAGAGGGATAAACTGTTGACTTATGTTACACTCACAGCTAAAAGCCCTATAAATGCTTTCATATGGAAAAACCTGTGGATTCAATAAATAAATTTGACACAAGTTATTACATAAGATCTGATTTATTTGACTTGGAAACCATAAAAGTATCAAATTCTCATTTTTTTATGTTTAATGTGAAAATTTTATTTTTTCCAAATAAACCGAGAATGATACTGATTTTTGCAGTGGAGACCAAGAAACTTCCAGTTTAGCTTGCTGTTATTGATTGTCTAGAGGAATATTCAGCTTCCTCTCAGGTGACTGACTGAAAACAATTCAGTTATAAATCTCCCTGTGATGCAATGCTGTGTTCACCTTGATTAAAAAGTGTAGGTATCAAACCTGCGGATCGTTCACCGTAAGAGAAAAGTCCTTGCCTCACACAAATCACAGAGGAAGCCTGGCTTTCTTGCTCCCCTGTGTGTCTTGCAAAAAAACTCATGTTTATTATTCATGTTTATCATCACACCACGTCTGCTGTTTGCTACCAGTTTCATGGATCGGCTGGCAGCAATTTAGTCCTGCTACATGAAACCCTGCTTTACCGTCAACACTGCAACAGATCCCACTTAGTATAAGGCGGCCAAGCACATTAATGTGTGCTCACAGAGAAGCACGTGCCCTCACTTTCCTCAACTGCCAGAGGACCCACCCACACACCAAACATTCTGATACGTGGACACACACAGTCACACATCAGCTGCAGGAAATGCCTGTCAGTCTACAAATCCTCCATTCCATGGGTTCTCAGTCATAGCTATCACTCTGCACAGAGAGAAGAGGAATGAGAGTAATTACCTCACAATGACTTTATTGCTTATTAAAAACCTATTAAGGGCCTAATCTTCTTTCCTGGGTGCTGACATAACAGATGAAGAGGTCATAAAAACACAAGCAGGTGTGCACCAGTTGTTTCAATCAACATATTGCTATATTCTATACTATATACTTCCTATATCATAAATACATGAATAATCCACAGACTGTATTTGCAACAGTTGAGAGACTGACTAGTCTCCAGTGACAGTAACCCCTGAACTAAATTGAATTAGGGCTTGCAATGAATTCCCCAGTTTTTTTTACTGAAATGTTTCTGACAACCACAGGGTCAGACTCTACATAAGAGAGATGGGTCCACATAAGACTCTACATTAGCAGAGCTGGGTCAAACTCTCTGGTAGAGTGCTTTTCTGGTTAACGCCAACATGAGCTCCTTGTCTGTCTTTTAGCAAATTTAACTAAAAATATATCCACAGATTAGCAATAAACTTTCAGGAAATCTTTGAAATTTGCAGATAAATACATAAGTTAATTTGGGGGGTGATTGTGCATGGAGATCTGTGCTCTCCGTACACAGACCTCTCTAGATCTGCGCTCTCCGTGCGCAGCATGAAGTTATTTGTTTTATTGGCTTCCCCTGAGCTGATAGGACCAAACCACAATGTTCATGACTAACTTATTTAATTTGTTAGAAGAAGTTAAGGATTTCCACAGAAGTTAATATCAGCAAATTAAATTATTTGCCACATTTTTTATGTCTTCTCTGCAGTAGAAATATAACGGCTGCATGCTGGGGGGAATTAAGCAGAGAAACCGCTGATGGCAAAAACTATCGGTGGTAAAATGAATTTGTATTAACTATTTCTGTTTTTTAAGTCTGTTCATCATGAATACTTTTTTTTATTGCCCTACCTATGTTTCACCTTGATCTCTGTGTCACTGAAATTCCTCTTGTCGCTAGGTTGGCCATAATTTTAAGGAAGCACCCATGGAATTAAAGCATGTGACAAATGATGTAGTTTTTACCAAATATGGGTGATTTCTGTATGCTAATGACTATGAATTGGCGAGAGGACCTGGGTACACACAAGTGGGAGGGCGTACATCCGCTGTGGCTTTTACTGTGGCTCCCTGGCATGTGGGTCTGTGGGGGGGGCCGGATTGTTGGCGGTGGGTATTGGTCCGGGTGGGCGGCGGCGTGTATTGTCCGTCGATCGGCTGCAGGCGCCTCCTGCCCGGCGGCGGCGGCGGAGGACCCCTCTCAGCGGGTCCCTGGTCGGGGCCCTGCTGGGGGGCGGGTTGCCCCTGATCCCCGTGGCCCTGGGTCCTGTTCCGGGCCCGCCCTGGCGTAGCCGGTTTCCGGTATCTCTCGGGCCCCAGCATTGCGGCTGCTTGGTGTTCCCCTGGGGCTTCCATCTGTTCCTCTCTTGGTGGGTGATCGGCCCTGCGCTGGTCTGCCTGCGGCTCCTGCGCTCTGTGGGACTCTGGATGCATACGTCTCCTGCCTGCTTCATGTCTGTGTCGATTCCTGTAGGACGGATTGACGGTTCCTTACACCAGTTATCAATCACTTGCATGGGGAAACCTTATTCAGACCTGCATGCTCGCACACACACATAGGTGTGGGGACATTGATGTGGACGGACATATCTTGAGCTGAGGTTATTGTCATTAGTTAGTTGTTCACAGGAGCTTACCAGAAACATTAGTATTGTGTTCATTAAACCATGCTTGTGTGTAGTGAATGTGTAATTCTTAATTTGTATTACTGGATCTGAACTATTGGTGTGGTTCTGTTCAGTTCGTTGTTTTTGTTTGTTTTGTTTTACCGCTTCTCTGTCATCCGGCAGAGGTGGAGGACTGGGATGTTTTCTTGTGTTCTCTGTTTGCCTCCCTGTCTTGTGTCGTCAGTTCGCGCCTCTGCTGGTGTGGTTTCTTTTTTATTCACCTTCTTCCTTCGTGTCTCGGTTTCGTGTCCATGACTTCAGGAAATTGAACCCTCAGTAATCACTAATAAAGATTTTTTAATACATATAGGCTACATCAAGTGGAGTGTTACAGCAAAGCTGTAATACTCTGCTTGGGAAAGTAAATCTGTTGGGCTTGTACTTGGTATTCAGACACCAATTCTGAGTGGCAAACTGCTAGACAGGACACGTAAAAGAAAAACTATCGGTGGTAAAATGATTTTGTATTAACTATTTCTGTTTTTTAAGTCTGTTCATCATGAATACTTTTTTTTATTGCCCTACCTATGTTTCACCTTGATCTCTGTGTCACTGAAATTCGTCTTGTCGCTCGATTGGCCATAATTTTAAGGAAGCACCCATGGAATTAAAGCATGTGACAAATTATGTAGTTCTTACCAAATATGGGTGATTTCTGTATGCTAATGACTATGAATTGGCGAGAGGACCTGAGTACACACAAGTGGGATTTTTTTAAGAAATGGTTCCAGACGAACATGCATACCAGTGGCCACTAATCAATTCATCAATAAGACTTTTGACAGTTCGTACGAACATTCTAAATTTCATTTGTTGGACAGAATATAGGACAGTTTCTAAAACTGTTCTGACAAATGAGAGCCAGTCTGAAATTTCAGCGAAAAAACAAAAAGAAAAAGCACACATTGCGATTCTCTAACCATTGTTTGAGAAGCTTGGATAATATATTTCCAGCAAAGAGAGCTGTATTGTATATTACAGTAACTCAGTATTGCAATATAAATTTGAGAAATACATTTCAAGATCATTCATGTAAATAAATGACGTCAGTAATGTATTTTTCCTGTTGGAAACAGTTTCATTGCTCTCAATGCCCTCACATTATCAAAAACAGCACTGAGAATATTTTATAAGGGAAAATAAGGAGCAAGAATAATGTGTGCTAATCAGCAATACTTAGCAATAGTACCATATAAACAGGGTTTTTTTTTGTCATTCAGCTGTAATTTAGGTTTGTAAAGTTAACTGCAGAAAAAAATAAAAATTAAGAAGCAAATTGATTGTGGCTTAAGTCTTTCTGGGAAGTTCCATCTTACTTTAAAAGCACCAGCCTACATCAGATTTTATCATAAGGTACATTACAAGTTAAACAGAGCCAATTTATATCCAGTTTGTTTATGTCCAAACCCAATTAATTCAATGAAATTCATTCCTCTATACCACAGTCATGCTCACAATCAGATTCAAGTACATACTGTCTTAAGTATAGTTTATACCTCCTCGTCAGCCGAAGTGCAGAGAGACGCAGCAGCATTATTCGTCAATGCAAGGGGTCTCCGACAGACATGCAAGAATAAATCTGGCAAATGCAAAATAGAGCACACATCTGTGAGTGGTCAGCCCAACATCATTCCAAGATCATTTCACCAGAAGAGTGCTCTATAGGAGAAGCTTTGATGACATATTGGGTTCTACTTTTGACCCAATACACTTCCGAAACAAACCAAGCTCCAGTAATTCACAGGGCTATACACACAAACACCCATAGTATCATGGTAAGCATGTGGTAAATTTAAAATTAAAACACGTTCAGATTTGCAATAGCTTAAAGAGTAACTAAGCCCCAAGTGATGTTATGTTTAGAGTGGGCGCCCCATGTGAAGACGCTTCAGTCCTCAACGCAGCCTGTCCCGTCCCAGGTGACCCTTGCCACATGTCTTCCCTCACCTCTCTCCTCCTTCAAACTCTGTCCTCTGTCAATAAAGGCCACTCTGGCCCAACAAAAAGTTTTTAAAAAAATGCCTCAAAATGAGAAGTTGCCTGGAGGACCTGCGAGAGTGAGGGCCGTGTGTAGTCTGCGTTGTCACTGACATGACTGCCTGCAGCACAGAGCCTCTGCTGCTGGACACACGCACATAGACAGAAAGTTGCAGAGCAATAGCGAATAGAGAGGAAGGTTCTGTGGAGGAAGCGAGCGGCCCTGAGCCGTATAGTTATGGGTTGCTGACTCCAATTTGCTATGGAAGTGGGGCCGGAAATGAGCTTATTTGCACACAGCGGCTGGTCGCTGTCGTCAGAAATCCAAGCCGAGCCAGTAGCAAAGTCAGATTCAAATTCAAGTGCATTGCCAACTTTTTACCTGAAGAGGGTGTCCACTAACCTTTTTTTTGGTACAATTTTTTTTTCTACAACGTAATAACATAGTATAAAAATAATAATATATAAAATAATGACTAGACATATTAGACAGCACTGTTAGACACTCCTTTAAAGAGCTTATCAGTAAAAGAAAAAAAGTTTGTTTGGAGGTGAGTTGCATGTTTAGTTTTGAAAACTTGGCAGATAAAACGTTTTTTAAATGTAGGGTAGATGTAGGGGAACACATTTTTTTTATTGCTTATTTCACAGTTCACAGTTCTTACTCACCTGTGCCGCATTCTCTTTACAACACCTAACGTTGTGTGTATGTTAATTGGGGCTCAACCCCCAGGCTCTGGAGCATTAGGACATGATTTGACAAATCTGGCGCCATCTGCTAGATAAGTATCACAATTGCATAATTTGCTGACCCCCTCCAAATATAAGAATGGCCGACAACATCCATGATCGGTCGAAACCTAATTATCGGCTGTCTTTCAAAAAAAATACAAACTTTTAAATTATTTTTTTAAGGGGATGGCATCAGATTTGTAAAAGCATTTCTTGTTGCTCTAGTCCCTGGGGGTGGAGATCCCAACCACAAACATGTTGCAGCTCAGTCTGACTATTCAATATATGTTTTGTAAAGAGAAAGCAGCAGAGGTGAGTAAAAACGAAGTCTTGAGCATATTTGTTTTCAATGGCAAAAATGTGTTTCCCCGTCTTCCATCCTTCATAAGCTCAATGCCTTCCTCATGGCTTTGTGTGAAAAGTTAGAGGACTAATGAAGGGAATAAATGTAACTCCTTATGTTCGTATCTTAACTTGTGCGTTAGAGTAAATATTGTATCAAATGTTTCTTAGCCATAAAAAACAAAAAAACACTGTAAAAACACATGCGTGGCAGCTTGACACCCACTTGATGCCTAGGTACCATAGACTTTGCAAGTAATCTAGCTGCCCTGCTGCCTGGACGTGCTGACCGACGTGAACGCAGCAATTAAAAAGTTCTTAGAAGTTGGTGGCTGCGTGCTTTTTACTTTACCGGGGATTTTCCTACATTGAAAGCACAGCAGTGGCCACCACTGTCTAATTTATTACCACCACCGGTTCAGTATGGAGAAATAAATAAATACTTTCAGCGCTGTCTGTCGGTTCTATGCGCTCCATGGTCAGGAATTAACTGCAGTTACTCCAGACAAATGCAGCAACAGTGGTGGTCATGTGCCATTCGATATCAGAGCATAACCCTGCATGAAGTCACACAGCCAGTGTTGCCAACTTGGTGAATTTGTCGCTATTTCTAACGACTTTTCAGATCTCTTTGACGGCTTTGTTTTTCTTAAATGGTGCATTTCTTTCATTATTCCCACAGCTATCTGTCTCAGTTTTACACTTTAAAGAACATTGTGTGATTATTTATTTCCAATGTGTACTTTTTGTATATTTTTTATCTTTATGCATACAGCTTCATTTTTATTGAGTCAAGTAAAAATACCAAATGTTCTAAAATACTGTCTATATGTTTTTTTGTTTGTTTTTTTCAGCTTTTAAAATTTTTGACCTTATAGATATGATAGAATTTAACTGTGTATAAATAACCTCGGTTACTTTGCTGAGTAACTAATTACTTTTACATCGTAGTACCTGAGTTACTAACTCTCTTACTTTGGAAAATGTAATTTGTAACTGTAACTAATTACTTTTTTAATGTAAGATGCCCAACACTGCTTTTTTTCACTAAGCTGCATATGCACACCTGGTACGTTGTGTGTTCTGTATTGTTATTGAAAATCATTGTAAAATAAATCTACTTTTCTTTATTTGGAATCCACAGTGAGTAATTGAGATTGTTCTTTGGTGTGTAGAATAGAATAAAACAATCATTTACTGTCCCACAAGGGGAAATTCGGTTGTAACAGCAGCAAAAGCAAGAACAGAAAATATTATTATCATTGAAGAATTGAGTCCTGCCACTCCTTGTGAATCTACAAACTCTTGAACTGATTTGCTTCATAATGCTGTCAGTGATGTGCACTTGGTGTAACACGTCTCTCCATTAAAGGCTGAATATGGAACCTTTTTCTTAAAAGCTATCTCTTTAAAAAACTAATACTTCAACGGGGAGTTTAGAGGTGTGCAGAATGAAAGTACACCCTTTCCATTAAAAGTTATATTATACTTAAAATCATTTAAAGAGATAACTTTTTCCGACCACCACACTGTGTTTAAATTAACCTGTTTCAGCCAACAGCGGCGCACCATTGTGGGTTGCCAAATACTATTGTAAACAACTGCCTGGAGTGACAAGGCATGTACTGTAGAAAATGAAGCACTTGGTAAGTTTAGCTGCTGTGTCTAAGCCCCATAGATTTCATTATCTTTCTCAGAAGAGAAGCGACCTTAAAAGATCTAAAACTAGAGTTAGTTTAGGTGAAGCCTAGGACAGATGGACACAAATGAAAAACTTTCATGGCATCAAAACATATGCGGAAATGGCAACGTTTCCTATGGAGAAAGGTAAGAAAGCTTGCTAAAGGCTAAAATTAGCTATCGGTAAAACAGCTTTGCAATACTCATATATATGACGTTGTTCCTATATACAATAGCACTGATAATGACCCATCAGCCTCCACACCGAGAAAACGGAAGAAAAGGAAGTGGTTTCCTCCTACTCTTTCCAGCATAGGAGGCTCGCTTTCACCACTGCAGTGAGTGGCTATTATAAAGACCTTTCTAGTTAGCTTTCTGTTTTGACATAGGTCTCCGATCAAATACGCACGCTGTGAAATCTATCTGATGTTTGTGTAAATTCTAAAGTATAAATTATGACTTTTATAGAGGGCATCACCAAGAGGAGTGTAGGATACCACTCAATGCAATCTTGCAATTGATTGAGTTCAAAAATAAACATGCTTTGGGTAATAAATCTATTTAGATACACAGTTTAATCTTTTTAGAAAAAAAATAATTTTAATACCTTAAGTTTCATGTAAAGGGTTGTTTTGAGATGTGTCACAACAAAAACATATTGGAAAAACTGATTTTGTGATGGGTAATTGTTTTGTTTCTAGACGTCTAAAATCAGATTATTATTTGAGCTCAGCCTATGAAACCACGATAAACGTTTAAATCTCTTTATTGCCTCTATGAAGAACAGAATTCATCCAAACCAACAGTAATCAATGCTGCGTCATCAAAACCATCCATAACAGATTTCCGGAAAAGATAACGCAATAGACATTCAGAAATTAATAGGAAAAAAAATGTTCCACACTGTCTGATTAATCTGCTGTCATCTGCAATGGGAAGGGATGAGCTAACCTTCACCTACACACAAATCAAGGAAAAATGTAAATGCAAAGCTGCACACTGTAAAAAAAAATGCTCTACAATTTGTAGTGGAAAGTCTTTTGGTAATTTAGTTCAACTTGTTAATAAGCAACATCCTTTTGCATGGACTATCCTGCTCAACCCAGTAATTAAGAAACATGTTTAACCCCCTCCCCCCAAATATCAGAAGCATCCATAAGGTGCATCCATAATGTATACAACCTCTCTTGGAAAATTGCAGCACCATCAAGCTGCTAAAACGATCCCCTGTTGTGAAGCTTTTTTCATAGTTTATATAGCATATATTTTTGTCATTAGGTCCACTTTTCCGCTAGGTGATGATATCATTGCACTCAAGTGAAATTGTAACCTGGATTACCATTCACAGCACACATTGCCGCCCAGAATGAAGTGATACCCCATAAATCCTGAGCAGAACTATGTCTTAACAGCCACCCTTTGATTCTGAGGACTTATCCACCCATCATTCCTTCGTCTGTCCGTTTCTCTTCTCGTCTATCTGGTTATCAAAAGGCATTAAAGAAGCGTCTCTAAGACCTACTGAAAGTTCTGCCTCTACAAAGAAGTGTTTGATCCAGCCACTCCCGACCACTTCACTGACACAGCATGAACTCGAAGGTTCGATGGATATAGTCAGTGCCCATTTTACACAGATGAACTCAAGCATGATTGTCTTTTTTGTTTCCCAGAATGATGAGTAAGAGGATTCATGAAAACTGTTTTGGTCGTTCATCTTTCAGGAAATATATATAAAATAACAATGTGTTCCATTATTTACTACTTCTAATGTGTGGTAAAATTATAGTCTTTACTATAGATTTTAATAATTTCTTTATTTAAGCAGAAACTACACATAAGAAAAAAAAAGTAGTTTTACTACTTGAATTATGTCACTATATCAACAAGTTAAAAGAGAATAAACGTCAGTTTCTTTATGTGATCTCTACTCAACAAATGTTATCTATTGCATTCTAGGACAAATGCCCCTTTTCCACTAGGGTTTGCTTGGCTTTCTGCTTTGCAGAAATAGACGGCATTTAAGGGAAAAGGCTGGCAAGTGACAGCAGGAGATTAAACTAGATACCAGCTCCAGCATCGGAATCTATAATGTTGGAAAACACATACATAATATTGGGGGAAAAAAAGACCCACAGCCGTTTCTAATAAAGATTTATTACACATATATCAAGTGGACTACTATAACAATTGCTGTAATGCTCCACTCGGTACTGAGACATATATTTTGAGTGTCACACTGCCAAACAGGGCTCATAAAAAAGGGGGGAAATGGTGACTGATTACGGATTTTTTTACTGAAACTTTGTGACACTGAGCTCGCCTATGTTCTGCTCACTGCCGCGTTCCTGAAATGGAAATCGTAACTCAACCAGAAAGCTCTGGGCCGGGCTCACCCGACCCGGCTGACCCCAGTTGAAAAGGGGCAAAAGAGGTCCAGTTCATATCGGATTTTATAGAATTCAGTTCCAACTACAGTCTATTCAAATGACCACAGGTTATGATACCGTGCAATTCTCATAACAGACCATAACTTGTCAAAAATACTTTTGTACGAAAGAGTAAAGAAAAGAAAACAGAAGGTCAATGGTAAAAAGACTCTGTCATTGACTCAATCCATAGAGGGAAACGTGGACGTTAAAGCATATTTTTAAATTCAAACATGGACTGTTAGCACACCCTTCTTGTCCCACTCTTGAGCCTGCTCTCACCAAATCACCTGTGGAAAAATGGTAAAAAACTCCCTGTAAAATACATTGAAGACACCGGTTTTCCATAAGAGAAACATGCAAGTACTAAATATTGGATGTTATTAAAATTTGTGTGTAAAGGAAAGTGACCTAATACTTTTTGCAATGTAGCATACAATTTACTGTTCAATGTGTGTCTTTTAAAAGGTACATGTGCTGACATGGATGACAGAGAACTTTTACAGACAAAGTTAGAAACTATTCTCCAAGCCTAACGATGCTTCAAGCGACATACTGTATGTTCTATGGAAAGGTTTGACGAACTTCCTATCATGCTCCACTCTGAATTATGCAGATTGAATTAGATAGTCTTGAGAACTTATTATCTACTGCTGAAGGAAAAAGAGTGAGCAGTTTATTAGATGGTTGCTGTATGGCTCAAGGTTGCTGAAATCCAATTTCTATTTAAAAACTTGATAGAACCTTTATTCTGATAAAAGTGAAAATGTAACAACCTGAAAGTAAAGAAAGCTCAAAAGATGAATATTGAATTTCAACAGTTTCCTACAAAAACTGATTTATAAAAGTTTCTAAAGACTACGAGACCATAGTAAGACAGTGGATTGGCATGTGATTAAGGTAAAAAAGTGGACAGTAAAGTAATTGCCAATTTTCTCAGATACATTCATTATCTCTTTTGTATTCATTTCTACATCACTTGAATATTAGTTGAGATTAGGGGATTCATCCTATGAGCCAATTTACAAATTGAATTACCCAGAGCTCTGGATATGATTCACATGATCTGGACTCGAGTCAGACTCGAGTAATTAATTTTATGACTTAAAAACATGTTAAAAGACTTTGACTTGAACTTTTTTTTCACTCTATGGCACTGGTTCCATCCATACGGTCTATGACTACGCTGTATGTGGTGCATTCAAGGAACGTTCTAAATGTATGATGAGTTCAAAAATGTAAGATATTTAAAGGTTCAATATGTAAGAATTTTACAGGGAATTAATAACAGAACAGTCTAATGTCCTAACCATGTTGGAAGGAAAGTTACACTCAAACAGATTTCGACCTCAGCCGGCTGGGTGGTTGTTAGTTTTTGTTATTTTAAATACACTGCTAAGGGACGTAGACATTTATACCTGTCCCGCTGCCATATTTCCTGGTTCCAGGGCAAATCACGTGAGCCCACAAGGTTGCCAGGCCTTTAGCGCTAAACAGTGTGCCACCGTCCAGTTGCGATTTGATATCTTGTCAATTTTGTACCAGTTACCTTCTCTCAACAGTACACTTCAGGCAAAATAATATAACATTTTTCAAAGACAAAAAAACACATTTCCTTTATAGCACATTTCCAGTTTAACCTGTTCTCACACAGCTTTTTTTTTTTTTTTTTTTTTTTTTAGAGATGTGTTTGACATGGCTGCAATTAAATGAGTATATTGCTGTTACTGCAATGTTTAATCAGATATTTTGGTCAAGTATTAAAGGGATCCCTTGTGAGATTTGTTAAAATGTGTTAAAAAATAGTTGGTGTTATTACTAAAGACTAAATCAAAATGGCACATTGTAAAAAGTTTTTTTTTTCTGCCTAAAAATCATTTACTTTAGGCATGATTAACTAATGTATTTTTATTACCCTGTATGACTAAATCCCAATTCTGGTTGTTGGTGGTTTTTACTGGCTGTACTGCATTATCCCAACATATCAGTCAAGTTGTCTGTGTTGCTGCGGTCCGTCTAACATCATGTCAGCGAAGGTTAAAAGAAAGCGCCACAATCCAATTTGGGATTACTTATGATGTGTTCACACCGCTCTAAACGTCAGCATCAGTTGCGGCAGGATTACATGTAAAGTCTATGGTTGAGTCTGTCAGAGGTCTATCAGAGTCTCTGCGGTGCGTTGTGTGTGTTGGCTTCGTCAAATTTTCAAGCGTTACTTGCGTTGCAAGCAGCAATGTAGCAAAAGCAAGAAACACATAAGTTCAGCTAGCTGAACTTTTGATGTCAAGGTTGTCTAGCTTCATCTAGCAAATAAAGCCAATCTCTCTCGATACGATCCGCCACAGTTCAGAAAGTCCGGCAACAGAGGAAGCCCCGCCCACACGCTCTTTTTTGCTCAGAAGCAAATGTTGCAAGCAAGTGTTAGGTGGGTTGGTTGAATCAGACAACGTGTGCGGTCTGAATGCATCATTACTACTACAATATGTGCAAAATGGTCAAAAGCGTCATAGTACTCCTGGTAGCTTGGCTTTTGTTTTGTTGTGCTACCAGTCAGTGTTTTTATAGAACTGTAGCACCTGCATTAATTGTTGGGATTTTTAATGCCAAGGTTTCTCATCTTGTGTTTACAGAACTCTGAACGTTACTATGCGATATGTATTTTATACTTTCCTGATTTGTATAGTTTTTCATTTTGCCCATGTCGATACATTTTAAAAAAAGCTTATTTTTTTGTCTTGCCCCGGTACACAACTCATTTAACGAAAAGACTAAAACTGAAACTAATGAAAACTAAACTGAAACTAAGCATTAAAAAACTAAAAACTAAAACTAAACTACCTAACAAATAGTAAAAACTAATTTAAAAATATATATAATTGAAAATCTTAAGTCAAAACTAATAAAAACTAAAACTAATGAACATTTAAAAACTATTAAAACCCTGGTCTGAGCACACTGGTTTTGCACACTGTTTTTATTGCAAAGTGGAAGACCGCCACAAGAGTTATAATGTCATCATGTAATTAAGTTAGCGTGTAGCGACTTTCTGGGTCAGCTTCGGCTACATTCTGTCAGAAACAGTTGGCAACACTGGCTCCTAGTCAAGCAGCCATACTCTCCTAAGTGAGTAGCGAGCATTTGAGTATACGCAGCAGACATGAGCCTTTTCTCTTTAGCGACCATATCATGGAAAGCTGGGAGGACTTTTTAAGTCATCAACTTTCCTAAAAACGGAAAGCTCCAGATTTGAAAGACAACACTGTGCGAGACATACAAACCCTTACTTAATGAGAACTGTCCATGCTGTTGACCGAACGGTTTGCACAGGTTTCCTGGGCATCCCAATCATTGATATTCTTAATACCTTCTTAATACATGTGACTCTTAAAAATCTAAATATTATCTTTGAAAGTATATCACCAATAGCCTAATCTTTTTTTTTATCTATTTAATCCTCAACTATGATTCTGTGAAATTATAGTTGAAAGGAAGATTATTCTTATTAGTTAATTTTGATTAAAGTGTATGACATAGAGCAAGTTCACAGCTACTTTTGGTAAAATTATCAGTTGCACTTGTTTCATCATGTGTTGAAATAAATAGAGATTTTAAAAAGAACATGGTTTATGGTTTACATTGAACATATTATTGTAATGTTGTTGTAAAAAATAACTTGATATGACTTGAAAGTTCCAAATTCCAAACTTGGGACTTGACGTCAAACTTGCCTGTCCTGACTTTAGATTTGACTCAGTCTTGCAGGTATTTACTTGAGACCTGACTTAGGACTTGATGATAACAACTTGAGACTTACTTGAGATCTGCAAAACAATGACTTGGTCCCAACTCAGGTATGAACTACATGCAATAATAAAAGTAACAGAAACATTTATATTATCCAGCAAAAAAAATGTGAAACAACAAAGAACATTGAGCAGAAAGACAGGGCTTAATTTACATGGTGTCTTCTCATACAAGACTAAAAAGACAACACAAATAGAACCTCAAAATTAGTGAGAGATAATCAAAACACCGTTCCAGACGAACACCAATGTCAACACATGCAGAATGTAAATAAAAATAAAAAGGACTACCGTGTGATACAAAGCTTCAAATAGACCAGTCACATATATTATAATAATGCAACAATGTCCATCTTAAGGACAGCACATGCACTCTTCCATTACAGAAATCTTTAAAATAGTTATAAATAGGGATGCAACGATACAACTTTTTTCAAAACCGATACCATACTGATACTTGGTTCAGAGTACTTACTGATACCGAGTACCAATCCTGATACTTCTACCACACAAAAAAGTGCTATCAATTGTTAGTCAGGTTTTATTTTCTTCTATGCTTGTTAAAGCAACTAATGGTGAATTAGATAAAAAAAAATTATATTAATAAAAATGACATCAGAACTTAAATTTAAAAGTTAAAAACAAAAATGTTCTGTGAAATTATCGCCGCATTTCCACATCTTAAGTATCGGTTCATGGTATCGGCTAACATTAACCGACACCAGTACAAACATATTAGGCGGTATCGGGGCCCATACCCAATACCAGTATTGGTATCGTTGCATCCCTAGTTTTAAACTCTCCCACATAGATTAAAGGATTGAACAGATTTTTCCATGACCAAGGTGCTATATAAGAGAAAGTTAAGTCAACTTTAGTTATATGAAGTGCTTTTTTATATAATGTAAAGGGCAATGATGCACTGAATATTGTACATGTTTGTATTGTGTTATTGGATAAAAGAATGATTAGCAAAAAATAACAAAAAAAGCCTGCCTGATATGACAATAAATCAGTTCCAAGCTATGCTCTAAAGCGCAATTTGAGCCGAGGGAGTAAAACAGATGTCCTATGCTTGTGTATGAGCATGTTTGCAGATTATGGGAAAGAGGAAAGTAGCCCTGTAAAAAAGAATTTTAATTGATTAAATGATTAATGTATGATGTAATTTATTATCACTAAAACAGCATAGTGCTTGCAATAACCTACTACCTATGAAAATAAGGACTTGTAAGTATCATCAACCGTGTACTTGATCAGCAGACCAGTTCACAGTTTAATTTTGCTACCTCCAATAAGTCAGTGTTTACACAGAGAGAAGATCTGTTTATGTCTGTCATGGTTCTAAGGTTATGTGTCCATAAAGTATGGATACTGGCAGAATGTGTTCTTCATTTAAGGTTGTATTTTAGTTTTTTTTAGTTTTATTTTACTGATTTCCATTATTACAGGCTAAGAGTTGTTTGAGCATTTGAGACCGTTTCTGAAATAAAAAAATTCGTTAAAGAATTAAAATCAGTGAACTTACTTATGATTAGTTTATTACACCCACACATACACATATATATAACAACTCAAGAATCAACTTTTCTTTACTTTTCAAACAATTGATAGACTCACTACGTTAAAATTTTAAAGACCCATGAGCTGCACACCCCAAAAGGCCAATCCACCACCATCAAGATGCTGTCCATTATCAGTTCAGAGGCTCCTGCAGCCTTTTTTCGACCCATTATTCCATAAACGCTCTTGTACTGATTCATAGATATCTTTGCACAACATGGAAGCTGGTTAGACAGCTTCTCAATGACCTGACAAAGTGAAAGAAAAACTTTTAAAGTGCACATCCGCCTAAAGGCATTGTTCATTGAAGGAACAACACTGTCATGTTCTTTGACTCTTACCACAGACTTAATTAACAAGAGAGGAGAGCCACCCTTTTTCTAATGTCAGCCTAAAAACCTCTCCCCAGAAACCAATTACCAGCGAGTGACTTTGCTAATTCGCTCTGACATGTCTGCCTGCTCGAAAACACAAGATGGCTGAGACAGAGTTGTGATGAGGGATCGGAGGTTCAGGCTGTAGAGAAATGATTCGTCCTCCTGTTTCCACTTCTGTCATTGCATGTTGACCTTAAGCTCTGATGTGGCTGCGTTTAGTATTCTGCGTCCTACCTGCTCATCCATCACACTTTTAAGGTCAGTTTCTATTTCCAGTCACTCCATCAAAAAATAACCCAGCCTCATTTGTAACACAACACAGACAAAATGGTCAGATGATAAGTTCTCCAAATAAAAAAATATGTATTTCCACAGATTGTAACTAGCATGAAATTACCATATTTATTATCTTTGTCACTGAGAGAATCTAAATTTATAAGGAATATTCTTTAAGCTTTTAAGGGGATTCATCCTAAACCTTTTACGGATATGTCTTTTAGAGTAACTGAATTTGCTTGTACTGAGTTTAATATTTTGAACTAAGATAAATATGTATGTAAATGGAACAGAATCTGTATCCAATTGTAATAGATTAAATTCTTTCAGCTTAACGGTGACAGTTTGTGTTATACTGGTGATATGGCTGACCTCCCAGGGGAACCTTGTTTCATGGCCTAAGTCATTGCCATACACTATTGACCGCAAATAACTCTAAAGTCTAATTAATGTATTCTTCTTAAATTAAGTGGTATTTCATTCATTTTTTTATAGGATCTTCGAACTTTCAACTCTCCTTTTCTTAATCTAAAATATTTAGAGGGCAGAAATTTAAACTGGATCATCATTCACTGAAAATAGTTTCATAACACCTTTGCTGTGTTTTGGGAAATAAAGACTTTTTGTACAATCATAAAATAGTAATAAACAATATTGCCAAAAGTATCGGATCACTTGCCTTTACACACACAAACTTCCTATTCATAATACATGAAGCTCTACTTATCCACATTCCTTTTTAAACAAATCATGAGCTTCCAGCTCACCGACCTCTAACAATGACAATGATGACTTAGCAAAACTAGGCTCACCGATTGAATTCTGCAAAAAACTACAGGATCAGATTATTAAGTGAACGCAGCTGAGCCCAAGATTCTGGGCATGATGATTCTGCCCCCCCGCCATTGCAGATGAGTGATGTGTGATGTTTCAGACTGCCAGACTTTTCTCCAAGAAAACTTGTCAACCAGTACATGTCTGATTACCGAGAAAATAGCATTCCGGTGATTATTAGTAATAGAACTTACAAATGCAACCCCTAACAAACCCCCCCCCCCCCCCCCCGGATCATGTCAAAACTCATAAATATTGCCTGTCAGAATAATTTAAAAACTACCAATGAATCTCTTAAATTGGCATTACTCAATGTCCGTTCCCTATCAAATAAATCTTTTTTAATTAATGACCTTATTACCAATCACAATCTAAAGGCTATGTTTTTGTCTGAAACTTGGTTAGATGCAAATAATGAAAGATCCTCAATGCTAGTAGCCACACCACCTAACTACAGCTTTCTAAATGAAAACAGGAAACAAAGAAGAGGGGGCGGTCTGGGAACTATTTTTTAAAAATACACTGAACTTTAAAAATATATTTCTGGGTACATTTAACTCCTTTGAATACCTTGCTAAAGAGATAAAAGAGCCGAACAAGGTCTTAGTCATATATATGTACAAACCACCCAAAGTGAGCTCAAACTTTCTTAACGATCTCAATGACCTTCTTTCTTTAATATGTATTGAATATGACAAACTAATTATTGTGGGAGATCTAAACATTCATACTGACAACCCCCAGGATAGACAGACTAAAACACTAAGTGATACTCTCCATAACTTTGCTCTAACCCAACATGTCAATCAGCCGACACACAAACAAGGACACACTTTAGATTTAATCATTAGCAAAGGACTTAAAATATCTAGCATCTCCGTATTGGTTGTTGCATTATTTGACCACTTCTGCATCTTCTTTGAAAGCATTATCCCAGCCAAACTATCTAATCAAAATGACACCATAGTAAGAAAACGATCTTTGTGGCCAGCTCTGATGAAATCTTTAAACAAATCTACTGCTCTACCTCACACACCCACCACCCCCACTACCCAACAAACACTCTGTTAACAATTTGGTAGATAACTTTTTCTCTAAACTTTCAGACATCATTGATACCATTGCTCCAATTAAAGTAAAAGTAGTTTCAGGTAGAAACAAGTCTCCATTGACTAGCAATCCTCTAGTATGCAGCGAAAAAAGGGAGTGCCGTCAGGCTGAAAGAAAATGGAGGAAAACTCAACTCCAGGTTCAGTATGAGATATACAAAAAAAGGTTGAACAAATATAACTTAATCTTGAAAACTGCAAGGGAATCATTCTTCTCTGAAATAATTAACAAAAACATTAATAACGCTCGGACCTTATTCGCAACAGTTGAAAGACTAACCAATCCTCAAGTGACAGTATCTGCTGAGCTACACTCCACTAGGGCCTGTAGTGAATTTGCAACTTCTTCACTGAAAAGATTCGAAAAATTAGAAGATCAATCTGTAAAGCAGCAACAAACCCACCAACACTATCATCCCCATTTAAAAATAATGCAGATAAAATGTATGATTTCAAAAAACTAAATTAATCACATCTTGATGAAATTATTAAGCAGCTGAACTCTTCCTCCTGCTGCCTCGAAATCTTACCCACAGCTTTTTTAAAGAATGTTCTCCCTGTCATTAAGTCAGATCTGATGCAAATAGTTAACATATCCCTCCAGTCAGGTGTCTTCCCCCAGGCCCTCAAAACAGCAGTTATCAAACCCCTATTAAAGAAAAACAACCTAGATAATACCTTGTTGCAGAATTATAGGCCAATCTCTAATCTCCCATTCATCAGTAAGATTATTAAAAAAGCTGTATCTCAACAGTTGAACACATTCCTGACAATGAATGACTCCTTAAATAATTTTCCTTCAGGTTTCCGTGCTCATCACAGCACTGAGACTGCCCTCGTCAAAGTTTTCAATGGCATCCGCATAAATACAGACAGCGGTAAATCTACAGTGTTGGTTCTGTTGGACCTCAGTGCAGCATTTGACACTCTTGATCATAAAATATTACTGGAACAAGTTGATTCTATCCAGACCTTAAATGAATGCATTGAACAAATCAACGACTGGATGTCCCATAACTTTCTCCAGCTAAACAGAAACAAAACAGAAGTAATTATTTTTGGACCTAAGGAGGAACGATCAAGAGTCAGCGCACAGCTTCAGCTAATACAACTAAAAACTACTCATCAGGCTCATAATCTAGGTGTAATAATGGACTCAGACCTGTCACATAAAGGCAATAACAAGGTCAGCTTTCTATCATCAGAAGAACATTTCTAGGATTAAAGGACTGAAGTGAGAGAAAAACTGATCCATGCGTTTATCTTTAGTCGGATTGATTACTGCAACAGCGTCCTCACAGGTCTATCAAAAAAATCAATCAGACAGCTGCAGCTGATCAAGAACGCTGCTGCTCGTGTTCTCACTAGAACCAGGAAATAAGAACACATCACCCCAGTTCTAAAGTCCTTACACTGGCTCCCTGTAGCTCAGAGAATAGACTTTAAAATAATCCTACTTGTTTATAAATCATTGAACGGTTTAGCACCAAAATATGTTGAAGATATGCTGTCACTATATCAACCCAGCAGACCACTCAGGTCCTCCAACTCTAGCCTACTAATCGTCCGTAGAATCAGAACTAAACAGGCAGAGGCAGCTTTCAGCTTCTATGCTCCACAAATGTGGAATAAACTTCCAGACGAATGCAAAAACGCTGAATCGCTAAGCTCTTTTAAATCAAAGATAAAAACTTTACTATTCAGAGCTGCATTTGAATCTTAAATTGCGCTTTCTGATCACTTTTTTTGTTTTCTTTTGTTTACCCGATTGTGTTTAATCTGTTTTAATTGCATACATTTGTTCGTTACATTATTTTTTATTGTTGTGGTTTAATTTCTATTCTTATTTTTTATTTATTTCTTTTTTAAGTGATTGTGTATTAATTACATAAATGTGTTCCTTACATTATCTTTTCTTACTGATTGATAACTGTTAAACTTATATGTTTTGTTTTATAATCATGCTCTTGTAATTATGTGGTTTCATTATCACTGAATCATGTAAAGCACCTTGAATTGCCTTGTGTTGAAAGTGTGCTATACAAATAAAATTGCCTTGCCTTGCCTTGCCATGTGCTTATTTCACATTTCTATAATGCGTAGATATGCCTTTTGAATTATCTTAAATTCTTTTGGTTTTATATGTTTCTCTGTATGGTATTAATACTTTATTTAATCATGTTTGAATTTAAAATCCGGGTACTTTGCTTTGTGCCAAGACTGCCAAGACTTAAAAAGATTTCCACAAGCTTCTCAGAAGCTTGGGAACCAATCATAGAGGATTCTTGGAATCAACCATAGGAACGTCGGGGGAGTAAAGGTAAGTATAACAAGGGTAAGTACACAAAGAGATCCCATATTCAGAAAAGACTAGAGGTTAACCTAGGGGCAAAATACTCAGGCGTTGAAGATCTGACAGCCAGTTCTGTTTTTCAGCCGGTAATGGCTCAATGAGAGACACCCGCACAGTTCCGCCCTCCAGCAATTATGGACACATCTCAGTCTCTGGCCAGGCGACCTGGTGTTAATCGCAGGAAAGATGGAGAAAAAAGAAGAGAAACACAAACAAATACCCCGAACTTCTGACACAGAGATGTACCATGTGTCCTCTAAGGTCTACAATATCACATGTGGTGTGCCCCAGGGTTTAGGTCCAGTGCTTTTTAACCTGTATATACTCCCTCTTGGCAGTGTCATCAGAAGACATGGCGTTAACTTTGACAGTTATGCTGATAATACACAGTTGTACATCTCCATGTCTCCTGATGACACACAGCCAATGGATGTACTTTTAAATGCATTTTAGACATGAAATCCTGGATGACGATGAAAACGTTCTCCAGCTCAACCAGGACAGAACTGAAGTTTTAGTTATCGGTCCTGAGGCTCAGAGAGAGAAACTTTTACCAAACCTAGCAATAGTTGTGGAGATTTTTTTATTTGGGGTTTTGGGAATTGGGGGATGGAGGGTTGTGGGTAAATTTCAATCTGTAAAGCACTTTGAGAAGCTTTGTATTTGAAAATCGCTTTATAAATAAAGTTTGATTTGATTTGATTTGATACCCATGTTGAGCTAACTATCAAACTCCAATTCATCTATTGGGATACCAGGTTACAGGAAAGAAAATGCATGTGTGCCATACTTTGCATCGAACTTGGTATGGTAAAGATTGGATGCAACTAGTTCTCTTTGAACTGTTCATGAGGTAATTTAGTTTACATGGCATTCTGAAGGCTTTAGCTGTTAATTCTGCACAATATTGGTAACTTCTGCACATTCTGCACCAAAGCATGTGCTTTTCAAGTCTTTTCTTTCAATATACAGCTATGTTGCTACCTTTTGTATTTGATTTGATATTGCTATTATATGACTTATAGCTGACTATGGAGAGTTTCGCAGTAGGAAAACTTACAAACCACTTTAGTGGAAACTTGTTACAGTACCATGGTGGAAACCCTAGGCTCCTAAGAACAGCCGTCCTATTCTATCACAAATGAATCTACAAGCAGTCTGTGAAAATACAGAATCTTTTTTCCTAGTGGATGTCAAACAAAATCATTGTCACTTTGTCTCTGTTTTTAGGTCTTACTTGTAATGGTTAATGTAAAATTTCCTCATTTTTAATAGGCAGTTACAGACTAGTCAACGGCTGATAGATATCATAAATGCCTATTTTTCTTTTTCCAAATTATTTTGCCTCGCAACATTTTTGTGATAATGGGAAACCAAATATGTGTTTTATTTCTTTAATATAAAAGAGAGGATGGCTAACTGCAAAATCTTAATTCGGGCTGTCACTGAGTTATTGTTTTATCTGTCTTTCATGTTACTGTTCTCTATATCAAGCCAAGTCAAGCAGATAATGCAACATCTACGACCTGGTGACATACCAATTTTTCTTTCGGGAGATAAAAAAAACAAGCTTATAGCATCTAATAACTGTAAGAATTGAAAAATAAAATCACTGTTTCCGTAGATATGTCTTAATTGTTTACTAGTAATCGCTGCTGCTAATTTATTAATCTTGATAAGTTATAATACATAACAACATAAACTCTTGGGTGAGTCTCATGAATGATACATTTCCTGTATTTATATAGCGCTTTACAATGTCCCTACGGACCCCAAAGCGCTTTACACTACATTCAGTCATTCACCCATTCACACACTGGTGATGGCAAGCTACGTTGTAGCCACACCTGGTCTATGGTGAACTGACAGAGGCAAGGCTGCCAGAAACTGGCACCACTGGGCCTTCTGACCAAGGGCTGAGATCATTAGCACCATCTACTGTTTCTCCAATCTTACAGAACACCTGATGTTCACATAACAGCATAAAGCGCATGAATTAAGCTATTAACAACTCTGAATAAGTAGAGCCATTGATGTAGCACTGCTTCCAAGACAAAGGAAAACAACCACAGATGATATGTTTAATACACACTGTTCAGATGTCTCTATGGTGGCCGAGCGTGACACAGCGTTACTGCCTTAGAACGATTGTCATCGTGGCCAAGTTAATAGAATATAACCAGCTACTCAGGCTGCAAGCCCAATATGTGTTAGAATGTGTGCCTGGGTGAAATAACAGGCGTACTGCCATCCATCACCCACACACTGTCAGCAGGGGAGCTAAAGGATACACACATTCGAACACAAAAACACTGCCACAATGTGGGCTATAGCAGTGTCTGTGACGGAGTCAAACACAAACAATTATAAAAAGTTCTCATCTTGTCTCAACAAATGTTCCCTCTCCCAGTCTTACATCTAATAGTTTTGATCCATTGTTTTAATTTAAAAAGGATTGCCAATTGTTTTTGTGGTAATGACAGTTTATTTTTAAGATGTATGTCTCCTGTTAGTTGGAGCTTAGCTATACCAAAAGGAAAACTATAGATTTCTATATATCAGTCCAAAAAAATTTCTATTAAGTTTACCTCAAGAACTTACTTCTGAAAACATAAAAAATTATATTAAATGATTAGAATATTACTGATAAGTAAATGAATTTCAGTAACTCAGTTCGCCAAGTGAAATACAATAAATAGATTAAGGACAAACTCCATAACTTTTACACCTTACAAACATGTGTTTTTGAAATGTTTTTGTAACACAACACCATTTATCATGTTCTACTGAAAACAGCACTATTCAACTTTTCTCCTGCAGGTGACCTGGCAGAAGTACTGACTGAGCATCGCTTTGTGGCAGTATGCTACACGCTACCAAATAATATAAACAAAACCACGGTTTGAGTGATTTGAGCCATGGGGGGATCCACCGAAGAAACCAAAGAAGATGCTATCAGAAGAAATGCGGAAAAGAAAAAGAGGGTTCCCAAAACTGTTCCTCAAGGGCCGCTATCCTGCTTGTTTTACTTCATTTCCTGAATCAAATGATGGCATGTTAGCAGGCCTCTGCAGAACTTTATATAATCTGCCATGTGTGAGGGGGAATTCCGAACCTTTGAATCAGCTGTGTTGGAGCAGAGACACATATAAAACTGGCAGAGCACCAGCCCTTAAGGACTGGGGCTGGACACCTATGTGATAGAGCAAGAGCAGCCCAGCCCCTTAAGTGAAAGCTGCCAGAGCTTCACCGCCAGAGAAGGCTGTTACCGCTGATTCACACCAAGGGGCAAACTCCGCCCGCAGAATGTGAAGCCAACGCGGAAGTGACAAAAATTGCAGTTCAGCCCTCATCCGCTGGGGGCTGGCTGCAAAAAGGAGCAATTTCCCATTGACTCCCATGTTAAAAAGGCCAACTTTACAGCAAAAATAAACATGTTTAAAGCCTGGTTCAAAAAACCATTTTAGATTTGATAGTTCAGGTTTACCATCATGACAACTCTGAGGGGGGTGAATTTTTTTCTAACTTCTCCATTTATTTGTAATTTAATCTTGAAATTATAAATAATTAGGGGCGTGTCCTTTTGATTGACAGGTCCATCTAGGCTAACGCTGGTGGCTAATGGTGGCTAACTGTAGCTAAAAGCTTGCTCCGTAGTCTGCTGTCCCCCTCTGCTAACGGGGAAGCATTTCACAGCCTGGGACTAACGTAAAGACTTCAGTCATTTGGTGTTTCTTAACTCCACTATCAGTTGCCTCTGCAGTTTTTATTCGGTTTTGGATTTTAATCTGCATTTATTGGGCAAAGATGGCTTGCTGTCGTTTTGATTACAGTAACAGACCATCCAAGAAGTTTATGCTTCATACCGGCTGAAGCTTAACGAGATTGGGGGGTCTCTGTCAGGTGGCAGAGAGGAATGCTGTTCTGGTCGAAGCTTTTATCTCTTTCTACACGCGGGTTGGAGCAGGCGATCGGTCGGGTAGCAGCAGAGCAGCAAAGTCGGCAGGACCGGGACGCCGCGACAGACCCGGTCAGATAGAGCACCTCGAGACTCAAGAGCGGGAGACGGTTACATCATGCTGGAAGACTACAGAGTTGGACTCTAGGCAAACTGGATGATCGCTGGTTAGATCAGTACTGGTGTGAGGAACACAGCTGGAGGCATAAACTAATGGATGTCTGATGTGAGGTAAGTCAAAAGCCTTTTATTTTTTTTAGGGGATCTGAATTTTCATGATGACTTTGTGACTACTTTTAGCTGGATGTGTTGTTAAGATAAGCTGGCTAAGTCCTCACCCTCCTCCGATAGTAATGGAAATAACACAATATCAGGCCGTGTTGATCTGTTTTCTCTACTCGAGATGTTTCTGCGTCTAAAGGGATCGTTGTTGAAAAACGGGGTAAGTGTCCCTCAACCGCGGTCTTCTGGCTGAAACTGGCTGCAGCCTACGTTAGCTTCAGTTAGCTCCCGACTAGCTTCTGACTAGCTTGTAGGTACGTCAGCTCGGAGCGTTAACCCTCCGCCCCCAGCCTCAAAGCACCACTCTCAGCTCCACCTCTTTGCCCATTTTTGGAGTTTCTGAGGCGAGTGACGTGAACAACATGGCGGCGGTGGGAACCGCCCAGTTGGCCTCATTTTTGCTCTTCAGAAACCTATGGGGGACGTACCGGAAGGTTAGTCCATTGTTTTATACAGTCTATGATTCACACTGGACAACAGAACGAATGCGGCCCGGTGTCCGTGTGGCCGAATCCTGTCTCCGCCCACTTGTGACCAGTGTTATGTAATATTACCAAGTAAAATAAGAGTTATACCAATTTATAAATGAATTATCAATGATTTACCAGATACCTTTTGATCTGAAGGGGTAAGCCCTTTCGATGATTCAAACACGATTCAATTCAATTCAATTCAGTTTATTTATATAGCGCCATTTCACAACAGATGTAATCTCAAGGCACTTTACAAGAAGAGTTATTACAATACAATGTTTAATCTAGAAATTACAGAACCACAGAAGATTGCGTCATGTAATTCTCAGCAATCCCTCACACTGAGCAAGCATGAAGCGAAAGTGGAAAGGAAAAACTCCCTTTTAACAGGAAGAAACACACACACTCAAAATAAAAGAAACCAGCTTTGATTTCAGTTTAACCATTTATTAACCAATTCTACCAAACAATACCTGAAGTTCGACTACCAGCTAATTTGGTTTGGCTAATTGCAAAGCAAAAAAAAATGGCCGCCGGCACAGCCTCGTCACCTGGGGGGCTTCCTGTATGTCCGTATGTCGTAACACGCGTGCACGCTTAGAAACAGCGTACGGCCGCAAACGCGCAGGCTGCCGAACAGGGGGTGAGTTTTATTATTTTATTATCTAGGCAAGGTACCGCGTGGTCTCTTTGAAACAAATCATAATTGACTCCATCCAGGCCAAATAAACTGGAAATCTCTTAGTTTGAGGTGTCCTATCATTTGTTGCGGCAGAGTAAAATCATTTCGGGGCGGAAAAACACAACGTGAAAAAGGGGAGTGAAGGGCAAAGTGAAGGGAAAAAAAAGGAAAAGCTTCAATGGCCAGTCTCACCTTAAGGAAGGGTCGCGTGTCCCAGACTGTGTCAGGACTTTGGTAGTTCAGAACAAATCGAACCAGAGAGGATTAGTGGATGGCCGGACGTCCTTTTTGAACGGTCCAGGATGGGTTGACGAGTCGGTCCGGAGGCCAATCGACATGTCGGGATTTCCGAACGCCATCGCCCTGGGCAAAAAGCAGGGGGTTTGGACCAGCACAATTGGGTAATGCCAGGTTGTTCCCCTCATAAAAGCCTAAAGCTCACAGTGCACCTCCAGCTGCTCATCCCACTGCCCTATAGAGCAGCTAGACACAAAATGACACAGGACAGACAACACTTCCTTCCCTCACTGTTGTGAAAAATCTTTTCTCTCAAACTGTTGCTCAGCTAAAAGGTCAAAGCTACTTACCAAAGTAAGAATAGCTTTTAAAAACCAGTGTTACAACATTTCAGTTTTGTACACGCAGCTGCAGTGAATGAGGCGTTAAAAGACATAACGCATAATGCTTAACAAGGAGTGTTGCTACTGGTTTTCATCAGTAATAAATTCTTGTTCCAGGGTTATTTGGGCATGATTATGTAATACAGTACTGGGAAAACTGTTTGACTGTTTACCAACTAACACACTGCTAGTTTGATGTTTTGTTGCTTTGGCTAGCGAGCTTGGAAAAACCGTCAGTACACGTCTGTGCTCCATAGAAGTTTGTTTTTTGTATAGTGTATGTATGATAGTATATTGATATGTTGATTATTTTATACTTGCTAGTCGTATCTTAATATATTACTCAAGAAAAAAGAAAAAAATAAGTTTATCTAAAGATAAATATAAAAAGTATATAAAATTATGTAAAGAATTGAAATATATTAAAGTAATCTTAAATTAAATTTAATAATATTTAAAATTTAAAGATTAGTGTACTATATTATATTAATTATTTATTATGCACATCGAACTTAACCATGAAGTACATTCGGACCCGATAATTAACCAGTACAATGACACGAAACGTTACCACACAACACAACCCATCCAACCAACACGCAACAGCACAATAAAAACAAACAAATAACTGAACACAATGCATGAACAGAGAACACGATGCCGCGACCAACGCATAAACGAAGAAGCGTACTTCCCCAACTAAACACCCCCTTCTCCACCCCCCCACTCCCCCCCCCCGACCTCGATGCCTTGCAACCAACATGCGCACACAAAATCTCGGTCCCGCCGCGGGCCAATCCCCGACCCTTCCCTCAGTCGACATAACCAAACATCATATAACATCAATCCCTAGAGCCCGATCGTACTGGGACACCCACGCCATATCAGTCTCACAACCAAAACCCCCCAATTTCCAAACTCTCTGCATCGAAATGAAAATTATCATTCACAATCACGATACAAACACCCCCTACGTCACTGGCTAAAACGCATAAAGCAAACAAGTTTAACCCCTTTCGGCTAACATACTCAAAGATGGCGATGCAACATGGCAGCCTCAGATGTGGGGCGGTGCACCCTCTGTATCTATAAACAACATATTCTAAGACACGGGAATGCTTTCATGATAAAGCGATTGTGATTAGACCTTGGCAAAATATGTATTTATGTAAGCAGTACTTGATTTTTATTAATAAATAGTCAAATTTGTTGCACAGTGGGCCATTAACATTTATGTATCTTTTAAATGTAACAATATAGTGCTTGCAAGGTAGTTTGTCTGAGTTAAGTTGACCTTGTTGGCAATTTGTTTTTTCCTAAGGGGCTATGTAACCTGTTCTGAAAGGGTTCTATTATATATATGGCAATATATATCGAAATAAGAATTTTAGGCCATATCACCCATCCCTTCTTTACTTTTGTTATGATGATTTTCCACATGCATTTAAGATGAGAAAAAAATAATAGAGAAAGGTGCTTTTTCATCACAAACAAGCCCCATCAGATTGATTACTCTAACTTATTGACTATGACTGTAAATACCAAATTTGTCTTATTTTTTAGATATTTAAAAAAAATAAATAAAACTATGTCATTTTCTTTGTACATCACAATTTTGTACTACTTTTGTACAATTTTGTACGACATAAAATTCAGAGAAGTTTGTAAAATATAGACAAAGTTAAAAGGACCACTATGCGTACTTAAAAAATTGTTTTAATCCTATTCAGTTTAATTCCTAATTAACTGTGCAAAATCATTTTTAAACCTTTAATTGGATGCACCCTGTCACCACAGTAAATGGCATATCTTTCTTCTGGTTGGTTGCATACCACATTTAAACGTTATGCAATATGTCCTTAGAGAAGAGAATAAATAAACAAAGTGGTAAATTACCTGACTGGCTGCCAAGACATTCTTAGTATCTCACAGCTCCATTGTTGGCACTTTGTTGCTCTAATTAGACTCATAAACGGATTTTTTTATGTTTTTTCTTTTCTTTCTAGAAAGCAGACAGGCATGAGAATATTATAGTTTCACTGCAGTATGACATTCTTATGTTTGAACTTGTCAAAAGATTTGTCACCATATTTAGGGAACAATTTCTAATTATTCTCTGATCAAGGCATCACCATCTTTAACATAGTTTAACTCCAGATAATGATAGTTGAATTGAAAACTGGTGATTAAAAAAATTTTTTTTATCCAAATCCCCTAATAATCTAAGTCTTTTTCCCATTTGCACTGGATATTAAAGTAAAAGAAGGACTTTATGGGCTGCTGTGACTCCCCATTTGTCTATGTAAAATCATCTGCTCTTATAACTGTGCTCAAACAAATAGGTATAACAACAAGGTATTTTTCAAAACAATTTGACTTTGACTTTGACCCAGGGTCTTGGGCTGGACGTCCATGAACTGTCTTTATCCCATGTAATCAGGTAAGGCCTTTACTGTGGATAATTTCACTCAATGAATAATGTCACCTCTGAGATACTGTACCATAATGTATGAGACTGCCTTTGATGGTAAAGTTACACAGAGTTTGTATAGACATGTTGAAATGTGACGTCACACACCCAAGCCCCAGCTTTAGTCTGGAGGGCAGAATGACGGATCACCCCCACTGAGTACCATTGTTGTTAACAGACAGTTGTCAACAGATCAGCGCTTCATGGCAGTGAAGAAAACAATCTATCAGGGATCCAGTCTGATGAACGAATCTGCTCAATCTCCCACACTGGAGGTATGTTGATTTTAATACTATGCACTGTTTGCTTCTGCTGTGTAAAGTTGAGGCATGATGATCAAATAATGTAGATATCTGTAAACCTAACTGGCAACGGTCATATCTGATGAGTTTCATCCCATAACTTGTTGGCTACTTGAAACAGATCTGGAAGCTACCTCTTTGGGCTAGCTCTTAGCTGTCTCTGCTTTCTTAAATGTTTCTGGTTGTACAAATGGCTGCCTGATTACATGTTGGCTGTAAGTTGATTATTTTATTTCTTTGCTATGTGTGAATGTGATTGTGGAGTTCAAACCAAAAATTCCATTGAACTCTCCTTTATTTCATTAAATAAAAGAGCAACGGCATCTGGATTTGTCCTTTAACAGCAAATATTGTAGTTTTTTAGTCAAATTTAGGAATATTAATTAAACGTGGTTAATTCACACCTACACTGTGATTAATAAACAATAAATATTGTTAATCGTTTGACAGCCCTACTAAAAATGTAAAATTTATTCCATATACATACTCCAGCAATCCCATGGTCAGTAGAACGACTGCTGGCCTTTTCACGATGGTTGCCTCTATATGCTTGTAAATTCATTTGAATAGCAAGTGGTTGGGCCAAATAAGCAGATTTCCCCAGTGCTTTACCGGGAGCAGCGTAATGTGTGATGATGTCATGCAGGGTCACACTCAGGTGAAGCATTCGCTATCTCCTTTAAAAATGACCACTGAGAAAGAGCTAACTGAAGGATGGATTCAGTAGAGCGGCTTCAAGTACCAGTGAAACTCCAGCCCAGACCCCCACTAAACTTACAAAACAGTAAGATTTCTTACCTCAGATAAAATCATGCCTGCAAATCTGGATGTGACTGGCACAGCTGTTGTCTCTGTTTGTTTGTGAGTGCTCATGCAGCATGCGCGGCTCATGCACGAGCTTACCATTGAGGCAGCAGTTATGTGTTTTGCCTGAGAGAGCAATCGCAAGCACAAAACTTTCAAACTTGACATAGTCCCTTTAAGTTTACAAACAGAGAAATGCTTTTGTATATCAGTCAATCCTGAAACTAAACACAGAATCTTAAACACTGTAGAATCCTATCATCTGCTCATCTTACAATTATGTTTGTGTTTGTATAGACATATCTGCAGGGGTGTAACCACCATCTTAAAGCTCACCATGACAAATGTTGCAGAGGTCTATTATCATCCGCTCACATTCAATAGCACATTTCCTCTGTGTCTAAATAACCATTTAAATCACTGTTGCACAATGATTGAGCTGGCCTAGTTATCATTAATATTAATAGTGGTTCTAAGACAGTCAGTAATTATCACTATTAACAAAACTAATAGTTAGAAGGTGCCACCTGCTCATCAGAAACAAATAACTGAGCTCAAATATTAGTCTCAATTGACTGTTGGAGCCTATCTGGAAAGTTTTACCAACTACATATTAAAGAAAGAAGGTTGGAGTTCATGCACTGTTTTCTGCTAATCACAATGAATAACACATAATGCAGAATGATCACCTCTGCAAAATACAATGTTTTTTTTTTCAGTTCATCAAACTCACTGACATCAATCGGATTACAAAAAAAAACCCACTATAGTAATGTGTTTTGCTAGATTTACACAAAAATATCTGGTGTGAAGGGAGATTCAGTTCTAAAGAATACAAAAATAAAGAAGGCTACATATTAAAATATAGACAAAGCATATTTTGGAGTGTGAATGAGAGTAATTCTGAAATATCTGGGAAAACCAAATCCTTAGACCTGAGTGGTTTCTCCCAGCAATGGTTCTATTTTTCTCACGTTCTAATCCCTACATCATCGTACCGGGTACTGGCCTCTGGTCTTATTTCTCCTTCCTGACTCTGGTCTTTCTAGTTGGGCATTGCAAATAAGGAAAATGAGTAAAGCACATAGAAGTAGGCTGAGTAGCAGTGATATTACTGTTGGAATTAACCTCAAAATCCTTTTAATGCTATAGATATTTTCTATTGACCCATAGATATTTTCTTCTGAGGCACATACAGTGGGGCAAAAAAAGTATTGTCAGCCACCGATTGTGCAAGTTCTCCCACTTAAAATGATGACAGAGGTCAGTAATTTTCATCATAGGTACACTTCAACTGTGAGAGACAGAATGTGAAAAATAATCCAGGAATTCACATTGTAGGATTTTTAAAGAATTTATTTGTAAATTATGGTGGAAAATAAGTATTTGGTCAATAACAAAAATTCAACTCAATACTTTGTAATATAACCTTTGTTGGCAATAACAGAGGTCAAACGATTACTATAGGTCTTTACCAGGTTTGCACACACAGTAGCTGGTATTTTGGCCCATTCCTCCATGCAGATCTTCTCGAGAGCGGTGATGTTTTGGGGCTGTCGCCGAGCAACACAGACTTTCAACTCCCTCCACAGATTTTGTATGGGGTTGAGGTCTGGAGACTGGCTAGGCCACTCCAGGACTTTCAAATGGAGCCACTCATTGCCCAGACGGTGTGTTTGGGATCATTGTCATGTTGGAAGACCCAGCCACATTTCATCTTCAAAGCTCTCACTGATGGAAGGAGGTTTTGGCTCAAAATCTCACGATACATGGCCCCAATTCATTCTTTCCTTAACACGGATCAGTTGTCCTGTCCCCTTAGCAGAAAAACAGCCCCAAAGCATGATGTTTCCACCCCCATGCTTCACAGTAGGTATGGTGTTCTTGGGATGCAACTCAGTATTCTTCTTCTTCCAAACACAACGAGTTGAATTTATACCAAAAAGTTCTAGTTTGGTTTCATCTGACCAAATTACATTCTCCCAATCCTCTGCTGTATCATCCATGTGCTCTCTGGCAAACTTCAGACGGGCCTGGACATGCACTGGCTTAAGCAGGGGGACACGTCTGGCACTGCAGGATTTGATTCCCTGTCGTTGTAGTGTGTTACTGATGGTAACCTTTGTTACTTTGGTCCCAGCTCTCTGCAGGTCATTCACCAGGTCCCTCCCTGTGGTTCTGGGACTTTTCTCACCGTTCTTGTGATTATTTTGACCCTACAGGGTGAGATCTTGCATGGAGCCCCAGATCGAGGGAGATTATCAGTGGTCTTTTATGTCTTCCATTTTCTGATAATTGCTCCCACAGTTGATTTTTTCACACCAGGCTGCTTGCCTATTGTAGATTCACTCTTCCCAGTCAGGTGCAGGTCTACAATTATTTTCCTTGTGTCCTTTGAAAGCTCTTTGGTCTTGGCCATAGTGGAGTTTGGAGTCTGACTGTTTGAGGCTGTGGACAGGTGTCTTTTATACAGATAACGAGTTCAAACAGGTGCCATTGATACAGGTAACGAGTGGAGGACAGAAGAGCTTTTTAAAGAAGAAGTTACAGGTCTGTG
This sequence comes from Apricaphanius iberus, assembly GCA_028564705.1. Classification (NCBI taxonomy): domain Eukaryota; kingdom Metazoa; phylum Chordata; class Actinopteri; order Cyprinodontiformes; family Aphaniidae; genus Apricaphanius; species Apricaphanius iberus. The sequence goes on from JAPXFQ010002340.1 coordinate 459,455, forward strand.
AGAGCCAGAGATCTTCCTTGTTTGAAGTGACCAAATACTTATTTTCCACCATAATTTACAAATAAATTATTTATCTCACAGTTGAAGTGTACCTATGATGAAAATTACTGACCTCTATTATTATTTAAGTGGGAGAACTTGAACAATCGGTGGCTGACTAAATACTTTTTTTCCCCACTGTATTTTCTTTCAAATATGTGGAAAGAAGCAAAGTTCTGCACAGTAGGTTTATTCCTTGCATGAACTAACTAGCAAGGTATGATTAACCAGCTTAATATAATATAAGTGACATGTATTAACTAAGCTCATTTAGTCTTATATTACCTGTATACAACAGCCCAACTACAGTTATATCTTTAAAAAAATAAACTTTGCCAATCTCTTTGCTTTTTGCTGGCTCTGTTCTGGTTTGCTGAATATTCTACTCTGGTCTGCTCAGCAGCAACTGTTAGTGATCCACTGATGCCCGCATGAGGATAATACTTATGGGGTATAAAAGACGGCTCAGAAAATATATTACTGCATATTAAGGGTCTTAACAGCTCTAACAGCAAACAAAACGTGGCGGGAAAGAGCGCACCGCCACAGGAATTGCGGGAGATCTGTCTGTACGCCAATTATGTCTGTAAATATTAGTGGTGCGAGGACAAATTTCAGACTAACAATAAAGGAATATTGTGTTCTCATATTGTAATGTGTCATATATTATGCTACTGATAACTAACAGATTCGTTTCAGACTAGGATTTAGTAATGTCAAAACTCTTCTCTTGAATGCCTCAGATTGAAGGTGAGGAAAAACAAAAATCAACACAAGGTTAGTTTCCTCTTATTTGACAGAAGATTACAAGTGGTGATAAGGCAAATATTTGCAGGTTAACAAATGGCCAGTGGTAGCTTCTGTTTTACCTCAACAGATCCAAAATTGCTCGATGTTGATCCAAGTTAACATGATCTAAGTTGACATAATCAAGCTTTATTTTACCTTAAAATTGTTGTTTCTATTTAGGCAAACCCTGTTTCAAACTTATAGCCAAACAGCCAGAATCGTCAAAAAGTCCACTTTGAACACTGTTTTTTCTTTTTTTTTCTAATGTTCTTCTGCAAATTTTACAAATGTAAGTCAGAGTAACCAATATATTTATTGAAAAGCAAATACATTTTAGAAACTTGCACTGAAAAAAGACTGAAGTCCTGAAGCTTCATATCAAATCAAGTCATATCAAAAATGTAATTGATATAGTCACTGCATCTAAAGATATGATCGCAATCTAACAATGTTACAAGCAACAATTTAGGGGTAACAGCTTAACTACATGAGCCTTTCCTCCTAGCTGGTTATGTGTTTTTCCCATAATGGATACTCTTCAGCAGCTCAATGAAATTGTCAAATATGTGACATTTCTAGTGAAAAATACTGTGTCAGAAAGGGATAACAGTATTTTGTTACTCTAATTGTAATAAACACTTTTTGGATATGTGTTCTTGCTCAAAGCCAAACAAGTCAACCTTGTCTCATTAGTGTATACGCCCACTGGCTGGCAACACCAGATCCTTGTGAGAACCCATGAAATAATAATGAAGAGACATCCATCTGTTACTTTCTTTCTTTTTTTACTTTTGGACTTAAAATAGATCTTAAATCCATCCTTTCCTGTGTGGAAAACATAGCGTGTGGTATATCAGGGGAAAAGTGAAGGTGTGAAATGAGTGCGGTCATGGGTATCCTCTTGGGCACCTTGACACCTGCCAGAACTGGCTGTCTGACTCTTAGCCGCGTACCAGCAACAATCCTGTTTTAAATTAGCTCATTTGTGGCTACCTGTGTTCATGGGGGTGGACTGTCAAGAGGCCATGGCAGGTCATAAGGATGTAGTAGGTTGTCTTTGTCAGCTTTAGCCTTATCCACAATCACAATATTCTTTTCTGTTTTAGAGTTAAGTGGTTTACTTTTTTCAATAGTTTTTCAGACATTTCCTAGACATCTTTTTTTCTAGAAAATTACTGGAATCTCGTTTAAATTATCATTTATGGTCATGATGTCTATAGGAGGCAGTGACGACTGATACTGTCCTCTTAAGGTATTCTCTTTCTGATGGTGTGTGATGTGTCAACGTTGCCTGAGGCTTTTCTTTGAGCTCCAGCCTTAAGCAAATTATCTCATTGCCTGAGGTGCCTACTCTAGAGTGAAGGGGAGCTGAAATTAAGATCAAGCAGATGCAATCCAAACCAATGGTCACAGATAATATATTTTTTTGCCACTGCTTTAAATAAATCTTAAACTTGTAGGTTGAGAAAGTATAGCACACAAAAGATCAGTGCATTGAATTCATCTGTGTCCTGTCCACCAGTGGAGAAAAAAAACTAATTGCAAAAAAATTAATAATTTCACAATTGTTTGATTTTTTGGGGCTAAAATGTATGCATTAAAGTTAATGTAAAAAACTAAATATCCATATTTTGTATAATTTTCCTTCTACCTGACTTCTACTTTGTGCAAAGCTATCACATAACCCCCCCACACACACACAAACACACACAAAGTTGAATGGGTATGAATACTTCTGCATGTTGAATTTTTTAAGCAGCGTATGCAGGGGGGATTGTTGAATATTTAGGCAAAACGTGTATTGACAAAAATTTGATTGGGCCATAAAATAATAAGCTAAATCCTTGCTTACACATACAACATATATCTGTTATTTCAAAGAAGTCAGAACACACCAAAGTGAGAGCAAAGAGCTGTTGATGGTGTTAAGGGAAAAAAAAAATCTGGTTTGTTGAAGGTCAAACTTTTTTACCTCACAAGAGAGTCTTTGTCTATTATTTCAATAGCAAAGTATTGACTTGACAACATGTGGTCCTCTATTCAGATGGAACCATGGATCATTTCTTTCCCAGGAGCTCTTAGTGGCCCTGGCCAAATGACAAGCAAGAGCTTGGCTAATAAATAAACCCCAGTATGGTGCATGTGGAGACCTTCGATCGCTTCATTTTTGACATACAACAAACACCTTCACTTGCTTTCCTCTATTGCTATACCCATATCCAACACTCAAAATTTTCTTTGTGTATATATATTCTCAAAATAGAAACAGTAGTGCCACCAACCTTAAGCTTATCGAGAATAGGTTGGACATCTGTAGGTGGTTCAGGCTGACTGTTCACACTCACTTCATCTGTATCTGCAGAAATTTTCTGAGACAGACCTTTTCACAGCTGGTCATTGTCCACCTCAGTCAAAAGTCCAAGTCTAGTCCTGGGTTTCAACCAAACATCCACATCAGACAAGTTTGTGACCTGGACAGGAAATACAGTATATGCCTCTCAGATTTAACCAAGGTGGCCACAACCACCAAACCCCCAGGTAAAGGGGTATGGCCAGGCTCAAGTAGCATTAGAGGGCCATTTTCTCTGACCACTTTAAGACCTTTGGTCATAAGTCTAGCAGCAGATAAGACTGGTATGTAAACTGTCTCTCTCCCAGCAAGCCGGACAAATGAAAGTCTGTCTGATAGATTAACTCTCTTCATTCGCTAAAAAGCCTGTCTCCAGTTACATTTAAGTTCACTATTCATTGTGGTTTCAAATCCGCCATGAACTAGTTCCTGACATCTTTTTATCACGTATATTCCAAGAAGCCGTGATCTTTAACCATTCAAAAGTAGGATGAAAAGTTCTGTCTATTGCTGATGAGTGTTTGCTGAAAAAACTGTCTGAAATGGTACTCACTTGACTGCCAGTGTCAAGAAGGCATGATACTTTCACATCCTGCAGTTTTATTTCCACAGTCTTACATTGTCCAACTGCCCTCTCTAAAACCATGTCCCTGTTCAGTGGGAAACATATAGTTTCTCACACCTTGTGGGAACCATATAGTTTCTCACACCTTTTGCAGAATGTGAGCTAGTTGTTTCCCCTCGAATTGTTTGGCTCATGACAACCAAGGGTTTCTGTTTTCCTGCCCTCCAGATGGAACAGGAGCGGTATCACCAGAAAACAGATTTCACTTGTAAACATTTTTGGGAAATATGCCCAACCCCTCTGCATTTAAAACAGATAGGCTGGCCACCATGTGTAAATGCGTGTTGTGATCTAACCTTTGGTCTTGGTTCTGGTGAAGTCAGTTGGACAAGTTTACATAGTTCAGCTACAGCAGTTGATAGCGCAGTCAATGCTTTCCCTAATTCAGCTAATTGCTCCCCCTGGTGGGCAGCAGTCCATTGCACCTCATCTAAAGCTGAAGTAGGGTCATTGTGTGGATTTGTCTTAGTCACTAAGCATTGGGTCTCTACAGCTTCTGACTGAACCATATAGCTTCTCACACCTTTGGCAGAATGTGATAGGTTATCCTCCATTTCCCAAAGAAGAGCTTTATTCCTCACTTCTAACAAACTAGAGTGCATATTCTTTATGACCATTTTCTTAAGATCACATTGCATTTCTTAATCCCTCAATAAATTGATCCCTTAGGGCTGCTTTTTCATCAGATATAGCATTAGCGGACTGTTTTACTACAGAACTCAGTATCTGAGACAGTGCATGGTAGTAATCACGGAGGTCTTCTCCCTTAGCCTGTTTACGGTTGTAAAAAGACTGTAACCGCTGTGTCACACTGCGCCTCTCACCAAAAGCATTTCTTAGATAGGAGAATAAATCACTAGGCCTTACTGATTCACTTCCCATACATAACCTGACTTCCTCGAGTGCTGGTCCACGTGACAAACAGAGTATAAAATCACACTCTTCCTCATTTGTCTGTTGTCTGGACCTCATGACTCTCTCAACTTCTTCAATAAGTTCTTCAACAGACCTTCCATCCTTCTCAAACTCCCCACAATAATTTCGGACTTGGCATTCACGTGGAACATAAATGTATGTCTCTTTGTGCCCTGGTCTCATCATTTAACCTAACCAGATCATCTCACAACCTAGTAAGTTCTTGAAGCTGACTTTGTACCTCATCACCTGGAGCTTTAGTTGGTCCTGCTGGCTCTGATGAGCCCTGACTGGATGAATCACTACCTCTGGGAAGATCCCCAGCATCTGGAACTGTTGACATTATGTAAATAGCACGTCTATTTCAGTCCACAGTATAGTCCAAAATGAACCTTAAATGAAGTTTTGCTGTAACAAGGATAGTGCGGGGGAAAGTCTCTGGTTGTTGCACCAGTAGATCTTGCTTTCACGAATCAGATAGGTAGTTCCGGATGAGCTCTGTTCCAAGGTAGCGCCAGCCACTCTGCAGGATCACCACCTCCACATGTCCTCTCGCGCAGATGAATGGTCCCTGTAGTCTTCACCACTGCCGTATTTCTTCAAGAAAACTATATAAAATAACCCAGTGTTGCCAACAGTAAGTCACTCATTTTGTTTTATATTTACACGCCCCACTCCTGGTACCAAAAATTGTGTAGTCCGGGAAATCTTAGCCTCACAGGACACAATAACTGGGGTTCTTAATGTGCAGTTTATTTACTTTCTACACAAAATGAATAGAACCGTCCTTTCTCTTACTCTGGTCTAATTACCAGAACCGGGACCTTTACCAAACTTTGACAACCAAAGATCAACTGTGGTAAGCTTTCTGTATAACAGAATAGGTGTGTAAAACAAACTGCAGAGGAAAGATATTATCTGAAATTAAATAAAAGAAATACGGCAGTGGCCTTTGGCTGCACAAGCAAAACAAAATCAATAAAATCACACAATACTTATTTAAATCTGGCTGAAATGTTACATGAATCATTTTCTAAACACATTTCCCCAACAATTACTCAGCTCACATGAGATGCTGTAGTACACAAATCTCAGCTTTTCATAAAACACAGGAAATAGCTGCCCTGCCCGACACTTATAGGTCTCCTGCACCATCTGTCACAGAAATACACCATCTTGCTCAAATACTGACTGCTTAGTATTCTAATGCAAGAGTAACAACATATTTTAACAAGTTAAATGCATATTTACCTATTTATTGTTGAAATAACACCGTACAAAAATCGGGGTTCACTTCTAAGCATCCACGCTTGACAACAACAGCAGCTCTTGCTTAGGGACAGTTGCTGCAACTTCAAACCCTGCCCTCTGGTGGCCAAAATGTGCAACACCAAGTTCAACAAAACGAACATATTTGTTTGTTGAGGACTTAAAAATAAACAATATTGCAAAACTAGTCAAAAACATAACAGCTGTAACATACAAAGAAGCCAAATACATGTTAATATCTCTTGTTACACCTTAAAGATAACTATTTAGCTAAAAGAAAAATATCTTTTTTACCACACGGCTAAACATACATATATATATATAAAAATTACTAGGGTTTTGCCGATGAACGATGTCATCATCCATCGTGATGGTTGACCAACATCACAATGGAAAGCCACCATCGTGATGCCACGCCCAACACCCTGTCAGACACGCACTAATCCTATAGTCTCTTCTATACTTTAACTAAAACCTTTGCATGTACCGCTCTGTAAACATTGAGAATATAACTAACTAATGAGTGTAGCACAGTGTAAAATATTTGTATATATTTTTTTCTTCATTTTGCATGGTTTGAGTGTGTTGATTTGGTATGTTTTGTTTGCATTTGTTTCCCTCCGTGAAGCTCCAAAAAGAAAAAAAGAAAAAAGAATTGATCTGGATGATTCAAGACAAGGAGCGCAGCAACCAGCTGCTTTGTTACAGTTGTGCAAAACTTGTTAAGCTGAACATAAAAAGAGCTGAGGCAGGATGGCAAAGACTGAACCAAATGGCCGAACAGCGCGAGCGATTACTGCGCAATAGAGCTGAAGATCTTTACCCGAACCGGTCCGCCTCTTTAGCGCTATAATTTATATTAAAGCGGTGCATTATTCCCAATCTAACCAGTGTTACCGGCACACAGTAGGTCATGATGGTAAAGACCCACTCCTCTCAGATAAACTCACAGAAAACGCTGAAGAATAAATGCACTTTTATCCCAAGTTTCAAGTTGCAGAAGTCTCCTGCATTTATATAGCATCTCCCTGATGTCCAAAGTCAGTTAAAATCTCCTGAAATCTAAAGCGGTTTAGAGCGCAGACAGAAACGCACGCATGCGAGAAAGACTAACAGAACCAAGCGGTTAAAGCTTTCTATACCTGCTGACTAAACAAAAAGTTATAAATCAACATGCCTTGAAATTATTGTTATTCATTTATTATTTTAAGCTTCAGTTAACAGGCCCATTTGACCGGAGTTCCAAACATTTGTTCAATAAAAATTGAAAACCAGACAACGTGACCATCAAGGTGCCAGTTTTTTTTCCTAGCGGAAAATGTGGGGTTTAATCGGTTCGCGCTATAATAAGCTGCCAATCCAAATATACTCGTGAACTCTCTCTGGTTCAGGTCGGTTCGGGGTAAACTTTTAAAGCCCAATTACAGCTCTACCACGCACAAGTCTCTGGCGGCAGACAGTCAGAGTGAGGCAGATAATTACCATTTCACCTGTTTTGAGAAACGAGCAAAGATGGCCACAAACGTTGCACTATGCGCACTATGAGTCAAGGCTGCGCAGATATCGGTGCCTACCCTTTGTTTTCCAGCTGCTTTTTGCTGAAATGGGGAATGATGGCTTCAAAGGAGATCAGCTGTTCACCTGTCAGCTGATGTAGTGGTGTATGCTCGATTGGAACAATTTATATTAAGACTTTTACTTGGAAGGAGAACAACCTGGTGTGAGTTTATTAAGTATAACTTAGTCGTCTTTTTTACAAGGTAAAGGAATTATGTCAGTTTTTCAGTTTAAAGCTCTGAAAAGGTCCAGCACGATGCTGAAATCCATGCGCACATAAAAGTGTGAGGACGGATTTCAAATCCATACTCCCAGCAACTCACAAACTGCTTGTGTAAATGTAGTGAAGTAACTAAAGTACAGTTTAAAAATTAAGTTTTTGGGTTTTTTTTTGCTGTATTTTAAATACTTTTTAGGCTGGTGTGAGAAGATAAATGGAAAAAAAAAGTAACCAACCCCCACCCCAAATGATGTCATCATCCATCACGATGTTTTACTGTCAACATCATTAACTGTCAATTTGGTGGACATCGCCCAAGCCTATAAACTACCACAACAAACTTTCAAGTTTATATAGGTATATGCTCTATGGGGCTCTGTACTGGCCTAATATCACAGAAGCCATTCAGTCATTGCAGGAGGTACAGCTTTTTTGTATGGGAGTTGATCTGATTACTATGATTTGTCATAATGCCAGAACTGACATTTCATCATCCTTTAGGGTTAATACAATTATTGGGAACCAGCCTGTTAAAATAAAATATAAATATCACTTGTTTAATAAAACTTTCAATATTTGCAATACACACTTAGACTTCTAACAGAAAACTACCTTTACATTAAAACCAGGATAGGCCATGTAGGTTTCATCCTGGCCACAGAACAGAGGATCATATCTTTAACCTATAAATCTGCTGAGGCAGTTTTGGGGAGGTGTAGAGATAATTTAGAGGATACCCAGGGGGCTCTTACTGGTCATCTGGTGAAGCAAAAACTGTATCTACATTCACAAAGCCGAGCTTGTTCCTGGAATCAACCAGGATTGTTCATTGCCACCCACCCTGTTTGTAGTTCTCATGGACAGAATATCAAGGTGTAGTCTTGTGGAGAAAGGTGTCCAGTTAGAAAAACCTCAAACCTGCCTCATGTACTCCTCCCTTCCAAGGTTTTATGGGTATGTACCTCCAGAAGGAGACCCAGGAGCAGACCTAAAACTAACACAAGGGACTATATATCCCTTCTGGTATCTCAAATTAGTAAGAGAGTTTTGCTGGACAAAAGGATGTCTGGATTTTCTCTTTGGCTTGTTTCTCCTGTGACCTGATCTTATATAAACCGAAAAAGATGGATGGATCAAATCACTTGAATAATCATTTAATAGGTCCAACTACCCTACCATGCCAACCGCTACGAGTATTTCGCAAGTTGAGTAACTGAAACTTCATTTGTACAGATAGAGCTTCTGCTTAGCATATCGTGATCTGAAGTATTGACACCTGGCCATTTTGTTAACATTTCTTTACATTAGCACCTGTATGTAACTTCAAAGGGACCGGCCGGCGTGTCCAGGCAGCAGGGCAGCTAATTACATGCAAAGTCTATGGTACCAATGCAGCAAGTGGCCATCAAGCTGCCATGCAGTAAGTTCTGCACACTTGCAAAGCGGGCACTACCATGTCCACGCAGCTGCTGCTCAGATGGTCCGTCAATGCATCCGAACAGCTGCTGCATTTAGTTGGGAAAACTGAACTTTGGGGCAGAAAACGCGACCAATCAGCGATGAAATGTCAGCAGTAAGGGTGGGGAAGACGGAGGACAAGATGCCAGCTGGAACTACTCAAACAAAGGGGGAGACAGAGGGCGAGATGCTGACGGTAGCTACTCAAACAGCGGTGAAGACGGAGAACTAGATGCCGGCTGGAGGTACTCAATGAGCAGGGTTTCCATGGTGATCAGAAAGCAGGAGTCGGATAGATTGAGCTGGAAGGCTGCAGAGTTGGAGGTTCAGGAAGAGATCGGACCTTATTTGATGGAAGATATTGGAGGATATCGGAATGCCAGGTAAGCAGTTAAATATTTTCTTTTAGGGAAACTATGGTATACTAAATACGCACTACTAGTTTCCCAGTGGAAGACGTAAACAACTAGCAACAGAAAAACCTCTGCCCACTTGCAGACATACTGTCGTGGCACGTCGAAGCGAACAAAGTGAGCAAGCAGCAGGGGTTTATTATAAAGCATCAACTTGCATCTATTTTAGCAATTTGACGCATCGGTGCGTTGGTCGGTGTGAACGTGGCATAAGCAGACTGTTATACTGTATTGTAAATAGCGGTGGCAGCCTGGTTTAACAGGAGATCAAATTACATAAAGTTACAGTAACTACCGTGATGGAATGTAATGCTGGCACCTTATTTAGGCCTACTTGGAAAAAAACAATAATGTCTTCCATAAAAACTCTCATACTTTCTTGTATTCTATAGCAGGATATTGTCCTTAGAACGTGGGTGTAGGAATTTTTCCATTGGAACAAAGAATACAAAGAATACAAATCTATAACAAAATGGATGTCGAATTAGAAATTCAATGTTAATCAACTTTTAGAATCTAGGATTTATTATTATCATTAAAGTGACATTGTGTAGTTTTTGCAGTACATCTTTGAAAATAGCCATTAAAATATTATGTTACAATAATTACATAAAGCACATTAATTGCAAAATATTGGCGATATTGTAAAATCAGTTTTAAAATACATAGCCGCAGGTCTTATTTTCAGGGGAAGCCATATTAGATGACGTCTTTACTTCTACAAGAGCCAGGACGGACAAAGCGCACGGAACAAGCCCGCTATTAAAACATTGATTTCCCCCTCAAAATGCAAAAAAAGTTTCGATATAAATACATTTTTACCTCTTCGCTAGTTCCAAGCGATGAAAGAGAGACTGATGTGCTCGTCATGTTGCTGCAAATAGATAATTCTCAGGGAATTGAGCGTTTGAAAACAGCATTAGTTGGACCTCCGCTGTTGAGTTTCTTACTCGATGACACAGATACCGAATGCTTGTGATAATTTTGGTATGCACTGCCCCCTATTGGCCGAAAATTACACACTGTGCCTTTAAGTAAAATGTCAAAAAAATATAACAGGATTTAAAAAAAAATGTATGGACACATTATGCAAGGCCATATCCACCGATCTATTGTAAACACCATTATATTGAGTAAAATTAACAGGCCTTAACACTAAATAGACTCTTTAAATGTACAAACTTTTTGATGCATGTTTGTCAAAATAAAAATGAAACACTTACTCTGGCCCTTCTTTTAAGATAAAGTATGTAATATTGGCATCTTGCTGTCAAATTGGAGTAGGCTACTGCAGTCCATGAAGAAAAACAAAGCAGTCTGCTTTCAGTCACTCACCTCCTCCCCTCTGTGAATTTCATGGAGCATTGCCAGTGACTGATTGGCCAGACGATACACGAAGACGAGTAAAGATGAATTATACACAGTAAGTTCATATGTAGATGAATACATTTCACTGTAATATTGAGTTGATGATCATTGAAAAAGTAGCTTGAGATATTTTTAGAGCCTTTCGCTACCTGATCTGTACCAGAAACCAGACCAAATGCATCTACTTCCGCTCAAAGCATTTTACGGGTTAGGGGTCAGAGTAGCCTGTTAATATTTTAATAATAAGTATCTCTTAAAATGTTTATAATAATGAAATAGTTTAATATAATGTTAACAAAAATAAGGAAAAAAAAGATGGTTACAGACCAGGACTGCCTGATCTGCGCAGGTGCAAACTCAGACCGTACGGATCGAATATTGGAATTGTACCCATTAAAAGGCAAGGTCCCGCCTTCTACAAATTATGATTGTGTAGTGGACCTTAATGTTAAAATAAATAGATGGATCACATCAGGTCTAGGCACTGGTCCTCGAATATTAGGATTATGAAAACAGTGAAATTAGGGTTAGGTAATGTTCCTTGAATTTTAGGATTAGAAAATGACTCAGGTTAGAGTACCTTGCCTTTTGATGGATACAATTCCAATATTTACTAACTGTGTCATTTGAACTGCTTGACAGTCAAAATTTTGGTGAGAGGAAGTGGTGTAATATTCGCACATGCGCGGTATGGATTGGGCTTCTGGTAGAGATAGGGTAGCAACAGAGATAACCTTTTTACTGCTAGCATTGTTTGCTCAACATTAGCCTTTAGCCCGGTTGGGGTCAGATTACAAATGGCGGCACGCTGTTTAGTGATGAAGACTTGGCAACCTTGCATGTGATTTTCTCTGCAATCAGGAAATATGGTAGTGGAACAGATAATTTAAACAATGACTACGTCCCGTAGCAGCCTTTTTAAAATAATAAAAACGTACAACCAACCACCTGGCTGAGATTGAAATCTGTTTGAATATATCCTTCCTTTCAAGACGGTTCGGACATTAGACTGTTGTGTGCTTAATTCACTGTTAAATTCTTACATATTGTACCTTTAAATCATGTTTTTGAAACTTAAAGGTGAGGTCACATTGTGGGCAGAACAACATGTCTGCTGTTAAACCATAGATGCTTTGCAATTCTCCTTGTTCATTGTTTGGCCTATCAGCATGCAGTGTCAAACTCTGCAAGTTGCCATTATGTCTGCATACCAATGTCACCAAGGCAAACCTTTTTTTTAACCTATTTTCTCCCTCCTAGAACAATGTGCATCAAGAACTTTTAAGAAATAACACAGTGTACACTCTAACGTGTGAGTGTACACGTTTTGTGTTAAGTGACACCTCCACAGCAGATTTGTCCTTTTGTTAGAGCACCCACATCGTATTTGTGTTTTATCACTTTGTGTTTGCAGTAGGTACTTTGTTACAGTGACGATGTAGACAAAGTCAGTGAACAGTTTGCTAAAGAGGCAAATTTGACACTTATGACACATTTTGAACAAAGAACAATTGAAGAGTATTGGCCTGAAATGAGATATTGCACATGCTCTTCAGCTAAGCCTTCTGTACAGATATGAGTGTTGACCTTTGACTCTCTCAACCCCATCACAGCAAGCACTCAGACAGTGAAGAAAAGTTTCATGGGAAAATCAAATAAACACTTATTTTCTTCTTATTCTTTGTTCAGGTCCAACTAAGAGAGTTGACTCATCCGTGTGTGAGCGTGCAGTTGAACAAGCAGATATTTGGTGTTTTGAACCTGGATATTCAATAACTCTCAGAATCAGACAGTCAGGACAATAAGAAAAACAACACCATGCTGCAGCCTCTGTGCCTTGTAGTCCCATTTGGATCACGGTGACCTCTGCTCACACCTAATCGCTATAAGGTAGAATCACTAATCCTACGAACCACAATGCTTTCTTCCAACCTCCCACTGTGGTTGGCCCACTGTGGTTTGTGACTGATCAGCCCTACACTACCACTGCCGCTTTTTTATGATCCCCTCCCGTCTCTGTCTCTGTCTGTTCCTTCCTTTACTCTCTCCTGCCATCACTCCCACTTAAACATAGCACGCAGGGGGCCTGACCGAGAGGATTGATTTCCAGTAGGGCGGTGTCTGGACGCATTCTGGTGCTTTCCGGACACGTTCATCCTCCTTTATTGCACTCTAATCCCAGGGGTTGACCGTGTCTGCTCCTTTAGCTTTGCTATGGACGAGCATAGACACAAACACATACAGAAAATCCATAAGACCTTGCAAAACGGAAAAAAAAATATACACACTCAGGTATGTGATAATCACAGGACAGTTATATTAGGATTTGTTTCTACCCTCTAAGGGCTTTTACTTAATAGCTAAGCATTGTTATTGCCTTCTTTGTCTTAATAAATTTTATTAGCCTTTCAGAGGGAGGCTAGACTTACTGAACAATAGAAAGCCATTTAATTCATAGCAATATACCTGTGCTGGAGCTTCACCACAGGAGGCTCTAGTTGCATCTAGTTCATGCATCAGATGAAGGGAAGATAATAAAACCGCTAGTGGCACACACGTGGCACCCACAAATTTTGACCTTTCAACCTCTCTGTATCCCATCTCTTCTGTCCACCAGCTGCTGAGGGGAAGATTTCCCACAGCAAAAATCCCAAACCAGATTTGAAGGCAGGCACCCGAGAGGTCATGCCCAATTAATGCAGGGGTCAGTGTTTTAACAGACACGCCAGCTATAGTTGCTATTCAGCTCGCTATTGTGAGATCAGGACCCGGGATAATGAGATTTTTTCACACCTGGTGATTACAACAAGCAGCCAGCCAGAAACAAAAACAGATCAAGAACGGCAGGATGAGCTTACTGATGGGGTTGCTGCTCAGATCGAACCTCAAAGTCTTTGTCTTTTCTAGGCCTAGAACCTACGTACCATTTCCTTGTAGGCCAGAAAGTTATGGAGCATCACATAAGTCCCTAAGCTTATATCAATTACCCGGTACTACTAATTACAAAAAAAGCATAAAAGATCATTTCCCAACACACACAACAGTTTTATTTGATTTACATGTCTAACAAAGTTCACACACTTTTTATGACAACCTTCAGTCCAACTAGCCTTGTAGGATTCCAGATTTAATTAAAGAAAAATCCTGTATGCATGGTCAAAGCATAACAGTACAACCTTTATCTGGTGTTACATCTATAGTCTATGCTTATTCAAATTCAATTCAAATTCAAAAATACTTTATTGATCCCAGAGGGAAATTAAGTGTTGTTGTAGCTCATTGCTAATTAATTTTTCAAGGAGGAATTGTAGAACATGGTGGCTGTGGGGAAAATGGATTTCCTGAAGCGGTCTGTGTTGCAGCGAAACTGAAGAAGCCTCCGAATGAAGATGCTCTGTTACTGTAGGATAGTCTCATGAAGGAATCCTTCTTTGCATCATTATCTCCAGTTTTTCCACAGGTGTCCCCCGGACAGAACCAGCCTTCTTTATCAGGTTGTTGGGCCATTTTAAGTCCCTTGGTCTGATGCTGCTACCCCAACAGATGATGGACGAAGAGACGACACTCTCCACCACAGACTTGTAAAGATTTACAGCATCTTGCTGCAAACCTTGAAGGACCTCAGCTTCCTCAAAAAGTACAGTCTGCTCTGTACCTTTTTTGTAGACGGCTTCACTGTTGATTCTCCAGTCCAGTCTGTTGTCCAGGTGAACTCCGAGGTATCTGTACTGTTCTATCACTTCCAATTCTTCTCCCTTGATAGAGACAGTCTTTGACTTATCCCTGTTTCTTCTGAAATCTACAACCATCTCATTTGTTTTGTTCACGTTATAGGTAAGATGATTGCTTCCACACCATGCCACAAAGCGATCCACCAGCTCTCTGTATTCAGCTTCTTCTCCATCTCTGATACACCCGACAATTGCAGAGTCATCTGAGTATTTCTGCAGATGACTTATACTGGAAGTCTGAGGTGTACAGAGTGAAAAGGAATGGTGAGAGTACAGTACCTTATGGTGCACCTGTGCTGCTGACCAGCTGGTTTGACAGGTCTGTAGACATTAATGACTGATAGGTGAATTTTCTTTGGAACTGGAGCTCTTCAGGACTCTGGGGCTGACACCATCTGGACCTGCAGCCTTGTTCAGTTTATCCAACTGGCTCTTCACCTGACTTCTAGAGAGAGACAGGTGGGAGAGTGAGATAAAGGGGGTAGCATCATCTGCTGACTTGGTTGAAGATAAAGTTTTGGAAGTAGCAGAGTTCCTGACTGAGGTGGAAGATAAAACATCTGAGGTGTGACAGGACAGGCCACTCGCTTCGTTCGTCCTAATCAGCTCTAAACTTGTCGTACCTGGCATCACCGGACTCCCTTGCGCTTCTTATCACGCTGCGATACACATATAAACCCTGCCTGCCTCTCATTTCTCCTCTGTCTCGTTCGGTTTCGCTCCTCCCTTCCCATCCCTATAGGTCGCCTGGTCCTGCCGACCCGCTTCTCCTTCTCTCTCTGGGTCTTGCCGACCCGCCTTGACTTTCTCCCTCTGGGTCCTGCCGACCCGCCTTCTCTTTCTCTCTCTCTCTCTCTCTCTCTCTCTCTCTCTCTCTCTCCGGGTCCTACCGACCCGCCTTCTCTTTCTCTCTCTCTGGGTCCTGCCGACCCGCCTTCTCTTTCTCTCTCTCTCTCTCTTTGGGTCCTGCCGACCCGCCTTCTCTTTCTCTCTCTCTCTCTCTCTCTCTCTCTCTCTCTCTCTGGGTCCAGCCGACCCGCCTTCTCTTTCTCTCTCTCTCTCCCTTTTCTCTTCCTTCAGGTTTCCGACAATATCTCTCCCCAGACCTTTTGATCATTCACGCCTTCAGTAAACTGTTAAAATTCGGAATCTGTGGCATTATTCTTGCTTGTGAATAGTTAATTCCATCTGTAGCGTGGTCCTAGCTAGTGAACTCCTTAATAACTCCCTATGTCCCTTCTTCAAGGCTCTTTTTTTCTTGTTCAGTAGTTCCTTCTGTTCACTGGTGATCCAGGGTTTGCTATTAGGGAAGGATCTCACTGTTCTGGAGGAGATGATGTTGTCCACACAGAAGTTTATGTAGTCAGTCACACACTCAGTCATGGCATTGATATCCTCTCTAGTGGCTGGCAAAGAGTTGTCCAGTTTGTGGACTCAAAACAACCCTGCAGGGCTGTTTCAGTTTCATGTGACCATTTTCTAACAGTTCTCTTTGTTGGAAGTTACCTCTGAACTAGTGGTTTATATTCAGAGCAGAAAAAGACAAGATTATGATCTGATTGTCCCTGAGGATGTCTTGGTTTGGACATATAAGCATCCTTTACATTTGCATAAAACAAATCCAGTTCACACTTCTACTGGTCCTGTTTCTCTTCTTCATCTTCTTTCTTTCTTCCTTTTTATCTCAATTTTGTGTCCATTACTTCAACAAATTAAACCCACAGTAATCACTAATAAAGATTTTTCATACATATATATCAAGTGGAGTACTACAGCAAAGCTGTAATGCTCTTGGAAAGTAAATCTGTTGGGCTTGTACTTGGTACTCAGACACCAATTCTGAGTAGCAAACTGCTAGACAGGACACGTAAAAATAAAATAAAAAAGGTGCTGTGTTCCTGCTGCGGTACCTGAGATTTAATCTCCACTTTCCTGTCTTGGCATTAAGTTAGGCATTTAAATTGAGAATTATGCAAAGAATCGTTTCCCTCCTGTTTATGCAAAAATTATGTATTCATGACAATCCTTAGATTTTTTTTATCAGCTATACTTATCATAGTTTTAGTGTCATACCTGTCTTTAATCAGTATCTTTCAAAATTGTTTTTAATTAAGAGATACATTTCTGCAGCTTTATTTGTATTTTAGTCAATCAGCAAAAGGTAGAAAAGGGTTTACTTTCCTATATTAGTTAATGAGACATTCTAATTGATTATTTAGGATGCTTTTCATCTAATATATTATGTTTGTCAAAGTTTAAGTTACAGAGAATGTTCTTTATTTCATTAGATTACAACAGGTTTGATTTGTTCCATGTTTAGCAAATTTATTTTTAAACTAACTAAATAACTTGTTTCAGCTCAATTTTCACATTGCTTAATTTTTATCATGTTGATTTTTTGTCAAGCAAAGTACAAGATTTGATTTGAGTCCAATACTTCATAAACGTTAAGAGCAAATAATTTCCCTTCTCTTGAACTTGTAAAACTAAAGAATTTGACCAAGTATGAGAGGCAAATTTCTAGCTTTCTTGTTTGGATTCCCAACACATAGAGGGGATCCTCTCTTTAATGTGGTTGTATCTGATCCTGCGCACGGTGCCTGAGTGAAAATGCTGATAGTGTGACATTGGTTGATGGGGTGCTGGTCTCCAGCAGCTCAATAATGATGAGATAGATATATGACAGCCAGTCACAGGAGAGTGTCAGCCTATTTGTCTTTCTGTCTACACAGAAAGATGGATGACCCCTCAACCTCACATCCGTGGAAATATTCACAGTGCTGGTATGCCACAAGAAGCTCATCATAATCCCTCATCTCAGTGCCCGTCACCTATAAACGCTGCATGGCATGTTTGGACTGAATTAGTGAGTAGTCTCTGACATTTGGTGAAGATTTCACAAGCCACTTTGTGAGCTACTGGCCTTCATGATTCATTGATTTAAAATGAATAATACTCTGTTTTAATTTTTTGAATTACTGTAACCCAGGAAAACATTTTTAATGTATAAAACCCAGCATTCCTACCTTTCAACTTTATAGCTAAATTGATAGGTGAGTGGCTCTTTGCTTTTCCAAAGCAAATTGGTTATTTTGAAATGTACACACAAAGAGCCTTTCAAGTCAACCACTCAAAATTGTTTATGGATTTTCTTATATGAATGGTAACATAAAATATTATATCACATAAAAAAACTAGACATCTAAACATATCATCTTCAAAGCCGTCACTTTCTGTCGCTGTTTTTAATGGGCGTATGTTGAATCACTGTGTTTTCCCTCAGACACCAAAAAAGTGATTCAATTAGCTTTTTTTTTTTACCAAGATCTTATATGCAGGGAATGCTGGCAAGCTTTGTGGGAGTAAACAGGTTAAAGAGACCAGATTTCTCCTCACCCAACATGAACAAATATTTTTGTCTCATAAACTGTCAAAATTATTTATTCGAAGTAAGGAACCACTTATAGGTCTCTTTCACTAAAAAGCAAGAAAAACTGTTTTTTCATGCTCGTTTAGGGATTTGTTCAGTCACTTCAAGCAGAGTTACTTCATAGCTACGGACCTAATAGCACTGGCTTTGCCTCGAAGTGGAATTTAAAACCAGCATCCGTACCAAAACATGGAAAACCGACTTGCAGGCTACTGTAGGTAAAAAAATAAATGGTTCACCCAATGTTTCCCTTTTTAGGTATTGTGTTAATACCCACCATGACAATGAAGTGTACTACCTCGGCAAACACTATGACCACATCTACCCAGAGATGTAGCTTGTTTAACTATCGTCAAACATAACCTAAGATTCAAACCTCAAAGTGTAATATCAGCAGCTAAATCTCCCGTAGCTAAATCTCCCGTCATACGGACTTTGCTGTGAGCCTACCCGCTCATCAGCACGGCCGGCGGTGATGGCACTTGATCCGAACAGACTGCAGATCAGACAAGTCAATCCACTGAATTTAAGGATATTACTAAGAGGAGGAAAAGAAACAAATAATATTTACCTAAGTAGCAAAGAGGGAAAAGCATAGCGCCAAATCCCATTTTCGACTGGCAGGTGTGTGGCATAGAGAAGCTTGCCCGGTGTAGCTCTGGCTCGAGATTCAGTTTGAGGCCGTAACTTGCCCCCATCGCGATGTGGTCCGGTCTTGTTTGGAAATGCAGCCTAAATTGGTAAATTCCATTTAAGGCTAAATACCAACTAGATTTTGGTTTCACACAACACTTTTCTAAATTTTAGTAAACAGAGATAGTGTGAGAGTTGTGTTGCAGTTAGCCAAGCAGAGGATAGAAACTTGCATTTTATTAATTTTGATGAGCAAGCCCCCAAATTCTGTTAATTCTCCCTGCACACTGCAGCACTGGTGGGGGGGAAATCACACAAACAAACAAAGATGACATTCTTTCATACAAGAGAAGATTAGTTAATTAAAAACACCAGTAAATGACACCTGAAAGAAGCTGAAAGAAGAGTAGTAAACACAATTTAACATTTGAAATCAATTTGGTCATATCAGCTGCTGAATATTTCTGCAAACCTGGAATTTGTCTAAAATCCTCCCTTTAAACTGTCTTCTAAAAGCTTTCAAAGGCCCCAACTTCAGACTCAGCAGACTTCCCAACTTCTTATATGCAGTTTGGTTTAGTTGTAGGCTAAGCTGTACAACACTGAAGACTGCCACAGCTACCATGGTAACAGGATGTTGTGCATCGTGGAGTTCAAAGAAAGTGCAAATGGAGTTTGTTAACTGATTCATGTCAGATCTGTTGATTAAGAATAAGTATGATTGGATTCTGTAAAATCTCTTGAGTGTTGACGTGTAATATCAGCATCATGAGGATGCATTATTTTATAAATGCAGTAATGTTTCTTTTACAAACAATTATTTTATGCTTTATTCATCGATTAAAATTGAATGGTATTTAGCAATATTACCATAACATGACAAGGTGACAAAATTCTAATGTTTTTATTTGGTATTTTTTCAAATTATATAGGCAACCTATTTTTAAAATATTTAGGCATTGACTATAAACCACTGTTTATGTTTACCTACAACTGTGTGAAAGTGTAACCTAAACCAGAATCCAGAATTTCTGTTACTCTCAATTGATACGTCTTGAATCATACTGTTAGTCATTGTGAGAGGAGCTTCTGAGTCAGATTGATGCCCCTACAAAGTTTGCAATATTGTTGACCACCACCTTCCTACATGTTTTTAACATTGATATCCATTTTCTATATACGTGATTTAAATGCAGGGATCATGTAAAGGCTTATACAGAACTTGAGGAAATATCAAGAGGACATTCAGATTTTCAAATCAGGTCTCTTGAAGAAATAATAGTGGCAAAAGATGGGTCTCATGTGGTCGTTTTTCCATTAGTACCCACACTTAGGATTGTTCAACTCGACTTTTCACAGTTTCAGATGTTTTTAATTACAACTGAGTACCAGTGCTATGTAGGTTGGGTGGTCATAGCAGGGCTACCCCAGGGTTGGAAAATTAACACAACACGATATGTATGCAACCCAAGCACAACAACCTCTATATATAAGTGTTAGACCACAGTCTCAGTTACAGTTTTGCTCATTTCCTTGTAGCTCCAAAATATTTGCAGTTGTGAGTTTCTACAAATGCCAGTCTTCTCATGTCGAGCTTTCAGCCCTACTCACGAAGCTCAGTGAACTAAGTACTCATAAAGGGGCTGGTACCACATAGCCTGTAATAGTGGATAACCATTCTAACAGAGTAGAATTAAATAAATCCATGCTGAGTCGATTCTGGTTGAAAAGGGCCAGTACAAGGCATCATAAATATGTGCTTTATAAGAATCTGGGCCAAGAGCTCCCTCTCTCATCCAATTATGAGGAGACGTGCTTCCTTGTTTAATTCTGTCTTAACTCTAACTCTGTTTTATCCTGTCGGGTGGAAGTATTCAAAAACTATAGCAGCAAATACTTCTGTTTGTGAATTTAAATGATCTAAAAACGAGTCAAGCAAGAGAAAGGAACAGCAGTTGGCTTTTGACGTCACCTCTGAACAACAGCCTGTTGCAAAAGCCCTGATTTCATCTTTCTGCTTTGTAGCACCTCATGGCTCGCTCCTCCTCTAATCGGTTCCTTCCAGATTCCTCTGGGCCTCCCCCCCGTTAACCCCCTTTAGCACACACACACTTCTTCTACCCACCTATTGAACAACTAGTATGCCCTCTTGTGCTATGAAACATTCATTATAATGTCCTATAATATCCAACAGCTCTGAGCTCGTCTCACAAGGATATACCCTAATGTAGGTTTGCACCGCCCCAAACATCAATGTCAGGAGTGGCAAGATTACATGTGATGTCTATGGTTGAGACCATCAGAGGGGCGTCATAGTCTCTGCAGTGCTTTGTGTGGGTCAATTTTTGAAACTTTTCCTGCATTCCAAGCATCAAAGTAGCAAAAGCCAGCAACGAAGAAATTCAACTCGCTGAACCTTTGACGTGCATCATTAACAAATCAGAGCATCTCACTGTAGTGACGTTGCCCAACATCAACGTTGTGTAGCCAGCCACAATGCGCCATTGTTTACAACATCCGGCAGAGAAAAGCCCACCCACGCACTTCGCAACCTTCAGCCTAAAATTATATAGGCATCAAACTATTCACTTTGTCAGTGTTTTTTAATGCTGACAAAGAGTGATGTGTAAAGGCACCATTACAGTGGCGTAAAACAGCAGGGGATTGGTCTGGGAATCTTTGCTTTTTTATCACCCAAGAAAATCATCAAGATCAAGCTTTCCTCCTAGCCTAAATCGCAACCTTCATTTGTAACCTTGGGGTCAAAAGGCTAGACCATCTTTGCATAGCTTCATTAAATGACCGCTCCATTAACAGGCCGTAAAACAATAAAGCAATGATAGAGACATATAGTTAAATCAACCAGTTCAATCCTTTGTCGGGGAAATGCTCTCAAAAAATAGCTGTGTATTATCATATTCCATTACAGAACCGATCTAAAACATCCAGGAAACACCCATTGAGGCCCAGAAGTGTGCACATAATTTCTTGCTCTTCTCTCCTTTTCTGATTTCTTGCCATAGAGACATTAGCAATGGCAATCAGACTCTTCAACATATTCAGCTCCCTTAAGCAGTTATGTGCTTCTTTGTGATCTTGCATCACATCTAATACCTGTAAAATAGATTGAAATGTACGGTCGTAATATAATAAAATGTTTAAAATGGTCAATGTGGGATAAATATTTTTGCAACAGATCATTTTTAAGGGAAGTTTTGGATGCACCCTGTATGCTTCCGCCCACTTAGACATTCCTTGGTAAGTGGGGGTTGATGACATCCAAAAGAAAGTGATCCTCCGACTAGGAGCCATAATCAGCTCAGCTGTCTCTTTTTGTGTCACAGGAAAAATAGCTACAATCTGTTCACTTGTAATTTAAATGAGAAACATAAAAATGTTTTTGTTTTTTTACATTAAACAGCTAGTAAATTAAGAGTACATGAACAATAACATTTAGTAGCTGTTATTTTGATGAATAAATAACAAAAACTTTAGAGATAAAATGTATGAGCCAGTGGTGAAAACTTATCTTAAGTACCACACAAATAGTAACAATGGAGTGATAAAAACAGTGCTAGTGATCAGATTCAGATTACAGAGAAGGTGGAGATACCTTTTGGACTTATTCATGCTAATAGGTTTCTTGGACGCATCAAGAATTTGCAGCATTTAAATATCTGAATGACAATCAATATGTATACATGCACATCTAAATCGAGCCTTTTGATGTAATCGGACTAAGGGCTTGCCCCTTGTTGATAGCTGAGTCCCAGTTTACATGTCACTCAGAAAATCTAATTATTAAATGAAGTACGTTTGACTCCCCAATGATAGATGGCAACATGCACCCCTACATGTTAGCCCTATAGCGGTTAGCTTCGAGCTGCACACAGGCAGTAAACATAGGCTGGTGGGAGTGAAGCAGACGGAGTCAAAGCAGGATATTCACAATCACCATCTTCATTATTCCAAACATGCACTGATCGGCTGCTTACATTTTGTGTTAGCCACCATATTCTTCTTATAATCTTACTCAATTGTTACTGAGTCGCATTTCCGACTCTCTAACTTCCCGATGGGGTACACCAGTACGGGCGGTGGTGGGGGTTTGGTTGTAGAGAAGTCATATTCCCAATCGCATTATCTGGTTAGCATAGTCAAGGTTCTAAAACTCCAGTTCGATTTGATTCAAGTCGTACTAAGGTGTATACATGCCTTTCAATAGTCTGATTATAATTGGGGGCTGCATGGTGGCAAAGTGGGTAGCATGGAGTTTCATGTTCTCCCTGTGCATGCGTGGGTTCCCTCCAGGTACTCCGGCTTCCTTCCACAGTCCAAAAACATGACTGTCAGGTTAATTGGTCACTAAATTGTCCTTAGGTGTGAGTGCCTGTCCAGGGTGTGCCCAGCCTCTCGCCCGTTGACAGCTGGAGATAACCCCCCCACCCCCCCCGACCCCTTGAGCATAAGCAGTTTACAACATGGATGGATGGATTTCAGTCGGACTAAGGTAATAATACAACTTTCTCTTGCTGTATGTAAATGTACAGAGTCTCACCTATGGGAGGATAGGATTGATGGTTTGAAGTTTACCCTGCTGAAATCATGGGTTATCTCCTACTGGTTTTGAAAGTTGTGTTGTGAGCTGTTCGCTTACCTTCATTGTTGAGGAGAGAATTTACTAAAACATCCTGATCGAACTTTATGAGATGAACTGTGAATACTGACTAGGTAACTGGGCAACTTTTAGGTCAGTGTTTCCCAACTATGGTCCTCAAGGCACACTGTCTTGCATATTTTAATTGTTTCCCATCTTCAGCATACCTGTTTTTAACTGATGGCTGCTTAACTAGCTATTGCTGACCTGCAATCATCTAAATCGTGTTAAAGCAGGAAAACATCTAAAGCATGCAAGGCTTCTTCGAGAAGTTGCATTGGGAAACATTCCTTTACTTGATCCTTTTCTCACTGAGATGGATAGATAATTTTTTGCCATTTCTAGTGCTTTCCATTTCTCTATAGGGATGCCTATAAGCATGTCTAATAATGTGGGAAATATTATCCTGTTTTCCGTATGACGTTACTCTAAAGCAGGTAAAATCTTTAGGCTCAGTTTACAGAACATGCACAAGAGATTTCTGTAACTGAAGATGACAGATACATTTTTATCTGTTGTTTTTTGGGAGACCACAGAAGAATTCAACTGTCTCACAGTGACAGATCGAAGGATTTTGCTCTACCACTGAATACGATTATTTTACAGCTTATGTGCAGTGTTGAATTGCGTGAAATGAGAGCTAACACCGGAACCAAATCAAAAGACAAAACAGTGTGGGTTTCTGTTTTCCAGAATCTAGTAAAAACATTAAACAAATACTGTTTACCTTAAGTTCCTTGCAAAATAACTTATACGCCTTTAAGTTTTTAACATTCCATCATATTACTACCACTAACTTTATAGACTATTATTAATAATTTGGAAAATAATTAATTGGAAAAGAAGACATGTCACCAAGGCAACTTAATCACAGATGGATGGAAAACTAATTTGTACATTCCTTGTGAAAATCTAAACTGATGCTTTGATCAAACCCAAATCTTTTTGTTTCAAAAAATACCCTGCACTGTGTTAAAAGTGGAGCTTACACCTAATCTTTACTATTTATCTATATTTATAGATAAAATAAAGGCTTTTGTTTAGGTTTTTAACAAATAAGATCGTTATTAAGCCCAGTCCAGCGGCTGCCTCATACTGACCTATTAACACCACCAACAAATGAGAATACAGCCTTTATCTTTGCTTTGGTCTAAAAGGACCACTGCTGTTTTCCATCAGCATTTTTAATTATCTTTGGGATGTTTAAACCGAGTTTAGTTATTTCTTGTGGTTTATAAATCACAAGGATGCAAAGCCCATTAAAATGCTTTATAAGCACAATTGTTTCAAAAGTAAATCAACTTCCTTGCATCACAATCACATCGCAACGTAGAAATAATATCAATACTATTTTCTTTAAATTGCCAAAGTTTGAAGAAGATTTCCCAGAGGGAAAAACCACATTAAACATGTTTCCATGTGGTGCAAAAGCATAAATAATATAAATAGCCTCTTGGCCACATAGTTGCCTTAACTTTAGAGACATTAAACTCCCATATAGGTTGTTCAGAGTAACCTAGAAGGAAGAAGGGATTCATTCAAAGTGATATATTGTGCAATTTGCTCCCACACCTGACAATACAAGAGCCTATAATTCCCTATATTAACAAGCCAGAGATTAAATGGTTTAACAGCACAGAGAATTAATCTAAGAAACAAAAGTCACATTATGTTTGAGTTCCACAAAAGGCTTGAACATAATAAAGTGTGTGATCAGGAATTTCCCAGCATGTGAATCTGCAGAAGCCTGTAGTTTAACTTGTGAAAGAACGTGGAGCGTCAGTTTGCTGCCATTGCTGTTTCATTTTAAAGCCTCTCTGACTGTTTTGCTTCTCTTTTTTTCCTTTCCCTTTCTTTGTTGCTGTGAAGATAAATAGATAAATGTCAGCTGAGGAATGCAATCTCCATCCCACATGTTTGATCACAGTCTAACTGGGTAATTCAATAAAGAACTCTGCCCCAGCTGGAGTTTTGCCAGGCTTTTGTATGAAAACACAATGCCTCTTAGTTAGAGGTATTGATGTGTTGCTCCAACGCCTGACTTGTTGCTCAAATCTCCACATCATATGCAGTTCAAACAAGCCTACTCAGAAGACGTGAAATCATTGTTAGCGGCAACCTAGAAAGACATCACTGATCTGTAATAGAACTCAACTGAAAATTTGTTTCATATTAACATTTACCAGCCTTATTGAATGGGTCGTCACTCATCAGAGAGAAGGCAAACACAAAAATAATTGGTTAGGTTGGTTTAATAAAGTTTCTAAAAGTACAGCTTGGATGTGCTTTCTCACTCCGGGGAAATATTCTCTCATTACGCAGTGTGTGGGGGAGGACGGAGGCAGCAATAAGTTAGATTTCATCCAAGGCTCAGGAGAAAATGAAACCTTCCAATGACAGTAGAGCATGTTATGTTTTCATCTGCCTCCACCCATGGAGGAAAATTAAATGAAAATTACCGCAGGATGCCTTCCCCCCTTTTCTTCCATGGGCCCTGCAACAAATTGCATCCTTAACAAAAACTAAAATGAATGACAGTCTTAACTGAGCTGTGTTTTTTTATCATTGCATGATCACATGTTGAGCTAAAAATGAATGGAAGCATTTTTGGTTCAGGTCATGAGAAAAATGTTGAGTTTGTACTATTTATCTTACCTCAAATCTAAAATCCTCCATAATTAAAGATGTTAATTTCTCAGAAAGGCTTTCAAATTCCAAAAACAATCCATGTAAATGATAAATAAAAACTGCATAATTGTTTCGAAATTGTTCGTACATAAATCATTACATTACCATAATCCAGTATGTTTATTTGATTAAGTTAATCAACACAAATTCCAAATTACTTAGTTATATATGAATGCCATCCATCCATCCATCATCTTCCGCTTATCCGGGGTCGGGTCGCGGGGGCAGTAGCCTAAGCAAAGAGACCCAGACCTCCCTCCAGCGAGTCCTGGGTCTTCCCCTGGGTCTCCTCCCGGTGGGACGTGCCCAGAACACCTCACCAGGGAGGCGTCCAGGAGGCATCCTGACCAGATGCCCGAGCCACCTCAACTGGCTCCTCTCGATGTGGAGGAGCAGCGGCTCTACTCTGAGCCCCCTCCGGATGACCAAGCTTCTCACCCTATCTCTAAGGGAGAGCCCAGCCACCCTACTGTATCTGCGATCTCGTTCTTTCGGTCACCACCCAGCGTTCGTGACCATAGATGAGGGTAGGAATGTAGATCGACCGGTAAATTGAGAGCTTTGCCTTTCGGCTCAGCTCTCTCTTCACCACGACAGACCGGTACAGCGCCCGCATAACTGCAGACGCCTTACTAATCCGTCCATCGATCTGCCGCTCCATTTTCCCCTCATTCGTGAACAAGACCCCCAGATACCTAAACTCCTCCACTTGAGGAAGGACCTCATCCCCGACCCGGAGAAGGCACTCTACCCTTTTCCGGCTCAAGACCATGGTCTCAGATTTGGAGGTGCTGATCCTCATCCCAGCCGCTTCACACTCGGCTGCGAACCGCTCCAATGAGAGCTGTAGATCATGTTCGGATGAAGCCAACAAGACCACATCATCTGCGAAAAGCGGAGACCCGATCCTGAGGTCACCAAAACGGATCCCCTCAACACCTTGGCTGCGCCTAAAAATCATCATCTGCGAAAAGTATATATGAATGCAAAAACACAAATATTTCCAACAGTAATTGATGTCCTAATTTAATTTTGCAGATTGGCAAATGCATTTTCAACTGAAATTGTTATAAAATATATATTTTATTTTCAAAGAAGAAATGGGTCTCTGCATAGTGTGTATAGGTCATTGGGTTCAGTGCTTTTGTCAAGGTTTTATAAAAAGAAGAAATAGACAGCATTTGCTTCCCCTTTTGTAGAAATTGTAAAGAGAGAATTAAAACAGTTAGAACCCGTTTCTTTCACAAGGCTCAAATGTATTGTATTGAATACACAATATGAATCCCTTTTATAACTTAAACAGTTCATGGGTCCTGTGTAGTTCAGTTCATTTTTATATCACGTTTAACGGCATCTGTGTTCGGATAACATATGGACACCTGATCAGCCATCGTTTACACCAGGGACCAGCTGTTAGCTCTTGGGGGCTCCGCTGTACTGCTTATCACTAAGCGAGCCAAGATGCCCTGTGAGGTGAGAACTAAAGCTACGTCCACACTAAGCCGATAGGGTTATACAGGGAGTTAGACGCCTAATGTTATCCACTCAAAACGAGCATTTACGCCCCGTTTACGGTCCGTTTAAGTTCCCATGATTGCGCAATCCCATACCGACCTGTGCAAATACTGGGCATGCGCGAAAAGACGCACGAAACACGTGTATAATCTACGTGACGCCAGCGCCTACATACTATATACAAGAAGCTCTACGGCACAGTACATATCTGCTTGTCCCATTAACCGAAGAGAACAATAGCTGCTCAGAAGAAAAGAGAGTTTTCGGTGTGGACAGACGACGAGATCGATTTATTACTCTTCCCTGTTGTCTTTGTCTGTAGTGTCGTATTATTATTGACGCAGCATTCATTGACGCCACTTCCTTTCATTATCCGGGGAAGCTGTCCACACTAGCTCGTTTAGCCATTGAATTAAGATTTACACGGCTCTCTTTCCCGGCTAATAGTTATCCGGCCACAGACCTTGAACGACGCCGGGTTAGTGTGGACGATAGGGGGGTGTAGACTAAATAATTATACGTTTAAGGCATTACCCGGCTTAGTGTGGACGTGGCCTAAGAGACAAGGTGCTCTGGTTAGCGATTCCCTCCACTATCCCTCTAGTGTCATGCGAAATATGAGATTTCTTTCCAATAGAGTATACTAGCTGTCAGCTCTAACCTGCCATCGAAGGAGCTACAGGGAGTGCAGCCCAATGAGTCGAGGCTAACCGCGCTAACTCAGGACTCACACATATGCATTGGAATTGAGATGATAGTGGTTAGCATGAGGCTAGGTGTTAGTGCACATTAATTTGATAACTGTACATCCCGCCCTCTGCTCATGCTACAGCAGCCGGCAATGTCCTACAATCTGTGACCAACAAACAGTACCTGCAGACCCTTTTTCTTAACTCTGATGACTTCAACCACATCTCCCTGTCCTCCACTCTCCCAACCTTCACCCACACCTGAAACAATGAAATATTGGAATTTATAGGACAACAGAGGGGTTCTTAACAGCCTAAAGACAATTTCAGGACACAAACCAGCCTCCCAGGCTGTAGGAGACCTAGGGTGGCTGAAATACTTAAATTATTTAATAGGTATGATCATCCACTCACCCATCCCCCAGCATTGTCTCCCCCTCCTGCAATTCCCTCATCTAAGACTGCCTGCTTTTCATTTCAGGACTTCAAACCTCTCAAACCTCTCAGATCCAAACCATCGCACCCACCCACAGCTTCTGAGGACTCCAACATACATCCCCCTACCCTAACCTACCTAAAGGTGCTGCACAGATGAACTGTGTGGCATCCTAGGATATCCATTTCACTTGAGCCTGTGGAAGACCTAATGTGTGGTACCAGTACCAAAGATGAGAATGTCCTAAGATCATGCGTTCTCCAATAAGGGCCTGGTGGACGATACAAGACCACGAACAAAAGTGGCTTTACTGCTTTGTTATGTGTATGAGGAAGGCTAAAGATTAAATGTACAAAGGAACTGTAACTATTATTTTTTGGGGGATTAATTAGTAAATCTGAATGAAAGATGGTGGCTACTCCACCTCCTCAAGCAGTACTTCGAGGGACACTAAAGTTTAAGTAGCTAGGGGGCGTTGACTCATTTATTGACATGGTCCTCTTCCTGCAATATTTATCTTTATGAGATTTTTATACTTTGCTCTAGTAGCATTAACTTTTAATTAATTGGTTTTGGGTAGTGGACGGTAAACTGTCTCTATAGGGTAGTGGGTGGGTGGCAGTCCCTGTTCCCTGACCCCTGGGTTGTCACGGAATTGGGGAACTAAAATACAAAAATACCAAGCACATAGTGTTAGGATTCAGTGGCTGTATGCTGGGTTCCTGGGTGTATTTGTTTTTTCTTACCTCTTTCTACAGGCGGTGATTGGCTGCCATAGCTGGTCCTGATCAGACCTCATCAGTACTGTAGTGTTATGGATTTATTTAGTTTTATGATTCATCCGCACTTTGTAATCAACTGTGATGCCCATTTACTTAATGTTGTAGAATTAGTTTGAATGTTTAGTCTTATTGAGTGACGCCTTTACCCCGAGTCATGGTCAGAGTGTTTTGATAACAATAGTCCCCATCTGCCGTTACCATGGAGATTACTCTTTTACCAGGCTTTATTAAAATGTCTACCAAAGTTCACAGCGCCTAATTTAAGAGAAAGGCACCACAAAGTATATGGTTTTGCCTTGAGAATTGTGTATTATTAAAATGAAATTGATAGACCAAGGTTGCTGAAAATAATATAAGCTTGTTGTTGTTAGATTGAGACAGGTCAGTATTGCGGCGTTTCTGTGTAATGATACTGTCCTCTTGTATGATCAATTCTAATCACATTAAAAGCTCCAAAAAACTTAAAGGAAACTCTCTCATTTAATTAAGAGTCTAGAATCCGATCACAGTAGCATAAAAGGAGAAGGGATTCAGAAGGCTGACGCCAGATTCTTGCTCCCATTCTTGCTTGGTTCTCGCTCTCAGCGTGGTACTAAGGCCAGTTTAATCCAAGCCTGATCTTTTGATTTGTTTCCCGAGTTGTTTCTAGTTAAAAGAGTTTTTATTCTCCTCGTCGCTCTCTAGGTTCCTCCCTTGTTATATACTGTCGGACGAGATCTGTTCTTGGATGAAAGCTCCTGACTTGCCCCGTGGCTCAGACCCTCACTCCTGATACCATTCACGCAGAGTTGTTTATCTTCGACCTAGCCATCCAAGCTCCACACGGATCCGCCAATCTCCCTCATCCCCTTACCAAGTTTCCCTCGGAGTCCATTTAGGTCAGCCTCCCCCTTTCCTCCTAGAAAAGACTCACCATACTCACCTCCGTTGCCGCTCCTCGCTGCTGTCTGCTTGTCCTCCCTCCACCATCCATCTCAGTCCCAATCTCCCTCCTCCAAGCAACCTCACCTATCACTCCAAGTAAGATCTCTGAAACTCCATCACGTAATCCACCTAAAAACAAGAATCCTGTATCAGTGGCGATCTCTAACCACTTTCCTGTTTTTTTCCCAGTCCAGTCTACCTCCTTCAGGTTCCCCGTTGCTGCTACCAGTCAGACGTTTATTATACAGTGCCTAGTTTTGAGTTTTGGTCATGTGAAAGCACTTTATAAATTAATTGATTTGATTTGATTTTGGAGTGGTCTAGTCAATGCCAATACTTGAATATGAGTGAGAAGCTGTGGCATGGCCTAAAATTTAACGTCCATGTTAAAAATAAATCAAAATGTGGCTAATTTCAAACTATCCGGGAAAGAATATCGCTGCAGAACTTCTCAGCACCATAGTAGAATACTTGTTGCCACTCTTGATGTAAACAACTTCCATGTTTATGCGAAAAAATACTTGGCATTAAGGGTGGTGTTGTCATTTACTGGGTTTTACTTCATTCATGTGTTCTGGTCTGTGAGACAGAGAGTACATGCAAACTCATGCAGAACTGAAACATACAGAAAGACCTTAGGCCTGGATTCGAACCCATTACTTTCTTGCTACAAGGCAACTGCTACTCTGCTACTGTACAAAAAACCTGCTCCATTTTGTTAAATGTTGTTTGAGGATCAGAAACATTTGGGTATAAAAAACCGGCATGTTTACAACAAACATCAAAATCACATTAACATTTTAAACTAAATACATTTTTCATCTTGTTGTGTGATCTGCATTTCAGTCTCCCATAGATATGGGACAGTGAATGCCTACTCTCTCTACAACTACTTCTTTTGTTAATATGAGTAATATAAGCAAAAATATTGTGCTTTTACATAATATTGAACAGTTATGTTCGATACATGATATATTTAGCTTTGAGGTATCCTGGGAAATAAATCTATTTCAAATATCTTTACAAACATAGACGATTAACATTATTCCTTGTTTTTCATCATTTCCTTTCTCAGTCTATATTTGTTATCATAATTCTGTTCTGGTATATATCGAAGACACCATTCTTGTGCATCATCACAGGGCTTCCATTGAATTTCAGAGAATGGAACTCATCCAACTGGAAGACCTTTCATGACACATTTTGCATATCAATGAAAGCATCCTACAATTGAAATCCCCTTATTTTAAGAGATTGCATTTTGATGGATCCTCATTACAGGAATGCTGCCTATTGGTCAACTGGAAATGTCATCACAGGCTGAGCAGAGGCTGTGCAGGAGGGGCCCTCTCCGTCGGGCAAACTGTCTTTTTACAGTTCAAACACCTTCTCCTGGGGGATGAATCATGGAGTTCGACAAAGAGGGCAGATGGTGAGGACAGGGTGAATGAGCAATAGACGAGGTGCCAGTCAGCCTTTTTGTTATAACTTAATATAACTGCTATGGTGTTACTCACATGCCATAATCAATTTTACTCAGAAGGATATCTTCTTGCTGCAACTGATACAATCAGAGGACCTTACAAACCACTGTAGTCCTGGTTAAATTAGAGGCATTCTTCACCATGTTTTGGATTGAAGAGGCCAAAAGCATATTTATATAATACCCATTTACTACATACAGCATCTCTGTTGTCAGAGGTTCCCTATAAAGGAGTGGCATGTAAGACTCAAAATTTTCATTGGGTTACCAAATATTATTTGGAAAGATTTTCCAGTCATCAACTTCCTGAATAGCCAGAAGTCGGTGAGGCTATGTTGTTCTAGAGGCATAGATGCTGAATTTATGCCCAATTTAAACAGAAATGTTGTCAAGCCTATCAGCAAAGGAGTTACAACTCCTATATAGAGTTACAACTCTATATAGTCTATATAGGAGTTACAACTCCTATATAGACATTTTACCTGCTCTAAACACAGCTAAAACAACAACTAAATATATTACATATAAGTATTCATATCCCATCCATGTGATGAATTTGCTTCATGTACTTCTCTGACATGACAGAACTTCAGATTGTTTTAATCTTCGAACCCAAAATAAAGCAAAAGTAATGCTAATACTAAAAAGTTTGTCTCACCCTACGCATAACTTTCAGACATATACAATCAAAATATCTGCTATAGAAATCATTTTGCCTTAGAGTACTAAAA
Organism: Apricaphanius iberus; assembly: GCA_028564705.1. Taxonomy (NCBI): domain Eukaryota; kingdom Metazoa; phylum Chordata; class Actinopteri; order Cyprinodontiformes; family Aphaniidae; genus Apricaphanius; species Apricaphanius iberus. The sequence goes on from JAPXFQ010002340.1 coordinate 492,157, forward strand.
TAATTGTTCTTACATGTGATGTTTCAACTTGACCGTTTTATCCACACTTTATCCATTATTTACTCTAAATAAGAGAGGAGAGAAAAATACATTAGCAGCACATTCTAGAACTGAAATCTAGCTGCACCGACTAGTGTCCCTGATGTCCCGTTCCTATCCTATTGTGTTTTGGCAAGTCTCATTGGCATGTCATACTCCAAATCTATTTTTTGTGTGTATAGCTTCATTCTATTGGCTCTGAAGTTTCCAAAGAGGTGTCAACCGTCTCAATGAACGAATCAGTCAAGGAGATACAAGGCTGCATAAAATACAGAAATCATGTTGCTGAGGGCAAAGCGCATTTTAATAAATATCAATTATTATATCAGTTATATCAATGGGAAACGAATAAAAAGGCAATATTTTAAAAAATGATTGAACCCGTTGCATTTGAATATTTTGTAGTCACAAAATAATTGAAAATATTGTATATAGAGAAGTTAAAAGGCATACAATGGCACATATTTCTGTATAAAAACTTCTATAATATTGTTGTTTTTCAGTTTATTAAACTCAACTTATCAGATAATGTTAAGGTTTTAATTATGAATGTATTGAGGTTTGAGGGGGGAGCTGGATTCATCCAAAGAAATAGTCATCCTAAAAGTACTTTTTTTCAAGCAAACAAAAACAAAATAGTTATTAAAATGCATGATGTTCTTCTATACTTCAGTAATAACACACAAACTGAAATTTACACATCTTATTCTCACAACAGTTCCCTTTATTATTTGACCAAAAGTAATCAAATATACCTTGTGGTTACAGAAATGTACTCAGGCTCTAAAGGGTTATTAAAGGATCTTTGGAAAATAAAATAAAAAAATAATATAATTTAAAGTAATTGAGGGTGCAATTTGTTTTGTTTTTTGTGTGTTGTTATTATTATTATTCTTTTGACCAACTATGTTTAGGGCTCTCATGTCAATTCTATAGTCACAAGCAATAAAGAGTCTAAAATACCCTAATTTATCCCCCATAAACAATAAACAACCACCTGTTAGTGCTGTACCTTGTTTGAGGGGCTAGGCATAGGTTGCTGCACTCTGATTCCTGGCCTGATGTCTCTCTAAGGGGTTGTGGGCAGATTGGGGCCCCAAGGTGACTTGGGATCTGCATTAGCTTCTGCTGGAGGAACTTGGTGCAGGGTGCTGGCTGGCATGGGCGCAGATGGGATTTTTAAACTGGGGGGAGAAAGTTGTCAGCATTTCCACTGTATCACATCATCATGCCCAAATAGCTCAGGAGAAAGCATTTATTACTTAACAATCCAGTAGCAACATGGATAGTTCAGCATCCATACATCCTGCTCTATCTCTAATATCTCTCTTGTACTGGTTGACCACACAAAACTGCAAGGTGTAACACTGGGTTTTAGACACTAATTATATTTTGACCTATGCCTGGGTGCCAGCTGAACTTAGTCCCGCCCACAACATGGTCAGGAAGTTCGGTCTGGCTTTCCTCCGTGGAGGAGCAATTATGCCCGAACAAGAACTGTTCGGACCAATCAAATCGGGCTTACGATGATTCACAGGTGAACAACATTAACGTAATCAACCCCGTCACCAAAGAGCGCCTGGGTTGAATTTGTTTACAACAATGACGGCTGCTGCTGGAGAACTGAGATTTGTAGATTCTGCCATCGTGTCTGTTCTAGAAGATATCGACAGCACATTAATTTTAAAAGAGGAACAAATAAAGTTGGTTCCTCTGCAGAGCAACGTCACACACTTCCGTAGCTCTGATTGGTTATAGGCCTATCCATTGAGTGCAGAGGCATTTTTTTCCTTGTTCGGTTAAAACACGCCCCATAATCACAGCCCAATGGAGCAGTATCAGTCTCACATTCTGATTAGAATTGAGTATGGCTATGTCAGGCTTATTTTGACCTAAACCGGGTAACCATATGATAGAAAAAATCTTTCACAGGAGTGAAGTGAAGGAACTATTCTTTGACCTATGTTTTCTCACATCTTGGTGCTTTGTGGCTCAGCATGCTTCAACTTTCGTTACCTCTGATTCACACTGGGCGCAGAACAGATGCACAATGGTATGAATCAGAGATTCACAAGTTTTCTCCAGCAGTGAAGCTCAAGCAGCTTTCAGCTGCTCTTGCAACCAAGTTCCTTTCCCTCGCTTCTTCCGATATTGTCTTCTTTGGGGTTGAGAAGCTGGCTCAGCTCAGCATCCAGCTCTGCTGCTTACACCAGACGCATTCTTTCGCCTGGTATGAATTAGGGATTAACAAGCTTTTTCCAGTGTTAAAGCTCCAGCAGCTTTCAGCTCTTGCAGCCCAGTTTCTTTTCCTCTCTTCTTCTAACATGGTCTTCTTTGGTGGATCTGCCATGGCTTGAGTCTCAAAACCGCAAGTTTGTTTATATAATTACGTAGCGCGTAGCATACTGACATAAAACTCAGTCAGTACATCTGGGGAAGCGGTCCACAGGGGAAAAGTTCTATAGTGTGGTTTTCAGCAGGAGGACCCTCCCATGTAGTGACAGCTCAAACAACAAACATCAAAAATGGTGTTGTGTCACCAAGACGTTTCGAAAACCATGTGTTTTTATGGTGTAAAAGCTACCGAGTGTGGCTTGAAGCCTCTGCCTCTGAAGTCGGTGTCAGGTAATGTTGTGCTACATTTAATGTTATCGGAACAAGGAGCTTCAAGCGCTTAACATCCTTTTCTTTTTCTTCTTTTTTTGCCTGATTCCCCCCATCCCCCACCTCATCTTCGACATCCCTGGCTCAGCTGGAAGCCTAAAAGTTGTTGTGGCTACAATTTTGTTGAATGGAGGTGTGGGGCCGTGGGTTGGGTGTTGGGAGGCAGGGTGCCGAGTCATCTGGGTTCACAGAATCCTAGCTGGTTTTCTGGGGTCCCTGAGTCCTTGGTTGCTGACTGACTGTTAAAGGTGGGGTCAAGATAGCACGAAGGCAGGCCGGTTCAGGAGCTAACCTCCAGTGGGGTGCTGATGCCTTGGTGCCCTGACCTTCCCCCCTAAACCTGAAAATCACATAACACAAAAATAGTATGACTATAGGGTCATGAACTTTAAGAGAACATGGAACCTGAAAATCACATAACACAAAAATAGTATGACTATAGGGTCATGAACTTTAAGAGAACATGGAAGCATAGGTCTGTGACAGAGGGCCCATTGGAGTGGTTGCAGCTCCTTGATGGGTGGGCTTGGTGGGTTAATTGCTGGTGACCTATGGCATGTCAGCCCAGCTGTGTTCATATCATAAAACAGTAGACATCAAGTCCTATCCACCTAAAAAAATCTGTGTTGTTATTCATGCAGCCTAATTCTGTACAATGGTGGATTAGCAAGGGTACAAAATGTACAGTCTGTTATTGCTTTAGCACAGAGTTAGCATCTAATTTTCGTCAAATGTTTCTATACTTAGTAACTGCCTAAAAGTGTGGGACTGAATTTTCAATAAACATTCTATGAGTAGGAAAATCATTTTTAGCTGAATTAATTAGCAGCTTGTTAACATGCTGAAATGAAATTTTCAGTGCAAAGCTTTTACATAGCATAACATGAGACTTAGAAGTCAAGTTAAATTAATTAACGTCCATAAATGTATATTTCTAAGAACAAATGCTTAAAAGCCAGGGAATATTTTTTTAAAGTATAAAGTTTGGAGCAGTTGTAGTGTGCATAGTTACTTTAGTCCACAGCAGCTAATCTAAATGCCCAGTCTTCTCCATGCTTCTACCTGGACTGAATAAAAAAGAAAAAAGCTTTTCATCAGATCTCAGTGATTTGAGATCTGATAAAGAGAAATTAATATATAAAACAAACAAAATTCTAAAATTTTTGATTCGAACATGCACAGGCAGTCAGTGGGAAAAAAAACATATAGGAGCAGTATGATCCCGTCTGCATGTGCCACGTAAACATCAAGATTCTGCATTTTGTATCAAATGAAGTTTGGCTAATATATGACCAAGAAATATATATTTAAGTTAATGGCTTGTTATTTATAAGTACATAAAAAGACACATGTAATTTATCTAAAACTTTGTATACAATAATTAATACTGATGTCCATGTGAGTTGTGTTGTTATAATCAACTTCATATATAAGACAACAAACATGCAGCATCAAAGTGCTGCAAAGCATAAACAGAAACGTAATTCATGGCTATCTAAACTCAGCTCTTTGGTAACGTGGTTGATTACGTTACCATTATTCACCTGTCAATCATCGTAAGCCTGATTTGATTGGTCCAAACAGATCTTGTTTGGGCATAATTGCTCCTCAACAGAGGAATGTCACACCGAACTTCCAGACCATGTTGTGGGCGGGACTAAGTTCGGCTGGCACCCAGCCTACTATAATTCCACTTTAAGCCAAAAACCACTCTGGCGGGATTTTGAGTGAGAAAATTACACTACCAGATAGTCGAACATTCCAAAAACTTGATTTTGCATGATATAGGCTCTTTAAATAAACTCATTCCACTCTCAGTGGCATTGAGGTTTAAATGGAATGAATTCACCGGTGGACTGGTGAGCTTGACTCAGGCTTTCTTAATCGCTCCTTGAGCACAAATATCAGGTTTTTTTGTCTCCCCTGAGCTTCACATTAGTGAAAACCTAGTCAAGGTTGAGAGTCAAAACAGTTCAGAAACTTTACCTTTGTCGCCGTGGCAACACTATTGCCAATACTTCAACTGAGGCGCATGCCGCCTCTCATCCCATTTAGTGCCATGTCTGTATACTCAGCTTGGACGATAGAGATATTTCACAGACAAATGCTGAGGGGGGACAAGACATCATGTTTGTATATTGCTTGAGTTATCACAGTTTTGCATTGTTTCTGTTTTGATGAGCAGGAGGTCGCAGACAACGACGCTGAAGCTGATGTCGTTTTATGTTGAAGTTCAAGCTGTGAGGAGAAAGGCGAGCAATAACAAGCCACCTGTAGTGTCACAGGCTCACAAGTCTGGAGTGTCAATCCTGTAATGAGGTTTCATTCAGACAAAGGCAGGCCCTACATCAGCTGTATGTATATGGAGAAATAGCTTTGTTTCACCACAAAAACATGTATTTGCCCATGCAGCCTAACGATTAGCTCTGCTGAGAATGAAACAAGAAGGTGGGGGTGTAATGAAAAGTGGAGGGATGTAGACATGCAGTCATACTAATATCTGATTTAATTACATCTCGATTCTCTAATATCTCTTTTGTTTGTGTGTAGGGGGGGAGCCAAGGTCCACTGGCTGATTCCGTGATGGTCTGCTAATGCTGAGGAGACATTAACCCCTGATCCCTTTTGATGCGAGATTGCTTGTCAAGCATCAGTCCCCAAAGAGCTGTGGCATGTCTCCGTTTGCCTGCCAATCTTATTTCCTGAATGGCTTGCTCGCTTATTTCATTTTGGCCGGTTTCGCAGCCTCATATCGATTTTAAAACATCAGGTCAGAACACAGATTGAGGGTCCTTCTTTGAACACTGGCGCTTTAGGCAATAAAAAGTACAATTCGTGGATAACATATCCCATTAGGATTTGCTTTTTCGTGTTAAGCCTTTGCCGTTCAGTTGATTTTTTTCTCACATCCCTTCCAGTGCTTTTTTTTTTTGCAGTATGATCTTTTTCCTCTAGTTTCTAGCTCTTTTATCTCGGTTTGACTAACCTTTCTCTGTCTTGTCGTTTATTTCCCCGGTTGCTTTTTATACCTTGTGCGCTTGTTCTTTCTATGGCAAAACCAGCAGATATGAGACAGCAGCAGGATATCTGTGGCGTCGTCGTCTGTCTCTCGGCCCCTGTGGTACATTAGCAGTCCCTCACCATGTATTATTGATTCCCTCCCTCTAATCACTGTCTCCAGTGTTGCAGATGAGGCTTTACTATGAACAGCATCTGCACTCTCAGGAGTTTATGGCGACCAGAGGTGTAACTCTGAAACACAAAGAAGCACTAGAAACAACAGGTGAGCTTGTAATAAAAGGCTGTTTCTGAATAGTTTAATTTGACTGTTTCTTCAGTGTATTCATCGCACAGTGTGACAGGAAAACATTATGAACAAGCTGAGATATAGAGATACTCCTTCAGATTTAAATGTTGGACAGTTTTGACAGAAAAATATCTGAAGAGTAAGCACTATCACAGGCAAATCCCTTTACATGTTTTTGATTTTCTCAGTTCTGACAGTCTGAGCAGTGCTTCTCTCAGAATAGAGAAATACTATTTCCACTCAGATCTTCGAAAACCACACGTCAACACCACAGGAAAACTGCTCTTTTACAAGTGACGTTTGAATAAAAAGGGACAATTTCTGCTAAAAGATTAGGAAACTTACCTGAGACTTTGTCTCTTTGGCTTCCTGGGTTTAGACACATCCCTGCCTCATGTGTTTCTTTTTCCTAATGGCAGACGAATTAAACATTTTCAGATGAGACCACACTTCGTTCTTATGAAGATTACATAGGCCTGGTGGGTTAAAAACAATTTTTTTTCACTTCATTCCAAATTGGCTGACAAATACAGAGAGACACAAGATTGTATTTCTAAGCTTTTTTGACTTTATATTGACTTCCATTAATTGTAGAAAATCCATTTGAGCCTAATCCTAACATTTACCCTAACCTTAACCATATCCATTATGTTGGTAACCCTAACCTTAATCTAGGCCTTATTTACCCTATAGCTCTTACCCCAACCATAAAAATGAAGTGTTCAATGCATTAAGAGATTATCAGGATTATTTTTACAACAGTTAAACAACCCGTAATGGGACTACAGTTGACTATATAGAGTGGCATCAGTTAAAAAGAGCCACCTTTTGGAAACTATGAACCAATCAAATCATTTGGATTTTGTCGAGTGGAGCTAACAATTGGAAATCTTTTGCGGACCTCGTCTGTACAAAATTAACAGACTAGGAGGCTCAAATCTTAAGTGGCCCATCTGATATGACGGCTCAATTTGCTGATGTGACCCTAGCTATAGCTTTAACTGAGTAAAATGTGAAGTAGTGTAAAACTTGTTATGTAAATCCATTTATTGTATTCTGCTTAAAATCAGGTCACAAAGAATACTGGGTCAAGGAGGAAAACCTAAACATCCCTCTTCCTACCAACTCTAGCCAGGTTATTCAGGGATTCTTAAGGCCTTGTTAGCAAAGAAGACACACAAAGTAGCCTCTTTCAAAAGACACCCCATGGCAGCATGCCAGGGTAATACTGTATGTCCTTTAAATGGGCAATGGCATCTTTGCAAGGGGAGAAAATTGCACCATACGTGTCCCTTAAGCTCGATGGCTATAGTAATGCAATGGCGGACACAACCACTTATGAATGACCAAAGGCTCCTTGATGCCTCCTTTGCTTTGTGACAGGGGGAGTTGAAACAGGCTATACTCCTTTAAAGAGATTTGGGTTTTGCCTCAAAGTCTCTTCCCAGAAGGACAATGCATGGAAAGCCTACAAATCAAAGTGCCCAGGAGGAATCGTGATCATTTGCCAAAAAACAAAAACAACAAAAAACACTCAAAAAATTATTATGGTGCAAAAAAGCAGCAGCTCTATTTAGATATCCCAAAAGATAGTGGTACTTCTCTCGGCCAAGCCTAGCCACCCTAGGGAAAGACTTAATTTAGCTACTTGTATCTGGGATTTCAAGCGCTGGCTCATAATGTAGCTCTATATTCAGGTGTCTTTGTATTATATTTCCTCAGGTCAGTAAATAATGTCTCAGTCTTTCCATTCATGTTTTGATCCTCATTCAAAGCCTGCAACTTAAAAACTGCCTATTAAAAAAGTAAAATAAAAAATGAAATGGCTCCAAGGGCAGAAAAGGGAATATTATGATCAAATTAAGATTTATTTTATATTTGCCACAAAATTGCCCTTCCCCATTACACATGATTGTTCCATTGTATGTATTTTGTCTTGAGGAAACTAGAATCTAACCCCAGTGATGTGTGATGCTGGGACTAAAGCAGCACTCCACCTCTTCATGGGGAACATACCCTGTTCCTAATACTGAGTATGTGCCAAGGGGCAAACTCTGGCGGCCAAAAGTGAGCTCAGTACGGAACTGACAAAAAATGCAGTTCCATCCCTCATCAAATAGGGATTAGCTCAAGGGAGGCGCTACTTCTCATTAGCTGCATTTCCGTTACCTATGAAATTGCACAAATTGAAGTTGCGAAAATAAATTTGCCTAATGGAAACATGGCAATTTCTAAAAAACTCGCCTTTTTCGATAAAAAGTATTTGCACTTGGATGAGGTGGTTTTTCGAGTGAATCGTAATTCATAAATTTCGCAATTTACTTTATATTTCACTACGAATACTTTCAAGATGGCGGAGGAGGCCAGTGGCTGGACAGGTGCTGCTGTACCTTTCCTAAAACAAACTGGGAGACCGCGAGATAATCTCTTTAAAAATGGAATTTCTGCATCTTGGAACTCACGCATCATCAAACACACTAATACAGAGAACTCATTACGTCTCTGGGAAACTCTGTATGTGTTGTTTTTCCTACTGACACAACTATGGGAAAATCGGTCTGCCGGTCGTGAACGTGAACGCCACACTCTGTCGCAGGCCATGACGTTAACAGACACAGCCATGCCAAGGCCACTTGCCTCTTGGTGCCAATACATCACATACTCAAACGTTTTAAATGACGGCCGAGCATGTACCAGTAGCGCGCTGCGCGAGCGCCGCTGCTTCAGAGGGACGGTGCCAACAAGCCGGACGCGAGGATATTCTTTTCTTCTCTGCACGTTTCTGCTTCTATGCGGGGATATTCATCAAAACCCCAGGCCTGTGGATTATCAAGATCGTGTGGACGCTCTACAATCAGCTGTTCCCATTCACGGGGTGGAAACGCCGCTGATCCACACCCAAGGTTCCAAAATGGGAAAACAAGGTAACATCATGACAAACTCTGCTCCTAAGTTCATTCCTGACAAAATATTAACATCTGTGATCAACGTTAAGCCACCATCAACTGTAAATACTGCCGCTTCATTTAAACAGCAGCAAATGAAACTTTTTCAGACTGTGAATCACGCGAGTGTGCTTTGGAACCGGAAAATAAAGCCGAAGGGCATTTTCGGAGGACACCTAAACATCTGCAGCATTGTTTCAAAGACTGAGCAGATAGAACATTTGTTAACTGACTCAAATCTTGATTATCTCTGCTTAACGGAAACTTGGTTAACCCCAACTACCCCCTCATCTACAGTGAAAATGCCGGGATACACTTTGTATAGATGCGACAGAAACAAGGGTAAAGGCGGCGGTGTGCTGATTTATGTTAAAGATCACATCCAAAGTAAACAGCTGGACATCAGCGACTGTAACCTGGAGTGTGTGGGGACTACGATCACTTTATCTCCTCAAATGACTTTCTGTGTATTAGCAATTTATCGACCTCCTAAAGCTACTAATGAATTCTTCATCTCTCTTGGTAATATACTTACACAATGCGATGAAAAAGAAGTAATTCTTTTACGTGACTTTAATTTAAATTGTTGTGAGAAATCATGTAGAAACAAAGAAATAACAAAACTATTAAGTAAACCAACTCGCATAACAAGATATTCTCAAACCTTAATAGATTTAATTTTAACAAATAAACCTGAGAGAATAGTTAAAACTTATAATTTAATCACAGGAATGTCTGACCACAATTTAACCCTAGTATCTAGAAAACTGACAAAAGCAAGGTGTAAGAATGAAAATCCATTGGACACTAAAATGTGTTTCACTTTTATCCCAAAGAAAGATTTACAACTGGTTGAAAAAGATTTAAAACAAATAAAGTGGGCAGACATCGTGGAGAAAAATCTTGTGAACAGGGCTGTCATGATCTTATGTTGACTGTAAATGACATTTTAAACAAATATACAAAAAATAAGCAGGTAAAGCGATATGCGGAACTAAATTTGCCATGGTTTAATAAAACTATTTGGGATATGATGAAAAAGCGAGATGCGGCGCTAAAAACATTCCTAAAATCAGGACTAACAACGGATCGATTCGTCTTTACAAGTCAAAGAAATAAAGTTACAGCTGATCTTAGAAAGGCCAATGCCAGTTTTTTCCTTGAAATCATTAGAAATGCACAAGATAATAGTAGAATAATATGGAAAACTATTGATAAATTGATTGGAAAAGAAAAGTCAAAGTGTCAGAATATCCATCTCAAAATTAATGGAAAAATGATTGATGACTCTTTTGCAATAGCAAAAAATTTTTATGAATATTTTTTGAACATTGTCCAAAAACTGTCTCAGAATTTTAAAATTGTTCATCCCCCATTCTCATAACCAGTGGCAAATAAGATTTTAATCTTAGTCCAATTACTAAAACCAAAGTTGAAAAAAACATGACTGGGCTAAACAGCAGCAAAGCAAAATATATTTATGGACCTGATACTTCTTTTCTTAAACAATATAGGGACATTTTCTCTGATCTGTTGACAACAATGATCAATCAATCAATCAGTGAGGGGATTTTTCCAGCAGCCCTAAATTCTGCGATTATCACCCCTATATTTAAGTCTGGTGACAAAAAAGAAATAAACAATTATCGTCCAATAAGTATCCTTCCAGCAGCGTCAAAAGTCCTCGAGAAGACAGTGGCGGAGCAACTTACTGCCCATTTTGACTCCCAAGCACTCTTAAATCCAATGAAGTTTGGTTTCAGATAGAAGTACTCAACAGACTCTGCCTGTTGCTACTTCCTGGAAACTGTCAGGGCATATGTGGATCTGTGAAGGGTAGTGGGAGCAGTCTTCCTTGATCTGCGTAAAGCTTTTGACACTGTCAATCATCAAATACTCTAGAGTAAATTAAATCAATATTGTCTCTCTAACCACACCCACAACTGGATACGATCTTATTTGAGTGACCGACATTAGTGTGTACGAGTAAATAACATCCAATCTGCGTTTAGAGCCAACTTAATGGGAGTGCTGCAAGGGTCTATTTTGGGACCCTTGCTTTTTAGCATCTATATAAATGACCTCCCTACAGTGTGCTCTGACGTTGACGTGATCATGTACGCTGATGATACGGTTATCTTCACATTTGGGAAAAACAAGCGGAGGTTGCTGACAAATTATCAAAAGAGAAGTTGCAGAATGGCTGCAGACATCCTGCCTGACCTTAAATGTTGATAAAACTGTCTCAATGTTTTTTTCGAATAAACGTAAACTACAACAAACTCAAGAAATTCAAGTAAATGGACAAAAAATTTAAAATGTAAACGAAACTAAATATTTAGGTCTAATACTTGATTCGAATCTTGGTTTTGAAAGTCACATAAAAAAACTTGGTAACAAATTGAAATTTAACTTGATGAACTACAAACATATTAGAAACTCATTAACCACAGAGGCCTCAAATACTTACCTCAACACTATGATTGTTCCACATTTTCTGTACTGCATGTCTAGTTGGTCTCAGGCGTGTAAAACATCGTTAAAATCACTTGAATCATTATATAAAAGGGCCATAAAAATTCATGATGAAAAGCCTCATAAGTACCATCACTGTTTCGAGAACCTTATTACATATAATCAAATTTCTGTTCTGTTTAAAATAATCTATAACATCACTGCTCCCCCTTTGAGAATTTTTTTTTTACACTCAATTCGGAGAGAATCTCTAGAACCACATGGTTGACAGTCAGAGGAGAGTGCAGCATACCAAGACACAAAATTGCATATGGTCAACAATCATTCTCTTATAAAGCAGTGAGCCTTTGGAACACTCTCCGAAATGAAATTATTTCATGCACAAATTATAGCACATTTACACGCCTGACTAAACAGTGGTTATTATTAAAGCAAACCTGTACGCACCAAATGACTGTGATATGAATGCTGTAATCTGTGAGTGAGTGAGTGAATGATAGAAAGTGCTTTTATGATGTGAGCTTCTATGTATTATTTCTGTATATATTTTATGAACTTTTGTAAGTATAGCATCAACCTGTCCAGGGACTGCGGATGGAAATTAGCATTTTTTGCTATAACCTGGCACATGACATCTCTTCTTTTTTAGACTAATGTTGTATGTGCATTGTCCCTGATGAAATAAATAAACACAAAACAGCACTGGAAACACCTTTTTTGCATCACACAAGTCACATGATCAACAACCAGATGTTACTACGGGAGAAAAAGCCGTCAACGTTGATGAGGTTGGAAATAGTAGTATTAGGAGAAAGATGGCGTGGCATGTTTGGGTTCACGAAGAGAACTAATATATATTGCATACACTAATATATATGAATCCACAGGTCATTCGTAGATTCGCTGATTACACTTTCCCAAAAAAGCTGTTTACGTTGCTGCTCCCATGTAAAAAGGGCTTGTCGCTCCAATGCCTCTACAAGCCGTCTACATCTCCTCCTCTGATGGCTGACAATGAGTGCTAGTGCCATGGCTGCAGTATAAATATAGCTATTGTAAATGTTCAAACCCGTCACCATTTTTCTTAATTACTTATTGCGTCAAAACTTGGTTTGTTATTTAATGGAAACACAGCAATTACGAAATTGTGTTTTTTCGTCAGTTAGACAATATCAACAAAGTTTCGCACCTATTTATAGTGGAAACACAGCTATTGACTCTCATGTTAAAAATACATACTTCGCAGCCTAAATAAAACATTTTACAGCCTGGTTAAAAAAAAAAAAAGTTTAGGTTTATTGGTCAAGTTTACTGTCATGACAACTCTGAAAAGGGTGATTTTGTTATAACTCCTCTGTTTAGATTTAATTGAAGTTTGAAATTATAAATAATAAGCAGCGTGTTATTTTGTTTCTCAGGTCTTTGATGAGCCCTTGCCACTAATGCTGGTGGCTTACAGCTTGCTCCCTTCTGCTTTTTCCAGTGAAGGCCGAAACCTTGGTGTAACTTTAATAGTCGTGGGTGTTTTGTTTCCCTGAACTTGACCATCAGCTGTTTCCGCAATGTTTGTTCATGTACGGATGTTAATCATGCACTTGTTGAACAAGCTTGCTCTGGTATTGATTGCACTAACAGACCATCTAAGATATCTCTGCTCCATTTCTTTAGGTAAGTATAATTATATTTTTGCTGTACAATTAAGATTATGCTGCTTGGTAAAAAATAAGAAGAAACTATCAATGTTATTCTCTACAAATTGTTTGTTAAAACTTATATTAATTAAAATTAACATAGTTTTAGTTTAAGGTATGGACCACCCTCACAGTCGCACTCGCAGCTCCATGTCTTTAGCTACTTTTTGAATTTTCCAGGCGTGACAAGATGACCATGTGCGTGACACAGCCAAGATGGCAGTGATGGAACCACCCATTTGGCTTCAATTAGCTTTCTTGATCGTTCATAGTTTGTCTGTTTGTTACAACAAGTCGTTGCTAAATTTGCAGCTATAAGTAATCAGAGGCCATTTATTTGGGCCATCCTCCTAATATTTGTGAATGAAAGTATAATTATGTAATACAAATTCAAATGCTTGTGTTCCTACTTTTTTTGCCCTGGAAGCGAGTTTTTGTTGACATATAATAATCTAGTAAAATATATTTAAAAACTGTTGAACATTGTGACCAGACATTCCTCTGAATCAGTCTGTTTTTTTGTTTTTTTTTACATATTTCATATTATACATAATATGCATAACATTTCATATTATACATAATATACATAACATATTTCACTGTTGGCTATGAAAAGAAAAGTCTGGCATGTTGTTTGTCTTAATTTAAATTTTAGACACTAACAGCTGTGAAATGTAGAATGTGTGGCAGTGCAATGTACAGCTTTGTGTGAGAGAGTGAGAGAAGTCTAGAAGGGAAGAGGTTTAGATTGTTGCAGTGGATCACAGTACTCTATAATCATACAGTCATCTGTGTTATGAACTAAGAATAAATTACTAAAATCCATTTTCAGTTTTATGAAGTTTTTACAATCATATTTTGAGAAAAGTTTTATCTAACAAGGTGTAGTCCATGAGGCTAATTATTACTGCCAATACTGATTTTCTCTTTGTTTTTGTGTCCCAATGAAGGTATATCTTTTGCAATGATTCTGTATTTATGTATGTCTTTTTATGGGATATAACAATTGTTTACTTTTTATTTCCCCAACCACAGAAAGGAGCCTGTTTTTTTAGGGAGGTGTCTTCCTGTCAAAGGAGAGTTGTTCCTTACCACTTTTGCTATACACTTGCTCACCGGATTACTGCTCACTGATTTGATGCATTCTGCTGGCTTCTTTTTGTAGGTGAATTTTTACCAAGAATCAAATGAATTTTACTGCGTTACAGTTTGGTTTGAATTTGTACTCTATAGAGTAAGTTCTGAACCAACTACATTACTGGATTTTAGTGGAATGAATTATAGACCGTTTTGAACTGCTTGTAATTTTTTGTGTCTTTAGATGGCATTTATTGTGATTAACTGAGATATATGTTTTTTTCAACATCTGGCAGAGGATTGATCATATTTACTTGATGATGTATAGAGTAAATAAAAAAAAAAAACCTTCAAGTATTTACAGTATCTTTGTATGACGGGTTTTTGAGCAGGAATCGCACCGCAGACAGGAATCATGGTAACCAGGAATAAATACAAAAATTCAATCAAAAACTCACAGAACACACGATGGTAACTGAGAACATGGGAACCATGGAAACTTAAAATGATCTATATATAAAGACGAATGCAATTCAAAAAACAAACAGCTGAAGGTCATGACAACTCTTAACTATAAACATCAAAATGTTGTACCTGAAATGTAAAATGTGGTTCGTAGTGCTATTGCAATTCAGTTTGTTGTCGGGCTAAAATATGACTTGAAGTGCAATTCAGTTTCACTAACAAAACACATGAAACAGAAATCTGTGTCCACATGCAGGGAACGCATTTGGATAGTTTATATAGTTTTACAAGATTGGATGTTTATATTATATTTTATATATATATTTTCATTTATTGTAGTGAACAGCTGGAAACAAATTGGAATTTGAGGAAAAAATAAATAAAATCAAGAGGAATATAAATACAATTTCAACTCAGAACCATGCATTTTTATTTGTATTTGCTTCCTGTTTTTATGTGGGTATTCTCCACATTTGTGGCTATGATGATCCAACTGTCTTTGACAGTTAAAATGTTGCATACAGTCATCCTACAGGTATCCATCTGTAATGACACAATGATAACCAGACAAAGGCCATAGTCTCACTGTATCTTTGACAGATATTAGCTGACAGAGCAGAGAGAAAGAGCTAGGATTGTCTCTGTCCTTTCAATGTTCTGCCAGTGTTTGTTCAGAATCTGAGAGACAGATTTAACCCAGCAGGGAATCAATTACATCTAAACCAATATGGATCAGAGACCGTTAGTGATTTGTATTCTCTCTTTTTCACCATGTGTCTCCCTAAAGAACAAAATTAGTTATTGTCTGTATAGGGATGGGTACTTTTGTATGAGTCTCCATCCAGTGGGTGCAGTGGCCTGCTGTGTGACACATCTGACACTGGTGGTGGGCTTCTTGTGGGAGGAAGATGAGGGAATGTGTATGGTAAGTAAAAGTGGCAAAGCAGTTTATGTAAGTCAGAGCATAATATGGTGTGTCTGATGTCAGGATGACATCATAAACACCCTTTTTCTTTTCCCACAAACACTTTGACTGACCACACAAACATAACTCTGAGTCATACTGCAGCTTGATAATGTAGATCAATATAAAAATCTTTATGACCTGGAATGACAGGCAGCCTTTAAATCTATTTAAACCCTACTTATCACCTTGAAACTATCATTCATTTACAAGTGTTGTATTTAAATGGCATTGCATTCTCTAAAAAGGTCCTCACTCTAAAGTTTGACGAACTTTCAAATATTTAAAAGATGGCACCTTTTCTTTCAAGAAGCACTGCATTCAAGCCAAATCTCAGGGTTACTTCTTTCTTCACACTTTTACGCAAAGCACAGATGGAGAAGTGTTTGCTGATTTTCAACAACAAAAGGCACAAAACCTAAAAGAGGTTTACGTAACCCATCTCTGATTCATAAGGGTCCTTGAGTATGTTACAGAGAGTAGGAATGAATGTCATGCCTTATGAAAAAGTAAAGCTACAGAACATAAAAGAGTCTGAAACAAAAGTTGAATATCAAAGAGTTTGGATAAATAAAAATAGTTTAAAAGTTTAATAGTTGCTGCAGCCTTCATGTGAGGAAAAAAAATAAATTACAGTAAATTGCAGGCAGAGTTAAATGTCATGACTTGAGGTAGTTTTCTGACCCACATGCTGAATTCAGACTCGGACTATAATAAAGATTAATGAGCGTTTAACAGAAATGGATTTCCGGAAAAAATTTAAATCTGTGAATCAGGAACAATCAGGTATCTAAAGAGGTGAGAGATGGGGCTTGAATTTCCAGAAGATGATTGATTGGCAAGTGAGTGCTGTCACTTACTGGCCATGCCAGTGTGTTATGAGTGTGAATTAAAATGGAGGTGGTTAGGTCTAGAGGAGTGGGCGACTGTGCAGGGAGATTGATCCCAAAAGCTTTGACCGAATGAGGCAGTAGTGTTGAAAAGCAGGCAGGATGATAGAACCTAGAGCAGATGAGCAGCAGAGGACAGCTGTAGGAGTGGAACACAGAACTCAGGTGAATCTTTGGGAAGTCAAAGGAACCTGGCATGCAAGCTGTCAAAAACTGCCCTGGGAAACAAGGAGGCTTCTAAGTCACAAGAGGGGCTAAGAATCAAAGTTACTCATAAAGATGCAGCAATAGGGCTTAAAGCTACTGGTGAGGTTAACAGCCAGGCATTGAGTGACTGTCTGCCAGTTCCTTAAAAAGGACTTAAAAAGAAACACAGTCGCTCACACAAAATCAAACAACATACACCCTTATAAAGCCAGACTACTTATTATTTCAATTCAAGCTAGTTATTTTTCTAACTATTATAATTCCTTGTCAAAAAAGGAAAATGTTTCGTTAATCACAAATCGATGTCATAAAAGATGCAATTTTTAGTAACCTCTATATCTTTGGGTGCTTAAGTGGTAGGACACAAATACATTATTGTCAGCAGACAAACAGCTGAAGGTGACTTTTAAATGAACAGAATAGAAGAGAATAGAATAATTCCTTATTGTCCCAAGTAGGAGAAATTCAGCTGTAACAGCAGCAAAGTAACACCAAAAGCATTAGATTCACACACAAAAAAAACAGAAATAAAAATAATAAGTGTGTTGGGAGCCTGGTGTGAGTTATTTTGAGTGGGTCTGTTTTTCAGGAGATCTTTGCAGGTGAACACAAAACCTGCTGCAGCCTGCACACCTGAGACCAGTCACCTGATAAGGCTGCAAGGTGTTGAATTAAATAATTATCATAAGTAATTCAATGCATGTTCAAGCAGAGACAAAATGGAGCCAATTTCCAGTTTAACATTTATTTTGAACAGATTAACAAATTGCAGTTTTACAGAGGAATTTTGCCCCCGTCAGTTCCTCTGTGGTCCAGATTTAAAGAAATCTGAACAATTAACTGATCTTCATTTCACAGCTTTATAGACAACCGGGCCTCTAGGCGTTTCTAATCTCTCCAATCAGAACATTTTCATACAGTGTCTTAGCTCTTATTGGCTGTCAGAAAATTATACAGTCATATGGGTGAGACGTTTTTTCTTAAAAGCTCATTCTGAATTTATGGTTTTATGGCAACACCCCAACTCTACAGACATCCTGTTTTTTACAGCTTGCAATAAAACTCACCCCAGAGTTTTATGACTTAAAAGCTTACCTGCATAAACAATAGTGTCAGACCCATTTTTACAACCATGCAAACTATATAAACAGTCTTTTACCTTCTGAATAATAAAAGTTTAAACCTTATGCAGAATTACACCACAAAGGGTATTTAGGACCACTGTTAATTTTACCAAACTAGTAGTCTTATGTACCTGCAACCTCCTATTGTAAATTCTTGAATTAAAGCCTATAGCCAGCTTACCTGTTCTTTCCTCATGCCTTCAGATTGATGGCTCTTCCATATTTCCCTGTCAAACCCACCTATGCTGCTTCCTCCTGGATCATCTCTGTTTCACGATTGCCTCTCATTGCTCCCCGCCAGTCACCTTCTGCCTGTCTGCCCTCTGTCAAACTTCTCGTCCTCGGATCTCGAGACCCACTCCGCCTGTTCTATTCTGGAACTCACCCCTGGATTCACAACAAGTCTGCTCAGAACAATCCAGCCATTTCTGCTCTGTGAGCCTTACCCATGCTTTTTCTTCAGTATTCATATAACCACCTCCTGTTACCAACTGTCTATTCTCTCCAGACACAGTTGAACACGATTCCCAGAGAAGCTCTCCCGCATTTGTAAGTGTGTGTGTGTGTGTGTGCTTTAAAAAGCAAATTTACAAGAGGTTAAAAAACTTTGCAAACCGGTGTGCAAATAACACTAGCAGAAATGCTATTTAAAGCGAATAAACCGTGCAAATTACAGAAGAAATGTAGACATTGAGTTTGTATGGAGCAGTTCTGGTTATAGCGTCCTAACAGCTGTGGGGAGGAAGGACCTTTGACAATATTCCTTCATGGACTTGGGCTGCAGCAGTTTGTCACTGAAGGAGCTCTCTAGATTACCAATTGCTTGATGCATGGGGTAGAAGACATTGTCCACCAGTTTTATTTTGGCCAGAGTTTTTCTGTCTCCCATCAACTGCACTGGGTTGAGGGGCCACCCTAGAACAGAGCTGGGCCCTCGTTTATCAACTGTAGTTACGCACAGATCCATGCGTATGTTGTGCGTAGGAACAATTCTACGCATTGTGTGGTATTTATTAATTTGTGCTTGTGCGTATAACTATTCCTAAATATAAGTACAGTTCTCATTGTTCGTACACACAGCATCTATTTTTAGAACACTGAACACTGAAGCAGTTTTACCTTGACAGAATATTTCTCTCTTCTGATTATCGCCTTCACCAAAGAGCGCACGTTGGCATTTGTCTGTCTTTTAGCAAAAATTACTCAAAAGGTAATGCACAGATTAGTAATACATTTTCAGAAAATGTTAGAAATTTGCCAAGAAATGCATTATTTGTTTGGAGTTGTTTCGGCCTTTTAACTTTCAAAACCAAAATACTCTAATAAAAGACCGGTGGTGGCGACAGGTTTGCTTAAGCACAATCTTCAAACTTGATTACTATGAAAATTATACTCTGTTTTATTCTTACAATAATACAGCTAAAAAAATCAGTCCAGAGGTATTTGCATCTTTGACTAAATGAAAGTTAACTGAAAACTAACTCATCAAGTCCAAATAGTGGTCAAAAAATAATTTACAAAACCCTCTTGTCTCAACTGACAATTGGCAAACAGAAAACATCTCCACTACCCCTACTTGCGTGCTATTAATCTAGTTGATTAGTGGGAGGGTCCAAAAGTTTACTTTTCACAAATATTTTTGAAAGCAAAATTTAAAAATGTAAACAGCAAACTAAAAATCTATTCTATCTTAATATTTTAAAGAAAAACAACAATGAATAGAACTTAATATTTACAAGAACTCGCCAAAAGAAATAACCACAAAAGGGCGTGATCATGCATGGAGATGACTGGCAATCTGCGCTCTCCATGCGAAGACCCACCCCTCACCACCCGTTTATTTAATTATTCGTCACACCAAGCGCTTCATCTTAATTGGATGCTGTTACACCTTTGATTAAATTGTTTGCAAACTTTACCATGACAACTAAATGCTACAGAAGAGGATTAAGCCCCCTGAAGAAAAAAATATATATTTCTGATTTTAATCTCAGAATTCTGACTTTTTTTTTCTTAATGAACACCAGCTTGGGAGCATGCAGCTTCAGTGATAGAGTGGAGATGTGCAGCGGGAAAAATGACTTGCAGGTCTAAAGCAGAGCGGTTACAACTATCTGTTAGCATGTTTCTTAGCGTTCACTATTTGTATTTCACATCACATCACATTTGGCTAGCATAGCACAACCACTGTTTTATGTAACTAGAGAGCCTTCAAACAGAAGAACGGTGAAATTAAATGCAATAAACCCTTGCAGATTCAGCAATAAATAATAGTCAGTCAGAATTCTGAGAAAAAAGTCAAAATTCTGAGATTAAAGTCAGAAATATATATTTTTTCTTCAGCGGCCCTGATCCTCTTCCGTAAAATGGTCCAGCTTATCAGTGAAGCAGATTGTCCTTTTTTCATTGCGTGCTGATGGTAACACATGCGGTGTCTCCAAGTACGAATGGCCACACAAGTGTCAAATATGATGATTGGAGCCCACTTTGTATTAGATGTGATCCAGCTGTGTGCTAAGGGATGTTTTATTGTTCTCAGTAGGATATCCAAAAATTTTTTTCCTTTATTTCCAAAAGGAAGATCTGCATTGTCCCAACCGCATTTAATGCCTCTGTCACTTTCTCCCAGGCGTTTTCCCAGGAGTTATTTTTTTGGTTGTTTTTTTTTTGTTTCCTCTGAGCTGATAGAACCAAACTGCAATGTTCAGGAATAATTTAACTTATTTAATTGGTTCAAAGAAGTTAAGAATTTCCACAGAAGTTAATATCAGCAAATAAAAATATTTTTATGTCTGCCATGCAGCAGAAATATAAAGGCTGCGTGCTGGCTGGTAGCAGAATTGCGCTGCTCTGGGTGGCTGCATGTCTCCAGTCCCATGTTGTTATCTTTAGCTTATTGTCAGAACCAATGAGGATACACATAACTTTTATAATTTGGTCCAAAATTTATTCAGCTGCACACAACACCAACTCTTGTTGCTGTGCAAAAGTCACGAAGAGCCACTTTAGGAAACAAGAAGAAAAGCAAGTGTTGAGATTGATTGCACAGTCCCCACCGAGTATTGTTCACAACACCTTTGAGTCAGTCAGTGATGTTAATACTGAATGAGCAGCACAGTAAAGAAATACACAGAAGATCTTTCCACAGTGAGACTGCACTTCTAACAAAATTTGATAAAATATAATCGAGAAAGTATATCTAGAAGAACTCAAAGCAAAAATTGGTCACACTGGTACCATCTGCCTTAATTTAACAAATAAGTAATAACAATAAAATCATACATTTTATCTTGGGCATAGCTTTTAAGTCTTGCTTTGAAAAGAACATTTCCAAATGTACCCCTGTCAGCAAAACAAGAGAATTAACTGAACTCAATACAGAAAGTCAATATCACTGGCATTTTGCAGGTTAGATCTGACTTATGCCTCCCACACAAGCTTAGTCCACCACTATTACGATTGCTTCAGACTGGGGAAAGTTTTACAAAACAAAATAATTATATTCTAAGGCAAAGCTGGCCAACATGGGAAATGCACAATTTGAAAGCTGTGAAAACTACATCTTACACTGCAGTGATAGTGATATTCACTGAGTACCTTTAACGAGTGGGCTGAAGCCTATCGATTATTTTAATAGATTTTTGTCAGGTACTCTCCTTCAAAGCAAATTAAACTAAAAAAACTAAATTATCATGGAATACTATGCAAGTTCCAGAAAAGTTCCTGGTATGTTCCATGAAAGTTATATATATATATAATGAAAAATATGGTCGGTATTTATAATGTTTCATAAAATACCATGTACGTTCCATTATCAGCTATGTTCTAAGAAAGTATCTGGTAAGTTGTATGAGAGTATCAAGAAAGTAGCCTTAGGCGGTTTCAATTAGGATTATGTAGTGCCATTAAATACTTGACTTTAATAAAAAACTAATGGTGCGTTCACACCGCCCCAAACGTCAGCGTCAGTTGCGGCAAGATTACATGTAAAGTCTATGGTTGAGTCCTTCAGAGGTCCGTCAGAGTCTCTGCAGTGCGTTGGCTCCGTCAACTTTTCAAGCATTACCTGCATTTCAGGCTGCAATGTGGCAAACGTAAGCAACGCAGAAGTTCAGCTAACTGAACGTTAAATGGACTTGATGCACTTGACGCAGTGCGCCAATCAATCAGAACATATCACTGTAGTGACATGGCCCGATGTCGATGATGTCAAACCAATCAAGATACACTGTGTTTAAAACATCTGATAAATATAAGCCTGTCCACGTGCTTTACAAGCTTCAGCTTAAAAATATATATATGTCAAACTATATGGGAGCACTGCTTGAGACAAAGTGTGCGATCTGAATACACCATAAGAGTTCTTTTCCAGATTGCTTGAAGTTACAGAAGATAGAAAGCTTTTATATGTGCTTCTTTATATATTCAACTCTTCCTCTTCTCTTGTGACCACATTATCAAAAAATGAAACAGTGTCCTATCAGAAATGCATTTATTTTTCTGTCTGCCTTCTCTTTTATACGTGCTAGTGCTACCTTCAACTTTCTCAGTGCTATCCTTAAATAAAATACCTTGTAGCCTCTGATGAGCAGAGTCAAAAAGCCCCAGACCTAACAATCCACATACGGCAGAAAAAAAGTAAACTGTAACAAAGATTATTTACCTGAGTGCAGACAATCTTTTGCTTATAAGCAGCAGATGACCATGCATGAAGCTTAGTAAAAAAGACACCAGGGGTTAAGATATAATGTGACACAAAGCAGCAAGTACCCACATAATCCTATTTTGTTGAGAGGAGATAATCCTGTGTTGGCTGAGTGTCAAGGGAGTACAGATAAAAAGAAATGCTTTCAACTTATTTTTCAGTGATTTAGGCCATCTTATTTCATAGAAGAGAAAAATAGAATAGAATAATATAATTTCATTACCCTTTGCACAGGCACCAGATAGTGAAGGTACATATGAATTCCTCGTGCGTTCTCTCAGAGTCAGCCCCGGTATGATACATCATAAAGAAGCATTTTGCAGCGGTGAAGCCCAAGCAGCTTTCAGCTCAGGTAGCTTTCAGTTGCTCTAGCAGCCTAGTCTCTTTTCCTCGCTTTTGATAGCGTCTACTTTAGGGTTGAGAAGATGGCTCAGCGTCCAGCTCTGCGGCTTACACCAGGCACATCCATTCGGCCGGTGTTACGGATTAACGTGTTTTTGTGTTAACTGGTTTTCAGCTTCTGTTAGCATTGGTGGTTGCTAATAGATACCACATATGTTATTGTGCCTAAGGACGGTGTTTAGCTGCCCTCATCAATGCCGTTTTGTTTACACAGAATGAAAATGAATAATCCGATGATCAGTTATGATGGCAATCTATAGTCTTCAAGTTGTTTAAAAAAAAAAAGCTCAGCAATGTTTTTCTTCCAGGTCAGTCGTCTTTAATGAAAGCTAGGCAAAAGAAGCACTGCCCAACACGAAGTTTCCTTTCAGCACTGCAATAAACCGTTCCTACCTGTCTCATTTCATTCCCAGTTAACACGTCTGCAAGACAATCAGATATTACCAAAACTAATTAATGGTAACACTTTACAATAAGGTACACAAAATTGTGCTTCGTCTTAGGTAGACCCCATTACCTGCAGTCATTTCATGCAGGTAATGACTAATGAACCAGGGACTAAATGGTAATAGTACTTACTGGCAAAAACACCCACCCGTCTTATTCAGGGACTGACTACCTAGTATATAACTACTGATGAATCAGGGACTAATGGGTAGTTAACCCGTACTTACCAGTACATTCGCCAGTCTTACTCAGGGATAAATGCCTGTTGACTCTCTTTTGTGAACTTCAACAAGGATGCAAGTCTTTGCATCCTTTTTGAAGTTTACATGAAATTCTACAGGCATTACATTAACCCCCAATTCATTCCTCATCTGTTTCTAAGACACCTAACCATTAGTCACAATAAGACTGGTGGGTGTTTTTGTCAGTGAGTACTGGCTAACTAACCATTTGTCCCTGGTTCATTACCTCCTAAGTTGTTCCCCAGTAAGGAAGATAATTTTGTGTACCTTAATGGCAAAGGGTTAACAAATAAATAAATGAAAGCATTGTCCTTCGGCACAGTAACACCTGTGGTAGCTATTAGCAACCACCATCATTAACGGAAGTTGGAAACCAGTAAACGCAAAAACACATTAATCTGTAACAGCGGTATGAATCAAAGGTTAAGCTTTCTCCAGAGGTTAAGCTCTGGCAACTTTCAGCTTGGGAACAGTTTTTTTTCCGAGCGTCTCCTATTCAGTTTTTTTTTTCTTTTCAGTTTTTTTTTCTTCCCGATAGGGTCTTCTTTGGTTTCTTTGGTGGACCTGCCATGGCTCAAGTCTCAAAACTGTGGTTTTGATTATATCATTAGGTAGCACGTAGTGTACTGCCATGAAGTGAAATTTAGTCAGTACATCTGGAGAAGCAGTCAGTGAGTGAAAATTTCTATAGGACCTTTCCATGTAGTGACAGCTACAAAAAATGAACAACAAAAATGGTGTTGCATCACATAAACGTTTCATGTAAAAGTTATGGAGTGTGTCTTTAATGTCCTGTGCCACTAGCCTGACAGTGGCTGGGAAGAAGCTGTTGTAGAAACGGGACCTGTGAGTTTTGATTGTCACAGGCCTCCGATGCCTTAGGTTGTAGCCTGACTCCCCCAACCAATTTATTTCAGTTTATTTATATAGCACTGATTCACAACAGATGTCATCTCAAGGTACTTCACAAGAAAAGTATTTTCAATACAATCATCAATCAATCAATTAAAGTCATTTATAAAGCGCTTTTCCAACTACGTAGCTTCTCAAAGTGCTTTAAAGATTACAATAAGCCCACAAACCCCACGTTTCCCAAACCCAAAATAAAAACCTCATTGCAACTATAAACACAAATAACGAAATCCTCTCAGCAGTCCTTCATACTGAGTAGGCATGTGGCAAAAGTGGAGAGGAAAAACTTCCCTGCCATATACAGTATACCAATCCATTCATGTAAAAAACAACTACTACTAGCAAAAAAATCCACTGTGGATTCATTCTGCTTCCTGAGTACCACCATCACCCAGGAGCTCAAGTGGAAGCCCACCATCACCTCCATCATTAAGAAGGCTCAGCAGAGGATATACTTCCTGAGGCAGCTGAAGGAATGTAACCTATCAACACGGACAATGATGCAGTTCTACACTGCAATAATCGAGTCACTCCTCACCTCTTCCACCACAGTGTGGTACGCTGGAACTACCATTGAGGACAAACAGACTGATTTGTGTTGTGCGCGTAGCTGAGAAGGTGACTGGCTGCAGACTCTCATCTCCACAAGACCTGTACACCTCTAGGACACTGGAGCATGCAGGTCGGATCACGGCTGACCCTTCTCACCCTGGATACAGACTGTTTGACTTGCTCCGCTCAGGCAGGAGGCTCCGGTCCATTCAGACCAGAACCTCTCACCAGCTACAGCCAGCTACTTTCCCTAAGCTGTTAGACTCATAAACAATAACCTTAAGACTGTTGCTACCAACTGCTTGTTTCTCAATCACATGACCCTGTGTTGTGTTTTCTGCATCTCTCTATTTTGTTTTGCACTGATCATCACCAGCACTCATGTATATATCATTCTGTTTATAACATTTTACTTTTATTTATTGCATACTTCAAAGCGTTTGTCTTATTGTCTGTTTGCACAAAGTACCATAGCAATTTCCTAATGTTGTAAATCTGTTAAAAATTTGGCAAATAAAACCTTTCTGATGCCAATATAGAAAAAAAAACACTGGATATTAAAAATGTTTTACTTGTCAGTCCTTATTATGTAATATTGTTATAATATTATTACCATTTCTATTTCACTCTTTTAAAGAATATAGACCGTTAGAGATCAGGGTATAAAACAGAACATCTGGTACTTAAACTGGGATAGAGGTTTGAGTGCTAAGCAAAGCATGGAGATTCCTCTTTTTCAATTTTACTGTTTAATACAAAATGAAGTATTTCACAACAATTAGTCAGAATAAACAATCTATAATTTAGTGTAGAGTAATCCTCTCCAGATATATGTAAACGTCTAAAACTTATAGAACACAATATACATTTGATCTAAGTTTGTGCAAATATCAGGGTTTTGAAATGGCTCTTTGCCTCATTGGTGTTGTGTTTAATTTTTTTATGATTCGTAGAATTACCCAGTGGTAATTTCAGGGGTCGATAAAAAATGCAACATACATACCCTAAACCCCTAACACCACATTTTTAGGATTTATAAAGAATAAAAGGGTGAAAATGTAGCCTACCTTAACAGAATAAAGTAAGGCAGCATTTCAAGTCTATGTATCAGTAGAAGATGTGTAAGGTTTAAAACAGTCATATCTTGACTCTAGATCTCTATTTAGAAATTATTACATTTTAAAATAACTTCCATATTTTATGAGCTTACCATTTCTATTTAGTTGTTAAGTCTTCAATATCCATAGACAGTACCAGTTCATTTCCTGTAACGTGTACTAACGTTAATATGAATGAAAACAGATTTTATAAGATATTTTTTACGTTAACATTTAAAAATCACTGCATGATAACTATGTTTTGTTGCTTCTTTTTAATTGACCTTCATTTTGCAGCACTAGATCATTTTGGTTGCCATGGTTAACTCCATGGCAACAGAAACGCCCCATATCAGCTGGCTTAAGTCTATGCAGCATATTCAGGCACCTTTCGTTGACTGTTTATAAATTACTGATTTGGAGTTACCTGAGCACATTTCTACAGAGGGTGTGATTTAGAAAGCTGAACATGTGTGCAGCTGTGCATTCAAAGTTTATAGATTGGAAAATGTCCTTGCGTATGTAATAATTTTTTGCTGAGATAAAGTAAGGTTTTAGTTAGGATTCTACACAAAGGTTCACAAATGAGTTCCCTGGTCCCTTTAGTTTTGTTTCAGTCTGCTTGATGATAATTTAAATTGAATTGTTCTTTTCCACAGTCCACCTGATTCTGATGTTTTGATAATAGAATATGATTATGGCAACTTGATTTCAGTTTGGCCTGTGTGTAAATGTGAATGGGGGGGGGCTGTTGCTTATCTCCAGCGGTCATAGTGCAAGAGGCACGTAACACCATGGACAGGTTGCCAGTCCATCAAAGTGCATATAGTGTGACATAGAGATACACAACCATACACACGCTCATACCTGTGTGCAATTTAGATAATTAACTTGACAGTTAATGTTTTTGGACTGTGGGAGGAAGCCAGAGTAACCAATGCATGCACAGGGAGAACATTAAAACATGCAGCAAGACCCCAAGCCAGGACTTGAACTGCAGACCTTCCTGCTGCAAGGCAATAGTTTTACCAACTGAGCCACTGTGCAGCCTTTAATATCCATTGATATTAATGTTGCTTAAAATGTTTAGTGGTGTGAATAAGCCAGCACCACAATTAGTAATTAAATCAAGACATGGCTTATGTTTAGTGCTACTCGTTTTATCTCCATCAACAATGATTCCATGGATGCTGCCCTGGAATTGGAGGCAAAAGTTCACTCTGAATAGGCCTCCAGTTGCTCACAAGGGATGATACAGTTAGATTTATACCTTCCTATCAATTGTTGCTCATTTTTGATGAGCACATGTCCCAGTGGATCAAAACTTAAAGTTACTCTTAAATCAGCTGGATACTTTCATAATGACCACACTCATGAATCAAACAGTTTTACATAATTGAGAATTAACTAATTTGAGAATCTGCTTGGCACCTTAAAGCAGCTGTTAGTTGTCATTACAGAGCTTTTATTATATATGTATATTATAATTATATTGAAGTCATTGCTAAAATGCATAATTGGGGTGACACTTAATTATGTCAGAATGAAGAGGACCACTCATCTTCTTTGGGGGAAAAATTACAATATTACAAATAAACCACTTAACACCACAGGAGATCCCTGATATTAGTCATCACTGAGCTCGATTCTCTTAGGATGATTTAAAACAATGTGCTATCGTTTCAATGAAAAATATTTTTAACTTCCTAAATGTTGAGAATTTGTTGAATGGCATAAATTCTAAAGAGTCATTTAGGCATGACTCAACCAGTATACTCAGTGAAATGGGGTAAAAAAGGACAATATTTATCATTCCCCCTCACCAGACCAGTGTTTAATTCAAGGATCACTATTCATTAATTTAATTACTCGCTGGCCAAATGGGCCGACCCATCTGAGGTGCCCTCAGCGTTTCCTAATATAGAGCATTGAGGGTCGTGTGGATTCAGCTCATTTGTTGTATTTTCTCAGTGGCTCCCAGAGTCCTCTCAGCCCCTGACACAATCTCACCTCATTAACATTTTAGGTGACGAGGATGTCATGGTCATAATTAACTATTCATGAGGCCGGCTTATAGCTATATTAACATTTTACAACCAATAAATCACCTCCTCTAATCTGCTGTGTGTATCTGGGTGCACAAGCTAGTATCTCCATGAATGTGGGAGGCATTGTGTGTGAGTTTGTGTGAGTGGGTGTGCATTATTTGTGTACATCCACAACAGCCAACAATCTCTCGCCCTTTGTCTCTAAGCCCGTCTCTGTGTCTGCATCTAACCATGACATTTGTTTGAACTTTCTCTTAATCTTGTCTTCTGATCATGTCATTAGAGGAAAACATGTTGATTATTATTTTTCTTTGTCAGATAAACTTGGAAACCAAAAATACAAAACCAATCTCTAGGATAATTTAGTGAATTTATTTTAATAATATAAAATGACTAATCATGATATGTGACAGATAATTGTTGAATGGTTATGTTTTTATTTTCATTTATACTAATGAGCAATAAAAAGTGACGGTGCCAATGATTCTTTTTTTGTTCTTTTTTTGTGTCAATTCCTTCCAAAATTTGGCAAACATTAAAAAGGGTCTGGTTGCCTTGCAGTGTCAGGCTTAATTTGCTCTTCAGAGGGGAATGCTAGCTATTATTTCTGCCACGTAAATGACTTTCTGGAATCACCGACCATATCCAGTTGAAGCATTTAAGTGATAAGTAAACAAAGATGATGGTTGAAGCCTGAGAAAGGACAACAACAATCACAAAACCAGTAATTACTGCCTCTGGGTCAGTTTACATTTTGCCTTATCTCAATTTCTCATCTACTTTTTATCTGTCGTTTCCTCTCCACTTTCATTCTGTACTAGCTAGCAACCATTTTGTAGCACTGTACTTCATTGGGAATTGATTCATGTTTTTCTGTTGCAAAGAATTATAGTGTATTTATGCAATAATGTCTAGTGTACTTCCTAAAATACATAGCCAGTTAAGTAAAGCTACGTTGTGCACTTGGGTACACTTTGGCTTATGGACCAATCTGGCCAGAGTAAGGCAAGTAGATGGAGCACTGGTGGGGATGTGGATGGGCTGTCTGCTGTTGTGGGCCAGTATGTAGACTGTCGTTGGATCTCTGCACACCATGGGCTAAAATGGGCTTGCCTTTTTACCTCTGTGTTGGATGGAATACATAAGTGTTGTTGTAGAATGGTAGTTGCAGTTTTCATGTGGGTTAGTTTGTCTTTGTGGGGGTTTTGGGGTGGAATTGGACCTGTTGGTTGCCAGTAGGCAATTCTTCTTGGTCATTTTGCCTTATTTGCATACTCTGAATTTGTCTGCAGACTATAGCTGTAGCTCCTGGTGTTGGTAACCACATCCACAGCTTGGGAAATACAAACTGACTGATAGTTACTACATAACATCTTGCTCCTAGGCCTGGTCCAAGACACGATGAGCAAACTCTGGTGGGTACAAGTTGACTTGTGTTCGGTACAAACAATTATGGTGTTTGAGATCCTTCAAAGGCCTAGTGGTTACAAATTGACCAATGATCTCTACAAAACGTCTTGGTGTAAACTAGTAGACCTGGGCATGGTGTTTGAGACGTTTATGTGACCTGGTAGGTACAAATTGAATAATGGTCAGAAGAAACACCTTGCTGCATATTCGTGGGCCTGATACTGGCTCTGGTCAGGCTTTGCACCCACATGAACACTTTGCTAGGTACAAACTAAGGCTACGTCCACACTAAGCCGATAAAGTTATATGGGGAGTTAGACGCCTAATGCTATCCACTCAACACGAGCATTTACGCCCCGTTTAAGGTCCCATGATTGCGCAATCCCATACCGACCTGTGCAAATACAGGGCATGCGCGAAAAGACGCACGAAAAAAGCGTATAATCTACGTGAAGTCAGCGCCTACATAATATACAAGAAGCTCTACAGCATAGTACATA
Source organism: Apricaphanius iberus (assembly GCA_028564705.1). Lineage (NCBI taxonomy): Eukaryota > Metazoa > Chordata > Actinopteri > Cyprinodontiformes > Aphaniidae > Apricaphanius > Apricaphanius iberus. The sequence continues at coordinate 522,320 of JAPXFQ010002340.1, forward strand.
TCTGCTTGTCCCGTTAACCGAAGAGAACAATAGCTGCTCAGAAGAAGAGAGAGTTTTTGGTGTGGACAGACGACAAGATCGATTTATTACTCTTCGCTGTTGTCTTTGTCTGTAGTGTCGTATTGTTATTGACGCAGCATTCATTGACGCCACTTCCTTTCATTATCCGGGGAAGCTGTCCACACTAGCTCGTTTAGCCATTGAATTAAGATTTACACGGCTCTCTTACCCGGCTAATAGTTATCCGGCCGCAGACCTTAAACGACGGCGGGTTAGTGTGGACGATAGGGGGGTGTAGACTAAATAATTATACGTTTAAGGCATTACCTGGCTTAGTGTGGACGTGGCCTAAATCATGGTAAGCATAAAATGTATGAGAGTTTGGCTCAGTTTCATACCAGTAGCTGTTCAGTATGAAGCAATTAACACTAAAAGGTTTTCCAAAGGGGTAAATTAGTCCCCAACTGTGAAAACAAAACAAAAGAGGGAGAATATAAAAAAGTGCTACTGATCTTTTCTCAGGGAAGGTAGGACACAGATAATATGAAAGGTATAACACAACTTGAGTTATAACTCTGCAATGATATTGGAAAGCAGTGTGGTAAAAAGGATTTTCTTAGGTAAAACAATTTCCGGATTTCCTGCAATAAGCACACCTTTAAAAACAAACTCCTCAGAGTGGGTGAAACGGTCAGCGGTGGTGGAGGAGTTCTCTGCTACATCATTGTTCTATAAATTGTGTTTGTGTGTTCTTAGGAAGGATGATATAGATTCAAGCATCTTCTCCTTCCAGGTTTTATTACAAATATTTAAAATTCTAGTCAGATACAAAGAGCTTTACAGTGAGCATATAAAGTAGAAAGGATGACCGAAACAATTCTGTCTCAATGCTCAGAGACAAAGGAGAGAAAAATGAGTGTATGACTTCAGTACCTTTAGGCAACCCCTTAACCCCACATTGAAAAGCACCCATGTGTGCAGCATGTGCAGGCCTATGACCTCCTACTGAGTCACTTGGTCAAAGTGAAGCACAACAGGGTATGAAGTACATGTTAACATGTTGTTACTTCCTGCCAGATCAAAAAGATCCCTTCAGCCGTATCCACTCTCACCATAGGTTTCGGGTAAGTATTATGAAATAAATGGATATGTAGTGTTGAGAAGCATCAGTGCCCAACAAGTCTGCAGGATATCTACATGTTCCAATTACCTCTGCTTGAAAGTTAACGTCAATTAAGACTATGCTTTCACTGAACATATGCGAGGACATGGGGTGGAAACAGAGAACAAAAGTGGTCCCTTGAAAAGAAAAATCTACTTTGTGTTGTCTCAACATCAGCAACGCCCATGTTCTCAAGGTAAGCTAGCCCATTTAAGATAAAAGATCAAGGTCACAGCTGTGATGAATTTAAAGGAATCAAAATGAGACGGTATACTTGCAAAATGCATGTCTCGGTGACAAATGCTTAGGATGCTGCAAGGGATTTTCCTCAGCTTCTGCTCAGACCTCTCCAATTCCAATCAGTCCCCCTGACTTCTCCAAAGTCGAAAAATAAGACATTGATCCAAGTGAGGGGGGAGGTAGAAATGTCCTAAGGATTTATGAGTGAAACCATGCTGAGATCTTTTTTCCCCTTAATGAAAAATATACCTTGGTATTTTCCTTCACTTGTGACTCATCTAGCTTCATGCTCCCCATGAATGTCAGGGCAAGTGTGAAGTTAAGGACTATTTTTAACTGGAATAGAAGACAGGTGTCATAGAGCTTGATAAAGTCAAAACAAGAGATTTTGTAAATCTATCAACATTTTAGTCTGAGAAAGAAAAGTTATCTTTTGTGACGACAGGTTGAGAATACTAATTTATAAGAGCAGGAAAACCAGGATATGTCTTAATCGTATTTACTCTTATCCCAGTGTAATCCTCAGGAATATGTGCAGAAAGGTGAACTCAGAGCTCATACTGGAGATCACTGGCATTAGCAGAGTAAGGAATTGAAAACTTGAAATATAGCCGTCATAGTGCCTCAGCAATGAAATGTCCTGCTCTCAGTAAAGCTCTACAATAATGAAGCTCAGAGTAAAATTGGCTTTTTTTTCTGCTGCTCTGCTGCCCTCTTCTGGTGTTTAAATTAACGTAATATTCAACTGAATCCCATGAATGAAAAAATGAAGACACTTTAACAAATTAAATAAGCCTTTTAGTAACCTTAATAAAATTTTTAATGCAACTGAATTGGAAATATGAATGATTAATTGCTTTGTTACTCATTCGTTTCCACTGATGTAGCAAAGCTGAATCCAAGCAATCGCTGCTGTTCTTCTACATAGTGTTTCCCAGCATCTATTGCTTCCCTGACCTGTTGCTGGCTGTTTGATGAAACAGTCCAGTGTTATTCTGGGAATAGCTGTCTCTTCACTGACAACAGTTCAGTAAAAAAAAAAACATTTTCGGAGGTAAAAGGTTTTCTGGGGTGGGAAAGAGTTGCATCCATTTCTGCTGCTGTCCAACATCCCTTCTGAGTCTCAGCAAACACTGACTTTATCTACAGTCCTTCTCAATGTACCCTGGTTGTAGATGTTCCTTACATTCTCCAAGTACTGTCAGTCTGTTTTTTTCTTTTATTCTTACCTGATAAAAAAAAACATCTCTCTGCTTATACATTGCCTTGCTAAAGCTTTCATACCCTTTTAACATTTTGTCATACTGCAACATCAAACATCCTTTTATTTTGTAGGGATTTCATGTGATAAGGCAGCAAAAAGTAGTGTTTACATATAAAGAGTTAAGCAATTAAAATACCTGCAGTGCGCATTTGTTTTCAGACCACAGAGTCCAAACTTTGTAGAGCTATCTTTGGCTGAATTTACATTTAGAAGTTGCTTGAGTGATGGATACCACCTGTGACATTTTTGCTCATTAATCTTTGGGATTTTTTTTTTCTTTTTTAGTTTACAATTACTAAACTTAAATTGAGCACCTCTGAATCATTCAACAGTAGCTCTGGTTATATGTGTAACAATTATTTATACACTGGAGGCACAACCTTCTCCCTTGTCCAAAATATAGCATTGTTCTGCATTAAGCTCCATCTATCTACACATACTCTGTGACAAGCTTCTCTGACCATGCTAGAGTAAAGCAACCTCACAGCATGATGCTGCCACCACAATGTGAACATTTAGTGTAAATTTCACATGCACATCTCCACAGCACTAGGGATGGGTATTGTTTAGGTTTTATCCGATACCGGTGCCAAACTGGTACTTTTGAAACGGTGCCTAAAGAATGTTAAACATACAAACATGGTTCAAATACCCTCTTATTTTTTATTTTTATTTTTAGTAGGTCTGTCAAACAATAAAAATCTTTAATCTAATTAATCACAGTAGCTGTGAATCAATCACCATTGCTAAATATGACCCCAAAAAATACTAACTAGAAATTTCTGTGTAAATAAAGGAACAAATCTAGATGCAGTTGCTCTTTAAAAAACAATAAATAGGAGAAATCAGTTCACTTTTTTTTTTTACTCCACAGTCACATTCATAATTTATTTGTGGTCCCATATGAATAATAACAAATAGAGGCAGAACTAAGCAAAATATATGAATAAACATAACATTTGGCATTCTGTGATAAATATCACATAAATAAAGTCTAATATAGACTTAGTAATCAAATGTCACATTTGATCATTTTCCAAAAGTAAACAGCAGATTCTCCAGTTCAACACAACAGGAAATAAACGCAGATGGATACAGCTACTTCCGCTAATATTTTAGCACGAATTTAAGTCCGAAAACATCACCTTAACTGAATAATTTCGTATTATTAACGCAGCGGTATCTCACTATGAAATGTACTGAAACTATACAGTGAGCCAACATGCATAAATATACAAAAATACGAAGCATTTAAACTTTAACTGCACTGCACGCACAGCAAACATTGAAACAGCGGACCGATAATTCCCACAGACAATTTATAAACTTATATCACCACAAAGCCAATACGCCAATAATAATATACTCCCATGTCATTTAGGACCACAAACACATGCTGCTGCACAACTATCCACAACAATCCGTAGTTTGGCTGGTTAGGAGGGAGAGCTGATGTGGTGCGGGCTGAATTATAAACAGAGCGCTGTTTTTGGTATGTGCTCAATGCGTAAAACAAACACACACACACAAAAGTTAATTCTAGGAATTAATCCACCCGCGTTGGTACGTTAATTTCCACATCCCTTATTTTTAGCAGTTTTTTTGCACAGAGATGTTTACCTTATTGCTCTTGACTGATGGAAAGCCCAAAATCCACAGTGTTTGACATCTCGGGGGGGGGGGGGGGGGGGGGGGGGGGGGGGGGGGCACCGAAATGTGCGTTGCTTTTCGGTTCATGTCGGAGCCGGTGGCCCGTAATGGCAACGGATATTGGTACCCATCCCTACACAGCACAGCTTCCAACATGTCTGCTGTGTTCTCTTCATGGCCTGCGGCAGACATTAAGCAGACCTTATGGCTTTCTTTCACTGTTAGCTTTCTTTTTACTACTACTCTGGATTACACAACTATTAGTTGTTCTTTTAAAAAAAATCCCTCTAACACATGTGAGGTCCCCCAGGGCTCCATCCTGGGACCCGTCCTGTTCAATATTTATATGCTCTCACTAACCAAGATTATAGCAGCCAATCAGATAAGTTACCATAACTATGACACACAGCTATACATTACATTGTCACCATGGTGACTTTGATTCTATCCAGACCTTAAATGAATGCATTGAACAAACCAATGACTGGATGTCCCATAACTTTCTCCAGCTAAACAGAAACAAAACAGAAGTAATTATTTTTGGACCTAAGGAGGAACGATCAAGAGTCAGCACACAGCTTCAGCTAATACAACTAAAAACGACTCATCAGGGCCGTAATCTAGGTGTAACAATGGACTCAGACCTGAACCTCCAGGGTCACATAAAGGCAATAACAAGGTAAACATTCTGTCAACTGAAGAACATTTCTAGGATTAAAGGACTAATGTCACAGAAGGACCGTGAAAAACTGATCCATGCGTTTATCGTTAGTCGGATTGATTACTGCAACAGTGTCCTCACAGGTCTACCTAAAAAAGCAATCAGACAAGTGCAGCTGATCCAGAATGCTGCTGTCCGTCTTCTCACTAGAACTAGGAAAGTAGAACACATCACCCCAGTTCTTAAGTCCTTACACTGGCTCCCTATAGCCCAGAGAATAGACTTTAAAATACTCCTACTAGTTTATAAATCACTGAACGGTTTAGCACCAAAGTATGATGGAGATGTGCTGTCACTATACCAACCCAGCAGACCACTCAGGTCCTCCAACTCGAGCTTACTTAACATTCCTAAAATTAGAACTAAAGAAGGAGAGGCAGGTTTCAGCTTCTATGCTCCACAAATATGGAAAAAAACTTCTAGAAGAATGCAAAAATGCTGAATCATTAGGCTCTTTTAAATCAAAGATTAAAACTCTACTATTCAGAGCTAAATTGCGCTTTCTGATCACTATTTGATTCTCGTGGTTTAACTTTTATTCTTATTTTTTATTTCATTTTTAAAGGATTGTGTTTTATTTGTTTAATCTATACTAATTGCATAAAGTTGTTCCTTACATCATCTTTTTCTTATTGATTGATTGTGTCTATCTGTTAAATCTATATGTTTGTGTTTTTCTAATCATGCTTTTGTAATCATGTATTTGGTATCATTATCACTGAATCATGTAAAGCACCTTGAATTGCCTTGTATTGAAAGTGTGTTATATAAATAAAATTGCTTTGCCTTGCCTCAAGTAGGGGATCTCTGCAACTCCCACAGAGTTACAGTAGCCCTCTTGTTTGCTTTTAAGACAAAAACTCTTACTCCTACATGCCGTTTTAGGTGGACAGCCATGTCTTGATAGGTTTGCACTCATGTTTTTGCATTTTAAACTGATTAAAATGTGCTCTGTGAGCTATCCAAAGCTGTGTTTTATATATATATATATATATATATATATATATATATATATATATATATATATATATATATATATATATATATAACCTAATCTTCCTTTAAACCTCTCTGCAACTTTATCTTTGAGTTGCCTGGTGAGACACTTGGTTTTCATTATGCTATTTGTTCTGCCAGTGTTTTCTAACAAACCTCTGGGACCTTCACAGAACAGCTGGTGGATTAGAAATACAAATTATTAGGGATGCCGAAACCATTCTTATGTACTGTATCAGTTTTGGTTAAAGTTAACCAATACCATGAAACGATACTTAAAATATGGAAACTGCAATAATTTTATAGAAAAAGTTTCACTTGAAATTTTACTTTTGCTGATATTTTTTATTAATATTTTATTTTTTTCTAATTCACCATCATTTGTTGTAACAAACAGAGAAGAAAAATAAAACCTGTCTTCCAAATTAATTGCATTTTTGTGTGTGGTAGAAGTATTGGCATTGGTACTTGGAATCAGCAAGTACTCATATCGAAGTATTGGTATCGTATCGGTTTGAAAAAGGGGTATTATTGCATCCCTACAAATGATTGGTACATTGAATTATATTTGGGATAGTCAGAGTAAAGGTAGTTGAATGCTATTTCATGCCACACTTTTCAGATTATTTTAACACCTTCACCTTCCGCTTCACAGTTATGCAATCAAGTAATAAGTAAGTAAACTGGCGTTAAAATACAATGTAGTTCAAGTAATTTTGATGTTACTAAAAGTGAACATGTTTAAGGGTAGGAATACTTCTGCAAGGCACTGTACCCTTTTCACAAAAACAGTTTCACAGCGTCACAGTGTCTGTGGAAGCTCACACTTTGGGACAGTGATTAAACACTGGCAGTGTAGTGTCCCAAGTGCTGTGAGCTGCAGCTCTTGTATAACACCTTTCCCCCTCAGTGCAAGTTAAGAAATCTGCAAATTGCCAAACTTACTTTAAAAAAAAATATTACAAAACTTACTAGGAAGGAGGCAAACAGAATGTAAATTACTACTGTTATCCCTGGCTATGAATATCATTAGTACCAGCAGTACACACACCCCCTTTCAACTCCCAAACACATTACCATGTTATTCATCAGTGAGGTGTGAGTTATTGGCTGATAACTGTCTCCGAGGTGGCAGCATTCAAGGTGTCCCCTAAAATAATCAGCTCACGTTTTAGGGAGACTTAAAAGAATAATTTGATTAAAGGCAAGCAAAGTATTAAGTGTCGGATAAATCTGGGTGTTTCTTTGGAGGAGGGTGTAGTCCCTGAACGTCACTCCCACTGAGTTGTAGTGGCTGCAGACTTCTCCAAAGTTCACTTTTTAGAGTTCAGCTACAGAGCCAATGCAACTTTAGGATTTGGCCGCGTCGGCCACAATGATAGTAGGGCAGCGTCTAGTTTATTTTTAAGTAACAATGCTTCTATTAGGACGTTTGTTAAATACGAAAAGCAGACACCGAGAAATGGACTGGCGGTGGACTGTTTTTACCCTGATCCTAAACGTTCACTTTAGCTACGGGTCCCCGTCTTATTATGACTTATTCCAGGGGTCTGCACACACTGGACCGGTCCACAGACACAGAAATAGGTGAGTTATGTGTTTTTTTTTCCTTCTCCTTTGCTTTTAAGACGAATATTTTAAACTACATAGTTTATGTAAAGAAAAAAAAGGAAAAGATCGCATTTTTTTATGCGTAGCTCCAAGCAATTGAACATACTGTAAGCTCCAAACTTCTGACTGACCCCATGTCAGTGAAGATTTTTCTTCCTCTTACGGTCATTTTCAGACGTCTGGCTTTAACTGCTGTTTAAAGACTAAATGTGGCTCCACTGTTTAAAGAAAAGTGATAAGGGTTAGATAAACGCTGGAATGCCGCAGATTACTCCTGTATCTAATCTGCAAGAGAGTAGGCTATCCAAATTAGAATAAAGAACACATTTATTGAAAATAACATTCATTGCAAATAACCGGGGGACTCTTTTAGTAGAAATACCTTAGACATATGAAACTAATTATGCTCCTTTCTGTCTGTGTTATGCGGATTTAAACAGTATCTCTGACTTTTTCATAACTCCATCCACAGGAATTGGTGCGCCTATGTGGTGCAAAGGAACGTGAGCTGCGTCGTGCAGGGGAATGGGGAGAGCTTCCAGGAGCCTGTGGTGGCCCCCTGCCCGGCCTACCAGCCCAACTGCCAGCAACAAGTGATGTGAGCATCCAGGGAGCAGAAGTGGGGGTTGATAGTAGATCATTATCATTTTTAGACTATTAAGGAACATTGAAAGCAAAATGTTTGTTTGATAATACACTAGAGAAAGAGATGTTCACAATTGTTCAGTAAAAAAAAGAACAACTAAACTAGTTGATAGAACTTAACATGGAAGACAACCCAAAAAACAAGACATCCCAAAAAAAAAACAACAACTAAGAATGCAAAGAGACACACGGGGCTTCAGGGTCTGGCTTTTGCAGGTATGGGCAACTTGCAGAGTCACAAGTTAGACTTTCTTTATATAATATTTAAACAGAACAAAAAGTAATTTACTTAATGACTGTCATAGGATATACTGGATTATGGGCGTCTGGTTAAGTTGGAGAGCAAAAGATAATGGAGCAAAATTCCCATGGTTGTCAGGGGGCATATGTACACACAAACCCCCCCACCACCCCCCAGTAATAATGAATTTGTTGGAAAGAAAAAAAAAATAGCTATAAGAATTTTGGCTCTTTAATGTTGACTAAAGCTATTACACTACTGACTGATTTTAACAATATTGGACATCATAATGTTACCCTATTACCATATCTTATTTCATCCTGTAGAAGAGGAAAAGTGAAGTCTGACCTGGCGATTATCATGGTGACCTTGTGAAGTTCAAATCAGAGGTTTTGGATGAATGAATAGACTCCTCCTAATCTCTTCTCCAATCAAATCAACTGGGTCACACTTTTATGACCCAGTGTTAAGTAACAAACCAGCTACTGTCCCAATGGCATCAAGCCAGCATTCAGGTTAAAGAAAACAACCAACATTTTTCTGTTTGTTGTAATATTTAAAGCTATGCTTCGTATCTTGCTATTTGCCTTCGGTTCATGCATCATGGGCTTACATTTTTCCATACTGTTTTTAAGTCTCGAAAACATATTTGTCAGCAAATGTTTCACAACCACCAATGTATCGATTCAGGATTTCCCCATGATGACATATTCCAGTATCTGATAGTGGCTGTGATGAAAAAACAAAAAATACTTTTCTCATATTTTTAGTTAGACTCAAAATTGTTTATATATTTTTTTGCACTATCAAGGGACTTCTTTCATTTTCATAAATACAAATCCTAATTCCTATTTTATACACAATTATTAAAAAAATAAGAGTTCAAATGAACAATACTGATTTTAAAGGCAAGAGCTTTATTACATATAAATCATTAAATACCACTGTTCATGATTAATCTCTACCAGTAAACACAAGCAATAGTTGGAATGATATTTTGATAGATCCTGTGTCACTAGTTAATTATATTATGTTTTGTGAATCATTTTCTGTTCAAAGCACATGCAGTCTGCGGTTTAGCTTAGTGGTCCACTTACACAAAGAGATGCAAGGAGGCCCTGTGATGTGGAAATGTTTCCTGGAAGCTGATCGCTTTTAAGGCGTTGGGCACGCAAGTGTCTGCACAAAACAGCTTGAGAGATTTAATTTATCTTCAGCTGAAATTAGATGGTAGTCTTCACTGTTGATTAGGGATAACCCATTAAATTAGTTTGTCCCACAGGTTTCTTTTTTATGTGTTGCTGTTACCTAGACAATTGTTATGTGTGAGTTACAGTGGGGAAAAGATTAAGATTTATTTTTTCAAACATCATTTTTCCAGATGTTCTTACTTGACATGACCCCAGCCTGCAAGGAAGTGATATCATCCACTTACTTGGGAACATTTACTTGGTCTGGAAAATTTAGTTTTTCATCAAACACTTAATGGAAGGGAACACACAGGAGATAAAGGTTTCTTGTAAAAACAATAACAGAAACAGCTCCTATGATTTGAATTGTAAAATAACCCTAACATGGGTAGCATTTTTCTTTGTACTCGGAAGTCTAAATTTTCAGCTGGAAATACATCAAGGATGCCCCCCTGAAGTCAGGATTTTGACTGGAAAAGTTGGAGGTCGAAACCTCCTGTTATTCAGTGGCCAATAGCCACACATGTAAACTGGATTGAAAGTTCTAGGCATGCTCAATTTATTAGTTGTTTAGATAAAGGTGTATTACATTTAACAAGTGTCACTAAACCTATATAAGGTTCAGTTGTAAAATTTAGTTTTGGACGTATAAAATGGAGTGAAATACATTATAATCTAAATCTCACAATTTTTTCCGTCTGTCAACTAGAATTTGGGTCTTAGTCCCAGTTCCTAGCTTCAACAAATAGACTTGACTTTTTCTCTACAAAAAGAGAAAGAGCAGCTACCTTTGTTTTGATGTTAACGTTTCAAAACGCAAAACATGTTTATGATTTTCTTTCATATTACAGATACCAGTCACGGTTTAGACCTACATACAAGATTGCCTTCAAAACGGTCACACAGTTAGAGTGGAAATGTTGTCCTGAATACCAAGGTCCTAACTGTAAGGACTTAAAGCCAACCACAGATCGGCAAACTGCGCAGGGAGCGTCGTCTTACCTTCCACCAAATCCTGGATACTCACCCAGACATACACAGAGTGAGAAATTTATCTTTTGCTCTATCTTGAAAAATAAAACTCTAAAAATACATTTATATGGTTGTTTTAATAGTGAGGACACACAAAGATACATGTTCTGTTTGATAATATTGTTATAACATGTTGGATGATTATAGGGGCTGAGAGGCGGGAGACTCCACATTATGAGACTCAACATGGCGTCACAGATAAGGTGCGTTTTCTCGAAGGTGAAGTTCACCGTCTCTCCCAGACCATCTTGGATCTTCAGTCCACTATAACAGGATTAACTACCAACCTCCGCACAGACTTGCAGGATGACACAAAAAAGATGCTGGTGACACTGCTGAACAACATGCGTCCTCCAGAAGCTAGCAACAATGCAGAGGAGACCCCAGTGGTGATAGACGGGCATCAGGCTACCAGGGGAGGGATTGGTGGAGAAAAAGCGCTCGAGAAAATTGAAGCTCGTTTAGATGACATTGATAATGCCCTGAGAAACAAGGATGAAGCCTTAGAAGACTTAAGGGGAATCACAGTTGGTCATGAGGGGCAGATACGTGTCCTAATGGATGCCTCTCAGTCTCAGACTCCAGCCATAGCTGAGTTTGAAGGTATGCAAACTTATATTGATGGAAAAATTGAAAAACTGAAGAAGGAGCTGGATGATAATGTGGAAGAAAAAATGGCCAAATTACAGAATGTTTGTGATGACAAGATCTTGACGGTGCAAAAAACTTGTGAAGACGGCCGTGACCAAGTCCAACTTAAAATTACCAAGCTTTTGGAGAGCAAAGAGGCTGATCTCAGAAAAGAGATCCGAACAATACGGTTGGACATGGCAGCCTCAGATGGACCTGTGCAGACTACAAGACAAGCAGAACCATCTGAAGAGAAGAAGGATCACAGTGACCATAAAGACATATGGCGTGAAATTGATCGCATAGCAGAGGCTCACCGAATCCTCAATGTTCGTTTTGACAACGAACTAGATAATTTAAATTCCCTTCAGGAAATTGGTGATTTAGGTCTACTGATTCAAGAGCTGGAGGCACGTGTGAATATTACCGAACAAAATGCAGAAACTCATTGCTTCTATATTGAAGAAAAATTAACGCAAACAATTGCAAATGAAGTGGAAGCACTCCGGCAATTGCTGGATCAGCGTCTGATCAACACTGAGGTCCAGTTCACAAATATCCTGGTGGAAATGAGCAACAACACCGTCCCAAGAGTGTCTGACAGCTCATCGGTTGCTCTCCAGGCAGAGGTCAACAATAACAAGCTCCTTCTCCAGGGATTGAAAGAGAAGGTTAAGGCTGTTGAAGAGTTGTGCTCTGCCGGATGTTCAGGCTCTAAAATTACAACTGCTCAAGGCAGAACTATGCTCCCATCTAGTCGAGAAGAAAACATTATGAAGGACCTGAATCGGTACAGGAATGATTTGGATGTTCTTCACACAAATGTTAGTTCCAACACAGAGAAGCTCAAACAGTTGGAGAACCTTTTTCAAAGTCAGTCAGTCAGAAATGAGAGACAAGAAAAGGCATTAGAGAATTTCCAAATGGGGCTGATTAATCTGCAAGATAATGTGCTCAGTTTGGCTGGTGCTGTTACTGGGTTAACTGACTCCATGAGTAAATCCAACCAGGACATCCAACGAATAAGCTCAACATGCTGCAGTGCCGAGGTTACTGGTCCTGGAAGTCCATTACAGCCCAACTTCGCTTCTGTTGATGACACCAGCCGTCAGATACAAAACCTGAAGAACAGACTTGATGCGCTTAGTGCTCAGGTGTCTTCTGAACTGAACAATTGCAGGCAGAACACACAAGGTGTTTCTGATGGGATCTCAGCTATAGGTGGACGTGTAAGTCATCTCGAAAAGATTTGTGGACGATTGGATGGAGTTTCTGTTAACATCAAAGAGCTGAAAGATGGGTTGGAGAGACATGTTGGGGGCCTGCAGAACTGCGTCCAAAGGATGAATGTAACCTGTGGAAATAATGGTGCAGACATCGCAATGCTGTCAAATGCCTTACGGAAGCTCCAGGCACAGATGTCCACAATAACCAAACATGTTTTGAAAGATGTTGCTGCCAAAGAGCCAGGTGAGTTGATTCTTTAATGGTATCACTGGTATATTTTTGTAATTAATTATGAAGAAAGCCCAGCATACTCAATTTAATTTTAATTTCAGTGCCACTTAAATTTGCTTTATGAAAGGTTATTAAGTTGGTGCATTAGATTAATATTATTTTAATGACGTATCAATAGTCTGTTGGTTGGTTGAGTTATATAAATTTTTTAAATACTGCTAAAGTGTAACTCTAACTATGGTTTAGGTGGAGCTGCACATTAGAGTTGCCTGGAATCTTTCTGTATAAAGTTTGCATAGCTATACATTAAATACTGATGGTATACATTAGGTTAGGTTAGGCTAAATGGCACTTAGGCATAAGTGTGTGCATGCATGGTTATTTGCAGCTTTGTTTTCATGCTGTTTTGTTTATTAAAGAGCATTGTCATGTTGTCATAACAAAAGTTTCTATTGCATAAAAGAAGGATCACCAATTAAATAACTGGTATTCTGAGATTGAGTACATGAAGCTTATGTTGTTGTGTTATTTATTGCAGTCCATTAACTACTTAGAAAGCAGGACTTTAGTATCCTTCTGAAGGAGGTCTGACCTCAATCATGTTGAAAATATATAAACTATGCTTTAAAGCCTTGTCCCTGCAAGCAGACAAACCAATTTAGAAAAGCTTTACCGTTTCTGATTAGAAGAGTGGTTAAATATGCAGCCAGAAATAGGCCATGTTGTTTCTCTGCAACTTGCTACATAACAGTTATCAGACTATTAGTGGAGATGTTCAAGTCTGTATATAATTTGGATCATTTATAGAATATAAAAAAAACTAGTAAATATGAGTATGGATTTACATATTAGCCTTTAATCTCTTGTTCTGGCACTGTTGCACTATATAGGCTATGCGTTGATAACAAGATTCCTCCTGGATATTAATATCCACATTTTTATTTCGAAAATACATCCAACAGCTGTATTAATAGAGTCATTTGGGAACTCAATGACTGAGGTGACCATGTACAGAGAAAAAAAGTTATTGCTAACTCATCAAGACCTAAAAGTATATTAACCTACTAGTGGAAGGTGAACATTTTTACACCGTGTATATTTGCCTCATTAGGTAGTGGAGTTATGCTGACAGGTTGTGATGACAGTAATTGATTTAAGATTATGGCACATTTTGTCACTGGAACAAACGTTAACTTCATAGTTCACAGTAAACGCCCTCATTAGTTCAGTCCAGCCTGAAATTAATTAAACAAAACAAACTGTTTTATCTAGAATAGCAGCTTTTTTTCAGCTTCCTCCTTCACTTCCAGTGCAATGCAATTTAAGTTTATTAAGTGTGATTAACATCTGTGTAAACACAAATATTTCCTCGAGATAATCCTCCATGTAATGCATTCAGCTTTGCTTGGTTTAAATGCAGCATTGGAGAGGAAATGATTGATCTCGTGAAGGACTGCAGGGTATTTCCCATAGTGGGAGGGCAGGAGTTCATTGGGCCTCCTGTGTTTGCCTTGACTGTGTCATTCAATATGTCCTGACAGCATAAAGCATAAGGTAGACTTCCTGTGACTTGTGTTAGGTTGAATTCATTTGTTTTATTATAGGAAAAGAGGCATAATAAATAGAAGGATGTAGTTTGAACTTTTTCTTTATTGATTTTCCCTTCTGCTACAGTCTGAGTGCATAAACAGACCGCTTTATCCTGGCTATCTCTTCTATGAAATGTTGGAAATAGTTGCCAACATTCCTTTTTTTCCACCATGATAAAGCTTTTTCACTCATACCACAGTACTTCAGACCTCAACCTCAGTTCCTATTCCTTCAGTACATACAAACATATGTTAAACCTCCCTTATTGCTCTTGTTCTCTAAACACATGAACACATACAGAGATTCCCGTAGCGTGCATGGAATCTGGACTTCATTAAGAGCCGTGACTCACTCGCTGCTGAAGTCAGTCTTAAGAGAATGAGGAACAGCATGGCTCCACACCCAGGACCAGATGCTTGAACTACCCTGAGATGTGATGTCACATCTGGGGCCCCTATCGATGGTGCCTCCCTTTATTACACCATCGTCCAAAACAATAACTTGTTGGAGGGCTGAGGGAACGAAGTGTGGCAGATGGATGATTTGTTGTGGTGTGAAGATAGGCATAAGCATGAAGGAGGTTTATATTTCTCTTTAGTTTTTGCCAGATACAGATGGCTTCTAGGAGCTGTTTGATTTTATAATATATTTAGCTTTCTAAGATATTTGATCCAAACTCCACATTTTTGTCTCTGATTAGCTATGAGAGGTCAAACAAAAGCAGCTCTGTCTAGGTCATATTCCTAATATGGTAACAGTGCCCGGCAAAATTATTCAAAACCCCTAGAACATGTTCACCATTTGTCTTAGGGAACAAACAAAAATAAAGCATGTTGGTACTTAGACTACATGAAATATTGTATGATGTTAAAGTGGAAGGAAAATGATACATAGTTTTTTTTAAAACATTGCAGGTTTGTCTGCAATAAGATAAGTCTGTTAAGTATTTGTATTCAGACCCCTTTCCTATGGTATTCCTAAATAAATTCACTGCAACCAACTGCTTTATTAGTAAATATCTTTAATTTTAGTGTAAAAACAGCTGTCCTATGCAGGCCTTTGAGGTTTCTTTGCGTGTGTAACTGAGCAAACTGTCCTATGAAGAAGACCAACGGACATTAAAATATTTTGAATCCTCTAAATTGATTTTTTTTTCTCTCCCCTGCTCAGCGCAATTGGTTAAAACTAAGATTAAAGCTGAATGTTTGCATTTTGACACAGCATAACCTAGTTTACACCGCAGGAGTGGACTATCCTAAATTAGCCGAACGATTGGTAAACAAGAGGCTCATAGCAAGCTCTGCTCTGTCTGAATGTAGAAAACCTTTGACCTCTCGAGCTGTAAGATAAATTACCAGCAGCTTTCTGTTAACTTGTTGCTTGGTAACTGGTTGTGGCCAAGAAATATTCCAGCACACAACTGCTTGTAATATTCCTAACTGTCATTGAAAATATATTTTTACACAGTGTTAACGAACACAGCACTACATTTGAATTATTTAACTGTGAAGCTGCTGAGTGGAAATATATGTGCCTATTTATGGAACACATGTTATAAAATATTATAAAACATTGTGATTTCTACATTGTGTGGATAATAAAGTGAATTTTTTATCGATGATTATCGTAAGTGGACAATAACACAACAATCAACACCCCCCCATTTAATTTAGCTTTATTGGTATACTGCCCTGCCCTAGTAGGGGCTAAAAACAAAGATTATGCTATTGTAGAAAAAAAAGAAGCGCAGCAACCTAAAGCAAATTGTTTTGACAGATATTGCAACAGAGAAAAGGAGCTAAAGAAGCATCAAAAACAAGTACTTAAATATTTGCTGCAATTTTTGGCCTCATTGGCGACAAAAACAATGACACTTTCCACTTTTGCAGGTCTGTCCTCTTGTCACTTAAGCTGCTCATGCACATTTGCAATTTGAGCTGGGTGAGTGTAAACGTAAGACAAATGCAACACTGTAACCTCAAATGATTTGTGAAGAATGTCAATAAATCCTCTTTGTTGTACTTACAACTGTAACAGATTTTTTTCCCAATCTTTTGTTTTCAACCTCAAGTTTTTAGGCAAATGTTTGGCTGTCACGCAGCTTCTGTTGAGAAGTAGGCATTTTTTCAGCCTCTCATGCACACCCCGATTTTTATAAAGGACAGAACCAATTACAGTGGAATGCACGTCAAAATAAGCCCCTATCATTTATTGTTTAACAGCCCACACTGGCTGCATCTGGACAGCAGAAGGCGCTTCACTCTGTTACGCCCAGTGATCCTTTTCTAACCTCAAGTGTTGACACTTCTGTTAAAACAAACAAAAACGTTAAGATTACTAATCTCTCCAGACTCTGCAGACATTTTGCTCTAAACCACAACACAGCTAAGTAGTGTATATACACCAGCGATGCCTGTTTATGCATATTCTACACATACCAAATGTGGAAGCCCCGCTTCCAAGTAATTAAGCAGGTGACTGCAAGCTTTCTACCAGACCACATACTATAACCAGCTAATTAACCAAGTAATATATTATCCTCCCAGTGTTTATCTGAAAAGATTTGAGGAACAAAATGTATTATATTGTGCACAACAAAAACAATTTAGCAGGCATTTACACTAGACATTTGCTTTAGTATCTTCAAAATAACATTTAAATGATGCTATTCACAACTGTTGAAATCAATGATACATTTATTTAGCTGTTGGATTCACTGTTGTTTTATTGTAAATTTTTAGAAAGATTTTAGGTTAATACCATGTCACTGTGAAACAGGTATTTTTATTCAGGGATATAACATGAAAATCATACTTAACTGCATTAATGCTATTATTGTCATTTTGACAGCAATCTGATGTTTAACAAAATGAAAACCATTTTCCAAACTTGTGCACAATGTTTAAGATAATTGTGGAGTATCAGGGCATAATATTAGTTATCGTGACAGCTAACCTCTGGCAGTATTTCTTAACATACCTAAGAAAATAAAACACAAGTCCCTTAAGTGTAATTACTGTATCAGTTTCTTGTTCAAAGTTCTGTAACCCCAAATCCCACAAAAAGCCAGAGATGTGATGTATGGTTCAAGACTTAGTGGTTTCTCCAAGTTTGAAAAGGACAAAGTTTGAAGAGAGATAAAATATCCACAAAATCTTCCAGCTCTCAGGGTGTGGTGTTGGTTTCCTCTCAGTATTTGAGCTCATATTCTCCACTCGATCATATGAAGACCCCGAGGAGGCTGAGAACAGATGAAGCGTTGTAATACATAACTAAAAGATTAACTAGAATAGCCTTGCCCCAGCACAGTGTGACTGCTGAATGGAATTGTGTGACCTAAGTTGCAAAATGTTGGCACTGCTGCAGCTGCTTAGTTCTGCCTGGACAACTTGAGGCGATTTTGTTTCTCTTCTATGGGGTTTAACAGAAGAGATTCTTCTGAATAATATCATTTAATTCTGCTGCATTTTGTTACATTAAAACCTCACAAATCAATTGGATCATGAATTTCGGAATTGGGATGATAGGAATTTTACACAGTTAAGCTTAATTCTTTATCATGAGGTGAAAAAAAAATGATACGATTTTAGCTTCTTTTTTTCAAAATCACAAGAAAAAGTAGAGGTTAGTTCTTAAACCACCTACTTGTTGATAGTTTGAACCACCATTTGCTCTAATTACCGCTGTGGATCTTTTGAGGTAATGTTTCTACCAATATTGTACATCTGGAGATACAAATCTTTGCTTGTTTTTCCTTGTTGAATCTCAGTCATATTAGACAGAGCGCATCTCTGAATATTAGAATATTTGGAACAATTCTCAATTCGGTATTAAGAGTGTTTTTTGATATAAACCGTTCCACTATAGCTCTGGTTACATGTTTAGGGCCGTTGTCCTCCCAGAAAGTGAATTATTGCCCTGGTCTTAAGTCTTGCAGCACCTCCTAACATTTTTTTTCCGGAATTGTGCAGTATTTTGGTGAGAAATTTTTTTTTTCTTCCACATGTAGTGTCTTGGATGTTGGGAGTATATGGGCTGTAGATAAATGCATTACACACTTTGGAGGCATTATCAAAACATGAAAAAAATTTTTTTCCTTCACTTAACAAATAGTGTCTTGATACTGGTATATCACAAAGTCACAATAAAATATACATAGGTTTTTGTCAGTAACATTTGTTTGCAAGATAATAAAGAGTTTTTTTAGTTACATACTTTTTCAAAACACAGTAAATATTTTTAACATTATGGTTATTCTAAAATAATCTGAAGCATTTTGATGAGCAGTATATTAAAGTATATTGCTATGGATTCTAGTAAGTTATTATAGTTTAACAAAGCTTGTGCAATATTGACAAATCAGCCTTTTTGTACTCGTTTGATCCTTGATCAGCTTTATTTTAAAGCACTTAACTCTTTCTTTGAGTCTCTGTTTACTGTCTCACCACAATCTTTTTCTGAACTGTTTTTCCTTTCAATTTGTCCTTCGAGCCAGAGGACTTCTCTTTCTCCTCTCCCTCCACTCTGTCCTGTAAGTGTATATTGACAGAAGAGTCCATCAGACCCCCCCCCCCACCACCACCACCAAAAAACAAAAGCAGGGATAAAATAAAGGCTTTGATTTCATGGATCAATGCTTGGCAATTGATCACTCTTGCTTTTTATTGGCTCGACAGGCAAGAAGATTATTTGTCTGCTGTGATGAGGAAGTACAAGAAGTGTGAGACATAAAAGGCTCTTTGAAGTCAAAGGGTGTCAGTTGGGAAAGAATATAATTTTCTATTCGACAACCCCCCTATGACATATACACACATGTCCTGTATATATTTAGGCATTACCAGAATTTTGATGAGCTTTTTGACACCAAGCGTTTCCCTGGTGAGATATCTAATGCAGGGAGGTAAGGTGTTTCCATTTGTGACCCAGGAGCCCATCTGGAAGTCTTCAGAGGAGATATGCACACACACTATAGGGTGAGAAAGTACACGATTAAAGCCTGCTGTCATCAGTGACATTGCTGGAAAACTAGGGTGGAGGTTGAAATTACGCACAGCAAGAAATAAGAATCAGAAATAGAAAAATGTAATCCAGACTGTGAGTGATGCCCTATTGTATGTCAGTAGGTACCACGCCCTGTGCTTTGCCCCAAACAACCCTTGAGACCATTTTCCATTGCATGATAAGCCTGTCTAATGCAATACTCGTTGTTGCTTTCATGCAGTCCTGCACACTCACAAGCTGTCACCTAATTCTGAGGAGGCACAAGTGATGAAACCATTCATCTCCCCCTGCCGAGTCTCACCCCTGAAAGTTAACATCTGGTTCTGGGGATGTTTTTTCGATGCGTTTGAAACTGTTGAGCCTGTGTGAGTTTATTTATTTATTTTTTTTACTTTGTGGTTGCCCCCTCAGCGAGAAAAAAACAGGCTGAGAGCTCATGGGAAATATGCACTCTGGCAGTTGGTATTCTGAAGGAGACACTGGGAGGAAATGAAGAAGAGATTTCTGATTATCTCAGTGCAACATGATTGCTGAGCTTAATTTATTTCTGATTATACATGTGGCTTCTAAGTAGTTTGTGGTAACATTTGTGGGAAGAGGGGAGAATTTTGTTGGTGGTTGATGATTTTTCATTTGGTAATAACAGGCAAGGGAAGGCAGCTTTGTTTGTATAGCGCACTTTCAACAACAAGGCAATTCAAGGTGCTTTTGGTGATTAGTTGATAAAATAAAAGCATCAATAGGCATACAGTAACAGCATGAAACAAAACTTCAGAAACAAATTATGTGTCACATTTAAACACAAGATATTCTAGCTATTATTGATCAATAACTCAAAGACTGCTCTAAATATGAGTTTTTGGCCTTGATTTAAAGAAACTCAGTGTCTCAGCAGCTTTGCAGTGGTCTGGATGTTTGTTGAAGATAAGGAGAGCATTGTAACTGAAAGCTGCTTTTCCATCATTGGTTCTAATTCTGGGGATGATTAGTAGACTAGAGTTGGAAGACCTGAGTGGTCTGGAGGATTGGTATAGTGACAGCAGCTCTTCATCATACGTTGATGCTAGGCCTTTCAATGATTATAGACTAGTGGAATTATTTTGAAGTCTGATTTCTGAGCTAAAGGGAGCCAGTGTAAAACTTCAGACCTGGGATGATATGTTTTACTTTCTTGGTTCCACTAAGGACGCGAGCAGCAGCATTCTGGATAAGCTGTAGCTGTCTGATTGACTTATTAGGCAGACCTGTGAGGATGCTGTTGCAGTAATCAATACCGCTAAAGATAAACACATGCAGGAGTTTTTCGAGGTCCCGTTGTGACAATAGTTCTTTAATCCTATAATCACCTGTTATCACCTGTTCTTCAGGTGATAGAAGGGTGACAATTCATTTACTGTATTCACTGATTCTGGTTCTACCAAAGTCTGTATCTATGCAGATGTCATTGATTATATTTTGAACAGTGTAAGTTCACCATGAACCAACATGAGAAGAACCAGTTGGATGAACTGAATGTGAGCATCAAAAACTTACAGTAAGACTAAGGAGACATTTATAATGCCCCAAACTACAAATTTGAGTCTGTTTGTAGAGCACAAGTTCCTGACAAAACAAAGACACACTCTGTGAAATTCAAAACTGATTTGAAGCTAATCTGAAGCCAGATGGTTAGATAAACAGAACCACCTGGGAACTATTTGGAAAAGGCTCTATATGTTCTACAAATATAGTGTATCAAATCAAGATTTAATTTATTTAAATTTGTGTGGTGGAGAATGTTTCTAAATTTGAAATATTTGCCCAGACCAGATGGATTAAAAGCTTTCATCTTTAATAATGCACTTTATTATTTCTCATATAAGACATTCACTAAGGATGCTACAGACTTTAGAAGCCCCTGTTGTTGACTGTCGTTATACATAACTGCTGTAAAACAACTATTTTCAGTTGTTAATTCTTTGTTTGGTTTAATGAAATTTGTTGATTATACATTTTTCCCAAATCTCATACAGATACCTGTGCAGATCATTTATTTAAAGTATCTTCTGTGTAAGTATAAATGTATGTAAAGGAAAAAGTAGGGCTTAGTCAATGGTGCTAAGTGGGGCTCATGTTCTGTGTGGTGGCCAGTTAAGCTTGGTTTCTTGTCCAAACCTGTATTTTGTAGTTCCAGTTATAAAACATGTTGGTTGATAAATGGTCATCTCCATTGATTTAGTATATTTATATACCAACCAAACACAATGTTATATTACTAATTAAATCAGTCATGACATTAAGAACTAACACAGGAATTGTCAATCATGCCAGTAATTGTAGTACAAGTTCATTTGATAAAATGTTATAAATTCTCATCATTCTTTTTTTTCCAATTAGTAAATGGCTCACATTAATATTTGGCTCTGTCTAAAATAATTCAACTATGAGATAATGTTAATGAAATGAAAGATTATCTTAATTTGAGACGTTTTACATGTTTAAAAGAGGTGTCAATAAGTGTGCAAGCAGACGCTTTGGATACAGTAAGTTTTAGGAGTGGGTGTTTGTTAGTTGAGAATGCTACAATGCATGGAAGTAATTATTGATTAGATTTGAATATTGCATTTTTGGGATCCATCTCAACATCTTGCGCTCCTTAACATGTCAAGTGACCCAGAGTGGTGGGACACACTGAGCTGGTAGAAGGCTCAGATGTCAGAAAGTTCAGTTATCATAAAGTGACAATTTGCTTGAGTAATTTGACTGTCGAAGAAAGAATCTAAATGTTATAGTAATTTCTTTCACTTACTGACAGCTTTAAAGAGGTCACATCTTACCTTTTCTGGATTTAACCTTCTGTAAGTATAATCACCTTTGGAAATACCTTAGACGTTTTGTCTAAAGTATTACATATACTAACTTCCAAGACCTCAGTGCGGCTAATTTCAAGTAAAGAATTGATGTGATTTAAAGAAAAATGACCAAAAATGGCTGTTAGCCTAGGTGGGGTGAACTAATAGCAAAAAACCTCAGAAGTAGCTCATCTAGTCACCATGAATAGAGTGCATTTAAAACTAGTTAGTAGATGAACTATTACATAAAAAATTAGATGTTTACACATATAGACTCAATCTGATTATGAGTTGGTTCTGTTTTGCTTCCTTCTCACAAATGTTTCATGTCATGAAACTACTTTTAACATGAGGCAAAGATAACTTAAGTAAATAATTAAGTAGGTAAAGTTAATTTATAGGGCGCTTTTCACAGACACAGAAGCCACAAAGCAGTGACCAACCTTGGTCACCTAAATTAGTAGTACAACTTAAAAGAAAGATAAATCAACACAAAAAAAATCAAAAGAACACAAAACTAGATCACAGTGAAATCAACGACTCTCCCAGGAGTTCCTAAAAGAACCCAGAATAACATTTAATTCTGCAGACCTCGCTTGCCTCACTTTAGGTCAGTATTCATGGTTTAATAACAACAAGAAGTTCTAATATCAAAACCACTGCTGAGTAAAAAGAACACTAAACCACATCTCACACTTTCTAAAATAAAAAATAAAAATCTTAATGATTTCAAAGACTTTCGGGAAAATATTCTGCTCACTTAGAAGACAAAAGAGGAACTTTTTGAAAGCATGCTGTGTGCACCCCCCCCCCACCCCCCACCCACCCAGGTTTTTCATCATATTGAAAAACCTTCAATGTGATGAAATCAAAACTAATTCTGCAAAGAATAGTGGGCCAAAATGTCTCCATTGGGATTTAAAACGTTAGTTCACAGTTATGGCAAGTCCCTCTTGGCTGCCAAAATTGCCAGCGCTAGTTATTAGATTGAGAGGGAAATTACATTTTCATATGGAGTTACATCAGTTTGGATTGCTTCCTTCCATTAAAATAAAAAAAATAAAAAAAATCTAATTTAGTCAGGTTATTGCTGTCTGGTAAAAGAAATTCAGCTTGATGGTCTAAATGTTTAATTGGACATTTTACAGAAGTGACTATACTGCAGTACGAAAGTACATTTTTTTAGCTACAAAATTAGCTGGTTAGTCTTGAGCTTGTAGAAAATATTGACGTCACATTGCCAGAAAGCAGGGAGCCTTTGGTCATTCATAAGTGGTCAATTCCGGCGTTGCAGAAATATTACTATCAAGGTTGGTGGCAAGAAAGGCACTATATTTTTCTGCATCAGTGCGGCCACAGTGTGTATTTTGAAACTGGCTTGTGTCTTGTTATCAACACGGATGAGGTACTTGCATAAGCTGACTGTCAGATGGTTTCTGTGTGTCAGCAGACATTGCTGATTAACAGCAACATGTGGTTCGATGTAGAAAATGGCCTTTGTGACTCCAGCTAATTCCTAACTTTTTCTCCATGGTGAAGCCTGTGCTAGATTCTGTGTAATGAGAGAATGGATCTTGGCTAATATGTTTAAAATATTTTTTAGATTCACTAAATGACATTAATGTTGCTACATTTAATCAATACAGCTCCCATGGATTCTGCAAAAAGCATCAAATTTCTTTGTTAGTTAAACAGCAATGCAAGGAAAAGTCTGTCTTACCCTAAACTGTTAGAAACAGCTGCCACTGAAGAGATATTCAGATTATTTCTTCTTTAGGACATTTACAGCTCAAAATCACTTCAGAGCACACTTCAGTTATGTCCTTCTTTTCCTTCAGGAGATCTAGACGGCATTGATCCTATCTCCTTCCTCAGATGAATCTCCTTGGTTAGAACTTTTTTCAGTGCCTGCCTCACTTTGCTTTCATTGAGAGTAATGGTGTTACTGAGAGTTGCAGTGATAGGTCGAACTCAGTATGTCAACTAAATAAAAAAAATTCTAAGACGTTTTATAAGACAGAAGACAAGTGATAGATTTTGAAGGCTGGAAAATTTTTGATTTGCATATTACCTCTACATTTGAACTGGTTTGTGTAGGGAGATGCTTTTCATTCTGTGTGCAAGTGAATTTCACATTTTCTACTCTTCTATTCTCCAAGGAATGACACTGAGACCAGATCGCCCCTCTTCTTTGCCTAATACAACTCAGAGCAGAGGCAGAATCAAACAAATCCACATCCCTGTCATCATTCCTCCACCATCCTCCAGCCCCAACCACCCGGCACAAACCAACAGGCACATGATCAGAATCAGTAAACCAAACCAGCACTTGAATCCCCAGCATCCCCGTTCGCCGACGCTGCCTTTAGCTCCTGGGAGGCCTGTGGTGGAAACGGGCCAGGCAGGACCTCCGGGATACATCCGCCGGCTCAATGTACGCAGAGGAGCTGAGGACTCACTAAGCACACCTGTCAGAGGGTTTGCTGGAACACCAGGTGAGCTCTGCTGGCGATTAAAGTTAGTTTTATTGCAACATCACTGTCTTGTTTTTTGTTTTATTTTTTTCAACTGATTATCTTGGGCTGAAAGTTTAGATGCTTTAAACACAGTCTATGAGTGACACCAATTCGGGGAAATATTTTGGGAAATATTTCACCCCCCTGCTGTTAGAGTCCCATTAAGCTGTCACGGCACCAAAGTGATGGGATGTCAGTTTGTACAGAAGGGTCTCCATTTAGATGATGAGGTTGCAACAATACCTGTTGTATTTAAGAGAAGTTTTTCGTTGTCCTCTTTGACAAAAGAAATGACTTAACAGCTTGCACATCAGGACATCAGACTCTGGTTCTGCATTTCAGCAAAAATGATACAAATGAACACCACATCTTTTCACCATCATTTTTTGCAATCGATTACTTTATTATCCTGCGGTGTATAGAGAGATGTTAAAATATTTCATTTTAAGTTAGAAGTATCCAGTTGCATTCACAAAATTGCAACCAACTTAATACAATTTATCAAACAATAAAACCCATTAATTGTTTATACAGCCTTCCCAGGGCCTTTCAGTGGAGGCCATATCCAAAGAAATGGCAGACTATTTGAAAACAGACATGGACAGTTCTGGAATTAATTAAAGAGCACTGGACTCTCAAAGTTTAAATAATATCTATATATAAAAATAAAATGAAAAACAAGACAAATGCTCTGTTCTCAAATTTTTTGAGTTTGGCAGTAAAGAGTATAGAACAGCCTACTATGAGATTTTAGTAATATCATGGGTTTTTTACTTGTAGTTTTATTTTTACTTTTTAGAGACAGTTTATCTTGTTCCCACAAATTTCAACTTCAGAATAGTGCAAATAATAAAAACATTCAAAATAATTTTTTGTTAGATAAAGGTCATTAGAATTAGAAACTCAGCAAACTTATTTTTAAACATTAAATATATGTTTTAATTTCAATTTACATGTTTCTCCTAAAAATCACACCCCAGTGCCATTACAGAGGCATATTAAACTCCTAAACAGCTTGTAAACTGATTGTCACGAGTCTGAAATAGATAATCTGAAGAGAGAATATCTTAAATTTATCTTAAAATTTTATCAAAAGCCAAACACTTTAATGCTTTACAATGGGAATTGACATCTAAGAAAGGATGAGAATAAATGGTTTTCAATTTTTTCTTCAAATGAAACTGAAATGTGAAGCATGCTTTTGTCTTTCTGGATGTCAATTCTTTGTTGCCTCAAGTTGTTTGGGATATGCCATTTTTGGCCATTTATATTTGAAAATAGCTCAAGCTCAGTCAAATTGGATGTAGATTGTATGTGAATATTAATTTTTAGGTCTCGGCACAGATTCTAATTCGTTTTAGGTCCAAACTTTGACCTGGTCTAATACTTGAATATACTTTGATGTTCACTATTTTACTCTAGCTCTGATTCTTAGGGTGGTTGTCCTACTGGAAGCTGAACCGGCATCTCAGTCTTAAGGCCTTTGCTGCTTCTAAGATGTTTCTTTCATGATTGCCCTGTGTGTAATTCTACCCATCTTTGCATAAACTCTTACAAGTTTCCACATTCCTGATGATGGAAATGATTAGAATAAATAAGGCAGATTACATATGCACACCACACTTCTCAGATAATTGTAAAACATAAAAAAAAAAAAACATGTATAATTTTTTTCCTGCTCCTCAATTATGTCCTGCTTTGTGTTAGTCTGTGGCATAAAATCTCAATAACATAAAAGTTCATAGGACTAACATGACAAAATGTAAGCGACGCACAGATACATTTGCAAGGCACTGAAAGTATGTAGTGAGTGTTGTTGTGCGTGGTATGATATTTAGACAGAAAGCCAAACTACTTTTGGCACAAGCACCCTAACCTCTCTGCCATTAGATGATGAGAAAACATAATGTGTTTGTCGTCTGTCTCCTCCAGGCTATCCTGCTCAGCAGCCTACACCTTCCACACAAAAGCCAATGAGCCAAGGAGGTACTGTCGCTGTTACAGTGCATGCATCTACAGCTTTTCTTTCAGATCAGAGAAAAACAAAAACGCTGGAACAAGGCTGTGAATAACCTGTAGCCTGGAAATGCGAGGGAGTGGGAACTGGATGTGTTTTTCTTAAGATGTAGACAGATTGTGATGGATTTTAGATCGTCTGCAGACACTCACTGCGAAGTTTTAAACTGGCTCAAATTTGTGATCCTATTTAAATCATCATTTGAGATCATTCTCAGCTTGCTTTGCAATACAACTTTACATTGTCTTTGACGATGGAAGAGATTTAATTGAAACGTTACAAGTAAAGATGCATCCTTTCACGTTTTCAGCACTTAAGATATAATTTTGTCCACAATGTTGTACCTTTTAGCTACAATTACACTAGAAGCGTCTTCGAGTCTGTTGAATCGACATACAGCAGAATCACCAGGTAAGCTCTTTCCTCAAAGTACTTTATCTCTCAAAAAATTTATTCAAAAATCTATTTTGAGAATTGATTTTAGGGACTTGTTTGACTTCACTTCCTCAACTAGCAATATTAAATAATCTGTTTCATTCTTCCTGATTTAGTTTCAGTGGACAGCGGCGTCTCTGCAAGCCAGTTCTCCTTTTCTGCTGGCCTCACACAGTACCCAACCTTCAGTAGAGATTTTGCCATCATCCGCTTTAACAAGGTGCTAGTCAACGATGGAGGACACTACAGTCCCCACACAGGTACAGTCCCATGTTCTATTTCTCTGGATTCTTGGCTTTTCATACCACAGTCATTAAGTTATTTTACAGTGCCTTAAATAAAGTATATCACCACATTTTCAGTGTCACAGAAATGTACTCATACAGTGAGGCAAAAAATTTATTTGGCAACCACCGATTGTGCGAGTTATCCCACTTGAGACATAATAGGTCTGTAATTTTCATCATAGGTACACCTTACCGTAGGAGAGAATGTAAAAAAATAAACCTAGGAATTCACATCTGAATTTTTAAATCAATTTATTTGTAAAATGGTGCAGAAAATAGGTATTTGATCAATAACAAAAGTTAGACTCAATCCTTTGTTGGTTGGCAATGACCGAGGTCAAATATTTCCCGTAGGCCTTCACCAGGTTTGCACACATTATGGCTGGTATTTTGGCCCATTCTTCCATACAGATCTTCTCAGAGATGGGAAACAAAGAGTTTAAACTTCCTCTAAAGATTCTCCAGTCTGGAGACTGGCTAGGCCACTCCAGAGCCTTGAAATGCTTTTTACATAGCCAATGGATTGTTGCCCAGTGGTGTGTTTGGGATCATTGGGCTCCTCGTAGATCCAGCTACATTTCATCTTCAGTGATGTCACTGATGGAAGGAGGTTTTTGCACAAAATATCCCAATCTTCTAGTTGACGTTCTCTGGCAAACTTTAGATGGGCCTGGACATGTGCTGGTTGAAGCAGGGAGGCTGCATGATTTTACACCATGATGATGTAGTTTGTTACTACTAGCAACCTTTGTTACTGTGGTACCAGCTCTCTTATGGTCATTGACCAGTTCCCCCTGTGCAGTTCTGGGCTGCTCCTCTCTCAAGATCATGTATACCCCACAAGGTGAGGTCCTCTATGGAGCTCTAGATCCAGGTAGATTGTCAGTGATCTTTTATTTATTCCATTGTCTATGAATTCGTCCAACAGTTGATCTGTTCTCACCAAGTCGCTTGCCTATTGTAGATTGACTCATCCCAGTCTTGTGCGGGTGTAAATTTTTGTCCCAAGTACCCTTGGACAGCTCTATGGTCTTTGCCATGTTGGAGTCTGACTGTTGGAAGATGTGGACAGGTGTGTTGTATACAGATACCGATATTAAACAGGTGCCATTAATATAGGTAAAGAGTGGGGGATAGAAGAGCTTCTTAGAGAATAAGTAACAGGCCTGCAAGGGCCATAACAACAGTGCTTACACACCGAATGCGATTGACGCGACCAGAGAGTCTGGTTTAAAGCATGTAAGTATGTAAAGCAATGGGGGAGCGCGATGAAGCGCGACTGGGGATCCCGCGACACGTCAGAAGCCGATTTGCGTCACAAAAAAGCTTTTCTGTCTGATTTGCATGACCAAGTAGTGCGGCCGGTGCATTTCAGGAGTGACCGAAAATACGTGCTACATTTTGTTTGCCGCATAAGTTGGAGAAATCTCAACTACAGCTTCAAGTCGCGCAGTAACAACCAATAAGCTGACGGATGTCAGTGCTGTGACTGAGTGAATGAAGTCACAGCATCAGCAGGACATGTTAACAGATAAACACCGTGGCTAAACACCCCGAGCTTCATGACACCAGCTGTTTTCTATACAGAGACAGAAATAAAAAATAAGCATTTTAAAGAGGTTAAACTATTTAGACAGGAAGAGGTTTGTGGGTGGCTCTTAAAAGAGCCGTTGTGGCCGCAAAAGACACCGACTATAGTGCACCCGGCAGCTGCTCTTGCACATGGTGGGCTCTATGGTGCTCTGCTCCCAGGTTCCTCTCGTCTACCCCCGGAGGAACGGTCCCGACATGGTAAGCTCATAGACCAGAGTCTACTGGGAGCTCTCGGAGGGTCGGGGTGGGAAGGGATGGTGGAGGGCAGTGGAGTGCTCCGGGTCAGGATACTTCCACATTTCCACTTCATGTGTTGGAAAATGGCATATTCTAAAGCGCGATCAGTTCGCTCTGGACACACTTCAAGTAGCAAATGTGCAAGCGACAGCTGGGGCGTGTCACGCTCTTTGGTCGCGTCTATCACGTCCGGTGTGTAAGCACAGTAATTCTTGCTTGTTTGTAGGTGCTTAATACAGATTTTCTGCACCATAAAACACATAAATGAAAAATAAAACAATGTTTTCTTGGATTTTTCTACATTCTGTCTCTCACTGTTGAAGTTTACCTATGATGAAAATTAGACTTCTCTCATCATTTTAAGTGGGATAACTTGCACAATCAGTGGCTGCCAAATACTTCTTTGCCCCACTGTGCCTCTTGAGTATGTTCTAACTTTGTCATAGTAGAACAAACACAAGGTTATTTGTATATTGTTAAAATTGGATTTACCAGATTAATGCGAAATACTCTACATGTATGCGGCAGAAAGTGCTCTGGTCAAAGGAAAGCAAATGTATTGTTTTGACCAACTGGCAAAACACCAGAGAAGCTGTGGGGAAACTATTTTTCAACAGAAGCTGACTAGAAGCTGGGCAAGCATTATAGAAAGATGGATGAAGCTATGTGAAACACTTTCAGTTTTGGGTCCCCCCTCAATACACAGCCCAGTATTTATCTTTGTTCTAAGCATACAATAGAGCATATCCATGTGTTAGAATGCTCCAGTCAAAAATCCAGAACTAAATATGACTAAAGCTGCATTCACACCGCACATTTGGTCTGCGTCAGGCAACGCATTCAACGGATGAAGTTTGACGTATGTACTTTTTGGCTTTCATAGCCTGCTTCTGAGGAAAAAACAATGCATGGGCGGGGCTTCCTCTGTTCCGCACGTTCAGAAGTTTCTGAACTATGGTGGATCGTAACAAATGAGTGACTTGGCTTTATTAGCTAGATAAAGCTAGACAACGTTGACATCGGGTGCATCAGCGCCCACTATTCAGATGCGTTCTGAGTTCGGGGAGTTTAACCATTTGCTCAAGGAGCTGCATATGTATGAGGTTCGCTTTCAGTGCTACTTCCGTCTGTCCCGCACCTAATTTTACGAGTTATGATAAAAAGAAGTGTTTGAAAAATTAATCCATTTAATACTTAGTTAAAATGAGTACACTGAAGAATAAAATGACCGGGGAGGCACTTGAAATATTTTTCACATTTTGTGATATTTATCGATATCTGTATTCCTTTATCGATATGCTCTTTTTCTATATCGTCGAGCCCTGTCTGCATCCCAAAGATGTTTTGAAAAATATTGACAAGACAAAAATAAATGATTTTGGAACATGTACACTAGCTACACCTGTTGTACAAGTAATGTGGCATTTCAAAAAAGGAACATCATACCGACAGGCATCCATGATGATGGTAATTTGTGAGTGATGCTACTTTGCTTCTTCAGAACCTGGGCTACGTGTCTGACTGTGGTCTGTTAACTTCAGATCAGTTTACTTATCAGTTTTAAAAACTTAATGGCAAAAGTGTTGAACTAAAAAAAATATTAAACAGTATTAATATAGACTTGAAGAGGCTAAAATATAACAGAAAATAAAATTAAGTGAATATAAATAATTTGGATTATCCTAGCTGTCCTAACACAGGAAAGTTTTAGACTGGATTAATGTCTGATAGTGCGAAATAAGATTTGTCTTTTTTATGGTGTATGTAGATATGCATGTATGTAGATTTATGGTTATTCAGCCAGTTTAATAGCATCTCACTGTTAAATATTTTATGTCGTCTACAGGAATCTTTACTGTACCACGCAAGGGCCGATACCTAATTTCAGGCCTGCTGACTGCAAAGCACGGGGAGTGCATAGATGCCGTGTTGTCCGTTTCTAACCGCAGGGTACAGAGACTTCAGAGCTCAACCGGGGCCTCAGACGGTGCTAATTGCGCCTGCGGAGGAGCTGTGTCTTTCAGTCTGATTCTACCACTGAGGAAAGGAGACCGTGTCAGTCTGGTGAGGACCAGAGGCCAGCTGGCCACGACTGACACCGGCGAGATCCTCTCCACCTACAGCGCTGTCTACATGTACTCGCCGATGGCCAAAAGATAGCCAGAGCTCGATTGAGGTGCTTATCAGACACTTGGACTAAGCAAAATGATAGAGAAACCGTATTTTACACTGACTTTCTGGGATGCTGCAGATTAATGTTGTCATTGCGTGTACTCTCCCAGTAATATGTTCATTTAAGAAGCTGTTACATTGCAATTTTCAAGCCACTAATAGACACCTGAGCACAAGAGGCAGGGTTTGTATCTAATATATTGATTGTTAAAATGAACTTTTATATCTATTGTGAATTGTTTACCAATAAAATACATTTAAAAGAATTTTCTGTAGGAACGGAAATCATCATGAAATCATTCTGACCAGACAATAAGGGCCAAAATAAATTTACTGTTCACTTGTATCCTGAACCTGCCCCAGAAAATGCAGTAGTTTCAGTGCCTTCCAAAAGTGTTAACCATTTAAGTTTCCCACAGTTTTTTTAAATAAACTTCAATGGACTTTGTTGTGATTTTATGTGATGGACTGACACAAAAGTCGTGCATAATTGTGAAGAGGAAGAACATGAAACAGACTTCAATATTTTGGAACCACAGATCCGAAAATTGGCAAGCACATTTTTATAAAAACGTTTTATTCTGAAAGCTCTACATAAAACCAGTGGAATTAAGAAGACACCTAAGATAGTGGTCAGGGGTTTTAAAAAACATCCCGATAATAAACACATTAGAAGTTTAGGGGAAAAGCTATAAAGAAGTGTAAAACAATTAGGTTGCAAGCTTTAGAATTTGCACAGTTTAATTAATCATCCAAAAACTTAATGAGGATCACGTCTGTAGCTCTACCAAGACATCGAAACTCAAGCGCCGGTAAAGGAAGCCAATAGAACAATGTTAAATGGAACCTTTTTCTTTTTTTTCTTTCTTTTTTTCAAAAAGAAAAAAACTATCATTCAGGAAAGACCATTTGCCATTGTGTCAAAATGTTTAGGAGGAAATACTTTTTTAGGCCCTCCATCACTTCTAAAAATATGATCTTAATACTTTCCCCCTTGTACTTTGTGTAAAAGATCACAAGAAAGTTACTGCAGTGATTGACAAAAAAAAAAAGTAATTGCAACAGAAGGTATTCTATTTTTTTATGTCAAACTTGGCTTCCTTCAGAATTCTACGAAGAAAGGTCACAGGCAATTATTACATAAACTGGGTGTGGATGAAAAATGTCCCATCCCCACCGCAGTCAGATTTTGAAAATATTCTAAAGGCAAGAACTTTCTAGACATCAGCTCGGTTTCTTAAAACTCAAATGGTGATTTTAATTCAAAACGCCCAGCTTTTATAAATATTTGATGTTCGGTAAAACCCTGGAAATATTTAACAACCTAAGGGAGTTAAGCTAAAATATACTTTTTAAAAGGCATTTTACAAATGAATCAAGTCAGTCACTGGTTTTGAGCTTCAACTAGAAATGAAAATGAGACAAATGAATTCAGTTGGATATTTAATACAAATATGACAAGCCACATATCGCTAGTTTCATTAGGCCTGTATTTCTCTTATCGATTTGTTTCTTCAAATTACTTCAAACCACATCTCTATGCAAACACAGCATACATATAAGGGGTTTATATTTGTCAGAAACAATCCAAGCGTTACAACCAAACAAAAATTATGACATACATTAGTAAGAAATGACATGAATACAAAGGCAACGCGACAGAAAAATTTGATGATTGGCATATATACCAGATGCTTTTCTTTTCACAGCAGAACATTTTATAATATATATATCCAGGAATCATAGAGGATGAAGTGTGATTCTTTCACACGAGATGCTTTACTTTCATAGAAAGAATGAAATTCCTTTTGTTACGTCTAAGATCAACTTATCTAACTTTAAACTTTGTGGAGAAGGAATCAAAAAACAAACATTGTATTCTCACAAAACATCAGCGCAACATCACCCAAAGAACTAAAACTAGATGTAGCTACAATTTTTACGTTGTGCTTTTTTTGTTCCAGCTCCTTCAATTTTCATAAGCACCTCTTATGTTATTCTCAGGAGAAAGACATCATTCTGGTCATTAAGTCATGTTCCTCTAAATCACACATAATGTCAAGGAGGAGCTTCAAAAAGCTTCCTGGACAGAGTCAAGCATTTCCTGTTTAGGTCTGAACTAGAACTCATTTCTTGTCCCCTGCTCTCAAGAGGAACGCAATCAGTTCTCATCGGTTACACAAATCAACATGCACGATTACACAATTATACACACATGGTGAAGCTATAAGGTGGTGGGTATGCTAACCTCATGTTTTTGAAGATTTTGCCTTTGATTCTGTTTTGACAA
Source organism: Apricaphanius iberus (assembly GCA_028564705.1). Classification (NCBI taxonomy): domain Eukaryota; kingdom Metazoa; phylum Chordata; class Actinopteri; order Cyprinodontiformes; family Aphaniidae; genus Apricaphanius; species Apricaphanius iberus. The sequence continues at coordinate 556,129 of JAPXFQ010002340.1, forward strand.
GCAAAACAGTTAAACCCAAAACTGTTAAACACTTCTTCAAATCATCATATTTAAGATAAAACTGATAGATCTTAAAAAGGTAAAACTATAACTCTTCTGTACTAAATGGTATACTTGAGGTTACTTTTTTTTTACGATTGTGAGTGAAGTGCATGTTGGTGAGATGCAAGTTTTTAAGTCTGCAGCTTAGACAAAGTGCATCAGACAAGTCTAGGTAAAGCCACTGAGGGAGAATAAAGAAGGGGTGCAGGATACTGCTGCCCCAACAGCAGCACTCAGTGATTTAGGAATGCACAAGTGCATGAGTGAACACACACACACACACAAACATAATCTTTCTGGGAAGAAGCTTTTGAAAGGAAATCCCCAATTTTTAAGCTGCTTTCGGATCAGCCCATCTTCACTGTCGCAACTTGAGCGTCATCGCTTATATTTACATGTTTCAATACTAAAGCTGTGGACTTTGAGGTCTGGTAGGAATCCATATGTGCCTTACATGTTGAGAGCTTCACCACAAAGTAAAATAAACAGTTTGGTGTGGGGGACATGACTGAAGAGAGATCGGACGAAGCCAAGAAGCTCTGGTTAAGCGCGTAAGAATTTGAGGCAAACCACACAAAATACCATTTTGAGTATTTCCTCATTACACTGGAGATAAATAACTTTTTCCTAACAAGCCATGGAATTACAACAGAATTCAATAAGTTAATATATAAATTTTAAATAATCACTATGGTGTTAACAGAACACATCTGATTTGCAAAGCTTGTACAGCAGAACAAACATCTCACAACAACCGCTGGAGAAAATATCATGAAGCTGCTTCATTTAGTCACAACTGTGTATCCATACATTCTTGGCATACTCAGTTTTTTCCCCTTGATTACAAACAATATCAAACATAACTCACTGTGCACATGGTTCATGACCTTTAGACGAAACCAATAAAATGTGATGCAAGTACAGAGTGTTCGAAAAACTGAACTTTAAGCAGTTTTGCTACAGTAGGCTCCTGCAAACTAATGAGTTCGAGCATCTTGGTGGGGGAAGTCTGATATCAGTCAGCTATTACAATCTTTTTTCTTTTTTTTTCAGGGCAAACACAAAGGTACTACTGCTGTTTAGTGCCAAATTCCTCTCTTGTACTATAATAACAGGAAATGTGTAAAATGAAATCAAAGAAAATTGAGTAACTTTTGAGTTACTAAAAATTTTGTTTGAAAAATATTTATTTTGCTATCCCTGCACAGTGACCTCAACTACAGATAAGTCATTGAGTAGAGCGACCTGGCATTAGAAAGTGATTAGTCCATTTCCCAGTGGGGAAGCTTTAGCTGATGTTAATCTCCACTCAGGAAAATAAATACAGTTTTCAAGTTATATTTTAGTCTTAACCCTGTTTCTCTGGTAAAGTCATTGTAGAGCTGTGTGTTCCTAAGTGCTACTGGAATCAGTCCAGATGTGTTGCAGAAGAGTTGCACTCTAGTGCACAGTCCCGTTCCTCGTAGATGAATGGCTGAGTGTCTGTGCAGCATCAGAGCAGTTCATCAGGGTTGATTTCTGGTAGCGGCTGTCTCCAATAACAGAAGGAGCTGAATTCAGGCATCACAAAGGCTTCATTCTGCTCTTTACTCAGCAGAGGGAAAACGTGCTCCACCAGCTCACTAAGTCTTCCATAACTGATGAGGGAAAGATCGTGTGAGAGAAAATTAGTGAGCAGAGGTTTAAAATGTACACAAAAGCAGCTTAAAAGAGGTGAGGCACAGATTTATCCAACAGTAAAAGACCCTGACATAATTTTAGGTATTGACTGATTACTGATATAAAGTACAGCTAGTTTTCTTTCAATTCATATTTTTAATAAGGGATGCTTGATCTGATCCAATACAGTATTTTCTTAAATGGCTGGTCATAAAGTCTTTGACAAATCTGCTGCAAAAGCTGCAATGCATGTAATTCCCATCTTAGTCAGTAGGTTTACATATAGTAAGAGAAAATCAATCAAACTCAATCAAACTTTATTTATAAAGCGCTTTTCAAACAAACAAAGTTACTCAAAGTGCTTTACAGATTCAAAATAACCCCACGACCCCCCCTTCAAAAATAAAATCATCAATGCAAATACAACCCCCTCCCAACCCAACCCATCAGCCATACTCACACACACACACACACTTAGAAGCTACAAAAAGCGGGCTGAGTACAGATGAGCCAGGAAATGCCATCATGGGAGCCATCTGCATCAGCAGCAGCAGATCAACAGCAGCAGCCACGGCTCCGACCCAGGGCGCCCAGAGGAGGGAGGGCTGGTACCCCCACCTCTACCCAAGCGCTACCTGGGGGGCACCCAGGCAGCCACAGCCGACCACCGCCCCCGATGCAGGGGTCCCCCAGAGAGGAAACACTGGCAAGAAAGGTTAAAATACGTTAAAATATAAAGTTTATAAAATATAAAGTATAAAACGATAAGTGTAAAACAAATAATAAAAATGCAAAGCAGATTAATAAATAAACAGTTAAAAGCTAAACTAAAAATGTAATCAGGTAAAACATGCTGAGCGGTTAAAAATATATTAATAAATAATAATTAGTTAAAGGCTAAGCTAAAAAGGTGAGTCTTGAGCCTGCTCTTAAAAACATGAACGTTCTCTGAAAATGAAATTATTCCCCAAGTCTGACTGAACTGGAACTTTTAAAATGTATGTATACACCCTAAATCTGGCTGAAGTCAAACTGAACTAGCCTTCTCCTAATCAAGCCAAGACACCCAGAAAATGCAGCTAAAAAAACTCAAAATTCCTCTGCATGTATTCAACATTGAGCCATGGCTGGCCCGGGCAACCCCCTATCCAGGAATGAGGAGCAGGAACGACCACAACACAGTGGAAAACAAAGATGGTAGCAAAGACCATGTAAGCGGTTGATCTGTGCATTTTTGAACTGACAAAGAGATGGAGTTCATACTGGCTCAGCTGAAGGAGATCTTTATCTTCCTTTTTTGTATGTGTGTGACTCTCCAGGCTAAAATGTCAACGTGAAAGGGTGTGTCGTCACCTACCCTCTTGGAGTTGAAGACATTTCCTTCAATAATTCAATTTTCTTACTGACACGTAAACTCATAATGGTCAAGGTATAAGCTCCATTTAGATTTATATGTAAACGCAATGAGTGATATGCTAACGAGATAGCAAAGTCAAGCAAGAGTGAACACAATTTAATGGGTTTCTGTGATTAAATGATTGTTGTAGAATGTTATATAATTGGCTAAACTCAATCATTCCAAAAATATATTTAAAAATGAACTAAACCTAATTTATTTTGTTGGCAACAGTGGTCATTATAACTTTTACTGAAATCTAAAACTTTACATGTTATTAAGTATTTAATTTAACTACATATTTAGTCTGATAATATATTTTCAGAATGTAATCCTTGAGTACATTAGTCTGTTCTTCACCAACACGACCACTTTACCTTTTATTTTAAGAGATTAATACCTATAAGCAAAGCAGCATTATAATAATATATTGAACACCCTTATCATCGAAGTCAGTATTTTTTTTCTTTTTTGGCCACACACTCCGAGTACCAATCTAAAAACCCAAACTCAGTAACTACAGCATTCACCTTTAAAAAAAACTCACATTTGCTTTTCAAGCATATTTGGATTTGTGTGTAGAATCAAAACTTCATGAATGTTTAATTTCAGATTTTTTGTTGACCACTTGGGTGAGTCAGAGATCCGGATGCGGCCTCTGGACCATAACACACAGAGCTCGGCCCTAAATAGTCTCAGATAGAGGTCACTCTTAAAACCAGCTTAATTTGAATCAAGGTTGTTTTGTAAAAATATTAAATTCATTTAGATAGGACCAGAAGCAATAGAATAGGTCTATACTTTCCTGTTTAGCCAGATGTCATGGTAGTTTTTTTTTTTGAGACTAGGTGAAATCTAAACGTTGACAAAATAAGTGTTAATAGACAAAAAAATCGTTAGCTGGAGAATAATTGAGACAACTACTAGCAGGAATTATTCAAGGATGAAACAAAGCAGGTGTAGAGCTTTGATGTTGAATGTTAGGAACTGAAGCAGCATCCCTGTGAGACTGTGATGTGCAGTATCAATCAGATCATACATTTTACTTTGCATTTACTTACGAAGACTTGTTGCCCTTGGTTTGCTCCTGGATCAGCTCTCCTTTGGGGTTAACAGTGAAGATCCTACAAAGTGGGACTCCAACCTCTTTATAGGCAAAAACATCCTAAATGGAAACAACGATAAGAGGCTTAGAGCCACTGCTGAAAATTAGAATTGAAAAAAAAAATCCAAATTAAGTATTAAGTGTTTTGGGTGTGCGTCTTCTGTAGAGGGAAATGCATATCAGGGAATCTTTTCCCTCTTTGAAATACAAGTGTGAAATGAATGATCTACTCAAAGAAAATTTCTTAAAGCTTTAGGAAGCCACATAAGGGCCATTTAAGTGTAGAAACCTTGAAGATAACAACCTGTAATAATGCACACAGTTACAAACTGATCTGAGTACAAAATAGCAATAAATCCTGTTTTGTTCCTCTAAAAGCATTCAATGGAAATATTTCGACTGCTTGGATAAATCAGCTTGTGTGTGTCTTTGTCTTATTTTAATTTTGTCTTTTCTTTGAAAGAGTTTCTATGATTGCTTCCTGTGGTGCAGGTGTTTATGCAGCTGAAGACAAGATAAGGCGATATGCTGCTCTGCCTGTGCTTCACTCCCTTCCACAGATGAGGTCATACAGGCTCTAACGTACCAAGTGACCTCAACTTGGGTTCAGCCCAGCACTGATTTCACTTGTTTGCATCTACTAACTGAAAGCCAAAGAGTCATGCTGACACTGCAATACACCCTTGGGTGCAACATCTTGTAATAAAAAAATAATAAAAAAGCAGTTAATGTAGAAAAACAAGCACTTCAATGTCTGGGCATTCTGAAATTTTGAAACAAGCATGAACTCACATTAGCTCGATTCCCAAAGGCAGCGTAGAAAGGCTGCTTGTTATTCTGAAATAGGTTCTTGATGTCTGTAAGGCATTCGATCTTGAAGATCTCGGGTTTTTTCTCGATGACCTCCCTGAAAAAAAAAAAAAAGAAAAATTTGTGAATCCTCTGGTTGTCACCATAAATGTTATTAAAGTTAGCCATTGTAATTGCATACAATTCCTTTTTATTGATAAAAAAAATCAAACATTTCTGAGCAAACACACAAAAGCCCAAAGCGAACCCTCCATTAGAAATAAAATGCTCAAGATGGTAAAAGTTTTTACAGAAAATGTTAGAAGAAAATCATCACTTTGAAAAAACAACACTTGCAAATTAATGACATCAATTAAAAATGGGGCTGAAGTACATTGCCATAGCGACTGTGCATAGGTTTCAAGGTTGTAGCAAACATCCCCACGCTCTGACGCATGACTGCAAATACAGCCACACAGTGTTAAATTAAGATATAAACAGATCTACTAGATACTCTTGCAGCATTACTTTATCATATCCAACAATAAACCAATACAGTTTGATTTATATTAAAAACAAAGCCTACAAACACAGAAAGTGAAATCCAAAATTCTGAATACAACTTTTTTCAAGTCTAGAAAAGAAGGAAAAAACAGGTACACAGTGTGAAAACCGTTTTAGTTTAAGGAATATTTCTGAAAACATTAGGAACGTATTCGCTATCCAACTTTTAGGATAATTTTACTGGACTACACCAGGCCATTTTCAGGGCCATTTTAGGAAGCAACAGAATACTAGTCTTTGTGTATGTACTCAGAACTGGTCCTGTAGAGTCGCGGGGCAGGACCGGTGGTTAAGCCATGATGATTGGTTACAACTCAGAGTGAAATCAGCAGACGTCACCAAACAACAGGCCGCTTTTGGCGAAGCAATTTATAACACACCAAACAAATGGAGCAACAATCCCTGCTTCTTTTATGTTGATCTCATGTTATTTCTGCTGCTGCCCTTCAGTGTTAAGTGGCGCTACTTATGCCAAAGTCTTAACTAATCGCTTTCAAAGCCTTCTATTTTTTAAATGGAAACAACGTCTGAGGAGCGGGCTAAAGGTTCACTCAGTTCGATGAAAGATCTGGAAAAATTCAACTATAAAAACGGAGCAATTATGGAAATTACTAACATTTGAGAGCTTTTTGCAAACTGTTAATTTAGTCTTGACAGGTAGGTGATCTCTTTGGTTTTGTTACTGAGGAAACACTGTATACTAACCAATCACCTACTAAAACAGTTCCCTAATATGCATTTAATTGGCCTTTAAGAAACAATAAAATTTCCTTGCGAAGCTGCAATATGCAAGAATTTTTTTTAAGAAACCCTACCACAAGCTTTTAGAGATGATGTATGTGGTGCTTCAGAGTAAGCAGAGGTGTAACAGCAATAATAATTGACAGCAGTGGAAGGGTAAAGTAACAGCAGGCTCACAATTGGTACTAAAATCCTAATACAAGGTTATTCCATGCCTATTTTTACTAGAATTGACGTGAAAGCACCCCAAATTGTACTTCGCTAACAGGCTTCAGGCCTCAATTAGGGGGCCCTTCCAGCCCTTGCGTCCATCTAGTCACCCTAAAAAATAATTTTAGTTTAAAAGGAGGAAAAAATAATTGATAGATTCCAAAAGGAAGATATTGTAGTAATGAGAACGTAATGCTTAAGACAACTATCTGGATAAGGATGGTGGACATTGGCACGGTTTATTGTACCTATGGAATGCAGAGAAGAGGCTGCTGGGAGACAGCATGAGAGGTCCTCGTGGCAGGATGGTGCCTCCATCATTGACCCACTGCAGGTAACCTCTTGTCATGTCGGCCATGCCGATAGCCCGAGCTGAGCAGTACAAGAATTTGTAGCCATTCCTGCAGATAACAGAGGAGAACTCATAAAGGTTACAATAGAAACCATCATATTCAATAACTTCTAAGTGAATCATAATGTTCTGAAAGTTCCAAGCATTTTTATTTTTACTTAAGTGTGGATTTACAGTCAGTTAGGTTTCTCCTCTGTGGCTATAATTTTCTAACTACCAATTGAATTTCTGCTTAGACATCCAGCTAATGTTTCTTTTAGCAAGAATTAAGTCGTGATTATAATTGAGCACACTGAGTCATCCACTTCACAGCATCCCACGCAAACACTGAGGAAATATCAACTCCACACAAAGCCAACTGGGAATCAAAGACGGACACTCCAAACCACTGACCAAACATTCATTCTGTCCCTGTAATTAATGCTTGCTGTTGTGCACTTACTCAGCCACAGAGTGGTACAGCTTGGCAATGCCCTGGTGGGTCCAGTCTTTCCCCAACTGAGGGAGAATCTGTCCAAAAACATCTGATCTAAAAACAAACAAACATTACTGACATTATGTTGGAAATAACTCCATCTGTGAGGCATGTCACTCAAACTGCAACAGATGTAAAGTCACAGGTTAAATATGCAATAGGAAGGTTTTTGTAGAGACTGTTCAGAAAAGGTTAAATAAACCACGCCCCACTACATTAATGTTTCATCATAAACACAGAAAGTTATAGGATTTTCTCTGCTAATGAGAATTTCTGGCCCCAAAAGGAAGACATGGTGTCACCCCCAGCTTATGGTTGAGTGCACTGACAGAACAAGATGTAAATGGACTCATTATAGTTCCTGTACTTTTCAACCTGCTCTTGAAAGAGCACCACGTCACATGCTGGCCTTGGGGTTTGCAGAGATAATAAGCTCCAGTGGATCTGGACTTGTTTGATGTCCAATGTCAGAAGAGGCATAAAATAAGCAGCAAAGTAACTATCGGTGAGATAATTCACTTAAATGGAATTGCACAACATTCTGTATTGTTTTATTAGAAAATATAATCAAGGAAAATTATCTTCAGCAAATTTTAAGAGAAATAAAAAAAATGTAAGACCGTTTTATCAGTGGAACTCTGTATTCATAATGTAATCAACAACACAATAGATTAACTTCTTGTGGAGATTTCTCCATCAGCTTATGGTAAACATTCAACAAAGCAAACAGGTGATAACATATGCAACCACTGCAGCAAACCTTCCAGAAGATTTACAGATGTTTATGGCTGCAGGCTAATCTAATAATCTAAACAGACATCCATGAATAACACCAACAATTGAAAGTTATATCAGTGACAATACAGAATGTTGTGCTGCAGATGGTGCCTTGCTTAAAAAAAAAAAGAACCTATTTCCACTTCTGCATGATGAATGTTTAGCGAATAAGTTCGAAGACTAACAATCTGGGGCTTGTACTGATTTTAAAATAGATCACCATTTTGCAGTAAAAGTCAAAGAGGCTCCAGCAAGACAGGAACATGAATAGCAGTTTCTAAAAATATGCCATGTGGTAAGCCAGTAAATTTGCATGTATTTATGCAAAAGAAACCCAATAAAAGGGTTCTGGAAATAATACCTGCATTTCCACTATATGTGCTGCGCTAAATGAAAAAAAAAGCAAGACTGACATATTTCATAGTTTTGGACTTTATTTTTATATCATTTTTAGACTTCTGAAGCACCTACTTGGTAATGGTGCCATCAATGTCAGAGATGATGACTTTGTCATCCCAGTTCCACAGGTAGATGGTACCCTCACATCGGCATGTGCCCTGGTACTGAGTAGTAATGCTAAATGTCACGTCATTCGGTCCCTCCTTCAGTTTCAGACTAGCCTAAAAAAAAAAAAACAGAATGAAAAATGTAAGGCCATCTGGAGGAAGAATTCATTGCATTCACAAGAACAGCCCCAAACATAGGCACTGGTCTACTGAACAAATTGCTTTGCCATAAAGCAAAGATCTTTAGAGCCCCCTACTGGCTCACAGGGAAGAATAATAAAAAAAATGAGTATGGAGCCAGTAGAGGGAGCTCTAAAACACAGAGTGGAAAAGCTCAGTTAATGCAGGATTGAAGGGATAGGCACCAGCCCCCCCTGCGACCCCTTGAGGAACAAGCGGTTCCGAAAATGGATGGATGAAGGGCATTTGAACATTTCCTAAAATTAAATTATGAAAAGAAAAAAGAAAAAAAACGTTTGAAAAAATAATGATACAACAGCATTTTAAAGGTAAACAATGCACTTACGATCTGATCTGAGGAAAGACGCAGTGACTTCCTGTAGGTGTGAGGGGTGGAATGGTGTACATCTGCTTGCTGCAGCCTCTCTTGGCAAGACGCAGCACTAACCTCCTTGGATTCCTCATCACTAGACGTGTCGCCTGCTTTTGGCCTACAAGGCAAAGCGGTTATGTTTCCATTCTTTAACATGAAATACGTGAAGAAAAAAAAAACTTACAGTAATAAAACGCAAACATACACCTTAAACTAAGTCACTTTACAGTTGCATCTATATCTCAAAGGAAAATATCTTTGCTAAATTAATTTTATTTCAGTTACACAGTTCAAAAAGTGAAACTCATGCATTTTTAAAGTGTTTCAAGAGATCATTTATGTTTGTCTTAACTATTTTGGCTCACCACTAATAAAAACTCCAAATGTTTCAAAAATGGAAAATATAACAATAATTGCATATTTAAAAGACCCCAAAAACACAGATAGAAAATGTTGCAGATCACTAAATTGAGTTGTCCAGCAGACAGTTGAGGGGGTAATCCTTAAAAGGTCACCGACAAAGGATGAATATGGCGTTCTGAACATCAAGTGCATTCATGCAAAGGTGAATAGAAGGGAGATAAAAGAAACGGCAAATTACCAGTATTCAATGTTGATATTTTTAGTTAACATTATTTGGATTTAATCCCTCTATACAAAATTCTTTACATACCTTACAACAGGTTTCCTTCCCTATGGTATGGATGTGTATCTGTATTAGGAGTGTGCAAAGCAGCCGGTATTTATATTTGTTGAGGGAGGAAAAGTATTTGTATTCAAGTAAAATTCAAAATAGACAAATGTGATTTTTTTCACATTACACTTCTATTTTACATTATCCATTTTAATAATAATGGATATGCAATATTGGGAAGATCTTTCAACGAACATGTAACGAGAACGTAATTAAAAAGATATAATACCAAACCAAAATAAAAGGCCACTGTGGCCACAAAAACTTTAAAGAAGAAGATCAGTTGGGGCACGGTTTTATGCCGCAAAGACCTATGGGTAATGTGTTTGTTAATTGTAGAAGTTCTCTGTTGTATGTTACAGTTTGTGTTCCAAATGTAGCCTTGCTCCTTAGTTATCCTTTGAGTTATGTCATCAGTGTTTAGTGGGTATTGTCCGTGCACCATGTTAGAGATGGCGCTCCATGGGTGTCAAGTGTCTGCCTTGACTCTCGAGATCGTGCGGTTTAAGGACACGAGGAGTGCAACTGAATTTTTCTCTCCAGTTACTCATTTCCTGGTGGCGTCAAACGAAAAAAAATATTTTATAAAAAATTTGTTTAATATAAATATTTGTACAGAACACGTTATTTGTGCCTTTCCGAATAGCGTGTTCGGTTTTGGCTCTATCCCAATCTGTATTTTATGTGTATTCAATCAGGGTATCAAACCACTCCAAAACAAGCATGGAATAAAAGCTTTTTAAAGGCAGACGTGGTATAAGAGTTTCAGTTTTTGAACCGACTTTAACTAAAACAACTCTGACATTATTGCAATTTACTGAAATACATACGGTAAAGCCAAGTTCTCATGAGAAATCGAAGGCTCGCCCTCCTCCAACTGAGACTCCCCCTTGGTTTCAAGTTTAGTCTCAGACTAAAAGGAAACAAAAGAGAAGGAAATAAGAATATTGGAAGCAATTAATGTAGTTTAGACTCTAGATTTGAGGAAAAAAAAAACAAAAAACATGCTAGTATGTGGACAGTGTATAAAAAAAAATGTAATTTTCTTTCATTACTTATTTGAGTATGTACATACCTGTTTGACTGTACTATCTGCTCTTTTTCGCCAGAACCACCAGCGACCTGACTTCTTTGGCATCTTCTCCTTCATCCAGGCCTCCTCTGTAGCCTGTCGTAAATGAGAGAAATTAATTTACTGCAGAGTTCATAATTCTTTGCATTTAGCTAATTAAGATGCAAACTAAATACAATAAAACTACCTTTGGTAAATTCTTCTGAAATGCCTGTAGACTTAGAATCAAGGGTGCAGCTAGCGTCCAGTTATAATATCTAAAAAAAGAAATGAAAAGTGATCAGTCGCATCGCAAAAAGCAAGGCTTTTATATTAGATTAAATGAAAAGGGTTACATACCTATTTCCTATCTTTACCACTAGGTTAGGGTTGTCTATGATTGCTGGATTTTCAGCGAATTCATGATATGTGATGATATGTTCCATAAATCTTTCTGCAAACACATACCAGGTAAAATACAAAACGACAGTCATAAAATATAATATCTAATCAGTTTCCAACAGCTTTTAGTTTCTGTAGCTGGAAGGCTTGAAAATATGTGTATGTAAACTGCTAATGAAAATAAGCTGTTTGTATAAAAGAACCTTTGAGAACAAGATCTGAATGAAGTTTATTATGAGAAAACAGCAGGAAAAATGTATTGCTGACCTTTGGATATTTCAGCGTTTTCTGTGAGGCCGCCACATAGAGACAGAGTTACATCAGGAAGGTCACTGGCCGAGTCCGAAAGACATTCTGTCCCGCTGTCAGCAGCTGCACTACCCACGGATTGTGGAGACTGGGAACCAGAGCGCATCTCTGAGTCGATCCAGTGCTTTGTCGTTGCCTCAGACTCACTGATGGAAGAAAGAACAAACGAAAAGAAAACGGAAAGACAGACAATGTTTTACAATAAAGCACATATTTAATTAAAAAGAGGTCAAGGAATTGAGTTCTTCTTGCATGAACAAACCTTTTAGGAAAATATCGTGCAGCCACATCAGGTTCAAGTACATTTAGATCATCTAGATAGATATCCTCTGGACCCTGATGCTGACTCCTCTTTGGGACTCCTGTATTTAAAACACAAAATGATTTCATTACTTTACAGTGTTGTGGGGAAGCATTTACACCCAATAAACCTTTTTACAATTTGTCAAATTACAACCACAAACAATTTAGTGTATTCTGATTTTGTGTCATAAACCAACAAAAGCAGCAAATAATTTAATTCAATTCAGTTTACTTTTATTTATTTAGCGCCGGTTCACAAAAAATGTCATCTCGTGGCACGTTACAACAAAAGTCATCTCAATACAATTATACAAATATTCCAATCAGTTAAGTTTTCTATGTAAGGAATCCCAGCAGATTGCGTTGAGTCATCGGCGTGAGGTTGTGCCCGGATCATGCAGACTCCAACCACAGCTATTCCTCAGCAACCCTCATAACTGAATTTCTATTCAGCTACCCAGAGTCAATACTTTGCAGAAGTACCTTTCGCTGTATTTCGGCGAGTTATTGCATCTGCAGGTTCCTGTGAGAATATAGCCTGGTGGACAATTTCCATCTCTGCTCAACACCAGGTCAAACATAAAAACATGTAAAATAAAGAAATGGCAACAAAAACCTAACTGATATAAAAACAATTGGAAAAAAGAAAGACTTGTAATTTCCATGAATTTTTCATTTGTATGTTTTCTGTAATTCATCTAACCCACTGCAAGCATTTTAGCTCCAGATTGCCCTATACTAAGCTCCATGCATCTTCTAATGAATCCTGACCAGCCTCCCTTTCCCTGTTGAAGGTCTTTTTTCTCTCTAAGTTGGTGAGTAATGCTAGTTTTCTTACAATCCATTGAGCACATTAGCTAAATAAAGAAGAAGTTAGTTGTCTTAATCAAATCACCTTCTTTCTTAAGCTTCCTGGGTGCCATACATGGCTTGCTTTAAACTGCAAGCAGATTTTTGTGGCTCTGTCAAAAATAGCTTTTCGTAATTCCACGCTTTCACAAGGGCCGCATTTCTAGAGTCCACAAACCGTTGCCATGTCAACAGATTCTCCCACCTGAACTTTGGATATCTACTGTTCCAGCAGACTTACAGTGGGTCTCTGGACTGTTTCTCTGATGAATGCTCACCTTGCTTGGCCTATCAGTTTAGATGGGTGGCCAAGTTTGTATAACTGATTTGACAGTGCGTTATGAGATTGCGACACCCGAATCCTGCTTCTAAACTTCTCAACAACTTGATCTTTGAGCAGTTTGCTGTGTTCCTTAAATCTTCACAATGCAGTTGGTTCACTAATGTCCTTGAACAATCATCTAAGGTCTAAACAGAACAGCAAAGAGATGGAATTACACACACAGGGTCTGTTATCCAAATAGCAGCCATTTTGTAGGACCAGAGATCATTGTTCTACTTCAGAATTGTGCACTGCTTTTGTTTCAGTATGTCAAACAGTTCTATTAAAATGCAAAAAAGTCTGTGGTTGTAAAATGACAATTTGTTATTAAAGTTCATGGGGTTAAGTCAACTTTGCTTATATATTTGTATTCACTGCAAACCAGAAGATGTGACACCTGATGTACCTTTCTTCTTGGAGGGTGAATCAGTATGCTGACTGTTTGAAGGGGTGGAGGTGGTCACATTGGATGGAAGAACATCAGGAGGTTCTGTGGGGGTTAAAGGACTCACGGAGGTCACGGTGCTGATGGTTGATAGACTATCAGGTGTTACAGTGGTGACAAGGGTTCGCGGCTCAGGCTTGACTATGGTACAGACTGAGGGGGCTCCATCTTCCTTTTCAGTCTCCGTTTCGTTCTCCATGGCCTCTGAGCTGAGGATGACGCGAAAGTGGGTGCTTTCCGATGGGGTGATGGTCACTGTCTTTAGTGGTTCAGGTCTTTCTTTCCTTGTGACCTGATTATGAAATGGCAGATGTTACTTCAATAAAAACAGCAAGCTGATAGCTGCTTTGAATTTTACAGGGAAGAAGCGCTTACCCTTGTTGTTTCTGGAAACTCTCCCCAGGTCCACTGCATATGGGACTCTGCCCTGAGGAAACTCTCTGAGGACTTCATCACCAATTCTGAGTCACTCTTTGGGGAAAAGGCTTGGGACAAGCCATGACTAAAAGACACAGTGAAACACAGTGAGCTAGATTTGGGTTCTTTCTGCATCTGTAATGAACACACACTCAAGACTCAAAATTTAGCTTCATACATACCCATCACCTGATGGCCATTCACCATCAGACAGTGGATAACCTTCCAGATTATGTCTGACTGTAGGCAGTTTGGGGTCAATTTCACGGACTGTTGAAGTTGACCTATATCCAGAATGGAAAATATAAATGTGTATATAAAAATTTTAAATTTTCAGAAAAAAATGGCTTTACTAAAAATCCTTCAACCTAAAACTACCTTGATAGATGTGGTACAGGTTCTTCATCGGAGCTCATGTCCATCTCAAACATCTCGTCATTTTGCCCAGTGCCTGACATAGCAGCAGTTGTAGCAGCAACAGAATTGCCAGAAGATACTGGAGGGGTCAGCTCCTCTCTGCGAGGGTCTCCTTTGTGCTTCTTTCTTCGTCTTTTTTTCTTTTTTGTGGCAGTGGTGCTGGGAGCAGGGGGCTCAGGTGGGTCTTGGTCTAGAGGATCATCATCATTTGGATCTTTAGATGCCCGGTTCTCAACCTCTGAGATCCAGAACAGGTGACTCTCCGTGGGTATTGGGGATGTGGCCAGGTGGGCAGGAATAATCTGGTGAAGAGGAAATGCATCAATATAGTGCTGAAAGCTTAAGGTGCAAATGTAGTGACATAAAAATACCAACACAATACAGCGGCTGTCGCAATGGGAGAAACATTCGCAACAGTCAACTACGTCAACTAACCAACATTGGGGGTATTTCTTAACGCATACTTTGTCCTTTTCTTTGCAAGGAAATCAGGAAGTGGTTTGTCAAAAACAATGCCGATCTGCTTAAATTATTCTCAAATGTATTCTTTCAGACTTAAACTTTTTTATTATTTTGGTCCTAAAAATCCTAATTTTATTGCTAACATGATGATGTGGCTATTTGTTATGCTTACATTCTCCTCTTCAGTTTCCTGGACAAAAAAGGCTTCTCCATTGTCCCCAAGTTTCATATGCAGATCCACAGGATCACCGTTCACTTCAATGTCGATCTGAAAAAAGTTTTTTTTTTAAATCATGCTGTAATCTGTAACAAAACATGAAGACTAAAGGCAATCAGGTCTCTAGACTGTTGTATTAGCAGGAGTGAGAGATTTGGATTTAAGATGGACAGTTGGAAACTATTTGAAAGCATAACCCTTTAGGTTTAAAATTCAAAAGCCCTAACCTTTATTTAGATTAGTGAAAACACCAGGCTAAGTGCAAAAGGGCATACATGAAGGTAAGCTGTTTTTCTACTGTATGTTAGGACAATTTTATTGGTTAACTCAGTAAACAAGAGAATGAGTGTCAGACAATGGTAAATGGTAAATGGACTGAACTTATATAGCGCTTTTCTAGTCTTATTGACCACTCAAAGTGCTTTACATTGAAGCCACATTCACCCATTCACACTCGCATTCATACACCGACAATGTAGAATTCGGGGGTTAAGTGCCTTGCCCAGGGGCACATCAACTTGTGACTGGAGGAAGCTGGAATCGAACCTACGACCCTCCGATTGCAAGCCAACTACTCTTCCACTGAGCCACAGTCGCCCCCAATAATAAGACAATAATATTTTCCAGGATATAGCCCACACAGAGATGGTTTCTGATTCAAACTAGACTACTCACTTGTACAGAATGTTAAAGACAGTTTGGAATCTCCTCTGTTATTCTTCCTCCTTCGTTTTAAAATGAAAGTAAAACTCTGGTTTACAGCAACTGATCTCTCACACAGAAGTAGGACCTCTTCTACACACCTATTTAAATGATTTCTAGACCACTAAATGAAGGCTAGAAGATATTTACAGTGCTATTATTTTGTTATCTTACTTTATAGCTCTTACAGAAAAGAAAAAAAAGAAAGAAAAAAACAAGAGATCAAATTGTTATCAGAAGGTCTGAAGACTGGAAGTTGGCTGTAAATGTCTGATTGGTTCTAAAGCTGTAGTTATAAGAGATACTTTTCTTTCAGGTTTGAATATATGTTAAAACATTTTAGAGTGACATTTTACATGAGCAGCTGTTTGGTACGTTTGCATTAAGAGACATCACAGAACATTTGAGCAGCAAATGAATTTGCCAAAAAGATGTTTGTGCTTGAAGGAATTTTTTTTATTTTAAGGTGAAAAACATGAGACGATAAAAATAAGCAATAAAGCTGTCAACAGTTTCTTGAGTTGTAAGAAATAGGGTTTTTTTCTGTGCTTTATTTTTCCAAAGGTGTTCTTTCTCAAAGTGTCATAGGAGGCACAGATTCATGTTTATGTAGGCAGTCAACCACAGCCTACAGCTTTCTCAGCAAAGCAAGTATAAACAGCTACGCACGATCGGAAAAATCAAGAAAATGGCACTTAAAAGAAAAAAAAAAGGGCAAAAAAAGCATAAATTTATGTACAACTCCCGTTCCACCTAAGGCATTAAAATCCTAATATGTATTAAAGTTTCCAGGGCTTTTAATTTGTGAATCTGTCAATAAAACGAGGCTTTTTGAGCTTGCTGGGGAAACCCCAGTGGAGCGGAGCCCATTCTGTAATTAATCACTACAATAATAAAACAGAGGTAGCATCTGGAAGACACTAGAGAGCAGGCTGGCTCTGGTGCTAAAGGGCTCTGCAACATGACACCAGATCATCAATGTTGGTTGAAAACAGGAGCCACCGGAATTCTCTGTTTGCTCACCCTTTTACCAGATTTCTACTTGGATTTTCCATGCGCCTTCCTTACTCCAACAAATGTTGGACTTTCTACAGCACAGAGATGAAATTTCCCCTGGTCAAGGCAACTATGGTAGCTAAAGTGAGGGGGGCTTTGAATTTCAGGCTCTAATTAATGAGAGAGAATAAATGAGGGCTCTATTTATCCACTTACAGTCAGTGAGAGGTTGGATTCTCTTCAAGCGGTTATGTTCACTCAAACCACGCAGTTGTTCATTGTCAAAAAGAGGATCCTTAAGCTACTTTTCAGAGCAGGTAATGGGTACCTGCAGATGCTGATAATTAAGGAAATTATTTTGGTGATTTCATTAGTTTGACTCAATTTAAAATCACAAAGAACAAAACAGAATGATTATTTTCAGATGGAAGGAATACTTTGTTGTTACCACCCAAGGTGACTGGTAAACTAATGTTGAAAAATGTCTACATATAAAAAACAATTTACTTGTTTCATAAAATAAATTCCCAAAATGCTATAAATACACAATCAGCCGCCCTCCCAGTTTGAAAACCGCTCCTGCTAGCAGGTATACATGTTCGTTACACAACAGCCCTTCTTTGAGCCTCTGCAGCCCTTTTATTCCCTCCCCCATGCATTCAAGTTGTAAAGCAGTTGCCATAGAAACAACTCATTCATTCCTTTCCAAGCCCATCAGCATTCAACGTAGGTGGGTAGGGAGAGAAACTATTCTTGTCTACCAAGTAAAAAAGATTTTTTTGTGAGTCTCTAAACAGATACGCCATCCAATTTATATTTCATTAGGGATGGGTGATGATTTAATATTTTATTAATTACCTGCTGTTTTACTAACAGCTATATTTTCCAGCAGCACTTTATGGCAAAACTGCACTAACAGAACAAACCACCAATATAGTTTTCTTTAAAAGGCTGCTGGGTAAGGCCCTGCACCTGCCCTTAAAAAAAACCCAGTTACTGTTGTCTATTGCAGTAAAATCATTAGAAACTAAAGCGAAATGTGAGCTACACCTTTAGTGTCAGATTGTGCTCTCACTTCTTCAAACTGGTGAACTGCTGCAGGCATGAATCACCTGCAACTTCTTTCGTAATAGGAACCTTCAGTGGTAAAACTTGAATTAACCAGAAAATGCATATTTCCATCCCAACAATATTGATTTATCCATTTTAAAAACAAACAAAAATGAAATATGCAATACAGTCTATTTAGGATAGCATTAACAACAAAACAAAATGTATATATGTATGCCTTCACAACGCTTTGGCTATTTTCTGTGTTCAGAAACAATGGAAATGTAATAATAATAATACATTGAGTGTATTTAAGCTTTCATAGACAATTAAGCAGCTCACACATTCATAGAACTGGAGATTAAGTATCTTGCCAAGGGAAAAATCAACATAGGACAGTAGAGGAAGCAGAAATCGCCGATAGTAAAAATTGTGTGTATATGTGTATATTATATGTATATCATACATTTATACATATACACATACACACATACATACATACACACACAGCCGATGTTTTTTCCAAGCATTATTGCACACTGTGCACTTTATAATCCTGCTTAATTCTTTCTACTGTCTGAAATAGTTTATTTTATTTATATTTGAATATTTATTTTCAGAACTTTAATTACGCAGTTATTCAGCACTGAATTCTTTTTTTACTTGTTCTACCTGAAATCTTTTTATATCGGTTAAATTTTGGACTTCACTTACTTTTGTTCTACCTCACAGGTTTACTTTTGTTAAATATTGTTTTAAATCTTATTTTCAATAGAGTTCAATAAATTGTTAAAATTGGGACTTGTAACATTTGTTATAATCATTGATTTTATGATGTAAATTGAGTGAGCAGAATCAGTATCGGCACCAAATATCAGCTTAAGAAAATCGGCAGTCCGTACCAGTCATGAGCTAAGGCTGATGAAAAAATAAAAATAAAATCCATATCAGTCCATCCCTAATTCCCATATCAGAATTTTCAGGAGTTGAACCCTGGATACTAATGGATATCATATTAATATTCAAAGTCAAAGTCACACTTTGTATGTGAGAGCAGTCTACCATGCCAAGGCAAAATGATTGCAGTGTTGACAATTTAATCCAACTTTAGCATCTTGTTTAAGCAATACCACAGCTAGTATTACTAAACTTCAGAATATTCTATAACAAAGAAGCTGTGCTAAATTCAGCCTTCCTGATATCTGCTTAAGTATTGATCTACTCTAGCCTAAATGAATCAAAGAGGTCGTGATATGTAAAAAACAAAAAAGCTGCTGCTAAGTAGTTTCTTATGGCACATGAACATCGGCCAGTGCGTCCAGGCAGCAGAACAGCTCGATTACATGCAAAGTCTGTAGAACCGAGCACCTACTGTGTGAAGCTGGGAAAACTGAACTTTGGAGCAGTAAACGTGGTCGTCTACCACTTAGCGTCTTCATCTTTTTACAAAGACAGGAAGAGATCAAACCTTATTTGGAGGATGATATTGGAGGATATTGGAGGGCCAGGTAAGCATTTAAATATTTTCTTTTAACTTTCTTGTTATGTTAGCAAATGCTAGCCAAACCCAGTTAGGGTAACCACGGTACTAAATACGCACTACTGGTTTCCTGGTGGAAGACGACATAAACAACTAGCAACAGAGAAATCCTCGCCCACGTAGTGATGTGACGCGCTGTCTCGGACAAAGTGTGCAAGCAGCTGGGTTTCAATTTTAAAGCATCAACTTTCATCCGTTTGAGTGATTTCATTTTATTTGAGTGTTCTTCCCCAAGTAACAGAATTTACCAAGAAATGTTAACACAAATTGTGGTGATTAGTAAGAGGCTATTCATTGATCAGTAAAAGTATAAGATCAGCAAGTCAGGTGATATCAGTTCTAGTCGCTAGCTGACTTCTATTGCATTTCTACCCAGTTTAAATAAAGAGCAACATGGGTGAGCTTTACACAGCCTGAATGACTATCCTATGAGTGGGGGATGTGTTACATATAAGATGTAAATGACAATTTTTAAAAACAATATATAGAAAATGGATAATTAAACCTAATTTACAAATTATTATTTTGCTCTAAATACCAGTCTCAATTATAATTTGTGATTACAAATATAAAAGATGGGCATGTCATAATACATAGATCTACATCTCCCTACTGATAATGGAGCATCACTACCCAACTGGGCTTATCCTACTGTCCCTTCTAAGTAATTAGGCTAATGAAAAGGTGCTGCAAAAATAGTCTTTACCCTAGTGAAAAGAAATCACTCAAATAAGCCTAACTGTTCCAAAGCCAGTATTAATTGGACTATCCAGGCAAAAATATAAATAGTAACAATTATTTTTTGGGAGAAAAAAAAAAAAAAAAAAAGACCTTTGTTGTGCAAACAAAAGATTTCACTGGCGGAGTCACACACTGATCTGTGCTTTTGTTAAATGGAAAGACAGAAAACCGTGGGGATAATAAATGAAGCACATTTCAATAAAACTAATATATATAAAGGTGAGCATCTTTAAGGTTATACCCCAGTTATCAAAAGTATTTGAGGGAGACTGTAGTGTAACACATCTAGTTTAAAAAAGTAAATGAAGTGTATTAAAGCTGTATTTGGAAAAAAACTTTTTGTTTTAGTGGACGGGTCACTTAATTTGCCCAAGTTAACAAAGATTTTCCATCCATGGCTTAAATAATAACATGAATAGTTTGCTAAATAACTGGATGACAACTAATTTATTAAAAAAAGAACTGTTCTCTATGCTATTGGTAAACATAATAATAAATTGAAGTGGTCCTCAACAAATTTGTGCTCAACAGTGACGTCTTTTTAAAGAGAGTGATCAGCTGAGAGGATTCACACAGTAACTAAACTTTCACCCTCTCTCGTAAACTTTTTTTTAATCATAGAAGGTACTGTCCATCAGTTCCTTTTTTTTTTTTTGTATCTCTGCTCTGTACTGAGCTGGGTTCTGGTTCTGCTGCGTTTCACTACATGCTTGCTCGGTGTGAGGGATTGCTGTGAATGACAACGCAGGCGACCGTCTACTCTCGCTCCACGTTCATCCAGGAGGCGTAAACGCTGCAAGCAACTGGCTCGATGCCATCTGCTGGATTTCCTTAAAAAACTTTTAAAGTGATTGAAATATGCATGAGATTGAATTGAAATTACTTGTAATGTGCCCTGAGATAAAGTGTTGTGAATTAGCGCTATATAAATGAGGTAATTTATAATTCTAAAGGATCTGATTTACCCATGGTCAAAAATCGTGTTTCAAATTGTTGTTTTACTTCCTTGGTGTCATGTGTCAGAGGTTTTCTAATAACTCATCCACTCAATTCAGGTGCGTTATCACATGGCAACATGTGCAAGACAAAAGGGCTGCAGTTAGTACAACTAGTGCAGTGCTACTTGTATCAGTTTCATTCTAATGTTTTTATTGCTCATTTTACAATGACTGAAAAATAAAAATGGTTTTTTAGCATATCAGATCAAGGGAACAAAGTACAAGGTTATGTAATTAGCAGTTATAATGTAGATAAGCTCAGACATACCACCTGAATGCCCTTAATGGAACACCTCCACTATTTTTACACAGGTTCAAAGAAAAAAATATATCTTAGAAACCAACTACTGAAAATTAACAACTGACCATTTTTAAACTATCATGTCTGCAGATTGCACGGTACCAACATTTTCTCAAGACATAATTTTTTGAGAGACAAAAACAAATTCAGTGGTAGCAGTTGATTTTTTGATACAATATTTATTTTAAAAGTTAATCCAAAAATGTCAATAAGCTAGACACGGCAGGTGTAAGAAAACCAACAATCAAAGTTTGGAAAGGAGCAGCTAAAAAAAATTAGGGTTAAACTTACCACTTTCTCTTTGGAGCGCAGGACACCCAGCTTGCCGAATCGCACATGGAATGGGGAACACTGATAGGTCCCGTCTCTCTGGCGGACAACCACCACATCAATACAGCCCGACAGTGTGGCCTGATTGATACCTTTATACAGCTCTTTGACCGTTACGAGAACCTGGCCAGCCAGTTGCCCAACGTAATTCATGGTGTCCGTCTTGAAAAAGAGGAAGAAAAACAAAGACCATGTGAATTTTTAAAACAATAAGATATAGTCCAATTAGATATAGTCAATCTTTCAGGTTTTTGTTCCCCTCTGCTTGCCTCCTCTACAGTTTTATCTCTGAACCTCCATACAGACCGACAGAGAGCATTGTTATCCTATCTCTGGCTATTGTCCAACATGAGCAACAACAGAGCGAGCAGCAAATAGATGAACCAAAACAATGAGATAACCCCAAACACAGGTCCCACTGCTCTGCAAAAATGGAAGCAGCTGACATTCTGTTTACAGCCACAACTCTCAGCAAACTACCTCAGATTTACTGCCCTGTTAAATGTGTAAGACGTAGAGAATTAGTATTCAAACTATATTCAAAACAGTGTTGACCCTTAAGTACATATTTATTTAAGTAGTTTGGACTTCACTGAAATTACTAAATTAGAATAAAAAAAAATAGCACACAGGCCAAGGCTAGCTGCACACAAGCTGTCCTGCATTCTGGTGGCCTCTTTACCGATTTTGATGAAGTCATTGGTACAAAGTGACAGAGACTGTGTGTGTAACCATTGACTTCACAAATAAACATGATTTCAGTTTGTTGGGTCAGGGTCTAATTTGATGAAGCCAATGAACAAGTCACTCTGTTAACTTAACAATGTATAACTTTTTTTTTTTTTTCCATACCATAGTAACCCGTTATCAATTTTGCTGTGAGAGCAGCAACTGGGGGCAATTTTGCAAACGTAGCATAAATAAATCTAAATAATTTGGCAGCATATTAACCCCATAGTGCGAAGAGATAATATATGGTCCTAAATGTTAACAAAATAAATAAGTAATTCAACAATACTATATCCATAAAGATGCACAACCAACCACAGAATTGAGCCCAAAAAAGTAGATCGTTGTAAATTTAATGGGCTTGGTCGTCATTACAAAGAGTTTTATTTAAAGTATTTTTCAACATCGAAAAATAAAATAAAAAAAGCTAAGAAAAATCAAAATAGATCATCAGAGTAATCTTGACTTATCAGATAACAAAACACTGGACATTTTTTATACTAAAGCCCCCCTGCAAAAAGCTTGGCAAAAACTTAGCAAGAGATCATTAATCTTTTAGATCAATAAATAGAAGTGAGAAGAGGTCCGTGCTGATATACAGGTTTCTTCTGTGTACCACTAAAGTTGCTTTTCAATCAGTCATCACAGATGTGAATCCAATCCCAGTAGAGATGCACCGAAAGGATCAGGCTTTTACTGACTGTAGTGACTTCTAGTTTCCTTTCTGGCCTGACCCTTTCAAAAATCTTGACCTTTAGAAAATACAAACTCGTCTGTCTAAATTTGTTTTATATCAATT
This sequence comes from Apricaphanius iberus, assembly GCA_028564705.1. Classification (NCBI taxonomy): domain Eukaryota; kingdom Metazoa; phylum Chordata; class Actinopteri; order Cyprinodontiformes; family Aphaniidae; genus Apricaphanius; species Apricaphanius iberus. Next base: position 579,372 of record JAPXFQ010002340.1, read on the forward strand.
AACAGCAAAAGATACCAAAGAGAAACTCCTAATAGAGGTAGTACCTTTGAATCCTCCTACAAAAATATTTCCATTGCTACATCAAAAGATATACCCTGCAACTTTATCAGATTTGTACTTAACTCAAAACAAAGTTGATCAAATAACAGTACATTTGTTATCGAATTGTATTGCAGGCAAACAGAAAATAAGCAAAAACAAATTGATGCATTCCTTTAGAATCAGCAGTTCAATAAGTTGCTAAACATTTTTGTCATCAGTCTAACTTCAGTTCAAACTCTGCAGGTTGAGCAAGATTTGAGTATTAAAACGGGGCCAAACCAAGCCAGAAATCTGTTCATACGTTTTACGGGGGAAAAAAATAACAAAAGAATACATATTGCATGTAAAACCACACAAACTGTCTTGTTGATAAGCAGGGATACACTCATTTGGAAACTATTAGCCAAAATAAAAGTGGGTAGAAAAATGTTATGATTACAAATGCAAAGTTCTCCGTTGCATAACGACTAATAACGAGTAATAAGCCAAAAGAAACAAACAAAAGAAAAGCAAAACCTTAGAAACATGATTGAACCGTTTCAAACCATTCCTCTTTTGTCTAAACGAAACAAAAACACATCTGACCAGATGATGCACAACCTTGGACACATTTTCATATCAGTTCATCCACTTGGTTCTCTGTGCGTAGGTATAACAGCATTAGAACTGACATCAAGAATATGTCTAGCAGGCAACCAGAAAAAAAGAAATCCATTCTTTTATCTCAAACTTTGACCAATTACACAACCATTTCAGACTCACCAGGGACCAAGACGACCTCAGAGAGGACGACTCATCAGGTTCACTGTAGTCTGTGTTGTCCTCGGTGTTGCTCCCCAGGAGCTCCCAGTTTGCCCAGGATCTCTGCCTCTTCATCCCAATAAGTGGCGTGGAGAAGGCCTCACTTTACACACCTCAGGATACTCTCCTGGGACTAATGACTTCTGTCTCTGGATTCCCACTGTAGTTTAACGCTGCCATCCTTCAATCTGATATTCAATAGGACCCACCTACTCACCTTTGAATGATCGCCCCTGTGGTAAATACAGATATGTTATCTGGAACTGGTGGCAATTGTGCAAGACCGTCGTAAACACTGCCATCTTTCTTCTGGGATTTTCTCTTCGGAATGTGCACTTTTACTCATCCAGTCAGCTGCCAGGGCACAACGGCGGAAGCCAATAAGATGGGGTCTTTACAGTGGCAGTGTACGGCTGATAAGCTGAAGCTATTTCCTCTGAACGACTATGCAATGTTTTCTCCTGATAAGAGCGAAAGCTCAAGGGGGGGACCAAGCAGCTGTCGTCTGTACCGTGTTCCTGTCACATGTACATTACAATCATTACTGTGTGTTCTTGTTATTGTGCATGACTTATCAAAGGGGGAGGTGGAGGTTAACGACACCGAGTTGCTATGGTCAGCCTATAGTTTATCCAGTGTGCTGGACTTCAACATGTCTTCTGCTGATTATCAATAAAATGTTTGACCAAATAAACATGTGATTATAGAACAAACAAAAAATGAGAACATCTGTAATTTTTCTGTCAACATTCAACACAGTTTGTCCAATGATAGAATCTTCTCACTAACCAACAGCTGAAATGCAATCCAGCTAGTAATGACAAAAGCATGTTTTTCTCATCAAGAAACTTTCCCTGATCTGGGCTCCAGGATCACGCTGGCTAGTTTTGGTCCCCACTGACTGCCCAAGATGAAAATAACGCACGAGGCAGCTCCAGAAAAGGCCTCAACCCTGATCTTTTGTAAACACAACCAGCAAAAACATTTGGGCTTGCAGGGCTCAGGGTTTGTTTTCTCGCTGTGCTAAAACTTGTTCTAAAACCGAAAATGAATGCCAAGAAGAAAAAGAAAGGAAACTATTTATCTTGAGGTATTAAAAATAAACGAAGAGACTATTTTTAGCAACTTGTTTTTCAGAGATATACATATATAATATAAATACCAAGGGACATAACAGGATCTTGTAATATTAAAATGCGATAATGTCTTGCAAAAGCATGAGCCTCAGTTGTCCGCATCACTTCATCAAAGTTAAGTTAGGATTAGAGAAACCCTTTGGGAATGCAGTCGACAAAATAAAGAACAATTTGTCAGCAACATAAGAAATTCTTGGTAAACATCAATGACGCCTCACAAAGCTGAAGTTGGCATATGAATCATATTCTTAGTACCAAAATCTAAAAATGATCCAACTAGTAAAACCGGAACTTAATTATTTTAAATTTTCTATAGATTTATTTATTTTTTTCACAGTTTATGATTTCTTGACTATACTTGTTTTGGAAAACACCAGGTAAAAGTGGAAGTGTTAAGCTTTTTTGTTTGTTTTAAAAGGGATTTGAACTGAATTTGATCAGCTGAATATCCGGACCTAAACGACTTAGACTGACTGAACTACAACTGAAAACTCGATATTAAACAAAGGCGTGTTAAAATAGTTGGTGGTTTGCAAAGCGATTACTTTTTGCAACAAAATAATAAAAGTCAGAAATGCTGTTTTTTTTTTCTTGCAGACACACAGATGTCAACGTCGGATTCACAGCCTCAGCAGGTGGCCTATTTTCAGCTTTTTAAATAATTTACAGAGTATTTGTTCATTAGATCCCTAGCTTAAAGTCTGTCCATTTTAGTACAAAACACTTTAATAGAAACGTGAATAATTCTACACTGAACTGAACTTCGTTGACATACAGCAAGCAAATTGGGGAACCGTTTCTTTAAGCTGTAAAACAAGAAAGAGAGATATTGACATGGGTGTTTCTTTTATAGTACTGGTACTTTAAACACCTTGGATAGTTTTACTGATTAAAATTGGGGTCAAGCGCTGTGCAATTGTACCCATATGAAAACTGGACCTTCAGGTAGAAAAGAGTAATTAAAGAGCCAGTTTTGATTTGTGAAATAACTTAAAAACTTGAAAAGTCTGATCTACTAATCGGAACTCAACAGCACAGAAAGACAAGTTCTGTAAGCTGACTTGTGTTTAACTCCTAATTATAAAAAAAAAAACAATATAATACAGCGCAAGGAAGCAAGGAAGCAACCCAAACTAATAGCAATGAACACAGAAAGCTTTAAATCGAAAAACATTTAAAATGGTTATAAAAATTAATTCTGGTACAACTACAGTTATATCCAGACTCATACATATTAAATCTGATTTGGCTTTGTAACAAAATTATCAAAACTGTGACTGAGCCGAATAAGTCAAAAAAATCAAGTTCAGCTTAGACTATTTCAAGCATTACTGTGTGTTACACTAAAACTTGAATAACCTTCTCCTACTCATTATGTTGGTATCATTAAACCAAGATGACCTGAAGGAGAGAGTGCTCTTCAATTTTTCCACATTCTGCAGTGCTGAAAATCTTCAACATTCCTCTAAGGTATAATTTCCTAGCTTATTTTCCACAGTGCACCAAAAATTCCTAGCTGCTGGGAAATAGTCATTTACAGAACAGAAAGCCTGAATGTTAACTCTGAGATGTACAAATCAAACCCAAGTTGTGAACAGAAAGTAAAGCCGTTTTTAAAAGGATTTAATCAATCCTTCATTCAATTTTTTTTATTTTTATAAATTTGCTGTGGTCTCCAGTTTGAATAAATACTTTTGAGGGACATTTTATGTGTAAAAACTTGCTCTATCGCTCCAATTTCATGATGTTGCATTTTGTCAGAAGAGCGGGTGAAGGAATATGAGTAACTTATGCATGATACGCAAAGGTGTCACAATGAAACTCATGCTTCTTTCGAACAATCAGCTAACTAAGACCACGTCCACACTAAGCCGGGTAATGCCTTAAACGTATAATTATTTAGTCTACACCCCCCTATCGTCCACACTAACCCAGCGTCGTTTAAGGTCTGTGGCCGGATAACTATTAGCCGGGTAAGAGAGCCGTGTAAATCTTAATTCAACGTCTAAACGAACTAGTGTGGACAGCTTCCCCGGATAATGAAAGGAAGTGGCGTCAATGAATGCTGTGTCAATAACAATACGACACTACAGACAAAGACAACAGAGAAGAGTAATAAATCGATCTCGTCTGTCCACACCAAAAACTCTCTCTTCTTCTGAGCAGCTATTGTTCTCTTCGGTTAACGGGACAAGCAGATATGTACTGTGCCGTAGAGCTTCTTGTATATAGTATGTAGGCGCTGGCGTCACGTAGATTATACGCATGTTTCGTGCGTCTTTTCGCGCATGCCCAGTATTTGCACAGGCCGGTATGGGATTGCGCAATCATGGGACCTTAAACGGGGCATAAATGCTCGTGTTGAGAGGATAACATTAGGCGTATAACCTTATCGGCTTAGTGTGAACGTAGCCTTAATTTGCTTCACTGGTGGTGTTACAAGACAAATTCCAACTGTTTCTTCCGTAGTTCCTCTTTCATGGGTAAAGAAATGCTACACTGATGTCTAAATCAACAAATAACACAATTAACACAAGCCCAAACATGTTCTAGCGCTTTGTGGAGTTGTTAATGGTTAGCCTCTACTGGCAGAGATGTGCTCTGCTCTCTCCTGGCAGAAAGCCCTAAATCGTTCACCCTACTGTCCGCTCACCTGCCAAGCCCTGTGTGCTGAAAATGTCGTTAGCAGTTCCATTGCATATGCTCCAAGAAGGGCAATAACACTAACTCAAAGGGTGGAGCCAAACACAAAGCAGGTAAAGAAGTGCAGATTATGACCAGAAGGAAATAAATTGTGATTTTTTTAACAGGACTTTTTCCCTCATTTGGTTAAAGAATACAAGAACAGAAATAACTAATGAGTATTTCCTAGTGAGAAAACATAGTGTTTCAGCCAGCTGACTGGCAGAGCAAAGCAACATATACAGGAGCTGCAGTGCTGTTTTTTCCCTCTCCAATCTTCACAGAGAAAACTTTGGTCACTCCCACACCTTCTCTGCCATTTCATAAAAAAAGTATTTACACTGTAGAAAGTTTGGTGTAACGTTTTAGCAGTGGGAAACCGACTGATCGGCTGCTGCTCTTGATTAAATCAACTTGACTGCATCAATAAATCCCAGACTTTTTTATCATCGCACTTGCTTTATTGTACTAAATGTGTTTGTCACAAAAACAAGTGGTTTTATCTTCACTGCCTAAATGAGAGTACAGGCGAAGAGTTGATGGACACTATAGTTTCAGTAACTGCTTTAGTACTAAAGTTTCTTCAAAACAGTTTTAAGTTTCAGGCTATTGTGTTTTCAGTTTCCATCATTGAGACAGGTGTATCGCTCCGCGGTGTCAGCAATGCTAGCACGCTGTCACTTGTGCAATATATTTAAAAACGTAAATGAACACAAGTCAGTACATGTTACCTGTGTGTATATCTGCCACTTTCACTGTTCTAAAAAATAAAAGTAGAACCAGAAGACCTAACAGCAGCAATCCCTGCCGCAACAAAAACACGCTATGCGCTGACATAAACGGGCGACAACACACAGAGAAAACGAAAATAAAAACAGTATCCGTTTTAACCAGAAGCAGCGTTGCTCAGTTTTACACATCAACGTCGCGATAATTTTAATGGAAAAACAGGGGGACAGATGAAAATGAATGGAGTCGGGGCTCTGCTAAGCTCAGCTAGCCTCACTGCAGCTTACGTTACCGTTAATGTCAAACGGCCGAACACTAGAAAATGACAGCAACTCACTCGGTAGATGGTTCCGATCATGACCTGCTATGTCCATTCATTTGTTTGATTAAAAACATGATGAATTCAGTCATTTTGGCTCGCAGTCAAACAGTTTCCATATAGCTAAAGGACAGGTTAGCCATCTTAACATGCTAGCTACCATTAGCCAACGGCAGAATCAGAAATATACGTTAAAATGCAGCTGCGGGCGCACATTAGTCGAAATCACTCGCCTAATAAGTTCTTACTTTTCGGTTCTGTCGGCGGACTGCTGCCGAACCAGGGAAGTTGCAGCCTCTTCAATGTGTCCCCATATTTTTTTTCCGTGAAACTCCTCTGAAGCCTCTTGACGTGTCCCTGTTCGGGTTCGGACCACCGTGACCGACTGGTTTGTGTGTACGGGTGTGTGTGAGTGTGTGTGTGTTTAGGTGAAGAGAGACACTGCCGCACAGAGTCGGCGCAGCTGGTGGGACGGTCCACAAGTCGCAGCTGATTAATTATTCCAGTAGACGGCAACATAAACTCAAACTCAAGAATATCGAATTTTAAGACATTTTCTTTAGAATTATGTTGAACTTTTCCCCTCACTTTTTCTGCCAAACTCAAAACCACTAATAGAAATAAACTTTAGTTTACTTTGATTTATTTTAAGTTTCTACATTTTGTGGTCGTATTGGTTTTGTAGGATATCCTTCCTTTTATGTAACTTTAGTTTTAATTTAAGCTGTAACATGTACAATATAATAATTATCTACCATATCAGTTTTGGTTGTTTATAGTTCTGTGTGCATATTTTATTTCCTTGTTTCTGTAATCGGAGCCATTCTCGTGTCTCTTGTGCCAGATATTGGAGATTGCTTGTAAGGAATCTCAGTGTTATCTTTTATTTAGATATATTGCTGTTGTTCTTACCATATCTTACTGTATTTCACACACCGATGCACCAATCAGTTGATTAGCCAGTTTTCCTCCTGAAAACACACACACGCAACTATTTTTGAGCTTTCTCCATGGTCTGCACATTAATAGCACAAACAATAAAAATAAAAATAAATTATCTAATCAGATTCCCTAACTATCCCCACTTGTGCTGCAAAGCAATTTTGTTACGGACGACCCTTTTACTAAAAAAAAAAGACTTACATAGAGATTTTAAAACGTTTCCAAAGCCCCTGCAGCTGTATAATGTGAATAACGCTGAAGACAGACAGCATGTTTAACTTGTTTGCTGTTAACTTAGCCTCCAACCAAATGTTACAAGGCGGTTTATCACACGCTTCCCCCTAATTTTACCTGAAATACCACATTCCTTCCTCTTTCAGTGGAAATTTTAGAGCGTGTAGAATCCCTCCATAACACTACTCCAGTCATACCTGCACTCTGATTTACAGGGCATGTAAGATCTCTATAAATGAACAATTGTTTACCTGCTGTGTGTGTTGCCACAGTAGCATTACTTCTGTACCTATAGTACAATTTTAATGACATAGCATGAGTAGCTTGCAGAAAGTTGATTACATTCAAACAGTCTATTAAACATGAAACAGAGCGGATCTCTATTAAATACATCTGTTTCTAGTTGAACAATGCTAATTTATTGCTATTATGCATTGCTGTATTTATTCTTTCATGATACGTAGTGAGCAATTCAAATTTAGACCAAGTGTAATACTTTAATAGAAACAGGATAATTTTTTGTATTTGCAATAGTAATATTCAGTTTCCATATATAAACTACTAGAACCCACAAGACTGAAAACATACCAAGCAACTACAAGCACAAAAGTATTCTTTGTTTCTATTATTTTTTTTCTTTGTTAAGTCATTTTAAATGCTCCAAAGGTCAGAACATGTAAGAAGCATGAAACTCAACATTTCCATTTAACAGCTTTATTGCACCAGCATGTGTCTTAGTAATATTATTTAGAGATAGCTCGGTGGATTAACTTTATTTTCTTTCTGATATTTAGTCTTTCTTCTCCTCTTTGCCCTCCTCCTCAGGGTTGTACACGCTGACAGTGAACTCGCCAGCCTCCTTGCCATACTTGTTCTTCACCACGAGAGCGTATTTGCCAGAATCTGCCGTGGTGACTGCGGCGATTGTGATGCTGGCGAACTTGCCATGCTCAAACTTGAGCTTGTAGTGGTCGCCGGACACCAGCTCTTTGTCGTTCTTCACCCAGCACACCTCAGGCGTTGGCTCACCCCACACGTTGCCAGTCAGGTTCAGGGACTAAGGAGGAAAGAGAAGATCTTAGAAAAATGCTTTCAGCAGGAGATTGCTTCAGATTTCCAAGGAAAGAGAGACACTCAAAGCAATGACACAACAGAGGTTGAGAGTGTGTTTGTAGTTCTAATATGTAAATACTGTACCTTGCCCTCTTGGATTGCAACCACATCTGGCAGGCCTCCAACAACACGAGCTCGGTCTAAGCGAGAACAAAGTGATCAAAAGCCAGGAATATTAGCATTTGCTTGTTTACCACATATTCTTGTCTCACCTGGCACTATATATATATATATATATATATATATATATATATATATATATATATATATATATATATATATATATATATATGTGTGTGTGTGTGTGTGTGTGTGTGTGTGTGTGTGTGTGTGTGATCTTTACAAGGCTGTGATATATTTTTGTAGTATTTAAAAAAAATATCATCAAAAAGTAAATGTTATCAATGCAGTGTGGCATGGAGGTGACAGTGGACATACAATAGCAGATGACATGGGGACACAGATTACCACTGAGTGTGGAGCCTTCACACCTAAAATTAAAGGACTTACATTTGTGCTGAAATGCAAATTTTGCTTTGATAAGAAAAGATGTATTTGGAAAAGGGTATTTTTTTCTTCTAAAATTGTCTCTCTTTCATAACACAAATAATGTGATAGTTGCAGCCTATTTCCTGAAAGCAGTGACTCCAGCTACAGTCCACACGTTGGGAAGCTTATGCTAACTTGTAAATTGATTTGGCCTCAAAATTCTCTTCCAGGCAGTGAATATTCCTGTTTTGTCAACCACAATTTATCCGTCCACTTAACTTTCTATAAATGTGTGGATACAGAACTCTGTAAAGCACAAGCCTCTGTAGCAATAACCTTTAGCTACTTACTGCTGGACAACTATTAAATGAGCAGTCTTCTCTATGATTGCATAGGCAATAGCATGACCATAAAATAACATGTATTTCCTGGAAGATTAGGAAGATTAATCACTTACTTCTCTCTGCAATTGCTGCCGCTCTAGAAAAAGAAAGAGACAAGAAACTGTCAGAAGTGTCTAAAAATGGTATTGGGGTTATTAATAAGTTATACAATAGCCGGAAATGAGTTGTGTGTTTCTGAAAAGGCTTACAAAGTACATGCACTTTATTGTAGGTTTGATGTAGCTTTTGCTATTTATGCACATAAACATCCTTGAATGCAAAAACCCAAAGTTACACAACAGTACAATGGAGTCAGATGAGTTTGTTTACTTACTTGAGCCGTTGGAATTCATCAAATGCATCCTGCCATACTGCAAAGCAGCATATGAACGTTAATAATATGATTAGAAGAATACTGATATAGCAAAAGCACAAAGGACATACTGTAAGCCTTTTCGTAATCAGGAGTAACTGTCTCCTTTTGAGTTAAAAACTTTCACTTACCCTTGCCACTCAGATCCAACACTCTCTTCACGCCGTCCTTGCCATCAAAGATATTCATGGTGTATTTACCCTTGTCCTTCTCTGTGGGTTCATTGATCTTAAGCCAAAGCTGCTCCCCTGTGACGCCAGACTTAACTCTCTCTGAAGCTGCAATCTTGGAATCTCTGATCAAGAAATCCAGACCACACAGATCAAGTAGCTTTAGACTTTCTTTTTAGAAACACTTAAGATCTAGAGCACTTAAATGTGGCAGCATTAAGGGTCAGCTTCAGTACCTTTACTACTCCAGCTTTTTAAGTATATATATATATATATATTTTAAAGCAATTACTTGTATTAAGTGATTTTTTTTTCTGATTTTGTAATTTCATCAAAAATAAAATACAAACAAAGTGAATATAAAAAACATGGAGTTTGGGAGGTGGGTTTTAAATGGCTTTTGCTTCTATCCACTACAAACATAAACCTGTGGAATTTTCTAGACACTACTGGGACTTTAAGACAAAATTGATGAGAACAAGTTTGAGCTTTTTGCCAACAAACACACCTTACTAGACTGCTTTTTACATAGACATTCGGCTAGCCTTTGGCAGAAAGCTGAAAATGGGTCATTATTGTGTCTTACAGTAGGACAATAATTCATCATATAAGGCCAGTTAATCGAAACCAGGGCTCTGAATTGAGTTTTACATATAAAGCCGTGTCTAACTATTTTGTATTAAACAGGTTTATTCTTATTTTTTCTTACTCAACACTGAAATTAAAGTTTTCTGATAAAAAGTCTTGCTAAATTGGATGTATTTACAACATAATGTTAAAAGCAAACCAGAATAAATGTAAGAATAAACTGCAGAACGAAATGATGTTCAATTATTTTACTATGTTGTTAATAATGATATGTTGATGTAAAATATAAAGAGGTGTAAAATATATCTATGATGTCAATTTAACATACTTGTGAAGCCAACCGACAGGCAGGTTCTCATCATAATATGTGACATTGGAGAAGAGGACAATGCCATTTTCAGTACTGAGAATTTGGATGTCACTGGAAGAATTGGCTGCAAGGAAAATAGCAAAAGCAAAGTTTTCTTTAATACATTGTGAAAACTGAGGAAACACAATATTTGTAGGAGAGTGCAAAAACTGGTGCTGTTTAAACTTCTATGTTTTAATCATAAGTTGGTCTTAAGCGTGAAAAGTGACTTACCAATAACTCTGAACAGCTCATTCATTACAGTTTGGTATCCTGGGGAAAATAACAGCAATACATGGGATTTTTATAAATACTTTTATGCAACTTTAACAGATTTGAACCCCTCACACCCATTTTTTTTTTCTTGCGAATGAAATCCACAAAGACTACTTCACCTGCTTCTGTTAGGTTAAAGGAGCTCTTATCTTTTCCTCTCTCATCTCTCAGGAAGACCTCGTAGATACCTGCGTCTTGCTTGGAGATCTAAAATAAATAAAAAAAAGTCACATAAGAATCCTTAAGGCGATAATGATTCCCCTTTTAAATTAAATCGAGTGGAACATAAAATAATTCTCGAGACGGTCAACAGTACAAAAGCCACACAGTGACGAACTAAACCGAAAAGCCAAGCTTTTCTGCCACCCATGATGCTGCAGGCGTTATAACAATAAATGGTGGAGGAAAACATGAAAAAGGTAAGACAAAGGAGACACATGTAAACATTGGGGGAAAACTTATGGCAGATAGATTATGTCCAGACTTTAGGTCTTGGTGGCAGGAGAACGTCCTTTGCAGATGGTTTTTTCCCTCCTTTCTTTTGCTCTTGCTTATTAACCCACTGTGAATTAGACAGATGAGCACATTAATGCAAATGCGACTGACAGGAGCTTATGCAAAAACACCAACCCTTTGGTGTTAAGTAATGTTTGAATAATTATGATGAAAGGTCAATATAACTTCTCCTGCATTTATACTCTTAATGATAAAACAGATCCAGTCTGACAAAGGCGGTTCCTGTTGCTTCACTGAAGTGGCTGGAGGAGTTACATTGAATTCCAAGTTAGAAATGAAATGAATGGATGAAGCACACAAATAGACCACATGCTGCAGATTCAAAATTTAGTCCCAGTCAGAAATTTGCATAATTCCTTATCAGTAAAAATGCTGACTTATTTAGTAAATGACTGATTTTCCAAAGTTTGGAAATCATTTTTTTCCAAATGTAATATGACAGTTGGTTAAAATTAATAAATAAATAAACTGACCAGAGCAGTCTGTGCTGAAAAAGACTTAATTTGTCAGAAAAAATGCAACAATTTCTCAGATTTTTGAGTAAAACAATCTACTGTTTTGAGTACAGCAGTGCTTAAGTGAGACTATGAAACGTAAAAATATATGCAATATATTTATAAAAATTGTTTTTTATTCTTTTGAATGTAGTTTTTTTTTATGTTTCAGAGGTGTATGACTTGCAGCACATTTTGTAAAGCTCCACAATAAAAGGAGAGATAGATCACTGGATCGATTTTAGCTCTTAACTCATAAACACCCAACTCCTCCCAAAGTTCACCCTCTAACAGACTGACCTTTCCAATATTAAAGGTCAGCTCACAGTCCTTTTTCTCGATTTTCGCAGCATCCTCATCATCCTCTGCAATCTCAATGCTGTCCTTGGACCATATGATCTCAGTCTCTGGTTTGATGTTTCCAATCTGTAGAAGATGGAGGTGATCAGCCAGGGCACATGAATTCAAAAAGTAACATTGGTAGCTTTATATTGTTAAGGGTTTTGTTTCACCTTGCATTTTAGCAGTACATCACATTCTGGAGTGACGGTAAAGCCAAGGTACTCAACAAAGTGAGGACCTGTTTATTTCAAACAGAAAATAGTTAGAGAAACAGAAATAAGCCACAATCTTAACGTATTGGAGATCACGCACTACTCCTTACCTTGTTTCCTGACCCATTCTGCCCTCTCAAACTCAGATTTCCTTTGTAGCTCCCTGAATTCTGGATAAACACAGAGTATATTTGCATTCCTAGATGCCTTTTTTAAATCACAGATAAACTTATCACAAATACAAAAATATAAAGAATGATCTGCTGCCCCTCAGTGGATAAATCCTTTACCTGCAGAGTGCCTTTTTGTCTGTTACTATAAACTATCTGCATGTGCAGATATCTTCTCTGTATTTGAGATCTTACCATCTCCAATTAGCACCAGACTTGTAGTGCCCTTAGCTTTGCCATCCACCAGGTTAAAGGTGAACGTTCCTTCATCTGTGACTTCTAGAGAGTCCATAAATAGCTCAATAAGTCCGCTGGATTTGTCAAACTGCATTGTGTATTTCTGCAGAAAGGGAAGCAAAAAAAAAAAACACAATCTTTAGTACAAATAGTGATTAGAACAATACATGTGCATTTATTTTTCCATATCTGCCCACCTTTCCTTCCTCTATGATGACATCATTGAACACGTACTCCACTTGGCAGGCAGAAGTGAATTTCTCCATCTGAGCCCAGAACCGCACTCGACCTTTCTCGAGAAGCTCCATGGCCATTTCGTTCTTGAAGGGAATAACTGAAAAGTACAAGTAAGATATTTGAGCTTTGAATACAAGCAAGCGATTAAGGCACAAAATGACTCGCTTCATGCAGTGTTAACCATATCTCAGACTACTTCTATAAGCTGATTTGCCAATTCATATCTGCACAAACAGAAAATATTTGTAGATGTGATATTTGAGACAAGTTTCAATACTCACCAGGAAACTTGTGTTCATGGCTAAGATCCAGGAGACGCAGGATGGCTGTCAAACAGAAAAAAACAAGTCAGGAAAAACAAGTTGAATAACATCAATACACCTGCCACACATACCCCAGCGTATGGAAATAACAGTAAGCACTGGCTCAAGCCGGTTAACACAGGCATGTATACACAGCCAAGACAGTGGGCTGACTCACCTTCCTCAGTGAGAGTGTAACTGGAGGAGATGCCATCAGTGTTGGTGACCATACAGGAGAAAGTGCCCAGATCCTCCATAGAGAGACTGTTAAAGATGGCTCTGGATCTAAAGACAAGGGAACAACCACAGAAAGGAAGAAAAGCTGAAGAAGTTGAACTTATTCAGGATGATCAGTAGAATGTCTGAGAAACACAGTGTCAAGTTCACATACATTCGTAACCTACATGAATGGCATATAAATTATGACATTTTAATTATTTGATTTGAGCTTTTCTTCTTTGAGACGGAAGGAGAATACCAAATACAAATCTTTAATTTTAAAAGCAAAAAGTGTGTGTAAAGTTTTATGTTTTTTGTGGATAAGAGAGTCAAAACATATATACACACACACCACTTTTACTTTTCGATTAAACGTTCTTTAGCAAGCTGTATCCTTTACCACAGGCTCTCAAGACTCTTCAATAAGACTGCTAGAGTTCATTTGCTTCATCGTATGCTTTTAGGCATGGTCCACAGATTTATATGAAAGGGATTTAAATGGTGCTTGATATAAACCTTCTAAAAGTAGTTTTTATGTGGGTCTGGATCACTGCCTTTTCCCCCTAGTTGTTTCCAAGATTCAGTCACCAGACAAAACCGTCGAACTATAGATTGAAAAATATTAGGTAGAATTCAGAAACAACACAGGAAACACTAGTGGTTCAGCCTGAAATGTACTGAAAATGACCCATTCGCCAAAACCAACACCTTCCAGCTCAAAGGAAATTTTCAACTACTAAAATTCAACTACATTTTGGAAAACCTTTTATGGTCAGGGACAAGAAATGTTAAGCTTTTTTTTAGCTATTTGATCACAACGACAAGTCAAGGAGAACATTTTAAACCCAGGAGTACAGTACCAACTGTTAAGTATGGTGGTGAGAGAAATATGCTGTGAACTCCTTTCACACAAGTGTTTCTGGTCCATTGCGCACAGGGAAATATTTAAGAATAATGACCCCCTCAAAGTTCCGCAACTTCACCCCAAATCAACTACTTACGGTTAAGATTATAGTTGACACGAAGATAATTTGGAAGCCTCTGGAAAGGATCTGATCTCAACCCTATTAAGCATTCTTAGAACTACTTGAAAAAGTCAGGTCCATGTCAGGAAACAAACCAATTTAGGCAAGCTCTACCAGTTTTGCTGAAGGGTAAAATTCCTTGCCAGAACTGTGTAAGAAACCAATTGATAGCCATAATAAAGGGTGTATGTAATGTACAATTTGTAGGAGAGCTATGAGGATTAGACATTTGTTTAAACAATCATTATTTTTAAGTCACAAACAAGAAAAGCTGAAAAGTATGTGAAAAAACTAGAATAAATTTGATACTCATATCAATGATTAGTGTATGTGAGCTTCTCACTGAAATTGTATGTCATACTCAATCACAATGAGGACACATACTTGCCCCCTTCGGTGACAATAGTCAGACGAGATGTGTCTGTGATCTCCTGGTAATTCTTGGACCAAACAAAATGAGAGCCTTCCTTCATCTCAGAGCATTCGAAAATCATGGAAATGACACCGTCGTCATCAACATCCACATAAATCTCTTTGGTGCCTAAAATAAATTAGACCCAACAACATTTCAATCCGTTCAGCAACAGATCTTAAAAAAAAAAAAAGATTTTAAAGCCTGCATCTGTAATGAGAAATGTGATTTTACTTCTTATTCCCAACTTCCTTGACCTGTGCAGGACCAAGTCCAGATTGTATGACTTAAATAATAATCACACTTACCAGGGCGAGTCTGGGCCAGAATTGGACCCAGGTCTGAGGAGGGTTTCCCAACTCCAACAAGATTCTGAGCACGCACACGGAAAATGTAGGATGTTCCTGCCGTCAACCCAGTCACCTAAATTAGCACAAAAAGAGTAAAAGAGAACACACTTAGAAAAAGTATGTTTTGTTATCTCCTCTGACCATATTTATCTTATTTACCTTCATGAACTTTGCTTTGTTAGTCTTCTCATGAACAGCCTTCCAGCCTTCCTCACCGGCAGAGGCCTCCTTGATGTCCAAATAGTAGCCGTTGACAGGGCTGCGTCCGTTAAACAGAGGAGGTTCCCACAAGACCACAACAGAGGTGTCACGAACTTCCAGCGCATGAAGACCAATAGGGGGCCCTTGGAAGATCAAAAAGCACAGTTTTAATACGTGAAAATTTTTGAATATTAAACCGTGAGAGTGGAAGTATAGCTCCCAACACACAAGGCTTTTTCACTTCATAACTCTCTATGTCAATTTCATCATCAGAATCTTGTCCTAAATTATCTTATTTGACGTAGTTTTTGTTCAGATAAAGAGTCACTAGATAAACAAGTTGATTTTTATCACAAAACAGAGTCGGAGACTAAAACTTGTTCCTCTATGGCAACATTGCAACTCTATTCCTTAATACAATCAATTAGCCCCTTTGCTTAGCAACTACATTTTTTCTAATCCCAAAATGTTCTCCAACGTTAACGTCACTGCTCAAATGTATTTAACATTCTTGCCTTAGACAAGAAAAGTAGATAAAAAAATCTTAAATCATATTAGATGTTAGATTACTCCTCAAATTGTTTGTTTAAACAGAATACAGTGAAGCTAATCAATCATTTATTTTTTGCCTGACTAAATTATGCAGTCTCTTGTACCTGGAATAGTAATGGTCCATTCCTTGCACTCCAAACTTGCAGTGGGCAGAGAGGGTTTACTCACTCCTGCCATGTTCATTGCACGGACTTGGAACTGGTAGAAAACATTTTCCTTCAGGTTCTCAGCCTAAAGCAACACAGCAGATAGAAATGCAGATAATGCAAAGCAGCCCATCTAATATAATCAAACTGATGCAGATGTTTGCACTTATAAAGAGATTTAAATGCTTGACATTTTCAGCATGATCAGTCGTGTGTCTCGGTGAGACGCCCAACTTACCTTATAGGAAGTTGTGGTTAGAGCCTTTTGGTTCATTTCATGCCACTTTCCATAAACGTTCCCCTTTACTGTTCTGTAGTCCACAAAGTATCCTCTGATTTCAGCTCCTCCATTGTTAGTGGGTGCAGTCCAACCCAGGACCATGCAGTCCTTTACAGCTTCCAGCAGGGTCACACAGGTAGGCCTTGCAGGTGCAGCTGTGGTTGGTATAGTTGTGAGACAAAATGCATTAGAGAACCCCTTATTTTAAAAGAAGCAATAACTGCAGCCAGGCGAGACTCTTCATTGGAACATGCTGTTTAAGAACACATTGCTTTTGCCTTCGGCTTGGTCATGCACCAACAGGCTCTCCTGAAGAGTTATCAAACATTACAGTACTCCAGTAAAATCCATTAAAAAAAAATAAAAAAAATCATAAATAAATAAGGTAAAGAAAATGGGAAATAGCTGCATGTAGAGTTAGAAATGTCATTTCTCATGCAGACACTTGCTGTTAGTATTCAGTACATGCATTTCTGTTTGGATCTCAATGGAGTTATGTAAAGTGCATGTAAAAGTAAAAAAAGAAAAGAAAAATCCTTCGCGGGAGTTATTTTGCAGGATTTCTCTTCTTAAGTTTTCAGTGTGCCTGTAATTATTAAAAGCCATCCTAGAGGGTAGAGCAGCGGGTCAAAGCGTGGGCTGAACATGGTAGGGAATGTGAACATTGGAGAGATCTTTTGTAAAAAGTGACACTCACAGATAGCAGCCAGTACAACCACAGCATCAGAATTGGGGGAGTTCTGGCTGTATCCAGCAGCATTCACTGCCTTTACTCTGAACACATAGTTGGAGCCTGTGGTGAGACCATGGCACACAAACCTGAAAGGAATAAATTTCAACCCGTTATGTTTCATTGATGTTTTCTGTCGGCCGCCATGAGGCATTTCTCCTCCCAGGGAAGAATATCTATTAGCGTACTCCTATAAGGCTGTGTGTAAATTCTGGGTAGTTATTTTGCAGTGGATACACACTTGAAATTGATTGCCCAAAACTACAAAAGCAACAAAAGGATGTATTCCAAGGCAAATTCTAATTCTATGCCATCTGCGGTTTTGAGGTAAAAACAATAATGTCCCACCTGGTCTGCTTGACAGGTCTGTTGTTGCAAGGCATCCACACATCAGTGCCCACCAAACTAGTTTCAATGTAATATCCAACCAAGTGCTTGACATCCTTAGATGCCCCCCAGGTGACAACCACTGAGGTGTCTGTGTTCCTGATAGCCACTGGATTGCCTGGAGCAGAGGGAAGATCTGCAGGAAAATAAAGACACAAAATGCATATTTCATAGGATGTAACTTATAGAAACTCTGTAAAGGTGAAGCACTCTTGAGATCAGAAGCAGGCCTTGAAAAAAACTAGTGATGTTATCATGTTAAATGATGCAGCAGGGCTCTCTGTATGCAGAGCCAGTAGTGATACAGCTTCAAGCTTTGTCAGCTCACCAAGTTTGTCACCAACTATGGTTTCTCCGGTGGGTACAGAGGGCTCGCCCACGCCGGCGGAGTTGCAGCATCGCACACGAAAGTTGTACGATTTACCCTCTGCCAGGTCAAAGATTGCAAAGCGTGGAGACTTCACTGGCATTCCAGTGTTTACCCTCTGCCAGGTGTCTGTCCCTTGAATACACTAAGGAGAACAGAGAGCAGGGAAACTTTTAAAGTTGCAGTCTCAAGAGTGTTTGTGTTTATAAAAACTAATTATCAGCTATTTTCCATCATTTTCTGTTGCGGTTTATGTTGCTGTGATGGACTAGTGGCCTGTCCAGTGGATATTCTGTTTTTATTCAATTCAATCGTTGAAATATTCACAAATTAATCCCAAAGTAAAAAACTTTCATTCCATATCTTTGCTAGCCTTCTAAAGGGATAATAAAGTCTCACCTCCTGAGGAGTTTGCTTCATATGAAAATCCCAAATGAACTAAAAAAAAGTCTCAGTATATTTTCTTTGAAAACAAAATACCACCAATGATATTAAAACAAATTTGGTAACTAGAGACAGACACTTGCTGACGTGTGAATTTAGATTTGTCCCTTGTCAACAACAAGCTCAATATCCAATTTCACTATTGTGCACATAGTGAAGATGGAGGATTAAAATGGTAATATACTTTTGTAACAATTTCTACAATATCTAACCAGTGTCACACAAAACATACAGGGTCCATTAGTGAACATATATCTTTTGTATTTGAGTAATAACAATTATTCTTTTATTGGCTTGTACAGATTGCTTCATGCCTAAACATAACAAAACCCTCAGGTTTTGCGCATTGAAACTAAAATGCAACTCATGTGTGACGCATTTTCCCATATAAAGGACAAATGAATGAACCACAGGAGCGCAACAAGAAAATTTTAAATAATCAACAGAAAAATGGGGAATATGTATACTGCGGAAAGGTTATGACAACTCACTGCAGGTAAGATTATTAGAAATCCAAATGAAGTAAGCCAGAGGGACAAAAAACATGAACAGCAAAAAAAAAAAAGAACAAACAACTGTAAAAAAATAATAACAAAAAAAATATATCTTACTTTCTCAATGTAATACATGACTCCTTCATGACCCCTTTGCTCTGGGGGCTTCCAGGCAAGAACCACATAGCTCTTGGTAGCCTCAGTGACCACAACATCCGTAGGTTCACCAGGAATAACACCCACTATGGAAAAAAACAACAAACCACTGTTATTCTAGATTTATTTATATTGACACATTTATATAACTGATGACTCAGTTAATATGAAAATAGCAATCTTCCTACTTGATGTTCAATGTTCTTTCAATAAAAAGAGTATTGTAGAAAGTCTTACATTTGTTTTTAGGTGGATTAATTGATAGCTATGAGTCAACACATAAATCTATATTTAAAATCTCAAAGAGGCAGAGGGAAACAGGGTTTTAAATAGTACACCCCAGCTTGCCTAGAATTAGACACTTCATTGTACTGACCCAACTGAAAACACTTTAAAAGAAGGTTGGGCAGTCAATTCAAGATGTGGAGAAGCATAAATATTTTTCATATGAGTAAAAATTGATGGAACAATTGCTGGGCCCTTTGCTTTAAGTTTGGAAATGTTATTTTGGAAGAGTCTAATTGCTTAAAGTTGTTATATGTTAATGTAAAAATGTAAGTCAATGTTAAGTCACATTGACAGTACAGGTGGTCTTAATTACAGCAGTTTTGGAACTTCTATAAAACTTTACTGTATTTATTTGCTCAAGTGTAAGACAGAGAAGAATACATAACAGAATGAGAAATGAAATTCCAAGGGCTAATTTCTAGTTTATTGTTATTTGTTTGAGATGACAGTTTTAATCAGAAGGGTTGACTCTCTCCTTTACCCATTTATATATATATATATATATATATATATATACAGACGTGGATAAATTTGTTGGTACCCTTCATTAAATCAAAGAAAAACTCATAATGGTCACAGAAATAACTTTAATCTGACAAAAGTTATAATAAATAAAAATTATATAAATGTTGACCAATGAAAGTCAGACATAGCTTTTCATCCATGCTTCAACAGAATTATTTAAAAAATAAATGCATGAAACAGGCCTGGACAAAAATGATGGTACCCACAACTTAATAATTGGTTGCACAACCTTTTGAAGCAATCACTGCAATCAAATGATTCCTGTAACTGTCAATGAGACTTCTGCACCTCTCAGCAGGTATTTTGGCCCACTCCTGATGAGCAAACTGTTCTAGTTGTTTCCGGTTTGAAGGGCGCCTTTTCCAGACAGCATGTTTCAGCTCCTTCCAAAAATGCTCAATAGGATTGAGATCAGGGCTCATAGAAGGCCAGTGTTTTCCTCTTAGCCCTTCTTGGGTGTTTTTAGCTGTGTGTTTTGGGTCATTTTCCTGTTGTAAGACCCGTGACCTGCGACTGAGACCATGCTTTCTGACACTGGCCAGCACATTTCTCTCTAGAATCCCCTGATAGTCTTGAGATTTCATTGTACCCTGCACAGATTCAAGACACCCTGTGTCAGATGCAGCAAATCAGCCCCAGAACATAACCGAGCCTCCCCCATGTTTCACAGTAGGGACCGTGTTCTTTTCTAGATATGCTTCATTTTTCCGTCTGTGAACATAGAGCTGATGTGCCTTGGCAAAAAGTTAAATTTTTGTCTCATCTGTCCACAGGACATTCTCCCAGAAGCTTTGTGGCTCGTCAGCATGTAGTTTGGCATACTCCAGTCTGTTTTTTTTTAATGATTTGTCCTCTCCTTGTTCGTCTCCCATGTAGCCCTCTTTGGCTCAAACAGCGAAGGATGTTCCGATCTGACACTGATGTTCCTTGAGCATAAAGTTCAGCTTGGATCTATTTTGAAGTCTTTCTAGGCTCTTTTGTTACCATTTGGATTATCCGTCTCTTTGATCTGTCATCAATTTTCCTCCTGCAGCCACGTCCAGGGAGGTTGGCTACAGTCCCATGGATCGTACATTAATGAATGACATGTGCAGCTGTAGTCACAGAAACAACTAGCTGCTTGGAGATGGTCTTATAGCCTTTACAGTTGACATGCTTGTCTATGATTTTCTTTCTCATCTCCTGAGACAACTCTTTCCTTTGCTTCCTCTGGTTTATATTGAGTGCGGTACACATCACGTCACCAAACAACACAGTGACTACCTGGAGTCCTATATATAGGCCTACTGAGTGATTACAGGATTGTAGACACCTGGGATGCTGATTAGTGGACATACCTTGGATTAACATGTCGCTTTGGTCACATTATTTTCATTCTTTTCTGTTTCATGCATTTATTTTTTAAATAATTCCGTTGAAGCATGGATGAAAAGCAATGTCTGACTTTCAGTGGTCAACATTTATATAATTTTTATTTATTATTATTTTTGTCAGATTAAAGTTATTTCTGTGACCATTATGAGTTTTTCTTTGATTTAATGAAGGGTACCAACAATTTTGTCCACGTCTGTATATATATATATATATATATATATATATATATATATATATATATATATATATATATATAAAGAATTGTTGTACCAGTAGGTTCCTCTTCTGTGAACTTGATCACCCCAGTCCAAGGTGCCAGTGGTCCGGCTGTTGTGAAGAGGAAAACATAAGTAATTTAAGTAAAGAAGAGTCCTGACAGTTTTTTTTTTGTCTATCTCCAAACCTCTGAGTCGAGCTCTGTCAGAAGGATCCATGGCAACCACAGGCTCAGAGATGCGGGATGGATGACTGACTCCCACTTTGTTAAAGGCACGCACCCTAAAGACATAGGTACGCCCCTCCACCAGTCCTGTCACAGGGAAGCGGGCGTACTTTACTGGGGCATCATTACACTGAGCCCAGTGATGGGTCCCCACTTCACACCTTCCAACACAAAACACCAACATATATACATCTTAATTGATGAACTAGCTTTCTCTAAAAATTGCCATACATAATGGGTTAAAGTGTCCCCCAACATTTTCTCCCCCTTACAGATTTATTTTTTGTTTAGTGTCATTCTTAAATGATTTACACCTTGAGCACATTTCAATATCAGAAGAAAGACAACCAGCACAAATACAAAAACCTAATTTTGAATGATTAATTCAGTTGTTAGAGGATATAGCAAACAAAGCTGTCTCTATGTTGTAAAGTATTAACTCCCTAAACCCTGTTTTTCAACACTTGACAGCAACTACTTCTGTTAAACATTTGTGACTAGCAGCAGTAGGTCTTTTACATTTCTGCAGAGTAATTTTGGCCCAACCCTCTTTCCAGAATTAATTTAATTCAGTGTCATTGGAGGATTTTCTAGCATCTTGATGTTGTGTTATCAACTTTTTACATTCTTCAATATAGAAGGTACTCTTACATATGTTTCTTTTGTTCTTTTTGTGTCTTTTCCCTGTTTTCTCAAACCTCCAGACAGTCGTGGCAGATGACCGCTTGTACTGAGCTAGGTTCTGCCAGACATTTCTTCCTGTTAAAGGGGAGTTTTTTCTCTCCACTGACATTACATGCTTGGTTAGTATCAGAGATTGCTGAGAGGATTGCTGTGGTTGGAAATGTCTTGACGCAATCTGTTGGGATTGCTTAAATAGAAAACCTTTTAACTGATTTGAATGTTTGTTTAATTGTATTGAAATTATTTTTCTTGCAAAAGGCCTTTATTGTTGTGAATTGGCGCAATATAAATGAACTGACTCTAATTTAACTCAGCTGCTCAAAACATGGTTAATTACAGTTTATACAAAGTTTAAGAATGGAGAGGAAATTACATTCTGTGCAAATGGCCAGTTTGACTTGGATAGCCTGTCTTGCTAAATTGATTAAATCATAGTTTCCTCTGTATTTACCAAGGGGAAAACTCCGCCCGCAGAATGTGAAGCCAAGCGGCAGAAATTGCGGTTCCTCCCTCATCCGCTTGGGGCTGGCTCCAAAAATTTGCAAATTCCCATTGACTCCCATGTTAAAAAAGCCAACTTTACAGCAAAAATAAACATGTTGATAGCCTGGTTCAAAAAACCATTTTAGGTTAGATAGTTCAGGTTTACGGTCATGACAAATACTATTACTAGTTTAAAAATCATAAAATGGCTTTGCGCAAAAGTATGTGGAAGATTTGTTGCCACTACACATACCCCCCAGACCACTCAGTTCTTCCAAATTTAGTCTACTAAAAATCCCTAGAATTAGAACAAAACATGGAGAGCAGATTTCAGTTTCCATGCTCGTCTAATCTGGAAACAACTTCCAGACCACTGCAAATCTTTTAAAATTTTAAAATTCTTTTAAATCAAATCAATTCATAGCAACTAGAATTTCCTATATTTTAATGTGTCATTTCATGTGACTCTAATGTAGTGTTTTGTTTTTTTACTATTGTTTTATTGCTGCTTTTATTGAATAACCCTTATGACCCAAAGCACCTTGAATTGCCTTGTTGTTGAAAATGTGCTATATAAATAAAGTTTTCCTGCCTTGTTATTTATTCTAATTTTTCAAATATTTTTTAAAACACACTGAGGCTAGGCAACCTGTCGATGTAGTATCCGATGATAGGGCTGCTGCCCTCCACCGCTGGCTGCTTCCAGGTTACCACCACATAGTCTTTGTTAGCATCATGACAACGCACATCCAGGGGGGCCACGGGAACCCCCTCCAGCTCCACATCGGCATCTGGCAAAGCAAGAAATGCACAGACATGTCAACTGACTCACATATAGTTATAAATCATGTAAAATACAGATCTATCTAATGAATGAAGATCCACCTAATTCCTCTAAATTAGATGAATCTTCAGTATACTCTCATGTTTTATTGTGTGACCTAGTTACAGCTTTAGTTAATATCGCCTCACTTAACTAATTGGGACACATTAGTTTATATAAGAGACTAGCCAAAAACATCTAGAAGCCAGTTAGAAAGAAGTTTTTAATATGACCAGAGCAATATTCATTTTGGCTGCTGCCACACCTCTATTGCTTGAGTCTGAGTACTGTTCAATGCAGACGAGTTCTTTTTATATTAGCAACACCCACAAATCAACTCAGTTAAAAAGCTGAACTTTTGCTTTCCCATTGAATTTGCCAGTATAGGGTCCCAGGCACTTTACCTCTGACATACACATAGGCTGAGTAGGAGTCAAAGCCAGATTTTGTGTTGACCCGGAGAGTGTACATGCCCTCATCTTCCTTGTTAAGGTGGGTAAGAGTGAGAGTGGCGCGTTCTCCAGACCAGTGTGTCTGCACCCACTTGGAGGGCTTCAAAGGCACAGCTGATGAGGAAAGCAATAATTTCATATTCAATAAATGATTATTATACTTGGAAAATTGCAGATTGCATTAAATTTTTTTTTTTTTTTTTGGAATTAAATTTTCCAACTTACAGTTTCTATACCACACGACTTCAGGCTGGTACTTTTTCACAGTAGGATAAATGATGACAGTACAGCCCAGACTGAGTGTTTCCCCCTCACAACCAAAGGCCACTTCAAATTTGTCAATTATGCTCGTCTTAAAAGTAACTCCATGCTCGGGGCAAAAACCATCTGAAAAAAGAGAAAAGTTATTTTAGAATATTTGCTACTCTTACTTCCCACTTTTTCTTCGACTATATCTAGGAAAACTTTATCTGATGGACCGATAGTACTTGAATGAAAATCAAAAAATATTCTAATTTGAATTTGTGTTGTTAAAAGCTTTATATTAGGTAGAGATAGCATTATTAGTGGCACATCCTTTTGGGGCACTTAACATCTGACTACAATAAAACTATTTTTTGCATAAAAATAGGATTGAAAAAATATTAGTATGGTCTGTAAAAACAGAGACACAAATGTTAACGCTTTTTATCATGAGTGGGTGTTTCACATTACTTGGATAAAAAAAAAGAATAATTAGAATCACTTCCGTTTTGTTTTTTGTTAAAGCAAATGTACAAATATGGTATGTGAAATTGTCTTACGTGGTTTGGGATCAAATGGACCTTCTGCTGTACCATCTTGGAACCCTATGAAGAAATGTGGATCAATAATTTTGTTTGCCACATAGCCACCATTTATAACAAAAACAAACTGGCTTAAGTACAAGAATGTTGATGCTTATGTACTTGCTCAACTGTGATGAAATTGGCTGACTAATGTTATTGCTCTGGGATCTTTTGTGATGCTGGAATTAAGTATTTTTCCGGGATGTACATTGCGAAAAATCTGGCAATACGATGTGCATCACGATACAGAGGGAACAATACAATATATTACAATATATGGCAATGCTTTGCGGTATATCACGATATATCGGGGTACGTTGAGTACTACTATATATTGTGATTTTCAAAACATAATTTTACTGCAGAAAACCTGTCACAGCATCCTATAAACACTCCGAGCTGTTTCATCCATAACACATCCAGTTTCATTACTAGTTCAAGTTGATCAAATGGAACAAAGGAGGTGAAAAAAGCCACCAACTTTTAATTTTATTGCAAAAATGACTGGATGACTGTCAGAATTTCATTGAAATTCTTATATATATATATATATATATATATATATATATATATATGTATGTATATATTCTTTGCTCTTCAATATCAATACAATATCGTGACATAAAATATTACAATATATTAGCATAGATATTTTCTTACATCTCATTAAATGTACAGCTTCTATGAAGAACAGATTGTTCCTTTATTTTCAAAAAGGGCAGGAAGGGGTACTGCGACCTTTGAAAGCCCCCCACTTCTGATGCAAATGTTTTTGAAATGTAGTAAATGACACAACTGTCGATTTCATTTTGTACTTTAATTGGAGAAAGTCAATAAATGCAGCCAAGAAAGGTGGAACTGCATGTAACAGAAAACAGCTACCTACTTTTGACAACAACAGTCGCTGCACAGGAAGCTTCCCCTTTCACATTGAGA
This sequence comes from Apricaphanius iberus, assembly GCA_028564705.1. NCBI lineage: Eukaryota > Metazoa > Chordata > Actinopteri > Cyprinodontiformes > Aphaniidae > Apricaphanius > Apricaphanius iberus. The sequence continues at coordinate 605,105 of JAPXFQ010002340.1, forward strand.
GCGGAGGCATAATACTGAGCAGTGTCCAAGAAATCGCAGCTAAAAGGCAAAATGTAAGAAAAGGACAGTCTGTTTTTAGGTTGAACATGTGGATAATTTGCATTATGGGTGACTATTGGAAGTGAAGCAACGCAGAATGTGAGGTGAATGATTACCTACTTCTTGATCTCCAGGGAGTGCATATTGTAAGAGCTTTCGGCTGTGTATTTCTCAGGGTGGACCTTGGCATCAATGAGCACATTGTTTTTGTACCTTGAAAACAGTAGTAACATTTTCATTGCTATTTGTAGTTTATCTTCCTACTAAGACACTAATGTGTATATTTTTTATATTCTTCTTGAAAAAGTACCAGTGGCTGTCTGAATTTCTACACGATGGCTGATTTCAGTTGTAACCTGTTTTTGTAATAATAAGGTTATATAACTATGAATGTAGCTTACCAAGCAACCCTTGGTTTTGGCCATCCTGCCACAGTGCAGTGCAGCCTGACTGTCTTGCCCTCCCACACGGTCTGTCCTCGGGGCTTGACAATAAACTCCGGAGGGTGTGTCAACCTATCCGGGTGCATTTTTTTACGAAACTCTGACCATTCCTCCATCTTCAGCATGAGTGTTTTCCCAGGTTGAGAGGAAAAGGGTTGGTAAAAAGATGGATTTTTGAGTGCCAATTTGTTAAACAGAGAATAAAAAGGACTTACCGCTCTGTCAAATTCCATGCGCTCTGCTGATTCCCTGACATGTTTTTTTCTCGTTTTCTTCTCAACCTTTACATCCATTACTTCCCTGGCCTCCCTGACAAACAGGTTCCTCATGGCCACATAGTTGATGCCCTCCTCAGTAACTTCTTCCTCCTGAGCCTCCATCAGTCCCCGAACTACGCCATGGCTACAGAAAACCAAAACCACAAGGATGTGAGAGTAGAAAAATAGCCTTAAAATCCATTAGGTGTCAGTACCTATATTTCAGTGTCTTGCACTCACTTTGTTCTAAATACAGGAATAACATAGCCTATTACTTCTTTTTCCTTGTCCATTGCCAGGTAGGTGTGTTTGGCTCTTTTGGGTAGGGGGCTGAGTTTAACCACCTGTTGCCCCTTCTCTGTCTTCACAGAGGTCTTCAGGCTTGGAGACAGATGACACCGGAGTTACAAACAGTTTGTCAATAAACAGTTCCACAAACAGGTGGAGAAATCTGACTACTAAATAAAGGGGAAGGCATTGCCCTTGAAGTCAAAGTTTGCTGCTGTAGTGTTTTATTTTTATTTTTAAGACTGAGATGACCTAGATAAGTACTCAAAAACATGATCTAATATTGTCTATTGTGTTTCATTCTCACTAGTTCACTATTGAAACAGGAAGCAAAGACTTGTAAAAACAACTGAAATAAATAGTCCTAATAAAAGTAATCATAGTCTAGTTTTTTACATACTGCATTTTGCAGTGTTAAAGTCAATATTTGTGGAGGAAGATTTAAACCATTCATCTTAAAAAGGAAGCAAATAAAGCCAAGAGGCTTGAGTATGAAAAAATTAAGCAAAATGAAAATAAAAAATGCATTTGACTTGAAATACAATAAAACATTCTTCTCTTTACAAAACACACACATACAGAGAGTCGATAGTCTACCAAAACCATCTATCTAAAACTGAAACGTTAAATTAATTTATGGTATAGTACTAGAAATTAAGGTTGTGATCAGTTTCTGATAAGAGGAATGGGACTTACTGTTTAGGGCAAAACACCATGGGTGGGCGAAGCATAGCATAAAAAAGTCCTTAGTTAAGGACGAGCAAGTACAGCAAAGCAATGTAAAATCAGTAGATTTTGTTGTTTTCCTAATTGTATTGTTAATATCTATTTAGTATATATTTTTTAGTGTAGAAAAGTATTACTACATCTATATGTGTTAGTTGTTATTGTTTCTGACATATAGTAAATGCCGTGACAAAAGGGGATTGTCAGCTAAAGTATGTGTCTGGTTGTGCCTGAAGGAGGTCAAAGAAGTAACTAGCCCAGGGCAAAAGGCACCACCTGCCTGGCTGTAATGTAAGCTCTGTTTTGTAAACTGCTAGCAGACACATTTGTTTGTTAAAATAATCAAAATCATCCCAAAGGGGAAAAAAGCAAAACTGTTGTGCATTCTAAAATATAACTACATGACTCATTGGCCTTATGTAAACCCCTTAAATAAACATGTTGGATACATAAATTCATATAAAACCAATTTTCACGCCCTCATGGAAAAGATGTTGGATTTACATCCACCCTCCAGACCCTGACTCCATACAGCTCGCATTCTTTTTTCCTCTCCGATTTTATTTTTATATGCAGGGAACAAAATCTTGGGGTTATAAAGTGTGGTGGAAAGGTCCATTTTAAAGCCCGGCTTTCACCTGAAATGTGCCTTCCTCTGTCTAGGTGGCTCAACACACAGAGTGGGATATCTATTTCAGACTTACGGTCATGCAGTATGCTGAAGTCAGAAAAATACATCTGAAGTGTGTGCTCTAAAGGGTCTGTGCTGCGTTAAGAAGTTATTTCCGCTGCTGACTCACCAGGTGCACTGAATGAGCAGTCAGGAGCATAAAAAGCCTTAAAATAAGAATTTCAGTTCTCGAAGTCTAAGAAGAAATTATGTCATATGATCTTTTTTATAGAGAGAAAGACCTCTACAATAAAACAAAGATTAAAAACAAAATGTAGTTCTGGAACCATAAGTGCACATACAACCAGTGCAACTGATGTAGCATTTATTTACTACAGAACTAACCTTTAATGGAGGTTAGTCACAATTTACAGTTTTCCATACAGTGTATTTACAGTCGGCCTGATGGTCACAGCTCATATCAAGTGTTCAGAAATAGCTCAGCTCTCTATTAATAGAACTTCTGGGCTGCTGTTGAAATGCTTTCCCTGACCTCATTTAGAAAGCAACATCTCCAACATGTACACGAGAATGTAGTTTATCACAGAGAATCAAAAAAACCATTCCCGATGTTACAAGATTGGCGTTTGTGAAACAATGGTGCATGTATATACATATGTACCAATCTCATGTGATTTGCCTGATTTTGCAAATATGAATCCCTTTATTTGTATAATAAAGTCTTAAAATGCCTAGAGTTAAAACCGCTTTGATCTATGAAATCTAAATAACCCCAGGAAAATTAAAGTAACCTTTCCACCATGTATGACAACTGCCTTATGAATGACTGATGTAATATTTGTGATTAGTTATTTGGTGAGTTGGTAATTTTCAAGGTAACATTTTAAAATCTTTGGTTGATAATGTAAAAGTAGAAACAAAAACTGAAAAACTTTAATGGATAAAGCCTTTCTTTGAATAAGCCTGAATCTGAAGGTTTTCCATATGTATCATTGTATCCATCACTGGAAGTGCAAAGACTTAGCCAAAATATTACTTTAGCTGCTCCGCTTTTTCAGATTGCTCTACTACAGACACTTAGCCCTTCTAAAATAGAGCAACAAAACATGTAAATTAGTTAGAAATGTTGTAGTTTTAATACATAATACATAGACTTAGCAGTAATAAAAGCTATAATAAAATAAGTGTAAAAGGTAACAAATGAATGCCAGAACTGTTTCTTTTCAATGGAAGCATTACAAATTCAAGTTTTTTTTACACAATAAAACTAAAGAACTAAAACAAAATCTGAACTTCTCTGCAAAATACTTTTTTCAAATTAATGACATTTGCCTTTTTATCTTAACAAAATTGTAACTGCAACACACAGTTAATGAATTCTAACTTAGTTCATGTTCAACTTGTGAAAAATTTGGTCTACAATACCAACATAACTTCTTTGAATTACTCTGCTAAGACTAGTAAATCAAAATCATGATGGTAAAAACATTGCAGGAAAAAACAACGAATAACCAGTTTTTTGACCAATATGAATGGGAATAAAGCTCTCAATAATATATAGTTTTTATAAATATGTATTAAAAGGTTTAAATTATTATTTTTGCTTAAAGAGACTAAATGCTTAAATCGAAGATAATTTTCCCTTCTGACTTTAGGGAGGAAAAAATCTTGTTTAACTATGAATAAGTAACTAAATTAGAAATATAACATGTTCTTTCTGCACAAAATGCATCTTTAACTACTTACTTATGCCTTCAAACCACAAAAGTATTGTAAAAAATAAGATAAAAATTTGGAAAGATGTCTGTGAAACTGCATGTCATACAATTTGATAAGGGGGAATAGCAGGCCAAAACCCAGAAAGGTTTGGTTGAGCTTATTCAGTGTTGTAATTTAGAGACTAGATCACTCTTACCGATGGCTGCTGGTCTTGCGAGTGGAGAAGGCCTGTTTGCTAACAGACGATCTGGTGCTCAGGTAATAGCTGCTCTCATAGTGCTGCTTCTCCTCCAGCTGTTGATGCAGCTGCTGCTGCTTCTGAGTCATTTGCACTGATCCTGACATCCTGAAGGGCCGATCCGCCAACTTACAATGGCTGCCCTTTAGTTTACCCGCTCTGTAAATCAATCTCACTGTTATTCTGATAGACTGATTTCTGGGTTGGAAGTTAGGGAAAAGCAGAGCATGGTGATTAGGTATTAAAATGGATGGTTTAGGGAATTAGTAACTGGTAAAAATATGTTGTTTTTTAAAAGTTTTGGTTATGTATATTTATCTTTTAACTGCTGAAGGGTTAGCTCTGCCCAGGATCTACAACTACTGTGTTAAATTAAGCAGAAGGTTATAAATTAACTGCAGCGGCGGTGAATATCTTTTCAACACTCACCATTGTTATTTTGTGGTAGTCTAGATTCAGAAAATCTTCCAAAGAGGAGGATGAATAACAAAAATACAGTGAGCTTTCAACTACTGTTAATGATGGTAATAAGCTATTTAATTATTATGTTTACTTTATATGCATTCATTTATAATAATTGTGCATAAACCGCCTAAAAAAGCCAATTTTTACCAAGAGGCCTTCTTATCAGCCTATTAATGCAAAAGTTAAGTATATGACCCAATTATGGACAAATTATTGAATGCCTTTTCATAACTCTTTCAGGGTTTAGGGGTATCCAGCTGCTTATCTAGTGGCCTTCCTTACTGAGAACTAATATTCAGTAAATTATAAAAAAGACTATCTGAATAAAAAAAAGATAAAGATAATATGAAGACATTCAGAGGGGAAAAATGCTAGAATTTGGGGATTATGTGACATAAAAAAATATGAAGAATGATTGAAATTAGTCAGGACAAACAGTCACAAATAAGACATAATGTTGTACCATAACATAGAACATAACATTCTGCACATTATGAGATACACAAACATAAGGTTAACTATAAAAATGCCCAAACTCTGTAAATTCAACTAGAGGCAGAACTAACTACATCTGCAGGGGAAAAAAAGAAATATTTGTGCTGTTTTTTGTAGAGTTTTAAGATCTGTTAAATTTTTTTCGAGACCTTTGGCATGTCTTCAAGCTATCTATCTGATAGCTAGGCCATGTTATAAATATGTTATTATTGTGGCTCAGACACATGCAATCTAGTTCATACAGGATCCTAAAACAAACAAGACTTTGTTAGATAAAATGAAAAAGTTCACGTAACATGTTATTAATAGAAAAAAAAAAGAATAAATCATGAAATGGAAACAAGGCCTCATAGAAATGTTGGAAATATACAGAGAGACGAATAAGATAAGCTATAATTTAATGAAACAGATGGAACATTTAACTGAGAAAAATAAGAAACAGGCATTACTCACCACCAACAGAAATCTACCAGTCCACAACAAGAAAAAATTGTGTTTTATTCCAAATAAGCAAGTTCAGATACAGTAAAAGCAGCAGGGTGAGGGTCAGTGGACAGGAAGGCAGTCCACTGAGCAAAAATAAGGCTGCCACTCGGCAGAACCCGCAAGAAACCTTTTAAGGACAGAGCAGCTTTAAATTTAGCCCATGAGAAGGGCCACAGGAGTCTCAGTACCAGCCCCTCAGCTGTTCCACTGTACTTCAGAGACATGTTTAGGGCACCCCAAAGAGCTCTGCCTGAAGCACAATCATGTGAAACTTCACATTCAACTTCTAATGGTAGACACTCAAGACCATCTCTTCACTGCTGTAAATTACGACTACCTTTGTGGTCAGTTTATCAGCATGATTTCTAGTAATTAACAATGAGTAGCTTGTGTACCATCTTAAATTTGGATTACAAAAAATAACCTAAATATTTCTATTTTCACTTGGGTGTGTGAAGAAGTCTAGCGACTTCACAAGTTTTCATGATCAATGACGTTTAGTGGAAATACATGCCATTGCTACCATCTAGTGGTGAAAGATAATGCGAAAAATATTTGGGGAAAAAGTGACAAAATATTTAAACTTGGCTGTACTTTAACTTCAGAAAACGTATTTGCCCCATCACTATATAACTTAATTTATTTATTTGATTATTTTATATATAAAAAAGTAAAAAATAAATAAAAGCTTAAGGGACGGGTCGGAGAAAACAGACAGAATGGAACATTCCAGACAGTTGGTTCTTTCCAGCTCTGCTCAGCTCAGACTGTGGGATGTGCTGTTAGCTTTGTGTACAGCTATTTACCTACACGTTTTACATTTCTTCTAAGGTGGGTCCTTCATTTTCTATCTAAAGAACGCCCACGGAACATATATTTGATTTCAGAAAAGTCAATATATATTTTCTCTCCCTTTAAATCCGTTGTTGCTGCTGTTCAGCAGCTAACTGTTATGTAGGTCAGGGGAGATGGCTAGCTAATAACATGTTATATTAAACAGTGTTAGATGGGTAATGCATACAAGTTTCTAGACTGATTATTGCAGAGCATTGCTAATGTATATGCCATACGAATAACCCCAGGATCGAAACATGTATTTTATGTAATATATTCAACATTTGGCACAGTAGCGCTAGCTAAATATGATCTGATATTTATTAATTAAAACAACTTACATGAAAACGAGTAGATTACATATGGACAAAATATATGGTTTCGAAAAATTACAATAAAACATTTATATAGGTCAATATGAATTTTAGAATCGGCGTTGCAAGCTATGAATTAATGTAATTTCATATTGATTGTTCGATTTCCGATGTTCTTTGAATGCGGCCTAACATTTAGCGTGTTTTCAGTAGAATTTTTACCCTGGAATAAAAAAATAAATAATATAGTGTCCATCGGCACTTATGATCGAAAATTTTAACTAATTTAAACAAGTAAAGGAATTACTGCTACGCTATGAATTATCAAAGGAAGTAAAATGTGGCTCTAGCTTTTTCTGAAAACGTATGGGGCATTGTTAAATGTGCTAAATGTAAATAGAGTATGGAAAATGTTTTAAAGTAAAGTTCCCAAGACTGTGGTTCTTATTCAATCGTCTACAGCCAGTAGTTCTCCAGATTTGCCCATCCTTCTTTCCAGCATCCATCCATCTATCCTGTTTGTCTGTCTACTCATCTATCCATGTTGTTTGTCCACACACCCGTTAATTTGTTTCTGTGCATCCTGCTATTCATCCGTCACTTTAACTGCCCATTCCCATTTAAGTGATGTTCTGGTCTTGGAGAACTGCATCATGCTGTCTGACTAGAATGGACTGGTTCTCCAGGGGCGGGGAAAAAAGAGAAGAGCTCATGTAGATGAGAGATAAACATTGATTGTTAAGTACTATAAGTGAGTTTAAGTGATGCCACTACTTTGTGCATGCTTTTCCTTCATCATGATCAACATGCCACATAAAAAAAAAAAAAAATCTAATCTTTGTTTAATAGGCCTATTTTTTCCATAGTTTGACTTATAACAGCACGATAAAATATTAATTCAATGAGAAATGAGCACGATTACTCCATATTGTTGCCCATCCCAGGCTGATGGCTTCAGCATTGTCTGTTACAGATAGAGGGGACCAGCGAGCCGGCAATATGTCCAGTAAAAGGGCCAAGGGGAAGAACACCAAGAAGCGTCCTCAGCGGGCCACATCCAATGTGTTTGCCATGTTTGATCAGTCTCAGATCCAGGAGTTCAAAGAGGCTTTTAATATGATCGACCAAAACAGGGATGGATTCATTGACAAGGAAGATCTCCACGACATGCTCGCCTCGTTAGGTGACAATTTTGATTACAGATGCTCATGTTTGTTTTATCAATTCTAAAACTCTTGATCCAACTAAATATTTAAGAACATGATATACTTTTCGTTTTGTTAAGCTTTAAACATGGGACTAAAGTTAAGAGCACTAACCTTTTTTTTTTCTTTCGTTTTGCATTTTCCAGGTAAAAATCCTACTGATGAGTACCTGGAGGCCATGATGAATGAGGCCCCCGGCCCAATAAACTTCACCATGTTCCTCACCATGTTTGGAGAGAAGCTGAACGGCACAGATCCCGAGGACGTGATCCGTAACGCTTTTGCCTGCTTCGATGAAGAGGGCACAGGTTAAGATGAAGTTTCAGTCGGCCGCATTTCCATTTCCACATTTCCAAAGTAAGCGCAGGATCACCTTTTCCCCCATAAACGTGAACATGTTTTCCTCCTCACAGGTGTTATCCAGGATGAATACCTGCGGGAGCTGCTGACTACCATGGGCGACAGGTTTACAGATGAAGAAGTGGACGAGCTCTTCCGCGAGGCACCGATTGACAAGAAAGGCAACTTCAACTATGTAGCTTTCACACGCATTTTAAAACATGGCGCTAAGGACAAGGAGGATTAGTGACAGGGGATGTGCCTTTTGAGGTTCATTCTGTTCTCCATTTGCATCTCTAAGCGGGTTTATATTTTATTTAGCTCAGCTATATCCTTGGTTTGACTCATGAAAAAGTGTCACTGTGGTATATAGCCTGTTGAAGGTCATTTGTTTAAGCTGCTTCCTGGACCTCTGAGTCCCCTCCCCTTCTAACCCTTATTACGGAGCTCATTTTGCACATCTGTGACTAAGCTACGGGGTCTGATTATCTAGGTAAAGACATGTGAAAAGACCCTCACGGAGAAAGCTGGAAATAAACTGACACCAGACTGAATAACTTGTGTTTTTTTTTGTAGGAATGTTTTGACATTAAATTGTGTTCTGAAACCAGTGACGGCATCTCTGATGATTTTTCTAAACATTTTATTTCAAAAGAAAGGCGGATGCATGTGATTCATTGTTCCATACTACAAATGAGGACATAAAATTCGAACAAACTGTAGGCGACTTACGATTTCTTTATAACGAATAACAAAGTATGTCCAAATGTTCGAGAACTAAAACTTTTCCAAAGTGTGAAGTGTTGCAGACAGTGGTTTTATTTTCAATGGTTGCCTTATTAAAGCATTAAATAGCGGACCCATGTGTATTTTGTTCAGATTGGTTCCTCACTTAAAATTGATGTTAGTCTCACAAGTTTAGCCAGAGTTTCTTTAAAACATTCCAGTTTCCAATTGGATTAGGCCCCTTTTTGTACCAATAAAAAAACAAAAAAAATAACAAAACCTTAATGCTTTTACATTACAGTGAACAGACCTGAGTAAGCTTCACACAGATTTGGGAATATTTCAGAGAAAAATTGGTTCTAGCTTTAAAAGTACTAGACAAGGTAAGAACTGCGATGATTTTCCTTTACGATGCTTTTGTCAGGTAACTTGACAACGTCTCTCATTTAGGTAAGCAGTGGAGTATTTAACACGTTGGCACCCACATTTAACAACAGAATATAATAATACGAACAGCTGCATCCAGGTTCAGTGGCCTTAACAATTCCAGTTGAGATTGTCAGGTTCTGATGCAGTCAGTAAAAGTAAAGACATCAATTTATGTGTTGTTAAGGTCTGAATCGATGTGGAAACAGAAAAAAAAGGGGAAAACATTGTTCTTTATCCAATTGCTAAAACTGGTATCAACAATACTTAAAACTTTGGAAAGTTGACTTAAAATTATTCTCAACCCCAGATGAGTCTTTGCCCTTTTCACTCCTCTGTAACGACAGATGACTAAAAAAAGCCAAACCCAAGTACAACGCCTTAAGTGTGAATACATAACACAAATGGTTTCTGACAAACGCATGTTGCCATTACAGAATGGATGCGAGCCCCTGTAGAAGCGAGCTCAATCTTGATCAGGATCGGTTAGGGTAGAAACGCACACTTCAGAAGAGCCGTCTTTAACCCAGGTGACGTTTTCATACATCAGTGTTGATAACCAACACTTGTGTTTTCACGATTGTTATAAAGATTTTTTTCTCTCTCCCCCGTACAGCACACTCCTCACAATAAATAAAGTAGGATCTGCTTCTTACTTGAAGCACTTTGTAGAACTTTGCATTGCTCACAGAGCAACGTAAAGCATACAATTTTGGAGAGTTGACTACTCTGCCAGAGCCAGGTTTTTTGACTGGATCCTTGATAGGTGGTCTGATATACATGCCTCGATCCTGTCACACTGGGCGAGGAAATCCTACAAACATACAAGGATAATACTCTTTTTAACAAGACAATCTTCTTTAAGACACAAATGTTTCTTTTAGAAAAGACTAAGTTGTTAGAGACTAACCTGCACTGTCTTCACCAGAACCTTTTTCTTTGTTCTGCAGTCAGTGAAGTTGTCTGGGATGCTCTTAAAAGAGAAGCAGGTAACATAAGTCATATAAGTCACAATAATAATAAAATACACTTTAAATATGAATACAAAAATAGATTACCATGGCATCTATCTGCTCCAGGATTTTCATGAACTGCTCAGCTGCTATTTTTACCCTGTGATCTAGTTTACTCAAAGCTTCTGCCTGGAGGTCTTTTGCCAGGAAGCCCTACAGTGACAACACAGAAATAATGCTGTAGACAGACTGAAAAACGTTATAATCGACAATATTGGCAAATTAAACAACAGTTACCAGGCCATAACTGACTGCTTACATTCTTTAATCCAGTTAATTCCCCATCTACCGTCTCCAGCTTTTTAGCCATCTGCTCCACAGACTTTTCAATTTCTTTCAGCTTCTTCAGTTCAGCCTCTTCCTCTGGGCTGTTCTGTTTGCAGATCACTGTAAGTATCTCCTTCTTTACATAGCATCTCACGACAGACATGTTAAGTCCTTACCCGCTTTCCAATCATCATGAGTTTGCAGCCTTCTTTTATTCCACAGCTGGAGAGACTTGCTTCCATGTCCTTCAGAGACTTTCCTACAATACCAGATTCCTGTTAGATATTAAATAGAAAAATCCACGTTCACCGTTTGAGTTCATTAATGGTTTACCTTTAAAAATGAGTTTCTGTGAGGCAGGTGGGACACCAGTAGCTTCATTGACAGCATCTGACAAGTCTTTAACAGTGAGTCCTGTTCCATCCTCTTGGCTTGTTAGAGAGATGCTGTGTTTGGTTGATCCTGAAAAGGAAATAAAATGGAATTTATGAAAACAGCAGAACTAATCCAAAGTGATATTACTGTTCATCTTATTTAAGATATTGAATTAAAAATTATTATTGTTAATAATTATAAACGACAACCTTGTGTGATTATTTTTTATTTGTTAAAAGATTGTAACTACAAATTGATTGTAATAATATTAGTACTAATAAGTATTTTTAAAGTGATTATTATTTTAATGTTTTGTTTAGCTACAAATAAATAAAATAATGCTGAGAAACTGCTTCCATTTATTATGCACGGGTATTATTGATTTATTTTAGATTAGAAATTGTGACAAATGAGAAAAAAAAGACAAATACATTGCAATTACTAATATTACAACACCCACTACCGCCACAAATTTCCCTATTACTATTAAGAATAAATTAAAACGTTCAAGCATATTTATAGATTTATTATTTGCAATGCAAGTGAATTAACAACAATTATCATTATTGTTGTAACTATTTTAAACATATTCATAAAAAATAAATATATTTAGTTTGTTTTAAATGTTTAATACACTCGTGGCAGAAACTAAAGAGATAAAAACTCCACGACCATATTTCTGCATTAAAATTGTCCGGTACATCCTAAAGAGTGTGACAAATCTCTTAAAACACGCCTCATAAAAATTAAGTTATTTGAAACAAATATATGCGCTTAATGAACAAAAAAATATCTCACATAGATTTTAGAGCAAATAACGACATAAAAGACCGTTTGTAATCAAGGCATAGCTGAAATGCATTTAATTTAAACTAGCCTTTTTATTGGCTCACCCTTGTTTTAGGTTATACTTTTTAAAACGTGATCAATCTAATTCAAATGTATCTATTTTTAAATAGGCTACATTAGCTTAGCATCTCCTAGTTCCAAACTACGCTTAATAAACAAACATTCATCATTTTATGACAAACCTAACATTGTAATGTAATAAACCTTTACCATAAGCGACTGTCACAGTTATTGTTTGCGCTGACATTTTGTGTTTAGCTTCCGTCCTCACATCCAACTACGCAGCTAACTGTGGCTAATTGCTAACTTTATCCGGTGAGCACCCCGGAAACACTTCTGTTTTTTCTTCCAAGAAGTCTTTGGTAACAAGTACACATGTACGCCTTTAAAATTAATTATGTCCGAATGTATTTGGTAAAACAAAAATAAAAAGCACATGAAGCGCAGCTAACCTGACATTAGGGAAGTATTTAAAATTTATACACTTGTGCAGTGTATTCTTCGGAGAGATTTAGATTTTTTACAATGCATGACATCTGCTGTGTAACTGGCTCTGTGGCGCAATGGATAGCGCATTGGACTTCTAGCAAAACTCCAGGGAAGAGATTCAAAGGTTGTGGGTTCGAGTCCCACCAGAGTCGAAATTTTGAAGTTAAAAAGTTCGCCGACCAAACATATCCAGCACTTGATAAACAAATCATTAGCCATTCAAAGAAAATCAGAATATAATCACTTGACATCATATCATATACATATGTGTATACACATACTTTTAGATGACCAAATACAGTCACAAAAGGTCTATTTTACAAGATTCATGTCATTCGTTGTGTAAATATAGTTCTCAAATAAAATTTAACTTGACAACTAATCTGAGCCCTACAAAGGGCACTGAAGGATAAACATGTTTTACTTTAAAACGCATTTATTTTTATTTGTTTTCTACTCTGCTTTGGCAGATTATTTTGGATGTTTGTAAAACATGAAACAAATTTCCAACCATTAACAAGATACCATGTTGCTTTTGCAAAATTCTTTGCAAGAAGTAGAAAAATGTTGCAGGACAGGAACTGCTTACTTATTTTCTTCAAAATGTTCGCTTTAGAACTGTGTCCACATATTCTGCAACCTCCAACATGAGCACAACTGTGCCAGGTTTGACTTTTGCATCTATTTTTTATCTTGAAAAGTTCCCTTTTCCTTTGCAAAGGCTTTGCAAGATCTTGCCCAAAAAGAAACCAGTTGTGGGATGTAGCCACAGGCCACAAAACTTAAACAAAAAATGCGTCAGAAGAAGAAAAGTTTTGGAGGATACTACAAAAGTAAATGTAAATTTTTTTCCTCCTTTTTTATTACACAATTTGTGCCTTTATTTACAAGAAACATCTGAAAGATCTCAGTTTCTAACGTATCTCACCAAAAACAAAAAAAAGCTTTGCCGAGATTTCAAGTTTTTTCCGCCCTCTCCAAACGTTTTCTGACATCCTACACTAATGCACAACTTGTTGAATCTTGAAAAAGAGGAAAACTTTAGTTGTAATAATGTTTATCTGCATATTTATGTTCCTTCAAATGCATATTTTTTTTCCATTTCTATTTTTTTTTCTTCAAAAGTAACCTACAAAAAAGAATACATAGCAGGATTCTGCAAAAATTTTTTGGAGGTCTCACAAAGAAGTTTGTTTTTAACTCAATGCTTTTTTTTTAGGGCTCAGTACTGAATTTTATGAATATTATGTAAAAATCCAATGTTCATGTTTAAAACTGTCAACATATTATTTTAACTTTTTCATTGTATTTTTGTATTGTATTGTTAGATGCTAAATAAGCTAAAAGCAATCAAGCTCAATCAAAAACAGGTACAAATATTCAAAAAGATCACAAATTTATAAATGCATGCTCATTACTGGTGTATTGACTCTTTGCTGCTTGAATAATAGCTGATTTATTAACATTTTATTACTAATTTCTAAGGACAGTCTAACTATAACGTGATAGCAAACTACATGAAGAAAATCAAAGTGTAAGACGCAAAGATGGGAGAATATTTTTGGTACCAGCATTCGAAATAAAGAGCAAAAAAAAAAAAAGAGTAAGGTTATAATCAATAAATTATAGATTTGATGGTAAGATAAAAGACATCATTTATTTTGCACATTTCAAGTACCCCTGCAGATATTTTAAACGGGAAGAGAGAGCAATAGGCTCCACTTTTGAGATCTCAAAAATCTATATGAACTTAAAGCTAATAAATACACAAATAAATTAATAATAAAAGTCATGAAGAAGACAGAAAAGTTGGTGAGGACGACGGGTTGAAAATGACGTCGAATACTTCTTTTTAAAGGCCACATGCCAACACGGTAGTAGTAACCATACACAATCCAACACCAGGGCAGCGTCAAAAACAGCCGTGTTCTCAGATCCAATGCGTTTGCATGTATAAACGTTACTCTACGTAGAAAAGTGTTTTTAGTTGAAGTGCAGTTGTCTTCATGTCATTTTTGTTTATGTGGCAGGAATCTGAGGGAGGCCAAACTCATCCACCAAAACGCCGTCCTGAAAGAGAAACAAACAAAGAATGACCTAAAAGAGAAACTACTCATTTATTTTACAAGAAACTACATAAAAGAAAAAATTCTTACTAAGCTGATATACTTAAAACAAGCATCCTCAACTATGACATTACGTTTAAAATCCTTAATGTATTACATGAAATTTTATGATGGACAAATATAAAGCACAGCATAAGTCTGGGGTGGGAAAAAATATTATGCAATGATGTTGGTTAGATGAGTAAATAGAGACGTTTTAGAGAACATTGCTACATGAATAACAAAATACAGGACAGGGAGTAACACCAGACAGGTCCGTGGTGGAACTGTGAAGAAGTTAAGCTCAGATGGAATAATCTGTCAACAGGACAGTTAGTCTTGCAGCCTACAAATTTGCTCTTCGTGGAAAATTGTTCCAGTTTGTCACAAGCCACGTAAGGGACCAAGTAAACACGAGGAAGAAGAAGCAACATCATCTTGACCTCACCATCCTAGGAGTAAAACATTATAGTAGCAGCACTTTTGAAGCTCAGAGATGATGGGAAGATCAATAGAGTTCAATAAAGGGCAGAAAACCTGCTAGAAGCTGCAAAAGGCTTGCTTTTAGCTATTCTACAAGCTGAATATAAAGGCATGCCACACTCATATTTTTGTATCCTTTTCCTTCAGTTTAATAAAATCCCCTACTATGTGTTGGTTTAACAAATACATTTAAGTACATAGAAAGTTTTGTTTGTAATGTGATAAAATGCAGAAAGGTTCAAAAGGTGTAAATACTTCTGAAAGGCACTGGAGATGGTGTTGCAGTGGGAGACTTAAATGCCAAACTGGATGGGCTGGTAACAGTGATGTGCGTACCGTTACCTTGTTTGTCTTGCTGTCGCTGGGAATTCCTTCTGGGATAGATGGAGCAGCTGATGCTTCGTCCAAATATGACGTGTCATCATCCAGCAGCAGCTCATCCCCCAGGGCATCCAGCTCTGAAACAGTTTCAAATTCATGTTCATGAAAACTAAGAACGCAGTAATAATTATTTCTGTTCCAATTTACTTTGCATTTCCCTTCCAATGTGTCAGTCTTGCTTTGTAAGCTTCACTTCTTATACTGTCAGAGAGGCCTGCAGACATGACTGATTTGCAGGATATTATTTTCTCTCATCGCTCGTGGAAAAAATAAAAAAAACCAAAAAAACAGGACGGCATTGTAATTAGAAATCTGCTGTTGATGTTTTCTGTCTTATTAACTGTGATCAGTCATTGTGAAATACCCATTCACCCAAAATATGAAGAAAACCTTTAGAGTTTTATGCCCAACCTGCTTCAAGATCCTCCTCATCAATGTCTGGAGTACCGTAGCTACGGCTTAGGGACTCCTGCACCTCATTCGCTTCCTCCATCATGTCCTCCAGCTGGTCTTGTAAATCCTGTGAGTCCAGAGAAACACATTTCCATTTACTAAACAGACTTAATACAGACAAGTCATGAGACTAACAAGACGTTATCAGGGTGACAACATTTACAGGTCTCATTGTGACTAGGTGAGCTATCTTTTTCAGTTTTTAATGTACCACCCTTTCCACTAAAATCTGCTCCATAACTGCTAGAAATCTGGAAAAAAATTAACTACATTAATTGCGCTTTTAAGTAAAACCCCTGCAAAGAAAAACTGACCACCTCAAGAAATACTGTACATCCTTTCCAACCATTTTAAGGGAAACGTATAAAAGTGCAACCATAATTTCCACTTTGACCTCTTGGCCAATTTAAAAAAAAATCTTCCCTAGGCTCTCCAGCTGTTGCTTTTCCCATCTCTGTTGTCTGATAACATGTTTCCAGCAGGATCTGTGCTGCCAGTTGGATTGCTTGTCTTTTAACCTTCTTTTGCTGTTTCTAAAATAAAAAATAAAAAAAGCATAACGCCTATTTGGAGAAAAGGTAGGCCAGAAAGAAACATACAAATTTGTTGCTGTCATTGGTAAAGATGTGCACAAGAAAATAAATCAACGAAATAATCTTTTACTAAAGAATAAATACGACATGAAATACGGCCCATTTCTTTTAGCCTGTAACCAGTAGACTGAACAAAGACTTGTCTTTACCTGGCCACCACACACAGTGACCAGGATTTCTACAAAGTATTTCCATCTGTCATATCTACATTCATGTTTTCTCCCACTGAATAAAATTGATCTAACTAGAGGTTGCGTTTTCCAAAATGTTTGGATCAGAGGTCATGCTATAGCAATAAAATCTTAATTTATTTCAAAGTTTTTACACATAATTTACCAGGTGTGCCAAAACGTTTGTATGCATCTGTACTGACGGAAAGAAAAATTGACTTTCATTTAGTTAATTAAGCAAAGTTAAACCATTCTAGACTAAATATTTACTGGTAAATTAAAGATAATAATGTCCCTCTCACTAGCTGACCTCCTTTTTCCTCAGAATATGTATTAGTCTATGGACAGGAGAAAAAGAGGTTGTCACAAACGTACATCGATCTGATCAAGTTTGACGTCCTTGTAAGCTTTTTTCATTTCCTTTGCACCGATCTTCATTGCCTCCACCTGTAGAGAGAAAACAGGAAGAAGAATGTATATTTAGTCACAGCTACTATAATCAGACGTGTTGAGGAGAGGACGGGTCAAGACAAATCTGTGTCTTGTGATCTTTGGATGGTAGAAGAAAGCAGGATTAGAGGCTTAGAGAGGTTACTGTAGGTTCTAGTCTAGTGTTTTAGTGTCACAAAGGTGATTGTAATATTTTTTTTTTTTATCTGCAATGTTTTTGTGAGAAAATGTATATATATTTTTGAAGGATTTATTTTTTTGCATATAAGCAATTTCTTTGATATTTTGTCATAGACTGAACTCAGCTCCAAATTACACAATACAATATGGATTTTTAGCAATTTTTCCAAAAATCTCCAAAGGATTATTGCAATTATAAAAAAATATCATAATAAAATAATAAAAAGAAAAAAGAACCATACTTTTAGATCCTGGAAGATGATCAACATTGCAATTAGACAAGCACTGATGGTTAGCTATATGTTATAACTATTGTTGATTTGGTTGAAAATATGTTAAACCAAGCCAGTGTTAAACTTAATCATTTAATAGTTTTTTACATGCATAAAAGACACATTTATCAGCATTATTATGTAATTACATTCTAATATTTGCCATTATCACATTGTTACAGTTAGCAGTTTGTTTGGTTGCTCTCCTTTCCTAAATTTAGCCACACCAGTCATGGAGCCCAAACATCTTTGATCCTATATTATGTAAATACATTGCATTAAATCAGGGATATTATTTGTTATTCCAGTAAGAAATATACAGCTCAGATAATGTGTGTTATTGGTAATGTTGGTTTAGCACCCACCTTTCTTAAATGAAAGTGCTTTTATTAATACCATACCAAGTTTATTTATAAAATGCCCTTTATGATGGCTTGAGAGCTAACCAAGGCGCTACTCAGCACAACACCAAATAGATATGATCTGAAGATTCGTTAAGGCAAATGACATTAAGATAATCTTCAATGGTTATTGTTGCTTTTCTACAAATTTTGCTTCTACTCTTGGCTTTGCAGGTTGCAAAACTTTAATATAAATAGTTTTTTTTTAAAAGAATTGAGGATGTCCATAATAATCAAATGTTTTTCACTTTTTACAATCATTTTCACTTTAAAAGAATGACCGTATTGTCTGCTGCGACTCCATCGCTGCCTGTGTCATGCAGTTCGCTCTGCTTGTTGCATTCTCACACAATGAGAGCTGAGCAGAAAGCAGCTCAAACGGTTTTTACATTTTACGACGTTCAAAACAAGGATGAAAAGTTTGTGAAGCAAGAGAGCAACTTTTCTTTTTTTAGATTGGTACAGGCTATCTATTTATGTCAGTAAAACCTTTAATGTCAGTGGTAACCGTTAAATGAGACCCAATTAAAATACTTATGTGACCATGTAATAGGGATGTAATGTGCAGAGATTTAAGGTGTATACAAAGCCTTGAATATTATTTTTAACTTCATTTTAATATCACTTCTATAATTCCCTTTTTCCCAATAGTTGTTTTATTCAAAGTGTGAGCAACTTACTGTAGTTTTTGTGTCCTTCAAGGTCTGGATTGTGTAGTTTGCCTGCTCCATATTGAATGACTGCTGGGCCAGCTGCTCCCTTTGACCTTCATACCTGTGGAAAAACAGGGAAATAGTCTCAAACATGTTTTGACATAAAAAAATAAAAAATAAAAAAAGTCTCCTTGAAAGCTCAAACTGTTGGATGTAGTCTACCACATTGCTTTAAGATTCGTACTAGGATGTAAACCTCTCACATATTGTATTCAGTTTACTTTGGTCAACTGGACATCTTCAGCCATACACAAACATCCTCATTCGGGCAATCTAACATATACATCAATGCTTGGACTGTTACCATTATCCTTGCTATTTTTATGCAACATTTTGAAATTATTTTTAACTTTTTTTACCTTTGTTGTCTTGTTACAGATTTTCTTATTGCTCTACATATATTTGTGTTGTTTTCTGAGACCCACTATAGTTTTCAGTACCAGGGGAATTGCACGTCCACAACCTCTCGATTGCCGTGGTTACCCATGAAACACCCCTGATCAACCGGCTTAAGTCTATGCAGAATATTCACTAGGCACTTTGACCATTTATGACAGAAAGTGGGAATATAGGAGGCAAGATATGATCCAAAATCCAATATCCATCCATTTCAAGGGAGAGTGTGATTTATATGTAACTCACTGTTTTATGAATCTGACAGTTTATTTGCAGAAACTGATCTTAAAAACAGTTTTAGTAGGGATTTTGCACAAAGTATGAGTTATAAATGAGACCCCTGTGGTCTCAGGACTTCTTAACCCCCAATCTACCATCTCTAACATTCAGAGCTAAGCAAAAAGCCCCATATTGTTGATGGGGCGACGTTTCTCGCCCTCTTCAACTCTGTCCTCTCAGTTCTGTCTATTTTTCCTTAAGATAGTTGTCGACTATCGGTCTCGTGCCGGTATTTAGCCTTAGATGGAGTTTACCACCCACTTTGGGCTGCATTCTCAAACAACCCGACTCCGAGAAGACCCCGGCATGACGGGGGCCGTTACCGGCCCTACACCGTCCACGGGTCAGGAGGACTCAGACAGAGTGTTGGTAGCCAGGTCTCCTAGTAGCTAGGAGACAGGTTAATGTTAGTAGCTATGCTGCTTTAGGCTAGGCTGTTGGAGGACATTATTAGGGTCTGTTCCTACTTTCTCTCCTACTTCTCCCCAACTGCATGATGTGCTGTCAATTCAAGCACTAACCTGTTTTCTATTATAGTAGGTGCTCCGGATTAGCCCTGCTTGACGACCCTGACTAAGATGGCATTGCAGTGACGGAAAATTCTCCACGTCCTGCAACAAACTTCTGCATCAGTTCTATTGCTCTTTCTGTGTCTCTGTTATGTATTCTCCAAGCCACAGACGGTCGCGGCAGATAACCGCTTGTGCTGAGCCTGGTTCTGCCGGAGGTTTCTTCCTGTTAAAAGGGAGTTTTTCCTTCCCACTGTCGCTGCATGCTTGCTCAGTATGAGGGATTGCTGAGAATTCCACGACGCAATCTTCTGTGGTTCTGTAATTTCTACACTAAACATTGTATTGTAATAACTCTTTTTGTAAAGTGCCTTGAGATGACATCTGTTGTGAAATGGCGCTATATAAATAAACTGAATTGAAATATGCTGACCCAACATCCTGCAGCTCCGGAAACATAACATTCTAAGCCTATATGTTCGTGTTTGAGTTTGTGGCCGGTAAAGTGAGCTGTGCCATGGCTAGAGAGAGGAGGAATATACGCATGGATTCATGATGCGTCTTTGGCAAAATAATGGGGAAAAAATGACATATGTATCAATTCTATGGCTGTTACAGAGTTAATTACTATTAGGCAAGAATGTTATGAATTATATTTTTGTTTTGTCAGTAATAAACTTATTGCCTGAGGTGTACATGTGCTGTTAGAATATAGTTAGAATATTTCTTTCTTAAGTTTATTGCCTCCACCAAGGAGCTCATGTTGGCTTGCATCTATTGTTTAGCAAATAACTCAAAAAGTTATAGACTGATTTGCAACAAACTTTCAGGAAATGTCAGAAATTTGCCAAGATATATGTAATAAAATGTTGGGGATGATCATACATGGAGATCCTGTCATTTGCAATTTGGGGTAGAGAGTAGTGGTGATGCAAGGTGCTTCACGGAGCTCTGTGCTCTCCATGTGTGCTTTTTTTATTTGTCCCATTAAGAGCTTCAGCTTAACGGGATGTTGTTACACTTATAAATAACACGCTTGCAAGCTGTACTATGGAAACTAGATGGTCCCGCTTATCAGTGAAGAAGGCTGTGACTTTGTCCATGAGTACTGATGGCAGCCAAAGCGGTCTCCCAATTACGCATATAAGTGTCAGATGTGATGATCTGCCAGTAGAAGATCTGGCCAAGCTTTGTGCTGAGGGATGGTTCGAGCCATTTTTTATTTTATTATCAACAGGAACCTCTGTACTGTCCCGACCAAATCTACTGCCTTTGTCAATTTCCCCATGCAGAGTTATTTTTTTATTAGTTACAACTGAGCTGATAGAACCAAACAGCAATGTTCAGGACATATTTAACTTTGTAATTTGTACAAAGAAGTTAAGTATTTCAGAATTAGTGAATAACAGCAAATTACACTATTTTTTGCCATATTTTTTATGTCTGGCGCAGGAGTATAACTGTGTTGGGGCAAAAACTTTTGCTGTTGAAATGACTTTGCATTAACTATGACAGTTCTTTTTAAAACGTCTCTTCATCATGACTATTTTTTCAATGCTTCACATATGTTCAACCCTCAATCTCGATGTCACTGAAATTCCTTTTTTTGCTTTCTGGCCCATTATTTTGGGGAACAACGCAAGGACTTCCTGCACGTGTCAGAGGACGCGGTGTTACCAAATATGGTTAATTGAGGACGTTTCTATATGTAAATGACTGTGAATGGCCACGAGCAACTAGGTACGCTTTATCAACGATGATTGCAGAGAGAAATGCGTACAAGTGGACCACATATTTGATAAACCTGCATTTTGACTGTTCGTACGAACATTGTAAATTTAATTCATAGTATAGAATATAGGACAGTTTCTATGAAAGTTTGATAAACTAGCGCCCAGGAGTGTAAAGGCTTTATTTGGTGTGGTTGCTTAAGAAGTTTAGTTTAAAACATATTCCCGTTCAAGATTAGAGTAAATATAAATAGTAAAGAAGTCCAAACTGAAATAACTGGATTGTTATGCTAAACATTTAGGAAAAACTTAGTCAATACCAAATGTTTAACACTCTACCTCCACAAAACTCCACATAAAAACGTTTTTTCTAAACTAAATTTAGTTTTTTATTTTTGTTTTAATCTGGTAGTTTAACCTGGGGCAAAAATAATGCCCCCCCCATAAAACTACACTTACAATTAGAAAAGGATCCTGTTGTCAGAGTCCACATTTTAGTAACCTCCAGCACTTGTTCCTGGTTCACTGTCATCTGCTAGACTACAGTTAAATCCTTTGTGTTCATATTGCAAATGATTATTACAAGAGTACTACTAAAGGATGCCCAGGTGAGAACATTAAAAGTAGTAAACAACATCCTATAAATGGTCGGTGGTATCAGTGATGCAGATCCACAGTGTGTCGATCTGAGCATACTTACATCCTCTTCTGCTTTAGGACTCTCATGGCCTTCTGTTTCACCATATTCTGCATTCGGAATTAAAATACAAACATCAAAGCTTTACATGCTTTCCTTTCTTTCAGGGCAACAATTTAGCGCAACGATTCGATACCTTTGAGGGCCCTTCTCTCATCTTTTTCAGCTGTTCTTTGTACTTCAGTAGCTCCGCATCGAGCCTGCCTATTTTCTTTTCAATGGACTCTGTCCTGGCATCCACCTAAGAGAGGGTGAGATCAATAAGAGATAAAGATTTTCAGCATCGTCTGTTCAGAATGACCTGCTTTTGTGAGTGTGCGTGCGCATTAGATGTAGCGCTGAGGTAAAACCTTTTCAGCAGGGTCGGGTGTGAAAGGGCAGCTCCTTTGTTTGCGTTGTATGTCAGCGGTAATAATTAACAGTAACCTAGGAGGTAATTACCCCGGTATGGACTGCATTTGTGTGGTTGTGTTAGCTAAGTAACAACACCGTTGCTCACATAATGCAGTCATAAACAGCAACGATGCATTTTGACAATACTCACAGTGCCGATGCATTCCGACAGGTTCGGAGGAGGCGCTTTGGGCTTCCCACGTCCGAATATTCTATTCATTTTTCATTCAACGCCTTTAATAACCTCAGAGCTTTTGGTTTTCTTTAAAACAAACAATAATCATCTGACAAAAAAAGGATTCCTGCATTGGAGCCACCCGGAAATAACAGGTCTCAAGCAAAACGACGTGATTGGTCAGTGACAGGATCGTGACCAATGAGACGCTGAACCATTCATTTTCAGCTAGTGGTGAGTTACGGTACTGCATGTTTCTGACAAAACCTTTTGTCACAACAGAGACCCATTCATCATCAGTCTTTGTTAGTTCTCCTCTGCAGATGGGCTGACATACTATGTCAATTTCTATCTATCTATCTATCTATCTATCTATCTATCTATCTATCTATCTATCTATCTATCTATCTATCTATCTATCTATCTATCGCAAGCTAAGTCAGATCTTGGGGATAAGACTATCTGAAATCAACGTCATCAAAGCCTCTGAATAATTGTGTTTCACATTTTTAGTACTCATGCTCTTTACAGTTCTAATTTGTTAACAGGATTATAAAATAACAGAGTATATATTTACTGTAATTAGGAACAACAAACGATAATCCCTCTGGGTAAAGCTGTGTAAAACTCTAAACAACGTCATCAGTGAAAGTTAAGGTTCACCTGAGTGAAACTAATCATTTTAAGAGACAATTTTAGGAAAGAAGGATAAAAATGCACAAGGCTGACAGATTTTGACAATTCAGCTCAAAGAACAGACTTCAAAATACTCCTGTTATCTTATAAATCATTAAAGGGCTTAGCTCCAAAATATGTTGAAGACCTGCTATCATTGTACCAACCACCAAGACCACCCAGGACCTCCAGCTCTAACCTACTAATCATCCCTAGAATCAGAACCAAACATAGAGAAGTGGCTTTGCTCCCCTTATCTGGAACAAACTTCCTGATGACTACAAAGCTGCTGAAACACTGAGCTGTTTTAAATCAAATCTTAAAACTCATCTGTTTAGAGCTGCATTGGAGTAAATTATTGACGGTTAATTGCTGTTTACCTTCTCTAATGTTTCTTATGCTTTTCATGTTTTACGTTTAATTTGAAAAAATTTTTTTTACTTTGTCTAATGTTGTACTTTGTATGCTTTTGATGTTTAATGTTTTTTTTTTGTTTTTTCCATTATTGCTGTTGTTACTTTTCTTGCTTTTAACATATGTTTGGTTTCCTACCACCAAATCATGTAAAGCACCTTGAATTACGTTGTTGTCAGATTAGTGCTAGAAGATGGTATCTATTTATCTATATTGTAACTTTCCTGGCAAGATTCATTGTTGCACAATCACATTTTTTTTATGGAGAGAGGGCGTCTCTTTCCTGAAATTCACAAAAATCCTCTGTATACCTTCAACACTGAGCACTTTATGCACACAGCAGTTATATTGCTGATGCAGACATAAAGGTTTTTGGCAAATAATTGTTTTATTTGCTGTTCACGTCTGTGAAAATACTTCTTCTTTGAAAAAATTCAGGTTCCTATTGGAAATAAAGGGGAAAAAATGGTTTAATATCAAACTGAATCAAACATATCACAGGTGTGGCTGTGAGTAACTGGAGACAATGCTTTGGCTGGCATCAGTATGCATGGAGACAGCGACAACCCGCTTCCCCGATATGCAGGATCATCCAGTTTCCACTGTACAGTTTGCAAACATTTTATAATGAGTGTAACAGCATCCTTTTAAATTGAAGCTGTTGATATGACAAGTAAAAAAAGAAGCACACAGAGAGCTGGAGAGCAAGTATTTCTTGGTAAATTTCTAAAATTTCCAGAAACTTTAATCTAAATTCATCCATAACGTTTGGAGTTATTTTGCTAAAAGACATACAGACACCACCTCTTCGGCCAAGGTGATGAACTGAAGAGATAAATATATGTCAAACTGTTTCAGTGTTGCAGTTCCCCCATTCTACCACTAGATGCTGTGTGTATGCATGGTTATAACTGTACGTATATGTAAGGATATTTCTTTGTACAAGTACAAAATGGTTTTTACCACACAATGCATAAAATAGTCCCTAAGCTTGAAATATACACAGATCTGTGCCTATATGTACAGTTGATAAATGTAGGCCCAGGGCTTTACTGTGTTTGTCATTCCCCACAATTACTCTGATATTTTTCCTTGTAAAAATATGACATTATTCACCTGTCGAATGCATGCAGCCTGCAGGGCGTTTGGGCCCAAACCATTCATCATTGTCTTGCTAATTCTTTACTGTAACATGCAAACTGTGTTCTACATTTGCTGAGATTTATGAAACATTTATAAACCAAAAATAATTGCAATCACTCTTAAATCTTATGTATTGCTGCTTTGGAGCACACCACATCCTCCTGAACAACACATTCATAATCTGTTTTAATCAGTGACCTCTTTAATATGCACCTCATGTGTGACTGTTTCCTCTTTGAACAACAAGTCTTGTTGGATTCTTGACATAAACAAGAGTCAGTTACACAACCTGCTATGTGTAAAAGTTTCTTTATACTCATACATCTTGAGAGACATAGACTGAGAGGAGAAAAAAAAAGTTATAATCTTTTGTGATTGGAATTGAATTGACAGCTTCATCAATGCACCCAAGAGCTGATTGATTCAATTTCCTCCTCTCTAAATCTGTATTATTATTACTCCAATAGGGCTGTAGGCTGTTCCCAAAATATGGATCTGAAAAATGTAGAAGTGAAAGAAAAACTCTGCAGGAGTGCAGCTCTTAGTCCTGGCTTTGCTTCACAGTGGTGGTGTCTACCACTCAGCTGTAGTCATTGCTAAGAGTGCAGTGCTTTCCAAAGTGTTCTTTTCAGGGTAAATTTATTTTTCTTTTGTGTAAAACCTTGATAAATGGTATTTAAAAGCATTCAGGCTTTTAGAGCTTATCTAATTGTTTCAGATCTAACTTTTATTGTGATCTCTTTGCTTTTGAGTGTAGCCACATAGTTAGTTAGTTGATATTTAGAATATATTTATTTTGGGAACTAAAACCTCAAAGGATTATCCAATCAAGGAAATTAATTGTCTATCATAATTTTTTTTTGGGTAATTTACCTTCTTTACTTTTTTCTCTCTGAAGGAAAAGGAAATGAGAAGCAAAGTGAATCTCTGAATCACAGCTTTCAGGATACAGAGTTACAGTTTCTGTCAAACAGAAGCATTAAGCTTGATGAAGCAAAACAAATGGGATGAATAGGATTTATTTTATGCCCGATAAAAATATGTAAAATGTACATTGTAATGCAAAGAGCTCATCCAGAACGGCAATTGCCCTTAAGCGTACCAATGCCTTCTGGGATAAAGGAGATGTGGAGGTTTTTAATTATCCACACAGGTGGCGTATATCAACTTGCAGTTAACAGCTTGAATACCTTGCTTGTTTGATCCTAACGGAGAGTTCAAAGTATTCAAGATTCAGAGCCTGGTTTGACAAATTCACAGTAATGTCAACAGTGTATATTTGTACTAAATCTAAATGTGTTTCCCCTTCTATTATATGAACAACTAACTGTTAAACTGAGTTGCAAACTGGACAGGCAAGCAAAAGCGAAGGTTTGCACATTAACTTCCATCCATCCATCCATTTTCTTAACCGCTTAATCCTTAATGGGTCACGAGGGGCTGGTGCCTATCTCCAGCTGTCAACGGGCGAGAGGCGGGGTAGACCCTGGACAGGTCGCCAGTCCATCACAGGGCAGGACAAACAACCATGCACACCCTCACACCTAAGGACAATTTGGTGAGATCAATTAAGCTGACAGTCATGTTTTTTGGACTGTGGGAGGAAGCCGGAGTACCTGGAGGGAACCCGCGCATGCACGGGGAGAACATGCAAACTCCATGCAGAAAGACCCTGGGCTGGGATACGAACCTTCTTGCTGCAAGGCAACAGTGCTAACCACTGCGCCACCGTGCAGCCCCACATTAACTGTGGTATTGATTTTATAGAGATTGAATGATCTTCCACTGAATCACCGCCTTAACAGGCTGGAGGGTTTGTTTTGCACCCTATGGTCCTGAGGGCTATGTTGTCTGGAGTTTCAGCTCCAGGAAGTCTCCTATGGCAAATTTTCCACAGGGAAGGACTCAGACTAAAAGAGCAATTTAATGATCCTGATGATATGCCCGACGACAACAAGAGGCAAACCTTGTGTGGATAGGTTTGACTAGAGCTACAACTTGACTATATTTATAATAAGATAATTCTATAATTTACATTCTATGTATTTTTTCTTGCTCTTTTTTCATGGTATTTCAGGTATTATTACCTCTCACTCAGATCTTGCTGTTGTGATAGCTATCGAACAGGGATTAAGATGGAAAATGAAACCTGAAAGTGATTTTTCATTTTGGAAAAATCCCTTTTCATTTTTTCATTTCATTTTGAAAGTGATTTTTTCATTTTTGTGTTAATGACTCCATTCTGAGAAAAAAATCTTCGAGCAAATTTCTCTGGAGTTTGCACAGATGTCACGCATTCTTCTACACAAGTATTTGACATAACCTTGATTTCTCAGATTAGGAAATTTTTTCTTTTCAAATTCCTCTGCAAGGCCACAGCACAAAGTCTCATACAATAAATGCAACAAGCCTTGGACCACCACCGTCTTTCAATCAACATTCTCACCATGGAAACACGACTATTGTATATGAGCTGAATGGAGTAATGAAAAAAAAAAGTCATGGTAAGGTGAGAAATAATTTCATGGGTGATTTGTGTCATCTTAGAACCCACATAAATGTGAGTAATAACTGAATTCAAGCACATCAATTTCCAACTATTTCACATCTTTATTGTGTCTCAATAGTGCATTTACAAAGCATCATTTGACACCCAAAGCTAAAACAGACATTAAAATATGAGATGCAATATGAGGTGCACTTTGTGCACACGTCAGGATCAGAGCTGGAATCAAATAAAATTATTTTTGTTCATGAATAAAGTCACGATCAAAGGCAATACGTTTAAAATACAAAGGAAAGGATCTGAAAGAAAACATTAACTAAAATAGTTGAGACATCACCTGTAAGACTGATTTTCTGACAAGATACTAATATAATTATGAGCAAAAATAAGCTATAGAATGACAAAAGTACACAAACAAGGCACATAACTTTCTAATATAACTACTGCAGTAATATAACCTTGAAACTAGTTTTTAGAATATACACCATTAAATTCAGTCATCTGATCCCTGTTTTTACAGCATTCAAGAAAAAAAGCAAGGCAGTAAAGAAGGATTCTTCTGCAAGTTAAAAGAAACATGATACATTTTTCAGCCAATACAAGTCAAACTTTTTAACATTAATTACATTTCATAAACACATCTAAAAACTCCTGTGCTTGTTTAAATTCAGAGGTTGGTTATCATATACATGGCTGACCACATATATGGTTAAGACTAAGTCTAAATATTGGTATTAATAAGATTTATCAAACGTTCACAAATGCACAAATTTTAAGCTGTAAAGATGAAATGTTAGGCAAACATTTACACCCAGCAAGACAGTTTTATTCATGTTAAACGTGTGGATCTCTTTTATTGTACACATATGCTATTGTAATATTGGTTTTGGCCTTGAGGTTTTCTCCCAATGTCAGATGCAGTTTCAGACAATGTTAAAGAGAGGAAATATTCATAACTTGTGCAAAGCACAGAGCTTCTGCTCCTTCACTAAAATAGAATAAAAGCTAAAATTGTTTAGTGGTGGGCTGCAGCCTCAGACGGAGAAAAACTCATTATAATGCAAAGTTCATCTCTGAAGATCAGAAATCATCATTAATTGTTTCGCTACCAACCCTCTTCAGAGTTGACTGCCTGGTCAAGGAGAAAACACCTCACTTCATTTGTGATTCAATGAGAATGATCCCTGAGCAGATACTGAATATTTGACACAGGTCTTTCTTCAAAAAGCAGCTCACAAATATGCAGTACTGCAAAGCACAAAACTACCACTGACGTATATTGATGATTGGCTGGAAAAAAATCTTCGAATAAAGGTTTTTCCTAAAATAATGAGGGAGGATCTTCTTTTATTCCGTGCCTGAAGCTGCAGTTGATCTGTTGTGCATGTGAGAACTACATTATTTAGCTTCCTGTGATAGCCACATGGATAACATGCAGGTCTGATGCACAATGCAGCAACAGCAAATAGTTAGTAGACGTCTTCCAATGCCATGTGGTAAATACTGCTCATCATTTCATTTCTATCTACAACTTTCTTCAGCAGAGAAATCACCATTTAGTAAATACACACATTGTGACAACAGGCATGTTTATACTCCACCTACAGCCCTGTTAAAAGTAGCCACCCCTTAGTTGAATTTTAATAAAGGTACTATGTGTTTGCTAAAACAAGTACATCTCAAAAAAGGAACAAAACCTTATGCAAAAGCAAATTTAGGCCTTTTTTAAGAACTGCATTTTTTTAACTAAAAGGTGGAACATGCATTAGTCCTTCAATCAATGTGGCCACTACAATAGACAGTCATTCAAATACAATTTGATTATTTTGTGTGTGGGTGATGATAATACACACAAAAGCTACTTTGTTGGACTCTAGCGCGTCACTCCGAACATATCTGCCCACTAGGCAGTTAGTGAAAACATAAATCACATTATTATTATTTTTTTGGGGGGTGGGGGCTTGTATTTTTAAAGGGGATCAACAAACAATTCAACCACTTTTCAAATTTACCTTGTTTCTCCTCATGATTGGACATTTTTTCTCAGATATACAAAATACAAATGAAGTTTTGATGAGTTTATGTATTAAAGCGATGTAGCAATCATTTCACTACAAGAGTTTTTGCACTACTGTGCCTAGTTACTAATTTGATGTGTAAATTACAGTTAGAGATTGATTTGCAGGATTCACCTATTGGATTTGCAGGTCAAATTTGGTTTCAAAAGTTCAAATTCTTTGTATGTTCAAAATGTTGAATTTTGATAAAAAACTGAATTTACACTAAGATCAATGAAAAATACATGCAGAGAAGCTGTTTTCACTCAATCTCTAGCCTAAGACTAATTTTGGAGTGCATCAACTGAGAATTACACTATTTTGGGCAGTATGTTATTCTAATGATAGCAGTGTAGAATTTTGAAGAATATTGGTCAAATCCTTCCTGGTTTTGGTCTTTTTATGATATTATTTAAGTAATACTGATCCTTTTCAGATCGTAGTAGTGATCTGAGTCAAACATAAATCAATAGAGTCCTCCCAGCTCTGGTAAGGCCTGGAGGACACGTTCATGGCTAGTCATACGGGCCTGGCTTGCCTCCCATCACCTCTCCCTTCGGTGGCGCAGGTGTGATCCCGCAGCGTGCTCCTCACTCTGCTAACCCCATGACAGTCACCGTGACCCCGCCCTCCTGGGCAGCAGAAGTCCCTGAAGCACCTCTTAAAGTTCTCATCTAGGAAAGCATAAAGGATGGGGTTGAGGCTGCTGTTGGTATAGCCCAGCGCCACACAGAAGAAGTAGGCAGCCATGACAGCGGTGGTCTCTGGCACGTTGCTCGACAACGCTTTGACCAGGATGAAGATGTGGATGGGCGTCCAGCACACCACAAAGACCGCAACCACCACCAGAACCAGACGGGTTATCCGACGAAGGTTGCGGTCTTTCTCGCGTGAGCCAGATAGGAGGCGCACACTCTTCAGCCGCAGCACCATCAGGGTGTAGCAGACGGTGATGATGATGAGGGGCGCCACAAAGGCGAAGATGAAAACACATATCTTCATCAGGGTATCCCAGTAGGTGTAGGGCTCAGGGAACTGTAAAGCACATTCTGTGGTTCCTGTAAGTTATGGAGAAGTTACAGAAGAGTTAGATGAATGATGTGACCAGTCAGATGAAAATGTACAAAGTAAGCACATTTTTTATAATTTTGAACTTATTATCCTTCGATTCAGAGCCTCTGCTTGCACATTCCTTAATCAACAGATAGCCTAGTCTACTCATTCTCAAAGTACATTTTGCTAACCTAGACTCAGTTTGCCTGGAACCACAGATCAAAAGTAAGCAGTGCCTCAGCAGTATACAGTGCCTTGCAATAGTTTTAAGCTTCTCACTTTTTGTCACGCTACAACCACAAACCTTAGTATATTGCATCATTATTTTGAAGTATGTGATGGACTGACACATACAAGTAGCAATGATTTTGTGAAGTGGAAGGAAAATTTAAAACATTTTTCATGAATTTTCTCTTAAAAGCACAAAATGCACAAGTGATATGGGCATCCTTATGCAGCCACCTCTGAGTAATAGCTTTGTAGAAGCATCCACTGCAGAAACTCTTTTAGGGTTTGTCTCTTCAAGTATTGCATTCTGACATTTTTCCCATTGTTATTGTTATTTGAATTGGAGAGTTTAGCTACTGATTGTCACCTCCATTTTTCTGGACCTTAACTATGCCATTAACTCACATTAGTATGCATTAATCTAAGAGATTGTGTTGTCAATCTTGCAATATGTTTAGAGTTGTCTTCCTTCAGAAGATGAACTTCCGGCCCAGTCTCATCATATCCACCCTCAAGAAGGTTTTCTTTCAGGATTGCCCTACATTTATCACCGTCTATCATCTCATGAGCTCCAACCAGCTTTCCTGGTCGCACTGAATTAAAGCAATCCCACAGCAAGATTCTGTCAATACCTTGTTTGACCATAACTACAGCCCGTTCAGAGATCCCACAACAGCTTTGGTTATTCCACTCAGTTTTTTGCATGTAGACCAGAAAAAAATCATATTTCTGTCTTACTATACCATATTACCCTCCTCTACATTTACTGTGTCCCCTTCATGTTTTATGGCAAAATGTGAACAGGATTTGATTTAGAATCTATAATGAGAATGAGACCAATCAAATCTAAACTGAATTTATTTACACCAAAAAGATTCCTTTACATTTGTGAAAAAAAAAATTAACAAAAGAAAGCATTTTCAGTATTTTTTCTTTTCTTTTTTTTTGGGGGGGGGGGATAAGTAACTTCTTAGAATATTTCTCAGATTAAAGTGAAATTAGCTAAAAAAATACACTTGAATGTATATGTTACAAACATTTAAATTTTACTCTGCTTTGTGTTGGTTTATTGCATACAATCCTCCACAAAAAGCACTTGGGACTTTGAGGTCAGAACGTGGCAAAAATGTGAACAGGCATAAGTCAGGGATGAGAACAATTTTGTAAGACTGCAAGCTGCAAATGTAATATCAAGTAGTGAAGAAACCTTGTTCCCTCAGAATGGATTAAAAGTTTCAGTTAATAATCTAATAGCTTTCTTTGAAGTTAATGTCGCTCAAGAAACAATTTTCTTGTCAAGTCTGGGAGCTTTTAAACACTTTTTAAAAATTTGTAGAGCATTTTGTTCAGGAAATTGAAGCAGTCAAATAGAATAATTATGGCCAAATATTCTTCAATTAAGATACATTTTAGGCTGGCTATTAGAATATGAATGAAAACTTTCAGAATAGCACTCTGGCTGATGTACCATTGTTGGTATTAGTGCTGCCGAGGACCATGGCAGGAATCCCAGCAGCAGAGGAAAGCACCCAGATGATCACATTGATTATCTTTGCCTTCACAGGCGTCCGGAAATCCAGGGCCTTGACTGGGTGACACACAGCAATATAGCGATCCACGCTCATCATTGTCAGGGTGAAAATACTGGTGAACATGTTGTAGTAGTCGATGGAGATGAAAACTTTGCATGCCACTTCGCCGAACGGCCAGGAACTGAGCAGGTAATCGGTGCTCTGGAAGGGCATGGTGGTGGTGACCAGGGCATCGGCCACAGCCAGGTTGAAGATGTAGATGTTGGTGGCTGTTTTCATTTTGGTATATCTGCAGGGGATGAAGATACAAACAAGGGGTATAACACCATTTTTGGATTAGCTGGCGTACTTTTGACATTGTGAAAATAGGTCAGAGTGGAGTAAAGTTTGCTTTTAGATCAAATTAGATGCTTTCTCCTTTATGCTGATGCTTAACTTCTTCGAAACCCTTGATTTGATATTTTTTATTTAATTTGACACTGAACAAAAATTATAAATGCAACACTTTTGTCTTTGCTCCCATTTTTTTTTAGATCAACCCAAAGATCTGAAACAGTGTCTACATACACAAAATAACAATTTCTCTCAAATATTATTTACAAACCAGTCTAAATATCTGAAAATGAGCAGTTCTTATCTGCTGAGATAATCCATAACACCTCACAGGTATGCCATATCAAGATGCTGATTAGACAGCATGATTATTGCACAGGTGTGCACTTTGAAATGTTCAGTTTTGTTTTATTGAGGGGGATGGGGACTCAGAAAACCAGTCAGTATCTGCTGTGACCTCCATTTGCCTCATACAGTGCAACACATGTCCGTCGTATAGAGTTGATCAGGTTGTTGATTGTGGCCTATGGAATTTTAGTCCACTCCTCTTCAATGGCTGTGCGAAGTTGCTGGATATTGGCAGGAACTGGAACACGCTGTTGTATACGCGATCTAGAGCATCCCAAGCATGCTCAATGGGTGACATGTCCGTTGAATATGATGGCCATTCAAGAACTGGGCTGTTTTCAGGTTCCAAGAATTGTGTACAGATCCTAGCAACATGGGGCCGCATTATTGTGCTGCTACATGAGGTGGTGTTGTTGGACGTATGACATAACAATGGGCCTCAGGAGCTCGTTACTGTATCTTTGTGCATTCAAAATGCCATAAATAAAATGCACTTGTGTTCTATGTCCATAACGTACATGTTACACATTAAGAAATATTTGTACATTTTGTATTTATTTTGCATGATTGGTTTGTGTGGATTTGCTGTTTTTTTGCATTTGTTTTCCCCCTGTGAAGCTCCAAGAGAAAAATTGGACTTATCTGGATGAGTCATGAGGAGGAGCGCAGCAATCATCTGCTTTGTTAGAGGTGCGCAAAAATTGGTTAGGCTGCACATAAAAGGAGCTAAGGCAGGACACCGAGGGGGGATCCCACTGGCCAGAACACTACGAGCAATGGGGCACACGGCACCAGCAAAAACTGCAAGTGGCAGACGGGCAGCGTGAGACAGATCTCGCCTGTGAGTACCGTTTCACCCCAGTTTTTAGGACCGAACGCACAACTTGCGCTATGCAAATTATGAGTCGAGGGTGCGCGGATATTGGTGCCTGCCTCTTGTTTTTCAGATGTCTTCAGCTGAAGAGGGGCGTGGCAAGTCTGGGCGTTAAGATCAGCTTTTCACCTGTCAGCCGACGCAGGGGAGGAGCGCATCTTGGATCTGCTTTGTGGGAAGAACCTATTGTAAGTCTCTTGGAGAATGACCTGGAGTAGTAGGTGAACCCTGAAGCAAGGACCGCCTTCCCTATGGGTGACTGAGGACAAAATACGGATGTTTTATTTCTTTCGTAACTTTTTGCCATTGGCGACTGGTCCGCCAAAAAAATAAACTGTTGTGCTTTACAGCTCAGTGCATTCAGTTTCTGTTCTTTCAGTTTCTGGATTGTCTGCCCCCCCTTATATAAAAGAACACTAGCTTTTGACCATATCAGTCACATACGCCTGCCCATACCATAACCCCACTGCCACCATGGGCCACTCGACCCACAACACTGACATCAGAAAACCGCTCACCCACACAAAGCCGCACACACTGACTACCATCTGGCCTGAACAGCGTAAACCAGGATTCATATGTGATGAGAACACCTCTCCAACATCCCAGACGTCATTGAATGTGAGCATTTGCCTACTCAAGTCGATTACGACGACGAACTGGAGTCAGGCTGAAACCCTGATGAGGGTGCAGAAATGATTTGGGTTATGCAAACCAATTGTTTCATCAGCTGTCTGAGTGGCTGGTCTCAGATGATCTTGGAGGTGAACATGCTGGATGTTGAGGTCCTGGGCTGGTGTGGTTACACATGGTCTGCAGTTGTGAGGCTGGTTGTATATACTGCCAAATTCTTCGAAACGCCTTTTGTGATGGCTTATGGTAGAAAAATGAACATTCAATTCACAAACAACAGCCCTGGAGTACATTCCTGCTGTCAGCATGTAATTTGCACGCTATCTCAAAATTTGCGACACCTGCGGGATTGCTGGCCTTTTATTATGGTCAGTCTAACCCCTAATTTCCACTGAATGCGCTCCACATCCGCTCTGCTCCGGAGCCCAGAGTTGCACTAAGAAGTATGTGCGGGAAAATCAAGATCTTGCAATAAAATACATGAATAAATACGGAAGTCAGAACAAAATGATTCATTATGTGGAAGATGAACACAAAACAACAGATTAATCTACTTCTCTTTCTACTTTGAGAATGAACTTCTCTTCTTCCACTTCTCTCATATCTGAAGATGTTGACCCACCCACCTACTATGCTGTTCAACAGGAAATAACAAAATAGCTTTCAGAATTAAAGTTTTGATTCTATTATGTGCGTACATTATGTGTAAACATGCATGATCATTTTATACAACATATATGTATAAATTTATTGCATACAAAAAAATCTAGTCTGTCTTTGCTCATATGTTTTGAAAAAACGAATATTGTGATTGTGCTGTATCCTATTGATAATTTGTGTAGATGTACGGCAAACCTGGTCCAGCGTCCAGCAAAAATAGAACTGATCGTATTTTTGGCGGATGGCGAAAATTGCGGCCAGCGCCCTGCACCACTCAGTGGCAGCGGTGGAAACGCTCTCAATCACTACAGTGGGAGAATTTTTGCTGCCGGATGCGTGGTGGAGTGAAGGAGAGCACATGTTGTGAAAATTGGGGGTCAGGCACAGCTGTGCAATAATCATGCTGTCTAATCAGGATCTTGATATGGCACACCTGTGAGGTCGGATGGATTATCTCAGCAAAGGAGAAGTGCTCACTATCACAGATTTAGGCAGATTAGTGAACAATATTTTAGAGAAATGTTTATTTTGCGTATGTAGAAAATGTTTCAGATCTTTGAGTTCATCTATTAAAAATTGGAGCAAAAACAAAAGTGTTGCATTTTTGAATTTTGTTTAGAATATTATACATGTTTTATTAGCTTACAGGCATTCAGAGAAGTCTACTGAGATCCTGCTTTTTATGTAATGATCTCTGGCCTTGTATTTTGAAGTTGTATATACCATAAATGAAAAGAAATAGCATTGTAGGTCCTAAAAAGACACTATTAAGATAGGATCATGCCGTCTGTTACTCTAAAAAAATCTAACTATAATCATTGGTTATGCTTTCCCAAAAGTGCATATCACCTATGTCATGTGCATATTATGTCCTTGGCGATAATAAATAATAATGAATTCTTGTTCTTGTTTGTTGTGTTATTTAAGGGCTATTATTTGTGCATTTCAGCTGTTCTTTAATCAGGATGGAATGAATTTGCAACGTACTGCTTCGACTGAATGGTTCAGTGGTTTGTAAAAATAAAATAAAAATAGTTGTTCAAATTTGATTACCATTTGACCAGTAAGATATGGATAAATATTATTTCATCAGCAGTATTATATGCCCTCTTTGATTATACTATTGTTTAGGTCAGAGATTAAATAATTCATTTAATCTGGTTTATTTCCTGCCACTGACCAGATATTTTAGCAGAGTCCACAAAATTATACGAGGGTTGGGTTCAAAGTTCTTAAAAGGTCAGTCAGTTTTAGTCTCCTTTTCCAATTCCTCGAACAGTTTTGGTCAACCTAAGAACAACCGAAGCTAATGGAACACAGGGCTCACTCTCCATTTTTGCCTTGATCTGAAAGACTGCAGACCAAGATGTAAGCTCCTAACTCAAAGCCAAAACCTTCTATTACAAAAAAAAATTGCAGCAACACACATGCACAAGTCCAATGCCTTCTCTAGATTATTTTTTAATGGCCAGGCAAGACAAATACAATTTGCTTTTTTTTGGAACCTCACTAAGATCTCTGCTTAGATGAGTAAAGATGAGGCAAGAAGCACCAACTGCAAGTTTTGGGGTGGCAGCATCATGCTATGGGGATACTTTGTTGATGGTTGTACCGGAACATTGAACAAAGTTGATATAATAATAAATAATGAAGACTAGTTCTCAGTTCTTTAAGGTTACATCAAATCAAAAGCTGAAACTTGAACACAGTGCAACCTCCAAAGGGCCTTTTTTTGGAAAATATTGGAATGGTTATATGTAGATATTTGACGTTTTATGTGTATGACTTTGACCAGCAACAAATTCAACTTGGGCACCCAGTTCTTTTTTTTCCTTTTCTTTTCTTTTTTTTTTCTTCCAGAATTAAAAAAAAATGTATGTTTATATACTGCTTTGTTTTTCCAAAGATCTTGGGAGCAACTATCCTAAAACTGTTATATGCATTCCTTCTCCAACATACCTGAAAAAAGTGAATAGCTAGTTTCCAGGCAGAGCTCCCTCACCCTTGATGAGGGAGAAAAGCTGTTCGATTCAGGTATGTTGGATAAGTCGAGCATATTAAAGTTGCTGGATAGTAGCTCTTGAGGACTGGACTTGTGTGATTTCCACAACAACTTCCCATTGCCCTCAAAGACTGAAGCAAATACATTTACAGTTTTATCCTTTGGAAATAAAGAGGCTCTGATGATGTAAAGTTTATAAGCTAAAACTCCCCATGGGTTAGGGATATATAAATGTTTAAAAAAAAACAATTATTTTTCCTATGTGATGCACTAGATTTTCTGGATGGAGTTAAAGTTAAAAAGAAGGCATTCATGACTTCCCCTGAAAGCATAGTCATCAGGTTCCCAATAACGCAGCGCCTCCATGCGCGCAGATTGGCTCCGTATGGTACCTCACACTTACTGACATGTCACCAAAGCTGCACGCACTCCGAACATACCAACTCACCTAATGATGACATACATCACCAAACAGTTGCCCACCAAGCCCACAACAAACACCACCGAGTAAACGGCGACTATGATGGGGATGATGGGTGACATCGGTTCAGGTTCAGCGTCCCAGGTGCCGTTGGGGGTGTAGTTGAAGATGTCCGATAAACCAGGCTGCCAGGTGAAGTTCGGGACGCACTGCCCCGGCTGGCCCAAGGGACAGCGGTCCTCTTTGAATATGTGCACCACCCCGCTCTCCATGGTGCTGAACACTGACGCTCCTTCTGCTGCGGGGTGTAAACTCACCACCCGAAACAAGTCTATCGCCTAATTAGGACGGGGGAAAAAAACAAAAAAAACAACCTTTTTTTTTTTTTAATTAAAACAAGTGTCGATTCACTGTGGGGGAAAACTACGCGCAAAAGCCCCGCGCTCAAGGACATCTTTACAAAGGAGCAAAACCATCTTACCTCTTTTAGTCCTCCCCCTTAAAAAGTTCCCCTCAAGGAAACCAAGCAGATTAGGAGGAGCTATGAGGATTCAGGACCAAAAATTCAGATGCAGAAAAATATGAGCAGAAACGGCAGGTTTCTGGTCAGAGTGTGCAGGAGGAGGAAAATTCACAGGCTGTGCCACTGCTGCGCGCCCGAAGGTGCGCACTGGAAGCCCGCACTGCTCATTCAGTGACATCAGAGGCTGAGCCAAGAGATGTGACAGCCAGCGGAAAGGTTCCAACCTCATGGAATGAACTGCTGTCCGACTTTCCTGGGATTTGGGTGTTTTTTTGTCACTAATTAGCACTCACACATGCAAAAAAGAAAAAGGATAGAACGCAACCTTTGCTAACTGTGTTATCCTAACCCTTCAGATGTTTCTTTTCATTATCTCTTTTTGGCATTCGGTGAAATGAATTAGCCAAAAGTTCCAGCAGAACATGAAGTACACATTAAAAAGAAGAAGGAGAAAAAAGATTTTCTAACATTTCATACCATTTTACCATAAGAATGTTTAAAACCTTCAGTTTAAGATTGTCACTATTAGCAGTACAATAAATGGGGGATGTCTTTCTTTAGCAGGGTCAAGTAAGGGACTGGTAGGGCAAAATGAATTGATCATCTTCATGATGAACCATGGTAGTGACAGCATCATGCTGTGGGTTTGCTTTTAATCATAAAAGATTAGGAAGCTGGTTAAAGTTCAGGTGAAGATGAAGTTATCTTAATATAAAACAGATGTAGGGGAAAACATGTTAGAAGCTGCAAAGAATATTAGACTCGGTCCTGTGGTCCACTTTCCACCTGGAAAAAGACATTAAAAATACAAACAAAGCTGCAGATGAATAGTTTGAAACAAATCATATTTATCTGTTGCAATAGTCTAATCAAAATCCAGACAAAATTGCAATTGAGAATTTTTGACATGTTTTTAAAGAAGAAGCATAGAAACAGACTCCAAAACATTTGCTGTTTTAACTGCACAGAAAGGTAGTTCAAGAAAACATCAATGTAGGAGGTTGAATATAAATGCACAGCAAGTTTTTTTAACCATTTCTTTTGGTAAAAATGTATCACTTCATGTTGATCTGTCAGGTACAAATCCAATAAAATCCAGTGAAGTCTGTCGTTACAATGTGAGTAAAGTTTATGTGGTTTGAATACTTTTGCAAGACATTGCATTAGTTCCATGCAAACAAGCATCCCGTTTAAAATTGTTATAGCAATATTTATCAGCAGAGCATATAAGGATTGCACAAAGAAGATTAATCACAAAAACAAAGAGAAATTCTGAATGGCAACAAAGAAAAAAAATGAAATAAGACTTTATTACCTCCTTAGCACCTTCTCACTCATTTTTAAAATCAGAATTTGTTTTGCTCTGAACAAAGAAGAGCCCCAGTTTCACTAAGAATTCTTAGCTGTGTGGTTTTGTTACCCTCAACCTCGTTCATGTGCACCATTGTCTCTGTTTTATCAGTTCCATTCCCTCTCCACTGTAAAATCACCCTGACAATAACGTCACAACGCTGAAGGCTCAAAATGAAAAGAAAGTGAGGATCTAAACGAAGAAAGCACCTCTTGACTTGAATCACATGCTTCTCCACTTGAGCAACCCCTCTACCCCCCTCCTGCAGGAGATAGGATACAGGTTTCGACCAGAGCGTCATTAAGCAGCTACTGTTTCCCTTTGCTTTCTTTCATGCACTGACAGTAGTTGCTTAGAGACCCATCACAGCCAGGTGTTTGCATGAGTGACAAAGGCTTTTTGTCATTTTGTTCCCACATTGTCAAGACCGTGCACGCTTGACGTTTTTAGGTAGCCCCTGTTTTTCAGTGCAAATATGTGGTAGAAAGCTGTCTCCGAGGTCCAACTTGAACCTTGAACTTGAGAACAGGTGAA
The DNA here is from genome assembly GCA_028564705.1 of Apricaphanius iberus. Classification (NCBI taxonomy): domain Eukaryota; kingdom Metazoa; phylum Chordata; class Actinopteri; order Cyprinodontiformes; family Aphaniidae; genus Apricaphanius; species Apricaphanius iberus. Next base: position 645,396 of record JAPXFQ010002340.1, read on the forward strand.
TCACCTCCTCTCTTGTGTGAGGGACTCAGTGAAACAGTTGCAGTGTTTACCTTGAATCTTAATATTACAGCACCAAAGGTCTGTTTATTCACAGATAAAATCAGATTCGCCTCTTCTAGCTCTTGAAGCAGTATTTTTATTTTTTATTTTCTTTAGTTCAAAAGGAAGAAGGCAAATGTCTTTTATGTTGCCTGCAGCAAAAGAGGTCAAGGATAATAATGCTTTTGTTTTACGCTAAAAATCTTTTTACACAAAAAACTGGGGGTACTGTCCATTCAATTTGGTTAAAACCAAGGCAATAGGATTCTGCCTATTCACGTACAGTTTTGAACTAAAGTTAAATTGAATACCAGTGTGTATTCATATATTTTCATAAAAAATGGTTTGGAGGTTGTGTCTTTTTTCTTAAGATCCTTCTTTCTTTTAAGAGTTCATCTAAATTGACAGGTTTCTGATCTGGAACCAGGTCTACAAATTTGCCGTTGGGTTGCCATTTCAAAAACGAACAGTTAGTAAGTTGTATCCATTCCAAAATCAGTTTTGAACTGGCAAGTCATCACTTTCGTATTGAAACATTCAGTTGTGTCCAAGTTTCATCTGTTTAATTTTCTTTTCTGAGAAGTTAAGAATTTGGAGGTAGTCTTTCTCCTTCATTATTTCATCAACCAAGGTCACAGACAGACATATGGACGGACCTTAACTACGATGCCGCCACCACCCTGCTGTACAGTTAGTAAAGCTGTCTGAAGTTTAAAAGCCTAATTTAGTTCTTCCAAAGCTGTCATAGTAACCGAATGTGCCAACTTTGGAGCAAATGTTCTTATTCTCTTATAGTCTATGTTGATGTGAAACATTCACTGATGTTCCTGGAGTTTACAGTTTATGATTTATGTACACTTGACCCTTACTTGTTCCCTGTTTCTTTTTTTTAACAGAACTTGGTTAGAGGCTATTCAAAACACATTAACTTTGGTTCTGGAATATATAAACCAATGCTTAAAATCTGGTCCTGGTTATCAAACAATTTAGAGAAACTTTCCAATTCTGCCAAGAAGAGTTGTTTGATATCATACCAGACTTATGTTTGAGGTTTGTAGATGGCTCAAAGAACTGTAGCTTACTAAGATACATTTAACCAAATGTTACTGCCAGTGACTGAATATCTGGATCCTTGTGTCTGATTTTGATCCTTGTTCAGATCACAGGCAATTTAAAGCAAATTAAAACTTCTGTCATTTCATCAATTTAAAAATTACTATAGCTGTATCTTATCAAATCAACCTACCCTGGAAAAAAAGGTTGAACAGCATCAAACTCTAAATAATCATGACTATCATCCAACGATAAATGGATTTAAACTTATATCAGAAACTGAAAATTCATTTTTTACATTATTTTCATAACAAAACACTAATTTTAAGTATCGTTCAGTAACCAATTGCTGTTTGAATTTATTATTTCCTTCCCTGATCCTGCTCTGCATGTTTCCCAAATAAAATATATACATTTTTATAAATATATTGTACCAACGGAAAAAGACTGGTATTGGAACCTTAGTTGGAAAACAAAAAGCCTGTTCCAGCAGGATAAATATGTGTCGATGATCCAAAAACGTATAAACCACAAAGCCATAAAAATCTTACCAGATGTCTATGATTATTTAAAAAAGTATCTGTCTCCTCATCTAAATTGACCAAGGCTTATTACTCTACATAAAGTATTGATGTTAATTTAATTGTAACAGGTAACTGAAGCATAATATATTAAACCTATAATTTCTGTTTTCCCATGACAAAAAAGGGGGAAAAATTTCTGCAGAAAGCTCAGCTTGGTATTGATGTTGCAGAAAATACCTGCAAAAAGATGAGAGGTAACTTTATTGGTTCTGACGATTATCTAAGAAGAGATGAATGCTGGAAATGAGAGTGATGAGAGAATCTGAGTGAAACAATGGGGAACCCACACACGTTGAGGGAAATAAGCTCTGAATAGTTTGAGGGGAAACAAAAGTGCTGAAAAACTTTAAATGACCCTTGAAAGGACATCTTTTAGCAATATGGTCTACAACTCTGCTTTCATCGAAGACTGGCAATAGGGAGGCCAGTGTTGAATGGTAAATGGGCTGAATTTACAAAGCTTCTTTCTTGTGGTGCTGACCTCTCAAAACGCTTCACACTAAAACCACATTCACACAGTGGCACTTAGATATCCAAAACAGTCATGCACTGATTCAGATATATGCAGGCAACTTGCGCTTAAATGCTTTGCCCTGGTGCACATTACAAGACATTACAACAGACAGTATCGTATCATTGGAATGCTTTTCTTCAGCAATTCAGTTCAGCTTATTTGTATTGTTCCGATTCACAACAAATGTCTTATGTCATTTTAGAACATGAATTTTTATATAGAAATATATAATCAAAGCAGTCAAAAAAGAATACAGTAATGTACACACATTTACCTTCAAGTACATACTGTTTGATCATGTTATAATATATTATACAAAAGTTAGTTATGACCAAGTAATTTGATTGGACAAGAAACTTTCCAAGAGTGCTGATATTGGAGTACAACAGCACTGGAACTTTTTACATCAGTATCACTCCGCCATTCGAGAGTTATATTGTTTGTATTAGCAAGGGTTGTTTGTAGGAAATGTTTGTGTTGCCTGGTAACAGCTTTTTCTGCCTTCCAGTTGGAACTACTTGTGTTGGCAGAGCTAAATGAATGATTAAACATTTAACTATTTTTAAGTAATAAAATGTGCTTGTAGAACTGTTGTATAAAAGCAATATCACACTCTTGGTCATGCTGTTGTGCGGAATATCAGCACTGGTGTAATTATCTAAGGCTACGACTGCACTCACAACAGCACTCCCTCTCGTGTGATATTGCTTAAATGCAGTCAGCTGTTATGCATCTCCAGTTGATTCCATCAAGTTACTGACATTTCAACAATCCTCATGCTAAGAAAGCATGTGGTGATAGTGGTCCGAGATGAAAGAAAAAAAAATTGAATTGAGTTAAATGCAGGGGCATTCTGGAAGAAAACCTGTTAGATACTGTTAGACTAAACAAAGCTGGAGATACACCGGCCAGCATGACAACATCGTGGACATATCTAAAGACATTTGCAGCAATAGTTGCATACTTTTCAGATTTGTATATTGTCAATTTTTCTTTTGCTTCACAGTTATGCACTACTTTATGTTGGTTCATCACTTAAAATGGAAATAAAAAAAAATAATTCAAAAGTTTGGAATTGACAAAATGTGGAAAAATTCAAGAAGTATAAATTAATTTCAAATGAATTTTTTAGATAAAAATATATTTTGGATTGAACTGTGAAAAAATAGACACAATAGACTGTAAAAAGAATCGATGATCCATTTTCACATCCAAAATATTCAACTTCACAGAATTTAAGTTGAGTCACCTAAAATGAGCTGATTCTTTTACATTGATGTAAACCATATTAATGTACTTGACCGACCCTTAATTCTTTGCATTGATCCAAATAAATGTCTTCACATACAGCCGTATTTTAGTATTTGAACCAAGCTAAAATATCGAAATTGAACCAACCTAATGTACTTACAATGAACCAAATTAACATGAATAATATTTTCATTCACACCAGCTAAGTTATTTACATTTAAACAAACTATATTTTTTACATTTCATCCTACTTGACTTCAAAAATAATTTGTATTTCATATAAAAAACAAAACGGTTGGCCAACAGATCACATTATATGCATTTATTAATCTTGGCAAAGCAATGAGAACAGCCTAGCAACTACACTAAAACATATCAGGGTTTAACGGTCTCAGTGTCTCATTCACCACATGACAACACAAAATGGCAGAGCCTAATACGCACAGTGGAAAACATTCATTTTACTGTCCATATCCCAACAGTAAACTGGCACCGCAATGTAATTCCCTTGAATGGCCTCATCACTCATGGTGCTAATCACAATATTACATTTAAAACACTGAGCAAAGAAATAACAGACCCAAAATAAAGACACAATCAAAATGCTGCAAACACCCAAAACAGCCGAAAACATGGTTACCCACAATGCACCCTGCACACTACTGGTCACACAGCGGGTGGGGTCATTACAGTATGCTATCACCCTCTGGCAACTGAAATATCCCTTTTAAATGGGCAGTCTCTAAGCCTCAATATTGTATCTGAACCTGTAATCTGCTGCAACTTTTTCAGCACAGATTTTTATGAAATGCAAGTCAGATAAAAAATAGACTAGCAAATGAACAAGGACAAACACACACATGGCAATAGCCCTTTACACATACTCTATCCACTATGAATAACCGGTAAACAAAATTAAATGAAATATGACATTGCATTTAATGGCTACACCACCCATGGCTGGGTTCTGACCGCCGTGTGCAATGCACATGCACAATTCTTCTTATTATTATTCTTGGAGTATTTCAATGGCGGTTGGCAGCAAATGTTAAGTTGCATTCCCCCCCCTAATACTCCAGAGTGCATGAGCAATTCATTTGACTATAGAAAATTTTACCTGCAGGTCATGAAGAAGAAAAAAAGAAGAGAGAAATCAAAAACGTTTTGGGTCATTTGGACATATATTTGTATGTATTTAAATACAAAAAGAGTGAGTTTTACTATCAAATCAATAATTTTATCTTGTTTTAAATGGCAGTTATTAATTTGAATGAACAACAGTATGTTGCACTTTTTTCAGTATAGATCCAGTTAAGTAGATTTATTTTAACTTCCATTCAGCTTATCAAATTATTAGCAAACTAAGTATGTAGGTTTCAATAATCAACTTAATACAAACAAATGTTTTTTGGATCAGGGGAATTAAGACAAGCGGAGTGCGGCTCGGATGGTCGCTGAGGCAAAAACTCCGGCGTGGGAGGAGTTTGGAGAGACCATGGAGAACGACTTCCGTATGGCTTCGAAGCAATTCTGGTCCACCATCCGACATCTCGGGGGGGGGAAGCGGTCTGCCACCAACACTGTTTACAGTGGGGGCGGACGTTTTGGGTCGGTGGATGGAATACTTCGAAGACCTCCTTAATCCCACCGACACGCCTTCCTGTTTGGAAGCAGATTCTGAGGACTCTGGGACGGGCTCTCCAATCTCTGGTGCTGAAGTCACTGAGGTTGTTAAAAAGCTCCTTGGTGGCAAGGCACCGGGGGTGGATGAGATTTGGCCGGAGTTCCTCAAGGCTCTGGATGTTGTAGGGTTGTGTTGGTTGATGCGGCTCTGCAATATTGCGTGGACATTGGGGGCAGTTCCCTTGGATTGGCAGACCGGGGTGGTGGTCCCCCTCTTTAAAAAGGGGGACCACAGAGTGTGTTCCAACTATAGGGGGATCACACTTCTGAGCCTCCCTGGTAAGGTCTATTCGGGGGTTCTGGAGAGGAGGGTCCGACGGATAGTCGAACCTCGGATTCAGGAGGAACAATGCGGTTTTCGTCCTGGCCGTGGAACACTGGACCAGCTCTACACCCTCGGCAGGGTCCTGGAGGGTGCGTGGGAGTTCGCCCAACCGGTCTACATGTGCTTTGTGGACTTGGAGAAGGCGTTCGACCGTGTCCCTCGGGGTGTCCTGTGGGGGGTACTCCGGGAGTATGGGGTACCAGGCCCTTTGATACGGGCTGTTAGGTCCCTATATGAACGGTGTCAGAGTCTGGTTCGCATTGTCGGCAGTAAGTCGGACTCATTTCCGGTGAGAGCTGGACTCCGCCGAGGTTGCCCTTTGTCACCTGTCCTGTTCGTAATGTTTATGGACAGGATTTCTAGGCGCAGCCAAGGCGATCCGTTTTGGTGACCTCAGGATCGGGTCTCTGCTTTTCGCAGATGATGTAGTCTTGTTGGCTTCATCCGAACGTGATCTACAGCTCTCGTTGGAGCGGTTCACAGCCGAGTGTGAAGCGGCTGGGATGAGGATCAGCACCTCCAAATCCGAGACCATGGTCTTGAGCCGGAAAAGGGTAGAGTGCCTTCTCCGGGTCGGGGATGAGGTCCTTCCTCAAGTGGGGGAGTTTAGGTATCTGGGGGTCTTGTTCACGAATGAGGGAAAAATGGAGCGGGAGATCGATGGACGGATTGGTAAGGCGTCTGCAGTTATGCGGGCGCTGTACCGGTCTGTCGTGGTGAAGAGAGAGCTGAGCCGAAAGGCAAAGCTCTCAATTTACCGGTCGATCTACGTTCCTACCCTCATCTATGGTCACGAACGCTGGGTGGTGACCGAAAGAACGAGATAGCGGATACAGGCGGCTGAAATGAGTTTCCTCCGTAGGGTGGCTGGGCTCTCCCTTAGAGATAGGGTGAGAAGCTCGGTTATCCGGAGGGGGCTCAGAGTAGAGCCGCTGCTCCTCCACATCGAGAGGAGCCAGCTGAGGTGGCTCGGGCATCTGGTCAGGATGCCTCCTGGACGCCTCCCTGGTGAGGTGTTCTGGGCACGTCCCACCGGGAGGAGACCCAGGGGAAGACCCAGGACCCGCTGGAGGGATTATGTCTCCCAGCTGGCCTGGGAACGCCTCAGGATTCCTCCCGAGGAGCTGGCCCAAGTAGCCGGGGAGAGGGAAGTCTGGGCCTCTCTGCTTAGGCTACTGCCCCCGCGACCCGACCCCGGACAAGCGGAAGATGATGGATGGATGGATGGATGGAATTAAGACAAACAAAACTATCAGCATACTTCTTCCCAATATATTAGATAAAAGACAAAAAGTCTGTGAGTTTCTCTCCTCCTTCTTATCGGACAAGAGGTTTCTGATTCTGAATAATCCAGGATAAGGCCTGTCTATTTTATATTTCAGTAAAGGAACCTGATGGTCCCTTTGCTCCATTATATCCATTTTTAGCCAGAAAAAAAGAAACCTGACTTTATTCAAAGCCAGTCAGAGCCTCTGCAACACACTCTGTTGCGTAGACTTCTTACACTAAGTGTACACACAATATTCACATAAACCCCATTCCAGTTCCATTTTTATAAATCTGCACAATGCTCCAAACACTTCCCCAGGATCCATTTGGGAGAACAAAATTGCATACTATTTGATACCATTAGTGAAGCCTGTATATGTCTTTGGAGATGTAGCACTCACAGGGGATGGAGGTGTACATTTTAATGCAATCCTTTCTGTTAAGTGCACATGTTCAAGCTGGGGATGGATTGGTAAATTGATTATTTAAGACAGGATAAAACATGTAGCTTTATGATAAGCCTGTTTATTTACAGGAACTGGGATTTTTTTCACTGAAGCTCACAAATGATATGCAAAATTTTCTGATGCATAACATACTTATGGTACTTCAAAGAGTGAGTGATAAACACGCATGTTTTTAACTATTTTTTGTTTTTTGTGTTAAATCATTATCTTCACTCATAAGTCCATCAGTACCAAATAACTGCTTTACTTCTTCAAAACAACAAATCTAGAACTACTGAGAATACATTTTTTTGCAAAAGGTTTTGAAACCTTTTCAGTTTGTTGCTTAAGGTTTTTTTGAGCCCGGCTGCATTAGTAAACATGAAGCTCCTCCTCGTTGTAATAACTAAAAATGGTTTGGTTAGTGTGCGTGTGTGTATACATGTCGTGCTGTACATGTGTAGACAGACCTTTGACAGGCCACCACATTGTGTGGACATTTGTAGATGTGAGGACACTTTGCCTGGTCGACACAATGTCAAACAAGCCATTACACTCTAATAGTTAGGTTTAGAGATATGCTAAATGGCCTGTATTTATATGGCACTATACTTAGTCCCTACGGACCCTAAAGCGCTTTACACTACATTCACTACACTACAGTCATTCACCCATTCATGCACACATTCACAAACTGGTGATGGCAGCGCTGGGCCGCACTGACAGAGGCGAGGCTGCAGGACACTGGCACCACAGGAGCCCTCTGACCAACACCAGTAGGCAACAGGTGAAGCGTCTTGCCCAAGGACACAACAACCGAGACAGTCGGAGCTCGAACCTTCAGATTACAAGATGAACTCCCAAATCCTGAGCCACGGTGTGAATTAGGTTTAGGTTAAGGTTGGGGTTAGGCATGTGACACTAATGGTTAGGTTAAGGGTAAGTGTGTGGGCTCGGCATAGTAAAAGCAATGGAAGTCAATACAATGTCCACACAAGTACAGCAACACAGGAGGATGTTTGTGTGTGTGTGTGTGTTTGGGGGTGAATTTTTAGCTACACAAAGCCGCTCTTCATTCTTCAAGGACAGTAACAGACCTCAGTGCCCCACAGGGTTGTCTTGTCTAGGCTTAAACGTGAATAATTATTGTTAAACTCTCGGCTCATTGAAGGTTTTTCTTCATTACTGTTTGGTTTTTGGCATCAAGAGTAGCACCCCCGGTGTAGGATGCCTGTCTCTGTGGCGATGAGAGGCGATGAAGGTTACACATGCTTTTGAAATGGTCGGATCAGAATGTCTACAACTTTCTTTGTTTTCAGCAGATATCTAGGTTTTTGAGGTGGTAATTCAGATTTTATGTTGTACACCGTCACAGAATAGCACATACAGTTAATTGTGAAGTGGAAGGAAAAGCATGGAAGGTTGTAAAAATATTGTCACAAACCTAAATCTGAAAAATAGTGGTCTAGATGTGCCTTCAACCCCTTGAAGTGATAGTTTCTTGAACCATCTATTGCTTGATATCTTGATTCTGAAGTTTTTGTCTGTTCTTTGGAAAATAGCTCAACCTCAGTCACATTGGATGACAAGAGATGTTCAAGCCACAGATTCTCAATAGCATTTAGGTTTGGACTTTGACTAAGCCATTCTAACACACAGATATGTGTATGAACTATTTTGTTGTAACTCTGGATGCAAGTTTAGATCTTTTGTCCTGCTGGGAGTCCCATGTATTGAACCTTCTTACATGCTTTTTATCCTGGATTGCACTGTGTTTGATTCCATCCATCTTCCTATTACCCCTGTACAGCAGAGGATATTACCCACAGCATGGTCCTGTCAACACCATGTTTCACACAGGGGATTATGGCTTCAGTTTGACGTGGCGTGTTCCACACATAGCATCCTGGATACAGGCTAAAGAGATGAGCTTTGGTCTCATCTGATCAGTGCACTTTCTTCTCCCCTGCATGACTAGGCCCAAACTTCAGACAGCCCTTGTTACAGATTTCTCCTAGCATTTCTTGCATAAAGAACATATTGATGGACTGCATTACTTGGCTCTACAGCCAACTGATATCCTAACCTGAGCTATGGCTCTCTGCAGCTCCTCCTTAATTTAAGAGCCATCTTGGCTACTTCTTATATTTTTAAATAATGAATACAGTATTTAAAAGCCTTAAAGCAACTTCTCTACATCTTTATCTCGGACCTGTCTGCTTTGATATTCTGTCTTCATGATGAACGAAACAGAGGGTGTCACAGTAAATATAGTTAATAGATTTATAAATTGTGAATACACTCATCACCCTGGTATTATACTCTACACTTGTGTCCAGTGGATTTAGTGTCCAGTTTAACATGTTCTCAACTACGGGGCAGTAAATGGTCCAGGTCCTGATTATTTGTGTCAGTTTCTAGCCGAACATTCATCTGATTTTAGCCCTTAATCCCAATGCCAGAATATCTTGGTTATTATTTGTAGAAGATTGAAAACTAAATGGGACAAGATATTTCAGCCATAGGGCATCACAGTGGTTCTCAAACTTTGGAACAGTTTGGCCCTGCACCTTCTCTTTGTAGATTCCATGAAGGTTTCTAAAAAGAACAGCTGAAATCTGCTTTATTTTCCAAGACTTTGGGGTCATGGTTTTATTGTGCACTTTTTGCTTATTTCCCCCACCAAGGAGTTTATTGTTTAAGGTTTGTTTGTTTTTCTGTTAGTTGGAGACCCAACTCAGAAATCTATGGGACAGATTCGCTATAATAACAGTAAATTCTGTTGAGTTTTTTGTGAATAATAAAATGGTGCTTTATAATTTAACTTTACTTACTTGCTTGAATTGTACTTAGGTATACTCTGTTTGCTAGATATGTGTCAACTAAATACAGTTCACTGCATTAAATCTAATTTAGAGGTATCAATGTAAATGTATGCCATACTTTAGTTTTTTAATTTTAAAAAGTATATATATATGTATGTATATAAATTATCATTCTTATTCCGTTTTAATCTTCTGTTCAAATTTTTATTGTTCTATTACAGGGGTCTGCAACCTGTGGCTCCGAGCAGCAAGTGGCTCTTTAGGCCTTCCACAATGGCTCTCAGGAATTTTGTCTAAAGAAATTATAAAGAACCAAAAAATTTTTTTGTTCAATAACAATTTCAGATTTTAGAAGGTGTTTTTCGTTTTTCATTGAATGATTGATTTGAATTTCTGTGAAAGAATGATACTAAAAGTAGGATTATTTTTAAATCATTTTTGTCTAGTCATTACATTTGAAAATGTATGCATTTTCGCATAATTTTTCCACAAATACAAAAAACTGATAGAAGAAATTGAACCCATGCACTTTCTGCTTAAGTTTTATGTTGTACTTTTGTTTAAAAATGAAATAAATTGTGGCGCTTTATGAATGAAAACACATTTCAAAATGTTTTGAAAAGTCATGTAACATTTGGGGGTCTTTACTTTGAACATCATGCAAATAATTAGCATATTTGGTATAAAATGTACTTCATTATTTTCAAAAATATGATACAGATCCAGTTCTGATTTCCCTGGTGCAGCAGATATAGTAGAGAATCAGTAAGCAGGTATGACAGCAATTAGTTTCCTGGCTCTAAAATGAGTGTGAATATTTTCAGACAAAGCCAAGGAAAAATGACCTATAGGTTTTTATAGACTGAGCCAGTCACACCTTTTAATATGTTATTTCTGGTGTAATTATCCTCTACTCAATATGTCAACAGATTAAAAAAATGTATGAATGACACAGTCTTTGAAGCAGCCTGTCCTCACCTGACATTTAGGGAAAATTCTGTATGCAGATGCTGTTCTGCCTCGCAGAGATCATCGCCTTCACATCCAGGTGTCCAGATGGTGGGTCACCTCAGGTCTGCGTGATTCTCCTCTGTTTTTTTCAAGAAATGATCGGCACATGCAGTCTTCTCTTACCAGATGATTCAGGTTCAGTGCTGGATGCCGGGGCGACCAGTTTGTGTCAAAAACACTGAGGACCCAGAGGATCAAAAGAATTGGGTCAAAAACAATTGATAAATGAGCAGTTCATGGTGTATTCAGGGCATTTCAAGTGTTTATGTAAACTTTCTTGACCACATTTGTGGAGAACTTTTTTTGTGTCTTGACATGTTTGTCTTTTATGCATGACATTTTTATGTTATGCAGAGTCGGGAATATAATCAGATTCAATTTGCATGGTAATAGAAAAATGTTTAACACAGAGTATTTTAGAAAAGCTTCAGAAGCAAGAGAATAAAGGGTTTACATATAGTGATACAGGGTTTTGGACCAAATACACAAAAGGTCTCACATGAGAGTTAAAATAGAAGAACCGTTAAATCCCATGGAACTGTGATTGTATAACAGCCAGCTGACAGTCAGTGTGGCCCCATTACATGCAAGCACAGCATTAACCGAAAAATCGCCGCTACCTAAGGTACATGTGGGTTCATAATGGTTGAAGCAAGGCTGAAAAACATTTTTTATTCTGTCTCAGAGAGATAAGCAGTTCAAAATTTAGCTTTTCTTTTAAAAGAAAATATGAAGTAGTTTTGCTCAGAGAAACAATTTAGGAGAAAATATGCATTTCATACCCTTTAACTTGGCATTGGTAAACAACTGAACAATTGAACAGAAATAACCATTAGAGAAAGGCCGTCCCTTTCAACATTTAAAGAATTCTGTAAAAAGGATCTGTCAATGAGTTGTCTAGTAAGGTTATTTTAAGCACTTGACGATTAAACTTTAGGTCTGTTGCTTTGGGTGAAAAAAGTTTATAAAGCAGAGAAAGTACCTAGTTATTGTGACTTGTTTCTAATTACAAATAAAATTCAAAATTTCAGTCGCAGCAGTCAAAATGCATGTTTCAGCCACCACAAACATATGTCACAAAGCTGTTGATAACCTGCTGTTTGCAAGCTCCCACTGATGTACCACTAAGCAACCTTTGTTTGGCCTCACTGAGTCACCAAAGACAATCAGAGTTTAACAAGGAAATTGTTTTTTTGGCAAAGAATTGCCAAAAATTTTGTAAAAAGAAAAATTATCCTTTTTCACAAGTCTCCAAAACACGAGGTTTTTGAGTCGACTAAATCCCAGAAATGGTTACACATGGTGTTATTTTGTTTCGCAATAACTAATGAATTTTAACGTAACTGAAAGCAATGGAATGGTAACTCCACCCAGTGCTGATCACTAAATCCAAATGGTTAAAGACAAAATACACAGCGCTGAAACAAACAGGCGGCCGCCTCATTGCTTTCTAACAACAGGGATCTGAGCGAGCTCATAATCTTTAAACAATCCACTCAAAGCTATTCTTTTTTTTCACCAGTGGCTTGCTGGGTGCAGACCATTTTCTTCAGGAGTAATTCCATGCAGCCTGCAGCCTTCAGCATGCAACAGAGCTCAGCAGGAACGTTGTTATTGGACACCTTCACTAGGCAATGAGCTATATGGAAAAAAAGCTTCTCAGATATAGTAATTCTAGTTTTCACACAACACCACTGATTTCACAGCAGGAGTTAGAAGCAATCTGCATTTTACTGCTGCAGACACCAGCGTCACTGTCAGGTGGAGGAGCAAAGCAGGGACTACACACGCGTATATAAGATTCCCTTTAAACGTAGACTTAAATGAAACTTCGTGCTGGGTGGCTGCAGAGTCTTGTCTTGATTGTCGCTATGGGAACGGACCGCGTCTGACCCGTCTGACAAGAGCAAAGGGATTTGATCGATAGGCCGAGGCAAAAATAGGTTTCTTCAGCTAAACTAGACAGACGAGGATGTCAAGTCCGAACAATCTGAATGTCTGAACCAGAAAAATATCTGCTAATATTCATATGTATCAGCTTAGAAAGAAAGAAAAATCTAATGAAATAACGAAAGGACACTGCTCAGTGGAAGTCCTTCCAACTGAACATACAGACATCCTTTTCCCCCAGCCTACGGACAAATGTGCACAGCATAATAAAAAAGGCAGTGGGGAGCAGAAACCATTTGTCTCAGGGTCCAGAGTTCACTCGGTCGGTGCAGGTGAGCATGCACTGGGATCACAATGTGCCAGCCACGGTAAACAGTGTTTGGAGAGGAAGGCAAGGCCAGGCTACTGCAGCCAGAGGTACTGAGTCTCTATATAAATATTGACTTTACGTACATCCCCTGTTCTCTACACCATTCAGATGTGAAACCATGAGGGACGATTACGTCAGCGTTTCCAAAGAGAAGAGGCTAATTTGAATGCCTACTAACAAACATGAAGGACTGGTTACATGCTCAAGAGATTGTAGGCGTTAGCATTGAATTAGCACTCTTTGTTCACCAAGGCCAAAACTTAGCACACAGGGGGAACCAGAAGGTCTACTGGAAAGTTTAAACAACTGTGTGCATTTGGAAAATGTTGATGCTCTGACTCTGAGAGAGTATAGTTATATAGTTATTATGGTTACTGCAGAGGATATAGAGTTGGGAAAATAAGTCATTGACTCGTGGAGTTTTACTTCAATACACTGAAGGCATATAGAAGTAAATTTCCTCTGAGTAAGCTGCTTTGAGAAATGATTTTTGACTGCCTGGAATTCAGCAGTGCCTGAAGCAGACAATAGTTGTTGTAAATACTAATAGATTGTTTAAATAAAAAAATTGTACCTCGGGGCAAGTACAAGTTTGCTGACTTTCTATTCTTATTTTTTGGTGGGGGAAGATTTAAGTTCATTATCATAAATGAAATTCTTGATGTTTTACAGCCACATTTCTGTTTACTGAGAAGAGAAAATATTCGTCCAATATTTCCAATATGGGCTCAGAAAAAAATCTTAGGCAATCTATATCGTAATTTTTTCTTTTTTACCAAGATATCCAGATGCTGCTGGAGATTCAGAGCCAGTCATCATGGCCCTGAGTCTCAATGATTTTGGCCTTTAAAACTGTTTGTTCAAAACCTTTTTTTTTTTTTTTTTGAAATATGTTTAATTAATTTCAAAGGCAAGAAAAAGGAATTAAAGTCTTGATTTATTGAGCATTTAAATTTACATACACCCCCACTAATATTTTGTTAAACATCTTTTAGCAAGTTGAACTTTGACCACACAATTTCTTTTCATCCATCATCAAGCCCCTGGAATAATTCTGGCAGGATATTTTAACACCTTTTTAGCAGAACTGGTAGATGGTTTCCTAGTACTTTTTTATTCCAAAGCACCTTTGACGCTTGCTTCGGATTTGTTTTGTCACTGAAACATCGGTGTCAAAGTTGAAAACCTCTGACCCAAACTGTCCCCTTCAGATTAATAAAAACGTTACAGGAAACAGAAACGAGAACAGTAACTGCTGTCACACTTGGGTTGCTGTCCATAGTGAAGCAGACATAATGCGAGAATGCTGACTAAAGTTCCTCTTTCAGAATTGGCACTAGAAAGGTCAACAGAAATGTTTAGTTACACACATTTACAAACAAATGCATTCTATGGGAAACATTCATGGTCAAATGAGACAAAGATTGAGCTGTTTAGCTACAAGAAATACCATGCAACGCTTCTGAACTTAAAAGCACGATTAAATCAGGTTTGAAGCATGGTAGTGGCAGAATCATGCAATGGTTTGTGCAAGTAGTTCTGGTGTGTTGCAAAAAAGTGGGTGGAATAATAAAGGAAGAATATATAAAAATCCTTCATCTTCAGCTAGCTACAGCTTGGACATAATTGGGTGCTCTAGTAGGATAACCATTTCAAAAACACATCCAAACTAGTTATGGGATGGTTAAATCTTAATATTAAACCCTGACTATAATTACACTAAAATATTAGTGGACCATGATTGAAAAGTGGTTACCATGGAAAGAAACTAACCAATATAAATCAACTCTCCCATTTCTGATTGTAACCAGGACCTTGATTGTGGTAACTAAAGTATGTGGTTTCTTACTGAGGATAGTTGTTATTCTTTTATATATTTTCCAAAACTATGATATACGGTACAGTCATTTCAGTCATGTCTTTCTTGCTGCAGATCTAATTCAACCAAAGTGAAATGTTTACCATATATTCTTGCATTTGTTTTTTATTTTTCATCAAATGATCATGAGAACGCTCTGTCAATACAGAAAAGGGATTTTATTTACAGCTAGTTAAAGCACAGATGGGAATCTTTCATGTTTCCTCTTCAGGGACTCATTAAAGAGGAAAACAACATCAAATTCAGTACTCAGAACTATTACAGGTGCAAAACAGCTGTGGGTGGTGTTTCTTACTTTCATTTAAATCTAATCTTCAGTCCTTCAGTAACATTTCTCATTATAGAAAACAGGTCCTAGCTGCTTTCAGCACAATGATCAAAAGTAATTACAGAGAAGCTGAGCAAAGTTTACGTTTTATCAAAGTCAGATAAAAAGACACAAAATGCTTCAGATTTAATTCAAATCCTGATGGAAATGCCAGCTCGCATCCTCTGAAACTGATACGGACTAAACACATTCTCAAAGCTGTTTTAAGAGGCTGCTATTCACATCAAATTGTAATGATGGAAATCACAATATACATGTCATCATAATACTTCAGCTGTGAGAGACAAAAAAAATAAAAGATTCCTGGAAATCACATTGTATGATTATTAAAGATTTTGTGTCTCACATATAAAGTGTACCTAAAATGAAAATAACAGACCTCTTCCAGCTTTTTAAGTGGGACCATTTCCACAATTGGTCGCTGCCAAATACTTTTTCCGCCCTACAGTATGTTAGCATGTCATAGAGAGTTTTCCCAGCATCTACTGAGGATAAATTAAGAACATTATCAAAACTTTACATGTGTATGAAATATATCTTTGACATGTTTATGCATACTTTGGAGAAGTGTTTAAAATGTAAAATCAGTACATACTTTTCTGTGTTTATATATATATATATACCCACACACACAGTGCATCTGGAAAGTATCCACAGTGCTTCACTTGTTCCACATTTTTTTAATGTTACAGCCTTATACCGAAATTGCTTAAATTCATTTTTTTCCTTAAAATTCAACACACAACACCCCATAATGACAATGTAAAAAGAAATGTTTAGATTGTTGCATTGTTTTATTAAAAATAAAAAAAACCCTGAGAAATCACATGTACATAAGTATTCACGGTCTCTGCTCAGTACTTTGTTGATGCACCTTGGCAGCAATTACAGCCTCAAGTCGTTTGAATATGATGCCACAAGCTTGGCACACCTATCTTTGGGTAGTTTTTCCCATTCCTCTTTGCAATACCTCTCGAGCTCCATCAGGTTGGATGGAAAGCGTTGGTGCACAGCCATTTTCAGATCTCTCCAGAGATGTTCAATTGGGTTTAGGTCTGTGCTCTGGCTGGGCCACTCAAGGACATTCATCAAGTTGTTCTGTAGCCACTCCTTCAATATTTTGGCTGTGTGCTTAGGGTCATTGTCCTGCTGAAAGGTGAACCGTCGCCCCAGTCTGAGGTTAAGAGCGCTTTGGAGCTGGTTTTCATCCAGGATGTCTCTGTACATTGCTGCATTCATCTTTTCCCTGTATCCAGACTAGTCTTCCAGTTGCTACAACTGAAAAACAACTCCACAGCATGATGCTGCCACCACCATGCTTCATTGTAGGGATGGTATTGGCCTGGTGAGGAGCGGTGCCTGATTTTCTCCAAACGTAAAGCCTGGCATTCACTCCAAAGAGTTCAACTTTTGTCTCATCAGACCAGAAGATTTTGTTTCTCATTGTCTGAGAGTCCCTAAGGTGCATTTTAGCAAACTCCAGGCGGGCTGCCATGTGCCTTTTACCGTCTTGCCACTCTACCGTACAGGCCTGATTGGTGGATTGCTGCAGAGATGGTTGTCCTTCTGGAAGGTTCTCCTCTCTCCACAAAGGAATGCTGGAGCTCTGACAAAGTGACCATCGGGTTATTGGTCACCTCCCTGACCACGGCCCTTCTCCCCCGTTCACTCAGCTTAGAAGGCCGGCCAGCTCTAGGAAGAGTCTTGGTGTTTCCAAACTTCTTTCACTTACGGACTGCGCTCATTGGAACCTTCAAAACAGCAGAAATGTTTCTGTACCCTTCCCCAGCCTTGTGCCTCAAGACAATCCTGTCTCGGAGGTCTACACTCAATTCCTTTGTCTTCATGCTTGGTTTGTGCTTTTACATGCACTATCGACCCAGGGACCTTATATAGACAGGTGTGTGCCTTTCCAAATCATGTCCAATCAACTTAATTTACCACAGGTGGACTCCAATTAATCTGCTCACCTCAAGGATGATCAGTGGAAACAGAATGCACCTCAGCTCAATTCTGAGCTTCACATCAAATGCTGTGAATACTTATGTACATGTGATTTGTCAAGTTTTTTATTTTTGTTAAAGTTGCAACAATTCCAAAGCAACTTTTTTCATATTATCATTATGGGGTGTTGCGTTTAGAATTTTATGTGAAAAATGAATTTAATCCATCTTGGAATGGAAAAAGGTGGACAAAGTGAAGCGCTGTGAATGATTTCCGGATGGACTGTGTGTGTGTGTGTGTATATATATATATATATATATATATATATATATATATATATATATATATATATATATATATATATATATAAACTACCGTTCAAAAGTTTGGGGTCACATTGAAATGTCCTTATTTTTGAAGGAAAAGCACTGTACTTTTCAATGAAGATAACTTTAAACTAGTCTTAACTTTAAAGAAACACACGCTATACATTGCTAATGTGGTAAATGACTATTCTAGCTGCAAATGTCTGGTTTTTGGTGCAATATCTACATAGGTGTATAGAGGCCCATTTCCAGCAACTATCACTCCAGTGTTCTAATGGTACAATGTGTTTGCTCATTGGCTCAGAAGGCTAATTGATGATTAGAAAACCCTTGTGCAATCATGTTCACACATCTGAAAACAGTTTAGCTCGGTACAGAAGCTACAAAACTGACCTTCCTTTGAGCAGATTGAGTTTCTGGAGCATCACATTTGTGGGGTCAATTAAACGCTCAAAATGGCCAGAAAAAGAGAACTTTCATCTGAAACTCGACAGTCTATTCTTGTTCTTAGAAATGAAGGCTATTCCATGCGAGAAATTGCTAAGAAATTGAAGATTTCCTACAACGGTGTGTACTACTCCCTTCAGAGGACAGCACAAACAGGCTCTAACCAGAGTAGAAAAAGAAGTGGGAGGCCGCGTTGCACAACTGAGCAAGAAGATAAGTACATTAGAGTCTCTAGTTTGAGAAACAGACGCCTCACAGGTCCCCAACTGGCATCTTCATTAAATAGTACCCGCAAAACACCAGTGTCAACATCTACAGTGAAGAGGCGGCTGCGGGATTCTGGGCTTCAGGGCAGAGTGGCAAAGAAAAAGCCATATCTGAGACTGGCCAATAAAAGAAAAAGATTAAGATGGGCAAAAGAACACAGACATTGGACAGAGGAAGACTGGAAAAAAGTGCTGTGGACGGATGAATCCAAGTTTGAGGTGTTTGGATCACAAAGAAGAACGTTTGTGAGACGCAGAACAACTGAAAAGATGCTGGAAGAATGCCTGACGCCATCTGTTAAGCATGGTGGAGGTAATGTGATGGTCTGGGGTTGCTTTGGTGCTGGTAAGGTGGGAGATTTGTACAGGGTAAAAGGGATTCTGAATAAGGAAGGCTATCACTCCATTTTGCAACGCCATGCCATACCCAGTGGACAGCGCTTGATTGGAGCCAATTTCATCCTACAACAGGACAATGACCCAAAACACACCTCGAAATTGTGCAAGAACTATTTAGAGAAGAAGCAGGCAGCTGGTATTCTATCGGTAATGGAGTGGCCAGCGCAGTCACCAGATTTGAACCCCGTTGAGCTGTTGTGGGAGCAGCTTGACTGTATGGTACGCAAGAAGTGCCCATCCAACCAATCCAAATTGTGGGAGCTGCTTCTAGAAGCGTGGGGTGCAATTTCTCCAGATTACCTCAACAAATTAACAGCTAGAATGCCAAAGGTCTGCAATGCTGTAATTGCTGCAAATGGAGGATTCTTTGATGAAAGCAAAGTTTGATGTAAAAACAATCTTATTTCAAATAAAAATCATTATTTCTAACCTTGTCAATGTCTTGACTCTATTTTTTATTCATTTCACAACGTATGGTGGTGAATAAGTGTGACTTTTCATGGAAAACACAAAATTGTTTGGGTGACCCCAAACTTTTGAACGGTAGTGTATATAATTACTTTACCACGAGGACAGGAACTTTCATTGCTCTGTACAGTCTGTGAGCATCCAATGAGTTTGTGAGATCAAAAGTGACTTTTAAAAATAACCTTTAAGCAGGTATTAAGAATACTTTTTATTAATCCCAAATGTCTGTATTAAAAATGTTTTTATTGATCTGATGTAATAATTATTTTTAGATTAGCTGTAAGTGGAACAAACAGAAATAAAGTCTTATACATAAACATGAATCTGTGTTTAAAATCTAAATCTATATATGACCAGTGAACAGAGTTTATGAAATAAACTAACTTTTTGATAATTTACTAATTCATTGAATGAGTCTGTATAGTAGAATAAAATATTTAAATCACTTATATGCATAAGATATATATAAATTAGTTTGGTTGCACAGTTGGTAGCACTGTTGCATTGCATCAAGGTGGTCCTGGGTTTGAATTCCAGCCTGGGGTCTTTCTACATGGATTCAAGGCAAGTTTTTTAGTGTAGCACATTTTCCACAGCAAGGCAAATGAAGGTGGTTTACATCATTAGAATGTAATGATTATAAGCATAAAACACAACATCTTACACACAAAATATCACATTCCAGCTATCATTAATAAATTACTCAAAGGCAACTCTAAAACATATGGGTTTTTAGTGCTGACTTAAAGGCACTCAGTGTTTCAGCAACTTTGCTGTGGTTTGGAAGTTTGTTCCAGAAATGGGGAACAGAGATGAAAGCTGATTCTCCATTCCTGGTGAAGGGTCTGGGTGGTTGGTATGATTCAATTAAATTCAGTTTATTTATATAGTGTCAATTAATGACAGATGTCATCTCAAGGCACTTTACAAGAAGTCATTTCAATTTAATTATAAAAACATTCCAATAAGTTAAAAGTTTTCTGTAAAGTATCCCAGCAAACTGCGTTGAGTCATTGACGTGACGTTGTGGCAACATATCTACAACTTACTCTGGTGCTAAGCCATTCAGAAGGTTCAATATTTGGACCAATATTGTTTCAAATAAAATATATTTTTCTACAGTTTTCAAGTCTACACTTTCAAACAGAAATATGACCATTCATAAATAAAAAAAATGATGACCTTTTTAATTATTCTAAATGGTTTAAAGCAAACAAAGTTTCACTGTCGAAAAAAAACTAATTATATGGTATTTAATAAATCATAACAGTGACCAAATTAAAATTCATGTCAATAATGAAGAAATCCTGCAATTTTGGTCAACATGTCTTTGCATCCTCGGCGATATAAAACATTACATGAATAATTCTCCATTAGATTTCACACTGCAAAGCTTTGGAATGCAAATATTGACCATGTGGAACCCTCTGTAAATGTTTCTATATAAGCCCATTCAGGCTTCTACCACTTCTGTACACATTCATTTTATGTATCTTTCATATACATACCTTTTTTTGTATTTTTTTAAATATATGTTAAATATAACAATGAAAACAGGAAGATAAAATATAAATGTGAAGAGTATATAAATGTGTATTTCAGCAGTATATCAACACACTATTGCTCTGGTTGTGTGTGTTTTATGAGGTCATTTACTTACCTACAGTGACAAAAATAGCTCTGAATAAAAAACAGCTGTGCAGAAGCGCTTGTCGACTGCAGAGGAGAAATACGCATCTGGTGTGAACAGGTTTAGCAGTGGATAAAGTGTTATTTTCCTGACCACGCCGCTCCCACGGCCAGTGTGAACCAGGCATAAGCTCTGGGACAGATCCCCCCCACCCATCCGCGCCCCTGGTCAGAGGGCTTGGGGACACCAGTGTTCGGCAGCCTCGCTCATGTTGGTGCACCAAAGCAGTGGCTACATGGTAGCTTGCCATCACCAGTGAGTGAATGTTTGGGTGAATGACCGAATGTAGCGTGAAATGCTGTGGGGTACTCTGGACTTGATAAAGCGCTATACAAGTCCAGGCCATTTACCATATGTTGAAGCGGTTGTAGTAATCAGTCTAAAGATAAACACATGCAAACATTTTTTTGAGGTCCCGTTGTGACAGTCGTTTAATCCTGGGAATGTTCTTAAAGTGCATCACCACACCTGGATTTGGGGCCTGATCAGATAGATTGTAGCTGTATTAACTGAATCTGTGACTCTTGGTCATTTCTCTTTATGTCCCAAGATAATATCCTTTCCGTTCAGCTAAAGACATTTATGTCACCTCCATATATTGATTGCTCAATGCATTAACTTATTTTTTGGATGGGTTCAAAGTCACCGGGTGCAATTGAAATGTAAAGCTGAGTATCATCTACTTAGTTATGGTAACTAGTCTTATTGGTTGTTATAATCTTGGCTAGTGGGAGTATGTAATCAAAAAGAGGGGCCCCAGGATTGTGCCCATGGGGACCCCATATGGAAGTTTTGTCTGTTCTAATAAAAAATTGCCTATTGACACAAATAATTTTCTGTTATTAAAAGGTAAGACTAAGTAGTCAAGTACTGTACCAGAGATTCTAACCCGGCTCTCCATTTGCTTCAATAATATATAATGATTAACAGTGTAAAATGCTGCACTCAGGTCCCAAAATACCAACATTGCGGATCTACCACAAGGAGAACATGCATGGAGTTCGCATGTTCTCCCTGTGCAAGCTGAGACTGAGATGGAAGCAATGAGTAGACAGAGCACCATTTTCAGAAGGTCCCCTTTAAAGGGCTGGGTGACCAGAGACTTATTTTATTTGAGAAAGACTTCACAGTGAGGCATGTTGGACCCAAAATCAAAGGTACCTGCCAAGGATCTTTTTTTTTACCTACAGTAACAAACAGGAACAAAAAAAACGTAATCCTTATATATAAATCGGGTTCATGACCGCTAGTTAATTCGGCCACTATAAGTGCATATATCCTAAATAAGTTGTTGATGAGTCAGTTTAAGTGATGAAAACAAATTGGAAATGCTGAACAGAACATTTAATGTCTTACAAATGCACTAAAGTTAATCTTGACTGTCCTGTTTCTTAAATGGTGATATTAAGATATGATGATGTTTTCAGAGCTTCAAAATGGCTTACGATTAGCATTCAGAGATATGGTTCCAAACTCTTTGGGTTTCTCACATCTTCTAAATGTGTTTCACAACTTTAAACAGCAAGTTAAAACACCTCTAAATCAAGAAAACATCTTTATTAGAATGCATTTAATGTTTCAGAAGACTTAAATATCTTGCAGTTTTGTACATCACAGACATAAAGTGCAAATTCAATCACACATCACTAAGCCGAGGTCACAACATGAAACACAACAGCTAAATCAGTTCACATCGAGGATCGCGTGAGGCGCCGCTGGACGAGGGAACCACAAGGTACACCTTTTTACTAATTCATTACACAAAATGCGAAGCTGATTACAGTGCAGTTCTGAGCTCATCCACACAGTAACACACAAACAGGTGCTGATGAAGTGTTTAACTTCGAGCTGCCACAGCCGGAGTCTGCTGTTGGTCAGAGGACTGGAGCTGTCTGCCAAGGTACTCCCTGCAAAAGGATATACAGAGTTACTTAATGAAAACTAATCAATAAGTTATGGAACTTAGGTGAAATCAGCTAAAAAAAAATCTTAACTTTGCTTAATGATTTTACAGAATATTTAATTGAACAATAAAAGTATCTTCTATTTGCATATGAACATATCAGCTATGGTAAAAACAAACTCCACCCACACCTTTAAACCAGGCATCATCTGGTCTTTAAAAGACGGTCAGTTCTATTTTTTATCTAACGTTAAGTGAACAAAACCACACAGATGGTATCATGTCATATAGGATAAAAAAAACAGACTAGAAAAAATAAATCCTGCATAAAGCAGAAAACAAAAAACACAATCATTTTTGTCATGACCGTGCAATGTAATATCATACCAACTAACATGGCATGAATAAGGTTTGAATGACACTAAGGAAGAGAGTGTTCTACTTCATAGAAACATGTAATTTAAAAGTGAAAAAAACAACCCTCAGCTATACTGAGGTATAGTTTTTTTTTATAAGAGAGTTTATAAAGCTAATAAAAGGGGAAAATAAAACAAGAAAATTAAACCTTTTCTATAGTGCAACAAAAATATAAATTATTAGTATTAATTAATTCATAATAATATTAATTGATACAACTTTTTAACTTTATTTAATTTATTATTAATATGAGAAAATAGAGTAGATCCCTTATTCTCAAGCAGTCTTATTCAACAAATCACAACAGGCTTTCAAATTAGGTTTGTTTGTCAGTCATAACTTTGAAGCAGGTATTAAACATAGCTTTTATTGAGAACAAATTCCTGAATAATTTGAAAAATAAATTGGTTTGATATATTATATATAGATATATCTCTTGAATGCCACTTTTTCATTATCGGTAAGTGGAAAGTCATAATTAAGAGAAATAAAGGCTTGAACACTTTAGTCTGTGTGTAGTTACCTTTAAAATGTTTCATTTAATGAAGTGAGTAAATTAAATGAAATCACTTTTTTAATAATACTCTAATTTACTGACTGTATTTATGTGCTACAGCTGTTAGTAGACAGATCAAACCTCTTGTACCAGTAGAGGATTTTCATTACTTTTAATCCTATCATCTCCGAAAGCATTTGCTACACAAATTCCAACCATCCATTAAATAATGTAACAATAAATGATATAATTATCCATTCTAGTTTTCATTGTTCTCCATTTGCTATATGTTACTGTTATACAGTTTCTTTCTGTGGTAATAAACAGAAAAGCCTCAGGGAGGAAAAGTTATCAGAATAAAAATTAATTCACTCATTTCAAGTCTATATCAGGCTTATTTCCTCTCAGAACTTCTGTCATCAATTAGCATTTTTTAAATATCTGATTAATGAGCTTTAAAGTCACTGATAAGAGAGAAATCATTTCCAACTATTGCTTGATTTGATTGCATTTCAGTTATAATCTCCTCACTACCTCGGTGGAATTATGGCACCTATTATTATTCCTTAATAAGACGGCTGGTTTTGGTCAAGCTTCTCCCTCTTATTTGGACCCGGGTGTTATGCACAGCTCAAATATAATGACAGTATATTGAAAGGTCACAGCTTTCTGTCAGGTTTCTCCTTGGACGAAACATTTTAGATCATGACACTCCCCTTATTAGAACCAGAAACATCAAGGGTCTTACAAGGGCCTAATAATGGGAAAAGCTGTCCAGTATATCTAATGGTGGGCAGAACCCTTCTCTTAAAAAAAAAAAAAGCGCCACTCACACTATAATTACTCAATATTTCTCTGTAGAGGTAGCAGGTCTATTTGAATTTTCAAAGGAAGTAAATTTCTATTTTTACTGAATGGTACTTTCCTATAATTACATCAAGTATGAATCACAGTGGATGGAGAGCAGCATGGAGCCATCTCGATAAACAGCTGAAATCTTTTCTGACAGAAATGAAAAATGTTATGGTGTTCTTGTGTCATGCTTCCAATAAAATGCGGTTTATCTTAAGATTAAGCATTAACAATTGAGTGCAGCTTAACCCAGTTAAAAGGATAGGTCTAAAAGATTAAGTTGGAAGCTTCAATAAGTCGGATGTGGATCCACAAAACAGGGCTTCTTGTTAACTTGAAAATGTATAATTCTTATCTGAGCTACTGCAGATCACATCTTTAAGTGGAATATACATCATCAGAAGCTTGGGGTTTGGACACTGTTGAAGCTAACAGGCAATAAGCAGATGGATGTTGACTGAGTCCTGAGTTAATAAAAGATGGGGAAAACAGGGATCTTAAAATAATTCATGACACCACAGTTCTGAAGACGAAGTGCGCTCTGATGGATGCGTCAAAGTACACTCACTCAAGGAGTTGAAACACAACAAGATGTTAGGCACGCTTAAATCAAAGGGGGAATGAGAGACTAACAGCAAAAACAACTTATAATGCATCCAAGTAATTTTTCTTTTTAAATAACCCTACATCAAATTAGGACAGAGAAGTCCTTATTCATTCAAGTTTCTCTAAAATTCTAATGTACAGAGTACTGAAGAACTATTTTCACCCCACAGACTTCTTCTGTTATTATTTTTTAAATAATGAACTGTTTCTAATAAAAGGAAATTTTTATGTCAGAAAAACAAAAGTAAAAACTGTAGTTTTCCCAATTAGGATTTCATTTATGATTTCAATAAACAACATGACCTTAAAACTGTCACATCTGGCCGTAAGTCTTTAACATCACTGAAAAGAAGTTTTAACCCATAACCTTGCGCTGCAAGCTGGATTCTCGTGAGACTTGGAGTTTTTCAAACCCTGAAGATCCATCTTGTACTGCTCCAACTAAACCGTCTGACTCCAGTGGTGGTGCGGACCAATCGTTTGTTAGCATTGTGCTTCAGGGCGGGCGCATGGACGGGTTCAGGTTGATCATAGCAGCATTTGCCCGGGCAAACAAACCCTAAATGGCTGCGCCAGTAGATGTACACGTAGAAGCAGCTATGTGACTGGCTAAAGAGAAATCACGGTAGGCGGACACTCGCTGGCACATCCTCCAATTAGCTCAAAAAAACAACAGATGACCCTCCCTTTTTCAGAAGCTTCCTAAGGGAGCAGGTTCAGATTGATGTGTAGACATGACACGTAACTGTATGAGATTTTAACACGGTTGGAATTCTGAGCACAAACAGACACTTTAAATCTCCACCATAACATTTAAATCTGAAATAAGTCAAAACTTTTACCTCACAGGAACAAAAAAAACTATACAAACCTGATCACTTGTTTTTAAACTGAACTATTCATTGAGTTTACCAATAAAAAGTTTCCAATGCAAAAAGTTCAATTTCTTTTTTCGATCTGAGCTTCATCACTAAAGCAATGGATGCAATAAATTCAGTCCTTGCCTTGATATTTTGATAAACTTCACATTCTGGTGGATTTGCTCTGAACCAACTAATGGAAACACACCAGATAAATATTTCTATCAGCTTGCTTGAATGGATATGGTTTATTGAGTGTTGCTGATTGCAGAACAATTCTTGTATATCTAATGGACTGATAAATAATTTCAACTCCTCCATTTAAATTATTTGGCTTCAAAGAACCAAACACTTAATTGACTGTTTTCTTATTGTAGATTAAACTTAACAAGGTTTCCCAATAAATGTTCTATTTTTATGTGACATATTCTGCTAAAAAATAATTCCTCCAGAAAAGAGAGCATCTGTTCCACACCCAGACCTCTATGTCACAAACCCACTGGCATGTTTCTATTTCAACTCAAATGAATTAGAAATATTTGCTCCAGCCCTCCACCGTCATAAATCTTAGCTGTTGATCACTTGTCCAGATACGTCACCAACTCCATTCCAAACTGTTAGATTTATTTCATTTCTGCTGCACAGAGCGTATCAAGTATTAGGAAGGAAGTAGAAAGAATATATGCATTTATTTATCAAATCTATTATGTAGTGAACAGTTCATATAGAAAATAATAGCATTTTGTCAAATGAGTTTAAGTTTCAGTATGCTGTAAAAAATAGGATTAATGTGATACAAAAACAATTAAATATATGTTACAATGATGCAACATTTGTCAATATCGGTTAGGGCTAAAACACCTAATATTCTTAAAATATTCTCTAAATTTCTCGCCACTTCATATTTTGTTGGTTGGTGCATTGATATATGTATATATATGCACAGAATAGTTTCTGTCCAAAAAAAAGAGATTACATTTCTATATAAGTTTCACATTCCAAAAAAAAACATGGATAATCTGATCACAAAAACTTGCCGATACCTTTTTTTATGTCATAAACTTACAATATTAAAACTATTATATTCTCTGAAATCGTACATTCAAAAAAAAAAAGAAGATAAATTTATTAGAGGAAAAACAAAAGATGTTTAATATGTAAGTGATTCTGACTCTTGTCTGGTATCTGACTCCAAGCAGTCATGTTGCACTTTGTTACTCATCGTCTCAGGCCTGAATTCCAAGAACCAGTTTGAGTAAGCCTGAAACCTGGAGATGTAGTTCTGATATATGTCTGAGAATATCATAGTTTTAATACTGCAAATATATACCTTTAGTGTTTAAACTTTGCCAAACTACATGGCTGCAATGCAAAAATGTGAAAACACGCCAGTAGTGTAGATATCTAAAGCGCTGTGATTTTCAATGTCTTTTTCAATAATTCCTGAATAAATTAGTCTGGAAACAGTGTATATCTTCTTCTTTCTAATGCATCAGACGTAAAAAATACAAGAAGAAAACTCAGTAGTTTTCAAAAGTTTTCCAGATTAGATGGCAACCTTGATCCACCATTTTCGAAATCCTCTGCATATTGTTGTCTAGACTGTAATGTGGGAGATTAACTTTAAATGCATACATCCTTGAAAGTCATAACAAAGGTTAATTTCGACTTCCTGCATTTATGTAGCAGTATGCCTACCTAATAAATTCAACACATTCTATATCACCACAACAAGTTGTGCTTCGGTCAAATTACTTCTACACGGCAGAGGACAAGTGAGGACAAGGACGGAGAGGCTGTCAATAGCTTGTGGGCTTCACAACAGTTCAAGCCAGAGCTGATAGGCCAAACTTACATTCTTTCAAGATCTGGACCTACATTAAAGAGATTGACTTTTCAAAGCAGTGTAAAAAGGGCATGAAGATAACCATGCACATATTCACTGTTGTCATGACAGCAAGGGGCTTAGATAAGTAAGGATGTGAAGAACTCCTCATGGAAACAATGAGGCAACCATCAAGGTGACAGATGCAGAGGTGCTTTGAAAATATATCAACACTGGTTATATGAAAGTTTGCCATTCAAAAAAATTAAAGATCAACCTCCTAAAGATTGCTTCATATGTTTCTATTCTCAAGGACTCAATCAGTTTAGGCAGCAGACAATTGGATATGACAACGCAGCCTTGAGACATGACCCCACCCACTTCAATATTACAAGTTCTGACAATAATAAATAAACACAGCTAGTTTAAAAACCAAAAGATAACTTTCCTTTGTTATCGTCGTCTCAAACTCATTAGGCGGACACAAAAATCGCTTTACTACTGCGTCAGCGAAGTGTGTCAGCCATTCAATCTGCTCACACAAGGGGAAGGCGTGGGTGAGTAATGTCTCATAAAGAAGTAGACGTAAAAGAACAGATGAAAGTCTTCAGACGTGATACGACGCCGGGCTTTTGAATAACACGCTGCTTCTTCTTTCAAAGAGAGAGGAAGCAAGCTGTGTGCAATGAAATGTCCATTTTCATATGCGATGTAATTAACTTTCTCGGGTATGAGGGACTGTGCTGAATTTTACATGACCCCTCAAACCAGACTGTATTCAACATCAGCGGCTACTATTTTGACATTGCTCTTCATTCAAATAAGAAATTCCCAGCATCTTTGCGTAACTGCACTATTAGTTTCATTTAATGGAGAGAATAAACAAGGAAAAACAAACTAAATTTGACTTGAGAGCCTGCCACAAGGTTCAATATGTAGAAACTTAATCAGAAAGCTTCTTAGCGATGTCTGAGAAATTTCAAACTGTACAAAGCGCTCTCCACAACACTTCTCACCTTTTTATGTTAGTAAGATGTAATTATAGATGAGATACTAGTCAGAGATATAAGGATACAGTCTTGTTTTGGTATATAGAATAGTACTTAAAAGGGGGAAAGCACATCTTCCTTTGATCCAAAGCCTCGATTATAAAAATCAGTTTTTCTATTCCCTCGGTAACCAAAACAAGACAGAAAGCCTTTTATGCCCCTACTTCAACCCACATTTCCGTGATTACATTATTTACTGGGGACATGACTTAGATGGGTAAGCTGTAAAAAGAGAAGCTCAAAGGATTGTGTTTTAGACAACAGATCCACATAAAGACATGTACACACAAACAAACATTTTCCTCACCTTTTGTTTTCAAGCAGCGTGGCAGCCAGCGAGCGTTTTGAAAATAAAAGACAGAAAGGAGAAGGCGGTGCAGCAGAAGTGAAATAAATCACTAAGAGTTTGGAATGGAGTTGGTGAAAAATCTGGACAGGTGATCAACAGATAAGATTTATGGCGGTAGAGAGCTGGAGCAAACATTTTTGCTGATTCATTTGACCTGAAAAATGAAACGTGCTGCTGGTTTGAGACAAAGAGTGTTGGGTGTGGATCAAATCCTACAAATATGAGACACTCCCTTACTGGGATTTTGTGTTCCTGCATGTTTCAGGACTAGTAACAGTTGATCTAAATATGTTAGAAGATATTTTATGAGATGGAAAACCAAAAGGGAAACACAAATTGTATTTACCAAACTGTTTTAAGGTCGGAGGAGTACAAAGAAAGTGTCAAGTTATTTTTCAATTTCAGCTACTAAACTATGTCCCTACTTCTTACATCCATTTACCTTCTGGAAAGGTGCATCCTTCAAAGATATATTTATATATATAAATAAAAGCTCATTGCATCCATTTTGATCACCAAATCTAATTTCTTTAGCATTTTAGAGTCAGACATTAAATGACTATAAATGCCAAATATACTCCAAAGGTTTTTAATATAGTTTTCCATTATATTTGCATTCTTCAGGGTGGAAAGGAAACATTTTTTTGTGTTCTTTTTTTATTTATTAGAAAAACATTCTTAGAATTAAAAAAAGGCATGAAAGGAGGGTCAGTTTCCAAACATTTGCTATAGAACGCATTACGAGGTCACATCGTCAACAGTCTTATGGGTGGAAGTTGTTACAACAAAACTAAGACACAAAGTTTGCCATGAGGTCTGAGGATGCTGAGGCGATTAAAAAGGAAATTGTGTCATCTACAACATTTGAAGAAAGTGCTGCAAAGTTAAAAGGAGTACGAGAAAGTTGCTTTGTTTTATTGTTTTGAGCTTTTAACCTGTCTATCATGGAGTACGCTGGATTCGAAAATGTCAAGATAGGAAGCTACATTCTCCAGAGAGGTCATTCTTGCACCTATAAAATCTAATACAAGATGCTAAATCCAGTTTAAAACCATTCTCTCTCTCACACGATGTTGCCTTTGCTACTAAACTACTGCAGTAATATCTCCTGAAAGCAGAAAGGCTAAAAGAAAATCGAATAAAAAAATAAGGGGATTCAAACAGTGTCTTATATCATCTTATGCTATAGTTCTTAAAGCAAAAATCTTAATTGACTAAAGTTGCTCAGAGCCCTAAACTGGTAACTGGAAATCTGAAAAAATGATGATTGCTGTAGCTTTCATTCAAGCGTAGGTCTGTCAGTAAATGACTCAACATACTTAGAAAACAGAATGATAGAGCTGCATAAAAAAAATTATTTTTAAATTTTACATCCAAGTATTGCGTTTTTGGGTCAAAAGGTTTTCCATCTCCTTTCATCTTCCATCTTTACTGTAAATGCTTTTAGTTTGTGAAATTAATTACGGATCAAAAGTTCAGCCCCAGTTTGCTGAAATTAATACATAGACAAAATACTTTAACACTATTTTACTTTAAACCAATCTTACTGTTAGTTTCTGCTGTGAATTTGTTGACTGAAACCGTCTTCCAGGAATTACATAAAAAAGAAAATTTCTGTCACTGAATATTCTGAATAAATATTTCAACCTTTTTTTTAAAGGAACATAATGACTCAGATCTAATACTTTGTAAATTCAGATGATAAATTCAGTTCTGTGCAGGAGGTGACAGCCATCACATATATTTTTTTTGTACCTCCGTATTCTCATTAGCAGAGATCTCCATCCGCCTTACATCATGTCAAACACATCACCGACCTTCAACCCCAGCTTAAAGTTTGTTTCAGATAACACTTTGAAGGGTTTACTGAAGTTAGTGTTCAAAATCAAACTAATAAAACAAAACATTAGCAAACCAAGGGAGTGACAGGTCTGTTCATACCAGTTATGCACCATCAGCTTCTGCACAGCCAACAGGGCGTTGTAGCGGACTAGCTGGTCTTCATGATGCATGTGATTCATCACCAGCTGTTTTCCACCCAGCTGCTCAATCACCCTGAGATGGAAGATAATGGGAGAGAGCCTTTATAAAACAGAACACAGGCGCCATTTTCATGTTTCAGGTCATTCACTGATACATCATGTAATCTAATCCAGTCCACCTGAAATTTTCTGTGTATCTTATAATGGGTCAGTGGCCCTGTGAAAGGACATAATGCTTATGAAAAGAAAAACAGAGCTGCTCCATGATGTTGCTCACAATACAGTACAATATCTAACCACGGAGAAATAAGGACATCCATGTAAAAGGAGTTTGCACTAGTACTGCTACCCATCAGCTTGAAAAACATCCTAAACCTGTCTTTTTATCAACCTAAGGCTAGAAATTGAGAACAAAAAACCTGAGATAATACATTTTATTATCACTAATCAGGATGCATTAAAATATTTTAATAAGGAATATTCTGGGAAACCTTAATTCACACAAAGAACTGAGGCGTCATCTGAATAAAGACTACTTGGGTAAAATAAGGGAGATATGTTGACATCTTGGACCAGAGTCTCCTTTTTTCCCTTTTTTTTTCAATTGGAAACACTTCTCAGCAGGATATTTTCTCCTGGGGATGCACTTTCACAGCATGATATGCAAGGATATGTGTGTGTGTGTGTGTGTTTGGGCATATCTGTTAAAAGCACACAAAAGGCAAAAATTATAAAAAAGAAGATTCCTGTCCTCTCTAAAGCATATCGGAATAGGTGAGGTGTTTTAAAGATGGCATCTGTGGAACATCATTTAATTGTATCAGAGCAGATCTTAAATAAGACATCAGGTGAAGAGTGTGAGCCAACAACCTTTACCCTTTTCCTTAATCTCAAACTCAAAGGGAAATTACTGGTTCCCATTTTATTTACCAAGGAGGTCAGAGGTAGATTCCCACAACAGGTCTACGGTAAAACATCTGTCTTAAAACACTGTTCTACATATTTTAAAGAAAATCAACATCACATCATTAATAGAATTACAATAAAAACGCTTGAATGGAAACTTTTTTGCAAAACATTCTTCAAGGCTGTTTTAAATGTGTATTGAACTCTCCTTTTGGATTTATTTTCTTATTAAATTATAAGTTGCTGCATCTTTATTTTTAGGAGATAAGTTTAGTTGCTTTGTAAAAGGTTTTGACTGAGGCTGCATATAAATATTAATTATATTGTAAATATATCATCTTCACAATATTGCACGCAATATTCATTTCACAAAGACTGCAATAATTGATGGTTGATAGATTTCAGGTGTGATGAAATCGCATGTTAAATGCTAATTTAATATTTAGCCAGTTGATTAGATTCCCATGGGATGCAATGAAAAGTAACAAGTTCTTTATGGTCAGGAAATTTCAGACTAACTCAAGAGTGCCAACTCCTGGGAAGACTTTCTTTGTTCCTCGTGCATTTGTTGAAGCAGAAACCACTTACATTTTTGACCAATCACAGTATTTCTTGGTCAAGAAGTTCTGTCCACAATGTGAGTCTAGAAAAAGCTGTCCAGAACTCCACAAACAAGGCTACCAGAAAATAACAATAACAACTTAATTCTGTTCTTGCAACCTTGGGAAAGAGAACAAGTTTCTCTGTTCCTGTGGATTGTATACAGTATATAGCTTTATTCTTCCAGCTCTTCTTTCAAATTAATCTTACAAGCATTTGTGTTTTAGTAGGTCATTATTATTTAACAATTGATTGAGTATCCAGTTCGGGCAGGTAAATATTTAGGAAGTAAAGTATTTTTCTGCGACGGAGGTGCAATCTGTACAGAGTGGTCCCTGCCTCTCGCTGATGATTGCAAGAGATGGGCACCCGGCCTTCCTGCAACCCTTTATTGTAGAGACGGTTCAGGTAATGGATTGATGTAGTGCAATTTTGAAAAAAAAAATAAAAATAAGAATTTGCTGATTCTTCATAAATTCTTATGGAAAACAAAAATTTATCGAATTGTTTAACAGTGTTCACACTTTTTACAGCCGTAATAGAGTACATGTACAGGGGGGCATTTTAAAGTGATAGTCTGGATCTCTAAATGAATTACAAATTTTAAGAATTGTATTAAATTGACCTCCTGGCCTTAAATGTTGATATAAAACAAGTAATTTTATGAATTATAACATTACAGGTAAGTCCCGCCTTCCTGTATCTCAGCTATGGCTCAGAAGCCACGGTGCCGTCCACTTCAACCAATCAAGTGATGCCAAGGGCTGTCAATCATCACGAACGCTGCGTGCTTGTGCTTGTAACTGCGCGCATGCTCAGTTTTCTGTTTTCACGGAGCCTCCGAATCAAGCTTCCGACATTAGTCCCGACTTTTACAAACCAAAAAAGCATCTTCCCCTCCGATAACTCCATTGTTGACACTCTGGTTGTTTTCTCTCTCTCCTCCGCACGTCTTGGCCCATTGACCTGGCACGTGCAAGGAAAAGTAGGCGCGGCTTCAAGACCAATCAGAAAGGGAGGGAGCTTGGGTCGTTTTTTTTCAAATCATGTCCCTCTCTCTCTTTTTCTTACAAAGTCCAGACTATCACTTTAAGGCTTAGGTCTGAAAGGGTTAATAGTGTTTCCCCTTGTGAACTTTAACCCCACCCAGTGTTGCCGCACTGAATTACAGTCAAGTAATTAAAGTAACAGCTCAAAATCATTTGTTTATTCATAGCCCTGACCCATATCAATATCAGATTGGAACAGATTGGATTGCGGTAATCGATTCTAACTCTTGAGAATCGGAATATAATTGAATCTTGAAATTTGAATCAAATTCCAGTTCAAATATACTTCATTGATCCCAGAGGGAAATTAAGTGTTGTTGTAGCTCATAACCAATTCATTCTTCAAGGAGTTGTTGTAGACCATGATGGCTGTGGGGAGAAAGGATTTCCTCTAGCGGTCTGAATAAGCCTCTGACTGAAGATACTCTGTTGCTGTAGGATAGTCTCATGAAGAAGATGCTTTGGGTTGTTCATAATATTTTTAATCTTATGAAGAAACCTTCTTTGCCTCATTATCTCCAGTTGTTCCACAGTTCTTCCACGGACAGATCCAGCCTTCTTTATCATGTTATTGAGCCGTTTTAAGTCCCTGCCTACTGATGCTGCTACCCCAACAGATGATGGATGAAGAGATGACACTCTCCACAACAGACTTGTAGAATATTAACCTTGGAGGACCTCAGCTTCCTCAAAAAGTAAAGTCTGCTCTGTCCCTTCTTGTCGATGGCTTCACTGTCGATTCTCCAGTCCAGTCTGTTGTCCAGGAGAACTCAGAGGTATTTATATTCCTTAACCACCTCCACTTTTTCTCCCATAATGGAAACAGTCTTTGATGTATCCCCGTTTCTTCTGAAATCTACAATCATGTCTTTTGTTCTGTTCATTTTCAAGGTAAGACAATTGTTTCCACACCATGCCAGAAAGCGGCTCACCAGTATTCAGCGTCTTCTCCATCTCTGATACACCCCGAAAAATTTCAGAGTTGTCTAAGTATTTCTGCACGTGACAGTTGTGTCTTATAGTGGAAGTCTGAGGTGTACATAGTGAAAAGGAATGGTGAGAGAATCGATACCCAGCTCTAGATGGATAGAGCATTTTTCATAATTACAGTTGAGCTGAGACCTTGCTCCCAGTGTAGAGGATTTGATCATAATTGTAAAAAAAACAAAAAAACACACACAGAACAAAAAGAAAGGGTTAAAAAAAAGAGTAAATTTTTTTTACAACCACTTTTAACAAGTTTTTTCCAAATAAAATTTCACCTAAGGCATGTTTTAAAAAAAACATGCTATTAAAATGGGAAGAAACAATACCACTTTTTTCAAACCACTATACTGCTACTTGGTTGTGAGTATTTGCCGATACAGAGTACCAATGCCGATATTTCTACCACACAAAAAAATGCATTGAATTGGAAGACAGGTTTTATTTCCTTCTCTGCAGGTTACAACAAATTATGGTTTATTAGACAAAAAAATATGTATTAATAAAAATGACCACAAAACTAAAATTTCCAGTGAAAACTGAAATTTTCCCTGAAATCATTGCAGAGTTTTCCCATTTTACGTATCATTGTGTACCACAATTTGTGGTTAAAAGTAGGGATGCATCCAAAAACCAAGAATTTTCTGGTCTACAACTGCACCTAAACATACTTATTTAATTGTTGAAGGTTTTGACAGAAAAACAGAAGTGTTTATTTCTGTAGATGACATAAGTAGAGCTACCATAAAATATCCAGAATATAGTTTGATACGAGAGACTTACCGTTTACCACGTGGATAATGTCGAACATACTCTCCAATATCGTGAGCTGCCACGGCTATAACTTGAGGATCATCGGAGACTTCCAGGAGACGAGTCAAGATCCTTTTGAGGATGAGACAAAGTCATTCAAATGCATTCATCATGTAAAGATTCATATTTTCATTGAAATTAGGTTTAGTAATGAAAAAATAAATGATGAAATCTAAAACTGATGACACTTTAAAACTGAGGCAATTCCAACCTTAAAAAAAGTACTATAACACATAAAGGTCCATTGTGAAGATTAAACTGTGTATGGTTGTCATGAATCCTAAGAGCATTTTCCCAAAGAGTAAAGAAGAGCAATTTAATCTGATCTCTGGGCTGATTACAGAGAGGACAATGATGAGATAGAGATGAGCAGATTAGGATTTTTACTAAATGTCAATAAGAACATTCAGCTGTGTGACTGGAATAACCAAGAAAACCGGCAGATTGATTTTGTTTTGTCTCTGGTGGCCCAAGTCCTGACACCGAAGCGCACAAACTTGACAAACAAGATGCTGGCGTTGTTAAAAGTATTACCAGAGATGGGCATCAACAAAGAACAACTTCTGTGTTAAATGTTTTGCATTAGGATTTTGGCACACCCAAAAGTGTTTTCTTTTTTTTTAGGAGCTAAGGGTGGTCGAGAAAAAATACTTCTCCACAGAGCACAGGTGTTTAAGATGGAGGAACTTGTTCAAACTTGTTTCTGTGGTACAAGGGTGTCATTTCCTTTTGAATCTACACTGTAAGATCTAGTATGAACATTGTTTTCAAACTTAAATTTTCAGTTTTCCTTTTAGATTGCAAATGTTTTTGAGAAGTCATACCAACAGTAAAATCTAATCCATGACTCTGCTTCATCTGAGATATTTAAAATCCAGCTGCTGGCTTGTATATTATTGGGTATTAGCAGTTGAATGAAAACCAATAAGCAAAATGAAATATAACTTTCTCAATTTGAATTACTGTATTTTGTAGCTTTAGTTTTTATTGACTTCTATTAAAATCTCTGTTTCAAGCCAAACTTTGGTAAGTACTTTCTAGTGATGAAGAGTTTGACACTTAATTGTGTAAAAAAAAAGTTTTCATTTCTATTTCCTTAAAAAAAATAGAAACCCTAAAACATTAAAACGTTTTTTATAATAAATTAAAAGAATATATATTCTTGGACCCTCAATCACTTTCTACCTGGTGATTGTGGCAACCACTGTGGTTCAACGTTGAAACTATTGGTTCCAATTAGTTTTAATGTAAAGTATGGGTGGGCGATATGATTATTTAAGACCGTTTTACGATCTACACTTCTGTAGATCTGTCAATTTTGAGAGATCGTTTTATCAGGATTTGCAGTTTCGTTCGAAGTCAAAGTCCTCGTCCATTTTATGTGATTTGGTTTTTTACCAGACAACAAAGAGCAAGCAAACATAATTTGCAAAGTTTGGAAGGAGAGCAAAAGAAGACAAGGTATCCCAAACAATACAATGAGAGCCAGCTGGCAGCTAAAGCTATACAGCCGACTGCAGCAGCAGCGGTGGCTTGTGCTTCCTCTACGCAGCAAATGCTAACAAAAATAATCAAAAAACTCACTCCCTACGACAAAGACAGCAAAAAATCCACGCTATGAGTTTCCCAGCTGCAATTTTGAGAGTTGCAGGGAATATTAAGAATTAGGGGTGCACCAATCTGACTTTTTCAGTCCTGATACCGATACCTGGAATTTGTCTATTTGTTGATACCCGATACCGATCCGATACTATTGTTGAATTAATAAACTGTATAACTTTCACCTTATACTATTTTTAAAGAGACTAAAGGCACCATAGTTTACTAACTAAACACAACTAAGACATAATAACAGATTTAAAATATAAAATTACCACAAAAATAAAATTTAAAGTGAAAAATTAATCTTTGTGAATTTATTGCATATTTTCCATTTTTTCAGTATCTGTTCAGTTTTTCAGTATTGGTTAAGTTTAACTGATACCGATATATGTACATTAGTAGGTATCGGGGCCAAAACTTGATACCAGTATCGGTATCAGTGCATCCCTATTAAGAATATGTTTGGATGGATGGAAGAATAATTAGAACTGCTTATACTACAGTCTACCTTCATTATAATGTTGTGTTTTTACACTAAATTGTTAACACGTTTTATTAGGCCTCTTTATATGCTATAACATCAGCATTCTGCAAAAAACATTTGAACCAGTTAAAGTTGTATTTAGCATCTTCTTTGAGGATTATTTATTGGTGTATTATACATTGCACAATACATCTTGCACTATATGTGCAGCTGCATATCAGCTTTAATTTTAAAATATTTTATATTTTATTCTATTTGCTCAAGTCAAGATTAAAATTTTATATAATTGCATTTAAATACATTTATGATCTTAATGTAGTTTTCAATAAAGTTATTTGAAAATGAAATATAAATCCATCCATCCATTTTCTGAACCGCTTAGTCCTCCAGGGGTCGCAGGGGGGCTGGTGCCTATCTCCAGCTGTCAACGGGCGAGAGGCAGGGTACACCCTGGACAGGTCGCCAGTCCATCACAGGGCCACATAGAGACAGACAGGACAAACAACCACGCACGCACAGACTCACACCTAAGGACAATTTAGAGTGATCAATTAACCTGAAAGTCATGTTTTTGGACTGTGGGAGGAAGCCGGAGTACCCGGAGGGAACTATATATATACATATATATTTATAAATAATGGTTTAATTCAGGACTTTCAGTGCATTTTAATTATCTCTGATGTGAGTTAACTATATTAGCATTTTATTCTGAAGTTGGCTATCCCTAATGTGAATGCATGTATTCAATGTTTCTCTTATTTAATATGTAATTTAAGTTATGTTGGTCATCATTTAAAAAAAATAGTGATAAAATTGAATAATTGAAAAATCGCGATATTATATTTTTGCTTTATTGCCCACCCCTAATGTCAAGTATTATTATTCCATAAATATTAAACATTTGAACAATGTCTGCCAAAATTATAGAACATAGTTCAGCATTATCCCCAGTAAATATGCAACAAATGTTGACTATATATGTGGTTCGTTACATGACAAAAACTGCATCATTGAACCTCTGATCATTTATTATTTTGGCTTTTAATTCAAGATCCCAAGTAGATTAATATTATATAATTAATTCTGTTATCCTTATTTTCTTAGTACAAAAACAATGACTTTTCACATTCAGATAATTATTTGATAAGATTAAATATAACTAACTTTTAATTAAACCTAGATCTCTGTATACCAGCCACAATGAAAGAGTAGTTTCAAACAGGGATCTTCTGCAGATTCAAAATGTGATTAGGTCTCCAATTTAAAGGCTAGAAATGTTAACATAAAAGTTTAATTTCCCTGTTTTTGATAACACAGTGGTATCCAAATAAAACAAGCGTGGAAAATTAAATCTTGAATAATTAAAAGCTAAATATAGACCATCTTGTTTTGCTGGGATTGGAGGATGTAGTTACAGCAAGTCAAATCTATGGAACTCTTTTTAGTAACAGATGAGATTGTTCAAACTAAGTGATTTTCATAAAACTTATTTGGCATTTCCTTGATGAGTAAAATTAGATTTTATTATGAATCTTAAAAAAATAATAAAACTAAGGCTAAATATCATTTTTACATCTAATTTATGAAGACTTTCTTAACTTTCAAAGAACTTTCCACATAACAAAAAACACATTTCAACATCACAGTAAAACGGTTGGCTCTAATCACAATATTTCACATCAGTATGCATTGAAGCTTATTGTGTGTCCTTCACTGGCTGAACAGCCTGCACATTCAGCAGTTTCACTCTTACTGCAGCTTCAAAATAATAATGAATCAAATTTTGGAGCAAGAATAACATTCCTTTTCAATTCAGAGTAGCCTTTGTCTTACTTCAGAAGCTCGTAGTTCTTCTCATTCAGACGGACGGCGTTCTCACGCCAGAATTTCTCCGACTTGTGGACAGGACTCCATTCGAGTCGGCCTGACTTGAGCTCAGAGCTGTACTCATCAAATGAGCTTTTAACAAAAAAAACAGGGAAACATACAAGGCAAAGAACAGCATTAAAAAACAACAACAAGGGAAGAAAGTCTATGAAGGACCTGTTAAATTTTAATCTGCGAAGCACAAAAACTGATTTTGTTGAACTCTGTTCTGAATAGGTGATCTGAGATGTGCAGTGGCACAAAAACAGTTAAAATAGGCAGAGGTCATCCCGGCATGTAATCAACACAGTATTCACAATTATTAAAGCATTCAATCTTTGAAATGTTCAACAATATAATTTCCGTAATTCAGTTAAGCAAGGGGTCATGTGCAGTTGTAATAATGAGTGAAACCCTTTAAAAAAAAAAATAAAAAAATAAATAAAACAGCTTATAGACTCCACAAGTGTTTAGAACTAAAAATAATGGGTAACTGATTGTGTCCTATTCATGATATGGCGTCCATTAAGTACCTAAGATCCTGGACGCTCTCTCCCAGTCTCTCAAGCAGAAACTTAATGTCTTCCGTTATATCCTCGTCGTCATACTTCTGCTGCTCAAGATTTTCCAACTGCTTCAGCACCTTGCACTGAATCATGGCCAAAGCGTACTCCTGACGAGTCTCCCTCTCTGCAGACTTCTCCAGCAGATTCTGTCAACAACAATATACCCCAAAGCTTTATTTAGAAGTTTGTCGGTCAAGGTTTATTTTCAATTGTTAAAGCTTCAAAAAATGATAACTTAAACATGTGTTTTTAACATCTGATTAAATGCAAGATCAACATTATTGGTGACTAAATAAATCCAGCATTTTTTCTCAACATGTTACAGAAAAGTTCCTTTGTTATTTTATTAACAGGCTGGTTTTCAAAATGCATCAAAATGTTCAAAGGACAATAACTGCAGTTTCCAATTAATAATAACCACTGCTCTGATAATACTGAATAAAATGCTAAAAACTGTACATGATCATGTAGTTTGTGTAAAAAATATTTGGAATCTTGTTAATTCTTAAAAGAAAGCAGGTAAACTATGTATCAGTAGGTTATTGATCACCAAAGTCTGATCAGTGCAGTATTAGTTTTAAGAACTGTAAATATACTACTTTGGATTTTTGGTGTTAGCTTTATTGTCAGAGTGAAAGATAAATACAAGGGAAAAAGACAGTTATTAAGTCTCAGAATCTGTTCCAATAACTCCTTTTGTCTTACGAAGTTAGAATCATAAATCAAAGCACATCACTTTTCTATGATGTTACTCAATCTAATATCATTTCTCATATAACTGACCTGCTGGGAATATTTCCTCCAGAACAATTTTAAGTTGCTTTAGGAAAACCAATCTCAGAAAACAATGATCGATAAGAAAGTGAAAATTGTAACATTTCCCATAAAAGCAGCTTAAAAGACAGATATGAAACAATTCATACTCTTCCAGGCAGGTAGTAGAGGGGAATTCTGCCATCTGAAAAGCCTAACAATGACATTGCAAATCCTACTCGTTCCAAATTGAGTACAAAAAGTGGAATTGTCTTTGTTTGATAAAATGTACCCTTCAAAAATCAGAAAAGTGAAAAAAAAATCCATTTAAATCAGAATAAATCTGCTTTCCCAAAGTTTGACTGGAGAGAATTACGCACTGACTCTGGAGTGCAGTGTTTGATGATGTGTTCAAGGACGTCCAGATGGTGTGGATAATTTAAGTCCCTCTGGTCGTCCCATGTGGTGAGCAGAAACATTTGCATAATCAGGACATTTGGGAAAACGTAAAAATGCAGAATACTGCTGATTATTCTGTGAAAGAATTCAGTAGATTACAAAAAAAAATATTCTGCACGCTTACAGAAAATGTGTGGCGATCTTTAAACAAATAAACGTTTAAATGCTGTTGAACAGTGAAATTTTGTAGTTGCCCGGATTCTAAGAAAAAAACAACGGAAAGGAAGTTCAACGACTCAGGGGAAATTGTCTAAAAATGAGTCTCTTCTCCCATGGCTGCTCAGCACTTGTCTTAATTACTAGTTAAAAAAAACATTCTAACTCTACAAGAAACTTTTAACACCTAGGGAGAAACAATTCCCTTTGCAGAAGGGTAATTAAATATTATTTTTTCATTTATACTTTAAATACTGAGGGAGTTTTATGTACGTGGTGAAAGAGGACATGAAGTTAGTTGATGTGAGGGCAGAGAATTCTGAGAATAAGACTAAATGGAGACAGATAATTCGCAACGGCGACCCCTTAAGGGAAAAACCAAAAGGGAAAGCAAAAGAAGAAATACCGAAAGAGTTCTGGGTAATATTTACATTCCTACTCATTTTTCTTGTCAAAATTTGATAATTTTCCAAGTTTAATGATGAGCATAGGTCCATAAAGCCTAATTGGGGCCGATTTTAAAGGAAAATATTTTTACTGAATCAGCAAAAAGAAAGATAGTAAGGTAGGTGAGTGGGTGGATATTTTTGATGGATATATGTTCTGGTTGGATAGACAGACAGGTTGACA
The DNA here is from genome assembly GCA_028564705.1 of Apricaphanius iberus. Classification (NCBI taxonomy): domain Eukaryota; kingdom Metazoa; phylum Chordata; class Actinopteri; order Cyprinodontiformes; family Aphaniidae; genus Apricaphanius; species Apricaphanius iberus. The sequence goes on from JAPXFQ010002340.1 coordinate 687,610, forward strand.
TACAATCAGATGGATGGATGCAAAATTTAGACAATGAGACAAGACTCCTCTACCACATACTATACTCCATTTTCACACCTATCCAGACTAAAACTATGTTTAATTCAATCTTGATACTTTTTCAAGATTCTGTAGAAACTCTGCATTAAAACCAGCTTAAACAAAACCCACTACCTTACAGAATATTGTGTCCCATTTGACTGTTGGTACCCAAATTAAGATATCCTAATCAAAAACCAGGTGTGACAAAAAGAAATTTACATGAACAGATACATATTTGCCATAGATCAAACTGACTGCAATGAAACAGTAATGGCAACTTGAAGGAGAAACCTAAAATAAAAAGTACTTCTCTGTAAATCAAGGTTGAGAAATCAGCTTGTTCTGGGCTCATGTTTCAAACATGTAATCAGTGCCATTTATCTCACCATTGTACTTGGACCAAGGTCGCTTAGCCTGTCTGATGTAAATGGGTTGGACAAGGTAGGGGTACTGTGAAAGCTTTTTTTCTTCCTGTTTCTTAAAATCCTACTTTATTGAGTCTATAATAATTGAAACAAAATGAAATATGAACACTTATCCTCTTCAAACACTGATCAGTTATAGCGGATCGTCAGTGGCACTTTAATTATTTTCTTCTTGCACTTTTATTTTTGAAAGTTGAAATAAAGCAGCCTCGTCTCCCAATACATTCAGACCACTATTCCACGTCAGGCATTTTTTCATTTCGCTATGTGTAATTAAATGTAAAAATGTAGTTATTGAGAAACGTTATCCACTTAGATGTGACTTTCCCTATACATAATACATTTCAGACAAGTATGTACTTTCTATTAGATATTCCTAAAATTAATTTAAACTGTTATGAGAAAAATGTGTTACTCAAGCTGATAGGTGTAGCTTAGGATATGGTTTGGTTTAGCTTGAAAAAAAAAAACTGCTTGGATGAGAAAATAAATCTGAAAATACTGAAAATACTGAAAAACAAAACAAAAACGAAGCAACACATTTAGGTGAAATCTTGTTTTTGTCAAATATACAGGATAAAGCAGGACAAAAACACAATCATAGGAACAGGTGAGTAGAAATATATGGCTTTAAATTGTTTTCCATGAAAAAGGAAAATTTTCAGGGATGCAAGAAGAGTGAAAAATTCACTACTGACCCTGAAGGCAGCCAGAATGATTCGAGTGACCTTCTCCTTCACCGACTCCTGAAGGATGTCGGATAGGGCTGGCACTACGTTGTAGCGTCTCAACTGTTCACAGAGCTGAGGACTGAACGCCAGGAGCCATATACAGAAGATCATCTGGTACTGAAGCTGAAAGCCACACTTGTTGCTCAACACCGCTGTGATGCTAAAACAGAAAAAAAATATATTACAATGAACTAAAAGCTGAAACAGGCAAATCAAGCAAAAAGTGGTGAGAAGAGGGTTCACTTTTAAATCTAATGCCTGTTTACTCAGCCTGGCTTTCACAGCTGTGTACCTACATGCTGCACAACCATTATCTCTGATAATAGCTCAGAGTGAAATATTCAGACAGTCTTCAGATAATGAACAAGTTGCTTCAAATGCACTATACAGTACTGATGGCCACAACTAAAAAAAATGTACATTTGCAGAAATGATTGTTGAGTGCAGGGATGCAGACCTTATCCATGAGCAACAATTAGAGCACAAATTATGTGGCGAAGCTGGTTTTACAGCCCACTTCTAGGTAAAAAGCATGGAGCCAGTTTAACGATGCTGAGAATCATTGATCATTTCATCTGAACATAATCTTGACAGCAACCACAAGGATTACCATCACAAGCAAAAGGTCAGTGTTGCATATGCAGAAAAAAAAAACAGCACTAGGTAAGGTGTTAATTTGGGATGTGTCCCTTTAAGTGGGGAGTCTCCGGGTTTTAAAAATGTTAAGGTGTGTGCTGCATTTGTAAGAGAGATCATTAGGTGACACATAAAAAAAAAAAAAAGTGTCAGATGATGAATCTGAAGGTCCCCAACAGGATGTGCAATGCATGTTTTATCTTTATTTTTATTTTACTTTTTAGAATTTAAATTAACCGATTAATGATGACAGTAATTTTTGTAGTAAAATTAAAAGTATGACCGCTAGTTGGTGGATGTTATAGTTGTGCTAATGAATGATGTCGTCGTCCATCGTGATGGCTGAGCGACATCACAACGGAGAGCCACCATCGTGATGCCACGCCCCCCACCCTGTCATACACGCACTAATCCTATCGTCTCTTCTGTAGTTTAAATAAAACCTTTTCAGGGATTGCTCTGTAAACATTAAGAATATAGGCTTGTGTGTGTGGATTTACTGTGTTTAGTTTGGCTTTGTTCCCCTCTGTGAAACTCCAAGAGAAAAACTGAACTTGTCTGGATGAGTCAGGAGGAGCTGACACATAAAAATAGCGGAGGCAGGACAGCAAAGATTGAACCCACTGGCTGAACACCACGGGCGATTACCACGCGCACGTCTCCAGCGGCCAGAAAGGAGGCACGAGGCAGATTAGTACCATTTCACCTGTTTTGAGAAGCGAGCGAAGATCGCCGCACAACTTACGCTATGGTCACTATGAGCCAAGGGTGTGCAGATATTGGTGCCTGCTTTTTGTTTTCCAGCTGTTTTTGGCTGAAGAGGGGAGACGTGAGAGCGTCAAAGGAGATCAGTTGTTCCCCTGTCAGCTGACGTAGTGGAGCTGCTTGGTGGGAAGAACTTATTATAAGGCTGTTACCTGGGAGGAGAACGACCTGGAGTGACTTTATTATATATAGTACAGCTTAGTTGTTTAATTTACAATGTAAAGGAATAATGCCCTTTTTCCGGTTTAAAGCTCTGAAAAGTTCCAGCACGATGCCAAAATCTGCCCGAACATAAAAACATGCGGATGGATTCCAAATCCATACACATGCTTTATTAAACAGAGTGTGAATACTCTTACACCTCAAAAATTATTTTTGTATCCGATCCATGAACAGATTCTTGCCAATACACATCTCTAGTAGGAACCCTGTAATCTTGAATCAATCTCTGTTTAATCTTTTAAACAGTAAACGAAACTAATGAGAAGTCAGAACGCGCTCAGTGTGTACTTATCAAATTGGTCAGATTGAGATATGAAAGCATAACAAAGCTTTATAAACTAACAGCTTCAAAACAGCAACAAAAAAACAACAACATTTATTCCATCTTAATTATTAAAGTTTGTAAAAATCCAAGTTTTTTTTTTTTCTAACTACATGGAACATGTTGGAAAGTAGCTGTAGCTGTTTGATTTAGATTTTAATGATAATTTTTAGATGTTAATGATCATTTAATGATCACTATTAAGCAACAAAAAGACCTCTCTATGTTGGTAATATGGTACATTTGTCCTTACAGCATTTAATGAAGTATAGCTATTTAAAACTATTTTTCATTTATCGTTTTTTTATATTTCAGCAGCTGTAAGACATCTGAGGTGATAGCATGTTTTTGGACGCTATTGAACCTTTTTCTAATAATGTTCTGTTTTTTAAATAAAGTGAAGGAAGGAGCGCTTTTTAAAATGTTTCCCACTAATCTGATTTCCCGATTAATTGAGACCCGATTACGGAGCCTGGTAGGGGTTAGGTGCAGAAATATTTTTTGAGTGATAAGAATCCGCACCCTCGGTGGGATCCGGCCCAATTGATAACGGGCACTGGCTATTTGATATTTGCGTTGCTCCTTTGGCACCCATACTTGGCATCTGGGAATCGATTAATTGAATCCGGTTCTCGGAGCATGCTATAATCAAAAAGATTTCATTGATCCCAGAGGGAGCTTATGTATATTGTTTTGAGTCTCTGCAAGAAAGAAGGCTATAAACGTGTCATATTTATAAATAACTGTTTTGCAGCCACCTATGCAGCCTGGCAGGGTCCATGCGCATGCTGAAAAACGGCCTAGAAATGGGCCATAAATCATAAAGTGTATGCCCACCTTGCCCACTGGAATACAGGCAGTGTCCTGCGCTATCTGCATAGATGCATGGAGCAGGTGGCGCATCATAAACACCTTGCATTAAAGAGATATGAGTTAACCAGTTAATTGCTGATACAGTGCCCACTTTGAATGCAAGTCTTTATTGAACGTAACATGAATCGCAGCAAAGAATGCTAGAAGATTCGCACATAAAGAAATTGTTTAACAAAGTGGAACATCAGTTTGTATACTGATTATATGAAAATATCAATGGGAGCATAAGTGGATGTTAGACTTGCACTGTTAAAAAAAAATCCAAATCTGGTTTTTATGTGGTGGGGGAAAAACTATAATTAATAAACAATGCCGGGGAAATGTCCCTGGTTTTAACAACTGTTATGTTCATAACCTACTTTCCTGCAGGCACCCCAGAAAATAATTGTGTGATAAAACCCAAACTGATGACTTAACCAGGATTGGAACCACAACGTACTAGATTCCAGTCCTGTATGCTAATCACTCTACCAAAGCAGCACTCAACTCCCTAATGACAACCAGGCATTATCAAGCTGACGGACCCCCCAGACAGTCACACAGTTTGATAAACCGAGGGTACGGATTCGTAATCCATGCGCACGGTTTAGTAAACCGAGGGTACGGATTCTTACCTCTTGTCGTGATTCATATTTTTTAGGGCTACTTTATATAACAGTCTCGTATTGAATATGTTTATATAATCTTTAGTTAGTATTCAGAAAGTAAAAGTCTGTTTTAATTAGCTTGCATGATAGTAAAGAAATGTTTTGTCAAGTATTGTTTATGGGGGTAAGCTTTTAAGTCATAAAACTCTAGGCTAAGTTTATTGCATGTTGTAAAAGTGGGATGCGGAGATAAGAAACAGAGTAGAGAGTAGACAGTCATAAACAGACCGGACGGTTACAGCGATAACTCAGGAAACCTTGAGAATAAACGTTTGGTGTAATAAAAATCTAGGGGGAGGAGAATAGACATGTGAATACGTTCTTTGTTCTTCTTTAATAAAAATGGTACACCCCTGTATACGACGGTTCAGTTCAGTTCAACTCAGTTCTGACTGTTCCCCATCTGCAGGTGTGTATGAGTGTGAAACAGAAATTCTTCTGTGTCTGTGCATTATTTCACTCTCTGTCTCTCAGCTCTGACTTTATTTTGGAAAACTCCCGCCGGGGTAAATGTTGGCGCCCCTACACTCTCCGGAAGCGAGTGCCGATCGCATGGTAACTAGGAGCCAACACATGGTGGAGGATGCGTGCTCCGTAATTCGGTCTTAAGTGGTTTCGGAGCTGGGAGAGATTGAGTGTGAGTAGTAAAGTGTGGCATAACTGGTTGATGCGTGTGTTTGTGACATTGCAGTAATTTTGTGTTTTTTCCTTGGAGTTCAACAGAGAATCGGAGAGCGACTGGATTGATCCTTGCTAAATCAGCACCCGGGTGGTTTTGTATCAATCTGGAACAGCGCTAACACCAAATTAATAGGTATTGATTGATCTAACCGTTCTCCGTTTAATGTTGATGTGTTGTTTTTTTTGGTTAAGGGCCGACCAAGGTGCGGATCGGGCTCGAGGTTGGCCGTCCGGCCCAGCCAGGACGCTGGTTTGGGAGCTCCTTAGCTGGCAAACGAATTTAGCGGCAGGCAGGGCCCGGGAGCCCTCTGACTGCTAACGGATTACTTTGGAGAGGCTGCGTTTCTTCCAAAATGCGCGACTGAGCATCGCAAACGTGGAAGTGTATATTATGGTCCAGTTTTTGGTCGGTCCGGTTTGAGGTTAGTGTTTGATAAATATTGTAAAATTACTGTACTTGTTTTGGTGTGATTGTGGGTGTGCTTGGACGGAGTGGAGGCTAGGGAAGAAAGCTACTAGGTAGCTTTTTGCACACCGGCCTCATATAAACTCCTCATTTAGGGGAACTAACTGACTGAATCTAAAACCATAATTCCTCTGCGAATTTTAAACGCCTAGTCGATGCCCTCGTTTTCTGTTTGTGAAGATTACGTAGAAGCTTGGCATTGTAGAGGAATAATGGGAAGTATCATTTTCGGTTGGTTACAGTACCACCATATTTAGCTTACAGCTAACATACAGTGTGTGTGAGTTTCGCCTGGAATAAAGGCGTTCAACCTTGTACACTTACGTGAACACGTCTAAAGCATTGTTTAACACATATATAGGACTATTGTTATGGATAACTGGTAGTAAACTCTTTAGAATATATATATAAAATAACTTTTTATTGTAACGAAGCGGCACCGTTTTGTTCAGATTGAGCTGGGGTGCTCATGCTTACAGCTACACTCTGGTAGCCTAGCTTCCGACCGGTATTTGTTTGACACGGTTAAACAGCTATTAGAGTTTTTTTGGAGACGAAGTGTGGTTCTGCTGGAGGCATTTTGTTTTTGTCTTTGGTTGGTTTACTTATGAGTACAGTTTGTTCGGTTTAACATTGTAGTGAAGAATTAGCCGTCTTTGTCCCGGTTGTTTTTTTTCCGTTCCGCATGGTGACCCGGAAGTTCTATTGTGTTTGACTTGGTCCGCTAATTCGGTCGACTTCTTTTTTGTAAAAACGATCTACGATTGTGTTACAAAGCGAGTTTTACAGATATTTTTTCGGTTTGTTTTAATGATAAAGGAGACTGCTTTTATATTGGGAGAATTCTATTTCTTTGTGTGATTCGTGGAAGTGTCCGTCGCGGGTTTTGCCGCCGGCCGGACTTCATTAAAATTCTTTGTGTTTTAGACAAAACAGCTGATATCTCAGTATATAAATAAATTAATGAGAAAATAAAAAGTTCGTTAGAAACCTTTTTAGATTTCCTTCGTTTCGGCTTTGCATAAATCATTATTAAGGTTAATGTTATATGACTAAAATAATACATAAACCACTTCACTATAAAGAATAAAAATAAATAGGTTAAATAAAATAATGCCTGTCTTTACTATTAACTGCATTAATATTGAGATAAATTTGGCCTACTAATTGATAGTTTTTCAATTAAAATAAATAATTTACAGAGTTATTACAAATTGCCTACTTCAATTTTAATCCATTTTGGATTTTGTTTTAAACTTTCAATGGCAGCCGAATATAAATTGCTTCCTGCTCCACAGGAGTGGCGCACGTTAGGTGCCCAATTGTTAATGGGCATTACAAGGCTATATTCTGTTTTGGTTAGTGGGACCAGTACAAAATGTAAGAAGCAGTTCCAGGCCAGGATGACGCCCAGGTGGGCTCGTGGAGATGAGAAGAGACAGTTGTTAAACTTTGTTAAAAGGAAAACAGAACAGGAGACTGATAAATTGTTTTTGGCATACAATAGTAGATTAATGGAGAAATTAGAGCAGCACGAATACAGGTTAAATACAGTTCAACAACAGATGGATGAGGTCCTTCAGGAACAGGACAGATTAACATCTTTGGTGCGAGGGCAGGCTGCTGACCTTCGGGGGAGTACCAGCCCCACTAAACGTGATGAATGTGCAACAGTTGGACAGGTTAACGACGTACAGACGTTGAGAGTTGACCAGGGCGAGGGGGTTTATCAGAATACCAGAACTCATGGGGGCCCTGATTTAATGCTTCCTGTAGTGGGAGCATCAGATGGTTCAGGAATTTACAAACCATCGGAGAGACACATAACACATTATTTACAAGAAGCTCAAGATTCTGCTGAGGAGAATAAGAAAATGGAGACTGCTTTGCTGAAGCTCCAATTAAAAGAGGCTCAGAATAAATTGAGTGACTTATATCAGTCAAAAAAAGTGAAGCAGATGGTGGCTAAAGCAGCGCCGACTGTTGGATCAGCTACAGTGTTGCCTTCCTTTCCTGTAATGTATGCTGCAGCCGCACCGAATCAGCCATTTGCTGCTCCTTATCGGACATGGCACTCTCGGGGACGGTCACGTGGTAGGGCCAGGTTTGGTGATAATAGAGGCCTGGGAAGAGGGCAGCCAGGTGCTGACGGTTGTCGGAGGTGTGGCTGAAATGAGCACTGGGTGAAGGACTGTCCACATACACGAGGGGGCGCTATTCCTCCCGGTCAGCCACCTTCACATTTTGCTGCGACTCAGCATATGGTTCCTCCCTCCTATCAAGGAGGACAGGGGGGCCTCAGTTTTGACAATGCCCACAGAGTACCTTGGTGAGCAGGACTAAGGGGGATCCAATGCTCACAATGGACATATATGGACATTCATTGCCATTCTTGGTGGACACTGGTGCTACTTTCAGCACGCTGGACAGAGTTTTACCAGACGTCAATTTTTCTGGGAACACAGTGTCTGTGATGGGCATCTCTGGGGCTCCGATGATTCTCCCTGTCACTCAAACATTGCCTGTTGCGGTGGGAGGTCAAAGACTATCACATCCTTTTGTCATTGCTCAAACCACTCCTGTCAACTTGTTAGGCAGAGATCTGCTTATCAAACTGGGTGCTACTATCCTGTGTACCCCTGATGGACTTATGGTGACTTTTTCGAATGGACATACACATTGCTGTGACACCATGAGTGGTCAATTTTTGCTGAAAGATGACACTTCACAAGTGGCTGATATTTTCTGGGCCAGATTGACTACGATGTCTGCAAGTGAATCTTCTGCGGCTGAATTTCTGAGATGCTGGAAGCCGTGGCTGCTTGAACTCCAGCCTTTTGTTCCACCGCCTGACCCATTACATGTCACCCTCCTATATGAGAGGGGCGATCCAACTTTGTATCAGGAAAAATTTGAAACAGAACTTGAAGGACAAACTTGGTCTGTGGCTTCGGGTCCATGCTTTGTGGGGAAGGAGGGTGTTGCACTGTTTGCTGATCTGACTTCAGAGCAGCATAAATGGTATATGATGGAAGCTGAAGCGCTTCCTCACATATCGCTATTGTTGCATCCAAAACATCAAGCTAAAGATTTGGGGGGAATGGTTAAAAGGGGAGTTACATTAAAGGATTGGGTTCCTACCCAGGTACCTGCGGTCTGTTTTTCTCCTTCTCAGATGTACAAAATAGACACGCAGCTCTCAGACACTACTTTTTTGGAACATCAGAGGAATCTCTCTGCAGTGGGTGGTGTCGGTTTTGACTAGGCAGTATCGACTGCCGAAGCCAGGAGGCAGGGCTTGGCCCACCCAGAAGATTGGTTCCGGTTGCTGTGATCATTCAGTGTGATCTTTATGTGCCAAAATTGGGCGAGATAAGCAATTTGGGCTTGCTTTTCTCGAAGAGGGAGTATACAGAAGAGAAAGATCGCAAAACATCTAACACATTACACAGCGGGTTTTGACCACTTCACAATCGGTGAAGGAAGCCAGGAGGCGGGGCCTGTCTGTGTATTTGTGTTTTATTGGGGGAAATGTTCAGTTAATGAAGTAGCTGGCATTTCATTGAGGGCGATCTGAAAAAATTGGAAGAAATAAAGAGCCCACACTACTGAATCGTCTCACCACTTGCAGCCGCTTGGTGACGGAGGAATAAACAAGAGTAAAGACTAAAAAATATAATAATAAAGACTGAACATTTATTAATCATTTTTCTGTTTTTTTACAGGTTGTTTAACCAATTTTTATTCTACAGGTGCAGATTGTTAGACACTGCCTAAAGAGGGTGTCAAAGACTTTTTAAGTAATAAAGTTGTAGGATTTTGTCATAATACTCAGTTTTTACGGTTTTATAAAGGTTTTTATTAATACGCTAAAACATTTTAAGGGGTGCTTAGATCATAATAAGGTTGACTTGATTACTAAATCTTTGTTTCAATTATCTTTTTTGATTATATGGTTTTCTGTCAATGTTTTTTAGGTTGTGACAATTGCTAGAGTTTTGCCTTGTACTGAAAGAATATTGAATTGGGTTAAAACGATAAAAAATAAATTAATAAAATAAAAATAATTGCTTAAAGGTAAAGATAAAGAAAAACAGACACCCTTCCTTGGTTAAAATAAACATAGGATCACACCACTAACAGAAAGTATGCATCTTTGGGAAAATAAGAAGGTGCTGTGCACCACAGGTATTTGCATGATGTTATTGGTCAATATTATCTTTTACTGTTGTGGTGAATGGCCCTATAATAGTTCTACAAATCAAACACAGGTTGAAGTTCACTCAATTAGACCGAGAAGAAACTTAATGGCTAAATCAACTCCCTATTCACTGTGTGGCTCTTCCGCCGCACATCGTGGATTTTCTCAATTTTGCATACCAAAAGGACGATCTGTAGTGATTACTATTCCCTTAAATACATTAGTTTATAAGGGAGAACAAGCAAGTAAATATAAAACCTACCCCTTGTGGTACATAACAAATGATCAAAAAGATACTAGTTGGTCCACTTTAATTGCTGATCCCCGTGGATATGACTGGAGAAGGTACACTACTACAACATATGCGTCCTTTGGTTAAATTGGATAAGGTTGCAGATAAATTACTTCTTACTGTTAATTTAACTAAAAGTGATCTCCTCCCCTTAAAATATCTCGAGAATGGGCAAGGTTGTACTCTCTTTATAATTTGGGTTTATAAAGGGGGAAAAGATGTTCAATTTCCTATTATGATCTGTCAGGATTCTTGTAATGCCTCCACCTCGGTAAGTCAAAATCAGGCCTCAGCAGCAAGAGGTAGTATAATTAAAGAAGAACCATCTGTGGACGATTACTTTGAAATGATGACAGGTGTGGTGGCTCCACTAATAATTGGTTGCTTATGGTAGAACAAGCAGGACAAGAAGCGAGGCGGGATTGTGTTGTGTGCATGGGAGCCAGACCTATTCTCAAGGTGGTCCCTGCACCTGTTGAGCTCAACACAACTTGTCTGGTTTCCCTGCTGTCTAGTGTAAATCCAGTAAAAGATTGTAGTAACTGGGAGAAATTATTCCCTATAGCTGATGACAGAGCTACCCCACCCTTCTTTGATAGTAATGTTGCTCCAAATAATTTTACTTGTTTCAAAAATGATAAGCCTGGAAATAAAGTAGTGGGTTCAGTCAACATTACATATTGCAATTCAATCCAAACTTCTATTAAAACTAGAGATGGGTTTGAGGCTGTACATGAGCAACTTAAAGCCACCTCCTTAATGGCTTTTCAAAATAGAATAGCAGTTGACATGCTCTTAGCTGAAAAGGGTGGTGTCGGTTCAATATTTGGTGATCAATGCTGTATGTTTATCCCTAATAATACTAATGCAGATGGAAAATTAACTAGGGCAGTAGAAGGACTGAGAATACTGTCAAATAGGCTAAAAGAACAATCAGGTGTAGATACCTCAATGTGGGACAATTTGTTAAATAATATGTTTGTAAAATGGAAAACTCTGGCAATGTCAATAATGGTTTCATTAGCAGTATTTGTGTCGACTATGGTGTTATGTGGATGTTGTTGTATTCCATGTATACGTTCATTATTCATAAAATGCATTGACAAAGCTGTTGGTAATAATATGCAAGGTCAATATCTGTTAATCCCTCACTTGGAGCCTGAAGGAGAAGTACAGAGGAATGGTCAATCTATTTTAAAAAAAAAAGATTGAAAGAGGGAATTGTCGTGATTCATATTTTTTAGGGCTACTTTATATAACAGTCTCGTATTGAATATGTTTATATAATCTTTAGTTAGTATTCAGAAAGTAAAAGTCTGTTTTAATTAGCTTGCATGATAGTAAAGAAATGTTTTGTCAAGTATTGTTTATGGGGGTAAGCTTTTAAGTCTTAAAACTCTAAGGCATAATTTTTATTGACATGTTGTAAAAGTGGGATGCGAGATAAGAAACAGAGGTAGAGATGTAGACAGTCATAAACTAGACCGGACGGTGTTTACTAGCGAAAACTCAGGAAACCTTGAGGAATAAACGTTTGGTGTAATAAAATCTAGGGTGAGGAGAGAATAGGAACATGTGACTACGTTCTTTGTTCTTCTTTAATAAAAATGGTACACCCCTGTATACGACAGTTCAGTTCAGTTCAGTTCAACTCAGTTCTGACTGTTCCCCATCTGCAGATGTGTATGAGTGTGAAACAGAAATTCTGTGTCTGTGCATTATTTCACTCTCTGTCTCTCAGCTCTGATTTTATTTTGGAAAACTCCCGCCGGGGTAAATGTTGGCGCCCCTACACTCTCCGGAAGCGAGTGCCGATCGCATGGGAACTAGGAGCCAACACTCTCAAAAATTATTTCTGCATCTGACCCCTGCCGGGCTCCGTACCAATCCGATTCATTGATGATCCAAATAATCCTTTGTTGAAGCCCTTTTTTATTATTTAAGTATATGTAGTAAAAAGTTTCACTTTCTGCTTTAAATAAAACCTATTAGCTCATATTATAAATTGTTATGAATATTTCTATTAATAGCACAATATTGTTCACAATGTTGCAATAGTAACGAACAAGGCATACAAAAATGAAAACTAAAAATATAAAATGAACATGATTTAAGTAAAGTCATTCAGCAGCCTGCTACCATTTGTCTGCTCAGAATTTTAGGATGCAAAAATAATAAAAACAAAAAGAAGAACTTGAGTGAATACAAACAATTTCAATTAGGAATTCATATTGAAGCTGAAAATCTGCTTATTAATAAGACATCTTTCTTATTCCATTCCCTCTTTCTTATTCCATTCCCTCTTTCTAAAGATCTGTTTTCATATAACTATAACTAAACAGTTTTAATCAAAGTAAATTATGGATTATATATTTCTACTTGTATAGATGTTCTGTAAAACTCTGCCATATTGGGACTCTGTATCTATATAAATTATATGCTGGAAATTAATTATTTCAGTAATAATTTCTAACATTAGCTAAGATAGTGAACTCCGAAGATTCTTACTCTAATCAAAAATGCAAACAAAAGACATAAAGTAGCTCAAAAACAAATTGTCAGTGACCTCAAAGTGTCTAACATTTCTGTAAATGGTAAAAAAAACAAAAAAAAAACAGCTGCAACTTAATCGTTACTTACCAGTTGACTCCGTCAGCTTCGACCCAGGCAAACCTGTATTCATTGACCCTCAGCATCAGCTGAAGACAACCGGCCACACACTGAACATACTGAGAGCTCTGCAAAATACAAAGGCAAACCCATAATCAAGCGAGGAAGAGGGTTAGAGCCGCATAATCGGGGATAAAAAAAAAGAAAAAAGTTAGAGATTGAATTCAAATATTAAACATCAAGTGGTTCGTAAGCAGAAACCACAGAAGAAGGCAGCTTCAAACCTTGCATTATTGACATCTGTCAAACCAGAGGCAGTGCACATGCAAGTCAATGATATGTACACATCAACACATGCTAACAACACTAAAATTACAATACAGAGCAAACGTTGAGAAGAAGGGTTCAATTAGACCTGAGCAAAAAAATTAAGAAACATTAGAGGGCAGGAAGCTGAGAGGAAGAAATTTGATCTCATTAATTAGTTAATTGAAAGAGGTGAAATAAAAGCAAAAAGTCCAGCAAGAAGTTCAGGCAGCAATGAAGAGAAAATAGCAGATGGGCAGACGTTACCTGGTTGAAAATGCAGAGGGAGAGGAGATGATAAGTTATTAGAAAGCTTGCAGGGGCACATTTCTGAGCACACTTCTTAGAATAACTCCAAATACTTCAAAAAGTATGGGATAAGAGATGGTAGGATGCTGCTGCTGTGCAAACATTATTTCAATTTCCTGTTGTTAGTCTAATATTCAAAGAAAGCTGTTTGTCATGCGCCTTCAGCATTAGAGCGGAACTGGCTTCTGCCATGCATTTTTCACTTGGACGTTAGAGAAATCAACTTGCAGCAGCAAACACCATGCTGTCTAAATGGAGAGGTCGCTCTAAAGCTGCTCATGTCTCCAACCATCTAGAGATGATAATGAAAAACTAGAGTGCAACAACAAGATGGGTCAGAAAAGAGGGGTGGACAGAGAAGACGTAAAGTTACAGCAACAGCTAACATATGCCAGCTTCAAACCCAGATGTTTTTTCCTTTCCTTTCCGGATGCCCAATCGACTGGAGATGCACTTTGTTCATACTCACTTCACTGGGGGAAATCGTTCCCACTCCTGTGCCTGTTTCTGGACCTGAACCATGTAGATTCTAATAAAAGATAGAAAACAATAAACAAAACTAAAAAAAAAACTCAAACCAAAAATATGAAATTGGCAAAGAACCACACAATATGTGCTTGAATAAAGTTGAAATTCAGGAACAGTAGAAGCTCAATGTTTCCTTTAGTGCCTGTTGAAGGAAATCAATATTAAATGCAATTTCAAGAAGCAAAAACGCTTTCTCAAGCTACATTTGTATACGTTAGGAATACTGGTGAGTAAAAAGGAGCCAAAAAGATCAAGAGATCAACATTCATAAGTTTTAAAAGCCTAACTTTAAAGCAGATATCTCTAAAGGCAATTCAAGTGTTTCATATGCAGTCATACTATCTTAAAGTAAAATGAGTCTGCCAAAATCAAATATGACCTAATACATTCTATTAATCTAGATCATTTGAATTAAACTCAGAAGAAAATGAAGAAGAGATTAATAGAGAGAGAAATTAGAAACGCCTACAGCTAGTTAGCTGATTAGAGAGGAATACGTTTAAACTCCTTATGCGAAGAAAGAGACTAAACCTAAAGACTCACAACCTTATATCTCTGAGAAACTAACCATTCATAGTTAGGAAATAAAAGGAAAACAAATCATGTTCTGAAAAAAAAAAAAAAAACTAAATAAATGTAATTTCTAATTAGCAACATAGTTAGATTTTTCCATTCATCATGCCACATGATGAACCAACAATTGGACTGGACCATCCTATTCACCAAAATAATTAGTAGCCTCCAGATAAAACAATAACCAGCTTTTTAATTACAAATATCAACACTTTAAAACATACATACACTATGCTGTGTATCCAATACACAAAAAGAACAGGGGAAATTCTGACATTTGTTTCTAAAATGAAAACATTTCAGTATTTCTTCTGCTATCAGAAATATGATTGAGATACATACCTGTGAACTAAGTTGGCTTTTAATCCAGTTAAAGTAGTAGTTCAGATCACTTCCCTCCATCAGATCACGCCCCCAGGCAGCCAGCTTAGCAATGATTCTTGCAGCCTAAGGTGGGGGAAGATATTTATATTCATTATTTTTATGTTCCAAAAAAGGGACAGCCACAGGAGGATTTCTTGTGAAACGAATCAAGACTCAAAGAGCGCTGTTAAATCCAACTCCAAAAATAAAAAGAGCACAGCATAACTGCTAAAACACCAACACATGGCTTTCCAACTAAACTGACAGACAGGGCCAGAAGAGCATTGATCAATAAAACAGTCAGGAAGGCCACGGTATTTCTGGAGGAGCTGCAGAGATCCACATCAAAAGGAAGAATCAGATAAGTTAAATATTTGTCTGGGGAAAAATTTGTAGAGACGTTTTTAGACTTTTTAGATTTTTTTCACAAAGAAAATAATATATCCTTTTCTTTCAAATACACAATTATAAACAGTTTTTTATTTATTAAATA
Organism: Apricaphanius iberus; assembly: GCA_028564705.1. NCBI lineage: Eukaryota > Metazoa > Chordata > Actinopteri > Cyprinodontiformes > Aphaniidae > Apricaphanius > Apricaphanius iberus. The sequence goes on from JAPXFQ010002340.1 coordinate 703,095, forward strand.
AATTAAATCCCAATAGGATAAATTATGGTTTGTGTACCATGACAATGTGTGAAAATGTTCAAGAGTGAATTAATACTTTTGCAATGCACAAAATATTCAAAAGATATTATTAGTTAAAATGACAAAAATGTCAAAAAGAGTCAAAGAAATACCGAAGAATGTTGCTTGGAAATACATTTGTTTTTGGTTGCTTTGTTTTCTAGAAAGCAATATGGTAGGAGTCACTTTAAGAGAGTCTGATTACACCAAAGGATAAGGTTTTCTATAAAGCATCAGTAGTTCAAATTCCACATGCGTAAAGATAAGCAATGTAAAAAATTCCCTTTAGAAGATTTCCACAAGAAATACTTCAACAAAACTGTCCTAAAGCAGATTACATTAGAATCTCTATCTAAGCCAGGACTTGCTGAGGCTAATATCTCGTAGGCAGTTTCATCATGGTAAAGCCTTCCTGTGCCTCAGATGAGACATAGTAGAAGAAAAAAAAAAAAATCAACTCTCCAATTTCCTTCTTGCTAAGGGGAGGATGTGCAGAAACAAAGCTGAAATTTAAAAGAAAGACTCAGCGTGACACTTGGATCGGGTTAAGTGTTGTGTCACAGATCTGAGGTCACATTTTGCCCACCTGCTGGATACCATCTGGCTGCTCTTCTTAATTAGACTGTGTGTGCCTTGTCATAGTACTAGGTTTGCCATTAGATGGTCATTCTTGAACTGAAAAGAGTGGCAGACAGGTCGTTAGATTAATTGCTCGCTTTTCAGGAAAACGGGAAGGCTGTTTGTGAGGAATTATTGATGAATTGCCAAGATTAGTAACAGAAGGGTCTGTTAAGAATGACTGGATGTGAAACAAGTAATGCAGTACACCATGTTAGAGGTGAAAATGAGAGCCTTCCTTTACTGTCCGGTACACAGTGAAAGCTCTTAATCATTCTGTGTCCTTTCCCAAAAACACAACGTTGTGGTTAAGCTTTAAGGTCGAGCTATAGATAGCGCCCATCTATATCACAGCCCACTGTGAATAAACACCATTTACAAAACACCATTTCACAGTGTTCGGGTGGAAAAAAAGTCTCTCTCAATGGGTGCAGTATTGTTTTAAGAGATTAGAAAAAAAAAATAAAGAACATGGCAAGAGCCACACAGACACTCAACACTATGAGAAGGTGAAGTTTGGTTCTGCAATTCACACAATCATAATAGAGCTTTACCAAGATATTGGCTGGCGACAAATATTATTTCTCTTAGGAGCAACCGGCTTACACTGACAATAATATTCCTCGGTGCAGAATTTATTACTAAATGTCAAAATTAGCTATTTGCAGTAGCAGTGAGGTGTTAAAAATCGACCAGAGAAAACAATGATCTAAGGATTTGAAAGGAAATACCAACTAAGAACTAGAGATTGGAAATTTTTGATTAGTGCGAACAAAAATAACCTTATAAGAAACAGTCATTAATAATAATGGTTGATCGTGTTTGAATCCCTTAAAAACTGAAAGTGTGGCTAGGATTTTAAAGTCTCAAATATTTATCTATTGCTAATTCTACAAGATGATCAAAGATTGCTGTGTTTAAATGTAAAAATATGATTAAGTGTAATTGCTGTCTGTAGTTTAGTATTACGGTTGCACTGATTAGTTGAACTTTGTAGTGAATCAGCCATCTTGCTAATGGGTTTTATTTTAAGACCAATGCACTGCTGGGCTTAGCGTAGGCAAAAAGACTGATGATAATCAATTAATATGTCCTGCAGGATTTAGTTGTCACCCTTCGCAGCTCTGCTACCAACTCATTGAAACCTGAAATGCGCAATAACTGTTACCTCCGATAAATCAGGTTTAAAAACATCTTAATCAGCTCACTCTGAAATACCAAAGACTGCTTTATTATTTTTATAATGATTATTTTTATTTGCCAAATTGTTAGTTTGTTTCCTTATATCTGATTATGTCTCATATTTCTATGAGATGTTTCAGGTTTTTAAAGCATATTTCATTCTTTTGATGCCTTTGTTTCTTAAATCTCTTTTTTTCTGTAAAGTACTTTGTATTTATTGCCGTATGTATGAATGGTGAAATAAAAATAAACTTGCCTTGGCTCAGCTGTATTAATTGCTAATATTCCCTTTATTGTTGGCAGTCGATTCTACTGCCAGTAGGACAGCTGATAATTCTGGTTCGGATAATTCTAAATCAGGATTATCTTCAAATACAAATAAAAACATACTTTTTCTATACATGTACTTGTATAGCACTTATCTACTCACGACGACTCCAAAGCCCTTCACGCTACACTCAGTCATTCACACACAGATAGTGGCGAGCTAAATTGAAGCCACAGCTGCCCTGGGGCAAACTGACAGAGGCAAGGCTGCTGAACACTGGTGCCACCATAAGTAAGGTGAAGTGTGTTACGCAAGGAGGCAACAACTGAGACGGACAGAGTGGGGGTTTGAACAAGTAGATCTCCAGTTACAGGACAAGCTCTTTCCGCCTGAGCCACAGTTACGCCACAATTTATCCAGAAATGTACATGTGACTCAGTACAGAGTTTAACTAAGATTTGAATCATATAGATATAAAGTTTGAAGGTCAGGACCACTAATCAGACTACATTCAGTGATTAATTAAACAAAATGCTGTGCTCAAGTATTTTCCTAACCTAGGGGAACATCCAGCGGCGACAGAGCGAGTCAACAAGAAATCATTACCTAATATAGCACAATCAACCGACTGCTGCACTGTCCCTGCAGAGCTAAATGATGATTACTAACCAATCTGTTTTGGGCTGTCCTATCATAGAGGGCACTGTTTTATGGATACACTATAATCTCATGAGTTTATTTCTTGTAGATTTTCAAATTATTCTTATGGCTATAGCAGTAATATTTCCTTTAAAAAGTGTCAACAGTTAAAGCAAAACATCTGGTTATAAAGAAAAAAAGAATTGTTAAAACAACAATAAAGAACTAGGTTAAAATTTGGAAAACATTCTACATTATAATTACCTACTATTAAGGAGAAAAACCTTAAAAAATTGGGGTTTGTTTTTTACAGATGGCCTATTGTTAAAATAACTTACCAAATTTCTTTTGTAAGTTCTTCCTAAATAACTATTGCAGTCCATCCTACTGAAAGAGGATTGTACTACATGAAAAAACGAATTGAAGAATTTGGGTCTACAGCCTTGTTCAACTAAATTATATGTGAGAAAGTAACTTAATTCTAAGACTATGAGCAGTTACTTTTTCTGAAAATGTTCTGTAAATATCTCATGTTGCATCATGAAAATGTGCAGATTATATTCAGGTGCAGCCTATATATGTACAGAATGTATTTTCAAATTTAGCTGATGCAGCTTATATTCAGGTGCAATCAATAATCCGAACATTACAATAGTTGTTATATAAGAACCAGAGATTTTTTTTTTCCTTTGCTAGTTTGCTATCCTTTCATTAAGCCCCCTTCTGCTATATTTTCCCAAACTTTACCACTACACTCCTTGCCATTTGCACAATACACCCAAAATCATGAAACGATAGATGAGGCCACCTCCGTCTGTGTAGACACTCCATCAACCAGGATTTGATATTAGCATCTTGTTTTATTTATTTCATACTGAGGATAAAAGTAATTGTTGGGTGCTGTGACTGGTTTGATGCTCTGCAGCTCCTTATGCTGCAAACTGCAATGCATCATGTTTGGGTGAATTTGCTCAATCAAGGCATATTTTATTTTATTTTTAGTTAATATGTAAAGCAGTATCTTTCCAGACAGAAATATTTGCTTTCCCAGAGTAACGTGGAGTAAATTTTCAAACTTCACTGCTGGTTTTAACCCACCTTACATGAGTGCAATATTTCACATTTTCTCAATTTATTTTTAAATTGTGATCTGATACAAAATAACCAACCTGGGAAGGCACTGTGACAGAATTATCAAGGGTTTTTCCTCACTTTAGATATTCACTGTCTTTCTATAACCAAAGATGAGGCTGAAGTACTGATCTGTGCTTTCTTGTATTTCATCGAGTTGATCGGCCAATCTTGTACAGTTCACTCACAATCTTTCACCCAAGAATGCCAACTCTCCTTCTTGTCTCACACCACAATGTTACGTCTTCCTCACAAGGTTAACCAAACACTTCTCACTGCAGCTAAAGGGGATGAGGTAAAAGTTCTCTTCACTGACGTCTGTGGCAGCCATATAGTAAATGCATCTAGGGAATATGGCATGTAAGAGATGATCAGTGTTTTAACAATTAGTCGATTCGTCACAACAATATCGACAAGTAAAGTTGACCAAAAAAAAAATTAAAAAAATAATTGACGTTATCGTTTATTTTCTAAAGCTTTGTTTTCCCCCTTAAAATGATCGCTGTCCATTTATCTGCTCCCTTTCTGCCCCTGACGCACAAGCGCAGTTGTGCTAATCGGAGTCAGCACAGCAGCAGCTGAGGCTTAGAAAAGCCTTAACAGCAGCATCAGCAGTGAGCTGACAACGTAATTCTGGAGTTTTATTAAATAAAAGGGAAGCATATGTAATGTAAAATTCACAAAGTAGAAGCTGCTTACGGCAGTACAGCAGTGTTGTCTGACATTCTTAAAGGGAAGCCCGCTGTGGTTCTTGACAAACACAGACAATAGCCACTGTGAGATGGTTGGCTGCTAACATTAGCATCAACAATACAGTGAGCCCCCCCCTCCCCGGACATGTCGGCTTTTGTACCTTCTCTCCTTGTTATCCATGGGTATTCATAGCTTGATAGAAAATGCTCAGATTCTCTCATATGACATCCTCTATGGCCCAAGCTGCTGCTTTGAGGCTGGTTCTGATCATTTTATAACAGCTGTTGCAACCACTGAAGGGACATCAAGGTGCAGGTGTTGCAACAAAAAACTCCTGCTTATTCTCATTATTGCAATAAAATACTTAATCTGTCATAATGTGACATTTACTGTGACTTTAGATGTTAAATGGCTGTGGGCAGGAAGGATCTTTCTATAAGGATCATTCAGTAGTTTTGATGAAGCTCCTGACTGAAGAGGCTGTTATATTACATGATAGATGCAACATTAACAATAGGGATGGTAATTTCACTATGCTTAGCACGTCTTGTATCTGCTGTAACACCGTTTATATATATATATATATATATATATATATAGTTCTTGACCGTTAAATAAAATCACTATTTTAGATAGTACATAACACTGAGGTAACATGCAAATATTAGAGCAGCTGTTTGCTCCTGCAAGAACATGCATTTTAAACATGATCCGATTTGTCGACTAATCAGCAAAATAATTAGTGATTAGTTTGTGGCAGGTAGGGCTGCACGATTATGTCCAAAAAAGTAATCACGATTATTTTGATCAATATTGTACTCACGATTATAAACCACGATCATTCATCCAGTCCTGTAAAATATCTATTTTTATTGCACGAATTATAAACTTTTAAAACCTTTTTGTGAAAAATAAAACCTTATATATATATAATTAAAAGTACAAGCTAAATATGTTATTGCAGAGTGCAATCTCAAAGTGCAATTTATGGGAAACAATTACAGCTTATGCAGAAAAGGCCTTTGACATTCCCTGCATCCAAATCCTTAGTATTTACTATATGCTACGTAGCAACTATTACTCACCTGTAAATTTAATACTGCCTAGCAAACAATCGTGTAATAGACATTAAAACAGACATACTGCTCCACCATTTTGCATGTCCTTTGACCCATATGATTTCTGTTGACCCAGATGTTTACGTTACGTTCGCCTATGGTCCCGCCATCCTCTAGCCGTTATTTTGTCTGGTATGACTTAACAACTTAAATGTTTAATCAGTCAAAAAAACAATTACAGTAATCAGTAACATCGCTACATGTACATTTATCTGCGGAAACTGCGGCGGTGTGAATGGTTGACAGGTCGTCTGTAGCCATTTTTAGCTAGGTCCTTCTTCTTCTATAATTTCGGGGCATCCGCTGCAATGTGGGATAGCGTAGCATTCACCGGCTGCTTACTGTGGAGGTAGTACACTTTAGGGAACTTTCTGCTTACTAGTCAGATCCATAATAGAGATTTGGATCTACTACATTGCTCAAATACTCCTTTTCACCTGCTACGTAGCAAGCGTAGTGCAGCCATTATGAGTGCTGAGTGGCGTGGGCACGGTTTTTATTTGGTCAGCTTAATGAAGCTTTAGCTAAGCGTTTGCCCCCTAGTGGTTGGCAGACTATTGGTTGAGGCAGTGTATGACAAAGAGGCACGCAGTGAAGCTCGCAATTTGAATGTAAATATCGTTCACGATCAGGTTCATTTAATTGTGGCCACCAAAATAGTGATGAAAATCTGAAAATCTGAAAACATTATACTTGATAAGAAACCTAACCAAATATTGCATCAAAGTCATCCTTAGTGACTACTATAATGCAAACACTGATATTGATGGTGATTAAGGTCCAGTGCTAGAATCTGACAGTTTCCCATGATCAACTCTAATTGGCGGTTGGGAGATAAAAAATTAAATAAAATTACTTTTTCTCCCCTAATCAGTTAATCCAATAAAGCTAAGAACTCCCAACATCTTCCCTGCATAAACTAGGGCTGGGGGATATAGCCTCAAATCTATATTGCGATATAATCTAAAGCACGTGTGGTAACGATATGTATTGAGAAATATTCCTTTTTTTATTTATTTATGTCAAAATTACTGCTTATGAACATTATCACTTTCTAGATACATTGCAGCAGAACAACTTCAAAAAGATTTAGAATGCCATTGAAAGAAAATGTATTGTGCAAAATGCTTTAAAGAAAATATTCAAATCTTTTTTTCAAAATAATGAAAAACAAAAATTCTCACAACATAAAGATTAAAACATTTAAAATAAAATAAAAGCTAAATGTTATTAAAAAAATGTTAAAAGTTCAAAATCCTGTTTTCCTGGTTACTTAATTATAAATTTAATATAGCACAACAAGAAACCTGCACATATTTGAATTAAAAATACTTCAAGTTCAACAAGTTTATTTTCCAAAAAATCTAAACAAATTTTAAACTTCCAATATCTAGAGTAAAGACAAACACTGAACATCAATATTGATCGTGTTTGCGTACCTGAAGTACATAGTTACAGCTTGATGACAACATGGAAATGCGTAACCGCAGTATGGCGGAATAGTCAAGATCTTTACCTTGGGCTATATTTACATCATTTCTACCTTATACCTTTTATATTGCCTATTACTTCATCACACAAAGGCATATATTATAAAGTACTTCTTTAGAGTTAAATAATAATAATAAAAAGTAATAAAAATCTAACTTTTTCTTTGATGCATAAATTTAGATAATCTTCACATTCTTTTATTTCTTTGGGGAAACAAAAAAACGACTTCATAGGGCTGGGCGGTATGGCTTCAAAATAAAACCTCAGATTGTTTTTCTAACCGACCTAATTTGGATTTTTTTTCGTCTCATTTTTTAAAAACATTAAAAATGACAAATCATATTTCTAAAAACTTGCTTTTATTTCGATCATCCCATTTGGGAGCTAACCTGAATCCAAAGTCAGTCAATAAATCAATTTACTAACTCAATTTTAAAAAATTACTTGAAGAAATCAAAAGCATATTCAGTTACGTTACTTATGAACAGAAGTGAAAAAGGAGCAGAAAGAAGAAAAATCTTATACAAGCCTGCCCCTTTCTGAGGGATTTCTAAAATCAAGTTTTAAAGTATTCTTGTAAAACAGGATAGTGCGCCCTGGGTGGGCTGACATCACTCAAAACTATGGAATCTCAAGTGAATAATTGATGAAAAAATAATAATAAATCTAAATTTTTCCAAAAAAGAAATATTATGTATACATGTATTCTAATCTGTGTGTCATAGGTTAATCAGAACTGTTAAAAATTGGAATAATCATTTTCGACCAAAAAGAACAAAGGTATCCAACTAACAAAACTGTGATAAGTGCATCTCTAGTTTGTCCCGTAACTTACCATATGGACAGTAAACAGGTCCTGACGATTGAGCATCGGAAGGAAGTAGGACCAGGCTGTGTTTTTTGTCTTTTTAGCATAGTCGAAGAAGATATTGACTCTCTGATGGTTCTCCTAAAAAAAAAAAAAACAGTCCAAGTAAAATCTTGGATTAGTACTTGGACTGCAAATGTATGACTGTATTACAATCAGACCACATGGGTGGGATCACAGCATCAGAAACAAAACAAGAAACAAGATTTTATGTTTACGGTGAAGATGTACAACTGAAGAAATAATGTATTGCTAAATAATATATTTTCCCCAACCTTATAACCAGAATTTCTTACCAAAATAATTGTATGAATACCTAAACGTATGCTTACCAACTTTCACATTGGTTTCTTAAATATTAAATATTTTCTTATAATAAAAATATTTATAAAAACTACTAACAAATGCAACTGTTTTCTGGCTATTTGCTTGAGTTTGCTTTCTCTACCTGTTTTTTTTTTTTAACAAATGCTTTTATAATTCTAAAGTATGTAAAAAAGAAAGGTAGGGTAGGCCATTGTTATCCAAACTCCACCACATACCAAAAATGCTGTTCATACTTTCACTACAAAAACAAAAACTTTTGAGAACATTATGAAAAATACTTTACTTAACTGAAACAGTTACATTCAGTGGTGCGATAACACAACGATTGTGTCCAATTACATTTGGAACTGTAAGGGCCCCATTTATTGTCATTATCACTGCATTAGAAATGGAAGAATAGTTTGGACGGCAAAGCTAAAAACCTCAGTTTAACCAGTTATTGTTTTTAAAAATCATCAATTAAAGCTTATTAGTAAAACCAGAGAATGCAAACTAATTTGTCAACAACTTAAAGATAAACAATTTGAACAGGTCACTTCTCAATATAGATCTTTTTATTTCACTGTGATGTTAACAACTTATCAGAAATTTTATCTTTAATAAATATTGTTTAAAAGCTACACTACATCCACAATTTGAAAGAAACACCAGAGAAAGAAACCGCAAATTCAACTGAAAAACCTCAAAGTAGCATTTTCTATAACCACTGATGATAGTTCAAAAAAACGATTTATTTCTGCAATAATTTCTTTTAAAAAGGGGAATTTAACTGGATCTTTCAAAGACAAAAAAAAAACAACTTTTCTGTGCAAATGTACCTTGTAAGACTTCCTAAACTTCACTTCACACTGAGACAGAACACAACGGTACTGTTATAAAGAAATTATTTCAAGATTAGTTTTATTTAGTGATTAGAAACTAGTAGAAGGCTTCCGGGGAATACGTCATATTTCTTGGGACTCAGTGAAGAAACTGAAGTTGAACACATATGGATGTTTCACCTACTCTGGTCTAATGGAAGGACTCCTCTTATTGTGGATACGTCTGTAAAGTAGACCAAACACTTCTGATAGAAAAGCTCTGGATGCTCTCGCAGGCAGGCAGAGCTTTTCTATCAGAAGTGTTTGAGTCCTTCCGTTAGACCAGAGTACGTGAAACATCCATAAGTGTTCTCCACTTAAACTTCAGTCTTTTCACTGAGTCCCAAGAATTATGCTATATTCCAAGAACGCCATTTCTAATAATTACTAATCACTAAATAGAACTAATCTTGAAATCATTTTTCCATAACAGGTACACATTCAAAAGTGTGAGACTGAATTTGTTTTAGGGCTGCCAAATGAGCAAAAAAGCTTAACTAAAAATTTTTTATGAAATCTTTAATTTAAATCGAATTAATCGCTGGGTAGCTGTAAATTGAACACAATTAATCGAAATTCTTAAATATGACTGAAAAGTCCAATTTTAGGGGTGAATAAAGGACAAAAATGGATACCGTTGCTCTTTTTCTTTAAGGAAATACGGGACGGATGCATGAAACTTTTGTTTTGAACTCACAAGCGGCCCTTTTAACCTACTTATCTTTGCTAAGGCAATCTAACTAGTTAACATTTTCTGAATGCGAAGCTGACTGCTTCTTCTGAACAACAAAGAAAGATGGTGTGATACCAGTCCTTAACATAGCTTCGGTTCCCATTGTTATTATTTGTGGTTATCTTACAAATGCAGCTTATTTTTTTAATCGCTGCAGATTGTTGCACTTTTAGTCATCTGCTCGTTCTAATCGCTTCTTCTTGCCTTGAAAGGGATGCCTCTCCATGGAATTACACATTTTGTTGTTTTTATCAAAAAATTTGTGCAACCAACAGCACAACAAGAGATCTCTTTTTGCAGACGACACGCAAAGTAGAGTGGACAGAGACGAAAACTGATAATCTCTCAATTTGGCCTGCGACTGAGAAGAGACATTCACATGGAACCGTGGATCAATTCGGGTCTGCAAGCACTGAACACATCGTTGGTTGAATTATGAGATAAACAGGGCGGGGTTATTCTGTACATGCGTCAATGCATTAAAAAAAATTTACTCATGTTAAAGGTTATATACAGAACATTATGATAAAAAGCTACGTTGAAAAAAATATACATCCACTAGGCTTTTAGAGGGGTGCAGAATGAAAGTACAACTTTTCTTTAACAATTTATATCTGAATAAAAATATAATAAACTTTACATTTAAAATTGGGCATGACAATAATGTTATGATTACATCTACCAGCCAGTAGCGGCCACAAATTCTGGTTCTCTATAGCTGCGTTTACATGTCCAAAATGTCTTTAATCTGATCAATGATCAGATAAAAATTTGACTGTGTACATGGCCCTGAAAACACCTATCCGATTAGGACAAGCGTTTACATCCGCCACACGTTTGATCGGATTAAATCATTTTGACATGCGCAGAACTATCTGAAATACCGGAAACGGCCGTAGAAGCAGAATCAGCAGACTTCCGTTGTAAACAAACATGGCTGCGTTCATTTACGATCTTCTTAGCGTGCTCTAATTTTTTCTGGAAACTATTATACATTTACAAGCCAAAAAGTGTAAACCTTTTCAGTTTTGTTTCACGCCCGCCATGCTTTCATCCAGCTTCCATCAACGCCAAAGTAAGGTAGGTCAACGCATGATGTAACAGATATGCGCCGTAATTACCTACATTCGGAATAACTATTGGCATAACCCACCTCTCTCAATGGCAGTGAAATTTTGATCCGAATGAGTCAGAGTAATCCGAATGGCATGTTTACATGAAGCATTTTTATTCTGATCAGGCTTTTACTTGTGTCCATGTAAACGCTGCTAGTGATCCAACTATATGGTCAGCTCAGCTGTAACTGGGAAGAATGGTGGAATCAGCAAGTTAAGTAGCTGCTTCAGAGCCCTGGATATATCGTTACCAGTCTCAGAGGAGTGGCTGCAGAAGAACAGAAACTAGAGTAGTTTTAGGTGAAGCCTGCAGTAGATGGACCCACATAAAAAATTTCCACAGCATCAAACACACGCGGAAACAACGACTTTTCTCCTGGATCGGTAAGATAACTAATTTGCTAATTTTGCTAACGTTAGCCGTCAGTTAAACTCTTCTAAAATACATTCCTCACTGGACACAGTTCAGGCTGGTCACTGCACGTATCGTTTTTAATGAGGTTTTTACTGTTGTAACTACAACCTAGATAAACTAGATGTCACTATCATGCTCATGTTCCATATACCACCTTTAAGTCAACCTGCGGTGACGCTTTAATTTTGACAGCCCTAATTTGTTTACCTGCAGAGTGTCATCGATCAGAGTCAAGATGTACTGGACTGTCTGCTCCTTGGAGATGTGGGCCATCAGGTTCAGAAACGTCTTGGCACACTGAAAAGAAAATAAGAAATAAACAGTTCTCTTTTGTTGTCTTATTTTACGCGATAAGCACCTCTCGAAAAAAAGGGAGACGAAGGGAGAGTTAGTGAGGTGGATAGGTTTAATATTAAAGTTAAATAGGCATAGCCTAATTTCAGGTTTCAAAGCATTATTTTTGGACTTTTGTAGGATATGACAACTTTGCAATGCTGCCAAAATTAGACGATAATTCTGGTTAAGTTTTTAATGCATAAATGGTAAATGGACTGAACTTATATAGCGCTTTTCTAGTCATACTGACCACTCAAAGCGCTTTACAATGAAGCCACAATCACCCATTCACACTCACATTCATACACCAATAGCCAACAGCAGGACGATGTAGAATTTGTGGGGTTAAGTGCCTTGCCATGTGACTGAAGGAACCGGAGGAAGCTGAAATCGAACCTACGACCCTCTGATTGCAAGCCAACTACTCTACTACTGAGCCACAGTCGCCCCTAAGGGCTTTGAGTTACACATAGGCTATAAACAAGTGTGCAAAAGAATAGTCAAGTGCCAAATGGTATGTTTCAAATACACTAGAGCCTCAGAATTACACAATAATGATAATAATAATAATAATAATTATTATTATTATTATTATTATTATTATTATAAAACATACAATGTAGCGTAAACAAACTGTTTACCTGGTGTCCCTCTTTGGTCAAAATGGCTTGTTTTTCTTCAGAGTTTGCCTTTTCAAACTTCTTGATGAACTCACAGTCCTCTGTAGAAATCATTTGACTCCTACAAGCAAAAACAAATTAACCAGGCATTTATTGTCAACACAATTTTGCACCATGCATGCCTGCTGTTAACACATCCACTGTTGCTTCACGTTGCACTAACATGCTACTTCAAAGTGAAAGGGGCAGCTTCAGCGACAACAGAAGTGACCATGGACTTAGATGCAGCCATGTCCAGATAAAAACCCATTTGAGTCAGAAATGGTATTTAGCAACAAAAAAACAAGAGTTAAATGAGCCTTGTAGTTGAAGCTGAGATGTTACACAACAGATTGTTGATGTAGAAACAATATTATAGGTTACAATAAAAATCAGAGCTGTTAAAATGAAATGTTCAGAGTTAAAACAGGAAGTATAGCTCAAGACAGTGAATCACATTTGAGGAACTTAACAGCAGCCACTTTTAGACTGTCAAAATACAACATGTCTCCATAAACTTACACCATCTCACATAAAGACTTAAAACAAAGTTTCTAGAATAATGTGATATGACAAACTGAACTCAGAACAGCAAAGATGTATTAAAAATGCAATCTGTCAAACAGACCACATGAAAAATTCTTACACATATCAATGTTAAGTACATTTATTAAGTACATTTGTGAAACTGCCTTGAGAACAGGGGCAGAAACATTTTTATTACTAAGATATTTACTAACTGTATTTCAGTTGGTCAATTCAAGTAAATTATGCTTTTAGGTAGACAGTATCTGAGCAGAATATTTATGACCCTAGAAGATGACTTTGTGTAGGTAGTAATCTATTAAAACCAATAATAGCAACAACAGCATATAGCAAAAGCAAGTTATGGTATTCAAAATGGAAGTGAACAACTGACTATTATGTAAAGCTGACTTGTGTGATGATACTTATTTTTCATGAATATGTTCCCACCAAGAAAGGCAATTAATTGCTTTTACTCTTGACACATGTTTGACTAACCAGCTGATTTTCAAACAGAGCTATTGGCACAGCATTGTGTACTATAGTAAAAACTAATCTGATTTAGGACTTCATCATAGTCAAAGCGTACGGGCCAAGTACAATCAACTCACTGAAGATAGGACTGCCAGTTGACCAGATTGGCCCGAACCTCAGCTGCCTTCGCAGCAATAATGTTGGTTGGGACGGCGGCGTCCACAGCCCCACGGATGTCCATTATGTCTTGAAGTCTTTATAGAAGTAGTCCAAATTAAAACACGACCTGAAAAGAAATATCATCAACTTAGAAGCACCATAACGTGAAAGACTGAAAATCACACATCAACTAGCTGGTACATATAGAAGATATTCTCAGAATCCAGACAGGTTATGTTTCAGTTACACTCTCCCATAAAATGAATGAGAAACAATTTAATATATTTTAATTATTTTACTTCAAATTCTTTTAGATATTAGTTTAACCCTTAAGTGAATATGATTTAGGTAGAGGTGACTGTGATCTTTGTTATACTCAAGTTTTTGGGTTTTATCGATTATTTACATCTCAGACAATATCATGTTCAAGAAGGAAGATGCAAATAAACACTAAGAATGTTTGATAAATTGGTTTGTTTTATGTGAAAAATATTTCTTCAAAAATCTAAATTTGTTAAATTAAGTCCCATTACATCTTTGAGTATGTGAATTGTTTGGTTTATTTCAACAAGGTCGCTCATTATGTTGAATTTTTTATCTTAAATTTCCAAGTATCTCTCTGCTGTTTTTTTAGTTTTTTACATTGACATGTAGAATTAAATTAAAGGGTCATAGAACATAAAATACTGAATACATCTTACTACTGGCACAACCAAAAGCAAGGGGGATGACACTGTGGGGGAAAAACAAAAATCGGAATTAGCAGATCAGATCTTAAACAAAACCAGAAGTCGTTTCATTCTATTTCAAATTTTCTTTTGTTAGTGTATCACCCCATTAGCGCCCATCTGACTACCGTGTACAAAATATTCAAAAGCTACCCCTGTTTACAAAAGCTTATCATTGTAAAATAACAATAATTATGTCCAATTTTATCTGTTGAAATGCTCAACTTAAATTTAAATTTTGCATGCAGATTAAGCCAAACAGGGCAGGTATTATGTTTTGCTCTGGTTGTATAGACAAATAAGATGGAGCATCTGTATTGGATGGTTAGCCCTGTAATTCAGAAAGCCAATCAGCCCAAAGAATAGATTATATGTTAGAACATTACAACTACGATTGATTAGTAGAAAATAATTAAAATACATTCAGTTATTGTATATTTATCAGGCTGACAGGGTTGTAGAAGCTGAACATGCTAGCATTCGCTTGCCATCTTAGCTAACACAATGTCATTATCAGAGGAGGTCAGTTTAACCGAGAACTAGGATAAAATGTTTATTACTGAGTCTAAAGCGTTGCACAGCAAAAACAAACTCTCATCAGGCTTATTCTGAACATGTAAAAAGGCGTAATTCTGACCTTTGCAATGACACAAAACCCGTTTGCTTCCATATAGCTAGAGACGAATAGCACAGATGCCTGGTGAGACTAGTGCTAACCCAAATTAGCAGTGCTAAATTAGCACCAAATGCATTTCAGAAACCGCCAAAAATAATACATGACAACGCAGCAGTATGAAAACATATTTACTGAACACAATCCATTTAGTAAAGGTAACCAGTGGTATTACTTACAGCTGTTCTGGCCGCACTGTTTTTTCTGTGCTATGGTACTCCAACAGCTGACAGACTACAACACTGCGTCACGACCTGTCATGTGACAGTCACTAGATCAGTCACATGCACTTCACTTCACTTTGTATGTAATGTTACATGTTTCTACGGTCCTTGTAATTATTTCACCGCCTAGAGAACAAATGTTTTAAACTACGTTTCATTTTACGATGTGAAATGTGCTAGAGCTAAATGCGGAAGGAATCACTGAATATTCTAGGCTGAACTGGTTGTTGTACCTCTCTCTGATCCCTAACTAAAGACGTATACAGATGGTAAAAAGCTATAGATCTATATATCTAGCCATCTTTGAAAAAAAGCTAAATGTGACCGGAAACAATTATTCAGTGATGAGAAAAATCCATTATTATTATTTTAAGACATTTATCTGAAAGAAGGCATGGGACATACATTTTTTCTTTTTACTGCCGCTCCTTGATTTAAAGGTGACACCCCAGCAGAACTATCTACCTGTGTCCGCCCCTGATAAAAAAAAAGAAAAACGTCTGGACACACCACTAACCATACCTAACTACTGGTATTAGTTTTAGTTTACATGTATTATTTATATGTTATACTCTAGACCGTTCTGCAGTGAAATTTAATTTTTTGTCTCATTAGACTAAAATAAACCTTTCCAGCTAAAGTTCCAGATCCACATGACATTGCAGGCAGATGTTTTGGTGTGGCAATGGTACTTTTTATTCACCTTATTGATAAAGGAAAGAGCTTCCTAAGAAAATATCAATAAGACACAATTTAACAATATTTTATGTCAAGATATTGTATCAATATTCTAAATCAACATATTCATTTTTCTTTTTAGTAGAACATGCTTCAAGGAAACAGCCAATAGGCCACAGCACTTGATAGAATAATTAATAATAACCTACTTGTTAAATATTTTTTGCCCATTGGGCATTTCCTGGTAATAGTTTGACTGATAATGTTTACATAAGCTTAAAAATAATTATTCAAGATCGGTGTGTAGCGGTGCATTGAGAAACTTCAAAGAAAGCTTAATAGGGGCCAGTGATGATCCTGGGATGTCACACCAAAATAAAAACAAAACTGTAATATGAAGGGGACGGGCCTACACTGAGTGACAAACATGCGACACCAAACATAAATGTCTAAAGGTTGATTTTTTTTTACCTACTACATAAACATCAATTCATGAATCACACTAACTTATTAAAGCTATTTTCCTTAATTTATAATTCATACAAATTAATTCATTATCTACATTATAAAAGTGATAATGTAGTATCTTTATAACAGAAGAAGCTGCCGCAGAAAGCAGCGAAGAAGTAAAATCCCTGACTAATTAACGACTCATTTAACAATCATGCTGACTTAATTGACCAACTAATTCACTGCAGCTCCAAAATATAGTCAATAGTGTGCCTCTGCTTTTAGGGTGAATTATTTTGACTAAATCTAAGGAGCCAATAATCTAAGGAGCCAGTAAAAACCTCATTACGCATGTAAGACAATGCATACTTGCACATAGTCACTATTATATAGATATAGAAGTGCAACATGCAAATATGTTGTCTTACATGTCTCAACAATGTCCGTTCTTAGACACTCCCATGTCTGGTCTTGGTAATGTCTTGGTCTCCAGTGATGTGGTCTTGACTACAAGACTACTGCATTCACACATTTCCTCTTCCTTCTGTGTGTGAAACGTCAGTGCACTATATTCTGAAAGGTACTGATAACATGTTTTTTGCAAACACTTATTTCAAACATATACTTTAACATTTGTATTCGGGAGCAAGAAAACCTTAATGATATCATCTGGAAAACAAGTCACTGGGAGACTAGTTTTAGTGCTCTCCTTGCACCACACAACTGGGGGGCCTTCTGGGGAAAACCTGGACTGTTACGTAGAGACGGCATCCATCCCACCGAGGACGGAGCTTCGCTTCTTTCCAGGAACATTGATAGGGTTATCTCTAGTTCCCCAAAGCCGTGACAACCCAGAGTCCAGCTCAGGGAACCCAGAGTCCAGGTCAAGGAACAGGGACTGCCACCCACCCACTACCCTATAGAGATAGTTTCCCGTCCACTACCCAAAACTAATGAATTAAAAGTTAATGCTACTAGAGCAAAGTATAAAAATCTCATAAAGATAAATAAAACTCGGACTGAACATAAAAACAAATCAATTAAATGTGGTTTACTAAACATAAGATCTCTCCCCTCAAAAACACTCTTGGTAAATGACTTAATTTGTGAAAATAATATTGATTTGTTTTGTCTTGCAGAGACATGGTTGCAGGAAGAGGACCATGTCACAATAAATGAGTCAACTCCCCCTAGCTACTTAAACTTTAGTGTCCCTCGAAGTACTGGTCGAGGAGGTGGAGTAGCAACTATCTTTCATTCCGATTTACTAATTAATCTCCAAAAAAATAATAGTTACAGTTCCTTTGAGCATCTAGTTTTTAGCTTTCCTCATACACATAACAAAGCAGTAAAGCCACTTTTGTTTGTGGTCTTATATCGTCCACCAGGACCTTATTCTCAATTTTTAGATCAGATTTCAGATTTTCTATCTGACTTAGTTTTAAACACTGATAAAGTCATTATAGTCGGAGACTTCAATATTCATGTTGATAATGAAAGTGATAGTCTAAATACAGCTTTTCACACTATCCTAGACTCAATAGGCTTTACTCAAAATGTGCAGGGACCAACACATTCTTGTCACCACACTTTAGATCTTGTGCTGACTTATGGCATTGACTGTGAAGAAATAACAGTCTTTCCACATAACCCTATCCTGTCTGATCATTTCCTTATCACTTTTAAACTTACTCTAATGGATCATATCAAACCTGAAAGAAAACTTCATTATACCAGAACGTTATCAGACAACGCTGTAGCAAATTTTAAAGAAGCTCTTCCAACTTTAATTTCCTCAGTTTATAAATGCAGAACAGAAAACAGTGATTTAACTCGTGACCCCTCACAACTTGACATTTTAGTTCATAGCGTTAATTCCTCCCTGCGTCGGGCAATAGACAAAGTTGCCCCCTTGAAAAGGAAGGTGGCTAGCCATAGAAGATTAACTCCCTGGTTTAATTTAGAGCTACGTACCCTAAAGCAGAATGTTAGAAAACTAGAGAGAAAATGGCGCTCCACGCATTTACATGATTCCTTTTTAATATGGAAAAATAGTTTATTGCTATATAAAAAGAGCCTTCACACAGCTAGAACAGCATATTATTCATCTTTAATCGAGGAGAATAAAAATAATCCTAGGTTTCTTTTTAATACAGTTGCCAAACTCACACAGGATCATAGCTCTATCGAGCCAACCATTCCCCAAGCTCTAAGCAGTGACGACTTCATGCAATTCTTTATAAATAAAATAGACTCCATAAAGAATAAGATAATTGGGAACCTTCCCAATATGCTTGCTTCCTCCTTAGTTAATGAGGCAGCCTCAAAAATGGTGGAACCTAATATATGCTTAAACTGCTTTAATGCAGCCGAACTTTGTGATGTACTAAAATTATTAGCTTCATCTAAACCTTCAACTTGCGTTTTAGACCCAATCCCAACTAAACTCTTAAAAGAAGTTTTCCCTCTGATCGCTGCTCCAATTTTAAATATAATGAATCTATCCTTAGTCAATGGATATGTACCACAGGAGTTTAAGATTGCTGTAATTAAACCTCTACTTAAGAAACCCTCTCTTGATCAAAACGACTTAATTAACTATAGACCGATATCTAATCTTCCCTTCTTATCTAAAATTCTTGAGAAAATAGTTGCACACCAGATATGTGAGCATTTAAACAATAATGAGCTGTTTGAGAAGTTTCAGTCAGGCTTTAGAGCTCATCACAGCACTGAAACAGCTCTGGTGAAGGTTACTAATGATATTCTCATAGCCTCAGACAATGGACTGGTGACCATTCTGGTCCTGTTAGATCTCAGTGCTGCCTTTGACACTGTTGACCACAATATTCTCATAGAAAGGCTTCAAAGTGTCGGTATAATAGGAACAGCACTAGGTTGGTTTAAATCTTATTTGTCTAACAGATTTCAGTTTGTTCAGGTAAACAATAGATCTTCCTCAACCTCAATAGTTACTTGCGGAGTACCACAGGGTTCAGTGCTTGGGCCGATTCTCTTTACTATATATATGCTTCCTATTGGTAAAATAATTAGGCAGCATGGGATAAAATTCCATAGTTACGCAGATGATACACAGCTATATCTATCCATAAATCCTGATGAATCCAATCAGTTAGGTAGACTACAGGCATGTCTGGAAGACATAAAAACTTGGATGACTCTAAACTTCTTGCTTCTAAATTCTGATAAAACAGAAGTTGTCGTCTTTGGACCAGAAGCTCTGAAAAAGAAACTACTTAGTCAGCCCCTTCACCTGGACGGCATTAAATTAGCCTCCAGTAATAAAGCAAAAAACCTCGGTGTCATTTTTGACCAAGATATGTCATTTAGAACTTACATTAAAGAAGTCTGTAGGATTTCCTTTTTTCACCTTAGGAATATTGCAAAAATTAGAACCATCCTGTCCAGGAATGATGCTGAAAAACTAGTCCATGCCTTTGTTACTTCAAGGCTGGATTACTGTAACTGTCTATTATCAGGTAGTCCACAGAATACAATTAAAAGTCTTCAGTTAGTTCAAAATGCTGCTGCTAGGATTCTGATGAATATTAAAAGAAGAGATCACATTTCCCCTGTTTTAGCTTCTCTTCACTGGCTCCCAGTAAAATCTAGAATAGAATTCAAGATCCTCCTTCTGACATATAAAGCCCTTAATAATCTAGCTCCATCATACATAAGAGACCTGATTGTTCCATATGTTCCTAACAGAGACCTTCGCTCTCAGACTGCAGGTTTACTGGTAGTTCCTAGGATTTCTAAAAGTAGAATGGGTGGCAGATCTTTCAGCTATCAGGCTCCCCTCCTATGGAACCGGCTCCCAGGGTTGGTTCGTGAAGCAGACAATTTGTCTATCTTTAAAACTAGGCTAAAAACTTTCCTCTTTGACAAAGCTTACAGTTAGAGATATGTTTATAGGTAGTTAGAGTCAGGTCAGACAGGTAGATAGGAAGAGACAGGTTAATGTTAGTAGTCAGGCAGAGTGTCAAAAGTTAGGAAGAGATAGGAAGAGGTAGAGTAGCTAGGTAGAGATAGATTAATGTAAGCCAGGTAAAGATCCGGAGCCGGTCGCGGCTTACCGCCGCGGAAGAAATGTGCCCCACAGGGGCCAGCCAGCGCCGGAGAGGGGTCCCTCAAGGGGATCCTCCCGCACAGTGCGGCCGCCCATTACCTGCCGGGTTGAATCCCCCGGGCAGACTGTGCGGACCCCACCCGTTTATCTCTTAAACGTTTCTCGCCCTCTTCAACTCTGTCCTCTCAGTTCTGTCTATTTTTCCTTAAGATAGTTGTCGACTATCGGTCTCGTGCCGGTATTTAGCCTTAGATGGAGTTTACCACCCACTTTGGGCTGCATTCTCAAACAACCCGACTCCGAGAAGACCCCGGCATGACGGGGGCCGTTACCGGCCCTACACCGTCCACGGGTCAGGAGGACTCAGACAGAGTGTTGGTAGCCAGGTCTCCTAGTAGCTAGGAGACAGGTTAATGTTAGTAGCTATGCTGCTTTAGGCTGTTGGAGGACATTATTAGGGTCTGTTCCTACTTTCTCTCCTACTTCTCCCCAACTGCATGATGTGCTGTCAATTCAAGCACTAACCTGTTTTCTATTATAGTAGGTGCTCCGGATTAGCCCTGCTTGACGACCCTGACTAAGATGGCATTGCAGTGACGGAAAATTCTCCACGTCCTGCAACAAACTTGTGCATCAGTTCTATTGCTCTTTCTGTGTCTCTGTTATGTATTCTCCAAGCCACAGACGGTCGCGGCAGATAACCGCTTGTGCTGAGCCTGGTTCTGCCGGAGGTTTCTTCCTGTTAAAAGGGAGTTTTTCCTTCCCACTGTCGCTGCATGCTTGCTCAGTATGAGGGATTGCTGAGAATTCCACGACGCAATCTTCTGTGGTTCTGTAATTTCTACACTAAACATTGTATTGTAATAACTCTTTTTGTAAAGTGCCTTGAGATGACATCTGTTGTGAAATGGCGCTATATAAATAAACTGAATTGAATTGAATTGAACCACTTGGAAGCACATTTTGTTGCAGGTTTTGCATGAATAGGTAGAGACACATCAGCTGTATGATAGTCAAGGCACAAATTTCAATCCCGTGCGCCGCCATATCTAAGATGGTGCGCAGTGCCTTGCACACTTTATTGTACCCAGGGATTTTGTTTCACTTTTTATTCTGTAGGGATTGAAGCCGTAGATGTTTTTTAAGAGAGAACAGAGTAAAACAAGAAAGAAGATAAAAGTCATGAGAAGTTCCACTGAAGATTGTGTTTTAGTCAGATGCCATAATGTTGAATTTATTGCCCTACATGCCAATTATATTACAATGTGTGGTGGAAAAATACCTCTCCACATTCTCGGAAAACGTCATCCTAATGAGCAAGCATGGTGATGTACGCTGATAAAGAAATACACCTAAAAGCTTGAGCTGTAACTGTAATAAAAGGTGGGTCAGTAAAATATTGATTTAGGGAGGCTGAATATAAATTTGTCCCACACTTATCAGTCTTAAATTTATAAAAAGAATACAATGAACAAAAAATATATACATGTTAACTTAGGAGTGGGAGATCAGGCCCACGGACGTGCTGTGTGGAATCAAACGCACCAGGGTCCTGATGTGGCAGTGGATTCAGGAGCTAACCCGGGCCTGCAGGCAGAGGGTGGGCTACCAGGTTAACCACAATGGCCCAGACCAAGAAGAACAGGAGATGGTGTGCCTTGAGGTATGATCAAATTGTCCTTTTTTTATAAGCCATGATAATTTTGTTGTTATCCATTAACTGAATTTACAAACAGAAATTGAATGTTGCTATCCGAAACAGGATTTTGTGCATTTTCCCCAGGGAACTTCTTTCAAACATAATTTGATTCACAACAGATAAAAAATGGCTTTCGTATTTGTCACGACTCTGATAATAAGCTACCAAAAGCAAAACAACACAGATAAGAGTTCTCTCAGATGAGAGCCTGATCTTAATTTTCAAAACCAGTGAAGCAATATTTCCCCACATCATGTATTTAACATTCCTGTCAAGTCAGAAGCACCCTTGATAATATATTTAGCTGTTTATAGAGTGGTGTTGTGTGGGACTTATGGACCCTTTTTGTTCACTCAAAACCTCTATATAGGGAAGCACTTGAATTCTAAATAAGGCTTAACAACAAGATTAAAAGAAGGAGATAGCATGACCTGAAAGTGTGACTTAAAAATGGGCTAAACTATTCAACAATATTTTCCACAACAATGGACATGAGTAAAGGGTTTGATGAGAAACAGCAAATTGAGTGTTCTGATTTTCCATGGAGCGTAAAGTTTAAAAACTATTCCTGGTAACCGACAACTAAATACTTCTAACATCTCTCAGATGTGTTGCTATTCCTAGAAAGGAAGGGATTGTAAAGTCATGAGGACAAGGGAGCAGCATCCAGATCTGCTTGGAAGGTCAGAACCAGACAGACCACAGTCTGTATGGTCGCCAGTCCATCACAGGGCAGGACAAACAACCATGCACACACTCACACCTAAGGACAATTTACAGTGATCAATTAACCTGACAGTCATGTTTTTGGAATGTGGGAGGAAGCCAGAGTACCTGGAGGGAACCCATGCATGCACAGGGAGAACATGCAAACTCCATGCAGAAAGACCCTGGGCTGGGATATGAACCCACAACCTTTTTGCTGCAAGGCAACAGTGCTAACCACTGTGCCACTGTGAAGCCCCACTAGATATTTATATTGTGTAAAAAAAACAAGCAACTTTTTTTATTCTGCATGACATTAAATCAGACTAAATTTGTAATCAGCAAACATATTTCTCTCTGCTAAATGCCAGATATGTACAAGACTGATTTTTTTGGATATTTGTTTCTGAACTTTCCTTAAATTTAGAAGTTTATATACATTTTCTATTCATGTGTTTTGTAGGACCTCTTGGTCATCTTTACGCAAGCTTCTCCGACAACATATGAGCTTTGTGATGGTTACACTAAAACATTAGCCGTCATTAGGCCAATTTGAAACAAATTTGGATAGATGCTTGAGGTTGTCAATTTGTAAGACCTATTTGTGCTCAACCGTTAGCTTCCTGGCAGATGGTTTAATCTTCTCTCAATATTTCCACATAATATTCTCTCTTTATGATTGCATTTCTTTTGTGTAGAGTACAAGTTGTTCCAGTAAAACACCAACCAAACATGATGCTCCCACGCTTGTATTGAACAGTTGAGATGCTAGTTTTTCAACTACAAGCTCCACCTTTTTTCCTCCAAATATAGCAATACTGATTGCGAGCAGAGCTGTTCAATTACAACCACAAAAAGTATCTAGAAAAATAAGCCTCTATGTCCCTGAGTACATTTTTAAACTTTTATTTTGGTTTTAGTTTTGCTTTTTGGTGTAAAGTATTCATCATACATCATTCATACTCACACAGAATTAGTTTTACTGTGGATGATAATAGTCTCTTTTCAGCTTCTCCCAACATCTTCACAAGGTCTTTTGCTTTTGTTCTGGGATTGATACAAGCAACTAGCAACGAAACCTGCTCTTCTTTGGCTCCTTCTTTGAAAGTATGATGGCCGGCTGGACATTCCCAAGGTGTTTGGCCTTTTTTTTTTCTTTTTTTTTTTTTTTACACAATGTCACATGTGGAAGCAAGGCAAGGCAAGTTTATTTGTAGAGCACAATTCATACACAAGGCAATTCAAAGTGCTTGTTGCTAGTTGCATAAATTAAGAAAACAGATAAACAGAAAAAAAATCAACTTAAAAATAATGAATTACAATAAAAAGCAAGAGTGCAGATAAAATACTTTCAATTGTCATATGCACGGGTAAAAATAACTGTCCAGCCTGGATTTAAACATTGTTAGAGTTGAGGCTTATCTCACATCCTCAGGAAGACTGTTCCATATTTTAGCTGCCTGAAACTGAAATGCAGCCTCACCGTGTTTGTTGTTGACTTTGGGAACCACCAGGAGACCCCTCCCTGAAGTTCTCAGGGTCCGAGATGGTTCATATGTCTCTAACATGTCAGGGATGTACTTTGGTGCCAATCCATAAAAAGTCTGTACACAAGCAGAGCTGTTTTAAATTCTATTCTCTGAGCGACAGGAAGCCAGTGCAGAGACCGGAGCCCTGGACTAATATGGTCGTATTTCCTGGTTCTTGTCAGGACTCGAGCATCATGTGGAAGCATTGTGTTTGGAGTGTTGCCTTAAAATACATCCACATTTGGACTTACATCAACTCCTTGGAAGCTTGAAAAGCTATGATGTCTGGGTTTTGTTCAAAGACATAATAACCTTATAATATCTAAACACTTAAGAAGAAAAAAAGTGATAAGTTCTTTAAGTTCCGACAGGCAGCTACAATTATTTTGGCCATTCTAACTGAGAAAAATTGTATGTGCTTTTAAATAGAGTAGGGCTATCTGTAAAAATCTGATTTCAGATATCATAATCCTATTATTTCATACTCAGATAACTGTAACCATAGCCTTTATATGTAAGTATGTATGTATTTTATTGTCATTTATTTTTACATAGTAGTGTTGTAGTCTTCAACTTCTTCTTTTTTTATTATTATTATTAGTCGTAAAATGTATCCAAATCAATGCCTGCCATGGAACTAGATATTAAAATTAGTCATGATATCTATGATATCATATGTTTACACATAAATGTTAATATTTTTTTCCCATTTAAAAATAAACTTGAAATTTTAAAAACAACAAAAAGTAGAATGGAAATGTTCTGTATCTTAATGGGTGGCTCTTAATTCTTACCTCTTAATCAGTAACGACTCTTTCCCCAGGAGCTTGTAGCAAAAGCAGAGGCACAAGTGTCCTTAATAACTCTAACAAATGCTCTCCACATCTTCGCAGGTGTCTCCACTTATTCTGTTTGATTAAACCTCCATGCGAACTGATTTTAAGAGTCACTTTGCATCAGAGCCTGTGAACAATGTCACTGACTGTTTTGTTAGTTTTCTCATTCAACACATTTCATTACACTTTAGTAAACTTTATTTTTTACAAGGATGGAACAATGGTGCTCTTTAAATAGAGCAATAACTCATTTCACACTATTAATTCTTGACATCCAATTTTTAATCTGTTACAGATAATACGATTAGCCATGCAATCAGTTCAGGGTTTTTAACTAATGTATTGACTTTCATTTCGATGGACATGTCCCTTTCCAGTTTGGATATTATCTTTAAAAACGAGAGCATGTACTGAAAAGGTACAATCATTTTTTTCTCATTTTCAGATTACTTCTCCTTAGAAATGTTTGAAAAGCCATTTTCTCCTTACCCATACAAGTCTAGCGCTGAAAAAAACAAACAAAAGAAAAAATGTTCAAACTCGGGAAATAAAATGCCTATTTACATTTAAAAAAAGATATTGATATACTGTATGCTGTACAATAAGAGGTATAGCCCTATTTTCTTCTATGTCTGACATTAAATCAGAATAAATAAGGATTACCAACATTATTTTTATTAGCTTAATTACAGAATGATGAGAGACATATGTTTTAGATAATAATTCATTGCTTTAATTTGTTTAAAGTCAGTGGTTCATATACACTGAACTAATTAATCTAAACAATTAATCATCTAATCAAAAGATTGTATGCGATTATAAACAACATTGGCCAGCCATTACACTGTTCAGAAGGCAGATGGGTTCTGTGTTCCAGAGATTAATTTGTTTAGGAGTAAAATTTGCATTTTACCCCAGAAACAAAGCAAAAAACAAAACGAAAACAAAACTTGAGAGGTTTTTCTTTGAAGAGTCTGACACTGACATTATCTGAAAAGACCAATCAGAGAGGAAAAAGCCATTCATTAAAAAGTAACAGTATACAGTTTGTTTATACACTCAGGGATAGACATATTGATTTTTGGAGACATGTTCTATGGCAAGATTACATTTTTCAAATATACTAAAAATAATGAAGGACATGATCTGCCTAGATTATTTAAGCATCCATCCAGTATTAATTTAACATACACAGATCTGGAAAAGTAACTTACAAAAAAGTCATGAAATGTAAAGTTTTCCTCACAGTTACTTAATGTTTAGCTGCAATTTGAAGCAGCCATACAAATAAAACAGTCAAATTAAACTTTTTAGTCTTTATTATATGCCACAGCTCCACGCCTCCACTAAAGAAATCTAACATTACCGGCCTCGGGAAGCATTTTTACGAAGACAGAGGTCTTAGTATTTTAACGTGATGCTGTGTATTTCAGGAACCTCATATTTACGTTAATTGATTCAAAAGGTACTAGATTTACGTCTTCATAATTGTGTTTAATCGTCAAACTGATTTCCCTTAAACTTTTATTTTTTTCTATTAATTTCTAGACGACGTAAGCCAACTTGATGATATGTTAGCTGATTAAAATTATTCAAATGACTAAGATACTGATTATACAATGTATAGAATAAGCCAGACATTTACTTAACAAAGAGCATCTTGATCAAAACACCTCCGGGAAATACTGAAACTCATTCACAGCAAAGAAAGGGTAGATAAAATCATGTAATTTACAGACTGCATCCACATTTGCTACTGTGACAGAACAATTTTCACTTTCAAAGTACTCACCAATGCCATCCGTGATGTCTTGATACCTTAATCAGCCCTATACTCCCTAACCAGTAACTCTACATGTTGATGATAGGTTATATATGACACTCTGTCTTCCTTTCTAGCTATTCTGAGTCTTATTAATCACATACTAAAAAGAATTTATCCACCTTGTCAGACGCCTCGTTCATCTGTCGTGTCCTTCTGGCCTTGTGTGCTGAGATGTGCTCACACCTTCCCTTGGCATTGTGCCCTCACAGGGAAAAGTGTGAGCTTCTCATTTCACAATAACTAAAGGGTCATTTATTGCTTGTGTATGTGAATGAGTCTTGCAAATAAGTTTGCAGAGATTATTTGTAAAACATGTGTTCAATGGGTGGTCACATCTGTACATCACGAGGGGATAAATGATGCTTGAATTCTCATCTCACCTTTCAGTTAGGCACTTTCAAAAAGTTACTAATTTAAAAAAAACAAATATATTACTTCTTTGGGAAGATGGCAATTCAGATTACTGATTATTATTCATAGGCTCTTTGTGCAGTAAGATTGAAAATTAAAAACTGCGTAATAAGAGGATTTAGTTCAGTCTCTCTTTTTTGTGATTCTTCTTACTCCAATGTGCATCTGCTAAGATTGATTTTCACGCCATCAGGAGGCACCTCTAACAGATAGTGTGTCCCTGAAAGGGAACAGCTTGAATGTGCTGGTGTAAATTAAGCATATAGAAAGCTGTGTCACGCTGGAATTTTGCAGGGCCGGCAGGTGCTGGGTGCATAGTGCCATCTTGTGATTGTAAGTTAGAAAAAACACAAAAAAACACTGTGAGCTCTAAAAGCACGATTGATACTGGTATAGAATAGAACATATCTAAGTGTCTATTTAAAAATGTACCTGAAAGCTTGTAAAGATCGTCATCAAATGACCTACATTCATAGGCTTTAAACACTACATATAAGATTAAAAAAAGGTTGTAATAAACCATATCCTTGTATAAAGATAACTGATAGCCATGCAAAAGTGTTAAAAAGTAATAAAGCATCATCATAATAAGTCGATCAGTCAGTACATGATGTCATATTATCTGCATAGATCACATGTGCCTTAATAATAGTTACCTTAAGATGGCAGTGTTGTTCTCTACATTGTCACTCTTCATGGGCATGTGCAGAGGATTTGGCAGAAAACAGTGGCCTGATAACAATCTGTAAAATGCAGGAAGAGTAAAGTGAGACATTTAAACAGAACAAACAAAGATCTACAGTGTCAGTTATAGGAAAGTTAAGCCAGTCTGAAATGTCTCTGTGTATGTTAGAGCTTTCTCATGGGCAGATGCACTGTTGGATATGGCATCTAGGGAGTGCCCACACCCTCAAGGCTACTTTGTGGTTACAAAAAACATGTTAATGTATTATATAAATCGAATCAATAGATATGTCCTTTATTTTTATAATTGCTGACATAAAGATAATTAGACAGTATTTCTTTTATCTTGGAGAGATTAGTTTAAAAAAAAAATCATTGATTGCTTTTAAATAAATTGACAAATGTATGAAATAAGATCCAAACAAATGATATGATCTTTTTTCCTAATAAAAAAGCTTTACACAACTTTACACTGAGAACACAATTAGCAATAGTTGTAGATCTTTAAAGTATTAGGTAAAAGGTTGCCATTTGTGAAATATAAATCAGATAATTCGTTTTTTTTTTAAATGATTTTGTCCAGTTTTATTTAAAATTAAGGCTTAAGAGGCGCACTTCACTGATTCCCAAGGTGATAATATAATGCACAGGCATTAAAGATTAGAAGGTTATTAAATGCTTTTGTGTGAGGCTTAGTGTGTTATCTCAGCAGACATTTGGTTTTGTAGCAACTTCATGGAGAAAGCTGTGTAGCAGTCTTGAGGCAGTTCAAAAAGGGTCATGGAGATCTGTGTTAGGAGTCTCTCATAATGTTTAAATTCCTGTTCTTGCAGATGCTCTGATACCGACCTGAAAAGTGAACAGAGTCACAGCAATTACCCTTTGAGTTAGAAGTGTACGATATATTGAATTGCAGTTGTCATTGTAAAATAAACATGCAGTATTCCAATCTTACTTTGCTTGGATGCAATGTATGTTATGTTTAGATTCCGTGTGCAATGCAAACATGGTGTGAATGATGATTACATATTCAGTCAGTTTATTGACTACTAATGATGGAAAAAGATTGGGAAATCACAATGACCAAAAGGAGGCAGAAGATTGAGGAGCATGGTTTAATCACAACAATTATTGTCATCTTATTACAGTAACTGGATGGTTTCCTAATATTGTTAAGCCCTTCTTTAGGGTCCCCCACTATCTTCCGCAGAGCCCCATTTTTTTCCATGCTGCAGCTGAGTGACATCCTTAGATACAGCGTATCAACACACTCTCAACCACAGTTCTATACAGTGTTTCGTTCATGCAATATTGGAAGTACATACATGCAATTATAGAATCGTATGATTATAAAATAGCTAAAAAGTTCAAAGTAGTCCAGCAGATTGAGTTATGTATTGAAGCTGTATGTTTTCAGCACCACAGACAGCTACTCCAGACAAAGGGTTAAAGAAAAAAAAAATCTGAATAATATTCTAAGTTAGGCATTTCTAACATTCAAATAAACAACACATTTCAACAGTATATTCATTTAGAGATAAATATATTAAATCTATGTGAGTCTGTTGATGTGGAAACTACACCTAAACTGTTTTAATCGCGGCTTTCATCTTACCTGCATTGTTTGCTCTTGAAGTTCATTGCCCAATCAAGCACAGGATACTGTGATAATCAAACCACATTGCACCTTCAAGACCTGTTATCTTTGAAACAGGTGTTGAATAAGTGGAAAAAAATGTATCGAGTTTGTTTTTTTTCTCTCAATTTGCTAAAAATAATTTTGGACAAATCATTCTATGAACAGCCAATTTCTTTAGCAATGACTTTGTGTTACCTACTCTCCTGGAACCTTTCCATGATTGTTTGCTAAACAATTGTCATATCAGCAGTGTACTACATAATTGTCTAGGTTATAACCTGCTCAGAATATACCAATTTCTGGAATAAAATATTTCTATGGCTCTTATGTATCATTGTAATACAAAAATCTGCTTTGGATTCTCATTAGCTGTAAGTCGTTATAATAACATTTAGCTGAAAATCTTAATACACACTTTCTGTGTTTTTGTGGTGCAAAGGAAAGTGATATCAAGATTTAACTTCTGCACTTGTTCAATTCAATTCAGTTTTATTTATATAGCGCCAATTCACACAACAGATGCTATCTCAAGGCCCTTTACAACAAAAGTAATTTCAAAACAATTATACACACATTTCAATCAGTTAAAAGTTTTCTGTGTAAGGAATCTCAGCAGATTGCACTTAGTCATCGATGTGAGGTTTTGCCCGGATCATGCAGACTCCAATGACAGCAATCCTCATACTGACCTCATGTCCCAATCTCTGATAAGAGGATGACAATAGAATATTTTCCTTTCACCAGATTTCCATGACTACAGCACTGTGTGAACAGTCAATTTGTTTTATTAATGGCATTTGATGACTTATCCTGTTTGTGGAAGCTGGCAGTGTCTGTCTGCTGGATAAAATAAAACATGACAGTTCTACATTAGAGAATATTATGTAACATTATTATTTTTGGATTTTTATTAGCTGTAAGTCACATTTCCTAAAAAATAAAAGAAATATGAGTTTCAACTATGCCACCCTGTGTGTAATGATTTATTTCAGTTTCACCTTTTGATTCGAATTTCTGAAACAAATTACCTTTTCAAATATATTTTATTATTACTGTGACGCACATGTATTAGGTACTATAATTTGACACCGTCTGATAGTCTTTATAACAGTCGTTCATATATATTAGAGGACCTGCACTGTAAATCTGTGACATGTCAGAGTTTACGCTCTTCACTGGACTACTACGAGTTGGAGAAGAGACGCATGCGTACTGATTAGAAGCAGCCGGTCGGAGGAGAGGGGAAAAAAAGCCTTATGTTCCATCGGATGTAATCAAAGCAAAGAATTCCCTCTTCTCGTGGTGCATACATGGTGAAATTGTAAGTACTGGGAGTAAATAGTTGTATCTTTGCAGGTGGCATTTTGTGGCTGGAGCGTTTCAGTTCAGGTCGGTTTTTTTTTTTTTTTTTTTTTTTTTAACGGCATGTCATTTACGGATCTAGGCAGTGTCTTTTCGGTGGTTGTCCAAGGCGATTAAGCTCTACAGTTTTTCATGGTGGCACTTTCAACTGATGCGATGCGCGACTCACCAGTGCAGTTAAAAAAAATTATTATTATTATTATTATTATTATTATTATTATTATTATTATTATTATTATTATTATTGTGTCTAAATCAATAAAAGGAAGCATAATTCCAGGCGTCGTTTCAAGGCTGTCTACGGAACAGTGATTTTGAGTTACCATGATTTTTGCGTTCAGTGGATACGACCACCCCCGCCCCCTCCGTTACATTCTCTATATAGCTGTTGAGTCAAACCCTAGCGTACAGCTATTGTACCAGCTTTAAAGTACACCATATACCTAATGCGTAAAAATGTACTATTTGGCAAGACGCACGTCGTGTGAGGGGTGATGCGTGTTCGTGGATCTTAAAGATACTACAAACGCGGGTCCATTTTAGAATTGCCTGAATGGTGCGTTCATTGAAAAGGATGGATGCTATAGAACGATGCTGCGTTATAGATTTGCAAACTGCGCTTTCAGCACCCGCACCCTCACCCCTTCCCACATAGCTACCAAAATCTTTAGACGTATTTTAAGGCTTAGTGTCTTGTGCCAGGTAGTGTCCGGATGATTTGGTGTGTCGGAAGAGACCGCTTTGTTACATAAACGATCTGACAGGATTTGGCAGAGTCTGACCCGGTGATGACACATTTGTTAGAATCAGCTCACATTCTGTGAGCATAAGTCTGTCTGTCTTTGGGCCTGCAAACCAGTGGGATTCTTGTGTATAGGCTAGATAGGCCTGTTCACTATCAGATCAGCAATTCCTCATGTAGTCTCCATAATGAGGGAAGCATACATGGCCAGAGCAAGCCCAAGGCATAAGCAAAGTAAGGGTCAACTTAGGCTACCCATGTCAGCAGGGGAGCGCCAAAGAGGAGAGATTGGAGATTAAAATAATTGTTCTGCAAAATAGCACAGCTACGCATCATCCTTCATCAATCATTATGTCTTTCATTAAATTGTATTCTAATCTGATAGGACCATGAGCCATGTACAATTTCAGATCATGCAGTTGGGATCATAGAAACCAAAAAGTAGAACATGATTCACTGTCTTGCCTCTCTGCAGACCCCAACTGTAACATATTAGTACTATATGTGACACTATGATCGACAATCTCTTTTTACCCTGTTCTCCTATAATGGTTACAGATTTGTGAACTATCCCCCGACACGGATCAAAGGCATAATAGTGGTAGCTCAACTTCAGCCCCCATACTGTGTCGGGACCTCCTAGCTGGTTGTAGCAGGCATATAAAACCTGTGTACATCACTAGTTAAGAGTGGGATCCCTCTAAAGACTCTAGAATTGGCTTGGACTCAAGGTTTGGGGCTTGAGTCTCATAAGCAGTCTGTATCTCAGCTAATCATAGGTGAACGGAAGATTGTAAATGAATATTATTTTAGTAAATGATTAATGTTGTCCCCTCTGAGTTATTGTAGTGTATACAGATGACCAGTTGTCACGGTAACATTACACACAGTGTACTCTTTCTATGGGTTCTCAACAATGTTTCCCCTCCAAAAGAAAATGTTGTAAAAAAGGTAGCAGCTTTTAAGATATGCCTGTTGTTATTAAATGTTACCATTTAATAAGCAATAATGATATTTTATTGCCCAGAAATCACAGCTTCAGCACAGATGAGTGTATTTTCCTGTTCCTTCAATTGTTAGGAACCATAGGCTATTAATAGTTTATGCCAACCAGTTTGCTGTTCCATCATAATTAACTATTTGGATTTATCTAAAATAGAAATGTGTCCTTTTAGAACAAAATAAGCTTATCTTATTATCTTAGACATTATGTTCTTTTGCTGTTAGGCTAGTGTCATTATAATATGAAAATTCAGATTATTCAAAATAAGAGCAAGTATTCAGAAACTGAGTATATTTTCTCATTCACTAAACAGATTGCTTGTTACTCTTTATTTAATCATTTACACTATACCTTGGAAAGTGTTTGCTGTTTAATGGATAAGACCATGTGCTATCAATCTATAAGAAACAGACAACTGGTTAGAGATTTGATTTAGTGAAATATTTCTAGATTTTCAACTCCAGGGCTGAAATGAAGATTTAGAGAAGCAAATAAGTCCTTTCTGCATTTCAACCCACTCAGTATAACAAAACTTTATTCCTTCAGAGTGTCCAGCTGTGCATACCTGCACATGACAGAGTAAAGGAACAATGGGTGGACCCTGTTAATAGCTGTTAAGTTTCAAATTAGGAGAGTATGTGAACTCATCTAATATTTTAATTCAGCTATGACCCTGTTTTTTGTTTTATATTTTAGATGCATCCTTACGTGTTTCCGGCCTCACTTCTGCATGCTTTTTGATATATATATATTGCTTAATCTTAAAAAAAATTAAAAAATAAAAATATTATTCAAAAAAATTATGCCATGAAACAACCCCCCCCCACACATTTTTCAGCAAGAGACACTCAAACTTTGAGCTGCCCATGAGATATGTTGTTTTCAATTACAGCTTTTTCACATCACATATATCATATTTTATGAAACATTTGACCAACCACACTCAAACACACTGATTGCAACTATTGTTTAGGGAAGTTCTAACAGAAAGCTGACATAATTGTTGAACCTTTCCTAATCCTACAAATTTTACTCTTCATAAAGAATTAAAAGTGTTTATGAAGAGTGTTTGAAGACATTACTTTCTACTTTATTTTTATTTTTAACATCGTGGCAAAATGGATTGATAGTCATAATTTCACACTACCATCTTCTCTACTGTCACATTACAGCATTACACCCTGTGCTGCCCTTGCTACACTTGTTACACTGGAACTGATTTCCATCACACTAATGCATTGCAGGCCAAGAGCTTTTCTTGCTAGATAAAATCTCAGTTACACACTATTCCTGACATCAACACTCCAAACCCTTCACCCTCCCTCTCCCCCACTCTCCACTGTCTGTAGCCCATGGGATCAGAGCGGATGGAGATGCGAAAGAGGCAGATGTCGGTGCAGCAGGAGTCGGCAGCGGGGGGAACTGCACCGGCCCAGCAGGACCAACCGAGCCAGGCCAACCCGCGGGGCTCCAACGCGTGTTGCTTCTGCTGGTGCTGCTGCTGTAGCTGCTCCTGGTAGGTCCTCCACTGACTGAGAACTCAGCATGGCCGACATTGTTGCATGCAAGACGGCACAGCCTGAGCTAGAGTGTCTCAAAAGCAGGCCTCAGCTCTGTCTTACACTCTTGACAGATTTGCATGTGATCTGTGGATGTCAGTTTTGCAGCAGCTACCTCATTACATTCAGGAAAGCCTGAATATCGAGCATTTCTGTATAACCATGTCTGCAGCTTTGGATTCAAATTGAAAAATTTGCAACAGTCAAAACCAGAAGAAATGACAAGTGACTAATAAGCTGTTTGTAATTAATGCTAATATTGTACTCAATTATTTAAACTACTTTTATAATTATCATATTTAGACAAACTGTAAAAATAAATCTGCTTTATCAAAAGCTGTGAGACAGGTGCTGTAATAGCTTTATATTTCTTTCATTTTATAAGCGTCTAATTACATTAACAACACAGCAGTCCGATTGAAAGTGTTTATTTATTACAATCCTATAAATGTCTACCTACCTGTTACTCACAATCGCGCAATCTATTTTACCCATGTAACATTTGAAATAATAGATATATAGTGTAAAATGACAAAAAATGTATGTCAGGCTATTTCTTTGGGACCAAGGCTTATCATTGGCAGGCATATCATTGCTTTTGATTCTTCAATTATGCTTTCGGACTGTTTTTTTTTTATGGGGCTGGATGCTTATACATTAATCAGCATAAATACATTTCAATCAAGAACTGGCCTCAGAAGTGTGAACTTATTGCAGATATTTCTCTATTACCGATACAGTAAAAAAATAAATTTGGAGGCTCAAATACATACATCTAATAATTTGTTCAATGCCACTCAGCGATATAATTCTAACAGGATGTCATATCATTTATCTTATCAGAAATTATACAGCTTATTTTAATTGGTTGGTTTCCTGGCCCTACCCCAGCTTTTAAGCATATTCCATACATTTTTAATTTGAGGTCTTGGCCATTCCAGAGGCTTAATGCCAGCTTGTTTTTTCATCAATTTAGTTTTAATGGGCATTCAAACACCCATGTAAACTGATTGTTCAAATATTCAGTTGCTTGTTTCAAACATTGTCAAATTTCAGCTTTTGGTTCCAAGCTGTCAGCAAATTGATTAGGATAATCAGAACCAACCCAGATGCCACCAAGACTTGGGCCTATCATAAACTGGAAGCTGATAGAACACCAGTTTCACCGTCTAGAGCAGGGGTGCCCAAACTTTTTCCCTCAGAGGGCCAAAATGAACAGCTACTAGAGAGTCGCGGACCAAATGTAATATTTTACTTGGAATACAAATACTAATAGTAAAGTTGTATTTATACAGTTATTTAGCTTTTATTTCTGTGTTAATAACATTTAAAAAAATGAAAAACAAGTCATTTATAGCCAATTAGAACACATATCTAAACTTCAGTATTGATGTCAGTAAAAACATTTCTTCCTCCGAGCATTAAAAAAAAGTTATTTTACAAACCTACTCTACATTCCCCTTGTAGTTCCTTGTATTTGAATTTTAACCAGATTTTTTATGTTTCATATATAATGTAAGCAATATGCGATAGGACTGTATGTACCCAAATATACTCATATAATACTTATTGAGACCATTAACCACAAACCATATCAGCACTGGAAGAATATTCATGATTCATATCTAGCTGACTGTCTGAACAATGTGGATTTTTATGTAAGACCCAGGGCATCCTCTGGTGAGCCAAATTGAATGGTTTGGAGGGTCAACTTTGGCCCGCGGGCCCGAATTTGGGCAGCCCTGTTCTAGAGTGAACAGAGTTTTATATCAATTTGGACTGAGAGGATGCTGACCATGAAGGAAGCATCTACTCCAAAATAGATTCATTCAAACTTTCATTAAAAACACAACTACTCACAAGGACAAACCAAATACCTTCTTCAGAAAGGTTTTATCTTCCAACTAGACAATGATGAGGCCATTTGATCCTAATGACGGAAGGAAATGTTTGGAATAGATCATATGAAGCATTTAGACATGGAAATACATTACTAAATGTCAACATAGTGAGATTCTGTTTGACTCCAAAACAGCCCATTGTGTAGACCCACTATCTACAGTGAAGGTAGTTTTATATCACAATTGGACAAAGGGGGTCCTGACCTCAGCTCCAAAATCATATACATTGAGATTGACTGAAGTTTTCAGCCATCCATATGAACAAGAAAAGTATCTATCCATTCATCAACCCATAATTTTCTATCATTGCTCAACAATTCTCGAGGTAATTATATTTCAAAATTCAATAACATCCAAATGAACAGATAATTGAAAACCAGGACACACATTGGGTGTTCCAGGAAGACAATGTTCAAAGAAACATCAAAACTTGCACAGCGCAACTAAGTACACATTGTAGCCAGTTCTATTTTAGGAAACAAATCATTTTATATAACATCTACTATTAGAGTGGTCAGACATCCACTTAGAAGCTGATTTATAATGGAAAAAACTGTGAATACCACAGAACTTGCTAAAGGACACTTAACCAAATATAAGGGAATGTATGCAAATATTGGAATTAGTATGTGCATTTGTGTTGATTTGAGAGAATATGCAAAAAAAAATAGTGTGGTCAGTTCTTACTTTTGAAAGTCAATTAAATTAAATTCAGTTTATTGATATAGTGCCGATTCACCACAGATGTCATCTCAAGGGACTTAACAAGAAAAGCAATTTCAGTACAATCATACAAAGATTAGAGTCAGTAAAAAAAATCAGTTTAAGAAGTCCCAGCAGATTGCATCGAGTAATTGACTGTCAGTTTTGCCCCGTTGATGCAGACTCCAACCACGGCAATCCTGTCAGCAATCCCTCATACTGAGCAAGCATATAGCGATACTGGAGAGGAAAAAATCCCCTTTAACAGGAGGAAACCTCCAGCAGAACCTGGCTCAGTACGAGCGGCCATCTGCCACGACTGGGGGTTTGAGAAAATAGAGAAGAGACACAAAGAACAGATTTAAAAGTACTATCTATATTAAAGAAAGTAAAAAGTTAATAACAGGACATGCTGGTGTTCAGTTACTGGGAGTCTCATCCCAGTCAATGCCCCCCACCCAACAGGGGACTGCAGCTAAGCATGGTACCAGACCAGGTGTAGCTTCTATGAAGAGAAAAACACTGGTTAAAAACTAGGTTAACAACTAAAATAATAGCAAAAAATACAACTAAAGAGTAGTAAAAAATAAAAGTAAGAAAGTAAAGTGGTCAGTCTGTCCTCCAACAGTCTAATCCTAGGGCAGCACACCTACAGAGATAGCTCAGGTCTTAGAAGCATGGTCTTAGAAAGCCTGTTCTTACAAGTAGACAGAGTGCCTACCTCATGGACTAAAATTGGGAGCTGGTTCCACAGGAGAAAATCCTGATAATTCAAATATTCTACTTTTAGAAATCCTAGAAATCACCATTAGACCTGCAGTCTGAGAGTGAATTGCTGTTAGGAAAATATGGAACAATCAGATCTCTGATTTATGATGGAGAACTCATTGAAGATGTTTTTTGTATCATCACAGTATTGTGAAAGATGAGGAATGCAACAATAAAAGTCCAAAATCAATATGAGATACATGGCAATGATGAGGCATACATTTCTAATTAGGACTGTAAATTATACTGTAGATGTTTAGCGTAGTGTCTTATATATAATCGAGATTCATGAATACGTTTTACATCATTTTGATCATTTGAACCACTTAAATACAAAATTATTTGCATGACCATAGCTTTAAAATCAATCTTCTTGCCAAGGAGTTTCTCTCTGTTTTCAACAGGAATGAAGACAGAGATGAAAGGAATCGAAAGACATCATATGACGTCAAGGAAGGGACCTCAGACTGTGAAGACTGGTCAGCTATAATCCCTGAACAACAATGCCTGACAAATACAACCGATTTATATTCCATGTGATGTTAAGGAGACTTAATCCAATGTTCTTGTGTTCTCTGCAGCCCAAAGCCCACACTGGAGGAGGTGCACATGTGGGGGCAGTCATTTGACAAGCTGATGTGCTGTCCAGCTGGGAGGAACTCTTTCCGGCAATTTCTTCGCACCGAGTTCAGCGAGGAGAACATGCTGTTCTGGCTCGCGTGTGAGGAGTTCAGCAAAGAGACCAATAAAAGTGTGATTGAGGAGAAGGCCCGGCTCATCTACGAGGACTACATCTCCATTCTCTCGCCAAAAGAGGTGTGAGACCTTTATTGATTTTTTTTTGTTAAGATAGAGTTTGTTTGAGGGATGAAACCTTATGATGAACGATTTAAATGAGAACATCAATGCCACTTTCACGTTTTTGTGTTGAAGCTTCAGCCACTTAGCTTTGCACAGTTTAGCTCTACTCAGCAGGTTTTAACGTTTTAAATATCTTGTGTTTTGAATTCTTGATAAGAAAATTAAAAATTCACATTTCTCCCATCTTTGTCACACAAACACAGAACCTTCTGTTTTTCCTGATGTTGTATTTCCTCAACTTCCAGGTGAGTCTTGACTCCCGAGTGCGCGAGACGATTAACAGGAACATGCCGGAGCCCAACTTGCACACGTTTGACGAAGCCCAGTTGCAGATCTACACGCTAATGCAAAGAGACTCGTATCCCCGCTACTTGAACTCCCTAGCGTACAAAAACCTGCTCAACACTCTGTCAGAGCAGTCCCCCGAATCTTAGGGCGGCAACGACAACCTGTGATCTTTTAACCCTATTTGCCCTTTCTTAGTCCTTGAATTCCCCACCACCCATCCGATCCTTACCCCAGGGTTTTATGAAAAAAAAAGAAAAAAAAAAGATTAATCTTTGTATATTCAGTGTAGAATTACATGAGCCAGGCATCAGGCCCCGGCCCTACCCAGGGATCTCAGCGCTATTGTGATCTGCACCTGACCGAAGACAACTCAGGTCTGAAAAACCTCCCGAGGGCTCGACATCACATGTACTGCTACAGATCAACATAGCAAAACACTCCAAAGGAATATGAATAACACTTTGATTCTGTTTCTTTCTTCTTTTTTTGATAGAAATATTCTATTTTATTTGTGTTCAGAGTTTTTTATGGTCTGCTGTTTTTTGTATGATTGTTTTGAAGGAAATCGATTCCTACTGTAGACTATATATATAGATATATATATACATATATATATACATACAAATATATTTATGAGTTTGTAAATAGTTCGAATGAAATTGTGGGTATTTTATGTGGAAAACGCCTGGTTCTATTCACTGCGTATGAAAATCAAAGCTCAAGTCAAAGCTACACATTAGCTTGACTTGCTGGCAGCTTTGTGGGGTACTGTTTAATTTTTTATTCTAATTGTAGTTTCACTTCGTTTTGTTACCTAAACTCACACTTCAGTATCTGTGGCGGCACCTTGGCAACTCCAGTTCACACACAACCTGTGTGTGGTTTAAAATACTGTATGTAAGGTCACAAGAAAAGTGATTAGGTGCAAAAAACAAAAATCAGTAAAGGTGGAGAGTTTTATCCTTTATCAATTGCCTATATGAGACGATTTTCTTTTTTTAATACTAGTGTTACACATTGCACACTTCATAGGCTTAGTAAAGATCTATTGGTGTAAGATTCTAACTAAGTAGATTTTTCCACAGAAAGTATTTTATTTAATATTGCACAATACAAATAAAATTCTAATTATATTGAATTATTTTGATGAAGTAAATAACAGAAAATGAAGAGATTTTTTAAAAGATATTTTATTTTATGGGTCTGCAATTTTCCAACAACTTTCCACAGTTTTGGTGATTAAAGTCATAATCTTTGCATTCAAAAAAGGTAAACAGACTTGGAAATAAACAAAATAGGCCTAAGCACATTTTTAAAATGTTATGTTTGTATTTTACAGACACATCCTTTTTCCACATTCATTCAGCTCTTACTTTTCAACTGTTTAGGTTTGTTGCCCATGACAGTTAAATTATGTCTTAGAGAAAAAAATAAATAAATACATGGCCCCCAAAAATGCTGCCAAAAGTTGCTAATAAGTGTTTTCGTGTTTCAGGGGGCCAAGCTCAGGCATCAGCTGTTGCATCAAAACAGTGTCCACTGTGATGTGTTGGCTTATGAGATGCACCACGGACCTCCGGATGTGCTTTGCCCTTGAGTCATACTGGCAAGCTATATCCACGGCTCATGAAACCTGTTTGAGAACTTCTGTTACCAAATTCACAAACTGGTTATTCCTCTGATGGCCCACAGGCATAACATCCAAGCGTTCCAAGCAACAATAATTATAAAGTTTGACAGCTTGCCATGTTTGTCTCCTTTCTATAAAGTCAAACTTTTGTCCATTTAATTACCATATGTTGGAGTACTGGCTATAGATTAAATATGTTTTGGGCATCATGTTCTGTTTGTATTGATATCGAAATCGTCTCCTGGTTTCTGCCAACCAGAAAAAGGGCACATATGCTCATATTCAAAGAGTAAATAAGAACATTAGAATGGGTCTATCTTGTATTCATTTCCTTTTTCGAGGTTGTGACTGAAAAGGTCCTTTTTGTTTCAGACAGGCATGTTTTCAATGTACTTATCTGCTTTATTTCTGTCATTCTTTCAAGATATCTCTGTTTTTTCTGGCTTCTCTCTACATGCAGTGAAATATTTTGTGATTACATGTATACGGCCTGATAAAATAGTTTTGGTGTATGCTGTGTAAAGTGAAAGGACAGCAATGAAATCGTTTTTATTAGCAATAATTACCATACAACTTTAACTTTTGTCCAAAGAACATGAAGGAAAGTCATGAGAAATTACAGACCTATTAATAAAGCATCACATATGAGATTTATAATTTTAAAAAAATCCAAGTGTTTAAAAAATTAATATTAAATATATGGTCAGGATGTCTTTCCCGGTCAGCAGAACACCAAAGCTATCATGTAAACTGTGTTCATACGTTTAAAGAGAGTGTTGACTAAAACTGGAGTTGCCAAGTGTCTATATAGTATTTAGTTTTATTTGAACTACTTTGTTGCCTCACATTGTGTCACTCGAAGAAAAGATCCTCACATGGGGAAGTGCCTTGACATTAAGTTTTCTGACATCTTTCTCATGGGCAGTTGTTGACTGACCTGCGCCGTAAGGTCATTCACTGGAGTATGTCTTCAGTTTTACTGGAAATTGTTCCTCTCATTGGCCAAAATATCTCCCATGTTTGGTCTCGATTCCTCAATCGAGTGTACATCGGTGTACGGTGATAGGAAGAAGCGCCTCTTTGACGGCTAAAGAAAGGGATTGCTGTGACCAGGGCTGAGGAGTTGGAGCTTCTCGCCAACCTATGTGCTTCATGGTGGCTCTTGTCTTGGAGTAAAATCAAACTCAATAAAATATGCTGTGCAATTTGAGCTGAGGGGTTATACTGCGGAGATCAACCTCAAAACGCAATCTCAGCCAATGGTTTGGAGTGATGCCTATAAATGTTGTTTCTTCTGTTTACTATATGATAAGTGTTATTTTGCGCTGAGTTTACTTATGAAGACATTTTTTCCAAACAAAACAATGTGAATGTTTACAGTATGGTTTAGTTTTTTTGTTGTTTTTTTCTGCTACTCTCTAAGAAAAAAAACTGACTTGTGGGCATTTCAATTGAGATAAAATAAAGCACAATAATTTTAATTATTCTGGAGTGATTTCATCAATACATTTGAACAAAACTGTTAAGCTCATTAAGGTTATTCCTAACACTTTCAGCCAAGACACCATACTGCAAGGAATTTGTGTACTTTCTTATTGTGTTTTCATTAAAGTTTCTGCACAGTATGCAAATTACAAACGTTGCTTTCCGGATCTGCAGTTAGCTGCAAGTTACCCATACTTTTTTTAAAGAGCATTTTGTGATCTACACTGAAGTCTTAAGAGAATTTATCCCATTAAGTTTGAATTTATTTGGATTATGTCTTGAAACATACCCAGATATTTGGCTGACTTAGTTTCTTCTGAGTCATCATCACCCAGTTACAATACAGATTGGAGCATCACTGGTCATCATATAATTTTTGAATTACTTGTGGATAGCGCTTTTGGCTTTTTTAAAACTACAAAACCTAAATAAGAGGACAGTCGGGTTTTCATTCTGCAGTAAAACCATGCCCAACACCTGCATTGAAGGTACAAATGTAAATATATCAAAAAGCTCCAACAACTGTTGTTGTTTTGTTACTTTTGACATTTTATTAAAATATTTTGATTTTACAGTATTTGCTGATCATTTGTTTCAAACGATATTAAAAAAAATGAGCAAGGGTTTAAAAAAAAAAAGTTTGCGATGCTAGTAGTGACCCTAGTAGCTCTAGAGTTGGAAGGGCAGAAGTGGGAGACATGGTAAGTGGTCAGGGGTAGTTCCTGTATATGGTCCACCCCTGCTCTAACACTCAGCTACATGACTCTCCACATTTGCATGTTTACATTCAGAAAGTTCAGTAAAAGTGTATGCCACCACAAACCGGGATCCTAATCCTTACAGTTGGGTAAAAATACACAAGAAAAACTAATACATTTATATACAATGGCTAGCATAGCAGGTATGAGCAAAAAAAGATAAAAGAAATTCTTATCGGATGTACTTTCCAACAAGCTCCACCTCGATTGGTTATGGCAGCTAGTTTAAGTGTAATTATTTTTTGTAACCCAAGACGCAGACAGGACTTTTAATTTGTGAAAACACAAGTTAAGGTTGTGTCCTAATTAGAAAAGGATGCAAAGGTAGTATGGAAATCATAAAGAAGCTGGGAAGACACAGCATTTGCCAAATGTATGGACCTTATGGGAGTCTAACAGAAAGCCACAAACCAAGTACAGGAAAGCAGTAACATGAACAAGGAATTACTTTGGATAAATAAGTACAAATGTTATTTTTTGCCTAGATGCAAAATCCTATTAGAAATTGAAGTCTAACACTGCCACCCTGAACACAGCGTCCACTCAGTTAATTTATAAAGGCACCATCATGCTGTAGAGATTATTTTCTTTAGCAGCTGGTCAAGAGATAAATGAAGCTGAACAAGGGTTGATCATGAAAGCTGATGGCTGCAAAACGACCTTCTCCATATAACCAGGTGTCCAATGGGAGGTTTTAAATCAGGGTTGCCCAAGTCCCGTTCTGCAGAACCACACCCCTGCAACTTTTAGATGCATTTCTGTTTCAACACACCTTAATCACTCACTTATGTCAAATTCCAGTCAAAAAATAATTTTGACAACCTTTTTGAAAAAAAAAAGTCAATTTCAGTCTGGATGTGAAAAACTTGAACTTCCACTCCACGGTCAAGTATTGATTCTCTAAACATCACCACCAACAAAATGAACAAGTTCAAAGAGCATAAATACTTTTGCAAGACTAACTCTTTACCCATAAATTCTCTTTTTATTGTAACACATTACTGGTGTGGGTTCAGCATGGCTCGTAGAATGGCAGCAAAGCAGCTCATCAGCACAGAGTGCTTGCACCTGGCAATTACAAAAGCTCCATGAAAGGGGGGAACAATTGTGTTTTTCCCGATCCAGCCAATGACATTATCCTGTCTCTAGACAGATTAATAATACGCATACATCTGCATTCACTTTGAAGTGATGAATATTCCACCAATTACAAAAATACACTCCCACACACCACATACAGAATGTGTGTCCGCTCAGATCCTTACAGCCATTAGAGCGATGGTAAAGATTAACATAAGCAGTGGAGCATAATAACAGACGAGTAATTAAAAGGACTCAATTTTTAATCAAATGGATTACACTTTATTGGGGAATTAAATAAAACAATACGATGCTGTGCCGCGAAAGCAAAACAATATTATCCAAAGTGTTAAAACTACATATAAAAACGCAGATAAAAGAGAATGACACAAGATTAATGGCATATATCTGACAGTGAGTAACAACTAATAACAACAGTAAGAGATTTTGAGAGAGGGGCCTTAATGGAAGTGACAATAAGCTTAATCTATGACCATATTTACTCAAACGGTAACCGTAGTGGCATCCTGGATGTTGAGTACAACGTAACCACAGAATAGAAAGCTCCGCTCTGCTGCAGGTGGACAGAACCTGGTCCGGGAAGTTTGCTACTTGTTGGGAGTGCCGTGGATGACGCCACCAGACTCAGCAGAACTAGGATAGA
Organism: Apricaphanius iberus; assembly: GCA_028564705.1. Lineage (NCBI taxonomy): Eukaryota > Metazoa > Chordata > Actinopteri > Cyprinodontiformes > Aphaniidae > Apricaphanius > Apricaphanius iberus. The sequence continues at coordinate 747,719 of JAPXFQ010002340.1, forward strand.
AGAAGCAAATTAGTTAAGAACCATCACATACTAAGTTACTGGTAAGAAGCTTTATTGGGTCCCGAAAAGGGTAAAACAGAACATTTAATTCATATATTTGGTTTCAACATTTAAATAAAATGAGTTACACAAACTAATAAGATGTTAGGGTGTATCTTTTTCGATATTATTGAGCTTTTAGTGCAATTAGAGCTGAAGAACTGTAAGAAGTGTGCGACTCTGGTCATCTGAGCCATTTCTCAGATGGTTTTCATTTGTGAAATGCAAAATCACCATGTAGTGATTTTAATGAAGACAAGTTGTATGATTTACCTTTAAGAAAGTCAAATGACAGGTTAACCCAACTACCATTTTAACCTAATAGTTCAGATGACTTTCTAACCATAAAACCTCATGAATCTACATTATTACCACATGAAGATTTTTAGCCTTGATAAATGTTTGTCTATGTATCATGTATTTTTCTCCAACTGAAAATGTTATTAATTTTCTTTAACGAGAGAAAAAAAAATAGTAAAAAATGTTTAGCCTGCCTTCCTTCATACAACTTCTTTGTGATCACTTTGGAAATAAATTCAACACATATTTAAGCATTTCACAAAACAGAGGTTTCTTTTTTTCCCTTTGTCTTTAACACTGTTCTGTGGTATCCTTTTAGGATTCTTTCAATTTTAAACTGTGTAGCTGGCTTTTGACAAACTAGCAGGTTGCTTTTTTTATGTGAAACAGAGGGATATTTCACAAATCAATAGGAGAAAGAATCATAAGCATGTTCTAGATCAGGGGTGGGGAACCCTGGTCCTCGAGGGCCGCATCCCTCTAAGTTTTCCAGGCAACCCTGCTTCAACACACCTGACTCAAATCAAATGGATCCAACAGCCAATTAAGTTTTGCACAATTACTATGGGTGTTTCTCAATGTCAAGGCGTCTTGCCTACCGAGGCACTGTCTTGGTAGGCAAGACGCCTTGCCTACGAGGACATTGTGCTTCCTTGGTCAAAAAAACAGTTTGGAACAGACTAGCCTTACGTGACCGCGGCGGCTTACGTGGTCTGTTTACGTCCCGCCCATCGTAGTAGCATTTAGCGTAGTAATATTACTTCAACCATGGAACTGAAAATGTATAACGAGAGTTTTTACTTTTTTTTTTTTTTTTGTATATGTCAGTTAAATCAAATGTGCAAACGAATTAGTACCTGGTAGCCACCGAAGCTGCAACTGCTAAGCAACTAACGGACCATATATAACTGCTTTGGATCTAAATAATAATAAAAAAATAAAACAAACATTTTAGATATTACACCGATGGTTAAAAATAGTTGACTTACATTTAAAATTGAAATTTTCCCCGAAGTAGGTGCTGCCGGCTCCTACAGCGCTGTATTCTGGGAAATTTTTGACCGGGAGCAGCCTCAAGGCACGTCTGCTGTATCCTTGGTTAGTTAGCTAAACGGCTAACAAACGGAGGACAGATTCCTCCGTAGCACATGAACATTGGAACACGCCTTGGCGGTCTCTGATGACGTATCTCCTAGGCAACCAGGGCGGGACCAAGGCATCATGGCGAGGTTCCTGGGCATTGAGAAACACCCTAGTTCATTTTATTCAGGTGTGTTTGCGCAGGGAAACATGGAAACCTTGCAGGATGAGGGCCAAGTTTCCACACCCCTCTTCTAGATGAAATATCTGAAAAACTGCGACTACAGAGCAACAGGTGACTCTTTGGATCCTCCATGGTGGCTCTTAACTTTGGCTTTAATGATAAAGACCGGCTAATGTTTTTAAATATACTGTAGATATAAAAACAAATACAGATTCAACTTTTTTTCTCTCCACTGGATTACATGCAGTAAACTCCAAAAACAGACTGAGGATATGCCCCACCGATAGCAATAATGCTTAATCCTGTTCTAGACTGATCCAGATTGTTACACAACGCGATTTAAAGTCGGAGGGAAGTCTTACTGTCTTCAAAGATCAAGTTAGGAAAAACTGAATTAGGTTGCGTACCTTCCATCTATTTCCACACTGTTGGCAGAAAACAAATGTGGTCATCGGCTCGTCAGCACTTCGAGTTTGAACCTAGAAATCAGCAAAGAAAATCGATTTACAGCATTTCAATATGCATCAGGACATTAATAAGGGCCATTTCAGAGCTCATTCTCTACCTGTGTGTAGGTGCAGCTCTTCCCCTTGCATTTGCCACAGGTGAAGAGGTCAGTCTGAGTGCCCCCGGTGGTCGCCATCTGGTGGTCCCTGACAGCTTCTTTGGTCAAATTCTTCCTCATTTCCTTTAGCTCATCGCTGGCCATTTCCTACACGATGGCAGCACAAACTAAACTTTTAAATATACATTGTGATTCCTTGTCACTCTAAGAAGGAATGGGTAATATGAACATAAAGAAAGTCTAAAAGAGGCGAAATATTAATAGTACAGTTAGCGGCGTCAACAGATTCCATACCTCTGCGGTCATCTTGGCTATCCTCTCCGGGGTTACGCTTCCGCAAAGCACGGTTCGTCTTAAATTGGGATTTTTCATATCCTTTAGATTCGAGATCCGGCTCCGTACACGGTTCTTATATTTCATGTCTGTGTTCTTAAACTCTTGGAAGATATGTGCAAGAAGGTCAAGAAATTATATTTTTAGGTTGTGATATATATATATATATATATATATATATATATATATATATATATATATTTATTTTTTTTGCCTTGGAACAAAAGGCAAAAAAGAAATATTAAAAGTGCATTGAAATTTGGGTGTATTTTCTTTTCTAAATAGATTAAATATGAAGTGATTTATTACGTTTTTCATGAAAAGGTATGTCTAAAAACGAATAACACTACTGTCAAAACAGTTTTTCTAAATAAAATACAAATTCTAAAAATATATTATACAAACACATAAGAAATTAATCGTTGGGACTGAGCTTCCAATAAAGTAAAATCGGTAAAGGATATATTCCTCAATCTGTGCTCCAAGCTCCTCACAATCTGCACCAATGGCAATGTGATCCTCTGGAAATGATCAAACATAAGTAGCATAAGAGAAGGATGAAACTAAAGACGAAAACCAGCAATAAAGAACAAATAACCGTAACTGAAAAACATGAATTAATGTGCAATGTTAGGTTATACCTCCAGTCTGCAGAGCATTGGCCAGCATCTCTCTGCACTTGATCCGGATGGAGTCGGAGGTGGTTGGGGCGCGAGGAAAGGTGGTGGTAAACGTGTTGGGAGCGACTTCAGATGTTTCGCTTTTGCTGCTGGAATTACTGCTAGAGCTGCTGCAGAAGTAAAGAGAAATGCTAGGAATCAATGGAGGCAACAAAGCAATGCAACAAAATCAGATCTGAATAAAATGACAAATAATTCAATAACACAAATTTTCTGTTACCTCTCTTCCTTAGCCTCTGGGCTTCCCTGCGAGGGAGAGACGACAGGTGTTGTTTGCTCTTTTCGCTTCTCATCTGGAGCTTTGTCTCCACCTCCTGGCTCATCTGAGTAAATTATCCAAATCATGCAAATATGGATATAAAGTAGATTTGATAAAAGATATTAAATCCATATTATTAAACAAGGAAATGACAACTTCAGAGCATGGAAGTCAGAAGTGCCACAAATAAATACAAAAACAAATCATGACTACTTATTTAAAAGGTGCCAATTATAAACTAACAAGCAAACAAATGCATAAATCAGTTTGTACATAAATTACTAAACAAACTTAAAAACTTATATTTCACAAGCAATATATACATTAAAAACTTGTTTACAGCATCACAAGATCGAAATATTTTATCCGTCCGCCTTATCCAAGGTCAGTGGGCATGGCAAACACTATTTATCTAGATAAAAGCCATTGGTCGGGGCACAGGGTGCCTCAATCGGTAGAGCACCCGAGGCTATATTTCTTCACATCATGTAAAAAAAATAAAAGTGATTGGTCTGAAGAGGTCTCACTGTGCAGGTTAGCCAATCAGATGCTGGGGCCTATTTGACGTGAAAATTTAAAATGTTTTTAATCAGAGTATATGCTGGGATCTCAAAATCATTTTTTTCAATACTTTTCAACAGCTTTTAAATTACAATCAAGACTTCATCACAATTAAGTAAATTACTGATTATTCTTAGTAGCATTAAACTAAGCATAAAACTAATTATTTTTGCAATGGCTGAAACAGAAAAAACAGCCTGGAATTTTTATTCATTCCCTCGTTAAGAGTTGATTCAGTGTTGGTTAATCACTGTGTGCCCGCTAGCACCATCCAGAGGTCCGATGTGGCTGGGAGTATTGTATTCACAGATGCCCAAGTTGCTTCCTCTGTAGGAGCTTTAGAACAAAAACCGGAGCTTAATTGCTGCAGATATTCATGGTGGTGGTTTTATTACTAGCCCCATTCATGTTGATGCCCACTGAGACTACACTGATTTTTCTTTTTTACAAAACTAACAGTGAGCCCCTTGGTTGTAGAGGGACACGTCATGTTACGTCGGCACGTCTGCAGCAACAGTGCATCAAGTCAGGTGATACGGAAACCCAGGCAAACAGGGATTAACAGGGAAAAACTTATGTATGTTATATTGTGTCTATTTTTGACAAAGTTATTAAATAAAAATTTTGTAAATACTAACTGAATGTATGACTTTAGGAAAATCCATTTAAGACTTTTTAAGGGTCTTGAATGTAATGAAATCAAAAGAATTCATCAAGATTTAATACTTTATTTAATACCCCACGGATACCCAGGAAGACGCATGGCTGCATATGAAACAGAAATAACTGAAATAATTACATAGGATTTGAATATACTCAAAAACATTTACAGATAGATTTCAAATTTAACTATGCTATTGATAAAATACTGATTTGCCCAAATAATTCTGGATACATGTATTTATATAATTCAACTGTTTATGATTATCGGTGTGAATGATGTTTTAATTTAGCATTTTGACTAAATGTTTGCACTTTGTTACATTTTACGATCAAATTTCATTTTCAGGAGTAAATGTGGACCCCACAACTGTCAAGTTTACTGATTGTCCCTAGAACCAGAACCAAACATGGAGAAGCAGCTTTCAGTTTCTATGCTCCCCATATCTGGAACAACTTTTGGATAAATGCAAAACTGCAGAGACACTGAACCATTTCAAATCGAAAATGAAAACTTATCTATTTAGACTTGCTTATTAATAACTGATACAACTTTTGCATTCATTCTTTTAAATTACTGTTAGATGTTTCCATTTAAATTTTCATTATTTTACATAAATGTTCTATTTTCTTTTAATTATATAAATTGTCTTATAAATATTTAAGATTTTTTGGGGTGATTCTATTTTAATTTTTCACATTTTCTAATCATGTAAACCACCTTGAATTGCTTTGTGTTGAAAGTTGCTATACAAATAAACTTGCCCTGCCATGTGTGGATCACTGACATTGACATTCACAATGACCAATGGCAAACAGTTTCACATATTTTTCTTCTCTCGACATTTTATCAACTTATACGAGCAGCGGAAAACCTTGTTAGTTAAAAAAAAGAAGAAAAAACTACCCAGAAGCTTCTTCCAGGACTTGATTAGAGACTTGGCAAGAGATGTCACCTCCTCATCTGTGCTTTGCTTGCGGATAGCATTAACAGACATTCCAATTCTGGTGGACTGTTGACACACACAAAAAAGGGTCATTATTTAGACTAAATATACTACCTTAATCCACTTGCCCTCATATGTTTTTGACATAAAAAAGGAACATACCTGAAGTAGCTCCAGAGTCATGGGTACACTGCGCAGCTCTTTCAAGAGATCCAATGCTCCAGCCTGCAGAGGAGACAAAAAATGGTAGGGCAACGCTTTAAATACATCTCACACTGCATTTCCAGTCAACCTTTCTGGCACGCTCTAGTAGAGTTGAATAGACACTGAACTCTGAAAACTCAATTTGCTCAAATATATGAATGTTTCACAAGAGTCATATTCATCCTGGAACCGATATAGTTTCTATTTTTTCTCCATTATGGTAACTATTTTACCATGGTGTTGAAGTTCTGTGCATAGGTTGACACACATCCCTTAAATATTAATGTTTCATATTCAACACATTGTGACAATTGATATGTCACAACTATTTTATAAAACTATTTGTGGTAAATATATAAACCAATATGTAATCAAAATTGGCATTCTAAATGTTAGTAACTCCCTCACTGTACAGGCTCTTTTGTCGTTATTTTCTGTTTTTGTATTTCGTACCTTAGTTTGAATGTGTAAAAATGTTTACCTTTTGCTTGCTCTTGACACTGTTGAATATTACCATTTTGTTATTTGTCATTTTAGTTTTTTCACTTTCCATTTGAAAATTGTAACCTGTGTGCATTCTAGCTTTTGTCCTAAATATGTTTTAACAACAAAAAACCCCAGCTCTTTCAATATTTTAAATAAGAATGTACATAAATATACTGATATAAACCCATATCATCATATAAAGAAACTCAACTTTAGCTGCTGTACTGATGACAGGGAGAGGTTTATTTTCAAGTCCCTCTGAATGACGTTTTATTGCATATTTGTAAAGGTTGTATGGGTTTAAAAGTTGGAACTGCTCAGCATGACAAAACACAAAAATCAGACAAAGTTGGTTAAGAAAAGTTTACTGGGGGGCGGGGGATAGCATTTGGTGGACACAAAAAATAATAATAATTTAGAAAATAGTGTTTTGTTCAATTCACCCATTAAGTGAATTCTGCACTAATATTACCTTAAGCTGCAAAAACAAAACAGAAAGCACCACATTTCCTTCAAAAGCATTTTAAAAGCCTCGAGCCAAATAAAATTAAAAGATTTGTTTCAAAATATAGGGAACTAATTGGAAGAATGCCACTTCTGTCAGTAAACAACACATGACTAACAGACCAAAAACAGCAACAAGAAAACATTTAAAACAATCACACAGAAAACATTTCTCTTTTCTATCCAACTAAAAATCCTCATCATTAAGTTACGTTTTATGGCTGTTTGGTCTATCCATTTAAAAGACAATTAGCGCTCCACAGAAAGATTGGCGTACATTTTTTCCAAACATTATTTCAAACCTGAAAATAATCAGAGAAATAAATTTACAGATTATTTCATAATGACAGTTAGCTTAACCTTTATAATCGCTTTACCACAACAGTTCCAGTAGTAAATACTGCACGAATAGTTGCTAAGCGGCTACAGATGGTATCCCAGGCGAACAAGGGAAGCTAACTCCCTCATTATAAAATGAACATGACTTCAACATGAAAGATATAATCTAACTCTATAATGTATTCCCAAATAATCAGTTTGCATTACCACGTGGATCATTTATTTATTTTGCTGGCGCTCATAAGCTTACAATGCTCCTAAGGCTGCTAACCGCTAACTTTTTAGCAACACTAATAAACACACTGACAACAAACAAGACCTTGCTTTTCACAGCTAAGAGATTAGCTACAAAGTTCATCAAAATTAGTCGCGAGTCTCTATGTTGTGTGCAAACACGCGGAATAAATAAAGAATATTTGCATCTGGAATGTTCTTGTTGAGTGAGCTTGCTAGAAGCTAAATTAGCCTTAGCCGCTGCTGAGCTCCATCGTATCCCATTAGCCTTATGCTAGCACGGTCGGTGGCTAACAGCCTTCCTCTCTCTCAGAACATCTCACCCCGTTCTTCTTCTGCGCCATTTTATCCATCTTTTTCGCGATTCTGATAATCTCTTCTTCTTCCTTCTTCCCCATCGCGAGTTATCTGACTGTAAAGGACAAAAAGTTGCAAGCGAAAAAGAAAACACGGGACAAAAAGACCACGCCAGTGAAGACAGAGCTGTAACGGCGGCGGAGGCGGCAGCGTCAGCTTGGCGGACCGGGACCGCACAGCTGCCCCCACTGTGTACCAGACCTGACTAAGCGACGGCTGCATGTCAGCACCAAAGGACAGTTAATCGAGTCAGAGCAGAAGAATGGATCATCTCGCCAGTTTCCTCATCATTACTAAAAGTCAAATTAGAAATCGTCTTGTTTATTTTATTTTGTAAAGCAATTATTTTTATTACAACTTGAAAATTCTACAAAAATATGTATCTTTCTACAACCAGAACAGTCTTTCCCCCCCCACCCCAGTAATATACTGACTGCCTTCAGATGGCGCCACAGCGTAACATTTTTCTTGTTGAGAAAATAAATATATATAAATATTGTTTCCCTTTATTTAGGTCCAACGCCATACTGTAAATGATTATATGTTTATTTAATTATTTATTTCGCCTTAATATAGGCTACCCCACACAAAGTAAATGGATCTCAATAACCAGAATGGTGGTGGGGTATTTATTAAATATATTCAGCAGTTGGGAATCAGTCAGTTTGGCTAATTATTTGACTGACAATACATATCAGAGCTGACACAGGATCTTAATTTACTCAGCAGAAATTGATTTGGGGCCCCAAAGATTTATCTTAAATTGTCCAAGCTTATATTTTGTTGCTTATATATATATATTTTTTTCATTTCAAAGTGTTTCATGGTGAAACTAGTTACTGACAATTATATTGCTATTTGTTAAATTCATAAAAAGATTAATAATAGAATTAGAATATTAGAATCGTACAGTGCTGTTTGCACCATTAATTTAATCTTATTAAACAATCAAAAGTCAAAATAAACTGTTCTGTTTGAATTCTCCAGTTGGAACTTTCACATATCAACTTCCAAGTAAAACAAACAAACAAACAAACAAAAAACAAACTAACAAGCAAACAATTCTAAACAAACAAAAAAGGAGCTGCAGTGATCACAAATAAAATGGCGGATTTTAAACAGAATGAAGCTATTGAGTCATATTTTTTTTCTCCTTAAATACTTATTACATGTTTTGCTTTTTTGTACCAATTTAATGTTTCAGACTATCAAACAAAATTAATATCAGACGAAAAGTATTAGAGTAAACACCAAAAGCAGTTGGCAAACAGATAACTCTTTGTTTAAGGAAAGGAGACGCTTTCTGAACTTAGAATCTCCCATTGATGTAATTTCTGTTATTCTCATTTTCATAAAATTTGTTGTATGACCTCAAACTCTGAATTGTGATAAGGATAAAATCAGAAAAAATCTGCAAGAATGTAAGTACCTTTTGTAGATCACTATAGATATTTTTGCTTTTGTGCACAGAACGACATAGCTGTATTTTGATTGTATATTATACCAATATTCTGATGTATATTGTGGTTAATATTGGCTATTGATTTGCGCTGGACTCCGAGTGATCCTTGAGAACAGTCCCACAAGCCAATTCCCACCTTCCAGAATACTGCACATGTTGGTGGGAATTACCAGCAGCTTATACACAGTAAAGGACAGGTCAGAATTGGCACAGGGCCTGTTACCTTGAAAACAGAGACACAACACTCAACTGTTTATGCAATTAACTACATCCAGTCAGTTCAAAGGCTAAGTCTAAAAATGCAAATCTGTTACAAACGTACATGGTTTATTATGATAGTGGGCCAATGCCAAAGATATTTTCGGATTTTATATTTCAGTATCAGCATGCTACCATGACCATAGGTCCTAATACTGATGCAGCTAAAAGTACTGCTTAAAGACTTTATTCTGCCTCCTGCTGTCACCAGGTGCACAAAATCTTCAAACTAATCCCTATTAGGCCAAGACCTCACAAATCTGATTACGGTGGCCGCTTACAAATTCAGAATAGTGCGGGCCACCTGTAATATCTGTGAACAAGAGTATTGCCATCATTTGACCAAGAAAATATAATTAGTTCCAAGAATAGTGACTATTTCTTCAGCTCCTTAATTTGGCGATTGCTTAGGTTTTTACGAGCATGTAAATTCCTAATTTATTTTTATGTCAGCTTTGAGCACAAATAATGAAATAGAAATTACAGGTTTATAATTAAAATTAATTTTAGAAAGTGTTCTTTATATAAAACTTTAAACTGGTTTCTGAGATAACCATATAAATACATTTGACAACAACAAACAAACCAAATATTGTACCAAAATTGCTAAAACATAGATAAAGTTTTTATTTAATTTAATATGAGTAAAGATGTAGTTGTCCATTTTCAATTTTTCTATTTTTTTCTCAACCTTACGTGCTGATCAAGTGTTAGCAAAGATTAAGCAAATTGGCCATGATGTCGCACGTCCCAAAATAGCCCTCCAGTGCAGCTGAGAGGCTTTGATCAGCCATGAGGAACACAAAGGAAGCAGGCTTTGAATTGTTTTTGCCATTATAAAAGTGTAGGAAATGGGTGTTTTATGGTAAGTCTTACTGATTACATCAGTTGATTTGTTAGTTTGCTTAATGTTGTCTTATTACTTTTAGATTTTAATCTGCCTTTATGTTTGAGGCATGGAAGGCCTGTGTCCATGTCTAGTTAGAGCTGCTGTTGGCAGTAGCCAGATAATTATTGGTTTGAAAGGACATTAAATGCTGTTATATATATATTTTTTCCTTTACGTCTATATGCATATTTTTACTATATACTTACAGAAAGTATTACAGAACTCTGAAATATACAAAATAACGTGTTCTCTTTATATAAATGCATAAATTGTCAGATATGGTCACTGTGTCAAGGCTGATCATCGTCATTAAGATCGAGTCAAGAACTACACTTTTTTGCTGGTTATCATATGATATAATCTACAAATACGACTGAAAGCATTAAGAATTTAATTTGTTCACCATGTTGTATTAAACCTAATGTAGTCTAAGAAAACAGGCATAAAAAAATCCTAATTATAATTTCCAGGAACAAATCTGAGCTATTTTAAATACTTTCATTTATACTGAGAAGTAAAGAAATCCCAGACAGATTTTAATATTTTGCTTTCTGGCACAAGAAAATGTATGACAAAAAACAGGAAAATAATGAAAAAAAGTTTTACATATTGTCAAAGTTGATCATCAGTTCATCTGAATGTTATTTTGTCAAGATTTTAAGGAATTTCAATTTTGTTGTCACTTCCTAGTCTTTGATCATGCTGTGCTTGGTTAGCTCTTTTGCAGCTGTTCATGTTTTACTTGCCTATTCCTTGCAATTACCTGCCATTTGTATATCAGGTTTTTAGTTTTTTTTATTTATTTGTTTGTTTGTTTTTTGTTAGGAGTTCTGTATTTAATAAACATCTAGTTTATGATAAATCCTGCTTTCTGCCCCCGCCTGGGACCATCTCAATATCAAATCATAACAAAAACACCTTTCAATCAATTAGACACTTGAAAGTACTGTACAAGAATTTTTTTTTTACAGACAATAAACAAAGAGATTCAATATATATCCATATTTAAATCCAGTTATCTTTGCAGGGTCGGGGGGGGGGGGGGTTGTGCTTATCCAATGGTTATTGGGTGAGAGGCAGGGTACACCTGGACAGGTTCTCGGTCCATCACAGGGTAACACTGAGATAAGGACAAGGAACGATGCACACACACTCACACACTTACACACATTCTTACACCTACTCTTATTTTACTAGTAGATGTGAGAATCTTCATTGACTTTAATTCATTAACACACCCACCTATGGGCCATTTATAGAGACCAGTGAATTTAACATACCTTTGTTGGCTTGTAGGAGGAAGCCACAGAACTTGATGAGAACCCACATATGCATGAGGAGAACATGCAAATACCATGCAGACAGATTCCCAGCTGTGATTTGAACCCAGAACCTCCTTCTGGCAAGACAACAGCGCAACCAACTGCACCACTGTGCAGCCAAATTCAATTTCAATAATAAACAGGGGAAAAGCTCTCAAGATACATGAAGTAATCTTTAAAACTCTAGAGGCATAATATTTAGTGACTGATTAAATTATTTTTCTAAAAGCAAAGTTTCATGTTTAGAAAAAAACAATACGTAGGAAGTCTGCATTTTAGAGACTGACTGGATGCTGCAGGGACCCAAAAACTGAATCTCTGCTTATAGTTCCAGAAATTCTGGAATTAAGTGAGATTTCTGCACCATGAAAGGAAGAATTTCCAATGGGGTTGTTACTGGATCTTCAGCTCTTTAAGATACACAGTATACTATTCCCATTAATAGCTCAGAAGTGGCAAATAACTGATGTATGTTCTTTTTTCTCTCTTTAAAAAAAAACATTTTTATGTTTTCTTTAAGAGTTTTAACAGATGTCCAAGCTATCAAAGAAATGCCCACAAAAATGTCTTTCTTTCTTTTTTTTCTTTTGTTGCTGCCTTTAAATCTATCTACCGAATATAAACACAAACACTAGAGTAAAAACTACAAACTCAACCATGGTTTAATGTTTTCTAGACCATTAGGAAAGATGAAAGCAGATTTCAGCTTTATGGACAGATGAAAAGTTATATTGAAACTAACAAGAGTCTAAAAAGTAAAAATCCTGTTTTTCTTCTTTTTAGGCTCCTCCTCACAATATGAGCAATACACCTATCAAAGACCCTCCAGACCTGGAGATGTCCTCTAGCAGTAGGCAGATGCTATCCTCTCGGCCTGTGCAGTCCATTTCTGAACCTTCAGCTTCTAAACGAGTATGCTTCTATAAAAGTGGCGACAATCAATTTAGTGGGCATCGTATGATAGTCACTGCTCGCACCTTCAAGACATTTGATGCCCTGCTGGACGCTCTGTCCAAAAAAGTGCCTCTGCCATTTGGAGTACGAACCATAACCACTCCTAGAGGAACTCACTTTGTCAAAGCTTTGGAAGACTTACAGGATGGGGGAGCTTATGTGTGCTCGGATCAGAAACGGGTGAAGCCACTAAACCTGGAGGACGTGAATCGCAGGCAGGTACCTTGGAACGCCACAAAGCCCTTCAATGCAGAACGGCGAAAGAGGCAGGAGCTCAGGTTTCGTCAGTTTGGCAGGGGGACTGATCCAAGCAACAAGCCAGGGAAGGTCACAGGGAGAGTGGCAGTACGGACGCCAAAAAAGCTCATAGTTATCAAAAACAGGGATCCTACAGTTAGACGAACCATTGTCCTGCAGAGAAGGACAGCACCAACGTTTGATGCTTTGTTGGATTACCTCTCCCAGATCCTCCAGTTTCCAGTGCTGAAACTCTACTCCACAGATGGCAGACGGGTAAGTGGTTGATGAAACTACAGATATCATCAGTAGATATATGAAATGGGAACATTTTTAATTTGATTTAGTCTGAAAAAAATGTGATGACCTACAGTGCAAGATGTTTTGATTCCCCCATTGTTTTGCTTTGTTTTAGACTATGTATTACATCTGCCCATTCAACACAATGCAAAATGGCATTTAGGACACGAGATGCAACCTTAAATTTAGCTTTTGACTGTTATGCTTAAGTTATTGAGTTAAAATTAGTTATTTAGTAGTTTGTTTAGTTGTTTTACACCCTTAATGACCTAAAGCAGAGCAATCATATGAGATGGCATAGATTTTTGTACAACGTTGAGCTTAAATTTCAAAACACAAAGAAGTGGAAGAAACAATTAGCATTATGGTTCTCTAAAAGAGCTTGGTTAGTGTAAAGGACTTTAGTGGATGAACATTTCTCTTAAGCAACAAATGTGGGTAAAAAAAATACATCCTTATTGAGTTTTAGTACTAATCAAAAAAATAGTTATAGATTTAAGAAGTATTGTTACACTATTGACCCCTAAAACACTGATAAAAGTAGAAAATAGAGTATTGGGAATTAGTTTTATAAATGTGTTGTCTAATGAAAGGGGGGAAAGTTTTACAATCAGTGAATTTCATATTAAAGAGATTTAAAAGTCAGGGCAGCTTAACTAAAGATACATTTTGGAAAAAGATGATTTAAGTGAAGTGAAAGAGATTTTCTATAAATTCACTTCAGAGACGAAAAGAAAGGTCTTTTTGAATTTGAAATACTATAAACCCATTTTATTCTATATTTTGTATAGAACAGTGGATAAGAGATCAGTTGTTACACAGATGTCTTTTGGAACTTTTTTTTTCTCTTCACAATGGTACTTTTTCCAAGAATGTAATGATTCCATGATTTTACAATTGGCACCATGCAGAAGGGTGTTCTGCAACGTCTTTAGGCATTCCTAATCTGTTGTGATTCTTAATTCTTTATCTAAGGAGAACCGGGGCTAGATTAGGCAGAGATTTATAAGAGACAACATCAGGATAGTCTTGAATTTGTATCTTTTCCTAATGTTTTTCATTTATACAGTCTTTAAGTTTAATCATTTATTTTATATGAGACCATCTAACGTAATCTAACAGTTTTTGATCCTTGAGCTGTATACCGCCTGGTCTGAGTTGTTTTGCTTCAGAGTGCCTTAAGTGCACTATATCACACTATAAGAGGTGATATATATAATACATCACAATTTTTTTTGATGTCTTGTGTAAAAACAAAAGATTCCAAGAAGTACATTAGAAGGACTGTCCAAACATTCCGCCTTCGTGAGAAAATGTTTTAATCTGGAACGTCCTTCAGCAACTACAAGCCTCCTAATAAAGATCAAGAGCACCACATGCAGCTCCTGACACGTGTTCTGGAGACAGTTTGACAGTGCGGCTAACTTTTAACTGAAGTCTAACCATCAACACAGTGTCTCGCAGAATGTAGTGATGTGAGCAAAAATATATGTAAAACGTAAAGTCTTAATATTGAAGAAATATTTTTTTGTCTAACTCCTACAATTGCACTGCAACATATATAGCTTTTTGGTTCCAAAAACGGTCACTAATGATTTTTGTCATGATTAACTCTCCTGAAATTTCTTCTTCCAGGTTGATGGTCTTGCTGCACTTATCCTGTGCTCTGGAGTAATTGTGGCAGCTGGCAAGGAGCCGTTCAGATTAGGAAACCAGCATTTTCACAAAACAGGCCAGATGGCCCAGATCATGTATGTGGAACATGTGGAACCATCCACAATACAACCTAGAATGCGTAAGTGTTGATTGTTTTTATTGAGAAAAACAGCTGTAACAGACTGAAGTTCACTTGAGATGCTGAATTTTGGCCCCTGTCAGTTTGTCTGTTGCTATTGTGATAGCTTTTACTGCTGTTGTATTTTTCCTGTTTATTGCTCCGGTAATTACTCAAGCACTTTGAATTGCCTTGTGGCTGAAAGTGTGCTACACAAATACAATTGCCTTGCCTTTTTGGAGGTCATATTTACATATATACCCTCTCTAATTTTAAACTATTCTTTTTAATTCAATTTTGGGGATTTTTAAAATATTCAGTATGTTTGGTACTTTGATCCTGTATAGTGTTCACAAAAAAAAGCTGATTTACATTGGATCAGGTCAGATCGAGGGGGAACTTACTTTATAACAGCCCATCACATGACAAACTTAATTCTTGAGAATAGTTGAAACTATTACAGATTGACCCAGTTAAATCAGTATGATATGTTTTTGCAGTTGTAAATTCATATTTTGTGCAAAGCTCATTTAGGCTTGTGCTTCAGAAATGACAAAGAAATTGGAGAATGACTTCATGAAATTAAGTGAAATATTGTCTAATATTTTGATTTTTATTCCAAGTTGGTCTTGTTTTGCTATATTTGCTCACAGTGCCAAAACATTGTAGTGCCACACTACAGGCTGTCCTTTTTACACATTTGGGTTATAGGACACATAATAGACTTGGGGTTAAACATGTTTAAGATATTTCCCATCAAATCACCAGAATCTTTTCAGAGTTCCCAGAACCAGAACTAAATAATGGGAGGAAGTATCTAGTGACCATCCTCTAGAACAAACTCTCAGAAAACCTGAGATGTTCAGAAACTGCAAATCAGGACTAAAATAATATTTAATTAATGGCAGCTTTACTGAAAATGTAATATATATATATATATATATAAATATACTTTTTTTTGTTTATATGATGCCTGGAGATTATTACTTTTCTTTAAATGTATTTCTTGCTTTAAATGTAATTTTCTTTACTGTGTTCCCTTGTTTCCTATAAAGCCCCTCAATATATCTTATTGTAATATGATGCATACATAAACTTACCTAGCCTTGCAAGCAACATGATATTCATCCAAAAATAATCACGACTTTTCTTTTTTTTTCCTGATATGCCCATCACAAACTCCTGTATCAAACAACTCTACAAGCAGAGAAGGACAAATCTTTATCCAGTGGAAGAGGCTCAAGAAACTTCTCCCTCTCATCAGAACGATTCATTGTCAACCAGATAAACAAGTCTCAGAATGGAAGTTTGAACGGCTACCTGGACTATCCCAGTGGGCTGTCTGAAACAGAAGCCCATCAGCGTCATGCAGCCATGGAGACATGTGGACCTGAGAGGGGAGATAATGAGCATATTAACTACATTGTTCCTCATGATGACAACATTGAAAAGTCTTTCCACATAAATCAAGATGGCAGTATGACAGTGGAGATGAAAGTTCGTCTGACGATCAAGGAAGAGGAGATGCTTCACTGGACAACAACGCTCAGTCGCTCCGGCCTTAGCAAGAAGACGGTTTGTGCCTCCCTTTCAGGATCAAACAACACCTCGCCTGATTCAAACAATTCTGTTGCCAAAGACTCCTCGGGTACTCAAATGGAAGAAAGAAAAGAAGAGAACTATCATGACAGAGCTGCAAAAGGTGTTGCCTTTGATGATGAGAACATCTATAAAGGCTACAGCTCCACAACTATGAGTAAAGCAAAAACACAATTTAAGCGCACTCCTACACCAGGCCCGAAACATGTGAATGAGAGGGCTTCTGTAGAGAGTGTCAAAATGGTCACAGAGACAGGGGTTAAACAGAGCACCTTGGGACATTATTCATATATGGAGAGGACTCCTGATGGAGAGACTACAGAGGGCTTCTGCGTTGTCAGACACAGCAGCAGTAATAAACCAGTTCCTAAACCTCGCAGGAAGGCATCGTCAGAAGCGAGCAGCAAACACTCCTCTGGCAGATCATCAGGGGTCGCTGAAGTCCTTCAGATACAGGATGATGGAATGGAGGTCACAGAGACTGTGATGCATATTTATGAGAGTCAAGGTTGCTATGACAACTATGTTGCAAATAAGGAGCTCAGCGCAGATGGCAGTTCTTTGCACAGCTCTTGTCCGGTTGCAGAAAGCAAACTGTCCACTGCCTCAGAGCCTCAATCGTCCAGCAATGATTGTGATATAGATTGTAACTGGCAGCCGCCCACCGCTGACTCACAACAGAGGCAGAAAGAGGAGATGCTATCCCTTTCATCAGAGCCAGAATCTGTAACACATCAGGCTACAAACAATCTATCCATGGTAACTGAGAATGTGTCTGTATGTCCACAAATGGTCAAAACAGCAAATAAGGATAATGCGACCAAAGGTACGAAGAAGCAAAAGATTCACAGGCCACTTTGGAATGAGAAGAGTTCAGCTTCAACAAACAGCTCAGATAAAAAACATAAAGAAAGCTCCTCAAAACATAGTAAACATTCATCTACTGACAAGCAGAGCAGCAATGCCAGTCTTGGAAAAAAGAGCCTGAATTCATTAGAGAGATCTAAAAGTTGGCTAAAGAATAAAGGAGTAGAAAAATCTCAATCTAAGACATCAATCAAAGATGAAAAAAAGCCCAAAAAAGATTCAGCCTTACTACTTAATCCTGAGAATACCAAACCGAACCCAGAGCAGAAAAAAAGCAAAAGAACAACAACAAAAGACAATGGCCACAACATCAACACTCCAACTGGAAGGCCTCAGATGAAAAAGAACATGTCAGACATTTTACAAACCAAAAAAACACTCTCACCTGGTAAAAAGACAATCAGCAGGCCAAAATCCATGACTGAATGTGGACTATTACTACCTAAACCATCTCTTGAACTGAGTGAGAGTGCGTCATTACACTCACTAAATCCTTCTCCTTCAGAAATTCACCAGTATGTAGAGAACTGGTTGGAAAAGGTCAGCCCAGACTCTATACCATACGTAGAGGAGGCGATCACAGATGGAGAAGAAACTAAGGCAAAGGTTGTATTTAAGATAGGTGATGACTCAGAATCAGATGAAATAAATCAATGCCAGACTAGTTTAAACAATGCCATGAAGAAATCCTCCTCCTGTTTATCAGTTCCTCTTTACCATGATGGGCTGGCGTCAGGTGTACAGCAGGGTGAACAGAGAACCCAAGGTCTTTGTGTTTCAATGCCAAGTGTCAGGACTGACACAGGAAACAATGAAAATAAGCTCCGGTTCCACAAATCTGTTGAAGGCATTGGTCAAAATGACAGCGAACTATCCTCATCTCACTTGTTGAGCCCAAAGGCAAGGTTAAGACCAGTCATTCGGCAGGTTTGTTCATCAATTCAGTGCATCAGAAGATCATCTGCCAGCAGCAGTGCTCCCACTCTTAAAAATTCAAGTAGCCTTCCTAATTTCTCAACACAAGTTGCCTCAGTGTTTGGTTCATCGTGTAAAGCGTTCCTCTCATTCTTGTCAGTAATGACACTGAGAGACAACCTAAAAGGCTCCCAGCCAGGGGAAGGGGACCAATCAAGAACTCCATCAGAGGCTATGTTAATGATGGAGTCACTCCAGAAGATTTCTGCTATAGAAGATGAAGAAGAGCAGAGGGCGAGTCTGACCGACTTGCAAAGCAAAACATCTTCTCAGCTAAGAGAGCGTTGGAAGGATTTCCAGACTTTGAGGGAGAGGCTTGAAAGTGAACCGCTTTCCCCCAGAGTTTCAGAGACTGAGTTTGCACTGGATGTTGTCTCTGACAGTGGTGATGTATTCGATGAGCAGCAAATGGTCCTTGATGAACTCATGGAGGAGCTAAACATGCCACAGGACCTCAGAGAAGAGATTGTTTCTACAATCCAACAAACCAAAACTTTCTACCCTGCTGAGGAGAGCACATTTGTTGAGACTGTTAAAAATTATTCAGAGTCAGAAGAAGACATAGAAAGATTTGTCAGTGAAGGTGAAGAGGAAACAAAAGATTCATCAGAGCCTAAAAATACAACTGAAAACTTAACTGAGACAAAGCAAGAAAATGACAATGAAGTAACTCAGGAGTTAGCTGAAGAAATAAATGAAATTTTAAAATATAACAGAAATATGGTACTCTCAGACAAAGATGAGAATCATGGGGCAGATATGATTAATAATTTTAAAAATGAAGAAGAATTAGACAGCAATGAAGAGTATGACAAAGAGGAATTGGAAAATAAAGGGGAAATGGAGAAAGGGGTGAAAGAAGATATGAAGAAGGATTCAGAGGAAAAGAAGGAAAGTGACAGGGAATCTGTTAAAAAGGTCGAGGAAGTAGAGGAACAAATGACAGGGGATGAAGATTTTACAGAGCAGAGATTAGTGGAGGAGGAAAAAGGTTCTGTAGATGAGGAAACAGAAAATGATGATACAGTTGAAGACACAGATGAGCGGGAAGGAGCCGACCAGACAGAGGAAGAAGGAAACAGTCAGGATGTGGAAGAGGATAATGAGTTACAAGATGATGATGAAGTAGAAACTATAATTGATGAGGACGAAGTGGATGAAGGGGAGGTGGAGGAAGAGGAGGGGGAGGATGAGGAGGAGGAGGACAAGGAAGGCAAAGGCTCTCTCCTTGCAGAAACAGAGACGGAAGTGGAAGATGAAGCTGAGGGAAAAGCGGAAGTTACTAAGATACATGAACAAGAAAACATGGAACATGACAAGTTATCAGATACAGCTACTTCAACGCTTGAAAGCAAATTTAATGAGGAGGCAAGGGATCAAACTGAACAGGACATTAGGGAAAAAGAGGAGGATGAGAAAAGGAAGTTAACAGATGGGGTTATTGAAGAGACCACAGAAGATGAGATGGAGAACAGTGGAGAACAAAAAAGCGAACATGAAGAGCACAAGGAAGATGGGACAGAAACTGATGGCGAAAAATGTGATGAGGTTGAAGTTGAGCATAACAAACTAAAGAATACAGAAACAGATTTGCTGGAAGAAACAGCAGAAGAGGAGGAATTTAATGTTGAATCTGAAAATGAACAAACCATGACGGCAGGTCAAGCTGTAGGGCAAGCTATAGATGAAGAGAAAAAGGCTGATGAAGAAAGCAAATCCAATCAGGAATTAGAGCAGATAGATGTAGTACAAAAAGAAGAGGCATGGGAAGGGGCTCTTTTAGAAGATGCAGATAGTTTTCCTGATGATCAGAATTGTGGAACAATGGTAGAAGCTTCTTGTCAGCTGCAGCACAATAACAGCTGTCAAGAAACTGTTGAAACTTTATCCAAATACTCCTCCGAAGGCCAGACTGAGGATAAATTTACAGATACCATTGATGAGACTGATGAGGGAGGGGAAGAGGATAGAAGAAAGAGTTTAACTCATCCAGCAGAAATTTCTCAGGAGCTACTTGACTTTGTGAATGATGCTCTTCAATCTTATACACTTATATTTACATACGACACTCAGGGAAATATTAGAATCGTGCCTGACAATGCTAGAGTGGTACAAACTGAACAACGTTTGATAATGAAACCCAGAAAAGATAGTTCTTACGGTCTAAAATGCCTCCCAAGCCCCATCACGTCTGATTTGTCAGATTACAGACCAGAGACATCGGACAGTGGAGGTTATAAAACTCAAGAGTCTGTAGATATTGTCTCAGAAGGTGGAGAAGAGCCTTTAGGGAAAGCAAACAGCGCGGAGAGAAGATTCTTAGAAGACAAGAATTTAAAACTGTCCCCTGCAAGTTGCTCATTAAAAAGAAACATTGCTTCTTCCAGTGATGAATGCTCTAAAGCTTCAAGAGAGGATCTCTCTTATTTCAGTGCTGCAAGCTCATTAAAAGCGGAAACTGAAGTTGAAACACAAAATGTACCTTTAAGCGTTGATAAAGACTCAGCTGATGGGGTTTTGATCGATCGAGGGAGATGGCTTCTAAAGGAGAACCATCTAATAAGAAAGTCCCCCCCTGTCTCCCTGGGAATGTACGGTAATCTGGACAGCACATCCATGGACACAGGCCAGGAAAACACAAGTGTGGATTCCCTGTCTCACACTAAAACCCAGCACTGCCCCCTTGCTGCCATATCCTCGTCAGAGCTTGAGGAGATGGCGAAGCCTCTGACTCCAAAGTGCACCTACTACAACATGCCACATGGAAGCGACTCGGACCCGTTCTTGGATGATGTCAGCGTCAGGAGTAGAAAACATGATGCAAGCAGCATAAAAGCAAGAGGCTTCAGGGTGTCGCCAACTGTTGACACTTCCAAAACTTGGGCTAACAGAAATGGTAGTCTGTCGTCATTTGCTTCCGTTGAGTTTAAAATCCCAGATAGAAAAGTGCACCCTGAGGTCGACTCCTCTGTAGCGACGCAGCCAAGAAGGACATCTAATGGTGAACAGGGTGCACTGCAAGCCCAAGACTCTTTGGACTCACTGCATTTAAGATGTGGCCAGTACTGTCCCATACTATAAAAGGACTCTATATTTTACAAAAAAAGGTAATAATAATAAAAAGAATATATATACCTCTTATTTTGAAGTGAATTTCAGTTTTGTGTTGCTGCTAGAAAACTTTTCTTCAGTTGAACTGCAATCAATTTGAAACTGATAGATGTGTTTGGTGACTGATGAGAGTTGTGCCTCTTATTTACAGTATCCTGGAATCTAGTCAAAAGTTATTTTTATACATGCAGTAATTTCAGTGGTGTCTTCTGTGTGGTAATGTATGCATACTAAAAATAAAACATTTTATATTTTATAACCGATTTGATGCTTAAGACCGTCGTTGAAAAATAGCACCACAACTGAAGACATTTGACATATTTCCTCTATCTGTAGGTTTTCTATTTTTAAGAACTGAGAAATAGACTTTGAGAACCTTTGGAAATATTTCTGAAAATCAGGTAAAACCTAGATAGTGAGAATTTGCAGCATTCAGCAGGGAAAGTCTAGAAGGAAAGAGTTTCATTTAAATTTAGGTTAAAAATATTTCTGAAGACATGGTTTCTATTTAGTTTTCTTATATGGTTTTTTTCTTTCTCACAAATACTGTGATTTCAATATTTCATTCTCTAAAGTGCCCTGATATACTTTTGTGTACATTAGTCAGAATGGATTACAAAACTCTACAAACTTGAGTTAAAATGCCAGGCACTTTTGGGATGTCAGAAATGATACCACAATAAATCATTTCAACAACTTTTCCACCCATGTTATATCCTGCTGAAATTAACTGAAAAGCAAAAAAAAAGGGGAAAAAATGGTTAAACCGAGAAAAAAAATACAAAAATGTGCATTACCAGTTTGTATAAGTAAGCACACCCATTATACTAAGCCTTTGTTGAAGACCCCTGCATTTATTTTTGTTTGATATCAGCAGTTATTGGTGACCTCAAGTTTGCCTTAGTGTGTTTGTACTCTTCTTCTTACTTCTGCTGCATTCGTACAATGAAATCCCTTCGCACTATCTGCTATTGTATTAGTTTATGAATAAAAATGAGAAAAACATCAGCACAATCCTACCAGAGCAGCTGTAAGACCAATAAGCCTGAATGCAAAAACAAGTATTCATTTAAGGATATAGACACACAACCAACATTTTGAGAACTTTTATTTTATTTCATAAATTTATTTATCATATATTTTTTGGCTTTAGACTTGAATTGCACAAGATGAATTTCAGATTATACAGACATTAAATACATTAGAATATGACTTCCAATAAACTTGTTTGTCAGATTAAAAGTAATAAAGTAAATTACCTTTATTACAAGCACAAATCTAGCAGAACTACAACACAATTTTTAATAAATTCAAAACAGCAGCTGCCTTCTTTTATTAAATCTGTGCAACATTTTAATTTTTGTAAAAATATTCCTTTGAAGCCTTTCATTTCACTTTAATGACATTTTACCCTTTTGAAGTAAATAACTAAGCAAAGCATATGACTCCTATGACTTAGCCTTGAGCTCAGTTTATTCCTGGAACCACCAGATTATTTCTTTTCACCCCCAACAATGGATGATTTTCTTTAATGTCTTCCATAACAGCATTTATGTATATAGTGTTTCATTACCTCTTCACATTTTCCATATTTTTGATGGTTCGAGTCTTCTTTAGGTTGATTAGGTTCATCTTTTTGAACTGATCAACACAAAAGGCCTGACAACCCACCAGCATTTTTTTTTAATCTTGTGTTTTGGATACATACGTAACTTACTGATAATAAGTTTGACCACTATGGAACGCATGTCTTGTTGAATTTTGATGTTGGTACATCTGTCATTGAGATGTTATTCTCGTCTTCCTAACAGAATCAAGTTGATCTGATTTTTTTTATTTTTTTAATAACAAAAAAAACTTTGTCCCTAAGAAATACACTTTTTTTCCCTTCCATCTGTCTCTGGATGGACAAGTGATTTTCTGCTTAAGTTTAAAAAGGGAAGCTGATCAAGAGCAGAATAGTTCTAGGTCAGCTTTAAAGGCATCACATAAGCCACTTACTATGCAGGAGGCAACACTGCAAAATTTATCTACAACAATCTTTTATTTTTTATTTTCTTGAAAATGAGTCATAATATAAATGTGCTGAATTCAACAGCAGTCCCTCACAGGTTGGTGCAATTAAGAAAAATATTGTCAGATGTTTATATGATTTTCTCTGGAAGGCTGATTAAAGATATGCAACTGGAGGGTATCGTCCTTGAAATAAATATGAACAGATGAGTGGACTGTTTTTTGGGACAGCGAAAATTATCAGTGAAAATGTTATGCTATTTATTCAACAAGTTATATCAAGCAACATTTTAAAATTATTTTAAGGGAACATTCTACACATTTTTTGTTCTGCATGTAACTATTTCCGTACCTTATTTTTGACCCAGGCGCTCAAGTGCAAGCAAATTTTGCAGACAGTGAGACAAAGAAAGGGGAATACAAATAGAGAGGTTTTTGTGAAATGGCCTTTCAGGGTATTTTCCAAAGGTTTTGCGAATTGCTATGGAGATCTGGAAAAAAGCCCTTGCTGTTTAAGTCCTCTGTTCTTACTACAGCCCAAAGGTGTCCAGTTAAAGCTTCATTCCTCAAAATGTGTGCCTTGTCCCCCTTCATTGACCAACATCGGCAGTTGGTTAAAAAACTCACTAATACAGTATAAGATGAAAAAAGTTATTATTGGAAATAGTTATGTGAATATGATTTAAAGATTCAATTTAGCTGGTTGATGTGGAGGAAAAAAACAATCGTATTACTGTGTATTGCAAGATCTTATAAATAATAAAAGAGTCGAAAATATGCCTTTAAATCTCATCAAATAGCAGTGTGTGTATAGCAATATGGCAATGTTAATGATAATTTACAAAAGTGTCATGCAGTGCTATATATATATATATATATATGTACCGTCATTGGAGGACAAGCCCCTACCACTGGAACATAGCTGATGTGGTTGATCTCAAGAAATCCTACCAATGGCTAGACAAGGCTGACCTACAGGACATAACAGAGACCCTCATCCTGGCAGCACAGGAGCAGGCTCTGAGCACCAGAGTGATAGAGGCCTAGATCCACCACACCAGACAAAACCCAAGGAGTGGGCTGTGTAAAGAGTAATCTGAGACAATCCAGCACATAACAGCAGGATACGGTGCAGGACCCTCAAGCTCCCAGGCCTCTGGTACAGGACCTGAGCTTGGAAGGGGAAAAACCCCCACGGTGAACACATATTGAATTATGTTGTACTTTTCCAAAATATATAATAACCTGGCCTCCAAAGTCACCGGACCTGAACCCAATCTAGATGATTTGGGATGAGCTGAACCGCAGAGTGAAGGCAAAAGGGCCAACAAGTACTAAGCATTTCTGGGAACTCCATCAAGACTGTTGGAAAACCATTTCGGGTGACTACCTCTCTAAGCAAAAGGTGGCTAATCTAAAATACAACACATTTATTTAGTTATTTCACCCTTTTTGTTTAATTGCATACAGTAATTCCATACGTCATAGTTTTGATGCCCTTAATTGAGAATCTACAATGTAGTCATGAAAATAAAGAAAACACATTGGATGAGAAGGTGTGTCCAAATTTTTGGTCTGTACTGTATATGGGAGAGAGAGGGAGATTTACTAAAAATATTTCTGTTTAGTCCTGAAGGATTCAGGGCAACACCGTAATGGAAATCCTCAAACTAGAAAATATCCCCAAACTTTAACCTTTGTTGTCTAGGTTTTCAAATATCACCTCAGAATCTGATTTCACATGACTTCTGGGAGGCACTGGTGGAGAATTGTCGGCTTTCTTTGTTCCATTTTGATTACTTTAGCCTGCTCTCTGTGCAATGATGGTGACCCATCATGCCCCAACACTCCCACCTCTAAATCTGCACTGTCACAACAACAAAGATGTGTGCTCATTCATTACAACAAAAGACAGAGAAAATGTCAAACTAACTGAACCATGGAGGAACACATATAAATAAAATCTGCTAATTTATCCAGGTTATAGATTTCTGTTTATGTAAGTTATTTGTTCTCAGGGTTTCCTTATCTCTTAAAGTTTCAACTGTTGTAGATAAAGTTAAATACAATTGACAGGAAGTACTGGAAGTACTTAGTGGTGATTCACCATCATGAGAGATGAAACAAAGAAGGGCTTTTTGCTGGCTGGTGCCTGAGGTTTAAAGATAATACCCACAGAAGAAATGTGTTACCGTCCACACTGCACTCCTGGATAACTGACTCCATCTTTCTGGTCTTATTTAATTCTTATCAATCATAATTTTCAATCAACTCCTGATATTTACCAGCACCTGCAATTCTTGGCTTTGCAAGCTAAAAGAACCAAACAATACATTCCCAACATTGCCAAGAACGAAAGCTATTTGGCCCAAACTGTGGGACCCACAAATAAAAGGCTGTAGACAATGAATGTGGCCTGCTGTACGCATTCTGCTGCAGCAGTATAGTGACGGCTCAGCAATACACAATCCCTGCTCTGTCTGTGACAATCCCAGTTTCTACTGTTTCTGTGGCCAGTCGGGAAAGAGAGGGATCATAATGAGCCTTGGAGCTGAAATTTTTGTTGCCCCCACTCGTGACTCTGTGAATGTTTTTTCATATGAACTTCCACAGTAAGTTTTGAAAATGGGCTCCACTTTTTAACACCCAGGTCATCTTATTTGAGCCACCAAGTACACCAACAGCCTTCAGGCATTTATTATATTCCTTGCCTTTGTTGTTTTTATTAGCTCTTTACATTTGGGTTTCTATTTTGTATGCAGTTCTGTTTTTGGAACAATTTACTAGATTCCAAAGTCCAAATTCTGGGACAATGGACTGTGAAAGGACATAAAATATGAAGTATTTCTTGATTGTCAATGTAGCATTAAAACAGTGAAAAAACACTATTTTTCTTCCATCTTCTATTCTTACAGAAAGATTTTACTACATGGTTCATTTACGAGATCCTTTGCTTGCCCAAAGCTCTTCACAACAAAGGGTGTGGATTTTGCATGAACTGTTGTACACATAATTTAACTTATTTTTTATACCAAGTAACATAGATCTTGAGAAAACTTTGATCAACAGATTTCATGCTCCTCAAACATTGGTTTCACAGATACAGATATTGATTTATATCCTTAAGTGATATAAAATAAAAGGTGGTTGTGTCTTTCTACAATCCTGGCTCTGCGGTTGTGTCTAATTAGTTATTATATCATAGAGTAAAGAAGAGTGCAGATGAATTGGGTAGGGTGACCAGGTCTGAGATGATGGTCAGTTGCTCTCATGGTAATCTTATTTTATTGATTTAACTACTTCATGCCTAAACTTGAAAATATCTGCACTTTTCCATCAAGGGTGCAGCTTGTCATATACACTGAACGAAAATATAAACAACACATTTGTTTTTGCTCCCATTTTTTATGAGATGACCTCAAAGATCTGAAACATTTGCTACATGTACAAAAAAACCACTTCTCTCAAATATTGTTCACAAATCTGTCTAAATCGGTGATAGTGAGCACTTCTCCTTTGCTGAAATAATCCATCCCAGCAGGATTATTGCACATGTGTGCCTTAGACTGGCCACAATAAAAGGCCACTCTGAAATGTTCAGTTTAGTTTTATTAGGGGGGTTTGGGGACTCAGGAAACCAGTCAGTATCTGGTTGACAATCATTTGCCTCATGCAGTGCAACACTTCTCCATCGCATAGAGTTGATCATGTTGTTGATTGTGGCCTGTGGAATGTTGGTCCACTCTTCAATGGCTGTGCGAAGTAGCTGGATATTGGTAGAAACTGGAAAACTGAAATTCTCGTATACATTGAGCATCCTAACATGCTCAATGGGTGACATATCTGGTGAGTACGCTGGCCATGCAAGAACAGGGATGTTTTCAGCTTCCACGAATTGTGTACAGATCCTTGCAACATAGGGCAGTGCATTATCATGCTGCAACATGAGGTGATGTTGTTGGGTGTATGGCACAACAATGGGCCTCAAGATCTTGTCACGGTATGTCTGTGCATTCAAAACGCCATTAATACAATTCATATGTGTTCTTCCAGCAGCCGGGAATCTCAGCTATGTCACAGACACACAGAGTAGCTAGCTTATGCAGAGACTTGGACCAGGCCAATCAGGCTTTAGGCCAATGTTAGAAACACCCCCTTATTACAATACACTCCTGTATATAAATCTGATCTGGAAATGTGAACATAAATAAATTAATAAATAAATTAATAAATAAATAAGAGATAACAAAATAAATGTGAAATTAAATAATTTAGTACATGTATAAATAAATAAATGAATAAATGTGCAAATATATGAGAAAAAAATGAAATGAATGAATAAATGTGGAAATAAACATTTGAATAAACAAATATGGACATACAAATGTTGAAAATAAATAAATGTGAACATATATAACTAAATAAATGTGTAAATAAATAAAAAAAAATTGAAAATAAACAAAGCAATAAATACATGTGTAAATAAATAAATGTGTAAATAAATAAATGCACATAAAATAAAATTTTAAATAAGTAAATAAATCTGGAAATATATTTCTAGCTCTTTGATGTATTCCAACATATATTTATTTATTTACATATTTATTTATTTACAAATTTAATTTTCTCAATTTTTTTATATATTTACAAATGCATTTCATAATTTATTTATTTATTGTCAG
This sequence comes from Apricaphanius iberus, assembly GCA_028564705.1. Classification (NCBI taxonomy): domain Eukaryota; kingdom Metazoa; phylum Chordata; class Actinopteri; order Cyprinodontiformes; family Aphaniidae; genus Apricaphanius; species Apricaphanius iberus. The sequence goes on from JAPXFQ010002340.1 coordinate 775,894, forward strand.
TTTTGGCAGAGATTATTCTCCATCGTAGCACACCTGTGATGTGGGATGGATTATCTCAGCAAAAGAAAAGTGCTCACTATCACAGATTAGGACAGATTTGTGAACAGCATTTGAGAGAAATTGTTATTTTGTGTATGTAGAAAATGTTTCAGATCTTTGAGTTCATCTCATAGAAAGCAGAGCCAAAACAAAAGTGTTGCATGTATATATACATTTTACGGGTGGAGCCACAACCGAATACGACCTTCAGATAAGCACCAATAATGTGATTTCTAAAAAGTTTTTTTTTAAATAAAAACTATAGAAAATACTTGTATTTCAGAGCAAGACGTCATTATAGTGTGCTAATACCCAGGAACTGCCATCTCTATGATGGTACATCAACGTTTCAAAGACAAACTATAACATACCACGGAGAACTTCTACAACTTGTATATTCAGAGTTATTCAGGAAAAAATATTAATATATATATAGTCTAATTTATATATAATGTATCCATCCATTCATCAATTTTCTAAATCGCTTAATCCCCAAAGGGTCGCGGCGGGGCTGGTGTCTATCTACATATAATCTATACATAATCTAAACTAAAGAGAAGCTACTGTGCGATATGTTCTCCTCATGGTTTCCATGGAGAAACATAAACAGAGTTGCATCAGGGATTTAAAAGTGTAGAGTGTCCCTGGTTCAGCTATTCTGCTCTGCATCTCTCAGAATGACAAAATCTCAGCGAGTCAGCGGGACTGAACCGCCTGACTGACTATGTTTGCTGAGAGAGGAGGGAGACAGAAGAGCAAGGTAGAAAAGCTTTGAGGAATAACACGGATTTATACGATACATTCAATCTTATCTATGCTGAATAAAGGAAATTTCCCTCCTGCTGACCTTGGCCATGTTTCCCATCCATTCCAAGCTTGGAGCCTCTACCAGAGGCCTGGGAGCTTGAGGGTCCTGTGCAGTATCTTTGCTGTTCCAAGTACATCACTTTTCTGGACTTAGACGCCTGAGGTTTCTTCCAGGGGTCTGCTTGAGCCATTCCTCCAGTTTGGGGGTCACTGGCCCGAGTGCTCCGATTACCACGGGTACTACTATCACCTTCACCATCCAAGCCTTCTGTTGCTCCTCTCTAATATAGAGAGATATGTTATACCCTTCTATGCCGAGTTTTGTTTTGCATGGTTGCTTTGTATTTTAAGATTTGTGACACCATAAAAGTTCTCAACAACTTTAAAGAGGTCGAGCAAAAAAGCGTAAAAATCTGCTAATCTGCTAATTTCCTAACTCAAGTAGCTCATATAACTTAATATTTAATATTATTCTATCCATTTTAGAAACAGTCCAATACCAACTCTGTTAGATTGCAGCTCAGTCAGATTTAGTATATTATAAAATGCATGTTACTTCAACCACCTAAAAGCACTGATGTTTTTGGCAATAATTGCCTGCCAATGCAAGGTGACAATGAAACAGATACCGTATTGTTCTGATAAGATGATGATTCACACATTTACCTTCTCACATTTTGATTATTCAAATTCTTCAGACTTTAACAAAAAGTATATACTTTTTACCTGCAAGTTCTATAAAATACAGCTTCTTATCTTCTTCACTGAGGTGTACAACCTGGAAACATCACTCTGGTTCTAGTTTCTTCCCTTTTGGCTTCCAGTGCATCAATTTAAAAAAAATCTTTTTTATTCCAGTACTTGCTTTAAAGTGACAGTGTGTATTTTTTGCAATACATCTTTGAAAATAGCCATTAAAATATTGTGTTATAATTATTATGTAAAGCACATTAATTGCAAAACACTGGCGATATTGTAAAATATGACTTTAAAAATCAGTTTTAAAATACATAGGCGCGGGTCCACTTTTCAGGCAAAAGCCATATTAGATGACGTCTTTACTTCCACAAGAGCCCGGACGGACAAACCACATGGAACACACCCGCTATTAAAACATTGATTTCCCCTCAAAATGCAAAAAAGTTTCGCCATAAATACATTTTTTACCTCTTCGCTAGTTCCAAGCGATGAAAGAGAGACTGATGTGCTCGTCATGTTGCTACAAATAAATAATTCTCAGGGAATTGAGCGTTTGAAAACAGCACTAGTTGGACCTCCGTTGTTGAGTTTCTTACTCGAAGACACAGATACCGCATGCTTGTGATAATTGAGGAATGCAGTGCCCCCTACTGGCCGAAAATTACACACTGTGCCTTTAAGGGTTGTTATCACTCTTAATAGCCCAGTAGACCCTGTGCAACAGGGAACTGCCAGATTCTGCAAGTCCAAGCTTGCTTTCATATTGCAGTGTGCCAAACAAGTCATGGTTTTCTACACATCTTATTTGGGTTTCTCAATATTCACTTATACTGAGAACAAAACATGCAATGAATTTCTCTCAGAGTACTTATTTTATGTCTGGCTCAAAGGCATAAAGTGGCAAAAAATATATGTATGTGGTCTAACTGTATGCCGTTTCAAGATTTTTCCACAGATACTTCCAGATAGTTACTCTGACAAAGAAATAATCATCATGGACTCCTTGTAAATTACAGCAGATGAAAGGTTTAAAAATTAAAATAACATCTACACAAACCACTATTTGGCTTTTGAAATTATAGTTGTTTTATAAGATGATTTTAGAAGAAGATGACGACGAAGTACTTTGTCCTGGTCCCAATCAGACTGGCCATGAGCTTTAGTCTCAAAGAAAAGCAAATGTAGATTTAGGTTGTTTTTGAATTTTTGTTTTAAGTCACAGCTGATCTGGTATTGATATTGCATCCAGTTGAGCATGCAGTTATTAACTGGAGAAACAGAGGGATTTTCCAATTGTGTTTTTATGTATTAGCCATAGCCTACAAGCCATCATTATCAGTATCTCCATTTTATGCTTCCTCTAAAGAAAAGATGTAGGCCTGCTATGTGTGCCACTGATTTATGGACAGACAGTCAGAAGTAGTGAATTGTTAATTCTGCAACTTCCAAGCTTGCATTAAGCCTGATGGCTTGTGAAGCTTATTCCACCACTTTTCCCTTCTTCACTACTTTCCTTTAATATACAACTTTTTTGAAAATCACCTTTTGTGGCTTATCTTTCGTATGCAGGTTGTTAACATGTTAAAAATCACTTTTATTGATATACTTAGATGTCATATTTTGTGAACATGTATGGGGAGGTTTTGGCTATAAGCTAAAATCATGCAAATTAACTTAAGTGAACGCTCTTAGCATACCACACAGTGTGTAATAAAATAGTTTCACCTTCTTATTACTAACTTAAAACAAGGTGATTGTTTTTCATTTATTTAGATATACTTAGCTAGATTCTGATCAAATAATATTGTCCCTCGAGTTATAGCCTATGTGCAGTGAAAGAAAATGTGTGCTTTCCGATTTTAGTATTGGATCGTCAAAGTGTCGCTCAAGTTCCCGTTAAGCAATTTGCATAAGGAGGGGACTATAAATTAGTAATACTTTGGGGGAAGGCCTTCCCAGACGCAATCCGCAGATGCAGCAGAGGCTGCAGCAAAACCAGATTACTCTGCTCTGTTTGCTGATAGTTTGAAAAAGACAGCAGCGGGATGTCCTACAGAACAGCTCCACATTCTTCCTACAAGAAGATGTTCGGCGGGGAGCGAAACGCGACCAGGAGCTACTCCAGCCGCCAGTTCTCCAGCCCACTGCGCTATTCTCGGGTTTCCTACGGGCTCTCCTCCGCCCCGACCATTTACGCGGCCAAGACCCAGAGGCTCAGGAGCAGCTCAGCCATGCCCCGGCTGGCCTCCGAGAATCTGGACTTCTCCCTGTCCGACGCCATCAACAGCGAATTCATCACGAACCGCACCAGCGAGAAGGCGCAGATGCAGTCTCTCAACGACCGCTTCGCAAGCTACATCGAGAAGGTGCGCTTCTTGGAACAGCAGAACAAAATCCTGCTGGCTGAGCTGGAGCAGCTCCGGGGCAAAGGCACGTCCCGGGTCGGGGATCTGTACGAGGATGAGATGCGGGAGCTGCGGCGCCAGGTGGATCAGCTCAGCAACGAGAAGGCTCGGGTCGAGGTGCACCGGGATAACCTGGCAGATGACATTGAGAGGCTGAGAGAGAAGTAGGAAGCGTGTCAATCATTTTAGAATTTAAATGTTGTAGTCTATAGCTTTTATTAATAGTATGTGTATGAAGCCTACTGTTAAACGACTAGTTTTCCAACATATTTCTATAGTTTTTAGGCTATTACAAATGTATCTTATTAACAGACTGTATCTTTTTTAAAATAATTTCTCTCTTTAATTCCCCCTCAGCGTTTATGCATAAACATGTAAGAAAGACAAACAAAGCTCGCAAGACATAAATTTAAAGCGAGGAGATTTCCAGAGGATATGAAATGCTACTTGTGTCTCTGTTGATTTTGCAGGCTGCATGATGAAATTTCCCAGCGGGAGGAGGCAGAGACAAATATGCAGAGCTTTAGACAGGTGATCAATTATTAAAGTAATATTACTTTTTTTGTTGCAAATTGTTTTAAAAAGTACACAAAACGAATATTACACATAAAGAGAATATCTAAGAGAAGGGACACTGCTCAGTGTTTAACATTAGGTGTCCACTGCCCCACATTTTCATCTTTTCTTTGCTAATTTAAGTTTTGAACCCCAAAAACAGATGATAATTAAATAATTTGAATTTGTAATAATTTCTACGGTCTGAAATTTTAGTTCATCTGCTCATAAAATGCAGAGACAATTAATATTATCCTCTGATGGCACAACAGTAGATTCTAACCATGATCCACAGACTGACGCTGGCATGGCACAAAAGGCCACATTTTTGCCCTTGTGTTAAATCAGGCCTGCAATGAGAAGATAGGTCCTTCAATGTCTGTCAGGTCATGGCAAATGAGCTGGACACCATAGCGCAAAAACAGTGTGGATTAAATGTGGTTATCAGAGCGAAAATTCAAGCCACCATGTGATCTGCCTGTCTCGTTTTTGGGAGAACCTAAGCGCAAAAGAATGTCTTTTGTTTTGGTGTTGTCAGAGGTCATTCCTTGTCACAGAGTTTTGAGTCATGTAAAATGATTCACTGGACAGTCACTGGACAAAAAAGTTTAGATTTAAACAGTGGCAAACATTGAAGTCCAGATTTTAAGTTGCAATAGTTTAACCTCGTGTGTATGAATGGCAGGAAGGAAGTGCCAGTAGCTTGCCTCAATGGCAAAGACAACAATGTGTGGCCCGCAGCCGGCTCCTGCTCAGTCAGGCAGACCGTCACTCCACCAGCCTTGGGCTTGTTTGGGAAACCCTGCTGAATAGTTCACTTTGTTTGTGGCATTAGCACTGGGCAAATCTGCTTCATTCGCTGACATTCAATTATGAGCCTGCCAAAGCCATAACAAGGCATTGCTGAGATACAGAATGAACTTCTGCTGGACTAGAAGGGTTTACTTTTAGTATAATAGATTATTTTATGCTATTGCTTTAAGCAGAAGGCATGTGATTCATTTATTTAATGCATACAGTGATTAATTGTTGCTTTAGTAGAACTAATTTCACCAAAACAAGAAGAAAGTTTCAAGAAAAGATTGTATCTACCTAATAACAGATAAGATTTAGGACCTCTTTAATTATTACTTCATCAGCGCAGTGCATCCATTTAGTTAAAATCAACTGTAGGCACAGTTCATAAGTGTATGTTGTATTGGTGACCTTGCACAATGGGACATTTGTGAATTCTCTTAACAACTTGTAAAAGTGCATTTGTTACATGTCAGCAAATGCATCATGCATAATTCATGACACCTTTTACAAGTCACCTGATTAAGCCTTAGTGTCATGGCACAGGATGTGGACAACGCTGCCCTTTCCAGACTGGACCTGGAGCGGAAAGTTGAGTCGCTCCAGGAGGAAATTAACTTCCTCAAGAAGCTGCATGATGAGGTAAGCATTCCTTTTTTTTTTGCAGGCAAAGCGGAAACACACTGCTGTAGAGCCGTTACACGTGTAACTGCCTCATTTATGAAAGGCATCCCTTAGGAAAGCTAAATCATTAGAAATATGTGTTAATCTGCTCAAACTCTTTAGTTTGAATTTATAATTCAGATCCTCATAGCTTTTCCCAAATGAACTGGCAAAATTAAAAGAAACGGTTGGTTTGCAGGAAATGCTGGAGCTGCAGCAGCAGCAGCATGTGCAGGTCGACATGGAGGTGGCCAAGCCTGATCTGACAGCAGCTCTGAGGGACGTCCGTCTGCAGTATGAGAACCTTGCTTCTAAAAACATCCAGGAGTCAGAGGATTGGTACAAATCCAAGGTGACTGTCAACAGAGTAAACACCCACTTCAGTTTCAATTAGTGTTTTTTTTTTCACACGTCCAATAAAAACTGAATATCAACTTAAGATAGTTTACAGGACAAACTGATCAAATTCTTATTAATCACGTGCAATTCATTTAGTCCCAGATTTAATTGCAATTCACCCATTTCATTCCAAAACAGTCCAGTTCTAACTAAATTACAATAAAACACACCCAAAGTCAGCTGATCATTAAATGCCAGTTAATAAAACATTTTCAAGTTGAGAAAGCACAGCCTCAACCTCATCCTGAGCAAGCAGGACAGTGGGAAGAAAATTACCCCTTTTAACAGGAAGATATCTCCAGTGAATCCAAGCTCAGTTTTATAAAATACAGAGAGATAAATTACTAGTAGCTGCAATTGCAAACAATGTAATTGGAAAGTAGTATACAGAAAAATATAAGAATGATGAAAAGATGCAATTATGTCCTTTAAGACTACAAAGGCCATTGTACTGTAACTTCTAGAACAGCCACCACAGTCATTTTGACTGCTTTTGACTGTATAACATACAAGAGCATTGTTTTCAATCAACTCATTTGAAAAATCTAAGAACACATTACTGTATATCCTATGCTATCAGCCTTAAATTATACCAATACCAATATATATATATATATATATATATACCAATTTCCTGTGATCGGGTGGTTTTCACAAAAGATTACGCCATGCCGGGATAAAGGTGGGTATGGGAATGGTGTACGGTCTGTCGACGTTCAGGGCTGTGTATAAACCCTGAGACGGAAGAGTCCATGGTAAACAGAAAAAAGTGAGACATGCTTTTTATCCCAATTGACGCCCCCCCGCCCCCCCAAAAACACACACACTTAGGCGAGCCACTTCAAAAGCTGGCTGTCCTTCAAAGTCCCTGTTCAGCAATCTAAAAGCCAGAAACTCCCAGACTTAAGCATCACTCCAATTTGCTATTTCAGCTGATAAAGTTTACAAATGCCTAATGAACTTCCCACACTTATTTGCATTTTAAGTGCTGTTGGTAGCTGGGGCTAAGTACTCATGATATCACCCTCTATTGCAGCAAAGCAATATTCATAACTCTAGTGTTGTAGTAATATTGTTATTGTTGCAAGGCACACAATGATTTCAGTCAAAGGGATATCACTGTGGCCAAGCAGCAAGGGTGCATGACCATTTGGAGCTATAGTGACAGGAACCTCACATTGTCACACTATCAAGTTGTGGCACAATATTCCTGCATTCATAAGACACACCATGCAGGGAATATTACCCTACTATGCCGCCATGGTGTCTTGTGAAAACACTTTATGATTTACTAACCTAAGTACCCTAAAAAGCATTTCAGCTGTCATAACAGCATTTGAGTGACTATCAGAAGACATCAGGCGTCAATCTCATCTAACTCACTCTGTGACAACTAACTTTTATTCATCCAGCAATTGTTGCTGCCATCAGATTCATTCTGCAGGCCACATTGTCTATCAGAATCATCTGTGTACGTGGTCTTTAGTCTTTCCAAAGCAATTTCTACCGTCATTTTTTTAGACCTTTGCCATTTTATCTCTGCTTTCAAATTTGACAGATATAAAAGAAGAAAAAAAATAGAATAGCCACCACTGAAGAAGCTTTTTGACAAACAGCTGACTATCAATATTCCCTCCTCGATGTTCTATTTTTATCTTGCCCAGGAAAATAAAATTAAAACAGTGCGAAACTCTCTGTAGTCAAAATGACCACCTGTGGCCTGAATAGGTAGAAATGATTATACATATATTTTTATCATTTTAACGCTAAAGATTAAATACATTTTTTATGAAAGTTGACAGAATCTTAGGAAAATTCATAAACAGCGTTGTAGTGTTAACAGTCTAAGCCAGCAGTGTCAAACATTTTTGTCACAGGGGCCAAGTTGAAAGTATTCACAAACCACAAACAAAAACATCAATTAAAAATTAAAAAAAAAAAAAAAAAAAAAGATCTATTGTGAATATTTAACTTTTTTATAAGTTAAACACAATTATGCCGTGGATGATTTTACTAAAGAAGGATAGGGAAGACTGTGCCTGTTAAATAAGCAGCAAGATGCATGCAATCCCTTTGGCACTTTTGCCGTTAATTAAAATTTAGTATGGGACGTCAGAGGATGTAAATATTGGCAGGACAACATGCAAATCTATGTTTCATGTGCAGTGGGATTTATTAAACATGAAACTATTTCCTCCAGCTGTTTTTGTACCTATTTTTACTTCCTCTGAAAGTCATGTCTTACCTTTTTGCCGCCAGGATTCGATATAAGTGTATTACTGACAAACAAAAAATATCATTCACATACATTCTAACCTAACAGTATTAAAACTCTAATGGCCATAAACCTGATAAACCAGTTTTGTCCCCCTTTTTCCCCTTTCTATCCGAAGACGCATCATAACTCACTGCGTACCCAGCAATGCATGGTGCATGGGGCAGAAAGGCTGTCACACACAGCAGTGGACGCAATTTCCTTGAGCACAAAATCTTCAAATCAGGAACACGCCCACTGCCTACTATATTTGTTCTCCTTCAGTTTCCTACTCATCATTTATTGAGCAGCTGATTTCTCAGTTCTGTCCTTCAGGATGTCTGACTCTCCTCCTTTTTGCCCCTGCGATTTCTAGTTTGCTGACCTCACTGAAGCTGCAGCCCGGAATAATGAAGCTCTGCGATTAGCCAAACAGGAGGCCAATGACTACAGGCGTCAAGTTCAAGCACTAACTTGTGAGGTGGATGCCCTAAAAGGAACTGTGAGTGTTCAGTTTAAGTCTTTCTCTAAAATTTTAGAGTAAAAACTATTTCTTCAATGTCTATTGAGTTTATTTCTTTGTTGCTTTTGTGTTGTTTTTCCCAGAATGAGTCCATGGAGCGCCAGATGAGGGAGATGGAAGAGAACTTTGGCCTGGAAAGCAGTGGCTACCAGGACACCATCAGCCGCCTGGAGGGTGACATTCACAACATGAAGGATGAGATGGCCCGACACCTCCGAGAGTACCAGGACCTTCTCAATGTGAAGATGGCCTTGGACATTGAGATTGCCACCTATAGAAAACTGCTGGAAGGAGAGGAGAGCAGGTAAAAAACATTTCATAGAAACATTTAGCACTGTCTAGGTGTATGAGAGAGACACAGGCCTCATTTCATTGATTAAAGATTATTTTTTTTTAAATGTGGGGTTTTACTTCCTTCTTGTCAGGATCTCCACCCCGCTGCCAAACTTCTCCTCTCTAAATCTCAGAGGTAAGATTGCTGTTTATGTATTAATTTCACCCCTATTAGCTTTATATTTTGTTAATAGTTTAATACTTTTTATTTCCCTAGAAGCTTTGGTTGATTCTAAACCTCAATTTGAATCCTCAACAATGAAGAAAGTCCTCATCAAGACCATTGAGACCAGAGATGGTCAGGTATAGCATTTTCTAGGTGATCTACAGTCTACAGTCTGTTTTTCTCTTCAGATTTTTGACTTTCTTTTTTTTTTAGGTGATTAATGAGTCGACCCAGAATCACGAGGACATGGACTAATAGCTTCTTTGTTCATGTCATACAAGCAATAAGAGGAAAGACATTTCACTGGGGCTACAAGCAAGAAAATGAATCCACAAAACTCAAACAAAAAACAGCTTTGAAAAGTGCCTTTTATCTGTGAATTGCCAGTGAGCCTGTTCTATTTCACAGACTGTTATGCTTTTTTTGTTTGGCTTTTTTTGAGTGCTTCACTGGCAATTGTCTTGACACAATCATGAATTTAGCACACATTTAGCATAGCAATTTTTCCGAAACCTACAAAAACCTTTATTTGTAACCAAAGTAGTGTTTGATCAATAAAGCATGAGCCACAACAAATCTGTATGCTGAAGAAATCACAATTACCTGTTTGCAGCAATAAGCTATGAGGCTGTAACTCAAGCTGTGTGCACAAGAGTTTGTTATGCATTATAGAGGATTGTAGTGAAATATAAAAAAAAATGTGCAAATGTATACAACACATTAAAATAGTTTGGATACGTTATTTGAGTTCTGCATGACAAACAACAAGAATCAACCTGACTGAGAGTTATCAGCACCATTAGTTTATATCATGGGCATTCTTTTTAACTTCTGCTCACTAAATGGGAGTTCATAAACATTTGAAGGCTTCACACTCATTCTTGTCTTCGGATAATCATCATACTGCAGCTTCAAATTAACCAAAAGTGACTGCAACAAACCACAAGCAATAGAAACACATACCAGCACAACAAATCTTATTCCATGGGTTTTGACCCTGCATGTACTTGAGCAATTATAATTTATTAAATTAAGTCAACATATACATGTTTAAACAAACCATGCCAATGACAAAAACAATTTAGTCTTACTCTTTCTTTCTTTTTTTTTTTGCAGTTTACACTTTCTGACATCACCCTACTTCATAAATAAATAAGTGTACTGTTGGAATGTGACTACACACAGTTATGCCTCTACTGGAGTGTGTATCTCAGCATGTAATATCTTAATCATGTAATTCTATAAGTTTTTCTTTCAGCGTGTAATAGGCCTATTAAAGAACTGACGCTGCACCGTAATGATTAAAATTGTCTCATTTTAAATACACTATGTACAAGTCTCTCAGCCAGCTTAGTTTTGCTGCCATCTGTCGGCGAAGGATGGCGCATTGCAGTGACTTTGAACAGAGCACGTTCATTCATAAGTATGAACTAACCAAATGGGTCTGCCTTTGTTTTCGTATGTGTTTTTTTTAATACTTTTTGTTCTTATTACGACCAGGTCTCGTGGACATTGACTCAGGTTAATTAAAATTAGGACTAACACCAACAAAGTTTAAACATTGTCCATGATTACGATCCCCTCAGTAGTTTTACCTTTAATTTGGTATTGTCCGGTCCTCCTACTTTAATAATCTTGGAAACTTGTCGGCTAATTAATGTCGCTTGTTTTCACCTGTTTGTCCCGGGAGATTGGAGTGTTTGTCGACAGAGCAACTTTCTCCATGTGACGTGTCTGCCGGAGGAAAGGCAAACAGGCAGAGCAACAAACGGGTTCCTCCAAAACTCCGACGTGTTGTAGTTCATTTTGTTGCAAGGGTTTTTGTCGCCTAAATTTCCTGAAGGTGAGACACGGATGAAACAGCTGGACCGTGGACTTTTTTACTTTTCATTCGTATGATTTTGAGCAGTTTTGAGGAAAATGAAAGGTGAACTTAGTGGAACTGGTTAAAATAAAGCCTTTTTAAAGCTTTATTTGTGATGGGTTCGGTGACCTCTGCTCTGACCAGAACGAGGAACGCGTTAGTGAAAGTAGGTTCCCAGCCGGAAAACCACGACCCAGAGAGGAGCCGGTCCGCTCCGGAGTCAGACCGGCCCAGGAAAAGGAGTAAAGGATTCAATGTGACGGGCCAAAGCGGTCGACAGAGCTCCCGCCAGTCGCTGTCCGAGGTACTGAGCAGACAGGACTCCGACGGAACCAAGCAAAGTTCAAGAAAAAAGGCTGCTGAGGTCCAACAGAGCGGTGAGTTCATGAGCTGGAAAACAAACCCCCCATCTTGTTTATTACTTAATAGTATTCATTTTACAATGTTTTCACATAGAAATGCTCTAGGAAAGAACAAAAAAGGTTTTTATGTATTTAAAGTTCAGGCTTCAGGATTCTTACACATCTGTAAGATAATTTTTCATTAGTTGATTACATTATTCAAATAAATTACTTGTGATTATCCTTTGTTGACTCCATTTTAAGTAGGCTACTTTTGGCTTTATTTGTTAATTAATATGTATTAGTCCAAACAAGTTCCTAAACAACAGGAGAATATTAATCTGCAAGTTCAGAATGATCAATAATAAACATAAACTTAAGAATACAGTCTCACAAATACACTCAATAGTGCACACTAATGGACCCCCCTCTAATACATTTGCAGATATGCAATGTTAAGATAATCATAACTACAATAAAAGGGCCTTTCATTGTGTTTTTCTTGAACTCACTTGGTCTGTCCTACATATTTAACCAGACAATATGAACTGGTTTTGATAAAAGTGAATCAGACAGGTTATTTATTTATTTATTTACCATGTAGCATGTCCTGCTTATTTACTAACTAACTAACTGGTTGCTCAACCAAACCCATACAAGTGTGCATTCTTTGCGTTACTATTGCCTTTACTATTCTCTGAAAATTCAAATCCAAATGTCTAGGCAACAATTTTTACAAAAGCAAAGACAAAATGTATAGAGCCAACAGTAAACAAAGTTTCCATAATTTTAATGGATAATATTCAATACCTGGTAGTAGGGGATGTACAAAGCAGCAGGTGTTTTTGGTTGGGGGGTGGGGGGGTGGGGGGGTATTTGTATTCGAGTAAATTTCAAAATAGGCATAAAAATATATTTTTTTTGCGTTACACTTCTAATTTGCGTTATATTTAACTATCCATTATAATAATTGGGGCTATGCAATATTGGTTGATGTTTTTTCATAAATCCAGCAATGATCATGTAATAGGAATGTCACCGAAAAGAAACCAACATGGGCAGAACATGGCTGTGATGATACTGGTGTTGGTGGGAGGATCGGTGCTTTGGAGGGCAGACAGTACCTTGAGAGGATGTGCATGTGATTATAAACAGCAGATGTTGACAGATCTTTGATATATCTGCTTTCTGCTGATTTTACCTTTACAAATCAGGTTTTATCTGCAGCAGTGACTGTAAAATGTGCTCCACATAGAACTTGAGCAATTTTTTTTGCAGGTGGATGACCAAGAGATGACTCAGCAGCAGACACACAGTCTTTTCTTTTTAGTTCACCAAATCCATGTGGGGAGTTTTAGCTAAGTCAACAAATGACGGGACCCTTGTTATAACCTTTTTAACAGAATGTTAATATTACTCTGTCAACACATTATTGTTTTAATTACCGAGCAAACAGAGCTACGTAAAGCGATCATGAAAGCACCCGACAGCAGACATTAATACTAATCCAGTGTAAAAGAATAATCTCCCAATCAAAATCCGCTTCCTGAAAGTTATAAACTGCCGGAAGAACCCAGTTAAATAACAAAAATTCTACTCAACAAAAATAGTAATCTAATTAGTTAGTTAGCTTTTTTTGCTTCTTCCTCTTTTCTCTGTTGCTGTGTGGAGCAGCTGCGTCAGTCACCCTCCCATCCCCGATTTCTGAATGTCACTCTCTCACTCATCCGGATTCCATGCACTGCAGTCTCATGAGGAAATGCAGCTTTTTTTTACAAAGTTTTTCCTGCTCCTGAATACAAATATTTCTTCAAGTATTTGTTTGAAATAAGTTTTTTGTGCCTTTCCAAATATCGTATTCAGGTTTAGCTCCACACTTACCTGGTAGGGATGTAATGGTAAGCCAAAAGCTTTGGTTTGTACGTAAAATTCTTCAATTTCATAGTTTGGCTGCAATGACATTTAAAGAGCAGGTTGCAGGTTAGAGCCACTGTTTAGAGAAATATAGTTTTTTTTTTTTTTTTAAGAGAGGTACTCGTGCATAATCTATTTTGGCTTTTAGAGTCTTTTGTGAGTAAATTCAACCTCTACCAGACCGGATATGTTTACCTGTCGGTTCGATAAATAGAAAATTATCAATTTTAATGGCGACTCTGATACAGAAGCAACGTTAAAAGTTTATGTAACCAGATATATGATGGAGCACAACCATACAAATATGAGCCTGCTGCTGCGCTCCTCAAAGAGCAGAGGGAGTCCAGGAGGAGAATTAATGGCCAAACATTGCCAAGCAAAGCTAACATAACTAGCCTGGGTGCTGCAAACTAGCCTTATTGTTTCTCTAACAACCCACACATTACACTGTTTCTAACCTTTGATATCATTCTTTGAACAAAATTGGTGATTAGAGGATGTTAGATGACAAGATTTATACACAGGTCCCCATCATAATCCAAAGGTAGTGAACGTGCAGACTCTGACACGAGCTAACAGGAACTACTAACCAGTTACCATGACAGCATGTTGTTCTGTAACAACGGAAGCCGACATGGTACCAATCGGGGACTTTCACGATAGTGGCAGGCATTCATGATGTTACAAACAATGAAAGAAAGAGAATAACATACATTTCTTTTTTGTGGTGTATTTATGCTGCAATCATTACAGTCTCTTTAGTTTTTCACATGCTTCAAAAACAGCTATTTAAACAAACTCCTTTTTTATTACAAGAACTTTAACTTGTGATTTTGTAGAAATTACCGGTTTAACTACAGTTATAAATGATGGCAGATTTTTTTAGATGTTTGAATAAATAACTGTGAGCAGACATCTGTAAATGCAGAGCCACTTGTTTATCTAATTTGGAAGGTGCTGTAAGAGTTAATGTAAATTAATATACCTGTTTCGCCCAGCTGTATCATCCCAGATGATACAGCTTGTATCCTATTAGAAAAATGCTCTCAGGTTTGACATTTCAAAGAGTTAAAGGCTGAAACCAGATATCTTGTTTTTTTTTTTATTTAAACAGAAGCCATTAGGATATGATAAGCAGTCAGCACTTGCACAGCACTTTATTTAGTCCCTACAGACCACAAAGCATTTTACATTACATTCAGTCACTCACCCATTCATGCACACATTCACACACTGGTGATGGTAAGCTATGTTGTAGCCACAACTACTCTTGGGTATACTGACAGAAGCGAGGCTGCTGGACACTGGTGTCACCTGGCCATCTGACCACTACCAGTATGTAACAGGTGAGGTGTCCAAGGATACAACAACTGAGAGCTCCAAATCAGCTCCAGTTCCAAATCTGGAGCTGGGGTTCAAACCACAACTCTCTGGTTGCGAGAAAAACTCCTAACCCCTGAGCCATGGTCACCAACCTAGGATAGGCAGTGTTGGGGAGTAACGGAATATATGTACCAGAATACTAATTATGAGTAACTGTGTTCTGTTACAGTTACTATTTTTAAACATGGTATTCAGAATACAGTTACTTTCGTAATACCATTGGAATACTTGTATGTTTTCCACTTTCCACCCGATAGATGAACATATACATTTTGGGAAATGTGTGTCTCTGTGCTGTGTAGACTATCCCATAATGCCCCTAAACAACATGCTGCCATGAAACCATAGATATCCTATGGCTGAAACACTCCAAACAATCAAACAAAGTCGTAAATGTGAGTTGCCATGTATGGATTCAGACCCGGAGCTGGGGGGGTTGGAGCCACAACCGCAACCAAATAAACCTACTAGCAGTGAAGTAAATGATGCATTCAATGGCGCTCTATTGCGGTTAATTTTTTTCAAGTGATGCTAGATTTCATTCGAGCATTCCTGACAAAAGCCAGACTAAAGCCAAGTTGGTTAAAATTGGGGAAAAGATCAAATCAGTCATCGAGTCGCACCGCAATGCCTCTGGTGTTAAACTGCAAAGTATTCAGGCAAACTCCAGTAATTCGGCATCAGTGAAATAAGCAACATATTTGTGTTACCACCAAAAATATTTTTTGCAAAGGTTAGTGATGATCCAGATGGGAAAATACTTACATTTTTTTGTAAACTTTGCTGTAGGGTCTCAAGAAGCTACACTGCACATCAACTGTTTTTTTGTCAGTTATTTGACAGGGCCTATATCGTGTTAGTTAGGTCATTTCTCACAGTTACAGTGTTGGTTGTATCTGACATGACATTAGCTTGATTCTATGTTGTTTTGATGGGTTTCCGTGAAAATTATGGGTACACCGATAAAAGTTTTCCGTTTTGAGTGCAATGAATGTCATTTTACAATACTTTGCATATTTATAAAAGAAAGTCGCAAATAGCCTATTTGGCTGTAGCTGCAAAACAGCTAAACTTAATTTCAAATGACTAAATAGAAAATCTAATAAAATGTAAAAAGGTATTAATGTAAAAAAAACAGATTGTTTGTTTGTTTGGTTTTTGGTCACTGAGAGGTAACAGTGTTGTGCCAAAATAATTAAATACTTTACTTTTTCTTAGTTAGTACATAATGTTTGGCATTAATATGCCCTCTGTTTTCCTACAGGAGCAGCTACCAGCACATTTTGGGACATTTAACAGTCTTAAATGCTGTTTTTAAGGGGAAGTATTCCAAGTATTTAGAATACAGTACCACGATTCAGCAAAGTTACAGAATATGTTACAAAATACGTTTTAAAGCAGGTATTCAGTTTTCTGTAACAAAATAAATTTACAAAGTATTCTCCCCAACACTCAGGATAGTTTACCTGTCCAGGCTGTACCCCACCTCTTGACCATTAACCACTGGTAATAGGCTTTACCCCCCCTCCCAATCCTAGAAGGATAATTGGATATAGACAATGGATGTATGAATTAATTTGTAGTAGCCATCAGAAATAATTTAGTTAAAATAAAAATATATATTTTGAGATTTGCAATAATTAGAAGGAGCCCTTAGCACCTAATTCAAGCTGGGTTACTATTATTGCTTTCTTATCAGCATACAGTTGATCAGTCTCATAAAAAAACTAGTGATAAAGAATGTTATATTAGGTTTCTGGGCATGTGGGGGTGGGGGCATTCTGTCCCCTGAGTTATTTTTATACTGTAGGTCTCTGTTGTTCATTTCTCATATTTCTTTATAGATGAGAGCAACTGATCACTTTAAAAGATCAAAAGAATATGCAACTGAAAAAAGTATTCATTGAATGAATGCTGAGCTCTTTGAAGGCTGATCACAATACAGCATATCTCCACTACCAAAACATCTCTTTGATGTTTGAGATGTCCGTGAGATTGAAAAAAGCTAAACTCACTGTTCCATCTATCTGAACAAATTCACAACAGCAGCATTTTATGTTGAGAGGATCTAGGCACATATTCACATTTGGCACTCATAAAATATACAGTGTCTTTTTTATATTCGCAAACAGCAACCAAAAACATTATTGTTTTTTTTTATTTTTATTTAGATTGGATGTGATTTCAAAACAAAATGGTGCACATTGGCAAATTAAATATGTAGGAAACAATACATGATTTTCCACATTGTATTACGCACTACAATCTGAAAACTGTGGCTTGCATCTATCAATTCAATTACCTTGAATATATGACTGATAATGTGACTGTGACTGTCGAAGGAGCAGGACATGTTTCCTCTAAAATTGCCTTGCCTTGCCTTAAATGTGGTACTCCCAAATCTAAAATAACCAGGAAGCACCTGGTTATTGTAATACATAGTCAGTAAAATACTAGCCATCCAGCTAGGCTGTATTTTCCCCAATTTACAAGGCTGAATCAGAAAATTAATTCAGTTTCTAGACCTGCAAAGCTGTAACAGACGCACCCAAGAGACTTACTGTAACTGCAGTAAAAAGTAGTGTTAGGAAATCTTGACTGAGGGTTGCGGAATGAATGTCAACACTTCCTTGCTATTCCAACTCCAACTCACTACGGAGATGTGACTAAGACTGGGCTTGTTTTATACTCAACAGCAGCAGGATGGTTGACGTCAGATATAGTGGCCGAGCCAGTAGCAATTCCCGATTCAAATTCTATTGCTGTATAATGTTTTAAACCAAAGAGGGCACTCCTCTAATAGTTTTTGGAAGAAAATTTATATTTTTACTGAAATGCCCCCCCCCAAAAAATAAATAAATAAAATAAATAAAAATAAAATATATTACCAGACATGTAGACAGCACCGTTAGAAACTCATGTATAGGGTTTATCAGCAAATTTAGGGTGAGTTGTATTTTAAATAATAAGGAAATCCTGTTTGCTGTCTTTTATGGAAATCAAAATGACATCATGAATGTTTTTAATGGTCTTTTATTTTCTTCTGTTTATTTTCACTTCATCTTGCTCCATTACTGTCACCTTTGGTTTCAACTCCCTGTGTATCCATCCCAGAGGAAAAAAACCTCGCCCTGGTTGGTTCCTTAAACATTCTTTGTGCTGAGATGTTTCCATGGCCATATGACAGTGTCGACTCGTGTTGAGTTTCCTCGTTGCTCCCCAGTGAGGCTGATGTGTAATAAAGGGTCTCGTCATGGCTCCCAGCCTGACTGTACACTCATCTGTTCCCTGCTGATGAACAAAAACACAGACACCTGCCTCCCCATCAGCTTATTATCTCATTTGGTCAGGTCCCCTCAGTGTCAGACAGCCCCAGCAGCATAACAACCTCAACTGTGATTTAGTTATTTGGAGCGCTGTTTCTCATCTGTCCTGACAACTGCAGAACATACTATTTGCGCTATCATGCTGAATAGGTCTTCACAACACACCATTTTTACATATGTTTCTAAAAAAGCTCATCGAATGTACATGACTTTCCTTCAGAAGCTGTCTTACAGTACTTCAATAACACAGATTTAGAAATCGCTTACCGTAATGATCAAAAGCTGCTCTTATCCTACTCTAGTTTCCATTCGCGGCAAAAAAAATAGGTCATCTGAATTTTTTTTTCTTCGTCCTCAAGAAAGAACAGGAGTTTAAATTGTAGGTTAGTTGTGCTAAACAAAATAAACTTTTTAAAACTTATCAGATTTAGATGCAAGACAGTGAATGTTGTGAGGTTTTTTTTTTTGCATTAGTCATAAATAAACCGTAGTGTAATGTTATCAGAACTTCATTCTATTTTCTTATGCATGTGTTATTTCCAGTACCGTATGCACATGCTACAGTATGATGTTTTTTCAGTCATCTCAAAGGACTGCAACAACAAATTCAAAACATTTCCCCACAAATTGTCACTTGTTAGGCAGATGTGACCAGTATGATAAGTTAACAATAACATCACAGTTTAGCCTCTCTTTATTAATTGTCCATGGTTTATATTAACTAGCTTTGTTTTTAAGTTGTAGGTGTGTGTGGCAGCATACCATCTTGTTACCAGTATAGGTATTCATCCTCATTAGATTCTTTGTCAGAATATATGTGATTTCTTAATAATAATCAAAACAGAAGTCCAGAAATCGGGTCCTGGAAGGTCAGTGTTCAGCAAATTTCAATATGCTCCTCCAACAAGCCACTTTTAAATTATCGTACAACCTCTTCAGCATGTAAACGAGTTTTGAACAGGCCTCTTCATTACCTATTTGTTTATTTTTGATAATTTGAAGCAGAGCAACAGGAAAGCCTGAAGAGCTGCAGCCCCTGAGGACTGGAGATGGTGCCGCTCAATAATAATAATAATTTTAAAAAAATCAGGGACAAACTAACAATAAAAAAAAAATTGTCCGGGATGTTCGAAAGCCTCTCAGATGGGCTCTTGTGCATTTATATTCTCATAGATGCAACATTAAAGTATATCAAAACAGGATCTGGGCTACAAAAAAGGCTAAAGTCCGCACTGTCATGCATTACTTCATATTGTTGATAATGTTGGAGCAGAGTTCTTCATGCTATTCAAGCTATTTATTTAGTAAATCAATTAGCAACACAATAATATGATTTTTTGCCTTAAAATAATATTTGATCCGGAAGTTTAAAATAATTTAAAAATAGTTTCATGGGCATTGTTAGATCTTGAATCATTTTTTAGTAGCATGAATTCACATCTCTGTTCCTTCTACTTGTTCAAAATATGTTTATTATTATTATATAATGTTATTATCAATAAATTCATAGTAATATAAAGATTAGGATACTGTCGAAAGACATATTTTTTATATGATATTTGATATAAATTGCAATAGTATATTTATATTAAAAAATAAACAATAAAGATAATGATAAAGAAAACATATTTTTAAATATTACATAAAATTCTCTGCCTATCTTCAATGTTCAACATCCTAGAGGCAGTAGCTAACATTAAAATTAATCATACCCTTCATACAAATTTGAAAGGGCTGACATACTGAATATGTAATCCACCCCTTTAACCCGTAACCTCTAAGTAGAAAAATATGATACAGTATGCCCGCAGAAGTCACCCATTTACTAGGTAGTGTATACCTATAGGTTATTTAATCTCAGCATAAATTAGATATTTTGTGCATGCGGCAGATATTTGTTAAAGAACATGAAGTGAACAAGCACCATTAAGAAGATCAAGAAAGCAAGCCATGCATGTTTTATTCAAAAAATATTTTAACATGAGAACGTTTAGTTGTGGAATCCATAAAAGAGGCAGAAGGGTGGCAAGAAACATGCAGAATACTGGCAAAAGATTGGGTGGAAAATCACAGTAATACTAGAAAAAGTAACACCCCTTTTTTAAAATAAATTCTTCATAGATAAGAGCTAGAAAAAACAGTCATGAAGATTCACGTTACAGTAGAAAATTTACTCTAAACATATAGTCATAACTACAGTGAAATGGTTTAGATCTAATATTTGATATTCCTCTGGTTCAAGACACTTGAATAAAATGAATAGTTAATCATTAGATCTCTGTAGAACCTTATGAAATACTCATGAGGTACTTAAGCCATTAAATCATCAGTGCTGGGGCAGAGACACAGGACAGTGGCTTTTCAGAATAGTGTCAGCCACTTTTGGACATGATCAAACATATTCATATGTTAAAAGGACCTAGACCTAAATTGAATGGTCAGTGCTTAAACATTTTTCTTTGCAGACTTTCGGCAACCAATCTGCTTGAGCCGGAAAAGCCCAGTAAAATACATTGTTTGTGGTTGCAGTGTGACACATTTTGGAAAGTGGTGCAAATACTTTTACAAGACACAGCATTTTTAAAAAAGAATGGTAATAGTAATTTTACAATAAATACAATTTATTACAAAATAGAGAATTGTATTGGCATCAATTTTATCTCAAATGTTGTTTTGTCATCCAAGCTGTTCAACATCTGTGTATGAAATTTGATGATGTTTGATTAAGCGACCCAGGTTTGCTTTTTCCTTTAGTTTTTTGGAGTGAGGATGTCTGCTGTTTGAGAGATGCTAGGCTCTAATCAAAAGCTGACTTTTCCAGCTGGCCTTTCCTGCTTTAATCTGAACCCATGCTGGTATATAAATCATTAGCTAAACTTGTGCAATCTTTGGCTCTTTCCATAGGCTTTTGAAGCAGGATCCAAATGACGATTCGTGAAACTCTGTTTTGTCAGCTCATTTCCCTCTGGTTTGCAACACAGGCTAACATTAGCCTTAAATGTTCCTCTAATGAGTATTTAGCAGGGGAAAAGGCAAGCTTCTTGGCACCTTATATGTCTTAATTACATGTGTGTGCCACGGTGGTGACAGTGGTGTGGGGACTGACAAAGTGTGTGTCATTCCAAAGCGAAGGGGAGACCTTTAATGAGCTTGTTTTTCTGTCTTGTTGCGTAGTTATTGTCATTAATTGTGGTGACCTGGCGTAACAGAGGATATGAGTATGGATAAAACATACAACAAAATTATATGATTAGAAACATCCTCAAAAAGGTTAAGAATTAAAGCCCTATTCCAAATTACTTTTGAAATAATTAGATAAATGTATTATTTTAATGATCACTGACTCATTAAACATGTTTTCTAATGTTTAGATCACTTTTCTGTAATAGGATGTTTCCAATCCAACCAGTTCATCCTCACCTCCTCTTTATCCCCACAGATAATTAATGTCTATTGATGATTGCCTGTCTTAGTGTTTGATGGCCAGATCAAAGGTTGAGCAACAGTTCTTCGTCTATAAACAAATGTAAAAATCTACAGGTGCGTTTTTGTGCTTGTAACAAACAGTATTACATTTTTAAAATTCTTTTTTCTAAAGATTTGAGCAACGAAAAGAGAAGAAAATATAATTTAAAACATACAGAAGTTCAAAGATGCAATCAAAGCTAAATGATATATTGCCTAATTCACAGGCACAAATGCAGGTAATTAAAAAACGTATATTGGCTTTTGTATAAAAATCGGGCTATAAACTAGTCTAATGAGTGCAATTTGCTATATTAAACTGTTATCATCTGCTGTACAATGTATCCAGCTTGTCAGACAAGTCCTCCTGTTGCCTAGCGATAATCATGTTGCAATGATCCTTGAAGCAAAATGATCTCTATGAGGATTTAGTATAAATTCCGTAATACAATAAGGTCTTAAGATGAACTAGAGCTTTAAATTAATCTTTAGCAAAATATTTTCTGGCTTTTCAAAGTTTTTTTTTTTAGATTTGCCACATTTTCTATCCTTTCTGTTTATTTTTTGTAGCTGACCAGTTTTGTTGGAATTAACGTTTTTTTTGTTTAGCTCCTCAACACAAATCAATGAACGATTCAAGCATTTAACAGAATCAAGAGATTAGCTAGTTTTGTCAAAGCAGAGAACCTAATCAAAAGTCTGATGCATATATGAGGTTTTGATTCCTTGAGACGGAAATGGTGTGAAGGACAAACAGATGTTACTTGTATATTAATAAAGTCTTGTGGAACACAAAGTAATACTTTTTTTTATACCTTCAAGCATGCTAGCATTAAAATGTAGTACTGACAACAAGATGTAATCCCTCTTCACCAAAGAATACACCACGGAAAATTAGTAATGATTTTGCCAACATTCAAGGTAAATATAATTAATAGGGGTATAATAAATAGGGGGTCAATAAAAAGCAAAGAAATACACACTTTCAAAAATTAATGATGAAGAAATGTTAATGTAAGTTATTTGAAATAAACTGTAATGACACAGTGGATACTTATCAAACAAGCTGATAGAAATGTAGTAATTACTTTGTGAAAAAGCCTTTGTTGTTTCTAACATCTCCAATATGTGACTGTCATGATTTGGTTTCGGACCCAACATGCAGTGCAGACCCCAGGTAAGATTCAATAAACATGTTAATGATCAAAATTAGGAACTGGCATGACGAGCACAGGGACAGAACATGGGTAAAATTAAAATAAGAATTCACCGAGGTATGACTATGGGTGACTGAGAAATTACAACAACAACAAAAATAATGAAGTCTAATTAGGGTAATCACGTGCAGGTGCGTGAGTGAGCAGACAGGCGTTTTATGTCTGAAAATGTTTCAGCCTTCTAAAAGTAATAGAAAACTGAGTCCTTGAAGGCCTTTAATTATTAAATGAAAACATATCTGGCCTGAACATGGAGGAAACAGAGCTCACTCGTGCCTTCCCTACGCAACCCTTCTTACTAACACCTTAAATAGTATCCATCAATCACTGTTTAATATTTCCAAACTGTCTTCTTCAATCTTCTTCGTCAGGTCTGGAACAACTGGTTAATGTCTATATGATAGTAAGCATGAAGCAGTCCCCCAAGTTTAGAACGTCTTGCTGCACTGACGTCCGTCACCATGGTGATCTGACCCATCTTTATCATGAACATTATGCAGTAACAATAATCTTGTTCTCTAACTTACACTTCTGCCCTAGATGCATTCACAATGACTGAGAGATGTATTATCGCTTCGTCTGTCGCGGTCGCATTTTTATTACAGTTTAAAAAAAAAAGAAAAAAAGTCTGCACGAGTGCTACGTATGACAGTTTTTTTCCAAGCATGTGCAATGTATATGTAACAGTGTACAGTTCTGATTATGACAGTCAATTTCAGTGCACTGAACCAGCTCAACTTAATATGTGGCAACAGGCTTTCTAATGAGGCAATAAAACCTTTAAAACTGCCTCAGGCTGGACTGTCTTGTTACTGGGCTCCCACTGATTCAGCATTGCGGTGAGTTGTATTTTTCATGCACTTGTGAAGTGGTAAATGTTAGTTTTAAGGCAAGTTTAAACATTACCAGGGCAACCTGAGAGTGCTAGAGGGCAGAGAGGATATCACTCACACATGTTATGTTAGTGCCGTAAATTAAGTTATGAGCACACATTGGCCCTACATTTATCATTATAATCAGATATCAACCTGTTTTTTATGCATGTTGTTTTTTTTACATTTTGGTGCATTAATCCGCTGTCCCTTGTGATTATGGTCTGATGATAAACCGGTCCATGGAGAAAAAAGTTTGGGGATGAGTGGTATATCTGACATAACATACATGTCTTTGGAATGTAGGAGGAAGATATAAAGATTAGAAGCACTCTTTGAACCCTTTGATGCACAGAGAGAACATGCAAACTCCATTCAGAAAGGTTGGGATTTGAAGTAAGGATTTTCTTGATGCAAGGCACCAGTTCTAACAACTGTGCTACCAAGCTGCCTGTTTTACCTTAGTTTACCATTATTTAGATGTACTGACACAATTATCTACTCAAACTGTTGCTATGCGACACACAAACTCTTTCTCTGAGATTACCTTGAACTAACCTGTTTTAGATGTCAAATTACCAGAGTATTACTGCTTTATATGATTTACACTAGCATGTTACTTGTATATCCAGACAAAGAAGAGACACACCTGATTAGATTTGTATCTTGATAATAATATTAAAATGGAAAAAAGAAAAATATCTTGCTGTATTGCTTCCTGATCTCCATAGAGAGGGGCAGGAAATAATTTCACCCTGCAAAGCAAATTAGTTTTTCATCCTCAGGGACTAAATGAATAACCCCATAATTTTTATATTTCTATTTCTTATTTAAATTTTTTTTTTTCTTTAAAGGACTTCCTTTGCCATATAGGAAATGCAAGTTGCTGCCTTTTTGCAAATCCTGATTAAAATGTGAAAGCTGGTTTACTCCCAGGGGAATGCTGGTATACCAGAAGCTGTCTTCTGCAGCTGTTACCTCTTTCATGGGTTACAGATGGCCGGCTTTTTGCACAAGGTGAAAGCTTTGCAAAAGCAAAGGTGGAGCTTTTTGGTCTAAACTCCATTTGCTGTGTTTGGAGAAAGAAGGATGAGTACACCTTCCCAACTGTGAAGCATGGAGGTGGAAACATCATTCTTTGGGGATGCTTTTCTGGAAAGGGGACGGGACGACTGCACCATATTGAAGGGAGGATGGATGGGGCCATGTATTGTGAGATCTTGGCCAACAATCTCCTTCCCTCAGTAAGAGCATTGAAGATCGTTCTTGGCTGGGTCTTCCAGCATGACGACCTGAAACACACAGCCAGGGCAACTAATGAGTGGCTCCGTAGGAAGCATCGCAAGGTTCTAGAGCAGCCTAGCCTGTGTCCAGACCTGAATCCAATAGAAAATATTTGAAAAGAGCTGAAAGTCTGTGTTGCCCATGACAGCCCCGCAACCTGAACGCTCTGGAGAAGATGTGTATAGAGGAGGGAGCCAAAATCCCTGCTGCAGTGTGTGAAAACCTGGTGAAGAACTACAGAATTAATCTCATCACTATAACTGCATACATAGCTTTCTGTGCCAAATATTAAGTTCTGTTTGTCTGATGTTTCAAATACTTATCGCATGCAATAAAAAAGAAATTCCATCCATCCATCCATCTTCTTAACCGCTTATCCAATTCAGGGTCACGGGGCAGCTGGAGCCTATCCCAGCAATTATCAGGCGTTAGGCAGGGTACACTCTGAACAGGACGCCAGTCTGTTGCAGGGCCAACACAGAGAGACAGACAACCATTCACACTCACATTCATTCCTAGGGACAATTTAGAGTGATCAATTCACCTATCATGCATGTTTTTGGACTGTGGGAGGAAGCCGGAGTACCTGGAGAGAACCCACGCATACACGGGGAGAACATGCAAACTCCATGCAGAAAGACCCTGGGCTGGGATACGAACCCATGACCTTCTTGCTGCAAGGCAACAGCGCTAACCACTGCGCCACCGTGCAGCCCTATAAGCTTGACTCCAACCCTAAAATGCAATATTAAGCAGGGAGGTTTGAACATTCTCCAACACACGTAAATACCTGCTTTTGGATGGAACACTTTTGCATAAAATCCACAATTTCAATACATATTTTCTCTAAATTACACACAAAGAACATATGACAGGATTAAAGGGCCTATATCATGCAAAATCAAGTTTTTGGAGTTTTCAACCATTTGGTAATGCAATTTTTTTCATAAAAAAACAAAAACTCACCCGAGTGGTTTTTAGCTTAATTGATGCATGTCCGAGCAGCTGCCCCTCCCTCTCCTAGAAAATGAATGAGTGTTCAAAACACACCCTCCTCCTTCTCACAGCTCATGGCTGCTTCCGTTTTTGGCAGCTAACAACTCATTTTTTGTTGGATTTTTTACTTTCTCTGTGAAAACGCCTGTTTGGCTGCAAGGATTACAGGATTTTATTTTACATTCCTAAAGAACACCAGCTGGATCAAAGAACAAAGGAGGCGGGTTTATACAGAAACGAGCTGTTTAATTCATGGTCCAACATTAACTACAGGATACAAGTTAAGTTTTAGGACATATGAATTCTGAATAACACCAACTGTAACATTCTAGCATATATATGTATATCCCAGAAATTGAAATCTGTAAAGTAGCATGATATAGTCCCTTTAAGTAAAAAGGGCAATAAAGCATGAAACACACAAAGCATGATATACGAAAACATTACTCAAAGGCAGCTCTAATCTTGGGGTTTTAGCTTTGATTTAAAATAACACAGTGTTTCAGCAGCTTTGCAGTCATCTGGAAATTTGTTCCAGATTAGAGGAGCATATAAACTAATAGCTGCTTCACCATGCCAAGTTCTCTTTTCTAGGGACACTGAGTAGACTGGAATTAGAGGACCTGAGTGGTCTGGGGGGTTGGTCTAGATCTTCAACATACTTTGGCGCTAGGCCATTCAATGATTTATAGACTAATAAAAGTATTTTGAAGTCTACTCTTGGAGCTACAGGGAGCCATCTTAAGGACTTTAGAACTGGGGTTTGTGGTGGCCGGAAGGAAACAGTCCATCACAATGCAGCACAGACACCTTCAGTACCATGGAGAGTACCATCAAGAGGGCACAATGTCTGGGTGGAGTAGTGGTGTTCAGGACCAAGGACAGCTCTAACACAGGTGTGCAGCATTCCCCTCCGACAGGCAGCCCCAGCTGCAGGCTGTTGGGCCCAATCAGGAATCACATAAACGTGAACAAAGAAGCCACAGTGGGGAAGGAAGCAGGGGAAGAAGACAGCCACAGTGTTGGAAGCATACATGGCCAGCCAGCACAGCTACCCTCTAGAAGGCAGAGGCTTAATTGACGGCGTGAGTAAAGGGAAACTCTTTAACTAACCGTACACCTCTTCTGCCTCTTTTCCAGAAGTAAATCGAAGCAAAAGGAGCACCCTGAGAAGAAGACCCTAAGTTCAAGTTTTTCTCCTCTTTAACCTTGACCCCGCCTTATGATAAATAAAGAACTCTAAGTTTTGCTCCAATGAAGTTCGGCCTGGTGAATGATTACTGTGAATTCCAGAGCTAACCCTCTCAGCCTTGTGTGTGAAGTCTACAGGTTATATACTCTTCTTTACTGGTTCTAGTGAGAACCCAAGCAGTCACATCCTTGATATGCTGCAGCTATCTAATTTACTGTTTAGGAAGACCTGCGAGGACACTGTTGCAACAATAAATCCTACTAAAGATAAATGAACTGAACAGTTTTTCAAGGTCCTATTGTGACAGTCCTTTAATCCTGCAAATATTCGTCAGGTGATAAAAGACTGCCTTGTTATTTCTTTTTTGTGACACTAGAGATTCAAGTATAAATGCATTACTACACCTAGAATTCAGGCCTGGTCAGTTGGTTCTAGCTGTTTTAACAAAAGCTGTGTGCTGACTCTTGATCATTCCTCTTTAGTTCCAAGGATAATTACTTCAGTTCTGTGTCTGTTCAGCTTGGTTAAAGATGTGGCGCATCCATCCTTGCAGAAGGCATTTATTTAGTGCTTGAATGGGTTCAAAGTAACCTGGTGACATTGTAATGTAAAGCTAAGTATCATCTGCATAGTTATGGTAACTAAACTTTTGTAATTGGTTTGGTAATCTTGGCTAGCGGGAGCATGTAGATATTAAATAGGAGAGCCCCAAAATGAAGCCCTGGGGGACCCTACAATTTATGTTATGTTATGTTATAATTTATGTTCGTCTTTATGAAAAGTTTCCTCTTAAGATAAAAAGTTCCTGTTCTTTTCGTAAGACTCAAATCAACCATTTACTGTGCAAGAAAGACCAGCCCACCTCTCAAGCTGTCCCAATAGTACTTTATGATCAACTGTGTCAAATATTGCACAGATGTCCAACAGAACCAGTACTTTGGTTCTGCCAGTCTTTATTTATGCAGATGTCACTAAACAATTTGACAAGGGCTGTGGTGAGCACAGAAACCAGACTGAAAAACATCAAGAATGATTGGTCATTGTTAAGAAGCTATTTAATTGCTGAAATGCAGCTTTATCAATAATCTTAATGATGAGTGGAAGACTAGAGATTAGCCTGTTCTATATTAACATGTTGTCTTAATTATAGAATAAAGTATAGACAGACAGTCTAATTGTCAGAACCTTTAATTAAAAAAGCTGGCAAGTTCATTGCAAGCCCTGGTGGAAGTTAGTTCAGTTCACTCAAATAAAGTCTGTGTGCTATTAATGTTTCTCTTAAGGATTTCAGAAAAAAACATTGCAAATTCTCTTGCATCTTTAAATATTAAATTATATCTATTTAGTCTGTCTTTGTAGCTCTCACGGTGAACCTGGAGTTGAATTTTCTGCCATTTTCTCCCAGCTTATTGATATTCCCTTTTTTCACTTCGTACCAGTGGACGTCTAACCTGGAAAAATCCAGACCCTAATCTATTAAGATTAAGGGTCTGGCAATGAGAACTGAAAAGGGCCAAACTCGAGGGGCAGAACCAAGCATGTATTTGAAACTGTCCCTGTATGCAATTGGATAATGCAACGACCAATCATTACAGTACACGGTGTGACATATCCAGACACTAAGCCTAATAGCTACCAGCTGAGCTAACTGGTAAATTAATCTCTTGCTATATCCAGTCGGCAAAACAGCCAAAACGTCCTTCTTGTTTAAGAACGATTCAAGCGTTGTTGTCTGTTCGTCTTTTAGATGAAAAGCCAAGTTTATCTCGTTCATTGTAGCATCCTAAGCCGTTTCAAACAACTGGTGTTCATCTGTAGCCATCTTTGAAGGTTTGCTAAATGATTTCAGACGTTGCCGTTTATTTTATTATTGTTCGATGCCAGAGCGTCTTGCAGAGACAATTTAAATTGTGCTCTCGCAAGACCTCTGAATTTCTAGGGTAGTGGATCTCTAGTACACAGAGACCACTTTCCACCTGAGACCACTTAACATTAGTTGGTGCAATAGTATCAATAATGTCTGAAATTTTTGCGAGGAAGTTTTCTGCCAGCTTGTTTACTGAGTTGGAGTTGTTGGATGCAGTGACGATTCTAGGGATGGGGCCACAGGGGCACTTCCCCCTGCTAAAATCTGATTGACCACCTTAAGTGCCCTTGTCCTGTCACTCATCTGTCCTTTGCTCAATGACCAGGTTATAGGTGAATGCAGTTCCAAGTTCAAACACTAGTTCTGCTAAGGAGCCAAATAGTAGACTCTGAAGATTCATCCAGTATTCCACTGTTCCCTCCTCAAACACCGGCTCACATCACCCCTCTCTCCTCCGAAAGATCGCCCTCCACCTCCTCGGTTTGTTGATGGTGGTCTGGTCTACACAGTGCGACCTATCCTGGACTCCCGCCTCCGGGGCAGGGGATTCCAGTACCTTGTGGACTGGCAAGGGTATGGTGCAGAGGAACGCTCCTGGGTTCCCTCCCAACAACTTCATCTGCATCGTCAAGGCCCTTCAGGAGCCGGGCCTGTCAAGAAGCCATCAGGCTCAGCCTAGAACAGCTTTGCCTGATGTCTCCTCTCCAACCACTGGCTAGATCCTTTACCTCAGGGATTCAAAAACCACCGCTCCCATCTCATCCTTGCTCCGTAATTGTTTCTCTATGACACAGAAGCTTCAGATCCGCGAATTACGCACAAAACTCACCATTCCAGTCCGGACCAGGATCCCAGCCTTGTCCCAACCAATGCCAGTCCGCCAGCGTCTCGCCATCTGCGTGTGGTACACTGCACCTTCTGAAATCGGACGGCCTCCTGTTCAGAGTCCCTCCTGACAATCAATAGCCTGTAAGTCCCGGAAAATGTCCTTGTTTGAAATATTGTATGTTCCAGCCCGGTGATTAGATAAAATTAGGGTAATATCTTCCAAAGAGATCCAGCTGCATGACACAAGCAGTTTGCTATACAGAGACAGAAATAAAAAAATAAACCATTTAGACAGGAATGCTCTTAAGAGGTTTGTGGGTGGCTCTTAAAAGAGCCGTTGTTGCTGTAAAAGCACCTCTCGGCCTAGAAGTCAGCCTTGAAACGGCCTCCTCACCTGGTTTCCTGGTAGCAGCTCCCGCACCACGTCCCACGCTGCTCAAAAATTATAAACTTTAACGAACCGCAGACAGATGGACAGCTGCTCAGAAATGTAGTTGGTGTTTCGGCAGGCGAAGGTTGGACCTTCATGGCACAAACTGGGCGAGCAGGTCACGTTTTCCAGGCGCGAGGAGCCGGTGTTTATGAGAGGCTCGCTGCTGTTTATGGATCCCTCCGCCGTAGCTAGACTGCATCTGTAGCTCACCAAACCCCCAGTGTAGCGGTCCCAGCTTTACCGGAGGCCAGGCCGAACACGTAATCCACTCTGTCCTCCATCAGATCGGGGACCATAATCCACCGGCAGCTGCACTCTAGCCCCAGCTCCGCTGAAGCCCGGGCCAAACACGCTGTCCTCCATCAGCTCGGTCCATAATCCACCGCCAGCTGCACTGTAGCCCCAGCACCACTGAGGCCCGGGTCGAACACGCTGTCCTCCATCAGCAAAGTCCATAATCCAATGGCAGGTGCACTCTGGCCCCAGCTCCGCTGCAGCCCGGGCCGAACACACAGTCCTCCGTCTGCTCAGTCCATAATCCACCGGCAGATTAACTCTGGCCCCAGCTCCACTGAAGGCCAGTTCGCGCGTGAAAATACCATATTTTAAGCACGACCAGTTTGCTTTCTACACGCTTCAAGGTGCGAATGTGCACGCAAACAGCTAGGTGTGTGTTACGCTTTTTAGTTGCTACTATCGCGTTCAGTGTGGACACAGCGTTACTGTGCTAGATATTTTAGCAGAGATTATACTTGCAAAGAATATGCGGTAATGGTCAGTTATCAGTTACAAAGATGTTGGATATGTTCCGTGTTGTGAGTAACAGCTTCAAAGTATATCGGCGTTACTAAATGTGTTATGTTTTAGGAAACTGAGAAATCTAACTAACGCTTTACCCATCACTGCCAAGCCATTACTGTTATGGGTGATATAAAGTGCAGCGTTACTAGAATGTGGTTGAACGAACCACAGCGGTGTCAATCTTTCTGATAGCCACACTTCAGGTGCAGGGATAGAGCAGGTTTCAGGGATAGAGCAGGTGTCAGTGATGACGCTAATACAAATACGATGATGATTGGCTGGGTGGGCGGATATCCTAAGTATTCTCACTGTATGCCAAGGAAATTTTAAAGTAGTGTTTCAAACTGGAAGTATCGACACTACTTCTCACTTCAGCTTGAGAAAGCTTTTTTTCTCTCCAAAGAGGAAGACTATCTGACAAAATGTTTTAAATGATTTTAGTATATTGTTATATTTTTTTTATTTTAATTGAAATAACAAACATGTAGATAAACAAACATGTTAATCTACACAATTAGAAGCTGGATAGTGCTCTGTTTACTGTACTTTTTTTTTTTGCCCTACTTAATGGCCAGACTTTCCTTTTCTTCTTTTTCCCACATTTGTTTTAGTTTTGTATTTGAATGAAAAATGTGTGATAATTTTTTGCAGTGTTTATTTTTAATATATTTTTCTTTTTTATGCAAATGACTGCAATTTTATTTTGTTAAGTGCAAATAAATACCAAATGTTCTAAACTGTATGGTGTTTTTTATTATTCATTCAGTTATTATAAAACTCTTTGACATTGTAGATATAATTGAACGTAATTGGGTTATAGAACATAAAAAGTCACAGTTACATTGCTGAGAAACGATTTACTTTGACAGTGTGGCAACTGAGTTACTAACTCAATTACATTTTGGAAAATGCAATTTGTAATTTGTAACTGTGTCTACTCACATTTTTGAAACCTGCCCAACACTGGATATATTGAAACCTTTGCTTATAATTCATTCCAGAGTGTGTCCTCTATTGAGTGTTGGCTTTTTGACATGCTGGGTCAGACCGGAGTCTAATTGTCACTTAATATTTTTCCTTGTCTATCTCAGGGATTGTTGGTATGGATGTTAAGTGATTAATTGGTCATAGTCAAAACATATTACTGAAATCATTAAAGAAGTTTGGGTCAAGCTCAGGGTTTTTATATAAATTAAGAAGCAAAGCTTTGTTCGGTTTCCTTATCTCGGTGGGTAGGCACTAAACCAAAATAAATATTTAAAAAAAAATAGCTTGATTCCTATAACATGGGTATTATACTAGAAGTCTGACCATGTTGAAGCCTGGCTTGATGCAGTATTACTACAAGGTTCGATGTGCAACTGCTGTCTACCCTTGTTGTCTACCCTGCTGTCTCACTTTGTAATGAGCAATAAAGGGTTCATAAATTTGGCACACCTAAAAGTCAGATGAAAAACAAACACATAAACAGAAGATCATTAACTAATTACGTTCTCTCCTTGTGATTAAAAAAATCCATCATGTGTAAATCCATTGTTTCTAGTAAACAGGGTTGTTTACAAGCTCTTTATGAAATGCAGGGATCCAATAATGCTTCTAAATCCCCAAGCTTTGTTGTCACATTGTGTTTGTCATCTTACACTGTTTGTGGCTGTTTTTAGCCAAGCTGCTCAGTGAGAATAAACTGAGAATGAGGGCAAAATGCACAAAATGAAGCTGCTTTGGTAACCGATACAATCGTGAGCAGTCTCTGTGAAGTGATTCGGAATTGTTACAGTTGGACTGACAAACCTGCTCAGCAAGAGTAGGCTGGTTAACTCAGATATACAAATAAGGTGATAATGTTATCTAAACAATCAAATTCAGGAAACAACTTTTTTTCCACTTTTAATTTCCACATTGTATTAAAAGGGCTTGTTTTATTGAATTTGGGAGAAGGTCATGGCAGAAGCCTTCATAAAGAGCACACAGATACCAATCAGTGGACGGAATGAAACATGGGGATATGACATAACTAAATGTCAGATGGTGCAAACATGCTTAGGTTTTTGGCTTTTGCTTTACACGTCTATGTACATGAGAAAATATAAATTGGTATAATTATTAGAATGTAATTTTTTAAACAGACAAAAAGAAACTGATGGATATGCACTATTCAGTTTATTTATATGTTTATTACTATGTATATTATAATGACCTTCATGTTTCTCTTCCTCAGTAAATAATTCCTGCAAACTCAAAAGGGGTGACACTGATTTCATAACTAGCTCTGAATAAACACAGATAGTTATTTACCTAAAACTTTTCCTAATGTACTCTGTATCAGCTGAAGCTGCTTCTTTCTTTGTGTCTGAGAAAACTATAGCATACCCCTGTAACCTTTTTGCCTTTTTAACTCTTTGAACTTTTGTGCTCTTGCTATAAATTCTTGGCAGCAGGTGGAGTCACATTCACTCAAACACGTCCAGAGATGTTTTCTCCGCCTAACCACCACCACCACACACACCTACTGTACCTCTTGGGAAAGAGAGATGAGGAGAGAGAGTAGGGAGGGAGGGAAGGAGAAACACAGAGAGGAGGAAAAACAAATCAGAGAGCCATAAGCTCCTTGAAATGAGCTTGTTGAGGTGTGAGAAAACGGAGCGAAAGGGAGAGAAAAGATTAGTACAACAAAGACTCCAAGCAGGGAAGGGTTGAAAAAATTCTCCCACTCTGCTTTTTGTAGCGAGAAGTGGAGAGTGCTTGACAGTTTCTCCTCCAGCGTTCAGCAGCAACCAGAGTCAGAGGGCTGCATTTTTCCTCTGTCTCCTCTCCATGAGTGGAGTTACGTTAACGAAGTGAAACAGCTCAACGCAACTGACAAGAGGGACTGAAACAAGGTTATAAAGGCTTGGGGGGGGCGACCGGAGGGTGCTGAACTGATGGAGGCTAACTCTAAAAAGCATCGATTTAGGAAGGGTCGTAGTGCCACCTTCAGCATTGATGGCTTCAACATCACCATTGGTAAGAAGAAGCATGCAAGGCATGTGGAAACTCTATTTACAGGCAATCTCGATGTGCAAAAGTGTGTGTGTGTGTGTGTGTGTGTGTGTGTGTGTGTGTGATGTACAAAATACGTGTGTGCTTGATATCCTGTGCATCTTTGCAATGAGGCACGTGACACCAACTTAACATGTTGAAAAAAAATCCCATTTATACATCTCTGCAGAAATTCAGAAATTATTCAATTTAGTTGAAGTTTGTGGTTGCTTCTTTAATGCAACTACACCATGGAAACAAGGGGACTTAGGACTAAAGCTGACGTCACCACCACTTCATTGTATTGTCTTGACAACCACAGTTGATGAACTTGTGTGTCACTTAGTCCTTTCCTTTTTTCACTCTATCACAAGAGTATGTGATGAAACCCTTTTTGTAAACTGAACAATTTAAAGATGTTCCAAACTGTCGACACCAGAGGATTTTTGTCCTCGGCAGACAAGATTTAGTTTTGCAACTTTTTTGTTTTTAAAGAACCATTGTTTTCACAGCACATGTACAAAATGTGTTGCTACACAAAACACGATGGCTAGTCATGAGGCTGTTTCTGTTTAGTAATCATGATAAAAAAGGTGTGCGTATATTCTAGCACGAGGCCCGCCTTTTTTGACAAAACAAGCTGCATTTTAAAGGTACCGGCCATGTTGTTTATCACTAACTGTTTACCACTTTCGGAACATGTATTTCAATATGAATAAATAATATGAATAAATGAATTAGATAAGGCTAAAAATTCTGGCTGCACTTTTTCCAACAGCCTTATCATTTTTGCTCTGGGGGGGGGGGGGGGGGATTTGACTGTCTGAAGATTAAAGGTTAAAGGTAACATGGATAGTTTTAAACTTTCATTGTCTGTTAATTATGGTTGCAATATGATTGTATAGGGGCTAAAAATGCAAATAAAGTTATTGTTAATAATTAATAATAGAGTTAATGTTTAACATTTAATTCATATGAAAGTCTGCTATTTCAGTCACACTCTTGTATCTATGGTCACTGGTAGGCTTGCATCCCCAAGAAATCAAATGTACATAATGCTAGTTTGTTGATTTATACTTTTTTTCTTCATTTGTAACTGGATTAGAGCATAAACACCTTCTTTCAGTTTTTACAAGGAAAACTGTGTTTTACACTTAACACTTGTTTAGATTGACTACAGTTTCTCTTTCACACTTTATCTGTTTTACACACGTATTTCAACAATACGTTGAATATACTTCACCTCTAACAACTTTCCTTTAGATTCCACTATATTTCACCACTTTTTCATATGGCTCTGCTCAGTATTTTTCCAATTCAAACGATTGGATCAGAAAGAAAGAGAAATCCCCTTGGTTAAACTGTTGGCCACAAGTTTGCTGAGATCAGTGTTCTCTCAGGCAAACAGCACAGATCTTCATGATAACCTTTTGCCAAGAGGACTAAAAAAGTTCCACTACAAATCTGTCATAGACACTGAAAGCTGCTCTAAATGATTATATCGCACAGAAAATACATTAAATTTTCCGCCTACGTGATCACATCCTCTCACATGTAAAAAGCATCTCAGTAACGCATGTTCAGTATTATGACAATCCTCTCCAACGAGCATGGCCGTTGTCATGGTAAACCACAAGTGTCACAATCAATTGCTGGCTGGTCCTAGATTTCAGCCTGCACAGCATCACCTCCTCTGATGCGTGACTCCCAACCACTGCTGCCTCATTGCCTGTCTTGACTCGTTGTGTTTTCTCCTCTATTAAACTCTGAACCTGAACTGTAGCTTGCAGCCTCTGTGTGGATTCTACAAGAAGTGTTTTATGTTTCATGTTTTAGGCTTATTAGTTCAGCTGATGTTACAAGACTCATGTAGAGAGGATAAATTTGAGGTCTTTTGCTGCTGTCTTAGAATATGCAGCAATAGGGGGCCTTTTCTTTTTTTTTTTTTTACAGATTAATGATTTAAGATTTTGGGTTTTGTAAAAATAAAAAAACAAACAAACAAAAAACATTTTTTTTTAGTTTCCTGCATGTTCTGTTTAATTTTTATCCCAATGCGTGCTTTTGTGAAAAGTTTTTTTTGTGTGTTTGCCAAATTCAAGCTCAGCATTGTTCTATTTAAACTAAACGTTGTAATTACCAGCAAGCCATTCCATTTAATCTTTCTTTCTCAATAGCTGATGCAAGAACAGTAGATAATTGACATGTGATTCATTGTCATTTTTGTGATACATTTTGCCCCAGCATGAGTTCTTAGCCTCTTAGGTTTATAAAAATCAACATATAACCAGTTTCCCATACAGTTCCTTACAAAAGTTTTAAAATCCCTCAAACATTTAACAGTACGTGATGTTGTAACTACAGATTTAAGTGTATTTTATAAGAATTTAATGTGGGTGAAGTAGTGCTAAACTGTGAAGTAGAAAAAATGATAACAGGTTTTAAAATATATCCAGCCCAAATAAAATCAAATGCATTATCCTCCAGAGGGTAACTAATAAACAAATGTGTGGTAATTTAATCTTAGGTCAGCCAAACAGTTTTAGAGAAGTTGAAAGCATAAATTGATTTTAAAACATTAACTCAAGTTAGGCACTCCTCCTTGAGCACTTTTAAATCCCTTACCAGAAAATGGGAAATTGATTATTGGTCAACTACAAATCTCCCCAGTTATCTCTGTTATCATAAACAGGTTGAGCAAGTTCAGCCCTGTTTATGAAAAGGGTCATAATAGCTCTGCAGGAGAGACTCACAACTCAGAAATGTGACTTTGTAGACAGGACAACTTTTAGGATGTATTCACACCAGGCCCATTTATATAACTCTAATTCATTGTCTCCCTTGGATCAAACCTTCTGCGCTGGTGTGAATACAAACCAGCGAAGTCTGGTGGATACCAAACAAGCAAACCAAGACCCAGCTGAAGAGGTGGTCTCTGAGTCATTCCAAGAAAACCCTGGTGCGGAACAAATCAGGTGTGAATGCAACTTTATCCGACAAAAAAAAGTAGCCTTCTCTACCTTGTCTGGTGATATAGGGCATAACTCTTGGCATAATGGCATGCCCAGAATCCACAGTGCTTGACATCTCCGGGGGAAAAAAAGAACCGAAATAAAGCACAGAAATAAAGCACCGAAATGTGTGCTACTTTTCAGTCTGGTTACTACCATTTATGTCAGAACATCGGTACCTATCCCTCATTTGAATGCTATTTTACAACTCATGTTGCATCAAATGGTCCTCATGCTCAAACATTTCTTTTAAGATTAGTAGCTGTATCAGATGTTGTGCTACAATCTTTGGTTGTCAGTCATTTCGATAGTTTAAAAAAATCTGACCATAATAAATATTTTTCATTCATTTTTAAAATTATGTATATATATATATATATATATATATATATATATATATATATATATATATATATATATATATATATATATTTCTTTCATTGTATTTAATATAAATAAATATTAACATATTATATTAAATAAATAAACTCAAATTTAAAATGTCTTTATTACACACGTTCCAACAATGACCTGGTCGAATGAGCCCTGGCCTTTTCGACATGGATGCCTTTATATGCCTGTAAATTCACTTGATTAGCGAGTGCTCGGGTCAAACAAGCAGATCTCTTAGGTGCCTTCCAGGGGCGGCATAATGCGCAATTACTTCATAGGTTTTCACACTCAGGTTTAGAGTTCGCTATCTCCAGTTTAAACAATGAAGCCCCGTAGTGAGAGGTAACTGAAGGATGGATTCAGCGGAGCATAAGAAGAAAGCGGCTTCAAGCACAGGTGAAACTCCAGCTCAGACCCCAAGTAAACTTACACAACAGTAACATGTCCTACCTCAGGTGAAGCCATGCCTACAAATCTGTAAATTTTCCAGGACAGGACTGACTCAGCTGTTGTTTCTGTTTGTTTGTAAGTGCTCATACAACTGCAGGTACGCCTCATGCTCAAGCTTACCGTTGAGGCCGCAGTTACACATTTGGACTGAGGAGGCAATCATAAGTACAAAACTTTCAAACTCCACATAGTCCCTTTAGTAAGCTGGATGTATGAACATTTCACCAGGCTGAATGCGCTGCAAGGAGCTGAACTGCTCACCCTTTGTAAAATGGAGGCTGAAGAGCCAATTCAGTCATACGTTTGAAAGCAGGGAATATTTATCCAATTTGCGTGATCAGAATATGACAAAACTCTCTGAACAAGGGGCCAATGGATGCACACTTTTTGCAGCGATCTGTGGCTGCCAGTGTGCGTTTTCTGCTACCTGTGCAGTTATAGATGCGCTCCAAACGTGCTGTCACCTTTAAATTTTTCACCATTTTAAAGCCGGTCAAATGAAGAAAATAATTTGACTTATTTTAACATGTCTTCCTGGTTTTACCCTGCTTACACGCTTGACTGTCCAGTGGCTGAAAGACACTACCACACGTTTCTTTTCGTTTAGAAACTCTAGTCCTGCTGCATTTAACTCTCAGTGTGAATAGGAACTGTAGAAAAAAAAAGGAAAAAAAAACAACATTTGGTCCGGACCAAAGGAAGCGAACTAATGGACCTTCTTGGTCTGAAAATGCTCCTACTCAAACGCTTTATTTACCCATCTTAAATTAAAGTTTGGCAAGGAGAACTCTACAGTTCAAATACATTTATTAGAATTCTATTTTACAGTTTTGCCTGAAGCCAAAAACATTTACTGAAAGACAGCAATAACAATGCTCATTCAGAATCAACTGTAAGGGACACAGTAACCATGGGAAAGAGTGCTCTAATCACATTAAAAAGTTTATGTGATGCACAAACTGACATTTGCGAATCACCCTGAAAACCCCTTCCTTCTGGTAATAGCAGCATTATGCTATGGGCATACTAAATACAGAGAAATGTTTATAGTAATACATGAGTACTACAGAAAGAAAACTTGCAAAACGCAGCAAAAAGTTTTTTTAAAACAATTATTCACATAAAGCCTTAACAATGTATTTGCTTCACAGCAAAGTCGAGATTTAGATTATATGTGGCAAGACTGTTAGTTTGCTGCTCAAAGACACTCTTCATCCAATACCTACCTATACCTTAGCTAACTTATCCGTTACATGGTCTACATTAAAGCCCTATAAAACATAATATCTATACTTTTGCAAGAACCAAACAAGGCATTCTTTGCTCATGCTTGGATATTATGAACTCAGTGAAAGAGAGCATTT
This sequence comes from Apricaphanius iberus, assembly GCA_028564705.1. NCBI lineage: Eukaryota > Metazoa > Chordata > Actinopteri > Cyprinodontiformes > Aphaniidae > Apricaphanius > Apricaphanius iberus. Next base: position 815,551 of record JAPXFQ010002340.1, read on the forward strand.
TGATCATTACTTTTCTTCAGAAATGCATTTACAAACTTGACTTTGGAATTAATTACAGAAATGTACAAAATAAGGTGATGTAAATGTATTTACTGTATCATTAATTTAGGCACAATATTTCTCTAAACACACAATTAACTTGGCTGCTTGGTTTGCTGCTCCTCCTTTTCCCTCTTTGCTTTACAGACGTTTGTCCCTGAGTCTTTTACAGTGTTGGATCTCTGCAGCTTGAATTTTAGTTGTGGGTTTTTTCACATTTATGTGACCTTCAGTCTAAGAATCAGCTTTGAAACTCTACAAAGAAAGAGATTTGAAAATGTGGGGCTGCCTGTTTTTCACCGAGACATAATAATTGGTAATTAAGTCATGAATTTTTTTTTTAGATATTCTGTACAATCAAGAAATAAGTTTAAGGAATTTTGTAATCTATCCAACCCCATAAAAAATCTTTTTAGTTGAAACGTATTGCTTCATTGTCTGTGTTTGGTGAGGAAGGAAGAACAAAGAAGAAAGCTAAAGCAGAAGGACACAGAGTCAGAGATCAGTGAGCACACTGTCGAAGTTAGACACCATACACACATACTTCTGTTTCCATGGTGAGAACATAATCCTGTTTTTATCTACTTTTTTTTCTGATGACATTGAAAGCATTTTGCTCGGCTTGATGCTACTTTTCCCAAGCTGTTTCGTGATCAATATTGGCCCATCTTTCTGCTTTCTTTCTTGTTTTCTATAACTCTGAAGAAAAGGAGATCTGTTTATAAAACACAACAATGGAAATTGTAAAGAATGAGGTTAACTGTTTAGATTTAGTAACAGAATCCACAGTAGCATAATTACGCATGACAATTATTCATTTCAGAACGGTGTACCACATCTATTTAGTGTTGTAAACTTGTGGCAGATGTGGATTCTAAATGTTCATAAAATAACTGCACAAACACTACAATACATAGAATCACTTACTTTTGAATGATATAGATGATGTGCTATAAGTATTTAACCCCTTACTGATTTCTTTCATTTTTACTTTTTTGTCACCATTATATTTTTCAAACAATCAGTTAATTGTAATAAGAACGGGCTCATCTAATTAAATACAAAATATAATCTCAAAATCATGCTTTTTTGCACTGTATATATGTATGTATGTATATAGATACACATATATGCATATACGTGGGTATATATTGTGTTTGTAACACCAATTAATGGTAACATATTGATTTGTAATATTCCAGTTAGAAAAGTGTATCAGGCAAAAAAAATATGTCTACAGCATTAGCCAAGGCTGTACTGTTATGAATGTAACTTCATCATCCTCTTATTGTTGCCCCCCCATATCATGAGATAATTGAAAAACTTTTTGTGGTTTAAAGTAAGGGTTATTAGTCTGCATCGAAAACAAGTGTTTTGTGTTTTAAGATGTTATTTCATTTTTTTTAATCTACTGAATTATTATATACAACCCTAAAATATTAAGGCAAAATGGAAAAGTTTGTGAAATATTCTGGATGCCAAACTTAGTATTTAAATGGGTTGCTGTTTCTTTTTACCTTTACTGTATGTAAAATAATGTTGAAAGATTGTTACGAAAGACAATGTGTTCTTTGTCTCTGTGTGTAGTTCTATACAAAATCGTCTCACCGAGTGTCTACCAACCCTCAATCTAGTAATTACAGCTATCTGAGTACATGCATTAACCCTCTAAGATCAACCATGTGGCCTTTCAACAGGGGTCTTTACTAATCTAATTCATGTTATGTAACTCTGGTAAATGCATTCAGGTATAACACTGTAAGTAACATAGTATGAGATTGATGATTTAATCCTTTAATTCTGAGCTCTCCCACATTCAACCCTCAGCCGCGCTCTGCTTAAAATGAATCAAAATCAGCATCTTATTTCTCCACACGAGCTGTACAAATCCTTCCGTCTAAGTAATACATGTTTTTTGTGGTGGAGGGATAATAGTGATTTAAGTTGTTGTGAGATATGCATATACGTTGGTGTGTAAAACACTGTTTGGCACCAATTCTGTTAGATTTTTGTTTTTTATTTGAAGCTGTTATATGATTTTGTGTTGGGGATTAAACTCCACAGCAAAACAAAAACATGTTTTAAAGTATTTCATACAATATTCAGTCTTTTAGGTAACTAATTAAATTTAATTATAATTAATGTAATAAAATCATTGCAAAGGTTTGTAAGAAATAGATACCATTCTTTATTAGTGGATTGTCCCTAATATATTTTAATGTGATACTGGTATCCATGTGCTGTTTGCATTTGGATATTATATATATATTTTAATAATCTATATTGTGTACACCAATAAGAAAGACAGCTGAGACACGCATGGCTCTAAAACTTTGAGGTGATGTAACAAGACATGCTTCTCCCACAAGAATTTGAACAATTAAAACCACAACAGACAATTTTGATTAGTGGCTCCCTCACTTCGGTTGCTTAGGTACACTGCTAGTTAAATGCAATTAAGTCCTTTGAAAAAATATGCAAATGTAATTTCAGTGCTGTTAAAAAAATAAATAAAACACTGAATGAGTGACCTACAATTATTCAAACTGTTGTATTCTAATACATCACGTCACAGATATAGAATGTGAATATTAATGACATATTCTATGGCATATTTTGTCATCTGTAATCTGATTACCTCATTGATTGACTGGTTCAAAAAGATTAAGTTGAAAAAAAAAATCCTGTTGCTGGAGAAACATTCTGGTTGATTTTCACACAGGTTAGCTATTAATAGCAATCCCAAACGCTATAGAAAGAACTACACCATGAGAGTTTTGGATGGATTGCCAATGTGGTGAGGTACAGTTAAATAGCTACAAATTAAGCTTGATTTAAAAACTAAATGTTCTGACCAAACTGCATTTTCATTACAAAAATACACTGTATTGCCTGAGTCCCTTTATCTTCACATACATATACGACTTGAGTGACATCCCATTCGTAACCCATTCGGTTTAATACAATGTCTGTCCAATCTTTGCAGCTATAACAGCTTTGCTTCTCTGGGAAATATTTTTTACAAGGTTTAGGATTGTGTTTATGGAAATTTGAGACAGTAATTCCAGAAGTACATACTTAAAAATGTCTTGGTATTCTGACAGTTTAAGACTTGCCATTGTTTTTCACTGGTACTAAAGAGCTAATTAGTTAAAAAAAAGCCTCAAATTTCAATTCCCATTGCAATAAGCTTTAATTTGACACAGTTCAGTCTTACAAGCACTGCTCTCCTGTTAACTGCCAAACCCAGACTTGTTCCTTGGATTGGCAGATAGAGAGGCATTATTCATTACTCAATAAGACACATCTCTGCTCTAGGGTGCAATGGTGACTTACTTTAGACTCCTATATCTAACACTTTGCATTCCAATTGGTGTTGTAAAGATTGGATGCAGCTTCTCAATGGAAACCATTTCATAAAGTTCTCTTTGCATTATTTCTGAACTAATTTTAAGGGCCACAGTAAGTTTGTTGGTATGTAGCCATTGACTACAGAAAGCTGATGACCTCTGTGCACTCTGTACCTTAGCATCCACTGACATTGCTTTGTGATTTCATATGGCCTACCATTTCTTAGCTGAGTTGTTGTTATAGCCAAATGCTGTCCCTCCATTATAATACCTTTTATATTTTCTATCATGGTTCTATCACTGTAATTCACCCAGCTCCTGAGAGTGACCTATTCTTTCACTAATGTATGTAGAGTCAATGTATATGCCTAGATACTGGATTTTATACTTGCGGCCTTGAAATTGATTGAAACACGTTGAATTACTGAGATGGAGAAGTTACTGAATACCTTTTGATATATAGGTTTTGTAATGACCAGCTTTGAACGTGTTAGTGCAGTTTTATTACAAAACCCCCAAAACATATAAGCTGCTTCCCCTTGTACAGATGAGTAAATTCTGTGCAGAAGCTCAATAAGAGTATCAGACAGCATGTATTTTCTTTGGAGTTAAACAGTTTAGTTTACACTAAATGATACAACAATTTGATCTTTCCCCAGTTTTATTTGTGTTTGTGATTCTCTGATGAAGTCTCATTCTAACCTTCCCCATGGTCATATTTGCATTATTATACATTAATAAACACTCTGGAGACCATTACCCATGATGCAACATGCTGTGACATTACTACCCGTTGAATAACTATTATCATTATTTGTATTTTTTTCAATTAGTATGCATGGGACCTGCTAAATATCAAATGCTAGTGTGAGTAACAAGTGTTTATCCAGTGAACACTTGTTAACAGAAAAATTGAGTTCTTTCCAGCCTCATAATTATAATTATGAGGAAAATTAAAAGGGATTTTCCCCAGGTGTACACATAACAGTTTACTAAGATGTGCTGCACATGCATATGCCAAAGATTCCCTGACTTAACAAGCTCAGAGAGTTTTTATTTTGTTTGTTTGTTTTTTTATGAGTTAAGAATGACATATTTTAATGTTATGCTAATCATTGCAACAAATGACTTACAGTTAATGACTCTAAAAGTTAATATGCATAAGCATTATATATCGTTATCATCTGCACTTAGCATAAATGCATTATTCTTTAAGTTCATGCCACATTTATTTATCTTCTTCAAAAATGATTTGATATTTTAAATTTCAAAGAAATACATTTCTAGTTATAAATTTCTGCTCTCTGAAATGAATTGAGTAAAATATCAAAACAATTAAACATCAACAGTAAAAAACATTGCATATTTCACCACTAGAAAAGTCCTCACAGGGCACTGACTTCCACCAAGGCAGCTTAGTCCACCCCCACACCTACCCGGATATTGTGTGCTAATGCTAACTTTTTTATATTCCTTGACCATGAATACACTGCAAATTCACCATGACAACTTTATTAGATAAGTAGTTATTCACAAATTATTTTTTTTAGATCACCCCCAAATTGTAATCCCTTGTTCCTGGTCCCTTTGCAGAATAAAAAAAAAAAATGAATTAAAGTCCACCTTTAACTTCGTTAGTTATATTTCTAATAGACCCCATTGGTGGAGGTAATACAGCACTAAAATACATATTTAGGATATTTTGGTGATATTATTCATTTATATATTCTTGATTTAACTTTTCTTGCATATTTTTCATTTTCCTTTTTTTTTTACCAGTGGCAAATGAAGATGGAGAGAGCTCCTGCAGACCCCCTGCCAGTTTTGCACGTAAGTTTAATGTTCACTGTATTAGTTTCATTTCAGTTTTAGTCAGATTACTGAATTAATTAATTTTGAATCAATTCACCATTCACGTCAAAGCATTAAAAGGTCATTTACCCGCCGTTAATGAGGTATTAGTGGTGCAGATTAATTGCCACCTCATTAACAGTTAGATTAGAGGTCATTAAATAGAAAGTTATACATGGGCTTTAAAATATTTCTTTGCTGACAAGAAAAAATCATATATTATTGGATACACTTACAGTCTCTTAAAGAGACATGCAGTTTTTGATTTGTGACCTAATAAATGCTTGTAAAGCTTTCCCTGTACTAGAAGTAGCAGAACATAAGGCAGGAAAAACACGCAATAAACACTTCAAGGTTTTTTCTCAGTTAACAATCAGACTATTGACATTAAATTAAAGATGAATGACAGGGAATTCACATGAAGAAAAAAAGCTTCAAAATATGTAGAAAGTATTTACAAGGCAACCCTACCCCTATTAGTACTGATTGATACTGGCTGGTTAGTCCTAACTAAAGGCCAAGGGAAGGTATTTTCACAATGAAGGTATCAGAAAATAAGTATCTAATGATGGCTGAAAGTAAAGCACCTGGAAGACTTTAACAACCATATCTTCCAATATAGACTGATGGTATTGGTTACAGATATTTTTCCAAACCTCTATTTAAGTGAGCAATTTTGGAGCCACAATCTTAAGTGGGAAATTATTTTATTTCACCTTAAAGCAGCTTACCCCAGGTTCTCTTAACAACAGAGGGGTTAAAATAATGATTAAAAGAGTTGACCAATAAGCAAAGAATACTCACAGAGCGCCCTAAAAATTTCTGTAATTATCAAGTAAAAATTTTTCATTAAAGACGCACTACGCACTTGTAAAAAACATATGTTTTCAAAATGTTTTGGTGGCACACCAGCATTTATTATGTTCATTTTCAGTGCTGTCACTCTTAGGGAGCCTCCCGCTGCTGAAAACCAAACTATAAAACTTTTCTCTCCTAGGACGCCTCCCAGAAGTACTGACTGAGTTTCGCTTTACAGAATTATATCACACACTACCAAATGAATGCAAACAAATCTGCGGTTTTGGGACTTATCTTAATATTCCACTTTTACCTGCTTTTGAGTAAATTATCATGATGAGTAATTGCTGTGAATTCTTTCTAATGTTCATTTCATGCTTTTCATTTTTTATGCCTAATAGCTTAATTAATTGCTTAACTGCTGCTTTTCCCCCCCATGCTTTTACAATTAATTGCTGTTGTCTTTTTTACTTTCTAATTTTGTATTTTTTATGATGTTTGTCTTTCATGATGTTTTGGATTTTTGTCTCGGACACAATAGATTCTACCTCATGGGGGTTTAGCTGTTAATCTGCAGGCATAATCCGCATTTCGCTCCTGCGCTGGAGACTGCACTTAAGTGAATCACTTCAGACAAAAAGTTTTAAAAGTGAGGAAACATTTCTCCCATTAAAGCGACCGGAAGTTGAATACTCTCAGAACAAGCTGTTTCCCAATCCGTAAACTACCAGAGGACCTGGCTGTTAAAGCAACAGCAGGCACCACACTACACCTGTCTTTGGCACACATCGGGCTCTTTGGAGCGCCTCTAACCGGGTGCACTCAGATGGATGGACTGGCGACCTGTCCAGGGTGTACCCTCCCCCTCCCCCGATGTCCCCTGGAAATATGCACCACACCCATGTGACACTTCAAGGAGAAGCGGAACAAATAATCAATTGAATTTAACTGGACTCTGCATAGAGTTGAACGAAAAAATCTGCGCATTTATGACAAGCAGCCAGAGCGAGGTGTAAATACTAATCTGTAAAAATAGACAGCCTTCAGATTTTCCGTCATCCTTCTAAAAAATAAAGTATAATATTTGGTTAATCCGACACCTCTTTATAATATCTAGGACTTTTTTTTATTGCTGTCTCTGTATAGAAAACAACTGGTGTCATATAGCTGGGGGGGATTAGCCATGTTTATCAGTATTTCATGCTGATGCTGTGACTCCATGTCAGTCCCAGCATCACTGACAGCTCCTGATTGGTTGACTTCAAAGTTCAGATTTTTCAACTTCAGCGGCAGACACAAAAATGTGCGTGACCCGTAAATGGCCAAAATGCAGCACATGAAATGACGCGTACATTTTCTCACGTACTTCAAACATTTTGTTTGCGTGAATCTAACGCGCGAATGAGGCAGAAAAGTATTTTCGCAAGAATTATCTGCTCCTGGGACCCCCTGACAAGCATCAGCATATTTCTACATTAACTTCACATGTAAACCTGATGCATACGACGCTTCAAATGCATTCAGTGTGAACCCACCATTAGAAGCCTTGGCACTCACATTTCAGGAAGTAATTAGAGTGTGAAAGCGGTAAAAGCAACAACAATACCGAGCAGCAGCAATGAGTGTAACACAGTCAAACAGTGCAGTACTTACTAAGTAAACTGTGCCACAGCGTTGTTGTTGTCTATTTCTTCGGTCATTGTGCATTTCCTGCTTTAACTCAATCTGCTTCACTGACTTTAGCATTTGTTTATTATCTGTGTGACTAGTCCAAGGAGAGAATGTCATAGCGAAAAGGGGCATGTTGCCATGTAGGTTTGCAGAGTCGAATGCACTTCATTTAATAATTCAATTTTCTGATGGATATGTAAACTGGGACTCAACCCTCAATGCTGGCTAAGTCATTAGGCCGATTACTGCCAAAAGCTCAATTTAGATTTGCATGTAAACTTACTGACTGAAGTTTGGGGGTGGGGTCATCGTTTCATGGCCCTATTTTTAAGCATCTGATAATGACTGACTTTTTTTATAATTGAGGGAATGATGCACAGATACATGTACTAGGGCCTTCTTGGTAAAATAAATAAATACACCACATTTAACTTTCTAGCTGTATACTTGATCGCGCAGCAAATAAAGCTTTCAATTGGTTTCAGAGAAGCCCGAAAGTCTCAATCAACCCCCAACATTAAACTAATTAAAAATCTATGAAAAAAACTGGAGGCCAGAGTGCACAGAAGCGTCCACCAGAACCTTTGACATTTGAACACCATTTGTGTGGATGTCACACCTCAGTGATGGATATAACTAGTTTATTTGAACAAAAGATTAATTTAAGTGTTCAGAACTAACATAGGTTTTTATTTTAACTATCAAAGAAAAAAATATTTGAACTTTTTCAGTATATATTGTACCATTTTACATTATTACACATAGATTTTAAATTGAGAAATTATATGGGATATTTTTTGTTTGAAAATTTCTTTGAAATTGTGGACTACTTTGATTATTACCAACATACATGCAGTGTGAATTTAAAGACTCATTAAAATACTCATTAAGATTATATTTACTGAAGAAAAACACTGAAGTGTCAAATATCTACTTTCTTGCTCTATCTGCTGCCTTAATATGTTACTTTTAGAGGTATTTTGCCATTGACAGTATTCATCCACATGGGGGCAGCATTACAGAAGAATTAGATGATCCTGTTGTATATGTATGTCATTCTGAAAGTTGCCTCCGTCCAATGAGTACAGCCCAATTAGTATCATTAATTTACCAGCTGTTATTGAATTACCAGTTGGTAAACAAACATGGGCATTATTTATGTCAATCTTTATGCAGCTATTTGTCTCTCTTTGTGCAGGCTCTAAATCCCAGAGCGCTTTGTGGAATGCCATCACGGCGGGAATGGGGATCAAAGGCAAAGAGCAGAAGGTCCCTCTGAATGACCCGCGGAGTCCCGAGGAGATTCTGGCCGACGACCTTCCAGCAGCGGATGAACCAGATGCCACAGAGAAAACTGCCATCAGGTTTGCTACTGTCAGCCTCTATCATAACAAGATAATTATGATTTGATTTTTATAGAATTAATCCAGATTCAGGATACAGTGAGACATCATCAGATATTTCCAGTTTATTATGGAGTAATTGACATTCAACTTTTTCAATACTAATTCACTGAATGGAGTGAAGTCATCAATAAAATCTGGCATCATTCAGCTGTTTGAATGTGTATTTTTAGATTTTAGACAAGCCTAAACCTTGTGTTTGACATTTAAGCTCTCTTGATTAAGTCTCCCACATGCTGGTAATTGCTATGTAAGGCTGATGACCTCAGGGGACTCGGTCATGATTGATTCCACTTGGATAACAGGGACGTGAAACCAGCATTAGCATAACCGTGTTGTCTTTTAATGCCTTATTCAAATTAACCTTTGTTGCTCAGGAGTTACAAATGCTACAGGTGGCGAAAATATATATTTTTTTCAAAAGATGGTAAAGCACACTTAATATTTCATAGGGTTTCTTTATTGTCCTGGATAAATTGTGGGGATATGGTTTCTTCATGCTATCCTTCAGGTACAGTGTTGTTTTTGTCCAATGTCTTCTCATGCAATTCAGATTCAGAGAAGGCTGATAAGAAGTAGAAAGTTATTTTCCCCTTGACTGGCCTTAATCTGCCTCTTTATTTAATAGGTGTAGCAGCTCATTTTAGAGGAAGAAAATGTACTGAAAAGCAAACAGCACAATGCTACTAGGAAATGACTCATTTATCTATGAAGATAAGAAATTTCTCTTTTTATTGTAGATTACATTTAAGCAGTGTAAGTAAGCACTGGCGGTGTAGGAGAACAAAATATAATACAGTACACTTGAATGAAGAAGAAGATCTGGAAGTAGGCGAAAGACAAAAGACCAGAACTAAAGTGGTGCTTAGTCAGTATGTTCTTGAATGTGGAAACACTTAGGGTGACAAAAACTAAAATGTCCAACTATAAAACAGAATAAAAAAATTAAAAGAGGAAACTTTAATGTACACTTAGAGAGTAAATGACTCAAGCAATAAGTGGTAAATACAAAATAGTGGTGGGTGAAAAAGAAGAAGGTAGGTTTATGAAACCCTAAGCAAAAATTTTATTTGACCCTCTTTTTGCCAAGCCGATCACAGAAAGACAATTGCACACTTCAGAAGGTGTGATTGAGCCAATAATTAATAGACATTATTTTCATTCCCCTTTTGACTCATATAAATGCAGGTTGTTTTATGTGTTTCTCAATCTGGCCCTCATGCAAACAATAAATAAATAAATAAAATAAAATCTCTCTTTGTTTTCACAAATTTTCACAATATGTGCAAAAATAATCCAGTCCAGATATGATCAAGAAATTGAACTAGAGATAATCAAAAGAATTTCAGATTGCTTAAAAAAACAAAACATTTTATTTAGCCATGGGTCAGATGTTGTGACAAAACTCTTTCTGCAGCATTAATACCTACCTGTGGTGTGTGGCTATATTTTCCTAACAGTGTTTCCAAAATGCACAACAAAGGGGATGTCCAATCCTTATTTTCTGAATATACAAACAAGTAACAGAAAATGTTTTGGGGCACAACTGACTGATAACGTGAAGGTGTCCTTGGTGAAGAGTTAAATTGGTCGTTTTATAAACCACTATTTCTATTAAGAATATTGCAGACTTTAAAGTGTCACAGACAATATACAAAGATTGTTTTGTTCACAAGAACCCCATGAAAAGCAGCTTATGCTTAGTCAGGGTTTTTTATGTTTCTGTTAGCAACATAACTCAAAAAGCTGTAAACAGATTTGATGAAGTTTTCAGGAAATATTTACAATGGGAGCAGAAAAAACTGATTTGAATTTGGGGGTGTTATGGATCACAGTCTGGATGGGACTGAGTTGCCTTGGCGGAGGTCTGCACTATCAGAGTTATTTTCAAATGTGTATATTTATTCACAAACTGTTACAGTGCAGAAATTATTACATTTACCTAAAAATATGACTTTGGCAAGGCAAGGCAATTTTATTTGTATAGCACACTTTCAACACAAGGCAATTCAAGGTGCTTTACATAATTCACTGATAATGAAACCACATGATTACAAACAAAACATATAGATTTAACAGTAATCAATCAGTAAGAAAAGATAATGTAAGGAACAAATGTATGTAATTAATACACAATCACTTTAAAAAGAAATAAAAAAGTAAGAATAGAAATTAAACCACAACAATAGAAAATAATTTAAGGAACAAATTTATGCAATTAAAACAGAATAAAATAGATAAAACGCAATCGGGTAAACAAAACAAAACAAAAAAAGTGATCAGAAAGGGCAATTTAAGATTCAAATGCAGCTCTGAATAGTAGAGTTTTTATCTTTGATTTAAAAGAGCCTAGCGATTCAGTGTTTTTGCATTCGTCTGGAAGTTTATTCCACATTTGTGGAGCATAGAAGCTGAAAGCTGCCTCTCCCTGTTTAGTTCTGATTCTAGGGATGATTAGTAGGCTAGAGTTGGAGGACCTGAGTGGTCTGCTGGGTTGATATAGTGACATAATATCTTCAATGTACTTTGGTGCTAAACCGTTCAATGATTTATAAACAAGTAGGAGTATTTTAAAGTCTATTCTCTGAGCTACAGGGAGCCAGTGGAAGGACTTTAGAGCTGGGGTGATGTGTTGTACTTTCTTGATTCTAGTGAGAACACGAGCAGCAGCGTTCTGGATCAGCTGCAGCTGTCTGATAGATTTTTTAGGTAGACCTGTGAGGACACTGTTGCAGTAATCGATCCGACTAAAGATAAACGCATGGATCAGTTTTTCACAGTCCTTCTGTGACATCAGTCCTTTAATCCTAGAAATGTTCCTCAGGTGATAGAAAGCTGACCTTGTTATTGCCTTTATGTGACCTTGGAGGTTCAGGTCTGAGTCCATTATTACACCTAGATTACGGCCCTGATCTGTAGTTTTTAGTTGTATTAGCTGAAGCTGTGTGCTGACTTTGGATTGTTCCTCCTTAGGTCCAAAAATAATTACTTCTGTTTTATTTCTGTTTAGCTGGAGAAGGTTATGGGACATCCAGTCGTTGTTTTGTTCAATGCATTCATTTAAGGTCTGGATAGAATCAAAGTCACCTGGTGATAATGTAATGTATAGCTGTGTATCGTCTGCATAGTTATGCTAGCTAATCTGATTGGCTGCTATAATCTTGGTTAGTGGGAGCATGTAAATATTGAACAGGAGGGGCCCCAGGATGAAGCCCTGGGTGACCCCACATGTGATTTATGTTTGTTCTGATGAGAAATTTCTGATGGACACAAAGAGCTTCCTATTTTTGAGGTAAGATTCGAACCACTGAAGAGCTGTACCAGTGAGTCCGACCCAGCTCTCTAATCGTTCCAGTAATATTGTATGATCAACAGTGTCAAATGCTGTACTGAGGTCCAACAGAACTAACACTGTAGTTTTACCGCTGTCTGTATTTATGCGAATGTCATTGAAAACTTTGACGAGGGCAGTCTCAGTGCTGTGATGAGCATGGAAACCAGATTGAAAATGATCTAAGGAGTTGTTCGTTGTCAGGAATGTGTTCAACTGTTGAGATACAGCTTTTTCAATAATCTTACTGATGAATGGGAGATTAGAGATTGGCATATAATTCTGCATTAATGTATTATCTAGGTTGTTTTTCTTTAATAGGGGTTTGATAACTGCTGTTTTGAGGGCCTGGGGGAAGACACCTGACTGGAGGGATGCGTTAACTATTTGCATCAGATCCGACTTAATGACAGAGAGAACTTTCTTTAAAAAAGATGTGGGTAAGATATCGAGGCAGCAAGAGGAGGAGTTCAGTTGTTTAATAATTTCATCAAGATGTGATTGATTCAGTTTTTTGAAATCAGACATTTTATCTGCATTATTTTTAAGTGGGAATGATAATGTTGGTGGGTTGGTTGCTGCTTTACAGATTGATCTTCTAATTTCTAGAATCTTTTCAGTGAAGAAGTTGGCAAATTCAGTACAGGCCCTAGTGGAGTGTAGCTCAGGAGCTGCTGTCACTGGGGGATTGGTTAGTCTTTCAACTGTTGCGAATAAGGTCCGAGCATTAATGTTTTTGTTAATGATTTCAGAGAAGAATGATTCCCTTGCAGTTTTCAAGGTTAAGTTATATTTATTCAACCTGTTTTTGTAGATCTCATAGTGAACCTAGAGTTGAGTTTTCCTCTATTTTCTTTCGGCCTGACAGCACTCCGTTTTTTTCGCTGCGTACTAGAGGATTTCTGGTCCATGGAGACTTGTATCTACCTGAGACTACTTTTACTTTAATTGGAGCAATGGTATTAATGATGTCTGAGACTTTAGAGAAAAAGTTGTCTACCAGGTAGTGGGGGTGGTGGGCCTGGGGGGGTGGGGGTGTTGAGGTAAGACATATTTCCATCCACAATGAAATAAATAAACCTCTAGTTTATATAAAAAAGCTACCCTTACCAATGATTTAACTCATTGCTCCTTTACCCCACTAAAGCCAGGTGATGACTTTGGCCCTGCTAACATTTGTTAATGGAGGGTAAATCAATTGATAAAGAGAGGGATCTACAGCTGAATGATAAATAGCAAGATCATGGTTGAGACTGACTAAATGACCAGTGTCACCTTTTTGACCAGAACTGAATGTTATTCTCCTCTCTGTGATAAGTACTTTTCAATGGTGAGCAAAGGATGAGCAGATGATGTGTAACAGGCAGGAAGCACATTAGTTACGGATTTATAAATAAGATGAAAATGAAGGTTTCCTGGTGAAAACTTTCAAATATTTTGGTGTTTTTTTCATACTTAGAGAGCAGCTACCTGGCTGACTTTTACTACTTTGTTGGTGTTTAATTAGATTAAATATTACAGTTATTCTTAGTTATATTATTCTTCCTGATACCTCTTGAAGTTGGTAGTGTTTTCCAGTTAGCGTTGCTCTACATGCTAATGAAATATTTCCATTCGCACCTTTCTTTCTTCCTGGGCAGTGGGGGAACTGGTCCAACTATCCCAGGCCAGGGTGGATCATGGTTGCACTCAGATTCATTTTGTGAGGCTAAAACTACTATGGAAAAGGTGATTTTTCTGCAGTGATTTTGTTAAATGGTAAATACTCAGTTATTTGTTTCCAGTTACAGAATGTAGTGCATGTCTTGTCAGAGACAAGGCTGTCAGATGGGGTGCTGTCTTTTGTCAGTATTTTTTTGATTACATTGATCCAAGAGTGTCCACTCTATAAGTCTTATAGGTTAATTTAACAACTTGTAATGCCTTTCCCTATGAACAAAATTAGATCTGATTGGAAATCATCTATGGTTTGTATAATTTTTATCCATTGACTAAAATGTTATTTTAACATCGTAATTTTGCATTAACATAGTGTGCTCAGATTTAATCTTTTTTTGCCTAATAAATAGTAACTAGTGGACATAAAAAATGTGAAAAACTTTTAACAAAATTTCAGCTCGTTCAACTGGTTTCAAACGTCAAATTTTTCACTTAGTACTGCCTACTGTCATTTATGTCAGAAGGATAAAACCATTCACAAATTAGGGTTAATTGCCTAAATTATCTCATTACAACCCTACAATTGATTAACTCTGAAAAACATTGGGTAACAGGCGGTGTAAACCCTTGGAAAGGTTGTCAGTTCATCACAGGAACTGGATCATCATTAGATTATTTAAGTTTGTCAATGGGAATATCTTTGCAAAAAAATTAAAATTAAAGAGACTTTATGGAAAAAGAACTGAATAGTATATGATGAATATTCTTGAACTTGAATACCCAGTTTACTTTGATTGCTGTTGTGATCCCTTTTTGGGCTAGATAACCTTCATGAAATATAAAAAGTTATGATTCCAGACTAAACAAAAAATAATCCTGAAAGATCTTCTGCTGTTGGATATAAATTATTAAAATCACATCAAATCACATAATTTGCATATATTTGTCATGGTTCGGCCCAAACTCCTGACCCACATGCAGAACCACACTGAGACCGTTTGACAATTCAAAGGGGTTTATTTAAATAAGAAAGTAAATAGTTCAGCTAGAGAACGTCGGGAACTGGTAGGCATCTGGAAACGGAGAGATTGGATTAGGAAGGAATGATGGCTAATGGAAATTAATTGGATTCCTGAATGTGTCAGTACTCACTGATCCGGGGTGATGTCTGATCCTGGGAGGAGTAAGTGAGGTTTGCTGAGCGGAGACTGGGGCTTCTGGGGAGTACGGGAGGAGACGGTGTGGCTGAGAGCAGGCAGGTAGAATGCTGCACAAGAACCTGACTGTGATGGAGGTGAGTAATCCACTTGGAAAACAGCTGTCAAACTTGGAGGCTTTACCGGAGACTGGTTGCGTCAAAAAAACTCCATTCAACAATCCTGAAGACAACAAGAGGACTGAGAATCACAGGAGACCACGAGAAACTTGGATCTAGTAATACCTGGGAAACAGAGGCTTGGATGTACCGGTATGGTAACCATCAGGCGCTGAAGAGTTGTCAGCCAGCTCCTTATAAAGCACCAAACAGCTGATTGGGAACAGGTGGAAGCAATCAGCCTGTGCAGCAACTCAGTCACAGATCCTCTCTGAAAGAGAGGACTCGCTCCGGATACAAAACCTCACAATATTTCTGTATAGTAACCTCAGTAAAGTGGCCAGATAATGCAAAAACGTCCTGACATTGTTACTTTTATAACTGGCTTATAATTATCCCGGGTGGGATGAAGTGATGGGGTACTAAAGATGAATAATACAGATGTATGTTTATGATCAACGTTTTTTTTATATTTTTAGGCTTTTAAAGTAATTTTGAAGAAAAGTCACTACAACAATATTGCTGTATGCAGAATAAAAGAAGTCCAATAACAAATATTTGGACTAAAAAGCAAAAAAAAAACAAAAAAACAATGATCCAGGGAAAGTAACAACATAACTATGATGCATCAGCCTGCTTTCTTATGATGTATTGCAAAAATCAAATAGAAATGTAATCCCTACAATCAGCATAACCTCACATACTGTTAATTCTATATGTTCATTTGCAGCTAAAATCCCATAGCGGTCAGCTGGGAGATTTATCTGATGGTTAATTGGATGCTGTGTGCTTCAGTGCACTTTGCAGCTGATTAAGGTGGCTGTCTCCAACATGGCAGCCCACTGTCTCTGTAGCTGACCCCTCATTTGGCAGCAGCAGTGGGTTCACAGACCCCCACAGACAGCCACTGTGAAGCAACAAACTCCATCACTAGCCTCAGTAGCCCACTAATGAGCTTCCACTGGTCGAAGAGACGGGAAGTCCAAATAGCAGAGCCACTGATCTAAATGATTAAGAGACTGCCTCAACATTATGATTCTTCAGAGCAATGTTATCACATTGTAAGCCACTATATTACATGACATATGAAGGGTCTAGTTTTCTTTTTTATAAAAACAAGGTTTGAAGAACATACCTAGCATTTCTATTATAATGTTTCCATGATTTAAAGTAACTTTTTCAAGTGAACCTTTGAATTGGGTACAGAGATAAACGTGAAACTAATTAAGTGCTTTATTAAATATAGCTTTATAAGAAATGCTAGAATATGTATTTTTCTTGAATTTTTCACCTTGAAATTTAAACTACATTAATCCAGGTCGAAGGAAGAATCTGTATGCTTGAGACAAGATGTAGCAAGTTTTATTCTATAAGAATATTTTTCTGGAATCTAGCTGGGTTTAAAAAAGGAATCTATTATGCCCATGCCCCATTCATTTTTGAGCATGATACCTATCAGTGGAAGTATTTACAGTTGTAGGTTACATCAGCTCTTTGTTTGGATTGTACAGTCTCTATTTAGCCTCTGTGGTTACCCTTTAAATAACTCCCCACTTGCTCCTTCCAGGAGCTGTGGGTGTCTAACTAATGAGCTTATAGAACCGACTCTTCACCTGTTTAGCCTGAATATACTCCACACCAGCAAGGAACATTTAGCAAAGCAAATCAGGTTAAAAGATGCATAAATATATTCATCAGGTATTTGGAAATGTGGCTGCAATGAGCAACCAGTAAGCAAAGAAAACAAAAAATGGTGAGCTGATCAAGTAGGGTTTCTGTAACTCTGATCTATCTGAGGTGAGATGAACTAGACTACATTAATCCTGTTAAATTCAAGACAACACTTTATAAGTACCATGTCTGGAACAATAGCCTGCTTTACAGATGACATCACAATTTAGCTGCACAAGTGCTGCTGGTTGCTAATGCTATAGACAGACAAACCATATTTACCTACTGAAAAAACACACACACAGTTCTTGGACTTTAATGTGAAGACAGAAATTGTATGTGATACTTAAATGTATCTCACAAATGAGCAAATATAAAATTGAAGAGGTTGTTTTCTGACGAACAAAGACATACCAGGGGCTTTCTTGATGGTAACTCTGCTAACTATCAGCTGCCAGAAATTGAATGGCTTGAATGTCCTGGTCAAAGTAAAACTGTGAACTAACGAGAGGCTATTGAAAAGGTGTGGAGATGTATTGCAATTAAAATACAGGTCTATCCTAGAGTGGATGTTGGCAAATGGTATGAAATGAAAAAGGAAGGACTTGCTTTCTAGGGCTTGGCGGTGTGTCAAAATTTTCATATCACTTTGTATTTAAAAAACATATCTGTATTATGGTACTTTTTTTTCCATACAACACCATTCATATCCACACTATCTTAAATAGCCCATACTGTCATATTGACTGCATTGTGTTTTTTTTTTCCAGACACAAGTGAATGGCATGGAAATAATTCAAATTATTATGATTCTAGTAGAAATTCTTGATGTTCTAATCCTGAAAGTTTAGTTGTTTTTTAACCTCATGTTGATGAAAGCAGCAAATTGTATCTTGTAGGCCTACTGCCTTTGCATGTGATACTGAAGAATAGCAGAGTACAGACTCAGACCAGATAGTGCCAAAGAAGAACTAAATAAACATGGCGACCAAGATGGCAGGAGTATCGTAGATGGTATGTAAAACATATTTACTACAATTTTTTTACCTATGTATTTTTTTATCTGTGTACCTACAGACGGTCAAATAGCACTCAACATTCCCCCCTATTGGTTACTCGCAATAGCGCTTGGAAAAGATATGCTGTTCGGTTCTCGTCTAACCTTTTGAAGGTTAAACTTCTAAACTTTAGACGTGACTCCTCTTTTTGGAATTAGTTCCTTGTCATTGTGTGTTTCCCTCTGAAAGCTCCTGCCAGCAGCTGTAGCTACTTTAAAATTGTTTTTACTTTTCATGCTGTGGTGAAGAGCGTGTAGCAGTGAAATCGGTACCTGCTGAAACACTTCCCCACATTAAACTTTCCGGATGTTTTCTGAGCTATTCACCGGTATAGCTGTATATTAAAAATTCATATCATAACGAAAATTAACACCGGTTTTCGGTATGAACCAGTATACCGCCCAGGCCTATCGCTAGCCCAACAACATCTGTTACACCCATTACTTTAACAACTCTTGAGAGCAGGTGGTCAACAGAGTTACTAATTCCATTGTGTGCAAATCTAAGTTGCAAAAAGTTCATTTTACATATATAACATATATAGTTTGTGTTTTTTTTGTTCCCTGTTGTCAAGAATTGTTGCATTTTATACATTTACTATGCAATTTTCTTTTATCGTTTATGATTTTTTTCCTCATAACTTCTCTGACATCTGATGTGGATATCAGATTCCTATTTGCACAACCCTGAACAGCAGGGCTTAGTTTCTTCCCATTTAAATATCTTTAGGAGCCAAAACTACCACTTTGTGATGACCGAAGCAACTCAGGCCCATAGGCACCCATGAAAAATGCACACTTGTTTGTCTATGGCTACCTCCCAGCATGCATTGCATCCTGATCACCTTACATCACTATCTATTTTTCTTTGAAAGTCGCGATTATCTTCTAGCATTTTGCCCGAACTTACTTTATATTTCTGTTCAGATTTTTAAGGGATTATTTTAGCCAGACCTAGGATATTTTTAAGACTGTGCTTTTTGTCTATGGCTTTGTTTTTGCTTTATTCTTGGTCCAGTTTTTATATAGTAAAACTGATGGAAAGTCTAGAAACAATCGTAGAAAAAAACAAGGATCCAATCCTGTGAATTTTTTTTTTTTTTTTTTTTTTTTTTACAAATATTGCTTCCATTCCCTCAGGAATCTCACCTTTGACCTGTTTGTATCTGTCTCGGGAGCAAATTCATGTGTTTTCCCACTTTTATAACCCTCCAAATAAATTAAAGCTTTATGGTCGAGTACCCTCAGTTGCTCCCACCCAGCTTTATATCTCTACTAATTCCTAGAGAAATAGAGTTTAGGGTGGGGAATCATATTTTTTAATAGATGATCTCCAACAAAATGTGGTCATTACTGTGAAGGCGCTTGCTATTTTGATGCATAGCTATCCTTATCAAGCGGCCTGGAAATTTAAACTAAGATTTGAATTTTTCATGTCCCTCCAAATGGCTGGCTAATGTCTTGAATCCGCTGTGTGAGCTGCCTACAATCCACAGTAGAGTTTGTACAGTGTAATTTACATTAGGTTTTCACGTCTTAATCAAAAATTATTCGTAGATGACTTGATTATCTGGGGCCCTTTAAAGGCACCTGTAACAGGCAGAACAAGCGGTTTATCCGTATAGACAAAAACAATTATATCAGATACAGATCAGAAAAAGTGGCAATACAGCCAATAGAATCATGCTCATACTAACCTGGGATGAGAAAAGTGAGCATGTTTATTGATGTCTTTCTTAGGGCTCTGGTAACATGTGTTGCAATTTGCAAACATAAGATAAAAATATAAGAATACACTGCTGAGATATATTTGGAAAGTTTTATTTCATCTTTAGGGGGACAGCTTCATCATATAAATTCAAATCCGTTTAAATAGTGTACTGAGGGGGAGTAGGTTTGGGTGAAATGTCAGGATCGCAAGTCTAACTCAGTATTATTCATGAGGTAAAAACACTTTCATTTTCACACTTTCAAAACAATCTTGTCTTTGATTGGCTAAGGTGGAAATGCAACTCTTTTGCTGCCTTAACTTCGGTGCTGGGGTTCCAAAACAGATTCAAACAGTTTCTTGCTCAACTCATCTTTCTTAGGTAAAAAAAAATCAACCAAAAAAACACAGATGAGCGATGTCCACAAAGAAACCAAGCCCAACCATGTTCTGCCATGCACTAGACTTGCTAACAGTTAGCTTTGTTGCTAACAGTTAGCTTCATCTTCTAGCTTCTACTGGCAGAGAAGTGCTCTACTCTTCCCAGGCTACAAAATTAACCCTCTGTGGGCAAGGTAGGCAAGACAATGAATACTAATTTTCCTATGAGGTGGAAGGAACAGTTTTTTTCTGATTCGTTCATTTTATTCTCTATTTTTCTCTGTTGCTAATGCAGGGATTGGGTGTGGGAGAAATGTTTACATGCAGCATGCTAATGCAACTCAAAGTGACCAATTGCATAAAAAAAAGAAACCGTTGTTCTTTCTTTCCTTTGAACGAGCCACACAACAATGCAGACACACACTCATGCCTAAGGGCAATTTAGAAGGACCAGTTAACCTAACAGTCATGTTTTTGGAATGTGTGAGGAAGACAGAGTACCCAGATGGAACCTATGCATAACAAGGGAAAACATGCACACTATGCTGAAAGATCCCAGATTGGGATTCAAACCCGATCCTTCTTGCTGCAAGGCAACAGCGGCACCATTGCACCGTGTGCAGCCCATTTTGTACCTTTGTTGATTTGGTGAAAGTCAAGTTCTTTCAGTTCAATGTGTTTTCTAGTTATTCTACTAAACAATTAGGTATGTCTACTGTTTTTGTGAAATTGTTACAGTCCAATGCTTCACTTGTGAATCTACCAGCATCTCCATCTAGACAGTTCATTTTTGTCGCCAGACAGAATACATAGACATACATTTACCAGAAAGCTCTGATCTTGAAAGCGAACTGCATGAGCCACTGTTACTGACAACGATCCATAAGAACTATATGCCTCTTATTTGACAAACCGCTGAAATTCATGGCTAACATGTCTTTATACCTCGAACCTCTGTTGTGAGCCTTCAGCCTCTCAGCCTTCAGCCGTCTTCCTTCTTCTTCAACCTCTCCTCTTCCATCTCCGGTGTCTGCCCTTGTGCCTCCTTCTGCATCTCTACCGACCAGTCAAAATATAGGTATTGATGCATGGTATATGTAAAGTTGGACAATGTTCCAACAAGACTATCAGGTTTTCTGTCTAATAAAAGATAAATCAAATTCCAAGTATGAGCTATAACATTTTTGTAAAAATTAAAAATTCATTGTAATATTGTCATTGTGATTGTGTTTGTGATTGTTGTTTATGATAACCATTTGTCTACCATATCAAGGCCACCAAGTTTATTCTCCTTAACATAAGTTGCATGGTTGTGCCTAAAAGGTCAGGGAGACAAATAAAATATTTGAAAGATTTAAATATCTGTCTTAAAACATTTGTTTCTTGCAAAAAAACACTATCTACTGTACAAAAGATTGAACATTAAACAACAGATAATTTTGTTCATGTTTTACTTTCAAAAGAAAATCCTATCTTAGAAATCCTAGCTTTAAATGTATTCTGAAGGATCAGGGTCAAACACACTTTAAAATGACGACTCGGTTTCATACTTTGTATAACTTTCTCTGTCAGTAACTTTTATAGAACACAAAGCTTAATGGAAGATCAGAATAAAGAAAGATATCATGTTTTATCTGTAATATTTTCTATCTTGGATCAGTAAAAAATGTGATATATTTTGGTTAATGAGACACAGTTTTAAGCTAAAAATGTAACTTTACATCGCTTTAAAAATACAGTCACAGATCACTCACCCCTCGCGTCAGATATCATCCCTAGGCCATGCTCTTTTGATTAGGGAACATGCATTGCCACAGAAGGCGAGAGAGCACAAAACACCAGTCACACCGTGTTAACCCGTTTTTTGTTTTCTGTGACTTCAAATGTTGTTTTTGCTTCTGAGACTCTGGTAGTTTGTCCTAAAGTTGGAGTGGTAGCAGCTGGTGTTTCTCCTTCTCTGACATTATTGAGCAGGGAACCTCTCTCACCAGTGTTGTTCTGTTGCAAAATGCGGCAAGGTGTAATGAGTTGAGGAACTACTTAAATAAGAAAATGTGAGTCAGACAACTAGATGGTCCAATCGTTGGTTTTGAACCAAGCCATGTTATTGGCTTAGGTTTTTAGATAAAAATGCAGTAGAACCCCTTAATTTGTGTTTTTTTCTTTTTAATCTCCACAAAATATTTATAGCTATACTGTGTTAACACATTGTTAAGGTGCATAAAAAGTTTTTCTAAGCTAACTAGTTTTGCAAATTCAGTAGAGCAGTATTTATATTTTTCTATAAATATTTTTAAATATTTTTATATTTTTTATAATATTTTTAAAAGTATGGCATTTTTTGGGTGATTGATATAAAGTTATGAATTGCAAATAAAGTTGTAAATAGCATAAATTTCGTTAATGTAAATTTATGTTTTTTCCAACATAGTACTGTTAAAAACAGAAACAGTTTATCATTTATCAATTTACAGTAGTTTAACTTACAGTATGTATCACAAACATTGCTGATTAACATTCGTATTTAACTAGTCTTACCTAACTAATATACAGTACGTCTTTCTCAAAATTCCAAATAACAAAAAATATGTTTTCTTTTTCTCTTTAAATATACATCATCAATGTTCTCATAAATTTTACAAAAAATATGCTTTGGGATTTAGTGAGATCCTTTTATAACCTTTGTTATTTAGATTTTTATATGCGTGCACGCAATACACATTTCTATTCTTTGTTCCAATTTCTGTATAAAGCAGCAGATACTCCTAAACTTTCTTATTTGTAAAGTTTCAACAAGTAGCATCACATTTTTGCAGTGAGCTGAAGAAAAAAAATATTATGGAGAGGAGAGTTGAGAGGAGATAGTAAATTTAGTCTGTGTTTATCCATTTATTGTACCTTATAAATCTAGGGTCACGGGTTGCTACTAATCTCAAAAAGTCAATGAGCGAGATGCAGGGTATCCCCTGGGCAGAGAACCTGTCCATCACAGGGCAACACAGAGACAGAATGAAAATCATGCACACACACAATCAGACCTAAGGATGCTTTGGAGAGACAAGTTAACCGTGCATGCACGTTTAAGGGCTTTAATAAAACCAGTCAAACTACAACTCTTGAAAAGATGCCATGTGATGCCCACTGATGACTGTAATTTTAACATTTCCACTGCCTCTAAGAAAACATTTTGGTAACATTTAAGTGCTAGGTATTGAAGTAGGGATTAAAAGCTGTTATTCACATCCAGATTCCACTTGATTATTAAAATGATGTAGTTAGTTTGATAGATAGATAGATAGATAGATAGATAGACAGACAGACAGACAGACAGACAGACAGACAGACAGACAGACAGACAGACAGATAGATAGATAGATAGATAGATAGATAGATGGCTCCTAAGTAGTCTGTTTTTTGTTGTTGTTTTCTTTGTAGTTAAGGATAAAACAGCAAACGAATGGCTGCAAACAGCCCTCTTTTTCTGGTTTAAAATGATCTGTGAACTGATGATTGCTTTTCCCCTTTACAAACCATATCTTGAGGAAAACAGTTTTATTGTTTTTTTTAAAAAAAAAGGCCACTGAGGGCATGGATTATTTGCTCATGTGCACTCTTGTTCAGTAAACTCAAACACCTAAATTTTCTTAGCATTTCAAACATAAAATGTTACAAAGCTTTTTCTGACAAATGGTCTGCGGAAAAAAGAAGGGCTCTCAAACGTTTACTTTTAAACAGATTTCAGTTTAATTTCAAAACTTTTCTTCTTTTTTTCCCTACATCTTTAATCTTTTATGTCATAAAGTCCACATTTTCATATTCACTTAATAGGCTGAAGTTAATTGGAAATCGACTAGAACACATTTCTTTCTCCCGGCCTTCTCTCTTCCATTATTCCATAATTTATATCAGTTTTGACTTTCAGCTTCAGTTGAGGCATTTGTTTAACTTTTGTTCCACAAATAGAAACATCTTTGGTGTCACAAATTCACACAAAGATGCTATGTAAGATTAGAGGGGAATTCTGTTTTTTTCAACCTGCTTTCTGTGGAGATATGATGGTCCAAGGGGATTTCAAGTAGTGAGCAGAAATGGCAATTCAGCTTAGGGAGGAAACCTCAGCAGCAGCTTCACATGTGACTTCACGCTGTACACGGTTTTCCACTTCATGTACTTAAAGGGGAATTCTGTTTATTTTTTTAAACCTGGACCTTATTTTTAGCAATGTTTTAGTTTTTTTAACTCACCCTGAGAACTTTGGAGCCAGTTTGAGCCATTCAGCAGTACTTATACATCCAGTCTTCATCAGCTGTATCCATAAAACGGGAGTGCTCGAGGCAGTCCAAATACCGCTTGTAATAAGGTTCTATCTGCCCCGAACGCCTTAATTTTACCATGTTTATATTCTCCTTGGACTTATGAACGCCTCGGAAGTGCTTCTGTATTTACTTCCAGGCCGATTTGGACGTAATACGCAATTACGCTGTAGCAGGACTGCCAGTCTGTGCTTTACCGCAGCAGATTCCCAGGTGTGTATGCTGATGCAGAATATTTGTCAGCTTTTTAATATTGTTTTATTGTTAAGCCCCCAAAATGAAAATACAAGAAGCCCCCACATACAAAATTGCTAAAAAATAAGGTCCAGGTTGAAAAAAAAATGTAATTCCACTTTAAGTACATGAAGTGGAAAACCGTGTACAGCGTGAAGTCAGATGTGAAGCTGCTTCTAAGGTTTCCTCCTTAAGCTGACGGGCCATTTCTGCTCACGACTTGAAATCCCCTTG
Source organism: Apricaphanius iberus (assembly GCA_028564705.1). NCBI lineage: Eukaryota > Metazoa > Chordata > Actinopteri > Cyprinodontiformes > Aphaniidae > Apricaphanius > Apricaphanius iberus. Next base: position 840,566 of record JAPXFQ010002340.1, read on the forward strand.
GGCCAGCATACCTCCACAGAAAGCAATAAACACTCTGCTATAAAGGGAATACAAAAAGGGGAACAAACTGAAGGGCTGAGAGAAAGCGACATGGATCAGCGCACCTTTGAGAAACATCACTAGACTCATGGCACTCAGCCAAACCCCTCTCCTCTTTCCTCACAGAGGGCCCATCTCAGCAGATAAAAGCAGGACCCTCTTTGAGGTGTCCCTTGGCATCATCCCTGCATCCTACATCTAGTAATTGAAAGACCTGCAGAGTACTGCAGGGGCTTGCAGAGGTATGGAAGAGATCAAGGGTGACTAATTAAGTTGTTCTCACAAGTTTTGGACAAGACGAGAGAAAAACAAAACAAAAACATGATGTCTGTTTTTATGGAAATCAGGGCTGTTCAGAATCTTACATATACTCATTGTCATAATTCAGTTTTAGAACCATTTTCAGAGACTAATTGCAAAACACAAGAGCTGGCTGCACAAGTTTGAATTTTTGGATGACGTAAAAACTATACATACATGATTAAATGTATATATATAATCCTTACACATTTGATTTAGAGCATCCTAACAAGTTGCATCTGGTCCAACAGCTCGATCCAACCACTAGTGAGCTTCTGGTTGGTCTTTTTAGTGAAATTGATATAATTCACATGAATTGATTAGTTTCCTGGAACAGACTCTGGTGTTTAGAGAACGTTTATGTAGTCACTATCGGGCTTTTCAGAAGCTTAGTGAAAGAATACTTAAACTATCCCACAACCTGCATTGATACACATTTTGGAATAGTGTCTTGTTATACTACTCTGCTGTGTCCAAGTTTAAACCACCTGACCCAAATTTCCTCGATCAACTAAAAAAAAGAAAGGGAACAATCAAGGAATCTCAATGACTCAGGTTTTCCCTGTCACCAAAATCAGACATTTTTGAACTTGGCTGAAATTTGCATCAGTCAATATCATTTTGGTTTTGTCAAACAAGAAGAGGGATTGAGCTGTTAGGCTACAATAACAACAGTTATGTTTAGGACAGAGAAGAATTATCATTTGTCAAAGTAAATCAGTGTGCTGGTTAGGATTGGTTTGCACACCATCTCTATCAATAGGGCCCTACACATCTATAAGATGAGTGATGTATGCATAACCGATTTTCTTGGGTGCAAAATATGAAACTTTTTCTAAAATATTAAATAAAGTCAGATTATCAGCATAATATAATGATCTCTAGGAAGACATCCTTCAAAGTTTATATGTTATGGATGCAAATTAGCATTTATCAGTGCGACAATTAAATCTCATCCCTCTGATTGTAATGTAAAGCCAGCAAATTCTTGGTTCTCTGTTTAGGAAGTAATACCTTCTCACACAAATGAAAATCCCTTCACATCAGGTGATCTGCCAGCTTGGTTGTAAGTAATCCACCTGATGTATCAATTGACAAGTGTTGAGATGACACATCATACTTTGGGATTGCTTTCCTGTGCTGCCGTATTAAACCAAGGCGATATAATTAGAAACCTATTTCTTCATCTATATCTCAAACATGCTAACGTGATGGTTGAAATTGGTGTCTAAACATGGATGTTTATTTACATTATGTTTTGCATATTTGTCCTTCATAAGACCTATTGAGCGAACCAGCTTGAATTTTTTATTTATTTGATCACAATAAGATTTTCTTGTACTTAACACTTAGTGAATCAGCTTTCGTTACGCTAGAAATCTGTTACATCATGACTTCTCCCCTATCATCTCACCAAGTGAAACATTTGCATGTATACTGATTTGGTGGAAAATGGTATGGTGTCTGGTTATGCGTTACTAACAAGAGGAGAAAGAGAGAATTGTATTTCACATGTTTTGATGTTTGTATCTGGTGGGATTGAATGTAAAATGGTCCCACATGCACTCAATGGATCAAAGTAATCTCTGTCAAATCAGTGTCACTGCACTGTCTGCATGCTATCTAATCCCCTTGGCCATGGCTTTTAATATGTTGTAGAGCAAATGTATTATCTACAAAATAGATGAACAGAAAGAAGATACAGAGCTAAAGATTAGAAGCAATGGTTTTATCCCTTCAGATATTGATCAACTCCTCTGGAAAGGTCTCTCTTTGCATGATGGTTGTCCAAAAACATGTAACACTGTCAAAAAGCGGTAAACTTATGTGTGTTCTTTTTGTTTTTTCTGTCAGAAAATGTTTTTAATTAACTAAAAGGTCCTGCCTTGTCACTCCTTTGTACCGTCATTCATTGTGCTCCCTCACCCCTCATGGTTTTACGCTGGATGAAGCTGAACATGGTTTCTTGTTATGGGTTTAGCTCCTCCCACTCTTTGACTGGAGCTGTTTTTTTATCTCCCTCCCACTTATGAGGGGAGCTCGGCAGTGTGCCTTAATCCCGGATTGCACTGCCCGGCCGTCTGCATCCCGTTGTTGCTGGGAAAGCATGGCAAGGCTCCAGGAACCCTGTGCTCACACTAGAGCGAAGTGAACGTAAAACAGAGAGAGAGAGAGAGAGTAAAGAAGAAAAAGAGCTGCAGTTGGGCTGTTTCACTACTGTCACAGCTGGTTGAACGCTGTGCTGCACTCAGATTTGTTGAGTTCCAGCCACATACTCTCTGTCATACTACAGGAGAGGAAAAGGAGAAGAATGGCAGGCTGTTTGTTGCAGTGCTGGGTGCAAATTTAAAACAGGGGAACCTTTGTGACCTCCTGGCTTTCATAGCACTGTGCTGCCTTCTTCTCTGTGTTGCATTATCCTTACTCCTCATTTTTTAAAGGGATTATACTTTTTGTCTTTTAATTTTTCTAAATTCCGTCTCTTGCTGTCTGATCTGGAACTCTTTCTGACATGGAGTCCCCCACCAAAGAGATCGAGGAGTTTGAAAGTACTGCCCTGAAGTACCTACAGCCGGAACAAATAGAGAAGATTTGGCTCAGGCTCCGTGGACTGTGAGTATTTTCAGTTTTATTATTTTTTTAATCAAGCATCAGGTGATCGGGGCTATATTTGAATTATTATTTCATCACTACTTTAACTAGCTTAGTATATACTAATGGCTCATGCAGAAATTGTCTATGTTATTAGAAAAGCTTAACTTTAATCGACTTAATGTTTTATTGTTCAGTGAAAACTTACAAAATCATATCAAGATGTTGGAGTACGCCATTCAACAGATATGTTGTGGATTTCTATATCTGTTACAAATTTGTGCAAGTTTATTTTTTCATTATTAGGCAAGAAGGAAAAAGAAAGCCCTTTGAGAAAGAGTATGGGCTTGACTGAAATAAATTTAAGCCTTTTGTCAAACAAATTCTCATTTTGGTAAGCACGGTGGCAAAATCACATAATTTGATGCCATGTTTTTGCCAAATACAGGACACACCTTCATGAGGCTTGCAGATGTTAGCAAATCAAATGCACCTCTGTGCCTTTGTTTGTAACACATGTTAATTGGGCATTGAAATACTTTCACCCTAAATGGTACAAACAGCACTTGTTTGTGCCTTTATCTTTTTTTTTAAATAACAATACCTCCTGGAGTAGAAATACTCTGATTAAATTATTTATTTTCTATTTGGTGGTTTGTGGTGAAACGTGTGCCAAAAATACATAACTTGACCCTTCACTGAATAACTTCCTAACTGAGGAGAGTTTTTGCCAGAACAACCGAGTATTGGTTACATATAATCCGATCACTGATTACAACAATTAGGCTTTTGAATTTCCAACTGTATTGCAGGATGATTAAAACATCATTACCAAGAAATTTAATGACAGAAATATATGAAAGAAATGATTTTATTCAGGCTAAGTTAAATTAGGCATGAGGTCACTTCATCAGGAAATGACATGATATAATTTGTTGAAAAAGTAATGAAAATGAAAATATTTGCAGTGGTCTTACGTAATGATGCACAAAAGCTGAAGTTAGTATAATAAATCTTTTTCTTCTGTAATGGACATAGCAAAACATAAAATTCTGTATAAAAAATTAGTATGCTGAACTGTAACCTGTTACGTGAGGCTTATGCTATGGTTATTTCTGTGTGGAATGTGATAGAAGTCCTACGTATTATATTGCTATAAAATGCAATCAAAATAAATGTTTCATGTATTTCATCGTCTGTGTTTAGTAAAATGGAAGTACTGATTCTTCACAACCTTACAGGCACTATTTTATTATTTAGCCCAATGAACCAACCATTCAAAACCTTTATAGCCATTCTCCCTTGATAGGGGTGTTCAGAAGCACCCTGCATGTAACTTAAGTGTGAATTTTATTATTATCCATTTTCCTGTTTCATCATTTGATCTCAGCAGGGAGGAGAGGGCATTGTTACTAGGTAGGTCGGCTTGTGAAAGGAAATAGCTTTATATTATTGTGGGGATTCTGAGAGAATGTTTCTTCTTAACAATATTTGGTATGTATTTAGAGAGTGCTGTTTTGGATTTTCAGGGCTTACTCCTGTTGTTTGACTTGACTTTTGCTATTATGAGGTTTAATTTTACAGGAGTTAACTCTTTCCATAGCTGAAAGTAATGTTTCTCTACTATGTACTTTGTGAAAAGCTAAGGATGTAAGTCACTCTGTCATCATCATCTGCCACATTACGTTTCCCTGGATGATTTCATTGTCTCTTCAATTCGGTCCCCATCATAACCATCTGTCTTTTTGGATAATTGATGGCTGGTGAGTCAGATGAAAGCAGTAGGAGCCAATAATGTTGTGCTCTCCATTTAAAATTAACTGTAGTAATCTTGTTACTCAAAGGCCTCCTGTTGCATGTCAGAGACAATATTAGCCCTTAATCTCATGAAGAGAGCCAAAATGTTGAAATGTTAACTCTTCACAAAGTGCATATAGAGCAGAACAGGGAGAGATCAGCATTATGCAGTGTGTGTGGGTGAGTGTTGAGATTGGGGAAAGTTTCACTGCCCATGTGATGATGCGGATGATGGAGAGTGGATGTGGATTTCAGAGTGTATTTGATGGCGTGCTTATGCGATGACAGCTTATCTGTGGAGATTTGTTTGGCAGCTGTGTGATTTATGTGTGAGTGTTGCTATCTCACCACAATCTCTGGCACAGTCTCTAGCACACCAATCATCTACTGATAGACAGGTAAAGAATTCACTTCGGGGAGCTTTCTCTCAGCTCCCCCTCAACAAAGTAGTCTAAAACCTGGTGATATCTTCTCTGCATGGGTTAACTCACAATTTTTTTTCTTTAATTTATTTACATTTAAAACTGAATAACTGCTTCTGCTTTAAAAAAAAATCAATGATGAAATAAAAATGCAGAGTGGTAATTCAAAAAGAAAAAGAATCCCATACTGCCTGAATTTATTGACCGTTATATGAACTAATAAATTATTCATATTATTGCCATCTTACGATTTCTAAATTTAGGATAGATTTTCATTTTTATACATATAAGGTGTAGGTGTAGCTAGTTAGTATGCCGTGGTCATAAATGTGCTAAAGTAAAATACCTTAAAAAAAAACTATTCTACTTATTTATACTTATACTTATTTAAACTATTGACCTTATTTATACTATACTATTCTACTTATTCAGTTAAAAACTTGAAATGTGTATCTGGACAAAAATGTTGCTGGATTTTACTATGGAAATAGGTGGGAGCCTCCCATTGGATAATTGCTACATTGGAAATTATCTATCAGTTGGGGACAACTTCTCTAACCTCAACTGATGGAATAAATTGCTTCTCATTTCTCAAACAACCATAAGACACATCCTGTGATTGAGGAACAATGTTAGTTTTTTTGTTAAGGGTCAAATCATTGGCATGCATGAAGCAGAGAAAACATCTAAAAAGATTGTAAAAACTTCTAAAATATAGAGGGTTAAGAGAGAGTTTAGAGAGCCACATAAATGGCTATGGCGGGCTGGATTTGGCCCCCGGCCCTTGACTTTGACACATGTGCTGTACATGATTACTATTTCATTAACTGGAACCCAGAAAGATTAACCACTGTGGTGGAAACTAATGGGAATCCATGTGGATCACAAGTCACTGTGCTCTCAACTTGTCTTCAGCAGGTGCAGTTGTGATGCTCCTTTGGGGAAATAGCTAAATAACTGTCAGGTTTAGGATTGTTGGGATGTTTATTACTATTAGGGTATATTGTTTGTCAATGCTATTTAAAATAGACACTAAAATGGCAGCCGGAAACGTTTTGATGTTTAGTACATCACACTGCACATTGAACGCCCATTTATTGGCCTGTTCTCCTCCCAATATTTTGCGTCTTGTAACAGAAATGCCCAAATTAGATATGAATTATGGGGAAAAGCGATGAATAGATTCCGTGCATATTGCTCTGGGTTTATCAGGGGAAATACTCTGTGAGACACGTTAGTAAATCAACTACAGCCTTTTTTTGGAGACCCTGTGCAGTTTGCAGCCGTTTTAACAAGCGCAAACCACTGATAAATCAGGCCCTATATATTTATATTGGAACAACTTTATCCTGTTCTAACAGAGAGCCATTCCTGTTGTATTATTTAAATATGTTTTATGGTTAAAAATTACAATGTGAAAAAGTTTTTCTATTTTCTTTAATTTTGGAATTATGACATTTGTATGTATATTTTTTTTATTCTACTCTTTAAAATACTATATCGTCCGGCCAGCAGCTAAAAGGCACATTTTGGTTTGTGAATGGGAACACCCCCCTTCAAAAACAGATTTTTTTTTCACTACTGTAAAGGCTGGTTCAGCTGTGCGCATTTCAGCCGTCTTAAAGAACTGATTCATGCCACACTGCAATCTCCTCTGAGCTCAAGAGGTGTATTATACTCATACCGAACGGCCCATTTCAGTTGATCAAACAGCATCGTGTATCGTTCTAGCAGGATGCGCCAAAAGTCAACATCACGAGCAGACCGTGGTCACAAATAACGTTTGGTGCATACTAAATATGACCTACTTATTTTTTACAAAGTACTAAAAAACAAAAACTATATTCTTTTTGATTAATTTAGTTTAGTTTTTAATTTCTAAACATATTTCATAAAATGTGCTTAAAATGTCTTGGATGTCCAGTTGCTATGTGATGTCTTACACGTTTTGTACCACTTTCCTTCTCTCAACAGTAGACTTCAGGCAAAATAATATAGCATGTTGCACAGTCTCTTCTTGAAGACTGGAAGACTAGTTTTTAGAGATTTTGTTTCAGTGCTACAAGATTCTTGTCTGATACAAAGCCAGCTCCTCTTTTTGACTATCAGCTACTAATCAGCAGTGTTGCCACAGTTACTTTGAAAAAGTAGTATGATTACTGACTACGGGTTACTCTTTCCAAAAGTAGCTTTGTTACTTTACTTATGACTGTATTTTAACAGTAACTACATTAAAATACAATGTACTTTATTAGTTACTTTCAGCAGCTCCCAATAACACTCCCCACTGCCTTAATATAAACACAATAACCAGTTTTGCCTATACTCACTTTATTGGTAGTGCATTTTAACAGTAAGGCCGGAAATATACTTGCTTTTTAACCTCACGTTGACAGCAGCAACTATGAAGCAACAAGCTGTGTCTTGGGCACGTACTACTGGAGAGTTCCCCTAGGTGGCAGTTACAGACTCACAAACTCAGGTCAAAACAAACATGGCAACTTTAAAGCAGATAATCAGCTGTTTCGGATTACATCAAAAAAAGACAGCAGCAGTGTTGTTGAATGTATGTAAGACCATAGCTACCCCTATTGTTGCTTGTTTTCCTAATGCTTTTGCCGCCATGTACCAAATATATATTTTTCTTAAGAATATTCTAAAAATAGTAACACAGTGTCTTAAACAAGTAACTTTAATCTGATTACTGGTATGGAAATAGTAATGCGTTTGATTAGTCGTTACTGAAAAAGTGGTCATATTACGAGTAACGCGTTACCGACATCACTGGTAATCAGCTATCAGCTTTCAACTATCTGAATTTTTAAGAATAACTATTGGCCAGCTGCCAAACCCACAATCGATCGTTCTCTAATATCGACCCCTCTTTTGGACTATTGGCCCAAGTAATCACTATCGGCAAATTAATCTGGTATTGGCATTTTTATCAAAATAATTACTATCAGACTTATTGGCTCTCGGCCAAACCCACTAGTTCAATATTATAGGGAAAGAAAATATTAATTATTCATGATTTTCAGCATGTTAGATAAAATTCAGCCGAAAATACTGTAACTCACTTTCAAAAAGTAATTGCCTTGCATGAAAATCTTTTAACCCACATTCAGAATAAAACAAGTGTTAAAATAATATGGCCTGTTGAAATGTGTATTCCAAACATGAGCAACTCTGCAGACTGACGGTTTTGCTCAGTGAAGTGATCCATAAAAGCAGCTTACATTTTAAAAGACAATCGATAAAAGAAGACGCCTCAACAGATACACAGCAGGATCGTGTCATTTTCCCAACTGTGGCTGCTTTGGAGTAAAAAAAAATAAATCCAATCCATAAGTGCTGATGCCTAACAACTCAGCCTGTTGATCTTCTTCTCTGTTTTTTTCTATTTCGTGAAAACAAATTGATCCCCTCAACACCCTGGCTGCACCTAGATATCCTGTCCATAAAAGTTATGAACAGAATCAGTGACAAAGGGCAACCTTGGTGGAGTCTATCTCTCACTGGAACAAGCCCAGTTTTCTGCCAGCAATGTAAACCAAGCTCTGACGCCGGTCGTATAAGGACCTAACAGCTCATATCAAGAGACCTGGTACTCCATCCTCCTGGAGTACTCCCACAGGAGAGTCCCCTAGGGAGACGGTCCTCTCCAACTCCACAAAACACATGTAGACTGGTTGGCTTACCACCCATGCACTCTCAAAGACCCTACTGAGGGTGTAGAGCTGGTCCAGTATTCCACGGCCAGGACGAAAACCGCATTGTTCCTCCTGAATCCAAGGTTCGGCTATTCCTCCTCTTCAGAACCCCCAAATAGACCTCACCAGGCAGAAGTGTGATCCACCATGTAGTTGGAACACTCTCTGTGGTCCCCTTTTTTAAACACAGGCACCATCACCCCGGTCTGCCTATCCAAGGTGACATGAATAGTTCATCCACCAGCCAGGATAGAGAGTTACTAGATGGAAATAAATTAACATAAATGAAAGGCAAGTAGCAGATATTTCTAAGGAACAATATATATGGTGTGGAATAACAAGAACAAAGGTTTGACTTTTACCTATTTCTTCAAATGAAACATGATTGAAAATAACTGCATAAGCTAACTTTACTTTCTCTATAAAAAGTTACCAGGGCCAAAAATTAAATAAAGAGCCATCCATTATCCATACTGTACTGTCAATCCTTGGCAGGCATAGATGGCAGGGGAGAACTTCTCAGAAAAGAAGCAGCAAGGGTGTGTCTTCCGATCCCTCCGAGCTTCCGAGCCCTTCTGGGATAAAACTGTGCCCGCACCCACCTCAGAGGCATCCACTTCCACAATGAAGTTTCTAGTGCTTTCTGAATGTTGTAGGATCAGGGGAGAGGAGAATCTTTGGACAAGATCTCAGAAGGCTTTGACAGACTCCGGGGGCAGTAAGAATAGTAGAGACTGGTTGTCGGGGTGGGTGAAGTAGGTGAGGAAAACCACAATCTGCTGAAATCTCGAAATGAAGCGGCAGTAGAAATGGGCAAATGCCGAGAACGTTTGAAGCTGTCTCAGGATGGTGGGCTGTGGTCAAGGGGCTAGGGGCTAGTGGGCCTAGTAGGTCCATGGCGATGCACCGGTTGGAGAACGCATACCTTAGAAAAGTGGTGGAGGATTGATGTAAGATGCACTTCTTCAGTTTGCAGAAAAAAAATGTGCTGGAGTAGCCTTTGGAGGATGGCTCGGACATATTGGATGTGTTCGGACTCCAGTCTGGAGTAAATAAAAAAATTGTCCAGATACAAGAACACCATGAGCACCCCGGTCAGTAACCTTTCAAAGATGACTGGGCTATTGCAGAGTCCGAAGGGCATCATTAGGTATTCCCAGTGGCAACTGGGAGTGTTGAACGCCATCTTTCACTCATTCCCCTCTTTTATGCAGATGAGGTTGTAGGCGTTCCTGAGGTCTAGACAGGAAAAGATGGTTGCCTGAGAAAGAGAGTCAAGTGGGGTATTGATTGGGGCTGTAGCAATACACTAATCTCTACGATATGATACGATACACGGTATTCTGCTCGCGATACAATATATATCCCGATATACAGCCAGCAATACAATTTGATACGGTTTGATATAATTCGATACACCTACATCATTATCTAAAAGATTTAAAGGGTACAGAGTGATTTTGGTGACATCCTGGGAATGTTCTTTTTAGTTGGATTGAAATGACTGAACTGAAAAATAACATCAATTACACAATATATGTATCTGAATGGACAGAGTCTACATCTTGCAAATGTTGTACAAAATATAAAACATGTTATGATATAGAGTAAGACTAAATATTGTGATTTTTAAAACTGATTAAATCATGCTTTAACAGTAGAAAAACTGTTAAAGCATTCTAAACACGCCAACCTGTTCCATACATAAAGTTTTATTACTAGATCCAGTTGATCAACTGGAATGAAGAAAGTGAAAACAGCCACCGACTAGTGGTCTTGCTTTAAATTTCACACAAAAAAAACAGTGCCATCATCAAAAGTTCATTTATATTCTTAATGTAAAAAAATCAATTTTTTGGTTTTGAATATCGATACAATATTGTGACATAAAATATTGATATATATTGCTGTATCATTTTTTTTTCCTACATTCCCAGTGTTAATTAGGGGGGAGTGGGTTGTGGTCCTTTACGGTGATCTGATTGAGACCCTGATAATCGATGCAAGGCCTGAGGGAACCATCCTTCTTCTTCTGGAAGAAGAATCTTGCTGCTGCTGAAAAGGAGGATGGACGGATAAAACCCTGTTGACAAGCCTCTTGAATATATGTCTCCATGTGTTTCCTTTCCCCAGGAGGTATAGGGTAGAGATGCTGCAGTGGGGTGTGGTACCGGGCAGGAGGTTGATGGCCATGTCGTAGGCATGGTGGGGCAGCAGAAAGCAAGCCTGGCATTTAGAGAAAACTTCCTGCAGGTCCCGGTATAGAGGCGGGATGTTCTCGATTGGTGTGAGTGAACGTGATAGAGACTGATTGGAGATAAGGAGACTGATCTGGTTGAAAGAGACAAGAAAGGCTTAGTATGGAAAGGAAAAACGCAGGATACTTTTCACAGGAAAAGCTCAGGGCTGGAGGACCAGGTGACTGAAAAGGGTGCAAGCGAGTGAAGGCTTCTTAAATATGACAGGTTGACCATTGGAGGAGAAGACTTTCAGTTGATGCAAGTGATGGTAGCTTGAGCTGATGAGCATCTGACAGAAGGCAAAGAAGCAGCACACATCTTTACTAAGGGGTTCAATAATTTCTCAATGCAGGCATTTCACTTGAGCAAATAATATGTTCGCTGTGTTTTATTTGTTATTTTGGGTAAAACAAAAGATCTGAATAGGGATGCTACCAAACACCAAGAAAAGTTTGCCTCTTAAAAAGTTCATCCTATGATGGGATTCAGTCATGATCTTTATTCAGTTATTACAATACTTTATGGAATTATCTGACCCATCGTACCCCATGTCCTTACTATACTAAGACATAAGATACAAACTGATTAAAGTTGTTCTTAATGACCCACACAGCAAGCTTAGTAACATGGGTTACAGTTGAATTATTGATACTGCAGTTTCCCTCTGTATCATTCTTATTCGTATCTCAGTGTAAAACTCCTTCTCTCTTCTATTTTTCTTTATACAGTCGATAAGACACGTCTCTGACTGTGACAATTAATCTGGTTTTAATTTTAATTGCTTGATGGCCCACAGAAAATTTATTAATCTCTCTTCTTTCACCACAGGGGAGCTTTTACAATTTTTCTGGGGTAGGATAACCTCCTTAGCTTGCAGTTTTACTCCAAGCGCTAAAGGTTAAGACAGAAAATGACTGGGACACAAATCATGTTAAGTGCCGTGAATAGTACCTGACATGAATTTTAATCCTTGTCTGCAGTCTTTAGAACAGTGGAGGGTTCAACCCGACCCCCCCTCTCGTTTTGTCCTTACCTGTCTCTCTTTACTTTACTTTCATGAGAGAAAATATTTATGTTGTGTATAGGAATACTCTAGAGCCATGTTGGGGAGGTGTTGATGGGCCAAATGGGGCTAGGGGCCGTCTCATACTTTTGCCCGCCTGTCGTGCGCAAGGACAACACGACCATAGTTGGGAGGTTGCTTATCTTACGCCCTAGCGGGATTTTTGTATGGGATGCTGTTATGAAGTTCAGATAATGTCATTAAGATGGATGCTTAGATTAGATAATTTTGTTAGATATGATTCAATGTGACATGTAATAATTTAAATTATTTGAACCACTTTTATTGTCTTTCTTTTTGAATGCTGCCCGTCTTTTAGGTAGTAATTGTAATTGTTGATTGTTAATTTTTCTTAGTATTTTGATTTATCTTTGAAATTAGATAAATGGGTAGGAGACTGTGATCGATAAATTTATTATTATGATTAATCTTTTAGTATTATTAACACCGAGAGCAGAGGAGCCAGACAACAGGTGTTGAGTTCGAGGTTAGAGAAGACACCACTGCTTGAGAAAATATTGATTCTTCTTATATACTTAGTTTTGAGAGTTTCTCTTATTGTGTTACATATAACCCAAGCTATTGCCATTGTTTTGTATATGTCAAAAGTCACTTATTCACAGCTAAAGAGCCAGATGTCTTCATCCGGAGATATCCCCACCCTGAGATTAATAGTTTTGTCTTCAAAGTTATAGAGGCAAGGTTGCTGAACTTTATAAATACTTATTTTCATATGAGCTTGTAAGGTAGTTAGGAGGGAGGAGGTAGGAGTAGGAGGGGGACAGCATTTACTGTGATCTGTACTGATCTCCTGTATGATCAATTCAACTTTTATTAAAACCTCCAAACGCTTAAAGGAATCTCTCTCATCTTTATTAAGAGTCTTAAATGCCATTACATTAGGAAAAGTGAACAGAATACTCATGTGTTTTATTTCAAGTGTGTGTGAGAGTGTATCATGGCAAAGTCAGCAGAAAGTCCAGGGTGGCAGGTGCGTGCAGATGCATGTGGACACATTTTACATGCATACTGTTACGCCTCTCTTAATCCACACCTGCTTTACTGATTCTAGGCATTTTCTTTTCTTTTTTTTTGGGGGGGGGGCTATAAATGGACTGCACGCTCAACTTGACAATCGCCCATTCGAAAATGTTGCCAAATTTTTTTGTACCCCTTACAATAAAGATTTTAAGCTTATCTATCTCTGAAATAAACCTGGTATATATTGAATGGGTGGGGCCAAAGCTTTCAGTGTTGTGATGTTATATTTAAAATTAAATGGAAGGTTTCATAGTCAAGGTGAAAGCAATGGGAGGGGCATACAGCATAAATGATAGGTTCCAGTGGAGATAAATAACTATGTGCAGTAGCCTGAATTGCACCTAGACACACACTCAATCATATCAAATGAGAGGGAGTGCTGTTGTGCCGAATATCAGCACTGATGTGATTTGGTCATGCGAACGAGGCCGTCATTTAGGCCTGTCATTTATTTATCTGTCATTTATTTATCTCTACCAACACAACTAGTTCCAGCTGGAAGGGAGACAAGACTGTTGCCCGGCAAAATGGAAATTCCTATACAAAAACATTGGTAAATTCACAACGCACACTTTGTACCATCAAAAAAATGCTCACAAACTTACTGGTTTGAAGCCATAGACATAATAATATCAATGGTTTGAAGCCTATACATTTTTAAGGCGGCAGCTAGCAAAACACATAGGTGGAATGTCTATTGTCCAATCAAATTACTGGGTCGGAACTAACTGTTGTATAAACAAGGATATTTATATTTTTATTTATGCACTCCTAAGAAAGCCCTTGCCTTTTATGTCTCTGCTCCATGTCCAATCTGTATAACAGAAATATACTGAACTACTCATCAGCATTTTTGTTCACTTCAAATAGGTCGTAGAGCACTTGAGATACTAAATAAGTTTCACCACTCCGTTTAAAACATGAATCCAACGAATGAACATCTTTATTGTAGTTTGTTTTGTACATTTTTTTAGACACATTTTTTTTCATATAAATGAGCAATTTTGCTTGAATATAGATGGCAGGTAAATGATCTGCAAGCCTACTACTGATCCCCCATATGCTTTTGTGTTTGCTGCTGATTTATGTATAAAGAAAAAGCTTATTTATGTTAATCACATTTATCTTTAAAATTATTTCACATTAAATACTTTCTTGCCACGTTTTTCACTTGTGAGAAAGGCAAAATGTTTTATTATGTACGCAAATGAGAGAACAGGATAGTAGAAATTAATACAGGACAACATTGTTTACTTTGACCATAATATGCCTCTTCTCTTCATCCTTTGCATTTAAAAAAATAAATCAGTTGCTACAGAGGGGTTTGCATGTTTCCAATCTTTGTTTTGTATGAGGCTTCACTTTTTCCCCTATTTGTTTTCTTTGGCAGGCGCAAATACAAGAAGACGTCCCAGAGGTAAGACTTGCTCCTGGGATTCTGCGCATCCCCCTCTTTGCCTCCTTCTCCTCCTGATTCTTCTTCCTGTTCATCGTTTTGGTCCAATTTTTTTACTTATTTCTTGATCCTTCATAATATACCTTTTTTCTTACCACCTGCATCACCAGATCTAATGAACCTATGGCCATCATATTGTATTCTGTATTCAGTAGTTATAGTTTCACTTCCTTTCAATCACTTTTAACAATGTTACATATATGCAGTCTAATAAAAGTGTTTATTATTTTGCTCTGGTTATTGTTGCCTTCATCCATCTGTGTACATTCCCAGAGCTACTCAGTTGCTGTCAGCTTGCAGCTGAAAGAGTAAAGCCTTGTCATGTGAATAAACTGACAACTACTCTTTCGTTCACTCTCTGAGTCTTTCATTTTGAAGGGTCAGCTTGTTGTTATTGCCAGATAAGTAGCATCATAATGGAGAGAAATTATGGTGACACAGTTTACTGTATAAACAACTTGAAAGGTTGATGAATGACAAGTGAGGATGTTATCTTCCTCATTATGAAACTTTCATTCATTGTGTTCTGTTCAGCATACTCTGGGGAAATCAAGCTCCCATTAAAGTTTAATCTGATTTAATTTATTTACATGGAGAAAAGCAAGAATTAATGAATGAAAAAGGAAATTGGTATTATGTGGATTTAAGCAATGGTTGTTTCACAATGATTTTGATTTAATGAAACACCTTTGAACGCTTTCGTAACATCTTATCATAATTTTAGTGGATGGAATACACAGTATATTTTCGTATTAGGAAAATTATAATAATACCGCCTAAACTTTATTTACAAAACTCCAACTATTTTCAATTGTGTGCTGTTACACTCAAACTATTATTGTAATTTTTTTGTGAATTCATCACAATTCGCAGATTTTTCTAAATGAAATCAAGTGTGACTGACTGCTGTAAGAAATTTTATCTATTCACAAATAAAGCTGTTCTATAAATGACAAGTTGGTTTGACATGGGGTGAATTTAAAGCTTGCAAAGACAAAGAAACAGAGCAAACAGGACAGACATAAAATAATGGAGAGGTTTTAAGCAGGGAACGGTTATAAAACAGTATGGTAACCTGAACCAAGTTCATAAAATAGAAGTCACTTTAAAAATAATGTCAAGGAAGGATGTGTCTAATATTGCTTCATGGCATTTTTCAAGCAAACCATGGTATTGCCAGGAGGAGTAACTGAATTGATCCCTTCTCATGCTATTTATTGAAACAGTGAGAGGTCGTTCAGAGCACTACAGAAGCAGCTGTTGGGAATCTGCTTGCTGTTCATGTCTCCGTCTCTCTGTGTCTCTCGCTCTCTTTTGTGGGTGGGGGAGTTCCTTCTGCAGAGGAGCTGGATGATTGGCAGCTCCATATGTGTCTGTGTAATTACGGGAAGGCTAATTGGCAGAGAGGAACACTGGGACATTGTCATTACTGACACACCAGGACAGCCCCTCGCACATGCAGATGGAGATGGAGATGGCCCTTTTCACAGAGGGAGGCATGGAGCAAAGGGAGAAGACTGTTTCTCTGGGGCTGTCCTTGTGTTTGTGTAGAGAATGGGTTACAAGGGATGGAAGTAAGGCTGTAAAACAATAACATTTGTTTAGGTTTTTTGACCTAATCTGATGTCAAAAAAACAATAATACAATGTATACATTTTCCTGTTTCCTGCTGTACTGCTATCTCCAGTAGAAAAACTTATTTTATGTAGGCTTTTACTTTAAATCACATGGTTTCATTCTTCACTAATTTTTTTCTCAGAAATTGTAAGGTTTTTAAGTCCCGCCTCACTTAGTTACTGTTGCTAAGACTTCACTTATATGCAACTGGCAGTGATAGCAAAGATACAGTAAATGGTGATTTAGAGAGCCTTACAAAACTTTTAAGAAGTAATCATTTTGAGTCAGCTAAAGTTGGAGAGCTGGTTTGATGTTTTTTTTCCCGTAAAGTTATATGATAAAGTATTCATGCAACATATACTTTTTCACATTTTGTCACATTGCCACCAAAAAGTCTTGTGGCACACCTCCAGCTCAGTAGAACAAGAGTCACGAGAAAGGCTAAAGCTATTTAAACTATCTACTATACCAAAATAACAGGTTGCTACCACTGGGCCAATAAATACATAATGATAAATAAATATCTTATGATGAATAATTTATAATATGATAGAGATTGTAGTAGTTTATGGTTGAACTTGTATAGAACGTTGTGGTTATTTATATATATTTTTTACTGTCAACTGCATTTGTTTTAATCCTCGCCTGTTTTTATTGCTTGTAGAGAATAAATTGTCCATTGAATTTTGAAATATTTTATGTACTTCATTGGGTTTTTATGTGGAATCATTATTTAGGGAAAATAAAATGTGTTTGTTGAGTAATTTATGTTCATCCACTTTGACTAAATACTTTGTAGAACCTCATTTTACTGCAGTCACAGTTTATAGTCTTTAGGGGCATATCTGTATGAGCTTTGCATCCAGATTGTTATGGTTAGTGAATATCAATTTCTTTTCTCAGATTCTCTACTAAATTTAGTTATAGAATTTGACTGGGCTAGTCTAACACATGAATATACTTCTTCGTAAACCATTCAATTTGCCCTCTATTGAGTACTATCTTGAACAACATCTAATTAGCTTTGTCCAGCTTCCCCTGTTGAAGCAATTTCAACCGGCATTCGTCACCGTATGATGCTGCCATCACACTCATTCAGAGCGAAGGTGATGATAGTGACTGATGTGCAACATTAATTTTCCACCACAAGTACTTTTTTGCATTTAAGTCTGAGTGTGAAATTGCTCATTTGACCAAATCATCTTATCTATTGCTTGTTTAAAAAAATGGCACCACTTTGTCACAAAGCAGACCGCATCAGGGAGCCTTTTTTCATTCATAAGTGGGAAAGTCTGACGTTGCGGCAGTATTACTATGAAGCTTGGCGTCCTGAATGGTGCAATGTTCTCTCCTCACCATACCTCCATGGCACATTCAGAGGAGGCACCGTGGCAGTAGTACTACCCTTATATGCCACCACATTGTGTCTTTTAAAACAGGATTATAAGACTCCTGCCAAACCGGACACAGACTCTCGTGTGGGTTTCTTTCAGCGATGGCTGTCTACTTGCTAAGTTATTGCTGGTTTTCATTTAACCTATGTAACTCTTGGCTTAACATAATCAGTCCAGTTCTCATTATGATGTGAGTGTCTATTTTTATTGAAGCGTTTTTAATTTTTTTCCCACTGTCTTCCTGTTTGATGACATTTCTGCTGAACCCTGCAATGGAAATAAAGCGGAACAATAAATGGTTCCCATTAAGTTCAGGAAAAGGTTTTCAGGATCCTGGAAAATCGTAACCTTTCTTAATGAAAGGACCATGTTGTTGGATTTTCTGTACCTCGCCATGTAGTTGCTATGTCAGTCTGTGCTGTGTGCTAAGAACTCACTTCAGATCTCTCTCACTTACATGAAAATTGTGTCTCCTGTCAAGCACCTATTTATCGTGTCTATAGTTCAGTCTAATCTCGAAATAAAAACCTATCTCCCAATGGGTAGCTGTTTACCATTGCTGGAGTTTTTTCATGTCTCTCAGAATTGATCATTGATTACATATAAATTGTTTTGTGTAATTGAAAGCATTTGAGAGATCTCTTACATTTAAGTAAGTTTTTTTTTTTCTTCATTCACTCATTAAATCTCAGCTTTGAATGTGGTATAAGAACACTGTATATATTTTCTGTGGCATTATTGAACAGGAATGCAACATCCTCTGCAGTTTGGTCCTTTTCAACTTGGTTTTATACGGCAGAATATCACTGGGAATGTAATTTGTATGCAGGGCTGAAGTATTTAAAGGCAGGTTGTGTGATCTTTGTGTTTTGGGCACCATTTTCTATGTGATTGTTCGGTGACATGCATTGAGTATCAATGTCTTTAATATGAACTCATCAAACTGAATTGTAAAAGGTGCATTGCATTAGACTAAATAATAAAAGCCACTTCGCTGTTTTTTGAGAATTGGCAATGATATTTTATTTTCGACCAAAAATGTGAGACTGGGAAAAAATCCTTTAAACCACTGAAAAAGAGAAGACCATGAAAAAAATGTTGGCCTTTCAAACATTACAAGGAAATGAACATCACAATATCTACCTACTATCATGACAACACTGAAAGTCAGCCTTCTGCACAGAAATGTGAATGCTTTATGGGTTATGTATGAAATGCAGTACTTTTGACCTCATCATCTATATTGGGGTTATTTTGCTGACAAATCAATGAATAAAGGATTAAAGATTTTTGCTTCAGGAGATACCACAGTTTACTTGTGCAACTCAAACAAAATAACAATCCACTTAATATGTCAAATTTTGCACTTGAGCACAACATACATTCGGTAGCTCACAGCACTGATAGTATCAAAGTAATACCAGTGTTATAATTGAAATACTGGAGAGTAATGCATTGGAGCAAATAAAGATCAAGATCAGTGGAGAGAAAGACAGACACTGTCAAACCTAGAGTCACAAGAGAAAATTCAGCTCTTTAGTTAATGTCAGTAATTAGGGACCAAACCCAAGCATTGGCTGCTTTTCAAGAACATCCAATTAAATGCCATTAACCCAAGCCTTTCTGTGATTTTTTTCTGTGGTTCACAACCATTGGTCAGGAACCAGCTATCGAGCACTCTGTTGAAGATGATTCATCAGGGGAAAGCTTTCATTGGCTTTATGTTTGGATTAGTGGCTTCCACAAATACAATCACTTCTCAAAAAGTAAACCAGTAATTGAAAAAAGGCAATAACATTGATGGTGGTGTTCAGATAATGAATCATAAACTTTGACAGATGACATGTGTTACAGACCTTATTGAATCATGTTTCAAATATCCATTATATTAACCACAATAAAGGTGGGGGTTGTAGTTGAGGGATTTACATGAAATCAAACTATTTATCAGAAATAATATTCACCAAACCCAACTGAAAGCTAAGGATATCAGCTTCAGACTGTATTGGCAATTAATTATTCTAAAATGTTTCATCAAACATATTTTTATCTAGAATGATAATTCTTCCTTCATTCCTACTCCTGTCACCCATCTCCTGTTGTTCCAAACTACCTGATGATTAGAGGGGTAATTATCCGACTCAAGCAAATCTTCAACCTCAGACTAATTATGTTCTTCTTTACCAATCTTGTTTTCTCTTTCCTCTCTTTATCCCCCACTGTGTGTCTACATCAGGTGCTCATATTTTCTCTCAGGAGATCACCAGAGTTGGCTCAGTTCACAGCCCATCTAAGCTTTCTAACCATTGTATATCCTCAAAGGCACCAATCTTTTCAAGAACATTTCAGTGCGTACAAAATGTAGAACCTTTGACTTACAAATGTTGACTTACAATTGGAAAAAAAAGACCATTGTTATTTCATTATTTCTGAAGATATTTTTAAAAAGCCAATGGTTGATGGCAGTAACTGGGAAAACATATTGATCTACATGAACTTAGATATTTGTGATATTTGTGTATTTTGATTTATAAAAGGTTATTCAGCAGGGAAGAATTATAGGATAATATGTGTCAAAAAAAACCAAACAAAAAAACAATTTGGAGAAATAAAATGTACTTTTTTACAGATTGTAGTGTAATTTTGAAAGTAAATATGGAGTGAGTGTACTAACAACTCAGGTTAGATCTTCCCAAGCATTTTTATTTGGTTCCACCAAGTCAACTTAGTAATGCATTCATCCTGGAGAGTTAGCATGTGGCACATCTTTGGCACTTTTGACCTCTAGTTAGAAAAAAATATGTGCAAAATACAAATCTTTTGTTTTTGTCTGTGGTGTGGTAAAAGGTAATAATTCAGTCTTGAGACCCACTGATTATTATAGCCACTTGTAGAGGGTTGTATTCTTAGAAAATAGGTCGAAGGACATACAATTGTATATTTTCCAGTGTTTTGAAAATCATATTGCTTGGTAACAATAGCACTCAGACATATTATCACAGCTCTGGGGAGAATTTCATAGTATTTTCTTTCCAAAGAGACACCAGCCATGTCTATATTCAAAATTGTTCAAGAACAGCTTTAATTTAAACCTGGGTACGCATTTTTAAAACATATAGGGTGAAAATTGCAGGAATAATATGTGATCTCCATAAAGAGAGCAGAACTAAAAGGGCAAATCGTACTTTCTTTTCATGACTATTGACATTGTAGATTCACACTGAAGGCATCAAAACTATTAATTGACACATATGGAATTATGTAGTAGCCTACTTTTACAAAAAAAAAGTGTAAAATAACCTGGCCTCCAAAGTTATCGGACATGAACCCAATCGAGATGCTTTGGGGTGAGCTGAACCACAGAGTGAAGGCATAAGGGCCAACAAGTACTCAGCTTCTCTAGAAACTCCTTCAAGACTGTTGGAAAACCATTTCGGGTGACTACCTCTTGAAGCTCAAGAGAATGCAAAGCAGTAATCAGAGCAAAAAGTGACTACTTTGAGAAATCTAAAATATAACATGTATTCAGTTATTTCACCCTTTTTTGTTTAAGTACATACAGTAATTCCATATATTATGTGTTCATTCATAGTTTTGATGCCCTTAATTGCTAATCTACTATGTAGTCATGAAAAGAAAGGAAACTCATTGAATGAGAAGGTGTGTCCAAACTTTTGGTCTGTACTATATATATAAATTCCCCTCTCGCCCACCGTGGACGGTTTTTCCCATCCAATCCAAGCTCCGGTCCTGTGCCAGTATCTTTGCGTTTCCAAGTACTGCACTTTTCTGGACTGAGATGTCTGAGGTTCTTCTAGGGGTCTGCTGGAGCCATTCCTCCAATTTGGAGGTCACTGCCCCCAGTGCTCCGATTACCACAGGTTCTACTGTCACCTTTACCTTTCAAGTCTTCTCTAGCTCCTATCTGAGCCCTTGGTATTTCTCAAGTTTCTCATGTTCCTTCTTGTTGATGTTACCATCACTTGGTATTGCTCGGTCATTCTCCACCACCTTTGGAGGTGTTTCACTCTTTGACCTTGGGGTTTCCAGCCCGTACTCCGCACAGATGTTTCGGTATACTATGCCAGCCACTTGGTTATGACGTACCATGAATGCTTTACCTGCAAGCATTTTATATCCTGCTGTTATGTGAACTGGATTGTCTCAGATGACTCTTTGCACAGCCTACACCTTGGGTCTTGTCTGGTGTGGTAGATCTAGGCCTCTATCACTCTGGTGCTCAAAGCTTTCTCCTGTACTGCAAGGATGAGTGCCTCTGTGGTGTCCCGAAGGCCAGCCCTCTCTAGTCAGTGGTAGGATTTCTTGCGATCAGCCACTTCAGTTATGTTCCGGTGGTATATCGCATTTAGGGCCTTGTCCTTTCATGATGGTTCCTCCTCCAGCAACCCCTCATCTTGCCATTGTCTCTGGCATTCACTAAGTACGTCATCTGCTGAAGCCTTGTCTTTTATGTACTTATGGAGCTTTGATGTTTCATCCTGGATAGTGGCTCTCATGCTCATCAGTCCTCTGCCTCCTTCCTTACGGCTTGCATACAGTCTCAGGATGCTGGATTTGGGATGGAACCCGCAATGCATGGTGAGGAGCTTTCGTGTTTTAACATTTGTGGTCTGTATCTCATCCTTTGGCCATCTTATTATTCCCACAGGGTATCTGATCACTGGCAGGGCGTAGCTTGTAATTGCCTTGGACTTGTTCTTTCCATTGAGCTGGCTTCTTAGGACTTGCCTATGGCTCTACACTACATCCTGCACCATCTAGACTCTGCAGGTACCTACGCTCGGGTCCTGTTTGTGGACTTCAGCTCTGCGTTTAACACCATTGTCCCAGAGCTCCTCCACCAAAAACTGTCCCAGCTCACCGTGCCTCCATCCACCTGTCAGTGGATTACCAGTTTCCTGACTGACAGGAGGCAGCAGGTGAAACTGGGTAAGTTCACATCCAGCTCCCGTTCCCTCAGCATCGGCGCCCCCCAGGGATGTGTTCTCTCCCCACTGCTCTTCTCCCTTTACACCACTGACTGCACGTCGAGGGACCCTTCTGTGAAACTCCTGAAGTTTGCAGATGACACCACCGTCATTGGACTCATCCGCGACGGCGACGAGTCTGTGTACAGAAAGGAAGTGGAACAGCTGGTTCTCTGGTGCAGTCAGAACCACCTGGAGCTAAACCCGCTCAAAACTGTGGAGATGACAGTGGACTTCAGGAAGAGACCACCATCAACATCTCCTCTCATGATCCTCAACAAGCCAGTCCCCACAGTGGAGTCTTTCAGGTTCCTAGGATCCACCATCACACGGGACCTGAAGTGGACCTCACACATCAACATAATAAGGAAAAAGGCCCAGCAAAGGCTGTACTTTCTGCGTCAGCTCAGGAAGTTCAACCTGCCCCAGGAGCTGCTGATCATCTTCTACACAGCAATAGTCCAGTCTGTCCTGACCTCATCCATCTCTGTCTGGTTCGGATCCGTCACCAGGCAAGACAAGGACAGACTGCAGAGAACAGTCAGGACTGCAGAGAGGATCATAGGAACCGATCTTCCCTCCATTCAGGACCTATTCCGGGCCAGGGTCAGGAAGCGGGCCAGGAAAATCACCTCTGACCCCTCACACCCTGGCCACAATCTGTTTAGGCTCCTCCCCTCAGGTCGGCGTTACAGAGCGTTGTACGCCAAAACCACCCGACACAAAAACAGTTTTTTCCCCCAGGCTGTCGCTCTGACGAACTCTGTCTAGTCACAGTGTGTGAGTGCACTCACATAACAATAAACTATAACTCTGCACTTCTGTACATACTCACTGTAAAATAACCCCGGCTTGGTGTATATATTATCCTTTATTATTTACGATCTGATATTTATTTGTATTTTTACTTATTTTTGTTCTTATTTTTCTTTTTTTATTTTTTTTTTATTTCACTTATTCAAGTTCTGTACTGGAGGAAAAAGTTTGCCGGAGTCAAATTCCTTGTATGTGACATACTTGGCCAATAAACTGATTCTGATTCTGATTCTGATTCTCACTCGTTGGAGGTATTTGGCTGTTGCTGCTTCCCTTCTTGAGGTTGCCATTTGCCTGTGGTATTCCCAGGTACTTGTTACTGTTCTCAATGTCTGCTATTGTTCCCTCTGGGAGTGAGATACCTTCATTGTGGACTACCTTGCCTCGCTTTGTGAACATCCTACTACATTTGTCAAGCCTGAATGACATCCTGATGTCATTGCTGTACATCCTGGTGGTGTGGATCAGGGAATCCATGTCCTGTTCGCTCTTAGCATACAGCTCGATGTCATCCATGTAGAGGAGGTGGCTGATTGTAGCCCCTTTCTTGAGGTGGTATCCATAGCCAGTTTTGTTGATTATTTGGCTTAGGGGGGTTCAGACCTATGCAGGACACCAATATATATATGTATGTATATGTTTCGGTACAACTAGTTGAATTTGAATGTATCAGTACGGAGCTGTCTATCTGGTACACACTTTTGTACCAGGTTTCTACTCTGCCTTTGAGCCCTAAATTGCACTTTCTGATTACTCTTTGATTCTCGTGGTTTAATTAGGCCCGAGCAGCTAAGCGCTGCGAAGGCCTATTGTTTCAGTACTGTTTCTTATTTTTCTTCTCCCAACTGAATTGGCTTTTTGGAGGCCTAAACATATTCAAAAACTCACCATATTTGGTGGGGGTATCAGGTGTGCCTGAAATGTACGTATTCTAAGGGAAGTTAAAAGGGGCGTGGCCAAATAGCTCAACAGCACCCCCTAAACTTTATCTTATCCACATGGTTTAACATAGAAATATGAAACTTGGTACATTGTTAGAACTCTTTCAGACAAACAAAACAATGATGTGACGTCATAGTGCCAGACGCACAGGAAGCCGGCCATTTTGAATCAAATGCTCAAATTTACCATTTCACACATGTTGAACTTTGACGAACTCCTCCCTGGAATTTTCAGCAATCGTCTTCTTAATCGGTCAGAATAGCCTTCAGGCATGGGGGATTGAAAGTTATCAAAGGTTTGAGTTTTTGATCATGTTGAAGGGGCGTGGCCAGGCCTCAAAGTTGGACTACACGCCAAAATATTAAAACAGTTATAATTCCTATTCATAATGTCACACATGGGTGAAACTTTCTGTGGTGGATAATCAACAAGTCCCTGAAGATCCTATATGATCAAATCTTGACATAACTTAAGCCCCGCCCCCTCACAACAGGAAGTGTAATTTTTGCCGTGAAAGTTCTGGAACTTACACAGTTGAGCAAATTAACATAACAATGCTGCACAGCGGCTGCAAACACTCTCTGTGTCCAGTACTAAGCGTTTTCAAAAAAGGGTGTGGCTGTGTCAGCGTGGTGAATTGTCGCGTACCGCCATGGCCATACGTTTTGCTCTAATATCCAAAAAACGTATCCAATCCTAACCAGATTTGACATTAAGGATATTAGTCCATCCCCGGAGAGTTGTGTATGATAAAATGTGGTGGGCGTGGCCTAAGTACTCCACAGAGCCCCCTATAAGCTTTAAAAAGACCAGTCCCAAAGCATACTTTATTTTGGGACAAAGTCATTCAACACACATATGTAATGCCTCACAACCTAAAAAACAGTCTCTTGGAGCCATGGTCCAAACCCAGCAGGAAGTTGGCCATTTTGATTCAAACATGCCATTTTGTGCCATTTGTACATGTCGTATTTGATCGAACTCCTCCTAGACTTTTTAACATACAGACTTCTAAACCTGGGAAGAGAGACTTAAGGCATTGGGAATCAAAAGTTATCAAAGGAATTTTTCTGCGTCAAACCAGGTGGGCGTGGCTATGCCTCAAACTTAGGCTTTTCGCCACATATATTCAAACAGTTATAACTCCTCTTCAGAAAGTCACATTTGGTTGAAACCTTCTTTGGAGGATGTCCCTCACATCCCTGACAATCCTAGAAGGTTAAATCTTGACATCACCTAAGCCCCGCCCCCTCAGAACAGGAAGTGTAATGTTTTGCCTTGAAAGTTCCAGAATTTACACAATTGAGCAAATTAGCATAACAGTGCAGTACAGCACCTGGAAACCAGTTCGGGTAACTCTTTGTCTAGTGCAGAGGATCTTCACAAAAGGGTGTGGCTTTGGCAGCGTGGCAAACTGCGGCGTCACGCCACGGCCATACATTTGGCTCAACAGCAGCAGCCAAGGCTCCGACCCAGGGCGCCCAGAGGAGGGAGGGCTGGTACCCCCACCTCCACCCAAGCGCTACCTGGGTGGCACCCAGGCAGCCACAGCCGACCACCGCCCCAGATGCAGGGGGCCCCCCAGAGAGGAAACACTGGCAAGAAAGGTTAAAATACGTTAAAATATAAAGTTTATAAAATATAAAGTATAAAACAATAAGTGTAAAACAAATAATAAAAATGCAAAGCAGATTAATAAATAAACAGTTAAAAGCTAAACTAAAAATGAAATCAGGTAAAACATGCTGAGCGGTTAAAAATATATTAATAAATAATAATTAGTTAAAGGCTAAGCTAAAAAGGTGAGTCTTGAGCCTGCTTTTAAAAACATGAACGTTCTCTGCGGCCCTGATATCCTCTGGCAGCCTTTTCCAGAGGTGAGGGCCATAATATTGGAAAGACGCCTCACCATGAGTCCGTGTCCTGACTTTGGGGATGACAAGGAGACGGCTGCCAGAGGAGCGCAGAGACCGCGAGGGTTCATACGGTAAAAGCATTTCTGAGAAATAAGAAGGCCCAAGACCATTAAGACACTTAAAAACCATTAAAATAACCTTAAAATCGATCCTAAAACATACGGGGAGCCAATGCAGTGATTCTAAGACCGGTGTAATGTGCTCCCGCCTCCTAGTCTTCATCAGGACACGAGCTGCTGAATTCTGTAAAAGCTGTAAACCCGAGGTAGTCTTTTTGGGAAGACCAGAAAGCAGGGCATTACAGTAATCAATTCTACTGGTGATAAAAGCATGCATTAGCGTCTCCGTATTGGCCCGAGAGAGAATGGGTCGGACTCTGGCAATGTTCTTTAGGTGATAAAAACCTATTTTAGTGATGTTTTTAATGTGAGGGATAAAAGTCAGCTCAGAGTCAAAAATCACACCCAGGTTCTTCACTTGTAAAGAAGAATTAAAAGACAATGATTGTAGTTTTGGTAAAAGTTTTTCTCTCTGAGCCTCAGGACCGATAACTAAAACCTCAGTTTTGTCCTGGTTGAGCTGGAGAAAGTTTTCTGCCATCCAGGATTTAATGTCTAAAATGCAGTTAAAAAGTGCATCCATTGGGCGTGTGTCATCAGGAGACATGGAGATGTACAACTGTGTATCATCAGCATAACTGTGAAAGTTAACTCCATGTCTCCTGATAACACTGCCAAGAGGGAGCATATACAGGTTAAAAAGCACTGGGCCTAAAACTGAACCCTGGGGAACACCACAAGTGATCTTATGGACCTTAGAGGAACAGGTATCTAAACTTACCGTAAAAGTCCTGTCTGTGAGGTAGGATGTGAACCAGATGTGAACAGCACCAGAGAGGCCGATCTGTTTTAAACGAGTTAAAAGAATAGTGTGGTCTACTGTATCAAAGGCAGCCCTTAGATCCAGAAGAACCAACACTGTCACCTTTTTAGCATCATAGTTTAATCTAAAATCATTTAAAATCTTTAAAAGCGCTGTCTCTGTGCTGTGGTTCATCCTAAAACCAGACTGAAATTTCTCTAGGACATTATGAGTGTTAATAAAATCATTAAGTTGAATAAAAACAAGTTTTTCTAAAACTTTGCTTAAAACTGGTAAGTTAGATACCGGTCAGTAGTTGTTTAAATCATTAAAATCTAAATTGCCCTTCTTCAGCAGGGGCCTCACTACCGCCGCTTTAAAGGCAGCAGGAAAAACCCCCGTCTGAACAGAGCAATTCATAAAGTTTAAAATCTCATCTTTAAAAGAACTATAAAATTGCTTAAAAAACCTGGTGGGAATCGGGTCCAAAGCGCTTGTGTTGGGCCTCACTGAGGAGAAAACTTTATCAAGGGTCCCAGCTTCTACCAGGACAAAACTGTCCAGTGTTTCCTCTGGTGAAGGCAGACACTCAGATTTGTCTAAAACCATGTTAGTTTGAGAGAATAAAATATTACATCTGATGGTGTCTACCTTCCCTCTGAAGTGGTCTGCAAACTCCTCACAGAGAGTGTTTGAGGGGGTTTTCTGAAAAGTATTAGAATTATGATGTAGAATGTTGTCAATGGTGGAAAACAGAATTTTGGGATTATTTTTATGTTCTGAGATGATTCTGGAAAAGTATGTATTTCTGGAATTTCTTAAAGCGTTATTATATAATCTGAGATGTTCTATGTATATCTGATGATTTATTGTGAGTTTATTTTTCCTCCATTTCCTTTCTGCCACCCTGCAGCTCCTCTTTAATTTTCTAATAGCTGCATTTCTCCACGGTACTGTACGTTTTGAATGAGGGTTTATAACTTTAATTGGAGCCAGCAGGTTGAGAGCAGATTTAAGCCTACTGTTAAAATAATTTACAATAAAATCACAGGGGGCAGTTAAAAGTACAGGAGGGAACTTTTTAAAAACATCAAGAAAACCTGCAGCCACTTCAGGGGTTAGATGACGCTTCCTGACAGTTCTCACAGAGGTCTCTGATTGGATAAAACTGGTGATATTAAAAAACATTCAGTAGTGGTCAGAGACGGCCAAGTCAACAACAGAGGACACACTGGTGGACAGGCCATACGTGATGACCAAGTCCAGGGTATGTCCTCTGTTGTGAGTCGGTTGCATGACATGTTGGCTAAAATCCATATAATTTAAAATATTTAAAAAATCTGTTGATAAAGGATCTAAAAGGTCATCTATATGTAGATTAAAATCACCAGCTAAAATTATCCTCTCATAAGAGTTGTGTAAAATTGAAAAAAAATTCTGAAAATTCTGGAATAAAAAGTGCATTCCTTTTCGGAGGCCTATAAACTGTGACACATAAAATCTGAGGAGTGCTAAAAACAGAGGCAGTGTATTCAAACGTGGTGAAATTATTAAATAAAACAGGTTTGGTAGAAAGAGTTGATGAACTAATAAAAGCAGTTCCGCCACCCCTCTGGCTACTCCTCGTAGAATAAGAAAAGTTATAATTAGGTGGAGAGGCCTCTGTAAGAACAGCAGGGGCATCTGCACTCAGCCATGTCTCCGTTAAAAATAAACACTGAAGTTTATTATCTAAAATCAAGTCATTTATTATAAAAGTTTTATTCAGCAGAGAGCGAACATTTAAAAGAGCCATATTAATAGTGGTTGGTGATGGAGTGACTGTATGATTTACTGTATGTGGGATTTTTAGTAACTGTTTAAGAGTATTTGGGTTGCATTTTCTTAGTTTATGATTATTTCTTCGCTCTCTGCTGACAATAACAGGTATGAATGAAGTAGGGTAAGGTCCAAGTCCGATATGTGAGTTACTGTTAAAATCAGGATTGAGTTCATAGGAACAAGGACCAGCTGCACATCAGGATGTTGTGGATGGGGCAGAGAGGACAGGAGCAGCTGGAGCCGGTGCAGGGGACAGGGGTGGGCGAGGGTATGCCAGGCTTAATGCCAGCATGCGGGTACCTTGTCTGTTAAGATGTAGTCCATCTGCCCCAAATAATTGACTGCTACCCCAGAAAATGTTAAAATTGTCTATAAAACCAATGTTGTGCATCACGGTAACAGAGGAAAGCCAAGTGTTGAGAGAGAGTAACCTGCTGAGCGATTTATTCCTCTGCTGATGGTTGGAGTGGGGCCAGAAATAAAAACAGATAGGGGCTTGTCTTTTAAAAGATTAAAAAGATGAATAAAATCCTGCTTTAAAAGCTCAGACTGCTGTTTACGGGTGTCATTGGTTCCAGCATGAATCATAACTTTACTCACAGTAGGGTAACGTTGGATGGAGTCCAGAATCTGTTCAGATATATCCTTTACTGTAGCTCCAGGAAAACAAAGGGTTACAGCTCCTCTTATCCTAACATGCCGGATAATAGAGTCTCCAATGATGAGAGAATTGGGTGGATGGTGTGCAGGCTGCTGGGCAGAAGACCTCTCGTTATCCAGGACCTGCTGGATGTTGGGCAGCTTGGCTTCCATAGGACTGCAGTGGTGTTTAGAGGGTGCCGAGGGCTCGTTCCGTGGATTCGGGGTGTAGTGAAGCACTCCTCGGCTGGTCCCGGCTGATGTCCTGGGTTTGGCGCGACGTGGGTGGCTACCGTAGTCCGACTGCTGCTCTGGCTGCTGGGAGGGGATGGGCGGCGGTCCTGCGGAGCTGCTGGTCTTCGGCGCGGTCGGAGGGACGATCAGAGGAGGGAAGTCGTCCCCCAGGGCACCGAAGCGGTTTGACAGCGGAAGGCCGGGTGGAGGAGAACGGTGAAAGCCGCTCCGGGCGCCCCCACCGGGACCAGGCCCGACCGTCGACCACGCACCCTGCGACACTGGAGTGGAGCTGAGGGGGGCTTTTGGCTTAGCCCCCTGCTGGATCCAGCACTCCTCATCTGCTGTAGATGTTGTACCTCCGCCGGCGTTCGTCTGTCCGAGTCCGCCTGGAGACCCAGCGATGGATTCCCCCTCCGCAGCTTCACCGGGCTGGCAGGGGATTGTGTCGGCCAGCTGGGCGCTGGTGGCAGCAGCGAAAGTTCGGCCAAAGATGATGTCCACGTCGCGCTCGTGATCCTGGATCAGGTGTAAATTGGAGATCCTGTGCTCCAGTTGCTGGATTTTCTTGGTTAGCCTGGCACAACCATCACACCCGGAGATACAGGTGAGTGGAGGCATGGCAGAAGTAAAAGCGGTCCGTGCTCTGATTAAAAATGCGTCCGATTAAAAACGCGTCCGATAAAAGATATGTCGCTAAAAGTTAAAAGCGGTTAAAACTAGTCAAAAGAAATGATTAGAAAATGAATAACAATCAGTTAAAAAATAATTTAAAACTAGTTAAAACCGTGTTAACGAGCCGGAGTTAGCAGGAGGCATCAGGACGCCGACGCATGTGCAAAGCCATCAATCAAACTGTGCTGTGATGTGACAGAGAGGAGCCAGTGCGTCTGTGCCACCATCATGCCACAAGTATAAAAAAGTCATTTTAGTTGAATAAATGTGACACATTTAATACTTTTTGAGCTTGAATGTGCAACTGCAACTAAATTCTCTCAAAGTGTTACAGTAACTCTTGTTTATCGCTGTGTATTGTGTGCAGATAGACAAATTGAGTTCCAAATGTACACATTTGAACTTTTCACAAAATTGTGCAACATCACCATCAGTGACCATCAGAAATTCCACTGGGATTTAGTTGAAATTTAAATTCTGACTCAATATTTCTCAGCTGTTGAAAAAATAAAACCAGTCAAAGGCAATAAGATATCACCTTAATATAAGTGCTGCCTTTTTATTAAACAGTAAAGGCTTTCTACATTGATTATTTTCCCTGGTTAACTTTCTCTCCAAGACATTATGGAACTAAGTGTATTGCTATGCTGAAGATTGATTACAAATCTTAAATGATATGCTTTTATGCTGAATTGAGTCTATAGCAAAGATAGGCATATAAACATCACCCACTTCATGGTGCCAGCTCGCCCAGGCCTCCCCCTTCGGGCTGCCTGCAGCAGATAATATTGTAGATTTACAGACGTGGACAAAATTGTTGGTACCCTTCATTAAATAAAAATTAAACTCATAATGGTCACAGAAACAACTTTAATCTGACAAAAGTTATAATAAATAAAAAATATATAAATGTTGACCAATGAAAGTCAGACATTGCTTTTTATCCATTCTTCAACAGAATTATTTAAAAAATAAATGCATGAAACAGGCCTGGACAAAAATGATGGTACCCCTAGAAAAGAATGAAAATAATGTGACCAAAGGGACATGTTAATCCAAGGTATGTCCACTAATCAGCATCCTAGGTGTCTACAATCCTGTAATCACTCAGTGGGCCTATATATAGGACTCCAGGT
This sequence comes from Apricaphanius iberus, assembly GCA_028564705.1. Classification (NCBI taxonomy): domain Eukaryota; kingdom Metazoa; phylum Chordata; class Actinopteri; order Cyprinodontiformes; family Aphaniidae; genus Apricaphanius; species Apricaphanius iberus. Next base: position 872,265 of record JAPXFQ010002340.1, read on the forward strand.
AGTCACTGTGTTGTTTGGTGACGTGGTGTGTACCACACTCAATATAAACCAGAGGAAGCAAAGGAAAGAGTTGTCTCAGGAGATGAGAAAGAAAATCATAGACAAGCATGTTAACTGTAAAGGCTATAAGACCATCTCCAAGCAGCTAGATGTTTCTGTGACTACAGCTGCACATGTCATTCAGTAATGTACGATCCATGGGACTGTAGCCAACCTCCCTGGACGTGGCTGCAGGAGGAAAATTGATGACAGATCAAAGAGACGGATAATCCAAATGGTAACAAAAGAGCCTAGAAAGACTTCAAAATAGATCCAAGCTGAACTTTATGCTCAAGGAACATCAGTGTCAGATCGGAACATCCTTCGCTGTTTGAGCCAGAGGACAAATCATTAAAAAAAACAGACTGGAGTATGCCAAACTACATGCTGACGAGCCACAAAGCTTCTGGGAGAATGTCCTGTGGACAGATGAGACAAAAATTTAACTTTTTGCCAAGGCACATCAGCTCTATGTTCACAGACGGAAAAATGAAGCATATCTAGAAAAGAACACGGTCCCTACTGTGAAACATGGGGGAGGCTCGGTTATGTTCTGGGGCTGATTTGCTGCATCTGACACAGGGTGTCTTGAATCTGTGCAGGGTACAATGAAATCTCAAGACTATCAGGGGATTCTAGAGAGAAATGTGCTGGCCAGTGTCAGAAAGCATGGTCTCAGTCGCAGGTCACGGGTCTTACAACAGGAAAATGACCCAAAACACACAGCTAAAAACACCCAAGAAGGGCTAAGAGGAAACACTGGCCTTCTATGAGCCCTGATCTCAATCCTATTGAGCATCTTTGGAAGGAGCTGAAACGTGCTGTCTGGAAAAGGCGCCCTTCAAACCGGAAACAACTAGAACAGTTTGCTCATGAGGAGTGGGCCAAAATACCTGCTGAGAGGTGCAGAAGTCTCATTGACAGTTACAGGAATCATTTGATTGCAGTGATTGCCTCAAAAGGTTGTGCAACCAAATATTAAGTTGCGGGTACCATCATTTTTGTCCAGGCCTGTTTCACGCATTTATTTTTTAAATAATTCCGTTGAAGCATGGATGAAAAGCAATGTCTGACTTTCATAGGTCAACATTTATATAATTTTTGTTTATTATTACTTTTGTCAGATTAAAGTTATTTCTGTGACCATTATGAGTTTTTCTTTGATTTAATGAAGGGTACCAACAATTTTGTCCACGTCTGTATGTTGCAGATTGTCCCTTTTAATCTGGTTGTTTATATCCATGCTTCCACTAAGCATCCCACCTCTACTCTTGTCCCTGCTGGCTGTTTGTCCAAGTGTGATACGAGAAAACGTGCAGCTATTTGCTAGTGTCTGCATATTTTTAGAAAGGGTCAAAATGTGTGGTTACTGTGTGATAATGTGGAAAGGGACCATGCACATCCTCCAGTGTTTTGTATGCCAAATATGTGTACTCATGTGTGATGCCTTGCAGTTATTTGCATCCCCCCACATCATTCAGTAACAACATTATTTATATCCAACTAACTCAATCATTCTGACACTTGTATAAGTAAGAAATCTGATGTATATTATGTTTGAACGGGTACTGCAGTGTTCAAGGTTATATTTAGAAAACAATTTCTTCTTGCAGAAGTAGAAGATTAAAAAATAAAGAATTTGTAACATTGATTTCTGCCTGCTTTGAGTGAACCTTGGATTTCCAGGGAGTGGTATACTTCAGGAGAATATTAGTTAAAGAAAACGCTTATGGTGATTTCAGATGCTCTCTAACACAAACCTTTTTTTAAGCAAATGTTTTTAAGCAAAAACAAATATGTATGGTTACTTTTTGTTTAATCGTTTTGGCGAGCAGACCAATAAGACGGATTAGCAAATGCATTATTGAAAAAATGTTAATTTAAATCGTTGTCACTGCTTCATTCATATATCAACAAGAATCAGTGACATATCAAACAATTTAAAATAAAAAAAATATTGCTTCTCTAGGCTACTGTTTACATGAACAGATATGCACCATACCTGACTGAATGTTTATGAGGCATGAATTCATTTTCCATTAGTGAGTTTGTACATGAATGAACATACCAGTGTCTTCTATGATGTTATTTGTAGAGCAATGCAGGAAATCCTTCCAGTGAGGGACTTAGAAATCTGCTTTGTGTCACTTTTTTTTTTGTAATGCACCCATGGACATGCTTAACTAAACATCCTCTCCAGAAAATAAACGGTGAGTCCAGTAGGTCACTGTTATACAATCACATTCTTGTAGACTGAGACAAACCCTGTGGGGATGAGAGTCTTACTTTTAACCTTTGAAAAAATGTGAAAGACATATTTTAACACAATACAGTTTAAGTTTTATCATAGGCACACTAATCAGGCATTGAATTGCCGTATAGTGCTGGTTCTCCTTTTGCTGCCAAAGGGGTCTTAGCTATTCAAGACATGAACTCAACTAAAACGCTAAATATATGAAGGACAGTTCTTCAGTTCAGTTCATTTTTATTTCAAACATCTACATTCACAATCATTCCATTATTTTGTGTGAAAAGGAGTAGGCAAAAAAATACACTTATTTGGCCCTACCCCCTCAAGTTTTACAAGCCATTCCTTAAATTTTTCGTAATCTTAATTTAAACAAACATCATCTGAAAAAAACAACAACAAAAAAAAACAAACAACAAACAATCTAAAATAAACACACCAACAAGCCCCACCACAGTATAGTTTCTTTATACAGTTACAGGTATAGTTCTGATATTCACTTACCAATTGTTTGCTCTTTTAGTATTAGACAGTGATCTCTATGGGTACCCTGACTGGTCTGAAGATAAAAAACTCTCTGAACTATGATGCATGTTGTATTCGAGCACCGTATCATCAGAACCAGCAATTACCCCTTGATTAAATTTTTGTTACAATATCTCATCTGTTGGATAAGAGCTTTAACTAGCAATGTGGATCAATAAGCCTTAGCTGCCCATGACTATAATGCCAGTTCAACACTTTTTCCTCTTTCCTTCAGTGACTACTTTTCGAGTCACTGCAGACAAGAATTCCAAGAGCTGGAGTTTTAGAGATGCTCTGGATTTTTTACACTTGTAATACAACTTTAAGAACAAAAAGTCTTCTATATCCCAGGTGCAATGATGAAGTAATTATTTTAATCACTTCACATAATGTTATTGCAGTTTGGTGTAAACTGATAGACTTTTAAGTGAAATGAAAACATGTGGGTGAGATTACAAAACAGTCATTCTTTCTAAATAACTGGTTTGTACTGATTCAGTGACCTGTACATGTACACGATGAGTCCATTAGAAGAGCAGCCACTATTGGATGCAGTTTTTGAATTCTATCTAGTTGTTCTGGTTCTTTAAATGTTTGTATCAGTAACATTCTATCTGTCAAGATAAGAGACACATTTTACATTTGTGATTTAACTCCTATGAGACTCTTCTTCTCAGGCCATTCCTGTTGGGGCGAGCTATTATTTTTCTCAGTGGCAGCTCCTATGGCTTGAGATCAGTGGTGGACTGGGACTAAAAAACAGCCATGGACTTTGACTCGGCCCAGCCCACTACAACAGATGCGCGCGAAAACTCATCAGCAACAGACACAAAATACTTAAATCCCATTATATTTTACCTTCCAAATTATAGCATTATCACTGATGTTGACTAAAAGAGGTGTTAAAAGCATAGTGTAGAATACTCACTGAGAAATAAACAACGCTCTCTTTTGATGTCTCTGTCTCTCTGCTGAACAATTTACAGGTGAGATGACACACAAAAACAAATGTAATGGGTTATGATAAATCACAATGTAAACTTAGGAGGCTGTGATTATACAGTTAATTTGAATACTCACAGAAATAAACATCACTCTTTAAATGTGCTGAACAATATGCATGTGAGGTGACTACCTCAAAAACACACAAAGTTAAATGGCATGAGTTGGTAAATGGTACTAACCTAACCCTTAAAATATTTGATTTTAGTCGAAAGCTTCTTACATTAAGTGAAATAATCTGCCAATAAAACAATACAAATTGCACTTGGTGAGAATTCAACAAATAAGACATTTGCTCTAAATAAGATTAATAAAATAACACCTTCTGCTCCTACTTTGTATATAAGTTGCAAAAGATTAAAAAATACTTTTTAGCTGGAAACAAGATTGTTTTGGCTTGATTAGATGGACAGCTTTGCAATGTGCTCAAAAACGGTTTAATAAATTTTTTTAAATATTTCTTCTGCATTCATGTTGATGCTGCGGCATGTTTATTTTATGTTTTAAAGCTAACCAACAGTAAAAAGTCCAATAGTTTTGTTTCATTTGGGTATAGATAACAATTTAACAACCTGAAATAACATTTGCTAATTTCAGATTACCTAGCAAGTAACCCTGATTATCCTCCTATACTTACATGCCCTGTACTTGTCCGGGGAACTTCCACCTGCTCATGTATCTGTGCCTCATCGATCTGTCCCGGTGCTGCGGTCGCAGCCTCCTGCACAGCCGTGTGGCATGGCTGAGTGACGAACATTGAAGAGTGAGTTTGCACATTTATGGGCCTACAGGCGCATTGTTGCCACCTATCGGTCTGGACATGGAACCGTGGATTATAAGCAAGAAAAAGAAAAAAAAAGACAAGAAAAATATATGTGACGACTGCACCAGCAGGCGGCCGTCCTAATGCACCGGCCATTCTGTTATTCTCCAGAACGTCCAGATGGCCAGTCCGGCACTGCTTGAGATGACAAACAGCAGTGAGTGCAGCTAAATTAACATTGACTTTTTTTTTACAAGACACTGAAGGGCAAGGTTTATATGCCTTTTAACCTTGTCAGTGTGTTTTGTGAAAGAACTCTGAAGTGAAAGGTTAGAGTAAATATTTACTTTTTCACACATCTGTAAGGGCTCCCGACTGGCTGAATTATGTGAGGGTCAGTTTCCTGACTTGAGCATTTGATGCAGTGAGGACAAACAGTTTGTGGGTTCAACTGGCTGAAGGATTTTAGAAAAAAATCCAACTATGACTGTGCTGCAAAATATTTGACGTATTTATTATTATCACAACATCATCGTTGTCAACATCATTATCTCAATAAACTGCTGGACTGCAATGAACATTAGCTAATTAGATGAGTACCATGCATTAAAGCTCTCTGTGCCAACAAAATATTAGGCGATGTTTGCTTTCACAGCAGAGGTGCCAGAGTCCGGTTCTTGAGATCTATTATCCTGTAGCTCTCAGATGCCTTCTTTCTCCAACATGACTCAGCAGCATATTTTAGCTTTGGCAACGACAAGTCATACATCTCGTAGACTGGACTTGGGCACCTCTGTGTTAAAGTTTAGAAGGATGACCTAAACCAAAATCCTTTACCAAGACGGATGTTGCCAGATACAACTATTTTATAAGGCGCTGAGGTGAAAGAAAAAAAATATTTAAGATTTTTTTGTAGTAATTGGACAGACTAGACTACTTTGTAAAAATTTGCATTTTAGTGAGTATTTGCTTATTCATTGTCAGTACAGTTTCCCCAAATGCAAATCGTGTAGTTATTTCACGACTTGCTGGTTTTCCTAAAATCATCCAGCACCAAGTACTTACCATTTACATATCTTGGAAGTGTTGCACTGAAGTGCAAATAGACAAGTAGATTACTGGACTCTGGACTCTAGATACCGTCAATTTGTTTTACTCTGTAGTATATCTGCCATTAGGTTCTGCATAACAATCTGTGTCAATGCTGCCGACCTCCACTCCATACCTTATTTGGTCACGAAAGGATTTGTGAAAGTTTACATGTGCTCAGGATATCACCAGTTTGATCTGTGGTTTATGAACAGCCAGAAGCAGCTCTGGGAGGGCATTGGTTTTGTTGGTGCACTGCCTTATGAAAGGCTACTGTAAAGACCTTAAAGACCTCATCAGTATGGCACAGTTGAATTCCACCAGATCGTACCACCTTGACAGAAAACCTACTTATTAATACTTTGGTAACTAATGTCATTCAGCTGTAAAGCATTCTTGTTCTAATTTGACTGCTTGATTTTATTATGTCACATTAAATCATATTCTGTTGAAGCATAACATTGAATTGGGATGAATTATAATTTGTGTAAACTGAGACATTCTGACTTAGTTGTTGCTATTGGCAGTGTTTAACATACATACTTATTCATATTGAAATTGTCCTCAGAGCAAAGTGATCCAAAACTAATGCTTATTCCAGTGTTAGTAAATAGACTACAGCCTCATTATATACTAGTTTATGATGCATACTTGATCTAGCTCAAATGTCTATGAAGATCTCCAACCTAAATCACCATACATGGCTGCCTAGTGTTGTTTATATATTGGTGAAAACAGCTCTTTAGATAAACAGCATAGAAAGACACATTACCTTTTTTTTCTCTGTTTTAAATTAAATCACAATAAATCTATCCTGATTTAGACCAGTTAGAATTACCAAAATTAGTCATCCTGGCAGAATTGCAGGGGTATTGGCACTCTCCAGTAGTCATTGGGGAGGAGCCAGAATATGCCCTGAACAGGTTGTGCCAGATTAATAAGACAAAAACATTTTTTGAATACCTTCTTCGAATACTATGTGCATATACTATGACTACAATGCCTTAATAAGAAAATTAAAAAAATAAAAGCTTTTTTTGGATTAATGGTGACATCATGACTCAGTAAATTCTGACAGATTGTATCCTAGGGGCAAATCTGTGGATATCTTTCAAGGCAACCCTTTAAAAATACTTCTTGCTTGTGTGACATCATGGAAAAAGAAATCAGCCAAGATATTTGGAGGATAATTGTGAAAATGTACTAGTCTTTTTTACCCTTGAGTAATATTTCCAGGTGCCTTGTACAATTCTGCATAGGAATGTCCAGCTGTGTCCAGATGAACTTCTTTTGGAAAAAGATTTTGGGGCTGATTTATCAACAGTTTGCGCTTGTTAAAACCAGCACAAACTGCACAGCATCGCTAAAGCAAGCTCTGGCTGATCAATTAACATGGCACAGAGCGTATTTCACTTTTTAAACCCACAGCAAGACGCATGCAATCCATGTAGTGCTTTTGCCCTTGATGAATATGCAATCTGGGCGTTTCTGTAAGAAGACGCAAAATATTTGGAGGAGAATAGGCAAATAAATAGGCGTTCCAGGTGCAGTGTGATTTACTAAGCATTAAAATGTTTGCGGCGGCTAATTTAGCGTCTATTTTTAGCACTTCTGAAACGCATATCTTAATTTTGTGGTACCACATTCAACATGAGTTTCTTATTGAAAAACAAAAAAATAATTCACATACATTGTAAACTAAGAGTAATTAACACTCTAATGGCTATAAACCTGAGAGTTATGTAAATATTTACCTGTTTTTCTACCAAAGATGCATCATAACTCAGTGCACTCATCATATATCCACCTGGTGAAGATGGGTTGAGCGCACATGATCCTAGTCGATCCTCATTCGTTTATCACGTAGTGGTTAACCTTCCTGGAGTCCAATTAATAAAATGTAGTAATCATATACAATACCACAACGATAATTGGCATTATATATAAATATACAAAATTCAGACATGCTGCAGTTTTAATCAGTCTAACCCTGCAATATAATGTGTGCATGCAGCAGAGAGCAGCACATGTACACCACAGCACTTTAGCCTAATTATTTTTTTTTGCCACATGACGCATTATGGATCCATGTACATTGTGCCTCCTCTCTTTAGCCGTGGTGCAGTTCGCATTGGGAGCCTAAGTTATGCCCTTCTACTTCCGGTGCATGGGTCCCCAAATGCCCAAAATTTTTTACGAGAGTCAATGGAGCGATTAAAGTTATTTTCTGATCCAGTTTGAAGTGCGGCGTGGATCGAACATATGATGTCCATGAATTAAAAAAAATTTTTTTGATGCAGAGAAAACACTGATTTTCGACGGAAGGTAAAAGTTACTTTAGGTTTTGTGTAAAAACGCTTAGTGGACTACAACTACAGAAGAAGAAGGAGAGTGATGGCCGTAGCCTCCCGGACGAAGAAAGTAGTATTAAACACGGAGAAAACTTCTATAAATCTGACCATGTGGAAAGTAGCAGCTATGTCGGTGGCAAAGCAGTCGGTGGAGTGAGAGCCAGCATGGAGAAGTTCTACAAGCTCTAGGTGAGTGTTTTACGTGCTATAGCTATTGCTAACTCCCGTTAGCAAAATTAAGTCATATATGCGACTTCTGACTAATGCGATATTTTACAATCAAATAAATCCCAAATTACTGGACAAACACAGACAAAACGTACATAGTTAGTTATCATTTAAATCGAAGTACAACATATGTGTTATTCAGGACAGAATCAGAATCAGAATCGGTTTTATTGCCATTGTTTGAGAACAAGTTCACAAACTAGGAATTTTTTCCGGTACAGTTGTGCACATAAAACATTTAACATAAGTAAAAATAAAATAAAATAAAATAAAAAAATAAAATAAAAAATAAAAAGAATGAGCCATAAGGCTAAAGTCTTTATAAATATTATAATCTGTATGTATATAAAAGAACTATGAAAAGATAAACATCCTTTTTAACATGAGAACAGCAGCAGGGTTCCATTCACAGATGTGCAGGTGAATGACAGCAGCAGATCTAAGTGTGATCAGACCACACAGTGCAGTAAAATAAAGTTACGTAGTGCAGATGGTTCTATCCTACATGGGTCTTTAACTGAACTATCGGGTCTTGTTATTGTTCATGAGTCTGATGGCGGAGGGGAAGAAACTGTTCAGGTGGCGGGAGGTGTGGGTCTGGATGGACCGTAGCCTCCTGCCTGAGGGGAGGAGGGAGAATAGTCGGTGTCCAGGGTGAGAAGAGTCAGCTGTGATCCGACCCACACGCCTCCGGGTCCTGGAGGAGAACAGGTCCCGGAGGGATGGGAGCCTGCAGCCAATCACCTTCTCAGCAGCACGCACGATGCGCTGCAGTCGGTGTTTGTCCCGGTCTGCGGCGCCGGGGAACCACACGGTGATGGAGGAGGTGAGGATGGACTCGATGATGGCCGTGTAGAACTGTACCAGCATCTCGGTCGGCACTTTGAGTTTCCTCAGCTGCCGCAGGAAGTACATCCTAAGACAAAGTACATCCTAAGACAAAGACAAAGCGGACCAGAAAATAACTTTTATCGGTCCATTGACTTCCATGACTTCCATTCATTATTTTTTCGGTTTGGGGACCCATGGGCCGACCGCAAGGGGAGGAGACTTAGGCTCCCCATTAGCGGTAGCTCCTCACTTGAATACTGCTGCTTGCGCCTGTTGAGAATTGCTCACGCAATCTTAGTAAATCACCTGCAAATCAAGGACAACCCACTCATGCAAATTTCAGGAATTTATCAGGAATCTTGATAAATCAGCCACTTTGACTTTAACCTAGAACAAAAAGAAAAAGACTGACATTTAGTAAAATTAGCCTCGTACCAGCATTGGATGGACAGGAGGAATTTTTTTTATTTTTTTTTTCAAAATAACGGAAAATGCCAGATATCAGTTTGCCATACATTCAGGGAAAAGGCCTTAAGTTTTGTGTGATTCATGATTACATTTTATTGAAATATTTGGCCAAAATAACCATTGCTACATTTGGCGAGAAAATTGAGAACCTTGAACACTTGCTATGAAACACCATCAAGATAAATTGTGAAGTATGGGGCTGGAAGCATCATGTTGTGTGGCCTTGTTTTGCTGAGGAGGGACTGCTGGTCTTCATAAAATATATGGGTTCATATAAATGAAAATTATACCATACTCAATTATACCAGTGACATCAGGAGGAATGGACAAAAAGTCCTCTAAACTTTTGTTACAAGTTTTAGGAAGGAAACACAAAACATTTGACAATAATAAAAGAACATTTGATCAATCAAAAAATATATAAACTTCTAAATTTGAAGAACGTTACCAATAAATATTTTTTTATTAATTATTCTGTCATTTGACAATTCTAAATAATGTTGGTGAAATTTATTTAAATAGGAAAGGTTTTATTTTGATGTAATGCCAGGAGGAGCCTTTATTGTAAGTATGCATCTGGTTTTATCTGCATTTCTTAAGGATCCAGATCAACATGTCTTTGCTTAACTTTAGCGTTCCTGCAATTATTCTAGGAGGGGTCCATGTGAACAGTTAAGGAATAACAATACAGAATGATGTGAGCAGAAAAGCTGATTACTGATAAATAAGGGGAGTCTATCTAGGCATAAGCTTCATTAGCAAAGCCTCTCATCATAATGGTTGCGTCTAACTGAGTCCTCTTTTCCCAGTTCAGCAATCTCAGATAAATGAGTGACTCTCAGGGAAATGAACAAATACAAGAAATGAGGAAGAAGAAGAGTCTCCTAGGAGTGCAGCAATCCTTTCCTCTCTGCTGTTTGTTCCTGCTGAACATAATGAAGCGTAATTGAGCCATAAATGGAATACTAATTTTTGTTACCATGGTATTTGATGGAGACCTGTTGTTTCAAGAAGACTTAAAGGGATAGTTTGACTTTCGTTGAGTTTTGTATCATTTTATTTTAAATGCAACGATCACAATGAAAAATATGCACTGTGTTTGATTATATAATAAATTCACAACATGAGCTATTAGACATTTGAAAAATTATAATTTTCTAACTTTTTAATTGGAATGCCCCAGTTATTTGTTTAGATAGCTTGTATAACTATTTTTTTGTTGTTTTTTCTATGGACCAAATGAACTGATGAAGGGGACAAAACAGGAAAGGAGCATATTTTTAATGATTGCAAGTATTAGAATAGGACACTACTGTTTGCTATAGAACATCCTAGATTAAATAAGACATGAACAATAAATTAGTCCCGCATGCAAAAAAAGATAGTGGTGACTGGTTTCCATCCAAAAGAATAAATTAAAGTTTTGGCAAATATAAAGCAATCCTGCAGCTTTACCTTCTGCCTGTAATGCTTGGCTACCAGAGCACAGCTTAATAACCATTTAACAACCATTTGTTTCATTTCCACTACGCCCATCCTACTGACTTATCGTATTTCTGTGTGTAGACTGTTGTTGATTGCCCTTAGGTAAAGAAGTAAGCCGAATGAAAAATAAAACACTGCCGAAGAAAATGTTAGCAAAAAACATTCAGTTTAGGTTATTACATTGTATTTAGCAGCAAGGTTTTCTTTTTTTATTTATTTTAAAACAATTTTAATTTCATTATCAATGTAATTTGACTATCTCGTTTTATATTTAGAACAAATTAGACTGCATATACTTTGATCTAAATCTGATTGCATATTTACATTTTTGGGGCTGTTTTGACATTAATTTAGATATGAATTGGACTTGCTTGTCTTCAAAAGTGTCTTGAAATTGTGTTTTTGTGTGAACTGGCAGTTTGAACAAATCAAATTTCTTGGTAATCTACTTCCCTATTATTATTCTTCATTGTGACAAAATCTTTAAGCCTACTACACCATTGTGGAGAAATTACATCCAACTTTTCTTTGTAAAAAAAAAATGTAACAGGTTATTCAATGAAAATAAATAACCTGTTTAAGGAAATGCAACAGAAGGTCCATTGGTTCTAAGTCTGGAATTTGCCTAGACCACTGTAACATTCTAGTTCAAGATGTTCTACTAGAGAGAATAATTCATCATTCCCTCATTTGTAGGAAATTGTAGATTTGCTGAAGCAGTAAAGAAACCCTAGACCAGGTGTCCCCAACTCCAGGCCTTAAGGGCTGGTGCCCTACCAGTTTTAGATGTGTCTCTACTCCAACACAGCTGATTAAAGTTGTCCAACTTCCTCCTCAGCATGACAAAGTTCTGCAGAGGCCTGCTAGTGAGCCATCATTTAATTTTGGTGTGTTGAACCAGGGAAATAACTATAACCTGCAGGAAACTGGCCCTCGAGGCCTGGAGTTGGGGTGTCTTGCCCTAGACCATCACACAACCATAACTTGGGTTTGGCATCATGAATCGAGCATTCATTGGAATAATTTTTTTCCATTTTCTCCAGAATTGTTAAATTTAAAAAATTCCCATTCCTAGTTTGATACCCAGTCCGCCGACAAGGAGAACAACCGAATACCAATGAAAAGAATACGGAATAAGTCTTAGCATTACTGCGCAATCGTGGACAGTGTGTGGAGGCGCTCTAAGATGTGGCTTCATGTTAGAAAACGGAACAACAACTGAGCTTAGTACAATTCTTGTAAGAAACAACAACCTGCCCTCTGTTTGATGCGGTGTCCCAGCCTACCTCATCAGTTCTTCTTCCCAGATCCGTCCATCAGCCTTGCGCCGCATTTTAGTCCTAATCTGGGCAGTAAACTATGTCTCAAATCAACATTAAGGCAGCAAACAAATTATACTTTAACCATTAGCTCATTTAAAATATGGACACAAAAAAATAATTTGTCGCATCATAGAATCGGAATCGTGAAATCACTTGGAACCTGAATCGAAACAAGGAATCGAAAATGGAACCAGAATCGTTAAAGTTAAAATGATGCCCAACCCTAACTAAACTGTATGTTTGACTGTAGCTTCTATGAAAAGTGTTATTTACAGTTGGCAACTATGAAAACTTTCTCCAGCTCAAGCAGGACAAAAATGAAGTTTTAGTCATTTATCCTGAGGTTTAGAGAGATAAACTTTTACCAAAACTACAATCACTGCCTTTTAATCCGTCTTTAAAAGGGAAGAACCTGGGCCTGATTTTTGTCTCTGAACTAACTTTTAAACCATGCATTAAAAACATTACTAAAACAGTTTTTTATCACCTAAAGAATATTGCCAGAGTGTGCCCCATTCTCTCTTTGGCCAATGCGGAACACGATGCATGCTTTTCTTACCAGCAGAATCGATTACTGTAATGTCCTGCTTTCTGGTCTTCCCAAAAATATTATCTATTATTTATAGCTTCTCCAAAACTCATAAGCACGTGTTCTTAAGAAGGTCCTTTTAATTGTTTTTAAGTCTGTTAATTTTTATTTTATTATATTTTAAAATTTTTATTTATTTATTTGATTGAAATTTACACATTTCAGAGGCGTACCACGTAGAAAATAGGACTGCCGCGTATATTTAGAAAAGTGCTGCGACATGACAATCCTGTGATGGGGCAAACTCGTGCTGCTCTCGCCTCCGGTGGAAAGGATTCTATTGACTACAGCAATGGCTATCAGCAGTGTATGACATCTGCTGCTGTAACAGGCTGTAGTTTTCAGCTTGGAACTCTCCCATAGACTCAATTTTTGCCCAGTCTCTTACTTGTTAGTGAATCATTAACATTGACAATGGCAAGTGATGCCTGCAGTCCTTTAGATGTTGTTGTTGGTCCTTGGTCCTTTTGCGTCATAGAGTAGTCGTTGATTGGTTCTTGAAATAATTTTGGTGAGCTGGCTGCTCCTCAGAAAGTTCATCACTGTTCAATGTTTTCTCCAGTTGTGGATAATGGGTCTTAATGCGGTTTGCTAAAGTCCCAAAGCCTTAGAAGAAGCTTTTTAAGCCATTCCTGACTCATAGGGTGGTTTTATAATCCAGTATTTATATTATTTTACCCTACTTCATGTCACATGTTACATTTGAGTGACGTTTTGATTCTGGCAGCAATGAAGCCTAGATCTGGGTAGGGAATTTGGACAACACTGTTAAAAAAATATGGTCACTCAGAGTTTAAACTTCATGTGAAAAGTGCAATATTAATCAAGCAGCTGAATTCCTGATGAGGTATGGAAGAAGTTAATAATGTTTTTGCAAGACCCTCTCTTTCAATTATGTTGTTTTGGTTAGATTCATTTTTCTTTCAAACTGCATTACATGAGTATTCAGTTTTGGTTCAGCTAGTAGGATGCAGAGTAAATTTAAAACTAATTTATTTATACTTAGTAAAATTAGAAAGAACAATAAAACAAAACATTTTTACATAACCTAAGAAAATCTGTGCAAAAAGTTGAAATAACAGAATTTGGAGATTGTGGACTATAAAAATATAAACTACAGAAGTAAGATTAGTTCCAGTTGGGTTTTTTATAGATACATAATAATACACAGTATTTTTAAAGTTTATGATTGTCATATTATAGAATGGTAAAGTATGCTAAATAATGTTTTTAAGTCTTTTACGCAGGAGATGGCACTGCATCTGTTAGCATGAAGCTTTACTTGTTGTAAGTGCAAACTCCATGTTCTTTGTACAAAGACAACAGGTGCTTGGATCCCTAAAGTAGCTTATTGTTAGTAAGATGGTGTAATATGAGGTCTCTCATATACATTATATTAACCCACGAGGATAGAGAGGCACTGCGATATAATAGCAACAAAGAGTCAGAAATGGTTTAGCAAATAGGTACAGTGAGCAATAAGTAAAAAGCTACCTATGTTTAAATGGTGGACTGTAAAGATTACAGTTAATTAAAAAAATAAATGTTGATATACATTGTGTTCTCTTCTTCATATTTACTTTTTGTTCATAAAGATGTACAGATGTTTATCGTTACAGTATATTATCTTATCTACCAAAGGATATTTTCTAGTCATGGGAGATTGGGTCTGTGGATTTGCTTTACTGCAGCTAAATTCTGCTTCGATTGAACCTGCGGCATCAGCAAAAACACAGAGCCATTAGATCAGGCTTCTTCTTACAAATTTGTAATACACTGCTTGCTGAGTTAGAAAGGCTGAGCTCCTATAAGTCCAAAAAAATTTACTTATTTATGTGTTTTTTAAGTGGAAAAAACATGAAGTTGATCATTAAAAACTAACTTGTGTGCTGATTACTTGGTTACTATCACTCAGGGTTGTAGGGAGAAAGCACATCTCATCTAAGGATAAAATTTAAACCAGGAGGAAGCAAAGTAACTGAACTAAAGACTCTTACTCTTGGTGGAAAGCTGCAGGCATCCAGTTAAAGACGAGGCTTTAGTTTATTTTGTCTCATTTATTGAAGTTCTTCTTACCATATTACATCCATATTACACTCCCTTTGTGTATAGTTCTATAAAGTAATGATTATTTAAAAAGTAAAGTAATCATTAAATTCAATGTGTCAAAAATAATTTCAGTATCTTAAATAAAAACAATATAGAACGTGCACACATAATAGACAAAGCTCCATAACCTGCCATTAATCTCCTTTAACATTTGTCTTGTTAACATAACTTCCTATCATGTATTAACTAAATACAATTTAACTTAGTCATCAGTAATCGTAGTTGAACAAATAACATAAAACTTTCAAACATTATTTAAATACTATTAGTTGCACACACAACAACTTTTCCTGACCAACATAGTTGATATAGTCCTCCTGTGCTCACTTTCTGCCCTGTGCTGCTTTTGAAGTCCTAGAATGTTGAGTCCTTATTTGGCAGCTGTTAATTGTGATTGGCAGGTAGACCAACCAATGATGATAATTAGCAGATTTTGTTGTAGACAGACTAATTTCTAGTCTTTTTCCACAATAACATTAGTCTTCTGTTAACTTTTTTATCTGGGAGAGAGACAAACGTCTTGAGTATTTTATAAGGTAAAGTCATTAATGTATTTCACTAACTTATATTTTAAACATGTCTAATATAAAACCTCAGTAATATATTTTCAGAAAGTCCTACAGTTCAACCTTATAGCATTATCCCATTTCAGTATTCATATGTTTGATAATTATGGTGCTAAAATACTATAATACCCATTTATTAAATGCTGTTCACCCTACATAACAAATGCAGTAACAAGGTCTTTTCCATGCCAGTCCATTGTGTGAAGAGGTGCATTGCCAAGCAAAGTGCATTTTGTTGTCCTTGCTTGTTCACTGGTTGAAGGACAGACAAGTGATGGCCTCATTCACCACAGAGCACCACTTTTCAGGCTTTATTGATCTGTGAAGCTGTGTGTTTGCCTGAGTGTGGTAAGAAAAATAGGAAGGATAGTGGTGTTTGCCTGAACTTTATCTATTTATTTTCTACCATTTCCCCTCTTTGTTTTAGAGGAAATTTTAGTTATCTTTGCAAGGCTATAAATGATTAAATTGTATATCCAACAATAACACCTCTGCCATTTTTAGAGTAAAAAGCTTTACTTAAAAAAAAAAAAAATTAAGACAGAAATACCTGTTTTCATTTTCAAAGTATCATGGTGCTACAGATTAATACGTTTCAATTAATGCCACAATGATCAGCCTTTAGGAGCTTTAGGCTATATGCCCAATGAAATATTTAATTGATGAGAAGCTGAATGAAAGATTTGGTACTTTGACTGTATGTGTGTAAATGTCAAAGTTAGAGTTCCTCAAGCCATGTCCACATTTCAAGTCGCCTTTAAAACTATGTCACACTGGCAAAACCCTTCCCATGCACTTTTTTGAAGGCTGCTTGGTCCCCAACGAGACATTAACAAACTTTCCAATCATCCGTTAAAGGATACTGAAATGTTTGTCATTTTTACCCTTCACGCAACATTTCACCTGCTGGACCCTACTGGGAATAAACATGGACCATAACATAGAGCTGGGCGATACGAGCTAAAATTAATATCACGGTGTATTTAGCATATAACCTCGATAACGGTAAGTGGACGATAACAATGACGACCCATCCCACTTTTCTTTTTTTCTTCTTAAATCATGTAATTTTCTGTATTAAATGTCCAGTAGTGGCCAAATTCGTTTAATGTTCTTTAAAATATAATTTGCTTCTTGGTATTAAACGGCTTCAAACAACTTTTTAATTCAGTGATGGATTCCAACTCCTTTAAGAGTCCAGTTTAAAGTGATTACAGAGACCAGATGAGGTGAGGAAGTTACAGGGGCCGAGTGAAATCAGTGATTTTAGTGTGCAGTCGTTTATTTTAGACAGAAAATATTTTACAACGGCGCACAGGTGAGAACAGTCGGCAGCTTCAAGTGCTGTATCAAAAACAACAGCGGATTTAATATCTGCTCCGCCTCGGCAGGACCTGGGCGGGTGGAGCTGTTGAGTTTCAAACGCTCTGCATCGGCTGCAGTAACAAACACATGTGATCCACGTTAGTCTGAGTATCCAATAACTTCATGAAAAAATCAATTTATTTGTCGCAAGTCGCATTTTTCGGAAAACCAGATGGTAGAGAAGTCTAAACTCTTGCTAAATATAGCTACACAGTAGCTGCATTAGCCGTGCCAGAGCTTCTCTAGCAGCGCTTCCCCCCTGTGCCACATGACAGTGCGTAGTCACGTGACTCAAAGCAACGCTCCCTTCTTAAAGGGGCAGGAGCACCGCTAAACTAAAACACATATTTTCATATTTTTTCACATACCAAATTTACCGGCACGGGCAAAATGACTTCGGTAGCGCTCAATTTGTATTGGTCAATTTTGGGTATACCGCCCAGCCCTACCATAACATCAAAAGATCTTTCCCTTCAGTTCTTCTCTAATTCTTCATATAGGTCATCAAGCATCTAGCAACTTGATGATTTAATACCAATGGAATTAGCAAAGTTGGTTGCAGTAGGACTTGTGATATTATCTGAATTTTTTAAAGTAGAATCAGTGTGATTAAAGAACCGCTTTTGAGCAGAGATTGCCATGTCAACTGAATTTTTTGTCAAAAAGATATGTAAAATATCTTAAAAAAAGACAGAACAATACATTAGTCAAAAGCAGTGCCTGTTGTTTAAGTACGACCAAGTTTTTTATATAAAATTTCTGTTTAACAATATAAACCTTACGATCAGTGAAAAATCATCACTCAAGCTATTTGGCTATTATTGCAACTTATGACCTTCCTTCTGCTCTGATGTTGTCATCCTATACTAATCAGGTCAAGGGCTGGAAATGTGGTTCAGGTTTCTAAGAGGTATCCACTTTGTCTGGTGATCCTTACTCACTATTATGACTTACTTTTGTGTAATGAAGCTAAACATACATAAAATTATATTATGGTTCATAACTCAGTCTTAATATCTTTTGAGATTAATCTGAGCATGGAATAATTTTCCTTTCCACTGAGCAATATACATAAAACTTAATAAGTATAAAATTTCTGTACAATGAAATCAACACAAAACAGTATAATATAATGTTTCTGCTTATAAAATAAACATTGAAAAATAATGAGAACAGCTAACAGACAATATTAAACCTATACTAACTCTAATTTATACAATGAAATAATTAATAACACAAAAATATCCAGAGCAACAGTAGAATTTAATTTAAGATCTATAACTTAAACTGAAAAAACCATAGGCAAGGCAAGTTTATTTGTAGAGCACAATTCATACACAAGGCAATTCAAAGTGCTTCACAGTTGCACTGTTCCATATTTCAGCTGCCTGAATCTGAAATGCAGCCTCACCGTGTTTATTGTTGACTCTGGGAACCACCAGGAGACCCCTCCCTGAAGTTCTAAGGGCCAGAGATGGTTCATATGTCTCTAACATGTCAGAGATGCACTTTGGTGCCAAACCATGAAAAGACTTGTACACAAGGAGAGCTGTTTTAAATTATATTCTCTGAGTGACAAGAAGCCAGGTCAGAGACCGGAGCACTGAACTAATATGGTTGTATTTCCTGGGTCTTGTCAGGACTCGAGCAACAGCGTTCTGGATGTACTGCAGCTGTCTAACAGCTCATTTAGAGAGGCCAGTGAACAGGCCGTTTCAGTAGTCTAACCTGCTGGAGACAAATGGATGGATAAGTCTCTCTAAATCTGGTTTCGACACCATAGGATTACCAGAAAACGTTACGTTTCTTAGAGGCTGAAAGAAAACATTTTTAAAGCCTGTTCCTTAGTTCTAACACAGCTAAATTTGGTAACATTAGCTTGTTCCAATGAGAAAGCTTTATTTTCTAGCAATACCCTTATAATGACTAGTAATGTTCTAATGATGCAACCACTTACATCCACTGGTGCATGTATTATTAGTTAGCATGCATACGTCATCTGCTATGTACTTTTATGCCATTTTAATTATTATTCCACTATTGTGCTGCTAAATACTAAAGAGTAAATTACCATATACAGTATCAAAACGAACAAAGACCACACTTCAACTGAATTTACTCTCAAGTCTTTAGCTGTGATAGCTTTTGTTATAAATTTATTTTTGAAGTTTTTTTTTTTTCCACAGCAGTGCTAATAGAAGTGTGTCACACACCTCTCTCAAGCTAACGTAATACTTACAAAGCTTAGAATTGTTAATTCACTATGAACACATTGTTTAGAGGCCTTTGTAAAATTATTAGCTGATCAGTGGGGTTTTGCAGTTCTGGCTGATTGGATCTTGGCTAAAAATAACTTTTGAAACCTTGATGAAACCAAACTGTTACAGTGTCTTAATCTAATCCTATTATATTCTTAGGCTTTTAGGAAGTTTGAAGTGCTGAACATCAAGTAGATCATCGTCAAACGTGCTACAGCATTGTAATCATTCAATAGCTTTTAGCATAAGGAAAAAACTTGATTTTTAAACTACATGCTTTGCATTTATTTCACAGCATCTTTGCTCAATTTGTATTGTTCTTTTATTAATTGTTCTTGTCAATATCATTAAGCTAGCTAAAGTGAAGTAGATTCATTTAAAAAATTGGAGGGAAAAACATTAACCACACTAGGGTGCCATCCAAAAATGAACTCATATGAAGCCATAAAACATATCTTTTAATTTAATTGTTGATTCTAACACTGTTCTTAGCTTTTAAGCTTCATGATGTGTTGTGTGTATGCTTAACAAGGGAGTGTGATTGTGTGTATTTGTGGCAGACAGAGACACAAAGCTTTTTTAATCTCCTGACAGTATGACTCATCTGACATGGGATTTCAATGAGCTTTGAAAATCTTTATTTTATTTTATTAGATAATTGTAATTGAATTACTGGTATTTAATGGACACATTTTGAAAAAGGAAAACACTTATTTAAAAGACAAAATAGATGACCCACCACCCAAGCTAATTACAAGATCAACAAGATTTTCTACGTTTTTTCAGAGATTTTGATTAAAGAATAGCAAATTTTCTCTCAGCGTGTTAAATTGTTGAAATGTTCAATTCAAAAAGCATATCAAAAGTCTTGACATGTTGTGGGGGAGCTTATTTCTTATTGTTAACGGTAATGTACATAATAAATAGAGTTCACAGACCTTAGCTGTCAAACAATAGCCAGGCTATGGAAAAAAACATCAAAAGACAATGCTTGTGGGATGATACAGGGTGAACATGACACAGTGGCACACATCTTACTGACAATCACTCCCACTCACAGCATGCAGCACTGAAAGGATCTTCACGTAATGTGGTAAAATCTTCTGCCAAAATCCTACAGTGTTACTGTTGCTGCAACAGATGTCTTATTGTTGTCCATTTTTGGTTAACCATGAGCTCTTTGAAAGCTGTCATTTCCTCATCCCTCATTGCCCTAATTTCAAAGTCTGACTTGTATTTTGAGAGCACTAGCATTTGGAACTTGCTCCTTTTATATTTTAGGACTTAATTCTCAGTTGGATCTTTTAGAAATAATTCACCTTTGGCAAGAAAATATTCCGGTCTGCCATCTTCTATAAGATATGACAGAAGTTACTGTCAAGTTTTTTATATCTACTATGTGCAGTGTGAAATTTTGAACTCCAGCGAGATTTCGGAAATTACACAGTGTGTTCCAGGCATTATTTATTAATATTTACGTTTCAACATGTCACCCGAGAGTGGTCAATATTTTAAGAACTGACAGAAACAAATTTACAAAAACACAAAAAATAGACATATTTTGGATAATAGAACTCATTTTTGAAACTGTGTGAGTTACTGCAGTAAAGTGTATATTAAATGTGAATTTATCAAGGTCTCTATGAGTTTTTCCATTGCACTTTACTCAGAGCTGGTCTGGTCTGTGTTTTTTTCTTGGTTGTAATTGACACATCTGATCCACCTTCTTTCGTTTGTTAAGCAAGTTTACCAGACAAAAGCAATCTATGAATGTCATACCTAGGATGCAGAATATCAGGCATTTCTGAATATCCAGTTATATTCTACACATTAAAAAATATTGAAAAGTTCATTTATTTCAGTAACTCAATTTGCTAAATGAAACACATTGTATAGATTAATTCCACAAAAAATAAGGTTTTCAAGATGATATATGTCTGATTGGTGTTATTTTTTTTAAATCAGTGGTTATCTGTAAATCTTAAAGATTTTCAGATTAGACTGCTACATCAGATCAGTTGAAAAAAATATTGTTATAACATAAATCTGGACTTACTAAAATTTTTTTAACACATGATTGGAGGCTGTTATTTTAAAAAATTTATTAATCTGAAAAAAGCCCTGTTGGAACATTGATCCTAATTTATTGAATATGATATATCTAACATTTTAATTTGCAGTGATGATTTATTGATTTAAAAAAAACAAAAAAACATAGCATGTTTTGTTAAAGAAACACTATCATTTTCTGTTTAGTTTAGAAATGCAGTGGTTTCCGATCTTATTGGGTGCACATACATTTGGTAAACGGTTTAGTTAATGGCTTTTATGATTTTTTCCCCCAAAACATTTAGAAAAAAAAATCCCTGATTTAAAACTGTATGTAACTGAGAGCAATCTTAAGTCTATTTTTATTGGGAATATTTTTGTAGTACATAGGGCTGTTGTAAAAGGTATATAGTAGCGTCAAAATCTAATCTAAAAATAGATTTACACATACTTCTTTCTGTTTCGACTTTTCCCTTCAGGGGTCGCCACAGTGAATCATCTGTCTCCATTTAATCGTGTCTTGTGCGTCCTCTGCCTTCAAACCAACTAACTTCATGTCCTCTTTCAGCACATCCATTAATCTACTTTTTGGTCTGCCTCCTGCCTGGTGGCTCCATCCTCAACATCCTTCTACCAATATAACAGTTGTCTCTGTGGCTTTGTGGTAGAGTAGTTGGCTTGCAATTGGAGGGTTGTAGGTTCAATTCCAGCTTCATCCAGTCACATGTCGATGCGCCCCTGGGCAAGGTACTTAACCCCAAAAACTTCTACATCGTCCTACCGAGCCATGTTCGCTGAATGTGGCTTCAATGTAAAGTGCTTTGAGTGGTCAGTATGACTAGAAAAGCGCTATATAAGTTCATTCCATTTACCATTCCTCTCTTCTTTCAGTGCATAGTATCTCTATCTCTTTTTCCTCCACCTCCTGCAGATCACAATGTCATACGCAAACATCATAGTCCATGGAGACTAACTTCATCTGTCAGCCTGTCCATCACCAAAGCAAACAAGAAGGGGCTCAGAGACGATCCTTGATG
Organism: Apricaphanius iberus; assembly: GCA_028564705.1. Classification (NCBI taxonomy): domain Eukaryota; kingdom Metazoa; phylum Chordata; class Actinopteri; order Cyprinodontiformes; family Aphaniidae; genus Apricaphanius; species Apricaphanius iberus. The sequence goes on from JAPXFQ010002340.1 coordinate 894,589, forward strand.
GAGTCCCATCTCTACCTTAAACTCATCTGTTACTCCTACTCCACACCTTACTGCTGTCTCACAGCTATCATACATGTCCTGTATCACTCTAACATACTTCTCTGCCACTCCAGACTGCCTCATGCAAAACCAAAGCTCTTCTCTTGGAACCCTGTCATATGCTTTCTCCACATCAACAAAGATACATTTCAGCTTCCTCTGACCCTCTCTATACTTCTCCATCAGTATCAGCATCCTTAAAGCAAAAAAATGCAGCTCTAGTACTATTTCTTGGTATGAAACCGTGTGTTGCGGCTTGCAAATGCTCACTTCTGACTGAAGCCTAGCTTCCACCACTCTTTCCCACAGCTTCATTGTATGACTCATTAACTTTATTCCTCTGTAGTTGCCGCAGTTATGTACATCTCTCTTGTTCCTCGATACCTCAGGCATCTTCTCCGGCATCAAGTTCTTGTTGAAGAACCTAGTCAAAAACTCTACAGCCAACTTTCATACCTCCACAGGTATGTCATCAGGACCAACTGCCTTTACCATCTTCATCTTCAAAGCTTTCTTAATTTCATCCTTACTAATTTCAGCTACTTTCTGATCCACAACAGCCACCTCTTCTACTCTATATTGTCTCTTATTTTTGCCATTCATCAGCTTTTCAAAGTAGTCTTTCCATCTTACCATCACACTTTTGGCACATGTCAGTACATTCCCATCCCTATCCCTGATCACCCTTACCGGTTGTACTTCTTTTTCCATCTCTGTCCTTTTGCCAAGCAAACCTATAGAGATCACTCTCTCTCTCCTTACGGTCCAACCTGGTATACAGGTAATCATATGATTTTTGTTTAGCCTTTGCCACCTCTCTATCTTCACCATGCAAAGCATCTCCCTGTACTCCTGTCTGCTTCCCTCAGTCCTCTCAGTGCCCCACCTCTTCTTAGCTAACCTGTTTGTCTGTATATGTTCCTAGATTTCAACGTTCCACCACCAAGTCTCCTTATCTACTTTCCTCCTTCCAGATGACACACCAAGTACCGTCCTTCCTGTTACTATAATCACATTAGCTGTAGCTGTCCAGTCATCAGGGAGTACCTCTTGGCAACCAAGAGCCTGTCTCAACCCCTCCCTGTAAACTTCACAGCACTCTTGTTTTTTCAGTTTCCTTCACTTGGTACTCTGCTCTGTGTTTGTTCTCTTCACCTTCCTCACCATCAGTTTCATCCTAAAGACCACCATCCTATTCTGTCTAGCTACACTCTCAACCACCACTGCTTTACAGTCACTAATCTCCTTCAGATCACAACATCTACATAAGACGCAGACCCACCTGAGTGCTCCTACCTCCACTCTTATAAGTCACCCATATGTTCCTACCAGTTTTGGAAGAAAGTGTTTACAACAGGCATTTCAATCCTTTTCGCAAAGTCTACCACCATCTGCCCTTCTTCGTTCCTATCCTGGACACCAAATCTGCCTATCACTTCCTTATCACCTCTGTTCCCTTCAACAACATCTCCGCTAAAGTCTGCACCACTCACCACCCTCTCAACTCCCGGGATACCCTGCATCAAATCATCTAGTTATCTCCAAAATTTCTGCTTCTATACTAACTCACATCCTACCTGTGGGGTATAACTACTAACAACATGAATCATTTTTCCTTCCATTTCAAGCTTCAGACTCATAAGCCTATCTGACACCCTTTTTATATCCAGAACATTCCCAGAAAATACTTCTCTCAAGATAAATCCAACTCCATTTCTCTTTCCATCTACCACATGGTAGAACAACTTGAACCCTTCTCATAGGCTTCTAGCCTTGCTACCTTTCCATCTGGTCTTCTGAACACATAGAATATCTGCTTTCCTTCTCTGCATCATGTCCACCAGCTCTCTATCTTTACCTGTCATAGTCCTAACATTCAAAGTACCTACTCTTAATTCCACACTCTTGAATTTCCTCTTCTCTCTCCACCTACAAACAAGCCTCCCTCCTCTCCTCCTTCCTCTCCTCCTTCAACCAGCAATAGTCCAATTTCCATCGGCACCCTGTGGGTAAACAGCACCGGTGGCGGCCATTGTTTAACCCAGGCCTCAACCGATCCGGTATGAAGTTCATGTTTGTGATTTGCATATTTGATTTGGCTTAGATTTGACATTGGATGCCCTTACTGACACAACCCTCTGCATTTTTCTGGATTTGGGACCAGCACAATAAATCACTGGCTTGTGACCCCTTATGGTTGCATTAATAAATAGATTTCGACATACACTGATCATATTCTGGTTTTTTCTATTGGATAGGAATAATTAGCCTGTAGATAAGATGTATTACTAAAATACATCAATATTTACTGAGGATTTAAAGTAAACTTCCTGCTGCTCCTTTCAACTCAAAATCCCTTTTTCAAAGTCTATATAAGGTTGTTGAATATTTGTCTTTACATATCTAGTTAATATATATATATATTCTCCCTCCCATGATATTTAAGGTAATAAGCCAGACATGTAAAGTCATAACTGAGTCCATTAATTTCCTAATTATGCAAACACTCTGTGATGTTTATGTTTCTACAAGCTCACACATTTAGCTCAAGTTTGTTTGCTTCCATTTAACCATCTCCCTGGCTACTATTTAAAAAAAATAATTTGCTAATTAATGGTGTTAGTCATGGACTGGCATGTAAATTAGCCATTTCTGTTTCTTCCAAGTTCCATTGATGTATGGGTTGTCAGTCATAGAAGTGGCATTCATTATTTAATGATCAAAATGTGCCTAGAAGTTGTCATGGAAATCACTGTGAAAATCAGTTTTAATATTTTATTTTATTTTATTTGTCCCACAATAACAATTGATCAATTGTCAGGTTTATATAACCAACTCTAGTGGGAAAATGTTGTAAGTCTGTGTTCTCACAACTACAATAGGTCTTACTGACCAAAACAAATATGAGGCTAAACTGATAAACATACAAATTGAGGTTTGCAAATTTTGGTTTCTTACATAGTGCTTACTGTCAATCATGTAAAGCTGCTTGCAAGCAGAATGAAAACGCTTTGTTAAGCTGTTTTGTTTTTATTTCCCTAAAGAACAAGTTATTTCTGAGAATTTTCAAATTACACACAGGGATTAAATCAAGTGTAGTTTGGATTTAGAGCAGCTCTTCTTTGCCTTCTGAATACAAACACACGCTTGCATGCTCATAATGTTATGTTTGGAATTGTAAATGCTTCCACATTAACTAGTATTTTTAGCTTACAAATATAACAATTAAGAATCATTACTAACTTCATTTTTATTAACTTTACAAGATTACCCGTAATCACCATGGCTCAAAATTATGAACTTTTCTATCCTGTATATTGCAAAGTTTGCTTATATTATATTCCTTTCATTAACTGCAGGATTCAAAATTGCTGCCTCTAACAGCCATCTTATTGAAAAATTTAGATCTTTCATCCTGTCCTGAGAGATATCTAACTTTGGTCTTTAAATTTGGAGGCATGAGTACTTCTACGTTCAGTTCAGTTCAGTTCAATTCAATTCACAACACATGTCATCTCAAGCCACTTTACAAGAAAAGTAATTTTAATTTAGTTGTACATATATTCCAAATAACCATCAGTTCATTATTCCTATCAGTTTAAAAGTTTTCTATTTAAGGATCCCAGTAGGTCTTGACTTGTTGCATTCAGTCCTCCTGAACAAACATTTAGCAACTTTAGTCACCTGTGTTGTTTCATTTAAGTCACAGAAATCCCTCATACCAAGCACACATGTAGCAACATCGGAGAGGAAAACCTTCAGTTAAAGAGGAATAAACCTTCAGCAAAACCTGGCCCAGCTGTAGTAGTGGACCAACTGGAGATTCAAAAGACAGAGCAGAAGAGCAAAGACACAAAAGCCTCCTTCAAAAGACAATGCCGGAATCAAGGAGCCTTTTGGTCATATATAAGAGCTCAGCTTCTGGCTGCAATTTGTCATGATCAGGTGCTTTTTACAAAAGATTACACCATGCAAGAATAAAAGGGGGTATGCGAGTGTTATCCAGGCTTTTGACATGTGACTCTGAGACAGAAGAGTTTGTTGTGTACAAAGGAAATGGTTTAATATAACTTTTTTAACTGTGCGTCTGCATGGGAGCTGAGTTAGGGGGAGGGAGGTCTCTCTATACATCTCCAAAATACATGTTTGATTACACATGTGCTACGCATACTGATCTTCTATAGCCTGTCTAATATCTCTAATGGAGGTGACATGTTTAGTCTTTCTGGTTGGCCATAAATGTGCAGTGAAAATATGCAGGGTGAGGCAGAAAATACTGTTCCTCAGTGATGGGGGGCAGTGCTGAGCCCAATTGGCACAACAGAAAATAGATGTGTTCCTTCTATGTATCAAAATGACTCAAAACAGTCAGAGAAATACTAAAAACACAATCGTAATAGAACCTGTCCATAACAGCGTTCCTCCTTATGGATCATCTCTAGTGAAGCAGCTAGATTTTTAAAAAATGAAGGCAAACAAAGATTAGTTTTATATAAGAGTAATGGACATGCACTTAAACAAAGGTATGATCATAAGAAATTTTCAGTTATAATAAAAAAATCAGCCAGCAGTTAAAGAATATTAAATATTATATTTTTTCTTGCTATCATATTGATAAATAGTATGGAACTGACTGAAGCAAAAAAATAAAGAAATAAATATTCCAATTAAGGTAAAAACTGAAACAAAAGCTTCATCTTTGGATTAAACATCTCTAATTCCAGAAGAGTCATTCAATGCCTCACCAGTCATGAACCTCACCACATGTCACTAGTAAAACTGCGATCATGCTTTTAAATATGCGGGGGAGGGACAGGATTGTGGTTTATGTGGGGTCATTTCAATCTGTAAAGTACTTTGAGATGTAAATCTTTCATAAAAAGTGCTTTATGAACGCAGTTTGATTTGAGTTTACTCCGATTGAAGCCCAGCTGCTCAAGTCTTTTTGTGAGCTGCTCCAAAACAATGCTATTCTTCAGAGCCCCGTGAACTCTGGCGATCTGCTCTTCAGCTCTAAAAGATAGAAGCTCCCAGAGCTCTGCATCACTCCAGTTTGCGATCTCAGCTGATATGGTTTACAAATGCTAAATGAACCCGCATGTTTATGTGACATTTTACATACTGTTGTCTTCAGGGGCTCAGCGCACATTTCACACATCATCATGAAACACCCTCTGTTGTGGCAAGGTGTGATTTTCATTCATAATACCAGTGTTGTGGGAATATTGTGGTAATATTACTATCAAGCTTGCTACCATGGTGAATCCATAAGGCACATTATGCTGGGAATATTACCCCAATATGTGTGTCTTATGAAAATGGCCAATAAAGAACTGAAGGCCTGATGTCGGAGTACTTTCAAAGTTAAAGGTACTATATGTAATTTTGACATATTGTGGTCAAATTGGAGTAAGAAGGAAAACAGCTTAGTCCGCTTAGTCACTCACCCCTTCCCCTCCGGGAATTTCAAGGAGATTTGCCTATTACTGATGAGCCAGAATATACACAATGACGAACAAAGATGAGTTTTACACAGTAAGTTGATAAACATAAATATATTTCATCACAATATCGAGTTGATAATTGAAAAAGTTGCTTTAGTTATTTTTAGAACCAACTGTTTTACTGATAGCATTGTTAGCTCAACAAAAACAACCACCCAGCCGGTTGAAGTTGAAATCTCCTTCGATGTATCCTTCGTTCCAACATGGTTAGAACCTTAGAATGTTTTCTAATTTATTCACTGTAAAACTCTTTCATATTGCACCTTTAACAAATGCAAAAAGTTGACAATAGGACATGAATAATGTCAAATTATTAGGAGTCTAAACCAAGTCAATCCCCCCCTGCAAAAGGATCCCAGCGAAACAGAGCGGCAGACCAGGTGCAGCTTCTATGAAGGTAAAAAATGTTGTATCAATTGTATTTATATAGTCTACTTTCAACACAACGCAATTCAAGGCGCTTTACATGATTCAGCAGTATGGAAACCAAAAGCATGACAAAAATTTGAAAATTAAAACAGAGAATCACTAAAAGAAATCATAAAAGATAATTTATGAAAGAAAATGTATGTAAAATTATAAAAATGTCATACTGATGAAACACTAGAATCAGTTAAAACATTTAGCAATAACTAATTTAAAGAAAAGGAACATTTAGTAATTGGAGCTTAAAATAAAATGTATGTAAAATTATTAAAGTTAAAAAAGAAAACATTTAGCGACTGACTAACGCGATAACATTAATTAAAAATGATAAAATCAAAAGTCATCAGTTACTCATACGCAAGACTAAATAGATACATTTTTAGTTCAGTGCAGTGGATCTGCAGTTTTGCATTCATCCGGCAGTTTGAATTTAAATTCAATTCAAAACTACTTTATTGATCCCAGAGGGGAATTAAGTGTTGTTGTAGCTCATTGCTAATTCATTTTTCAAGGAGTTGTTGTAGACCATGATGGCTGTGGGGGAAAAAGATGTTCAAGACATGAGGAGCATACAAACTGAAAGCTGCTTCTCCATGTTTGGTTCTGGTTCTAGGGACGATCAGAAGACTAGAGCTGAAGGACCTGAGTGGTCTGGATGGTTTGTACCGTGATAACAGATCCCTAATGTACTCTGGTGCTAACCCATTCAATGATTTGTAGACTAATAAAATCACTTTGAAATCTATTCTCTGAGCTACAGGGAGCCAGTGTAAGGAGTTTAGAACTGGGGTGATGTGTTATACTTTCCTGGTTCTAGCGAGAACATGAGCAGCAATGTTCTGGATTAGTTGAAGCTGTCTGATCGATTTTTTTCGGCAGACATGTGAAGCATCATAACCTCTTTAAAGTGCCTGGTTAAGTTTTATTTTACAACGCAATGTGCCTGAATCCATGCAAAAGGTATTTTCTGCTTGTTGTAGCACTTCAAGGATCAGGGATTCATTTAGCTCAAGAGTGGGATTTGCTGAACAACTTCTTCTTATTGAGGGCTCAGTTCCTTCAGACAATGGAAATGACCAACACAGTAAAGCTGTAAGCTTCAAATAATGCTTAAATGATGGCAAAATTTATTTTAGACATTGCTTTATTAGCATTAGCATCAGAGCTTCTGCTTATGTTAGTGCTTTGTGCTCAATATTTTAGCTCCCCGATGACAATTGTAATTTAAATAGTATCACAAATGATTTTTACATTATTTTCAGTTTTTTGTCTTGAACACATTCAGTGTTGTTAGCTTGACACTACCAGTAGTACACTTGGAAACAATGTTTGGTATCTTGTTTGGAAGATGTTTTCATCTCAATATTTTTGTAGTGTTTATATATATATATATATATATATATATATACAGAGTACTTATTATATAAACACTCTGTGCTAAAGTACTGCGACTAATATTAAAAGGACTACAGCATATGTTACTGTAAAATTGCTAATGTTTTTCTTTGGTATTTTTCATGCTGTCTACTTGTCTAAAACACATTAATTATTAAGTATAATCTTTTTTGTTATTGTAAGAAAAAACTATTTTTATTGCTTTGAGGTTACACCTTATATATACAGTCTATGGTTTACACAGTATTTTATTATGTTATTGATGGTGTTTCAGATATATTGCTAAATATAGCACATTTCAAGTTCAGTCTGACTTTCCACTGTAGAGCACAGAGTGAAAGCCCTGTTTAGACTACAACAGAGATGGAACACGGTTGTGATGTAATTGAAAATGTGTTGGATTATAAGTCTCTAAAACACCCCATAACAGAACAAAAAAGTAATTCTGAGATGTTTTGAACTCCGAGGGGTGTAGTGCTAACGAGTAATACCAAAACATTAACAAATAAAGTCTTTGAAGAGCGAGATCTTATGTTAAATAAAAAATATTTAATATTTTTTTTTCATTTTTTTTTTCAAAATAGTATTTATGGTTCTGTGATTTTCATGTTTGGCTCTTGTTAGGCTTACCTTCAATTCATTTGATTTTGGCCATTGACAAGTGACTAAATCAACGGGGTAATGGGTGGATAACAGTACAGAAACTGCTAAGAAGTGGGTTAACTACAACTCAGATTCCTGGTCTGGACCCTGGGTCTTCAGTGTTTTGGATCAGGCAAGATTCCTAGAAAGAAAAGCCATTCAAAGTGGGATGGATGCCTTTTTTCCGCATCAGACAAGGTTTCCCCAAAATGTTTGCCAATAATCAGTGTAGCCCACATTTTTCCAGGACACCACCAAGATGGTTCTTGGTGAAATGACAGTAGTTGTTATTCCTATATCACCAGAAGTCCAGCATATTCCAATCTCTTTGTGCGATGGTCCCGATTATGGATCTATTTTATTGTCTTCGAGACGATAGCTTATTTATTCCAGATGCTTAGTAAGATTCATTTTTTATTTGAAGCAATAGCAATGGTAGGGGACAATGCTAATAATGTTGCTATGTGGGTTTTCTTAAGTTCTTGAAGCTCTGCCAGTCCTTTTTAGGTGTGGCTGCTCATTCATGTTAACAGAGGACCGAGCCACGGTGGTGCTCACTAAATGGATTAATAGTCACTACTGTTACCAGGCTAATCCACACAAGACCCAGCACCCAGATATATTGCCATCAGAATAATAAATTGCTATAATCTCAACATGGGAGATATATTTGTGAATGCATTATAGTTTGGGAACTCTCATACTCCATCAGATGTAATGGGGAGTGTAATTTGTTCTTGACTCATTCCCAAAGAACTCTTCCAAACTTTGGAGAAACAACCAATTGTCTGGTAAAATTGTAATTCTGTGATGCAGCCTTATTCAAGTGTGAAAGATACTTTAGATAATTTGGTCCTGTATTGTTTTTGATTTGTCCAAGTAAAGCATTAGAATTCATTTTTCTGTTTTGAACAGATATTCCCTAGACTGGACTCTATTATTAAGGCAGTAAACTAAATCAAATCTGTGCGTCACAGGTCGTGCATTAATTAAAATGCATAGCCTGCACTGGGAATGGATAAAGAGATAAGCATGACAATAAAACTTTATGTTGCATTTGAATGCTCAGCCTTTTATTATGATGACTTGGCTGCTGGTAAATCAAGCAGCCTCTGTGTGTTCCTGCTTAATGCTTCATCGCTTTGCCTTATACTATCTCATTATGGGTCTTGAATTTACTGAAATCAACTTTCTTAGGGCTCTATCTCCACATGAGTGCAGATATTTAGCACACATAATTTACTTTGTCAGCTGGATTCCACAATGTTCTATGTTGCCAACTCTCTTAAGTCTGCTTATATTTTGAAACATTCCTTTTAATTTCTTCTGTACCATCTTATTGTTTGGTTTTATTTTTGTTTTTTCTCCTTTGCAAATTTTCCTGCATACAAACTGAAAATAAGTCTTCGCAAAATATTTTGAAGAATGTATTAAATGCTAAACTTTAAGAGAAGAGATTTAGCTTGCCACAGAATCTGAACCTACTGTAAGTATATATTTTTAACATTTATAATATAGAAGCACATTATTGCTTCACAATCCACATTCTGGGAATAACTTGTTACATCTGACAGAAAATAACATTGCCCTGAACATTGTTCTGATGATTCAGTTGTGTTAAAAGCTGATTTTGAAAGAACAGTTAACTTTGACAAATGCCAATGACTTGTTCTCCTTGACAGAAGCAACTTTAACTACAGCCAACCAAAAGACTGTACAGTACTGTATATTGCAACCTGCAAAGGCATATTTTTGTTTTGCGAACTAATGAAGCCAGTCACATCAACTAAAACATACCCAAACAGCTGTTTAAGTGTATCTCCTGGTTAATATAGCCAACTGTCCCTGTTGTAATGTCCTGAATCAATGACAATGGAAATACTTACCTTAGAATTCTTTCCACAAAAAAATCTTCACCACAAAGAGTTTTTGATGTCGATGCAGCTTGTAAGTAGCCATGATGCTTTTGACAATTGGAAAAAAAGGTGTAGTTTTCAAAAATATTTTTTTCACAGGTTGTTCAAGCTGAAAAGCTGTGATTTCCAAACACCAGCTAATTTGCCCATGCATAAAATGACATTTCTGCCCTTGCTTTGTAAAAAGCGCTGAATGCATAGCAGGTACTGTATGCATGTATCGGTATATTCACAAAATGTGAAATCTCACTTTGTATCTACAGTCATGTTTTAAATACATGTCTAACCCTAGTAATTTGCTCTTTTTTATTTAAAAATCCATATTGTCTTATTTTGCTCAGTTGGAATATAGCTTTTAATCACATTCACACAACTGCACTTACTTTAGTTTCAATGCTTATGGCTTAACAGAGAATATTTTACCTCATCTTGCAGATTTGATTGGCAGACTTTGACATGAGTGGGTTGTATTCATCCAGCTACTGATCTTTTTTAAGGTTTCTTCTGTCCCACGCATTCTTGTCACATCTGTCATTTGCAAACTCCCACAGGAAAGGCTTTGTTTAGAACGATATTAGAAATGTTTTGGAGGAGTTACCAAGGAGTTGCTTGGGGAGTGCTGTCGTGCACAGTAACAACACTTGTAAGTTTATTGAAAGGTTTTAATGAAAGTTAAAGCATGCGGAACATAATGGCTATGACTATTATCACTCATGATTTAATAACCACCAACAATTACTGTGGAAAAAAAACAATGAAGCCTTACCCATTTAGCCCATGTTAAATTAGGAAAGTAAAATAAATAAATAAATAGATAAATAAACTGGTCGCTGAGTGCTCTGTCAATCACTAATGAAAGTCCCTAGTTAAATCTGTTCTATTTAGTTTATTATAATATTTGTTTATTCTCATGAGTAGTTTTAATGTGCCATTTGTTTTACTTATACTTGACTAGTTTTGTTTTGATTTAAATCTACTCTTTAGTATACTTTCTGACTAGTCTACACATCTTGCAGTAGTTAACATAATGAAGAAAAAAACTTTTTTAACCCAAAATGCACCAGTCACTGACATACTTACAGAGCAACTCACACTCAAATCAACTTTTTTGCTGATAAACTGTATAAATGTGTGTGTCTAACAGTTATGTATTCATGTCTGGTAATCATTTCTGGTATTTTGGTAAATTTGATTAAAAATAGTTGTAGCAATATTCTGCCAAAAAATGTAACTATGGTGCTCTCTTCACGTTAAGACTCTACACTTCACCTGGATTTGAATGGGACATTGCTATTCACTCTGTGATGCTGGTTGACGTCAAGTCATGTCTTGGCCACACCTCTGTAGCAAGTTGGAATAGCAAGGCCGTGTTGAAGCTGCCCAGTCCCCTCCCCCAACAACCAGTTTCCCTTGGTCCTCCAGCGATTGCATCCTTTTGGCACAGTTTTTCTAAACAGAAATGTTGGTGAAGTAAGACTCTGGAAGGGGAGTGAGTTGCTCTTTAGTGAGACTTCTTGTTTGTACACAAGCCTCACTGCTCTGTTATTTTTTTAATATCCACCCAAAGAGCTAGCTATACCATATGTGTTTATATATACAATTTATCAATATTCTCATTGGAAGTAATTTTCCCTCTTCCAATACATTCAATCTTTAAACAACCAGAATTGAACCAATTTGCTGTACTGTTAAAAAAGTTTAAGAAATACGTCAAGGCAAGGCAACTTGACGTGTCAGCCTTTTGTCTGTTTCTTACGGTGGCCGGGAAGTGCAAATCAAAATTACATTAACCTGAAACACTTTAAAATTTTTGCCGAAACACTTGTACATTTTTACCGAAACAAAATTAAATTAACCTGAAACACTTTAACATTTTTACCAAAACACATTTACAAGTTTACCAAAACACTTTTACATTTTTACCGAAACACTTTTACATTTTTACTGAAACAAAATTGCATTAACCTGAAACACTTTTACATTTTTCTGAAATAAAATTACATTAACCTGAAATACTTTTATATTTTTACTGAAACACATTTGCAAGTTTACCGAAACACTTTATAAAGACATGACCTGGAGTGATAATGCAGGAAACGGAATCAGTTGCCAAAGTTAACGAACAATCGATCTTGTCAGCAGCTCAACCTGTGGAGATGTTTTGCTCATTTTGTGGTAGTTCTCTCATCATCAACTACTTTTTTTGAGTTTTGTGGATGGTTCCTTCATGTCCTAAAAGATGTTGACGAGGAGATGGCGGGACTGAGCAATCGAGGAGCATTTGGTAAACCACGTGAGTGACGCATTTTTGAGAACAATGGGTTTGCATGTGGCTAAAGTTATGTGCAGTATGCAGGAGCACTCTAAATAATGGTTTAACAAAAGTTGTTTAGCCAATATTAAGCAATATCCAATCACATCTTGACAAATTTGTTATTGCACAAGTTTGCTGTGTAGTTTTATGTTTAAACTGGTGGTACCAAGCTTTCTCACACATTCCAGATAATTGTGAGCGATGATCTTTGGATTATTATTACAGGATCCACATTGGAGCCATAAAATCTTCCTGGAAAAGCCATCAATGGAACCCAAAATGGCAAGTTCAAACGGCTTCAGCTTATCATAGCCTTCCGCATGCCATATATAGTTCGGTTCCAAATAGTGATATGTCAGTCTAACAAATCTTCTCCTAGACCTCCTCTCAAAACGAGGGTTAAGCTCAAATCGAGGGTTAAGCTCACGCAGAAGATTCATTACATTGTCTCTCCTCACTCGAAGTTTGTACTTCTGCCTAAGCACCTGAGTCATTGCCCTGTAACCAAACAGCTGTCCTGGTCCACGAAGTTTCAGTCTGATGGCGTTTCTGATATCTACTTGAGATGAATAGTTTTTTTCTGCGGTAGAATCTGGCATTATTTAATTTTCTTCGCACGGTCCGCACAGGCAGGCAGACACTGTGAAGCCATTTGATAATGTCAACAATCACACTGTATTTGTGGCCTTCATTGAAATACTTTACGAGCCAGTCCATAAAACCGACATCGACATCTTGTCCCTCTGCATCAGCGAAAAAGTCCAAATTATGTCCACAATCACCACAAAATGTCCATAAAACTTGAAAATAGATTCCGCAAAATGGGCAAAACATCTCCATAGGTTGAGCTGCTAACAAGATTCCATTAATTTTGGCAACTGATTCCGTTCCCCGCATTGTCACTTCCGTTTCTCTTGTAAATGCGGCCCATACAAATGGCCTGTACTGGTCCATTAATGGCCCTCCTTTGATTGTAGGTCCATAGGACAATAGTCCGGTACAGTTGAGGCGCAGCTACTGTACTTGCCTCACACAACACAGTCCTTTGATTGGGGGAATGAGAAACATCACTGCTTTTGACAACCACAAGACATAAACACTAGTGCTGTTGGTTCATTTCACCTTGTTGTACACGTCATGTTTCTTCTTTCTGCAGAGAACCAAATCATAAACACTGCAGTAAGGTTTGTATGAAGAAAGCACCAAAAACCAAGCATGAGCTTCTGTCTTGACTTATTTGTTATTTTTTATTGCGTCGTGATTCTCGCCGCACTAGTATGATATTGCAGTACAACCCTGCCTGCCCTGTGAAGGCAAGGCAAGGTAATTTTATATGTAAAGCACACTTTCAACAACAGCCTAATTCAAGGTACATTATATGATTAAGTGATAAAGTAAAAACAGCATAAAACATACACAGAACATAAGACATGTAAAGTACCTAATAAAGCATGTAACATACATGTAACATATGAAATATGAAAAGATTACTCAAAGGCAGCTCTAAACAGATGGATTTTTTATCCTTGATTTAACAGAACTCAATGATTCAGCAGCTTTGAAGTCTTCTGGACGTTTGTACCAGAATTGAGGAGCATAGGGGGCTGGCTACATTAAGGAGCAGCTGATCAGTTGACCCAAGAGCGGGTAGATGTATAAGGCAACAACAGTTAATAGGATTGGGAAAGACATCAAAGGCCTTTAAAAGCAAATCAAATTATTTAAAAAATTATTATTGAAGGAATCAGGGTCTAGACTAGACTCGGAACCAAAAATGGAGAAGCAGCTTCCAACATATAAACTTCCTGACAACTGCAAAGCTGCTGATACACTGAGCTATTCAAAACTTCTCCAATCACCCATAGCACCTTGAATTGCTTGTTGTTAAATGTGTGCTATAACAATGAAATTGCCTTGTCATGCCAAAAAAATAAAAAATAAAGTCTAGCAGCATTGCAGAATATGAAAACCTATAAGTTGAGGCTTTACATTATGAAAATAACTGACAATCTAATATCCTTTCTAAAGAAAATTAGACATTGCAATTTAAGTTATTTAAAATCATGACATACAAATAAAATAATTAATCATAGTCACCTCTTTATCAATTGCAGATAATTACCTCATTACTAGGGCTGTATATGGAATGAAACAGTGGGGACAACTGTCTTCTTTTGAAATTATGACGAAATACTGCAGGCTAAGTACTGAACTACTTTTTGGTATTTTCTTGACACCAGCTCTGTCATACACGTCTCCTATATCTCATTCACCTCTGATTGTCTTACAAATAATATATGCAGAAGCGTGATGTTTGATTTATAATCCTCGTCTCTGCTGTAGTCAAAAATGACAGCAGATGCTGCTGAATACGTGGATGCTTCCAAAGCTTAACTTTACTCATCATGTTATACCAGGCCTTATTCTGCTTATCAGTCCAAAAACCTGTGTGTGTTTCCTGAATGCACCCAAATCTCCCTGGGTGATTACATTGAACCAAGGCCATTGATTACTCACCATGGAGGCTAGAATGTCATTGGAACACACGCGGTTACCAATTTTTGCATTCTGCCTCTGCTCTCATTCCCCCATTGCTCAAACCAGTCTCATGTATTCTCCTGTCTTTTGTTTTGCATAGAAAGCAGGCTGTGCCTGTTGCTAAAGCTTTTCATAGCAGATATTAGCTTGTTTTTTATGTAAGTCGGAATGGTATAGCAATCACTTTGTAGAAATATGGGACAAAGTAATTTTTTGAATGAGGAAAAAATGTGCTAGCTTCCACTCTTTAATTTACCTTCATATCATTCCCTATTGCCGACAAGAGTTATGGTATTGTTGAGGACCACCATACACCACCAAACTGCAGCTAATGACAGTACATTGTTTTTCAAACTTTTTTCTCTTTTCCTTACTTTTGTAAGACAAGGTTAGCTTTGGGCAAAGAACTGGAAGCAAAGGGAAAGAGAAAAAAAATTTCTCTTGACTTGAATTCCAACTCTAATATCTTCTCTCTTTACCTTACTAAAGGAACACAAATCCTATCTTTAGGCTGACAGCTGGAGGGTAATGTTCTTTATTTGCTCTAAATAACCTGAAGTAAAACTCAAAATAGGCCTTTTAGACTTCACAATATGTGAGAGATGATTTTTGCATACCTAAAATAATTGCTTATGTAATTCTAGATGACAATGCATTTTTATGCCCAAGAGAAAACTTTTCTTTAAACTTTATTGCTTTTATAATTCCTCATTTACCCTCTATCAATACAATCTCTGTGCAAACCAGTAAAATCAAAATCTTCCCTTATACAAATAGCTGCAGACATTCAAACTGAGGCCTTCACCATTAAATGTCATATTTTAAGGATGCCAGCCATTTCTCTAATATTTTCATCTCTTTGGCATGCTTTGAAATATAATGCTGTCAAACTGTAGAGTTTAGGATGAACAGGAGTACATTAGGAATTTTTTATAACACAAGTCATACACTCTCTTCAGTTCTGGTCGAGCTGTGTACTCTTCTCTTAACTAGTCAGGAGAATCTCTCTTCCCATTAACTAAACTCTCTAATTGCATTCAATCGTTGTCAGCTCCTCCTGCTACCTTATGTTATGTTTGCTCATGTCCTTTCTCTTTTTTCTTTCAATTCTTGAATTATTGCAACTTTTTTTGTTTGATGGTTGTATGTGAGTAAATAATTCTGTTTATTCATTCAAGATCTAATCTTCATCACAACTGCTGGCTTTTGCAGTTGCACTTTGCTGAATTTGGGTCATCAAATTTGGGTGATAGATGGACCTCTTTAGTTCCCACATCCAGAATTATTTAGTGATGTTTGCAGCTACAGTTTTATTAACAAAGCTCTCAGTTTGCCTTTCTTCTATGCGAGAAAACAGTGCAGTAGCCTTATTTCAGCCATTTGACTGGCAGTTTGCAGTAATTGGTGAGGATGGATGTGGTAAGTCACTCGATGCTAGCTACATACAGCCACAGAATATAGGGACAATATTTTTGCTTTTAAAAAACACACATTTTTAAAATCTTAATGTATCATGATATGTTTAACCTACCCATGATTATTATACTGTATACAAATTCTAAATGCTTGCAGGTGACACCGTGTTTTTCTGACTAATGAGAGATGAACGTTCTAGCTGCTTATTTTCTGATGTAGCCTTCATTTTATCGGCTCACCGACTATTTTAAATATTCTATCCTGTTATTGAGCACAATTTTAAGATTAATATGTGCAATCTCTCTGATTGTTAATAAAATTCTCATGATGTTAATGAATGAACAAAATCTGCTTAATAGCTATTTAACCTTAACAAGGAAGAAGTCTCACTTATATGCCATTCTATTGAAATGTCACTGTGTAATCCTGTCACAAAAGAAGATAAGGGTTGTGGAGAACATAAATGCTGGCAAAAGGACGGTGGAGGTGCAGAAGATCATGGAACTAAATAAATCAACACAAAAAACAGGAACATGGAGGGAAGATGGTGGAGGGCAGAAAAAATGGGTAGATTATTAAAAGTGTTACATAGGAAAGGTTCATTTTTTGACAATAAATATTTTTCTGATTGTTTGAACTGTGTTTTAAGCTATTTGTGCATAACTCTTGGTAAATATGACAAAAAAAAGGGTTACATCTGAACCTGAAGATTAATTTTCATATTGATATCTGAAGCCTTGGGAAAGCTTATAAATAATAATAGATGTTCTAATTCTCACAAGGTGAAAACATATGGGGTAGGACACTGAGCTGTTTGGTGGAAAAAAATAAAAAAAATAATTCCTGCTTGTCATTAATTCATTTTTTTCATGGCTTAAGCTGAATATGTCAAATGGCTGTGTGCCCAGGAGTTACCTTGGCCCTGACCTGTGGTATTAACACTGCATATCACCGCCATTGGCAATGGCAACAGTAAAACAGACTGATTCTGTCGGCATGGTCATTTAATGACAATCCTGGAACTAAACTCAGTAATGTTGCCTCTTTGTGCTGTTTTAATCATGTTCTAACAAAGTGCTTCCTCCACCAAGTTTATTTTTGAATTGTTCTGTCAAACATTACTATTTGGCTTATATCTCACAGTATAAAACATATTTTTTCTTCCACTTTTGTGCTCTCACAAAGAGCAGTCACTCACTAGAAAGCAACCCTGGATGCTTAAAGTCTACTGAATAATAATTGCCTTCCAAAAATAATTGGTTGGACTTCCTGTTTAGGCTATTGTTAGAAAGACAATCCTGCAAGCTTTCATTTATTTTTTTCAGTATTACCTTTTAAAACAACCACCCCTCAAAGAAAGTCAAAAACAAATCACCAACTCACACAACAAAAAAAATAATTTTGATGCATTATGAATAATGTCCATGGAGATGCATGTTTGCTTTTTGTCTATTTTTCTACCTAAGGAGTGAACCTTACTGGAACACAGCTGTTCTAAATAACCATCATTAGTACTATCCAAATAACAAGCACGATGACTCTAGTGTTGCAGTTTAGCCTTTATGTATTCACTTGCCTGGTATAGTTCAAAGGGATATATGTATGGGGCAGCTGCTTATTAGAGAATTAACATATTATCATGCGTTTTTGGTCTTTTTGCACTTTTTAGGTTTATGTTTTACCCTCACCATACTTATTAGTCTTTTGTGTCAGTGGCATTGGTAAACGTTTGCCATAAAAAATCGATGTTCCCACATTACCTTCCTAACTCTAATGCATACACTTTTTGATCACAAGATAGATCAGCATACCACACATTTTCTTGGAAACGTTGAAAAATTGTGCCCCATAAACAACACACACCATGTAAATTGTACAATTGCAATTCTAATACAGAATCCATCTAACTGAGCCATAAATGTTGCAACAGTGACCCAATAATAAATTATTCTCACTTATTCCTCACATATGCCATACCTACCTTAAAACCTATGATATTTCATACTTAATGTGAAACTTAAGCTGTCTCTGATTGATTGCCGGAGACTGAGTCTGATTAATTCTGGTAATAATTATTTGACTACTTAAAGTGACAGTGTGTAGTTTCTTATGATAGGGGGGGGTACATACATAAATCATTGCAAGTAACCTGTGTTTTTGTGTTTGAGTGATAATGGATGGCAATACGGGCCAAAATGTGCAATCGGTCAACCTCATGGGAAATATATGCAGCAAAATGAGAACACATCAGACTCACTTTCATCACATGCAGCAAGTTAAGAGGTAAATGTGTAAAACAACTACATTTGTCAAAGGCAAAAGTTTTCAGTATTTTGTAGGTTAGTGATATTATTCAGATATTTTTGTAAATTAATAAACTGTTAGCCGGAATGACCTCAATGGAAAACATTACATATTTCAGTGTAGTTTCACCGTGCCTGTGTTTATCATCTCTTTGGGTTTTTGCCTTCCCGAGCAGGGACAGCGACCCGGTTGAGTGCATCTCGGATTGGGTTGGTCGGTCCAGGTTGGAGATTTTTTTTTTTAAGTCTGTTCATAGAGCTCTTCCTTTAAACTTCTGATGAACATGAGGGGATAGGGATGTAACCGTGGATTTAAAAATCAGTAAAGGAGTATTGTCAACATTGGCTCACATAGAAGGAAACACATTGTCCGATATATCAGCCTCCATACACTGGGACCTGCTTCCATATGTTTTAGACCCACTTTTTTTGTTATATCTAATGCAATAGCCATTACTTTTCACTGATTAGGCATCATTTAATTAATTTTCAACAATATATTGATGGATATTTCCAGAGAAACTACACACTGTAACTTTAAGGGCACTTTTGGAGCCCTGAAATGCCATGGAAAGGTAATGCACCCAATCATAATACATTTGGACACTGTGAATTTCACTTCATCAATCATTGGACTCCTCACATTTAGATGCACACCAAAGGTTTTTATTAAAACACAATCATATTTGAAAGGATAGAAAAAAAGCTTTCAGAATGATTATCCATCCATCCATCCATTTTCTGAACCGCTTATTCCTCAAGGGATCGTGGGGGGGCTAGTGCCTATCTCCAGCTGTCAACGAGCGAGAGACGGGGTACACCCTGGACAGGTCGCCAGTTCAGAATGATTAACCCATTCAAAATATTCTGGTTTAGAGTCGCTAAAAAATATATATATATTTTTTTTCATTTCAGTTTTGGCTATTGTGGGCATGTTAGTATACAAATCTAACATCATGAAAATTATTTTAAACTCAAGCAGTTCACATGCTAATTTGAGAATTCATTTTTATTATTGTTGGTTTTGGCTTCTGTTTTTCTTTAAACCTCGTAACTTTCTTCTGGATTTTTTATTTATTCATCTGATGTCTATTCAGTCCGACACTTGGTCTAAGTTTCTAATAGTGGTAAGTCTGCTTTGTATTTTCCATCATACTTTGCCTGCATTCACAATCGTGATATTTTTAATTCCATTTTATCAAACACCTCTTCATTATTTTGCCTAACATGTCTTTTAGGTTTGTTACCAGTTATAAGCAAGTCAGTCAGGATTATCTGTTGTCATTTTTTTCAATATTTAAATTGTAAGTTTTCTGCTGATGTTAAATAGGTTATGTTTTCTTTATCTAGAATGTCTTAGTATTTCCCAAGATTATATTTAAATTTAGATAATGTTTTTAGACGTCTTAATACTCAAAGTCTTGATGTTTTTTACTTGGTGGTGAGAATTGGCAGGTGTTTTGCGGGAATGTAAGTGATCAATGAATGCATCGGAAATCACCTGCAGCTCCTTTTAATAATTTATCATCAGCTTTAACCTCTCTGGGCATTCATTCACTATCTACAGAACAGCAGGTGGTGTACAGCAAGAGGTGAACGTGCGCTAATTGAATCTGCCACTTTTAAAGCTCTTATTGTCATTATGAATATAAAAAAAACATGCATTTATCATGTGGGATATATTACTACTGATGGACAAGGTTTTAATTGTATGACCGTATTAATGGATGGATTGAATTGGACTTTATTCAATCGGAGCAGAATCTGAAATGTTTTGAAAGAACTTGATTGATGTGAATTTAATTTTTACTGAAGATTAAATATGTTTTGAATTTGCACAAGATATAGTGTAATTATATAATTATATTATATAATTCCAAAACTGTTCATTCCCCTTGAACATTTTCACATTTATTTTTTCTACATTATACCTAAATCCTTTCTGTGGCTGCTCTTCATCCAGTTTGGTTGAGCTTGAGCTGAAGATGTCTAGCTGTGGATGTACACAGCTAAAGAGATGAATAGCAAAAGACTTGAAGCATATTGACTAAGGGGACATAACCAAGTTACATAACCCGAACACCACACTTTTTTTAAACAAAGAAGAAGAAGAAGAACAAGAAACGACAACATCTTTCTAGTTTCTTCCACTTTACAATAATGCAATACTTCCACATCAAATTCCAAAATAACACACATTAGGCCTCACAAAGAACAAAATCAGATATCATGCAGTTTAACTGGAACTTAACGGAACATTTACACCAAAATACTTTTTCCGTTTCCATCAGAAAGATGTTTTTAATTTACCACTTGACTCCTTAAAATATGCAAAATTGGATCTGAAACTGATGGGGGTAAAATCAAAGACACTGACCTACTTTTAGAGCCATTTTAACAAATACAGCTAGTCACAGTGTCAAAAGCTACATGGAACTGTAACACTGAGCTGCTGTTTTAGATAGTAAACGCATTCAAATGAGTCCAAGCAGAGTCTGCATACATCGAAGGCATGCATTTTTTGGCAACAGGCCTGTTAAACACCAGTCAGTCAGTTTGACTCATCAGAATAGAGAAAAGACTCAGGTGGAGCTAATTATGTTAACTGTTGCTTAGATCAGATTAGGTTTCCCAGCATGGATCCAAAATACCAGCACTGTGGATATTAAGATGTATATGAAATGCAATCTCTGTTTCAAATTTTGATGTTATTAATTTGTGCTTAATAAATCAAAATGCCTTTTTTGAGGGGAAAAAAAGCATGTCAGACAAACAAAATTAGTTATTTTAAAATGACCTTAAACCCTAATCACTGGGCAATCCTTTTGAAAAGGCATGATAAAGATTTATTGCCTCCCTAGCATTGCTTTATCACTCAAATCCATTCATGATTTGAGGGATACAGCTAGACATTTAAACGTATTATTCTTGACTTATTAAGTCAAGAGTATCAAGTTTTAATGTCTAGCTGTATCACAGCTAGACATTTAATTGCATGTATGTTGATAAAAGCTAGGACAGAACAAAGCAACCAGCATAGATGACCACATTGTGGTGTCTTTTATTGATTTTAGTGTGTTCATTCCCTTCCTTTCAACAGCGAAGAAAGCTTTATTTTAATAAGGAAGAGCGTTTCTTGGTGCAGTGAACCTAAACAAGATTAATCCAATATCTGTTACTATTAATTTGTCATGTCAGTAAAGCAGGAGCATAATCCCATTTATCCAATGACTGCTGAATCTCTGTTTTAGATTACGGTGTCTGGTGAAGCAACTGGAGAGAGGAGAGGCTTCCCTTACTGACCTCAAGAAAAACCTCGAGTATGCAGCATCGGTGCTTGAATCGGTTTACATTGAGGAGACAAGGTAAGGAGAACATTAATATTCTACTAGGGGCAAAATTTTGGCTCACTTAATTCTTTGTCAACAACAGAGCTGCATGTGTGATTGCCAGACCCTGCAAAACTAGTGACTAATTATTGAAACTGACATGAAATATTTTCTCACTCTAGTTGCAGAATCTCATTCATATTAGGTTGTTAACATATTAATCTCAATAATTAGTTTAAACCAATATCTTATTTTTTTCTTGTTCGATTTGTATTTCTTTACAAGTCTGTTGTTATTTCATTGTTTTAAATAAATATCTTAAAATCAGAAAAAAACCTATAGGAGGACTTACAAAATAAACATACATGTTCCAACTTTTAGTTGCTCAAAGCAAAATATTCCAATGCTACTTGCACAGTTAAGTACCATCCAAGAAATTATTATAAAATGCATTTTCAGGACGACAGTACATAAAAAAAGATAAAATAATAATAATAATGAAAAAAATTTTTAATTAAGTAAATTGATGTATTATGGAGATTCATTACACATAAAACGAAAAATGTCAAACTTTTATTTCTTGTAATTTTGATAATAACAGGGTACATACAATAATAACCTAAAATTACGTGTCCCACAAAGAATTGAATATTGTGAAAACGTTTTACACAGGAAACTTGTGGTGTTACACCCTAGTCAACTAATTGACTTACAACCTGCAAAAGTTTCCTGAGCCTCTAAATGGTTGCTCAGAGTTGGTCAGTAGGCTACGCAATCATGGGCAAGACTGCAGGCTAATCGCCTCTATGATTGCTGTCCAATGTTTATTTTTACACTTAGTCTAGGAAAGACTCTTCTGATGTTTTCTCTGGTTCAGAAATGGCTTAGTACAATGAATGTGAATATCCATATGTCATAGTTACCTCTGGGTGCCATGGCTCTTGAGGCAGTAACTTCAGCTACAATCCACACCTTGTGACCTGCCCCAAAACTCTTTGATGAGCTTTGTTCCGCCATCCTCTTAAGACTGCAGTGATCACTGTAACTCTTGCACCTTTTTCTACCACATCTTTTACATATATGCTTGACATTCATCCATTGATATGCCAGGATACATCATTCAGTGAAGAGCCAGCTTTTTAACTCATGAAACTGATTTTTGGGTTTTCTTTATTTCTTGTATATTGAGTCCTAATGAGTTTCACTTTTTGAACCAAAACACATAAATAAACACGCTTTTGAATGATGTTCCTATTTATTGAGATGGATCTATAAGTGCCAGTGTAGATATAGACCAAACAATAGTTTCAGCATTTTTGGGCAAGGCAAGACAATTTTATTTATATAGCACACTTTCAACACATGGCCATTCAAGGTGCTTTACATGATTCAGTGGTGCAGAAACCAAATACATGACAAAAGTGTGAAAATTAAAACAGAGAATCACTAAAAGGAAACATTCAGTAATTGAAGTATAAAGAAAATATATAGAAGAAAATGTATGTAAAATTATGAAAATTAAAAACAGATGAAACATTTAGCAATATCAGTAATCAAAGAGAAAAGACAAAAAAATAAGCAATTGAAGCATACAAAATTAATAAAAGAAAATGTATGTAAAATTATATATTAAAAACAGATAACATTAAAATTTTGGCAGTTAAAAAGAACAAAAACAATTATATCAGTTAAAATTTGAATAGAACAGCAATTTAGGAAAAAACAAATTTATGTATATTACAAACAGATAAAACACACAAATGAGCTAAAAGAAGTGAATAAAGAACAGGAGAGACAATAAAAGAATATAAAATTGCAGTTTAGGACTCAAAGGTAGCTCTAATCAGTAGAGTTTTAATCTTTGATTTAAAAGAGCCTAATGTTCAGCATTGTTGCATTCGTCTGGAAATTTGTTCCAGATTTGTGGAGCATAGAAGCTGAAAGCTGCCTCTCCTTGTTTAGTTCTAATTCTCGGGATGTTTAATAAACTAGACTTGGAGGACCTGAGTGGTCTGCTGGGTTTGTGTAGTGACAACAATTCTTCAACATACATTTGTGCTAAACTGTTTAGTGATTTATAAACTGGTAGAAATATTTTAAAGTCTATTCTCTGAGGGAGTCAGTGGAGAGATTTTAAAACTGGGGTGATGTGCTCTACTTTCCTGGTTCTAGTGAGGACGTGAGTGACAGCATTCTGGATCAGCTGCAGCTGTCTGATTGACTTTTTAGGTAGACCTGTGAGGACACTGTTGCAGTTAACAAACCAGCTAAAGATGAATGCATGGATCAGTTTTTCAAAGTCCTGTTGTGCCATTAGTCCCTTAATCCTAGAGATGTTCTTCAGATAATAGAAGGCTGACCATGTTATTGCCTTTATGTGACCCTGAAAGTTCCAGTCTGAGTCCATTATTACATCTAGATTAAGGGACTGATCAGTAGTATTTAGTTGTATTAACTGAAGCTGTGTGCTGACTCTTGATCATTCCTCCTGAGATCCAAAAATAATTACTTCCGTTTTGTTTCTGTTTAGCTGGAGAAAGTTATGGGACATCCAGCACTTGAGCTGAAACAGTATTTTGCACCTAATACTCAGTTTTCTGTGGCAAAATGTTTCAGAAAAGATTCTAAACCCAATATTTAATTTAAAAATAATTCACTATCTTACCTACATCCTACAACAGAACATCAGAAAATGTCAGGAAAATTGAACAACTTATACAACTCTATCAAGGTGAATATTGTGTAAATAAGGTCTTCTTCATCTTACAGTATTCTTCATTTACCAATGTCAAAGTCTTGTTTCTTAATATTATGGACTAGTACCATTTGTATAACATTTAATGCCCACGTGTTATTTTCAGAAAAGAACCAGGGTTCATTTTAATTTTGTATTAGTAACAATCTTTTAAATAAACTGTGATTTTGTTCAAGAGGCATTTTAGTCATCTCTTGGATTTAAGTTTTAGGTGTCTAAATCCAACTACACTGTCATTGAGTCTGAGTTTTGATTTCAAAACTTGATTAAAAAAGATATTTGCAACAGAAAAAAATATAGATTAAGATGAATAATGATGTTAGGATTAAGTACCACAACCTAAGACTTTGATGTTTAATCTGCACAACATTGATAATCTAGTTATTTTGGAGCTGTGAGGATTTGTCTGTCTATGTTATAGCTACTGTTATGTTGTTAAAGTTTTTTTTTTTTTTTTTTGTTACATTTTTTTCAATTCTTGCACAACCGAATGTCTGCATGGCTAACGTGGGCAGCTGGTATGTACTTTTACCAAGAACTTACATTTAAATGACTGACAGCAAAACAAATTTGGCTGTATTCTGTCTTTTTCGAGATATAATTGAAGTATAAATAAACTTGGTTTATAAATGTCATAGTTGAGCGACAGTTCAAAATATGAGTTATGATCAGGCTTTGGGAATTATAAAACTTTCATCGTCTAGATTCAAACAGATTAGGGTCAACGATTGGCTCACTCCAGTCCAGGAGAAAGGAGGATGAACTATCAAGTACAGAAATATGTAGTACCATCATTATCAGACTGATGTGAATATTTTGTTTTTTTCTGAACATGAACCTGCTTTGCTTTTAATCCTGCACATTTTAGTGAAGCTATAGAGAATTTTATCATCCAACATAATTTGTATGAAGTCTTGTAAGGTTTCTATAATATATTGAATTTACATAAGAGATTATATGTTTGATTGACATGTCTAGGAATTGTTTTGTCCACAGTAAATCTCTCACTTCCCTTTAAGTATCTTCATCTATCTGACTTTTTCTGTCTTTCTGTCTTATACTTCCATCTCTTCGTTCAGGCGATTGGTGGACACAGAAGATGAGCTCAGTGACATCCAGTCAGAGTCTGTGCCTTCGGAGGTGCGAGACTGGCTGGCCTCCACTTTTACCAGGCAGATGGGCCTTATGCTGCGGCGAAATGAAGAAAAACCTCGTTTCCGGAGCATTGTTCACGCTGTACAGGCTGGAATTTTTGTTGAGAGGTAAGCTTTGCAGGATGTTCTAAAGCATTTTCACAACCACAAATAACCATACAGTTGAAGATCATAAATAATTTACATGGGCAGTCACTTGGAGTTGCAAATCTATCACTTGTGAGCCCAGACAAGAGCTGCCTGAGGGAGGTAAAGAAATTCTATCAACATGTTTAATTTGCCTCTGCATAAAATATGAGAAAGGACATGATTCATGCACTTTTTGACTGTAGGCCAAATTTACATGAAAGAAAACTATTTCATTTTGAGTGGTAAAGTTTTATTGGCTTTATGCTAATCTGTCAGACGGCTTTGTATTTAAACTTTAATATGAATTCACATATTTAGGTTTGAATATCGTCAAAAGCTCTAAGATATCAGCAACATTCTTAGTTTACCTGTAATCATATAAAGATTTGACAAACCTGTTTAAAGTTTACGAGCATCTAATTTTACAAACTGTATATTATCTGACGGATTATATTATAACAGTGGAGCAGGACATAAATATCAGGCAAGCAGAATATCTGCAAAAGTAATAAATTTAAGAGTCAAATAAATAAATGATACAAAAGGCAACTTAAAGCACAAGAAATACACCCCAACAGTATTGATATGGATTAAAGACCCAAGCAAAATACAATAGATACTGCTTAACATGCTTGCTAGGATTCATTCAAAAAGTATGCAAAACATATGCAGAGGCAGCCAAACACTGATATTAACATCATCAACATTCAAAAAGAAGAAAATCTTGACCATGGTTAAACCGGTTCTAGGCAAAATGTTTGAAATAGGCTTCTTAAGCAGCTGTTTCCTCCCATTCCTAAAACTTTTTGAGCTCACATTTTGAACTTTGATGGAAAGAGATTCTTGTCAAGTTGAGACAGACACCAAAACCTCTATCTTGATGTAGACAGGACGTTCACATTAAGCAGAAAATCCCAAAGTAAGTGTGAGAAGATCCTGAAGTAAACCAAGAAACACATGTACTAAGGAGGTGATCACTAAATAGGGAGCAGTTGAGATGATTGGATGATGAAAAACAGTTTTTGTGGACTGGACCCAATAGAAAACAGGGAGACTAAAGGCATATGAATACTATGCAAGAACAGAAAAGTTTGTTCCCCCAGGGCTTTTGTTTTTGGACCCTTTCTTTGGCAGTTTTTTGAGTTTCTTGGCACATAATCTGAGTAGGTTTTTTTTCTTGTTTGGTATCTGACAACAATTGTCTGATGGGTCAAACATATATTTTGCAGTTGTGGTTAGTAGTTTGAAGTTTTGTTGTGCCAACTATGAAGACATCCAAAGACATCTGTACTTGAGTTCTTCCTAAATAGGGTTAGGGTAAAATATGAAACCTTTTACCTTTGAAAACTGTTGTTTTCTGCACAGTACAGTTTTACCAGAGTCAATGAAGCATTGTTAAAGCCTTGACAAACCTGACTAATCGGAACAAGTCAGCCAGCTCTCTTTCCTAGTTGGACTTTATCACACAGTAACAAGCACTGTCTTATATCAGTAAGGCAAAAACATGTGAGCTTTATTCACTCTTTATTTACTTTTCAGAAGACATTCTACTATTACCATAAAGCATTTCTTGGGAAAGGGAGGATTAGTGTAACAAAGGGGAACTGTGTATTGTAGTCTAAGATGTCGGTATTTATGTAAATTTACAATGGTATGTACCTTTTTGTAGATGAAAATATTATGCTGTTATTATGCCAGTTTGTTGCTTTAATCAAATTACATTATATTTTACAGTAATTCATACATTTGACTTGTTGGACTACACAGTTTTGTACCTAATTTCAATGCAAATTTTATGTAACACTACCGACCTTATTTTGTCATTTTTGATCAGTGGTAGCAGTACTCTATCCCTTTAGTGTTATAAACCTGTTTTTCTTTCATGTGAAAAAACCTGCAGCAGTACCCATTCATTTGCAAATTAACTTTTCTGGTATGACTTTATTTACTCTGAGTTGTGTTGAGTTGAAGGTTTAGTCTTGGTGGGGAACGCCCCAAGCTTTGGTTTGGGGCCACTGTGTTTTCTTAAGATATTTATTCTCAGCGAGGCTCTGTATTTGATGTTTTTATCTCATCCAAACAGGATGTACCGACGCACCTCCAATATGGTGGGGCTCAGCTACCCTGCATCTGTCATATCTGTGCTTAAGGTATTAACATGTGCATGCACACAAAAGCAAAAATCATAGATCAAAAAGCTATTTGCACAGTTTAAAATTACTTTTAGGTGGGTAAATTTCATATACAACTGAATCTTTCCGCATTTGTTATTTTATACTATAAGAAACAATGTACTTTTAGATTTTAAGTAACAAACCAACACGGTTCTTAGATTAGTATAAAACAGATAAGAGGGGTTCAGGTTTTTCGCAGTATATACTATGCCCAGTATGGTGTGCATTCAATGCTCATTAAAGGAATATTTTTAAGAACAACCCTTCACTAGAATTATAGCTGTATGCATGGTAGGCTGTTTATACCTGCTCAAATAAAGTGTGCCAGTTTTACGTCTTTGTAGGGAATATGCAGCTGGAAATAGATTTGGATTTTGACAGGCCACTCTTACACATGAATATTCTTTGATTTAAATTCTATTTTAGTTTTACCTGTATCTTTGGTGTCGATGTTTACCTAGAACGTGTAACCAATTACTTTCCTGTGAAGGAAACTATCCCCACAGCAGGAGGCTACTACCATCTGCTTCAAACTTTTTCACAACTTCTTTTCGCGACCTGTCATATGTTGCTCTTCAATATCCTTTTTCCACCAATCTTCTTGTTCCAAACGTCCTAGGCTTTTACCTACAGATGGTATCTCTACTAATAACAAAATAAATGGCAATGGACTCTGTTACATATTAGATGCTTCTGAAGCAAGTTGGTTTCACTTACTATTATTAAAGTCAATGGGGGCAAAATATAAATGCAAGGAAAAAAAGATGTCTCCCTTTCATTGCATTTCACAAATATTACCAACTTTGTGATTGTCTATCCCATAAAGTATTCATACTTTTGTAAGTTTCTGTATATTATTTGTTAATTAAAGTTGTATTCTTTGATATTTTTTTTTCTCTTCCATACAGAATGTTGACAAGTGGTCGTTTGATGTATTTGCCCTAAATGAGGCCAGCGGGGATCACGCTCTTAAATTTATATTCTATGAGTTGCTCACAAGATATGATCTCATAAGCCGTTTCAAGGTAATGTTCCAGAGATTTAACATTCTGCATCATAGGTCATTGATGTTTTATGTCAATAAAACAAGGTTAAAGAAGCACTCTTCGGTAGTGACAAGAACCTTCCATGTTCCCAAACTGATGAAATCAAGCATGCAATTTCAGTCCCTAAAGACTACGTTTGTATTTTTTTCATTCACCAATAATAATTTTATAGTTTGGTTTAAACACACTTCATATAATTTAATATTTGTGCAGCTAATTTTCCACAGCTTCTACTAGCTGATGGAAATCCACTAGTACCGATAGTATCTGGTAGTAAATGACACAGGTTGTAAAGCCGAAATGAATATCTAACCATAATTTCCTGTAGCCCAAGTGATTCTGATGGATTATTTTATGACATCACTTTTCAACGTTGTTCCCATTAAGTCATTTAAGTCAAAGGTTAGTTTTAGGATTTTTCTGATGGCTCTAAGTTTTTGGAATTCACAGAATCATGATGTTTTGTACATTTCAGATTCCAATCTCTGCTGTGGTGTCGTTTGTGGAAGCTCTGGAAGTTGGATATAGCAAACATAAAAACCCCTACCACAACCTGATTCATGCTGCTGATGTTACTCAGACTGTACACTACCTGCTTCTCAAGACTGGCATGGTGGTGAGTAGAAAAGATGTGGCTTAGATTGCATAATTTTTCTAAGCTATTAGCATCTACCGAAACATGTTGAGCTTTGAGTTTGAATTCCAAAGGAAAAAAATCATTGGACTGAAGCTTAGTCAGTAAAATAAGAGGGATTTTATACCACTGGTATTCTGCACATATATACGTATGCCAGCCTAATAGCAGCTTTGCCTGACATACAGCTATATATATATATATATATATATATATATATATATATATATATATATATATATATATATATAGATAGATGCCATGAAATTGTAGTACACTATTTATCCTGAAAAATTATGGTCACTTCAAAAAAAAAAAGAAAAGAAAACTACTTTGTTGTAGGATTACTCAATTTTCACTAGTTTTTTTTTTTTTTTAGGTAACATGTCTTAATTTTTCAGCTTCTCACAGAACTAACTTTAGGGCACATGTGACACAACATTCATTACAAAATTAAAACACAAGCTTGACTTCAAAGTCCTTGACTTTCCAAAGAGAATGCCACCCCCACTCCCACTGTTTTTATTTAATCACCTTAATAAGGTGGCTGCGACAGCTGTCAACACGATGTGTTTCTCTGGGCTGTGCCTTGTGGAGTAAAATCACATTTATTCCCCAGTCACAGGCTTCTATGAGATCAGGAGAGCAGCATCTGTAATATTTTTTTAAACCCTCCAGTCTCCTCTAAATCAACAATCAACAGGTCATTTACAAAGCTGGTTTATGAAGAGTTACAGAGCAGTGGATTGGCCATTTTGTCCCCACCCTGTCCCGAAGGACTCCTCTCATCAGCCACTGTTGATTAGTCACCAATATCGACTGGGCTCCCTGAGCTAAATCCCTTTACTGTGTGAGTGCAGTCAGATGAATGTTCATCTCAGAGGAATTGCCCACTCACTCTTGTGTTTTTATTATTATTATTATTATTATTATTATTATTATTATTAGTAGTAGTAGTAGTAGTAGTAGTAGTAGTAGTAGTAGTAGTAGTAGTAGTAGTATTAGTAGTATTATTATTATATTCTCTCATTTCAAGACATCATTTAAAGAAAATATTCACTTGTTCCATTGGCAAAAATGTTAGCTTATTACAAGCAAAAATGATTTTTTTATAGATTTTTTTTACTTGTTTCTAGAGTAGCCTTTTTGCCATGTAGATTGTGTATGTAATATGTTAGTTGGTGTATTCAGCTGTTCACCATGTACATTCGCTGTTTTGGTTGTCTTTTAAATTTAATTCTTAAGAAAGTTTGTTATGATTTGGAGATGTTTGAAATTGGATGTATCAAGCCCACTTTACCTTCATGTGTACTCACTTAGAATTTTCTTTTTTTCATGACATTGATAGATACAATTTAGCAGCAGAGGGTTGCTTGGAGCTGTTTTGACTTTATTGGGGGTCATAATCCCATTTCATATCAATCAACTTGTCCAAATGGAGATCGGAACTAATATGAATGGAAAAGAATTAGAAATACTTAAATGTTTGTTATTTAAAAGCTCATTTTCATAATTCATCTAAATACTTAACTACAAAAAATATTACCTGATATGCAATGGTTTACATACATGGGCAAAACATACTTTTCTACTGGTTTAAATGGAAGAAAAGGGAGACTAAATAAGTAAGCAATTGGGCGTTAAGAATGACAATGGGCTCAACTGATCTCCATTCTACTATTGGGTATCTGCCCAACATTTCACATCTCTCTTATTAAAATGTAGCATTAGACTGTCCTTAATTTGTTTTGAACATGTCACAACTTTACTTGGCATCTATACCCTGCTGCTACTTGATGATGCAAGATGATGTACATGCTATTCAGTTGTTGCTGAAATAATAACATTTAAATATTATCCCATCTCATGCAACGCTATGCAGACTCTCTTTATTCATAAATATTACCTCGCTTCTATGTAGTGAATGTTTGAAACCGCTCCAAATGACAACTGCTCTGCATTCTTTTAGATAATCCATCCATCCATCCATCCATCCATCTATCCATTATCTTCCGCTTTATCCGGGGTCGGGTTGTGGCTTGAGCATAGAGACCCAGACTTCCCTCTCTCCAGCCACTTGAGCCAGCTCCTTGGTAAGAATCCCAAGGTGTTCCCAAGCCAGTTGAGAGACATATTCCCACCAGCATTTCCTGGGTCTTCCCCATGGCCTCCTCCTGGTGGGACATGCCCAAAACACCTCACCAGGGAGACATCCGGGAGGCATTCTAACCAGATGACCGAGCCACCTTAACTGGCTCCTCTCGATGGAGAGGAACAGCGGCTCTACTCTGAGCCCCTTCCGGTTGAGTGAACTTCTCACCCTATCTCCAAAGCCTAGTTTATGCTTCTGCGTTTTGACGGAGACGGATTGACGCAATGCCATTATCCATCAACGCAAGGGCTCTCCGTCACCTACGCAAGGACGCACGGAGTAGAGGCCCAAATTTTAACAATCCGTCTCTGTCAACGGAAGGCGTATGCATCTGTTTGGTCAGTTTGAGCAACAACCAGAGATCGCTTTACCAGACCGGGGCTCTACAGTCGCTGTAATCAGTAGTTAATTTGGCGTTTGGCCATTATATGCATTTAATTAAAAGGATAATTTATCTAATCTGTTCCTTTGGTGATTTTGAACACAAGGAGGTGTAGGAAAAAAAAAAGACTGCTGTGTTTTGTTTCCATGTGTTTCTAGAGTATTCTATGAGCTACACCTCTAGTAAAAAGCTTTACAGCTTAATCAAAACTTACGTTCTGTCATTGGTCCTTGAGGAAGAAATGCGTTGACAAGCCTAGAAAAAAACAGAACATTTACGCTGTGATAGTAGGCAAACTCAGCACCCCCTGCTGTCCTGGGCGAGCAACGCTGAAAAAACAATAGAGAATGGAGTGGAAGTGCAGAGTACTAGAAACAGAAAATGTCTCCATCAAAACTTCTGCGTCTGAGTGCAAATTTGCAGTCGGAGAAGCATGAACTAGGCTTAAGGGAGAGCCCAGACACCCTCCAGAACCAACCACTTGTATTCATGATCTTGTCCTTTTCCTCACTACCAAAAGTTTCTGACCATAGCTGAGGGTAGAAACGTAGACCGACAGGTTAATCGAGAGCCTGTCAGCTCAGCTCTCTCTTCACCACAACAGACCGGTACAGCGCCTGGATCATTGCAGAGGCATTGACTATTTGCATATCGCTTTCTTGCTCCATTTTTCTTTAATTTGTGTACAAGACCCCCAGATAATTTAACTCACCCACTTGGGGAAGGACCTCATGCCCAGTCCAGAGAGGGCTTTCTAACCTGTTCCGGCTCAAGACCATGGTCTTATCCCAGCAGCTTCACACTCGACTGCAAACTGCACCAGTGAAACACATTTAGACTGGTTGGGTGAACTCCCATGCAGCTTCTAGGACCCTGTCGATATTTGTTTCAATAATTGCTGCTAGAAATGATTTGATCACTTGAATACACTCATCAATTATTGTTTTGTTTTGTATTTTTATCCCAAGGTAGTCCTTGTGGATCTCAACCAAGGCAATGTATTTCATCCTGATATAGTATAACACTGAATTTCACACTCATCATCCAAGCGGACACACTACACAAAAAAGGGATGCAGCCAAACTGAGACACATACTTCAAAGACATGACAGGACATAATATTCAACAAAAATGCCTTCATTTTGAACAAATGACAGCATACAAGGCAAGAAGGGCAACAGTGAAATAGAAGCGCAATGCTGACAATCTGAGACTAGGCTAGACAATCTAATAAGATGCATATTTATTTGGAATATTTTTATTCAAATGTATGTATGAACTAAACATTTAAATTTAAGAATTTTGAACTTCATTTATTTCACTAAATCAATTCACCAAGTTGAACTAATTTAACACAAACAGCTGTTTTCAAACCCTTATTTCTGTTAATTATGATAATTCTATGCTAACAGCTAATGAAAACATGGCATTTAGAGTTAGAAAAATATTTCAGATTGCTGCAAATTAAATATTTTGATACAGAGATGCAAGCCTAGTGAGAAGTGTGTTTAATATCCGCTTATAAATTACAATTTTTTAAATATACTTTTTATCTGATTCGTGAGCTTATTGAATTGCATATTCTAATGTATTGATTCTGTAAATCACGACAAATCTACAACTGCATGCTGTACGTAGTTTAGTATTCTATTGAAAAAACCTTGCTTGTATGCATTTAAATGAAAATTGCCAGACTTGCTTATGCACGATAGCTGTGATATTCTCTTTTCATGTTTGCTGTACTCAAAAACAGCACTCATGAAGGTCTGTACTTGACCTATGAAATTGAATGCATGGTGTGTTGTGTGACCTTTTGATAGCATTAATTCGTAAAAGAATAAGAGAGAACATGACCTTTTTATATATTTTCATACTTTGTGAAAACCAGATGACAGGGAGAGAAAGAACAGTGGCAGGGTGGTGTATAAGAGGCTGTTTCCCAATGGAGTTTATCTTTTCTAGAGTTCTCTGTTTTTGCTTTTCTAACCTTTCCGGTTCCTCCTTTATCCCCATTTCTTTGCTTTCATTCCTGATGCTAATGTATTCCTCATGCCAAATTATTTTCTGAATCTTTTATATCATATTATTCCATAATATCTTTATGGCCTAATGTTCCATTCCCTGCATTCCCCATCACTGAATCCTCATTTCTCTTGTCTAATCTCTGTCAATTCTCTCTTCTTGCATTCATTACGTCCCCATCTTCTTTGCCTGTCAATTGCCTCAACTTTTCCATCTCATTGGTTTCTATACTCACTCTCTACTCCTCTCCTATATGATCCTTTTGATATTTCATTCTCAGTCTCCATCACATCTCCTCTTTTTCTCCTCCAGCATTGGTTGACTGAACTAGAGATCTTCGCCATGATCTTTGCGGCTGCGGTGCACGACTACGAGCACACAGGGACCACAAACAACTTCCATATCCAGACAAGGTAATGGATGATAAAATCAAAAATGCATGGCGCTGACTCACCCGATCAATGATTTCATTTACAGCAAGGGGGCTTTACATTCACACTGTGATCGCCTGCAGTGCAATAATAACAAAATGGATGGGTAGATGAAATCAAAAGTTGAAGTCTGTATGAATGTTCAGGTTATACCCTACCCAAAAATGTCATAAAGTTTAAAGCTGGAAAAGATATTGAATCAAAAATGTGCACTTGTGACATTGTAACCCCAACACAATGAAGATGTTTTATTTGGATCAGAGTTAAAAAAAACAAAAAAACAAATGTTTTTTTTTTTTAAGTTCACATCCGTACACTACCTTGTGTTGCTGTATCACACAAGATAAATTCCCAAGATAAATGTCTAAAGCTTGTGGTTATAAGAAGATAAAATGTAGATAAATGTCAAATAAACAAAAAAGTATTTTAACTTCTTTTCAAAATAATGTTAATTCTACAACCTTCTGTTGTATCACTTTTATACCAGTTTATTTATATATTTTAAATTACTTATTATATTGGGTTTACCTGGATTTCATTGTATGCAAGGATGATGAGAAAAAAACTTACTTGGCGAAAAGGAAAGGAAGGTCATTCTACAATATATTATATTTCTTTTGGGGGTTTATTTTTTCACAAGCGGAATTTTCATCATTCAGTTTGAATATCACAAATCTAGATCTTACGAAGACTCATATAAAGATTAATCTCACACAAAATGAATTTCTTGATAGAGTTAATTATTATGTAAAACTATTAAGGACAATTTATATTTTGTCTCAGGGGTTTCGATACCTATACAGAGCAGTCAAAGGCGTTTTATTTTTTCCTCATCTGTAAGGTCAGACACAGCTATCCTCTACAATGATCGCTCAGTGTTGGAGAGTCATCACGTCAGCGCAGCCTACCGCCTACTGCAGGACGACGATGAAATGAACATCCTCTACAACCTCTCCAAGGATGACTGGAGGTCTGTTGCACATAGATTTTAAATACATTAAAGGCACAGTGTGTAATTTTCGGCCAGTAGGGGGCACTGCATTCCTCAATTATCACAAGCATGCGGTATCTGTGTCTTCGAGTAAGAAACTCAACAACGGAGGTCCAACTAGTGCTGTTTTCAAACGCTCAATTCCCTGAGAATGATCTATTTGCAGCAACATGATGGGCACATCAGTCTCTCTTTTATCGCTTGGAACTAGCGAAGAGGTAAAAAATTATTTATGGCGAAACTTTTTTGCATTTTGAAGGGAAATCAATGTTTTAATAGCTGGCTTGTTCCGTGCCCTTTGTCCGTCCGGGCTCTTGTAGAAGTAAAGACGTCATCTAATATGGCTATCCCCTCAAAAGAGGACCGTCGCCTATTTATTTTAAAACTGATTTTTAAAGTCATATTTTGCAATATCGGCAATATTTTTGCAATAAATGTGCTTTATGTAATTATTGTTAAATAATATTTTAATGGCTATTTTCAAAGATGTACTGCAAAAACTACACACTGTCACTTTAATGACTTTAAAGGGAATGGAAACCCCAGACAGACAGGCATGGGTGCAAGCAGAATAGTCTTCTATTATACACCAATCCAAAGCCTTAAAGGAGCAGGGGGCTGGATTTCTAAAATAAATTATATTCATGTTCAGTTTTGTAATTGTATTGTGTAGTCAAGTGTTTTAAACTAAGTAAAATGAACCCACCCATGTGTAATCCCATTATCTTGATCAGTCTGTCGCACTTACACCCTGATGCGACGTCAGTCTACAATTCTTGTACGTTCTCAATTTAACAGGAAGAAGGAAGAGAAAGAACCTGGACTTCAGACGCGGTCGATTAAACACTATTACTTACTGCGTCGCTAGACATGTTGCGTGTTGTTGTACAGCTGTCGTCACTGATTTATTTAGTTTTTTTGGACGCTCCCGAGGTGGCTGCAGTTACTTGCTGCACCGGCCGCGGCAGCCGCGAGTTTAATTTCTTCAATCCGGCCCCGTGCTCCTTTAAATCAACCATGTTATATCTAGATTAACTCTTGACATAAGTCAGGCTGGTTAGATCACCCTCAAGGTTAAAGTCATTAATGAAGCTGTTATTTTAGAAGAAAGCTCTTGTGGAATTCTTATCTAATTACCGATCACTCCTTAAAGATAATATAAATAATTCTTAGATGTGATGTATTACATGCAAATCGAGATATTTCAAGTTTTTATTTGCTATAATTTAGCTGGTTATGGCTTACAGCAAATGAAAACCATGAATTCTAATGCTCAAAAAATTGTATTATTGTGAAAAGGTTCAATACTTTAGGCTGAAAGTGTCACTCTCTAATCAGCTAATTGATCCAAAACAACTAGCTGAGCCTTTAAATGGTCTCTCAGCCTGGTTCAGGAGGAATCTCAATCCTCAGGAAGATTGCTGACCTGACAGTTGTGCAGAAAACCATCTATAAGGAGGGAAATGTTCAAAAGGTACTTGCAAAAAAATTTGTATTTTCCCAAAGTGTTGTATCAAAGCACATTAAGAGAAAGATATGTGGAAGGGAAAAGTGTGAAGAAATAAGGTGCAAATTTTGTATCTCATTTGGAAACCAAGGCCCGAGAGTCTGGGGGGAGACCGGAGATGCTCACAGTCCAAGATGCTTGAAGTCCAGTGGGAGGTTTCCACATTATGTGTTGATTTGGGGAGCCATGTCATCTGCTGGTGTTTGTCCACTGTGCTTTATTAAATCCAAAGTCAATGCAGCCATCTACAGGACATTTTGGAGCAATTCATGCTTCCTTCCGCAGACAACCTTTATGGAGATGCTGACAACAGGACTTGACACCTGCTCAGACAGCCAAAAGTACCAAAATCTGGTTCAATGACCATGGGATTACTGTGTTTGATTGGCCAGGAAACTTGCCTGACCGGAACCCCATAGAGCAGTCTTCCTCAAATCTTTTACGTGGGGTACTAACTGAGAAAATGTTGCACTCTTCACCATCATGATCAATCTAAACAGACACTAGAGAAGGTTTACCATTTTAACTATAGGCAATTAACAAAGGAAGTTTATTTAATCCTAATAAGGATTATTTATTTGTAATTTTGGCCAGCCACAGCCAAACTGTGTGTAAATTATACATTTTTTAATGAATTTCATTTTCAAAAAATATTTAGAACTTTCCTCAAAGTACCACTAGGGAGAGCTTGAGTACTACTGGCGGTACACGTACCCCAGTTTGAGAATCATGGCCATAGAGAATCTATGTGGCATTGTAAAGAGAGAGAGGGGAGACATGAGGCTGAACAATGCAGAAGAGCTGAAGGCTGGTATTGAAGCACTGTGGTCTTCCATAACACCTCAGCAGTGACGCAGGCTAATAGCATTCATGCCATGCATTGAGACAGTGATTGATTCAAAAGGAGCCCAACCAAGTACTTAGTAGATATCCTTGATTAGACTTTTCTCTAATTAAAGTCCTTGTTTTCTTGATT
The DNA here is from genome assembly GCA_028564705.1 of Apricaphanius iberus. Taxonomy (NCBI): domain Eukaryota; kingdom Metazoa; phylum Chordata; class Actinopteri; order Cyprinodontiformes; family Aphaniidae; genus Apricaphanius; species Apricaphanius iberus. The sequence continues at coordinate 932,764 of JAPXFQ010002340.1, forward strand.
TTGTGTAATATTCCAATATTCTGAGATTTCTCTTCGAATTTGGGGATTTCATAAACTGTAAGCCATAATAATTAAAACTACAACAAAGGCTTGAAATATCTTACTTCATGTGTAATCAGTCTATAACACATGTTAGTTTCACCCTTAAAATTGAGTTACTGAAATAATTGAACTTTTGAGTAATATTAAAATTGATCATGTTTATTTAGTTTAATAGGTTTTTGGAATACTTAAAGTTTTAAAGCTTGCAAGTTTACCAATTAAATAAGTTGTCTGTAACTAATTAGTCTTTTTCTGTGCTTTTTTTAAAAAAAATTTCAGAGAGCTGCGGGCTCTGGTGATCGAGATGGTGTTGGCCACAGACATGTCCTGTCATTTCCAGCAGGTTAAAGCCATGAAGAACTATCTACAGCAACCTGAAGGGTCAGTTTGTTTTAAAAAAAATATTATATTAATATTTTTCACCCATCCACGGTAAAAAACAAAACAAAAAAACTTCAGCGAGACACATGACATTTAGATAATGTATTTTTCCATCTTTAAACGGTACCTGCAATATTACAGAACGTTTTTGGAGGAGAAAGGAGTCTGTAAAAATCTTGAAAGTAGCATCTGCGCAGAAAGAAAACATGACAGTATGTGAGGTGGCAGAGAGGAGTATTTACTGTTCATACACACATTTGTTTATCTACTCTTCACATTTAATAAATATATTTTCTTTCCGTTTCCCAGTGAATTAGACAGGAAGGTAGCTCTGTATATTATCTCTATAATCTGTTTAGATTCATAAATATGATCACATTTGTAATCTGCAGTACTTTATTTGAAAAAAATTGCCTTTAGTTTCGCAAATGACTGGATCGCTCGCAGCTCACGCAAAATGTTGGTCAGACGCCGAAACGATCACTACACGGCACTCCACGGCTGTTATGAACCTGACTTCAGGTTTGGTGGAGAAAAACTTGTCACAAAAAGTGTCCTGTCCTACATTCTGACCATGATACTGACCTTCGCCAGTCCCTGCCTGCAATTTTCACATCTTGTCACAACCAGGATTTCCTTTTACCTGCTTGTTACGATAATTTGTCTGCGCTGTTTCACCTGGATTCCTGACTCTCCTCGCAATGTTGTTTTTTAAAGTAGTGGCTGATTTTCCCAATTCATGTCTGTAACGCTAAAACCCATAGCATTACTCTGAGACGGAGGATGTTTTTAAAAAATAAACATGACATGCCTGGATGCAAAAAACAAAAAAATTTACCTGGTTGAAGAGCCGGGGGAAATCAGGACACCGATAGCACCAACTAGCAGGAAAACCCAATTTTTACACTCTATGGAAAACTATTTTATCCTCTTTTACTGCGCTTCCCTGGCACACCCCTGCTGATACAGTGCCCCATAGTGGCGCAATGCTGCAACTGCAGTTAAAATAAAATCCATATAGCTGGCGGCAGAGCAATATCAGACTGGGGCGTCAAGCAAATTAGCTGGAGGCGGCCGCCACACAAATTTGAACACAGGAAAAACCCATCCAAAAACAAGACTGACATACTTGCCAACCCTCCAGATTTTTCTGGGAGAGTCCAGAATTTCACTGTTCCCGGAGCCACAATTTCCTCTGATTTCTCCGATATCTGACGGTGTGGCATATCATGTACAGTACACTCCCTGTTTCGTATGTAAGAGGGATGGAGAGTAAAACATGTTATATTTGCATTTTGCCAATGAAGGTGCTATTGGGTACAGTTTCCTCATTCCAGACGTGAAAATCCTTCACCCGCTGGTGGAATTCGCCATTAGCCAAAATACATCAAATACATGATTAATATATGTCAGATGAAAATCAGCTGTAACGCACACACAGTAGCAGCGAGAGGCAAGTTCTCAGGAGAAGTATTTATGTGACTGACAGAAGCTGTAGTTTCAAATACTTTTTAAATCCTCTGAGTTAGTAAGGATTAAAACTGTTTCAACCTACCTCAAGTCTTGTTTCCTTTTGTTTCGGCTTTGTGATGGTAACTCTGGCAGCGCATCAGGGCTTTTTTTTCCAGCTCTTTGAGCCAGAGAATGCAGCTGGTCATGCTTTTGGTCCACCAGAAAACAAAGTTACAGCGTCAAAATCAACAGACTAAATGCTGTGCTGCAACCAAAGTAAGAAAAAATGCTTTCTCACTCTCTCCTGACACAGAGACTCCTGTGAGTGAAAAATAAAAGAAAATCACAAATAAAAACATTGCAACTCTTCACAAAAAAGTGGAGGGACCTTTTAATTTGTTAACTTATGTTATTGCTGTGAACTGTTATATTGTCAAATTAATAAATACTGTAAAATTCAGGTTTTTCATTTTTCCTCGTTTAACCCCCCTGTGGCCCTTTTGAATGTCTCCCCAATTCTGAGGTCTCAAGGTTTGCAAGTATGCTGTGAAGTTAACTAGTCTCTCTAAATTGTCCTGAAGTGTGTGTGTGTGTGTGCATACATGCATGTTTTTTGTATTTTTTCCCCCTATGTTCCCCTATGTTGCCCTGCGATGCTGGCAACCTTTTAAATTTACCCTGCCTCTCACCAAGTTACTGCTGGTGATAGGCACTATTTCCCCAAAAAGATTTGTGGGTTTAGATAATGGCTGGATTGAAGGATTTTTTGTAATTATGTATCACATTTAAACAAAAACAATGATTTAATGCGTTTAATTAAGAGCAACAAATATTGCCACAGTTACTAAAATAAAATAAAAAAACATGATTACAGCTCTAGACAAATGTCACAGACTTCCAAAAATACAGAAATCTCAGAAAGAGATTAAGTATAAATCCAAGATTATCTTGAAATTATTCTTCTCTCTCTGATGTTTTTTGCTATTTTTGGATATGATATTAAAAATACGGACTTGATGAGACATCACAGTAAAATATAAAAATAAAAATGTGTGTAAAGTTAATTCAGAAATTATGTTACATCTCTGTCAAACATTATATATATATATATATTTACATTTGTGAATAGATTGCAAAAACAAGTGCTGACTGCAGGGTAATCAGCCCAATATAGTCCTTGCATATGCACATAAATACAAGATTGCAGTCAGCAGGCGGCAGTGATGCTGAATAGACTCTAATGTGAAGTAATTCAAACCAGTGTGCTGGAGGCCTGCTTAGAGCGCACTTCAAGACTCAATCTGCCACAAATGGAATGCAGGAAAATGGAAGCTAGTCTCTGTCACCCCTGTTTAACCTTGTACTGTGTGTACATGAGTAGAGTGTTTTTGTGTATTTTGTGTGTCTCTTCTGTTTAGTCTGCCTCTTTTTCATTTTTGTCTGTGTCTGTTCGTTCATGCATCAGTCCATTAAACAAGATATTTTGATATGGTTATCAGGTGATATTTTCCACACCATTTCTGATGAGGTGGGATGATGCATCTTCATGCTATTATCTAGGGCAGAGGACCGATTAGCCTAATTGTGGGAGCGTGATTAAATAGGGTTTTTCTTCTCTCCTTTGGTATTATGTTGTGTTATGAGGTGTCTTTTGATGAGTTACATTGGAAGAGAAATCATTCTAAACATTAACACTCATCAGCATCAGCCAGTATTTTTACAAAATATTTTTCTTTTGTTCTAGAGTGGACTCATACATTTCACACCAAAGCACTTTCATCTCTGCAACACAGTTTGTCTCATTCCTAAATGGTATGATGGCTAGACAAGCATGGCAATGCTTGTATATAGTTATTTGATCAGACAACACCTTCAGGCATTTGAAAATTATACCTCTGAAGTTCTGGATTATTCATCTGATTTTTTTTCATCTTTCATGATGTCACACAAGGTAGCAGTTTATTTCTCCGAAAGCCATTAACTTCCATGTCCATCCATTTTACTCAGGCATGATTACTTAAAACAATCAAAGGAAAGAAAAAATATCCCCAAAAATATTTATAACTGACCTAAAACAGAAATGATATACTGTGAATTAACACCATACAGCAAGAGAGGAATATATATATATATATATATATATATATAAATCTTGTTTCAGTTGTGACAATCTTCTTAATGGATTGAATTAACGAAGTGAAAGAAATACTGATGACTGATGATATTCAGATCACAGTAACCATAATCACTAAAAAGACCTAAGGTTTTTATAGCTGTTTCATTTTCTTAATGCAGTTTTTAGGTAATTTACATATTTTTACTGCCACAATAGTTATTAATTCACTTTGGTTTATATTGATTCTATATACATTCTCTAATTACTCTAACAATGATTTTTAGTGATTTTTAGAAACCTTATGATAAAGCAAATGTGTTGCTATTGTAGATTTTTTGAATTATTTTTGTACTTACTGCTTGAAGATTATTGTGCAGAGTGATAAATTCACAGGGATGAGTTTTATTATTTTATCAAATTTATTTTGATACGTTTTTATTAACTTAATTTCAAAACAAACATACAAAGCAATAATGAAGCTTTAATTGAGTTCAGCTAAATTCACTCCAACAAACATTGGCAGGTTTTCTTGTAATAATAGTTCTCTTTTGTTTACAGTTTCAAAGAACTGCATATAACTATTTTTTTCCCTTAGCGTCCCACTGGCCTTGCTTGCAATAAGTGCAAACAATATTGATAATATCAATCAATCCAACTTTATATTTAAATCAATTTCCATACAAGGATTGCAACTCAAAGTCCTTTACAGATAAAAAATGACAGATACACATTTTGAGATCATCCACAATTTCAAGGTAAAAGATGCACTTGTCATAATGTGCAAAAATAACCGTCAAGGACTAGAACATTTACTTCTGAGAATGAAACTGTGTTGCTACCACTTCAGAGCCAGCTCAACATCAATAATCCTTATCTGCGCAAATACTTTTTCACAGCAAACTTTTTACAGCAAGGTCGGAAAAAGAAGACACATTTGTTTAAGCAAATGATTAAATTCAGAACACATCGTGCCTTACCGAATTGTATTCAGGTTAGGCTCCACCCCTACCAGATTCCAATGTGAGTTAAAAATTATGAGTTAGCAGTTTATTTGGTCCACTTGCTCCCACACACATATGCATTCTCTGTTCTAGTTTAAAAAAAAAATTGGAAGTCAGATTTCTAAGGGCTTTTGAATGTGAGAAGCCTCTCTCATGGTAGTGCAGACTCATCTTCAAAATACTGAATACGTATAACCATCGGAGTTAAGCTTACCTATTTGTCTGCATAAGGATGGTTTTAGCGGTTTAATCTGCAGCTCTGACCCTATCATAGCAATCAAACTGTAACGTCTGGGTTTATATACAGAAGAAACAAACTGTCTCTACTTTTATGATGTGGGATATTAGAGTGGCTGGTCTTTAGTTATTGAGGGCAAATTAATGAGGTTTCTTCAAGTATTTTTAGAAGAAAGGAAGTCCAGAATACAAGCAATGTAGTAAGGGATACCTACAAAGCGATCCCGGAGCCAATATGATCTTTATTAAAGCTATTTTTGTGCTCACTCTCTCCAGCCATCTAGTCCTTTTTCTACTAGAGAGAGAATGATAAAAAAGAGAGTTAAAGGGCTATGTATACTGATATGTGTGTGATATGTTGGGATGTTGTTAGGGGTGTGCTAAGGACCATGACTGGGGTTTAAGGTGACACTAAGGGGTGTATAGATAATCTTTGGTTTCAAAGAGGCTTTAAGTGCTGTGTCCAGATGCAGGAGGGAGCAATACTGCACATCCTTATGAGCTTACCTTGTTTGAAGATAATTGTTCAAAATAATTGGCTCTGTCCAGGGTTACCTCAATCTGATCACCCTAAAGCCAGAGATCTTTTTCATCTCTTAACAGACATCCCACACACTGTTCTGCCAAAGATTGCTCTTTACCTTTTAACTGTTAAGAACGCTGCACTATTGTTAAGCTTTCTGAACTCACCCTTCGGTAACTCTCTGTATCCCACCCCCAGATGGCTCTTTTCCTTGTGTTCACCAGCCTTTTTGGATAATGACATTCTAGGAGTTGTTATTGTGGGAGTGCTTCATTGTAATGGTAGGGATTGTGCTCGCCACATATATTGCAGTTTGTCACATAGTCATGGCATTTATGTCACCACAGTGTCACTCACTGAGTGTTTCAGTATCAGTGGCCTCATCTTTGCATTTTGAAGTTTCCTCAGCTTCCATGAACACCTCCTCACAATTCTGCACTGGTTGGTGCTGAACAATAGGTGTGTAGGTGGAGGTGAGAAGTAGATGATTATGGCTGTGGCTGTTCAAATTGTTGCATAATATGGGAGATAGAGGAGGATTTTCACCAACAGCTTAAACAGCAGTGATTTTCTAAGGAAACATGCCCTGGAAATGATCTCATTGTATATCATCAGTTTTTTTAGTATGTCAGTCATGGTACTGCATAATAAATTCAAACTTTTTAGCGTACATAACAGAACAAATTATTCTTCCAATACATGTTATTGTGCTTTTTGAGCTTTTAATGTTAAATTGTTGCTATTCTCCTATGTATGGTGTCAGTTGTAGAATACTTGCTGAACCAGCTATACCAACTACTTTTTGCATTCCTGTCTTCTACTCATATACTTGCAGCTTCACTTAGGTTAACGTTTTTTTGTTTGTTTCTTGTTGCTCTTTTGTTCTACATCCATAAATAAATCATTGATCAGATTGATATTGTGAAGTAATAGGGAAACAAGAAATAAATAATATAGTTTGGCCTTCCATTTTTGTAAGATTTGCATTTTTGTCTTTCTTTTTTCTCTTTTTTAGCATTGACAAGCCCAAAGCTCTCTCCCTACTTCTCCACACAGCTGACATCAGCCATCCAGCGAAAAGTTGGGACCTCCACCACAGATGGACCACCTCCTTGCTTGAGGAGTTTTTTAGACAGGTGAACGGGTTTTGCTGACATTTTCAAGCTTTGTTGACTTTTTAAATAAACAAGACCTGTTGTTGATCTTAGTACACTCGCATATCTTACTGGCAGGTTAAATGGTGCTCTTTTATATAATATTATTTGCTGACTTGATGTTAAAAATTACTTTTTGGGTAACCCATATGGTTTTATTGCCAAATTAATTGCAATAATGAGACCTTTTTTGTTTCTAATAATGGCATACATCTGTGTACTGCTTTTAGATATATTGTCATGCTTAGGTCTTAAGATACAATTATTGGTTTTCAGTGTGGCTGCACAGTGGCACATTTGGTAGCACTGTTGCTTAGAAATAAGAAGGTCCTAGGTTTGAATCCCAGCCTGGGGTCTTTCTGCATGAAGTTTGCATGTTCTCCCTTTGCAAGCATGGGCTCCCTCTGGGTACTTCTCCCAAAGTCAAAAAACATGACTAATAGGTAAATCGACTCTCTAAATTGCCCTTATATGTGAGTGTCTGCATTCTGTCTTTCTCTATACTGCCGTGCCTCTCGCCCAATAACCCCTCCCCCCTGCAGGTAAAGGATGGGCAGATGTTTTCAGTGTTTATACTTATAATGACTGTGAAAAGTGCTCAAGTGCCTGTTAAAATGCTGGGATGCTTGTTTTTCTGTGTGGAAAAAAGATAAGACATTAAAAAAATTAAAAACTTTTTTCACCTTTGATGTCACAATTATCACAATCCACCTCCAACCCCAACAGATTAGTTTTTTAATAAAATAACAATGGATATGTCACACGGTAGACAAAACTTTACAATTACTTAACATTACTTAAGATTTATCAAACACCTAGATGGTGCAGCTTGGACACATCCTCAGTAATGAACCCAGGGTCACAGGGTGTTTCGGGTCTTAGATCATCAGACACCCTCGCCTGGGCGACCCAGCCGGGGCTGATCAGACCCCGACTTGTGTCCAAGCAGCGCACTAAACCATGTCTCACCCCTCTTAATCCACAGCCACCTAGAGGCTTTCTCAGCTGCCTCACAGATGTTTTTAGTGGCTTTCCTCTCTTTAGCCCCTTTGATTCCAAGGAGCCTGAGTGCTCGATGCAGGCTCTGTCCTGGGAATCCTCTGCAGCCAACCTCGATTGGCTCACAGCGGGCCCTCCACCCATTTAGCCTGCAGTCCTCCACCAGTTCCAGATATTTAGCCTTCTTCCGCTCGTAAGCCACCTCGATCCGATCTTCCCAGGGGATTGTTAGTTCCAGTAGCACCACTTGCTTCGAACTCTCAGATGTTAAGACCATGTCTGGCCTGAGTCTTGTGCTTGTGATGTGCTCCGGAAACTTCAATTGCTTTCCCAGGTCCACCTTCACCTGCCAGTCACCTGCTGTGGATAAAAGGCCACCTGGGACCTTTGCCTGTGACTGTGGTTTCTGGCCAGCCCTGATGAAAGTGATGTTTTGCCTTGCTGGAGGTTGGCGCTTGCTTTGCTGGATTCCAGCACAGATGGTGTCAGCTACTACCTTCAGCACCTGGTCATGGCGCCACCTGTACCTCCCCTCTCCCAGTGCCTTTGGGCAGCTACTCAGGATGTGCTCCAGTGTTCCTCTTGCAGGGCAGAGTGGACATGATGATATTTCTGCCAAGCCCCAGCAGTGCAGGTTAGACGGACTTGGGAGGACATCATACACTGACTGAATCAGGAACTTGAGTCTTGCCGGCTCTGACCTCCAAAGTTCAGACCAAGTGATTTTCCGGGCCAGTGCATGGTCCCAATTGGTCCAAGCTCCTTGCTGGCGCATGGCCACAGTTTTGCTCCGTCGCTCCTCCTCCACCTCTGCTCGGACTTCACCCTGGATCATCTGCCGCTTGTCTTTCCCCTGTGCTCTGTCATAGCGTGGTGTTTTATGACAGCCGAGTCCCGCTCGCCCAACCGCCACCGTGCCTACTAGCACACCTTGTCGCAACCTTGCCTCTGCCTGCTGGACTGCCTCCTGCGCTCGCCACTTCCTTCCAGTCCTGACCTCTATGCCTGCAGTGGAGACTCTGGTATCAGATGAGTCTCTATACAGTAACACTTCCCTGGCTCTTGTTACTTTGAATTCCTCTGTCAGACCTGAGAATGGGAGCTGCAGTTTGTTGGTGTGCCCATACAGGGCAATGCAGCTCAGGCTCTTAGGCAGGCCCAGCCATCTGCGCAGGAACTGGCTGATGTTTCGCTCTAAGGCCTCCACCGTTGTTAGTGGGACCTGGTACATCAACAGTGGCCATAGGAGCCTTGGCAGGATGCCATGCTGATATATCCAGGCTTTAAACTTCCCTGGGAGGCCTGATCTATCCACCGCAGCAAGCCAGGTTCTCAGCTCAAAGTGCATAGCTTGGATCGCTGCTGTGTCTCTCAGAGAAGCATCGAAGATCTTCCCCAAGCTTTTCACTGGCTTCTCTGCCAGAGATGGGATTCTCAGACCGTTCATGTGGAAGTGGAACTTGTCCTCCACTTTCCCCCTCCTCAGCACTAGGGACCTGCACTTGGCTGGCTTGAATGACATTCTCGCCCAAGATGTTAGCCTTTCCAGACCTTTAAGGAGCCAGCGGCACCCTGGCACTGATGTTGCCGTGACTGTTAGATCATCCATAAAGGCTCTGATTGGCGGTTGGCGAATGCCAGATCTGGAGAGAGGTCCTCTGCATTCCACCTCTGCTGCCTTAACATTTTAACTGGAGTGTGTATATCTTTAAGCTCCAATATGTAGGTAAGACAGATATGAAAGATATTTTGAACGATTGTCATACCTAATGAAAAATTGTATAATTAGTTGTTAAGCACACCAACTTTTTTTAAAAAATTAAGAAGGATATCTGGTATATTTACACAGACCTTTCCCCAAATATGGCACAGGGTTTGTTGGATGTGTGAGATGCCATTAGACATACTAAGAAAAAAAATTAAAGTCTTTAATCAGCATATCCTAAATGAAAAAGATATTGATATGATATGTTATTGAAACATGGTTTTCACCTAAAGGGAGAGTCTAAAGGAAGGAATCTAAATTTCTTTTAAAGACGGATGAAGCAAAGAATTCTAATAATATCTTTATAATACAGTTTATGTATCTTGTCTCCTCTGTTCCTTGTTTAATATACCCGGAAAGTATTATGAAGAATAAAATATATTGTTAATGATTAACTGTTTTAATAAAGAATCTTGGCAGAAGATTCCCTGAAAAAATCTTTATATGGGGTTTATGTATTCATTAGCATAAACTCAATAAAGAGACAGACGCCATGGAAGATTAAAATGTACAATGTGTCCTCTTCAATAAAACAATAGGCTATAAATAATAGATTGTGTATTTGTAAATGTTATCTAAAGTGACATATGTGTAAATGGTGTCACATGCCTTTCATCAGTTTCATTGTTAATACCTATTGTTTTCATATCATTGCCACTGTTATCGTGCCTGCTTCTACAAGGCCTTTGTGTCTCAGGAGGTGAATCAGCAACAAATGACCTCTCCAAAGAATATTGCCTCTTGACTGTTCATCTAAGCGGTTTGTGACAAACTGGAGGAAAAAGTTAAACATATTTGTGGCCTGAAAGGACACTGGGTTGAGCCCAGACAAATCAGATGTCTGATGACTTGTCTGTATGCCTAAAGGGTATGGTGTTTACTTTTTGTAGGATTCAATCTAAAGCACTTTTACTGTTGAAATCGATGTGTTTCCAGGGGGACAAAGAAGCCGAACTAGGGCTGCCATTCTCCCCACTGTGTGACAGAAAGTCCACCTTGGTTGCACAGTCTCAGATCGGTGAGTGCCTTCTCCCATTACATTTTCCTTTGTTACAACACCTACATAATTTTTTTTTTTTTTTTTCTCAAAGTAGACTCTTTTGAAATAAAGCCCACAGAAAATAAAGGATGTGCAGAAGAATACTGGTCACAATTTAAACTGAAGGACAATCCTGCTAAATCACTCACACAATTTTATCTTTACAGTGGGAAAGCAATGATAGATTCTGAACAAAATACTTAAAATAAATTGTAACTCTATTGTTGATATTCTTGCTATGTGATTGAAAAAAGTAGTTAGTGACAGATTCTGTTTGTCTTAATTCACTTTAAAAAGCGTTCAAATAGTATTTAGTTTTCACAAAACCTCAAGGACTTCAATGAGAGTGCGTGTTTTAAATATAATAATGTCACAGTTAGTGATTTTTATAAAAATATATTTTGTTGTTATTTTGATTTTAATAGATAGGCTAGAGCAAAAATATAGAATTATCTCAGAATTTAATATTTTTTAATAGCCTATTCCATTTATCTATCTATTTTTTACATAACTAAACATAAACAAACTTTTGCTGAGTAGATATGGACAAAAACATGTGGGAACATCAACTTTTACACATTGAGTTACATAATATCATTCAATGCACTTTAATTTTCAGTTGTATGTTGAGGGAGGGAAGGATAGATAGATACTTTATTTATCCACAAAAAAGGGGAAAATAAATATTGGATAATTGCGATATTGGATCATTGGAAAATCAATACTGGATGGCGATGTCACTCACTAAAAAACTGATACCGAACAAGACATAGTTACATTACTTGTTATTTCTGAATTCTAAAATCATACCTGATCAGGAGCCCTGGACATCCTTTTCAGAAACCACCATTTGTTCTCTGGCCTAAGCACACATGGGATTTTGCACCTCTGTGTGCTTTAGTTTCCAAGTGAAAAGAGGAAACCTGTAGGGCTTTCAGTGGTCACTTTAAAATTTCATTCATCCAGGACATCACTGTTCATCCCTTGTTTATTGGGGTAAACCTAGCTTTGTCTGAGTCATCTAACAAAGCAAGCCTATCTGAAATTGTCTGGAATTTGTTTTATTATCATAAATTTAGCCAAAATGCTAGCATATTGCTTCTAAAATAGAGTCCCTTTTACTGCAAAAAGGAAAAACAAATCACTAGAAATAAAATGAAACACGTAGGTATATCATTGTACCAGTAAGCACCCCATGCCTAGCTTTGTCTAATAAATATTTTGTAAAATAAGAACAGTTGATAGCAGTTGCAATGACTGCACCATTAAAAAGTGTATCCATGTAGTTCACCTAGGATACAAAATAATCCCCACCTATTCTGTATACCTACTGTAAGAATGAATGAAAAGCTTTATTGTCTTTGAACCAGCGTCCCGGAAAAACATATTTTTTATCCAGCACAACCCATTCAAGAGCATACAACAAACAAATAGACATAAATGAGATCAGGAAGGCTATGACAACAACCATGAGGCGTTCCCATATACAGAAGGAAGGGTTGACGAGGGTAGTGTGGGAGAAGGTAAAAAAAACACTTCTCAGCCCTGCCCACCAACAGGGGACAGTGCAGCGGTACAAAAAAAACATTTCAGAACACAGAAGCACTTATTTCAAAAAATCACAACACAAGAGAAAAACATTTGGGGGGGTTCATCTGCACAACAGAGCGTTGTTGCATCTGATTAGCGTAGCCATATAGCCCGCTGCTGACGAGTGGGAGGGGGCAAGGATGTATGCCACAATGATAAATTACTACAAAACAAGAAAAAATACATACTCACAGAGCAATGGATCTAAGTAAATTAATAAAATTTGTTTCCAATTATTTAGAGCAGTTGTTATAGTTTTAACGCTTCTCAAAAATTTTGCCTTTGTTTTCTTTCCAACCGCTGCAGAATGCAAACAGAGGCCTGCTGAAAATATCTCTTGCTCATATGTTTGTCACCAGGGTTCATAGACTTTATCGTGGTCCCCACCTTTACCGTGCTGACTGACATGATGGAGCGTATTGTCACTCCGCTCATTGATGACGCCTCCCACTCTGGCCTTTCCAGCTTTAGACGTTCAAGGTAAGCTATCAGAGACTTTTCTGGGTGAAAAACTTTTTTTAAAATTCTTTTCGGTTTTACAGCAGATGGAGTTGGGTATAAATGTGAATACGTTTTAATCTTCCAGGTTATTTATTAAAGGATAAAAGTGTTCTTGTTTTCAAGCCTTCACCTCTCAAATCTTCCGGAGCAACTGCTCCCCAAATTGCATGACTGAACTGCTACAGCTCCCTGCAACAACAGCATGTCTAATGGAAGTATTGAGAACAGCAGATGAGTCTTTCATGAGTAATCCATTTCTGTGCATGGAAATGGCTCCACCTTTCATCTTGCGGAGCCACACACCTTGAAATTGACATTTTAGAGACGCTAGTCAAGCTCTGCTCATCATCCATGATCACGAATGAGCCTTCAAGCTGGGCTGGCATACACATTTGCCTGTAGAGATACAACAAGGAAGTGATTTTTTTTTTTTCTCTACTGGTTCAATTTGTTGGTTCGGTACTTTTTCTCCAGCCTTCTTCTATATCAGTTAAGTGCAAAGTTCTGTGAAGTGACACATAAGTAAAGCACAGTTCCCTTAATAGTGTGTTTTTAACAAGTGAGCTTTGCTGAAAAGGATTGTTTAAAAGAGCTTTTCATCTTGGAAAGCATTTTTATTGGATAATAAACCAGTCCTTTAACTGTCTGGCTCTGCAGCCATGCCTGCAACTGGTCATCAATTTTTGCCTCGCCTTTTATCTTCTGCAGTCATCATTACCATTACTCACTGAGGCTCCAGTTGAAGTAAACAGTGTAAAACTCAGATAGTGCAGCTGTGCTTGTAAACACTTCAGCGCTTATAGCTTTCCTTATATAGTTTATTGACAACATTCAATTCTGCCTCAGTAGTCTGTAATTATATCTGCTCCATCCGTCTCCCTTTGTTTATGTACATAGATCATTCCTTTCTTTTTACTAATATAAATAACATCAGTTTTAGTATTGGGATTCAAGGAGCATACACAACGTGGACAACAATACTGCTTTCTACAGGATTAATATAGTTTTTTTTTTTTTTGTTCTGTTCAAAGATCCCTGGGTTTGTGCACTAACTGGCAGGAAACAATTATGTGTTCTGTAAGAACATATCATGGGGGGAGGGGGGTGTTCTGTTTTTGCTTTTATATCCCAAGCTTAATGTTTTAGATTATCAAACAAATTATCAGAGGACCAAAGGAAATACAAAAGTGACTCAGAAAAACCTGGCCCTATGTGGACAAAAATGTCCCCCTAAATCTTTTTGAATCATAAACATGACTCAGGCAAAGATGGCCTGCAATCCTTTACATGTTGTTCTGGGTTTTTTGTGATCTCCTGAATGGGTTATTGATGCAAATATGGACTTTTGAACAAATTTTGAATTTGGAAGGCTTTTGGAAGCTGTTTTAAATCTGAGAGCTTTACCCTATTCGTTAAGTTGTCGGGCAGATTCTTTTAAAGTGAACCTGGTTAGACAGCCAAAAAAAAAATGGTTTTACCACCTCTTTGTGTTTTATTTGTTGTCATTTATCTTTTTTCATATTTACTGGCTTTTTTTCATAAGAATATTAGCAAATGTATGTGTTTTATTGTGGGATCAGTTCTAATATGAAGATAAAACGGGAAAATACATGACCAAAAGGATACAGGACAAGGAGCATGCTGATGTTAGTTTGAAGTTCAGACCACTGCCCCGTCAAAGACGCCTTTCAACAGAGAAATTAGGGTTGGAGACTTGTTGTCTTCTTTAAGCTTTAATGTGCTCCTTACATATGTTTCTTTTCTTTTCAGTCTGAACAGTATTAGCTCAGATGAAACCAAGAGGCACAGTGTGAAGAGCATGGGATCTGACAGCAGCTCGTCTGGCCAAAGCTCCCTTCTCACAGTGGACATTAAAAACTTCAAAGCTTTGTGGAATGAGGAGGTTTATCAGAACAGGGAAAGATGGAAAGCCCAGGCAACCAAAGGTACAGTTCAATCTTTAAAGCTCACTATATTCATCAAAACATGTATGTATACAGGGATTGCATCATCTACAATTGTAAAATGGTTTTACTCAGACATTAACCTCCCTTTAGAGCATTGCATTACACTGTGTGTTATTTTTGTGCAACAGGCAGTGTAACTAAACTAAGTCGGTAGATATTATAATGGACGTTGTAGAGTGTTTGGGACTTTTCTGTTTGTTGACACTAAGTACAAACCAAAAACGTTGTGATTATTGCCTGAAGCTGATCATGCCAGATCAAATGAGATAAATGTATTTATAATCTACATTCTAAGCCATGTAGATCATGAAACTCTTAAGTGTGTAAAATGGAAGAACTGGTCTTCTTGGTTGTTGAAAATACTTCACTTCTTATCTACCAAGCTTTCTCTGCTGGTCAAATATAATCATGAGCCAAGAGAGGCCCAGTTCTCCTTTTCAAGTGCTAAACAGAAACATTCTCTCCAAGGAAGTTTTGGCTGCCCTCAAGTGGTTAAAAGTGTAAATGGTGGTTTTAGCTTAGACTTTAAAGAATCTGGCCTTGTACCGTCTCTTAAGTAGAACAGAGCACATGTCGAACTCCTTTCCGCTTCACTTACTTGAACTAAATCAGTATTAACTTGTCATATAAACTTGTCATATAACTTCAATCTCCTCTGTGACTCCAGAAGCAGAAGAGAGAGCTAAAAAAGAAGCAGAAGAGCGAGTTCAGCAGGAGGAAGCTATGGAACCCCAGGAGGTCCAGACAGAGTCTGAATGCCCCGAACAAAACGAGAACAAATTTGACAGCAAGGTACCAGAGTCAGCAGAGGTCAGCAGATCACCAGATGGAAACACAGGGGAACCAAAGCAGGATCCACCCCCTGGGAGCACCACACACCAGAGTCCCCTGGTGCAGAATGGTACATCATCTGAACTTTCTAATTCCATTGGTGACAAAACTTTATTCCTTTGAATTTCCAGGGAATTCAGTCAGCATTGTAATCAGATATACACACTATTATTGTGCTAGAAAAAATGCACCTATCACATTCAAGGCAGTTTTACCAAACTATTTTTGAGAAGCTTTTAAAAAACGGAAAGACACACAAACCATAACATTTAAAGAATGTATTTTCTGACTTTGCTGCCACAAAAAAAAACAACTGTGAAAAACATTATAATGATTTGTAGTTGATATTTTAAACTCTTTATAATATATTCTACTAAATTAATTAATATGGTAAATATGGTTATCCATTTAAACTGCAAAAATTATTTAGCATGTTTAACATATCTCCTTTTCTTTACTCAGATATTTTCAAAAGGCTGCCAACATTTCTATAACCTGAAAAAAACAAGAACAAGTTTACTTTAATACAAAGAACCAGTACAATATCTACTGAAATTGGCTTCAGGTCAGTTTGCTCATTTGACAGCTGATGCTAAGGTGTGTATTAGTTAATATCCTTCAGAAGACTGATGATTTTTATACCCCCAAAATGTTTGGTAAAAAAAAGACCATTATTGCAAAAAGCACAACAGAATTTTTGGCTCTCTATCGTTGTACTCTGAATGATCAGCTGCCATGACAGAAAAAAAAATAATTTTAATATGCTTCTCATATCTTTGCCTTATTTTTAAGCACTAATGATGAAAAAAAAGAGTTGTGTATTGTGGTGCACTGATAGATAAAAATATTCTGTTTTTGAATTTCCAACCAGCCAGACACCAGTCAGGGCTGTCTGGTGACAATCTTTGGTGCATCTTTACTGTATCTGAGTATTCTATCTACACTGAGGTTTATTTCATTTCACACAAACGAACTTTAACATCCCTGCAGGTACATAGTTTATGTTGATTAAGACTTTTTAGATTGTTTTAATATTGAAAAGATTATGTAATAATGTACTCCCTATTTCTACAATGTATAGCTAAACAATGAAAACTTGTATATTACAATGTCCTTATGGATGCCATTCTTGTTTTCTTCTGTCCATATTTTCTCTTCTGTCAAACATCTCAAAAACAAATTGTCTAAATGTTGGTGTACATAATTTCATTTTTTTGTTTCCTGTATTTTATATCTCAGTTAATTTAAGAAATAAAACTAGGATTTTTGTTTTTCAGGTGAGTTGTCAGAAGGGGCTAAATCCCCAGATGTTGAAGAAAACAAGAACAAAGGAATGAGCGGTGCGTTGAACATTTCAACTATGAGTTATTGACAGAAAGCCAAACTGGCTATCATAAAAAAACATAATTAAACTGATTCATAGAAAAAAAGAACCAGATGTTTATGTGCCTGAACATATGAACTACATACAAAAATCTGTAGATATGAAAATGTCCTAGGGTATTACTCTGATAATTGATAAATTACAGCTTTGGAGAAGCTTCTTTCCTAAAATTCCTATATTTTGTTCCCTGTTGCACCCAAACAGAAGCAGTGATGGAATAACAGAGCAGAAGAGCATTATGGCCACACCGATTCTATCCTGTTGCTGTTCAGAGGTTCAACAGAAGTTGGACTCTGCTGCCCTCTACAGAGGAGTGAAAAACTGACACCTTTGCTTCCTTTAGTGTTTTTTCTGTACTTGTATTTTAATAGCTTTTATCACATTTATATTTTTTTCCACCACTTATAAACAGTCAGGTGCATTATTCCTTCTTTCTTGCTTAATTTTATTATGAAAAAGAAAAAGAAAATAAAAAAATGAAGAGGTTTAATTACATCCAGCGAGGATAAAACTGCTACTACTGGCAAATGAGTTTATTTTTGTGTTACTACAGGATTCTTTTACTTTCATTTACATTAAATTTTTTTAACTCAACTCCTGAAGCTGTTTTAAAAGTTCCACTTCCACATTCTGGATATATTTGTATTAGGTTTATTTGCTGGGAGAAGGAGCTAAAAGATTTTATGCATCTTACCAACACAAATTCAGAATAGATTCATATATAGAGGGACTTTTACAACGCCTATACTGCATGTAGATGTCTGTACAGTAAATTGAGGTTCTGGCCACAGGTAATCAGCACTGCTGTTTTACTGCCAAGTACTCCTTGAATAAACCTAGACTAACTTAGAAAATAATATATTCCTTTGAGTGCTCCTTATGGTTGCTAAAACCACAACAAAACTATTTTGTGTGTGTTTACTTTCTTTAAAGTTTGTGCACTTCGGATGCATTTGTATTCCTTACAACCAGGTACAAATGGTTTTATTTGTATTTGGGGGGGGGGTTGTCTGCATATATACTCATAATTGGATGCGGCGTATAAATCCATCTGCCATTCAGTGAGGATAATATTTTTAGATATAATGTAAGATAATTGTTGTGGGGAAAAAGTCCTAAAACTAGCAGCTTTTTGCAATTTAAACATATCACAAGCGCAGATGCATTTGAGCTTTTTGTAAACACATTTTTTTTGTTTATTGTTTTGAAAATGTTTTTGTTTTTGCATTATGTTGTGAACAATTTATGCACTACATGCATCTAATATCTTCATATGGTGTGTTTACTTGATGCCTTCTGATGTGTTTTGAAGCTGTAGCAAGAGCTCAACATTGTTGCATTTTTTTTTGTGGCTTTAATTCAGCAGTCCAGTTTTGTCAAAACAGCCTGCCATTTTTGGTCATCTTGTGTAACATTTAATCAGCACGTTTACAGTGTGCTCATATGCCACTTAAGCTGTCATAATATTCATGCTTCTGTGACGCATCTGAAGCTGCAAATCCAAAGCGTATCTCCTTCTTTTTGCCAGGATTTTAAGGCTTGTAATGTTGTATATAAAAGATGTACTTATTGTGCACTTTGCATATGTACCATATTGGACATGTGGGTTAGATTCGTCTATATACAGTGCCTAGCAAAAGTATTTATTATTTATGTAAGGTTCTCACAATTTGTCATGTTAGAACCACAAACTTTAGTTATTTTATTTTTTTGGAATTTCTGTGGTAGATTGTAAATAATTCATAAGTGTGAACTGGAAGTTTTAAGAAAACTGTATCTGAAAAGTATGCATGCACATCCTGCCCCGTTACAATATTGTGAATAACCACCATTGACTGCTATTACAGCTGCAACTTTCTGAGCTCTGCCAGCTCAGTAAGATTCGATAAATCGCATTTGCCTTATATTTAGCTCAATCTATCTTCTCATCATCTCTGATTAGCTCCCTTCTGTCCCTTCTGAAGAAAATAAGTCTCATAAGTTGCATGCCATTACTCCCTCTATTTTTTAAATTTGAAGATGCTGTGTTCAAGGTGATGGGCAGTCTTACTTTTCCCCTACATATAGATCCGCATGTAGACCAAAAGCTTCAGATTTAGTGTTATCTGACCAGAGCACTTTTTTCCACATTTGCTACATTTGCTATGTCTCTGGCGTATCTTGAGGCAAAGTAAAGCTGTAGTTTTTAATGCTTTCTTTATCATAATGGATTGAACAGTTCTCTATCCTTCATGCTTTTGTTGCTTTATGTCCTAATCCTGGTTTAAAATTCTCCACAACTTTATCCTGAATCTTTAACCTGCATTCTTTGGTCTCTATGATGCTGTTTTTTTTTTTTCAGATCTCCAAATAATTTCTAAGATCTTCACAGAGCAGAAATTAAGTTGCACTTAGACTGATTCTAATCATTAATTAGGCAAATTAAGATGGTAGTTTTTGCACTTGGGCTTTTAGTTATTTTATTTCCACTTACAAATGATCCTCTATCACATATTTCAATACAAAACATTGAAGTTTGTGGTTTTAACTCGACAAAATGTGTCAGTCAAAATCAGTACCTAAGTAATGCACTGTGCTCAGTAAACTAATTTGCAGGAAAGAAAAGACACATCTGAGCAGTATTTGCTGAGTGATGGACATTATTTTCCGTAAACCTTAAACTGCTACGTTTTTATGAAATAACCACATGTACTGTGTTAAGTTTAGGCTTTATAGTATACCTGTGTATAACATACTGTAACATATAGTTAGTTAGTTAACAAAAAAAAAAACATAAAAATTTGTATAAAAAGTAAGGGAAAGATTCTTTTTGTACCCATGTTGTTTTAATTACACTCACCTTTTTTTTTTTTTTTGCAACCAGCTTATGATGGGTTGTAGAAGTTTCTCATGCACTGAAATCATATGCTACTTTTCATCTAAAAGATGGAGTCAGTTGTTAGCAAGCCAGCTGGCTAAATGTGTGCCTCTATCTGTACTTTCCATGTCACAAGTAACAACTGTAACCTGTTCAGTGATGTTAAAATCTGGGATGATCCCAGTGCAGCCGAACAACCTGTTTAGTTCTTCTGACACTTTTTGTCCTCACTCAAGATTCAGCTGAGACTATCTTCTTTTTAAAAATTAATGTTGCAGAATATAGTATTTTTAAAAGTAGAGTTTGTGCTATATTTTGCTCTCTTTGATTTAGAGAAGTCTATTTTATAGATATTCTGTGCGCCGTCATGTTTGTTTATCAGTTTCATTCTACTCTTTTCTCCCTTTTATTGGTCGTTTGGTTTTCACTTTTGTCTCCCCTGTGAATGTGTCTACCTTACTTTTCTTCACCAGCGCTGAAGTAAAAAAAAACATCTAAACTGTAAATCTAACGTGCAAGAATCTTTAAATATTAGAATAAAAACACAATTGTAATAGGCTGCCTGACACTTGGTGAAGCAGAATATATTTTCTGAACCAAGAGAGAAACACATGTACAGACCTGTAGTTTTTGCTCTACGTTCTTATAGCTACTGTGATAGCCTATACCACATAAACATTTACCAGGACTTTATACCAACCACAATAGGAAATATAGCTGTATTGCTGACCTGTAAAAACTTCTAAACATGGTGTTTTGTTCAGGTTACAATCAAACAGACAATTTAATGTTTTGTTTCCCTGTTTTGTTTCTCTGTACTGACTGATCTCAGCTACCACTGATCTAATAGCTGAGAGTAGATGGATGTAATGTGTGGGTATGTGTGTGTGTGCTGCAAAAATACTTAACGTGCATTTCTGATCTCCTCACTGTGACCTGCTCTGTCGATGAGTGTGATTAGGCGAGTGTTTGCGAGAGAAAGAGGATTCACCAAAGAGGTACAGTGGACAATGTTAAACTAGCCAGACAACTCATTTTAGATCCAGCAGTAGCCTAATATGTTTTGTAGAACCCAATTGGCTGATGTTGATCTGTTTTTGCTCATAAAACTGTAGCAACACAATAATCAGAACTGACGAGCCTGGCTGCAGCACTTCAAGAGTAAAGAGATTAATGAATTATGTTAAAAGCTGGTAAATATTGTTCTCTGCCTATCTGAGTGGACAGAATGACTGGGAGTATGTGTTTGTGTGTGTGTGTGTGTGTGTGTGTGTGTGTGTCTGAGAGAGAGAGAGTGTGTGTATATCTGTGTGTACGTGCATGTGTGTGTCACTGTCCCATGCTGGCCAGGCGGCCGTGTGTGCCACCAAGCTCTGTGACTGCACAGCCGTATCAATAAATCTGAACTCAAAGGGCTCAGATCATGTCTACCTGTCTTCATTTCTGTATCACACTATAACAGGCTCAGGGGGTTAAAAATTCCTTCTATGTCTAAAATTAAGCTAATCTAAGTTACCTAGATTTATATTTCAAGTCCATCAATAGAACAGATGCACATGAAACTGAACAAAAATGGCTATTTTGTCATCTCTGCTGTAGATACAAGAGTCGTGTTGTGTGAATTGGGAAACTGTATAGTTTAATGTAGCCTCAGTAATGAAAATTCAATTGAAAATTTACTGATTTTAATATTTAAATTCAAAATGCTATAACCACACATTACGTTTCAAGATATATTTTTGTGTTAGTTTCAATGATTTATCACTTACAGCAAATACAAATCCAATATTCAGTTCACTAACAAGGACCAATTATTTATTGAATGAACGGTGAGAACGGAAGTCTGGGGAGACGAGCCAATGAGGTCAGGAGGTAGACTCAATGTGGGGGTGCAGTCTTCAGGAGTTCGTCTTTCCTGTGCCTGCTCAGGGGATGAGGGTCAAAAGCGATGAGGGGATGAGGGAAGGGTTCGAAGGGAGGAGGGGATGAGGGTCGAAGGGATGAGGGTTGAAGGGATGAGGGAATGGTCGAAGGGATAAGAGGATAAGGGATGAGGGTCGATGGGTCAAACATGTGGGTTCGAGGGGACGGAACTTAAGGGTATGGAGCAGTAAAGAAGATTGAGGTAAGACCATGGATTGGGTCGGGTAGGGAGGGGTGTAAACGAATGTGACAGACGTTGAACGTGAAGCTAGCCTGGCTTATATAGATCGCTGATTGATTAGTGAGGTGTGAGATGTCTGGAAAGCCAGATGGATTGAATTAATGTTGATTACTGCATACGATGAGTTGATGCGTGGTCCCACTCCTGACCCTAAGTTAACATGTTAACTCCATTTTTTAGTATAACTTCTGCAGCCGCAGTAATTCCATGAGACTACATAAAAAAAAACTTAAAAAAAATGAAATTACTACAGAAATGTTGGCCTTATGAAAAATATGTCAATTTAGTATTTACCCCTTATGGTATGTTCTGTTTTTTTTGTGTGTTTTTTCCTATTTAAAAGTTTAATCTGAGAAAATGTTCAGATTTACCTAAAATTCAATAACTTTGTCCAAAAACAGGTTTTGAACAGACAAAATAGATTGTATTGGGATTAGATATATTTTTGTTTTTTCTATTCAACTTTTGTACATTCTTACTGTTCCTGCTCAAAAATGACAGTTAACAGAAATAAATAGGAAAAAAAAAACTATAATTAGAGTTAAAAAAAAGTAGGTCAGGTTTATCCTTGTTTGTCAGATTGAAACAAACATGACAGCACACACACGCACACATACACGCAATAAATATTATTTCAATATCACAGAATCTTCTTGTAGCTAAGGTATATGGATTGTTTTGCTATGTTCACGCTTCATCGTGCGACAGTACATTGGCACGTCAATATACACTAAGTGAGGTTCTTGATTAGATATTTGATGGTCACCATATTGATGAGGAGGTGAGAGGCCAGGAAAATGACAGTGAGGAAGGGTTGAAGAAGGAAGTGTCAGAAACTGAAGATGACAGACCAAGAAATAACTGATAACAAAGAATCCAATGAAGAAGAGGATGGCCATGCTGACACCACATCTCAAAGAATGGGTACTCATCCTGGCTTTTCCTTTCTTCAATTGAGTATCAATGTAGGCTTTCACCTGAACACGACATCAGGATGACTCCAGGTCCTTCAAAGTATGCCATAACCCAGACTGTTGATATCAAATCCTGCTTTGAATATTTCCTGACTAAAACTTGTAACCACTGTGGTAAATATGACCAACTTGGTGAGGAAACAAATTTACAAAGCTTACCCCGATAGACATTAACACATGCAAGTTATTTATATTTATTTATTTTTTTTGGCTGTTGTGAACAGATCCAGAAACAAGTCTGCTAGCAGTTTATGAGATGCAGAGTCAATTTGGATATTTTTTCTGGCGTCAATGTCACTCCAAAAACAGACACTGCTAAATATGCAAAAACGATCAACTAAAAGAAACTTATGGTTTGTGACAACAACAAAAAAGATGATGAGACAGGAAAGAGTAGTTTATGCATCTCTGTCAGCAAGTTTGCACACATATGGACGGAGAAGTTTTTTTTTTTATACTTCCCCGTTGGCATGTTACTGTTGCGAAGCAATTATTTGCCAAAACAACAGTCAGGGGGTGCAGACCTTTTCTGGCAGGTCTGCCAGCCATTGCAGTGATGTCTCTTGTCAACGACAGTCAATTTTCTTCAGCTTGTAAACACACATCCACTCAAGGAACAATTTTTGTTCTTTTTGTTCTTTCTGTGTCTCTGCGGTTTCTTCTCCAACCCCCAGGCAGTCCCTCTCAAGATGGAGGATTGCTGAGAGGATTGTTGTGGTTTGAAAGTTTGCCTCAATGGGGCCCAAACTCATGTCAATGATTTGAAACAATCTGCTGGGATTCCTTGGATAGAAAACATTTTTTACTGATTGGAATTTTAGTATGTTTTGTTATGTTAGTAAGTGATTTGAAATGACTTTTCTTGAGATGGCATCTGTTGTGAATTGCCGCTGTATGAATAAACTGAATCTGATGTTAGTTTTTCAAATAAGAAAAGCTCTCCATGCTCAAGTCATCTGGAATGATTTTTGAGGGTTAAATATTATTTTCCAAGCATCTTGTGAACTGCAATAAGTAGGATGTAAGTGTTTTTTGATAGACTCAATAGGTATTGCCCACCCTGGTAAAGATGAGTAACAGCCTTGGCATAATGTAAAACAATAATAAATCTTGTTGCTGCTCGTAATTTTTTATCATATATGTAAAAGAGAAAATCATGATACTTGTAGTCTGAAAAAGGGTGAAGACTGAACCATAAGCATATAAATTCTTATGCTTACCATTGGGTAAAAACAAAGCCAAATGTCTAATGGCTACTCTTGAAAATGACACAGATAGGAGAAAATATTTCAGTTATTAAGAAATGTGTTAATCTCCCTAAGTCATGTAATGGAACATGTAAAGGGCTACTCCTCTAAATTCTCCACATCTGCAGTCTAAAACTTAAAGATTACACATGTGGATGTTGATATACCATGTATGTGGCGGTTCAAATGTTCCCTCTGATATCATTCATAATGAGAAAGATGGTGAGAAAGGTCAAAATATCTCTAAGTCAATGAGAGCTCATTCTACTGGAATAATTATGCTTTGTAATGTCCTACTGAGAGCCAATAAATATAAATAAGGCAGTTTATTTTGCACATTATTCAAAAGAATCAGATGACTTTTAATGAAAGGTCCACTAGATGTCCCTGTTAGACCTTAAATCTCATTTAAACGTCTGACGTACCGTGGCTCTCAGCCTCAGAGGGCCTGTGATAGTAAAAAAAAAAGAAAGATCGACCAACTTGATATATAACGTGTCAATCCCCGAGACAGGCTACATCGTATAACTCTGTATTCGTTGGGCAAACAACTCCACTAACATTAGACACAGAGCGCATATTTATCACCAGTAGCATGCATATTCATGGGCAGGTTGATGGAGCTCATAGAAGGTTTTCGTATGACTTTTCACCACAGCACTGAGTGCCGGAGCAGAAGGCGAATGTTAATTCAATTATACGGCAGCTGTTCCTCTGTGCCTATGGCCACTGTGTTTGCACTAGAACAGAAATCTTGTATTAGGTTCTTCGCCATAAAAGACCAGTGCCAGGCATGTGAACAGGGACTGCCTGTAACCAAAAGCTATCAACAGTGTTTTAAAGAGAGTTTAATGCTTATTTTTCTGGCCTTAGTGAGGTATTTGGAGCTGCTGTAAAGGAAGATTTGTTGGATTTCTTTGTTCTTTTCGCTCACTGTTGATTTACAGAGATGCTGGGTTTGTTGTAGTTGCTCTATTAAATCCACTTGGTGGTAAAATGTGTAAATGACTTTCTTTGCAATATTAACTCCAGGCAAGGGTGGCTGAATAGAAAATGTGTCTTGTGGAGTCTTTTTCATCATTCTGCCAATCTTTTTTTGGTTTTGCATGAGTAAGTGTGCTATAAGTCATGATTTTTTTTTTACATCGAAAGGACAACTCGTATGTTTGGATCTCCTGTACTAATACTTGTTTTGTAGAGGTCAAACAAAGCAAGGGACAAATATATTCAGTAACATTAAACAAGGTCCTTACAGCTGTAAGTGTATGTGTGTGTTCATGCTCAACCCTGCCTCCTGTCCCAGGTTCGCACTGAGCTCAATTGCTGCTTGTTGGAGGGAGATTGGGAGGACGTGAGGGAGAGGAGGGTGTGGAGGCATTCACCAGCTTGTCCCTTCATTAAGCAGCTCCTTGAGATTTGCTGCTTGTGATTTAATCACACAGCCACTGGCGGGAAAAAGCTGCACAGATCTTACCTGGAGCTGCAAATCAGTTTTTTTTTCTTTCATCAAAAAGAAATCAGCCACACCTGTGGAGAGACCCGCTCAACTACTTATTGAGGGAGTTTAACATAAGCACTGGAAATACATTGACCAAAAAACTTGTAAATTGTCCACCAACTAGTATTGATTTCAAATGGAATTTACAACTCTATCCCAGCTAAGATCAAGAGACTACTGAAAAACGAAAAACCATTTTTTTTGTTTATTAGGATGTCTGAGCGAAATAGTCTATTTTTGTTTTATTTCATTAGGAACATGTTTCACATATTCCAAATTTCCATTTGCAATAAAAAGTGAAAAGAAAAAATTACAAAAATGTTTGAAGTAATAAAAAATGTGTTTTCAAACACCCTTACCCGTAAGTAATTCAAATAAAACATGTTTAAACAGCATAATATTATTTTAACTTAAAAAGATGTGTGAGATCAATTAAATGATCCTGATTTTCCAAAAATCACACAGATAGTTCCCAAGCCAGGTAAAGTGAATAACAACTAGACAAAACATGTTTTTTTTTATTTCAGAACTACATAAATGTAATAATGAATTTGGAAACACTAGAGACAGATATGAGCAATAAAAAATAAAAAAAATCATAACATTTGGAAAAGTAAAAACTGTTTTACCCAAAATACAATTTATCATAGTCCATAAAAGAAAAATCCAGAAAACATTTAAGATTTTAAGATTTCAAAACAGCAAAATAAATACCTAAAAATAGAAAATACTTAAAATTCAAGAACATTATACCAAAAACATTCCCTCTAAAGCTGGAAATCGGATAATTGTTTTTTTCTTTCACATCCTGGTATTCTGCACCTGTAATTTCTTTGTTTTTTCCAGATCAATTCCAACTGGACTATTTGTGGTTGCCAATAACCTGGTCCCACATTTTATTATGCCAGTTTATATCAATGATATGAGTGCTATGGACTTAATTTTCTTTAAACAGTGTTGATATGTTATGGTTCTGTAAACGTTCTAGCATTTTCAGAACCTTAATTAATCACTCATCAATTTACTACTGAATCACTACAAGGAGCTCAAGTCTCACTGATAATGGAGACTTGTCAGGTGTAAATCCATGGGATAAACACATTGTAACCTTCGAGAAGAGTCCATCCTTCCATCCATCAATCCGTCTGTTTGTCTGTCCATTATCTCCAGCAGTCATTGGGTACTGGCACCTACCTACATGGGCAATTATTTTCCTAAAATACTTAGAAATCTATCTGGTAATCTTAGTTCACAGAAGACGAAGACACACTTGATTTTAGATCTTCCTCTGGTCTATCACTAAAATTTAATTCTTATCTGCAATACCCTTTCTCCTTGGACTCTTGTCCTCTAATAGGTATATGACTGTATAGCCCTTAATGATTCTTTCACTAATGTTGCAAGTCTCTGTTTTTCAACTATTAAATATCTGCAATTATCTGTGATTTTCAAAGAAACCAAAAAGGTACACTTTGAAGGCAGACTTAAATGTTGCTGA
The DNA here is from genome assembly GCA_028564705.1 of Apricaphanius iberus. Lineage (NCBI taxonomy): Eukaryota > Metazoa > Chordata > Actinopteri > Cyprinodontiformes > Aphaniidae > Apricaphanius > Apricaphanius iberus. The sequence continues at coordinate 959,984 of JAPXFQ010002340.1, forward strand.
GTTAGTTTACTTAGAAGTGGCTCTTACTGAGAAGAAAAAAACAACAAAAATAGTTTGCTTGTTTTTAAACAAAATGTTGTTTTGTAAAAAAAACTACTCTAGCAAAAGAGAAAAGTGCTTTTTTTTCAATATTTCTTTAAATGCTATTGCATTATATTTTATCTTATTTTATCTTATCTTAGGTTTTTTTAAATAGCTACAGAATTTTCATTAGCCGTGTTTTTTAAAAGCTTAAGTTGGTGTATAGATAATTTATAGAAATTTCTGTATGCCTCTTATGCTCTTCTTTGAAATGGATTTTCATTTTATAATCTATGCTTCTACAGTACAGTGATATTGAGATCTCAGATATTTTAATTGATTTTCATTTACCTAAATCTCTCATCTAGTATTGATGTTGATACATTGATAATTCTCTTTTTAATTCCAAGCTATGCATCAAAGAAATATCTCATCCTTTTTCACCCACCTGCAGTATGTCTGGCCTCTGTTCCTCTGGAAACTGTTCCATAACCAAACCAGAACCGACAGCATGTTGTCGGCACTTAACCACACATGGCCACTTGATACAGCGTGTAACACAGACACTACATATCAAGCTGTTTAATAAAAATGAAATCCTGTCTATCCATTGGAAAGAGCTCAGAGCTGCATTTAGAGTGAGTGATCGAGAGCCTAGAAGCAGAAGGGCCCTGTGGCTCGAGCTGCTTGTGAGTCTGGGAAACAGCCCAGCGCTTAAAGAGGCGAGCTTCCCTCCTCTTGACTGGGGACGACCTCTGAATAGGAAGAAGCTATTTCTGTTGGCAGCCAAGTGGCTCTTTTTTTTTTTTTTGGAAGACTGTCAGGTGAGGATTACTGTCTGCCAACTGTAACCCCCTCAGGTGGGTACAAGGGGCAGGACAGACGCCCATCATGGCTTTAGCATTGTGACACGCAACAGATGATGCAAGTCGCTGAGGGCATTCAGCTCCCTGAAGTCTCCAGACAAAAATTTGTATTGAAAGACTCCATGGCTGACATGATTAGAGTGATAGCAGCATTCTGACCCCAACCACAAAACTGGCAGCAGCTCATTCGGATTAACGGCATAACAAGTTGTGAGGATTGACATTACTGTAAGTTTATGTGACAAATTTGCAGGCAGGGATTCAGAAGTGAAAGGCATGTTGTATGATGTGCTGCTGAAACTCACTGTATGTCAGTATCTTTAGAAAAATAATAAATCAGTTGATTAAAGCTGATACCAAAAAGGCCTTTAATTAATGAACTGTTTATTGCAACCTTTAGTGTTTCTTTGATAGATAAACATTGCCTGATAAAAGGTTTTTTCTGTCACTTTCGTGGAAGAAAAGGGAAACAATCAGAATGTTTGATAAGAAAACAGCTAAAAAAATATAAAAAATACAAGGTCTGCAAAATGTTGTCTTTATAGGCTGTGTTACTTTTCACAATTCTGTAGTAATTATAACATGAGACCAAATAATATGGAGTAAAACTGAGGTTTTGGATGAAAGGGTCTATAGTTTATCCTTAGGCTGGTGAGTAACTGTTTGGTTTTACAGTATTGTGAAAAAGTATTTCACTAATGGCTTCTTCTGTTTGTTTGTTTGTTTGTTTTTGTTTTTTCAAACTGACATGTTTCACATCAACAAAAAAGTATTATATCAGACAAAAAAAATGACTTTAAAATTCAAGGTGATGTGTAGCTTTCATCATCACATCATTCCCAGATCGAAAGAAATTCAAGAATGGTAAAAAAATAAGAATAAATCAGTGATTTTTATCAGTCTTGAATCCAGAAAAGTTGTGAACCTTCCTACCAGGGCCAACCAAAATTATTCCAATTGCCTGGAAATTACTTATCTAGGACACAAAAGCATCAAAAACAGAATTTAAACTACTGCATACCTCGTCTGCTTCAGTTGAGGCTATGGTTCATACCATTAAGAAAGAAACTGGGACGAAAAGGCAAACAGAGTGCTACAGTAAAAGAAAAAAGCACTGCAGACAATAACAAACAGAGCTCTAAGATTTTGGAGAGTCCAAGAGCTTTTGGGGAAATTTTCTGACTGGGAACACAAAAGCAGATCCTGCTGGAAGATGTGAATCCATTTTCTTGCAGAAAATCCTGTAACAGTTTATAATTGGCTCAAGCACACTTGACTTGTAGTGCAGGATGCCGATCAGCACATACCAGCCTTTCAGCTTCTGTATTACTCAAAGAACACAAATAAAAGGTTTTGGAGTGGTCTACTCCAAGTCTGGATTTAAATCTTTTGTGAGGCTATTCATTCTTAAATCCCTAATGACTGAATTGAAACTATTTGACAAAAAATTATACACCAAAATTCTTGATTAACACTTATGACTCATTACCATGTGTTGCAAAAAATTGAGAGGAGTGTAATCACTTCTCACATAAGATTTGTATATTTTTTTTCCTAGATAAATAAAAGTAATGTACATTTTTATAACTGTATCTGAAACACGTAAGTTTGACAAAAAAGCGGAAAAAAAAAGGTTTCTTAGTACCTTACAATGTTTTTTCCATGTTTTCATGTTCCAAAGTACTTCTTAGAATATAGAAAAAGTGGGAATATAATAGAATAGAGGAAATTAATTGTCATGTATTTTTGAAAAGTGATTTTACCTTTCAAGCTAATTTTTGAAGATAAAAGTCCTAAAAATAGAAAATAGTCCATGAGTTCCTATTAACACCCAGTGTGTTGATAATGTGAAAGAGATAAAATTTCAGCCAATCAATCACCATTTGATAAATTTGATTCAGCGTTACCATCAAACATGTAAACGTAGACAAAAGGTTGTATTTTCTAATAAAGTCTGGCAGCTTGAAGGTTTTTGTGTCACGTCTTCAAAAATGATCAAAAACACATAATGCAACACTTGTAGACAACACTATGCCTGGTTTCATGTATTTTGTCGAAATTATGATAAATCCTGTTTATATTTACATCACGGTCCAGGTCACTTTCTCTGTTATCATGGTTGTACATCCATTGTCTTGCCATGCTTATACAAAGCTTACCCAAGAGTAAGGATGTGACTCTCGCTTAAATATGAAATGTGACACATTTTTATTTATCTTATCACTCTCTGTGTATAGAAGTGTCGCATTTTTCCACAACAGATTGTCACAGGCACTTTGAACGTGTGCGAACAGATTGTGCTTTGAAAGAGAAATGCGTGCCTGCAGCAACACTTCACGTCTGCATCCCGTCTCTGTCTGAAAACAGGACTAACATCTTTACATTATACATTTTCACAAACATATCCATTATTCATGTACCCATATTTTAATACTATTAGCACTTCTGCGTCACCCACCTAAATACCTGTTTGCTTGTTATCAAAGGTGCAGCAACAGCCGGATTAAATATAAGTGTGAGAAAACAGTCTTGAGACTTTTGCATAAATGGGCCATCACACAAAACAAAAATAGATCTTACAAGGACATATTGAAATGTCTATTAGGAAATTTGGAAAGCAAGCTGAGTGGACGTTGGAGAAAACCCCTTCACCTGTCTCCAGAGTGTTTGCACCATCAGACGGCGGCAACAAAATGAAATACACACACTCATAGACACACACACACAAACACACAAACAATTCACAAACAGAAGCAGACAATGCTCCACCTGTGTGGGTGGGAGGTGCAGCCACTCAGCAGCTGAGTTGGGTAACATATGGAGTTTCTAATTGGGTAGAAAAGCACAGCTGGAGGACACCAGTCCAGGACTTGGCCTCTGGTAATCGGTCCCACAATCCGTAGCTGTCCTTTGCACATCCACCAGGCTGCGTGTCAGGTTCTGGTTTGTGCGAGGTTGATTGAAACCAACAAGAAATGTATCCTATTTAAGGTTTTTTTCCCAAAATGCTTTCTGTTTAGACTCAAGGATGTTTCTAGAGCACATATGTGGTCTTTCCTAAGGGATATCTTGGTTCTCATGACTTGAGAATGAACAGAATGAAAAAACATCCACCAAACTAAAAATTATTTTATTAAATATCTCAACCACACAATAATGGAATTCATATACATATTCAAACTGAAAAATTATATAAATATATCTCAAAGAAAGTATCTGCACTCATAGCAATAACTAAAAAAAAAACAGAACTGGATGAGTCACTCCCCTAATCTGTATAATCAACTTGAGTATACACAAAACTATGTATTTCATAAATCATAATAATGTCTGCATATGATAATTACAACAAACAGGTGCCAAATACATATTTAATAATGATGTATTAAACTGAAAATCCAATCCAATACAATTCTACACAAAAATAAAATGTAAAAAATCTGCCCAACTATTTTTTTCTTTCATTGATAAATTGATTTAAAATCTTGAAATAAACTCTCAATATATATATATATATATATATATATATATAGTCATGAAGTACAGATGTCTAAATGCAATGAGTTAAAAAGAAAGTTATGAAGTACATTCCATCTCCACAATCAGAAACAGATAGTTTGCTTTTTGTCTTCATCACGTTTTTTTTTGTTTTTTTTTTGGTGTGTTGTTTTTTACTCTTCAATGGTTACTTGAAGATCAAGAGAATGAAGACTGCACACACTTTAGGCATTCCACAAAATCTTGGAGATTTGGAAACAATATATTAATCAAATCAAATCAAATCAAACTTTATTTATAAAGCGCTTTTCAAACAAAGAAAGTTACTCAAAGTGCTTTACAGATTTAAAATAACCCCACAACCCCCCCCTTCAAAAATAAAATCATCAGTGCAAATACAACCCCCTCCCAACCCAACCCATCAGCCATACTCACTCACACACACACTTAGAAGCTACAAAAAGCGGGCTGAGTACAGATGAGCCAGGAAATGCCATCATGGAGCCATCTGCATCAGCAGCAGCAGATCAACAGCAGCAGCCAAGGCTCCCACCCAGGGCGCCCAGAGGAGGGAGGGCTGGTACCCCCACCTCCACCCAAGCGCTACCTGGGGGGCACCCAGGCAGCCACAGCCGACCACCGCCCCCGATGCAGGGGGATCCCCAGAGAGGAAACACTGTCAAGAAAGATTAAAATACATTAAAATATAAAGTTAATAAAATATAAAGTATATAAAGTATAAAACAATAAGTGTAAAACAAATAATAAAAATGCAAAGCAGATTAATAAATAAACAGTTAAAAGCTGAACTAAAAATTAAATCGGGTAAAACATGCTGAGCGATTAAAAATATATTAATAAATAATAATTAGTTAAAGGCTAAGCTAAAAAGGTGAGTCTTGAGTCTGCTCTTAAAAACATTAATGTTCTCTGCGGCCCTGAGGTCCTCTGGCAGCCTGTTCCAGAGGTGAGGGCCATAATAATGGAAAGACGCCTCACCATGAGTCCGTGTCCTGACTTTGGGAATGATAAGGAGACGGCTGCCAGAGGAGCGCAGAGACCGCGAGGGTTCATACGGTAAAAGCATTTCTGACAGATAAGAAGGCCCAAGACCATTAAGACACTTAAAAACCATTAAAATAACCTTAAAATCGATCCTAAAACATACGGGGAGCCAATGCAGTGATTCTAAGACCGGTGTAATGTGCTCCCGCCTCCTAGTCTTCATCAGGACACGAGCTGCTGAATTCTGTAGAAGCTGTAAACCTGAGGTAGTCTTTTTGGGAAGACCAGAAAGCAGGGCATTACAATAATCAATTCTACTGGTGATAAAAGCATGCATTAGCGTCTCCGTATTGGCCCGAGAGAGAATGGGGCGGACTCTGGCGATGTTCTTTAGGTGATAAAAACCTATTTTGGTGATGTTTTTAATGTGAGGGATACAAGTCAGCTCAGAGTCAAAAATCACACCCAGGTTCTTCACTTGTAAAGAAGAATTAAAAGACAATGATTGTAGTTTTGGTAAAAGTTTTTCTCTCTGAGCCTCAGGACCGATAACTAAAACCTCAGTTTTGTCCTGGTTGAGCTGCAGAAAGTTTTCTGCCATCCAGGATTTAATGTCTAAAATGCAGTTAAAAAGTGCATCCATTGGCCGTGTGTCATCAGGAGACATAGAGATGTACAACTGTGTATCATCAGCATAACTGTTAAAGTTAACTCCATGTCTCCTGATAACACTGCCAAGAGGGAGCATATACAGGTTAAAAAGCACTGGGCCTAAAACTGAACCCTGGGGAACACCACAAGTGATCTTATGGACCTTAGAGGAACAGGTATCTAAACTTACCGTAAAAGTCCTGTCTGTGAGGCAGGATGTGAACCAGTTGTGAACAGCACCAGAGAGGCCGATCTGTTTTAAACCAGTTAAAAGAATAGTGTGGTCTACTGTATCAAAGGCAGCGCTTAGATCCAGAAGAACCAACACTGTGACCTTTTTAGCATCATAGTTTAATCTAAAATCATTTAAAATCTTTAAAAGCGCCGTCTCTGTGCTGTGGTTCATCCTAAAACCAGACTGAAATTTCTCTAGGACATTATGAGCGTTAATAAAATCATTAAGTTGAATAAAAACAAGTTTTTCTAAAACTTTGCTTAAAAATGGTAAGTTAGATACTGGTCGGTAGTTCTTTAAATCATTAAAATCTAAATTGCTCTTCTTCAGCAGGGGCCTCACTACCGCCGCTTTAAAGGAAGCAGGAAAAACCCCCGTCTGAAGGGAGCAATTGTTAAAGTTTAAAATCTCATCTTTAAAAGAACCATAAAATTGCTTAAAAAACCTGGTGGGAATCGGGTCCAAAGCGCTTGTGGTGGGCCTCACTGAGGAGAAAACTTTATCAAGGGTCCCAGCTTCTACCAGGACAAAACTGTCCAGTATTTCCTCTGGTGAAGGCAGACACTCTGATTTGTCTAAAACCATGTTTGTTTGAGAGGATAAAATATTACATCTGATGGTGTCTACCTTCCCTCTGAAGTGGTCTGCAAACTCCTCACAGAGACTGTTTGAGGGGGTTTTCTTAAAAGTATTAGAATTATGATGTAAAATGTTGTCAATGGTGGAAAACAGAATTTTGGGATTATTTTTATGTTCTGAGATGATTCTGGAAAAGTATGTATTTCTGGAATTTCTTAAAGCGTTATTATATAATCTGAGATGTTCTATGTATATCTGATGATTTATTGTGATTTTATTTTTCCTCCATTTCCTTTCTGCCACCCTGCAGCTCCTCTTTAATTTTCTGATAGCTGCATTTCTCCACGGTACTGTACGTTTTGAATGAGGGTTTATAACTTTAATTGGAGCCAGCAGGTTGAGAGCAGATTTAAGCCTACTGTTAAAATCATTAACGATAAAATCACAGGGGGCAGGTAAAGGTATAGGAGGACATTTTTTAAAAACTTCAAGAAAACCTGCAGCCACTTCAGGGGTTAGATGACTTTCCTGACAGTTCTCACAGAGGTCCCTGATTGGATAAAACTGGTGATATTAAAAAACACACAGTAGTGGTCAGAGACAGCCAAGTCAACAACAGAGGACACACTGGTGGACAGGCCATACGTGATGACCAGGTCCAGGTTGTGTCCTCTGTTGTGAGTCGGCTGCATGACATGTTGGCTAAAATCCATATAATTTAAAATATTTAAAAAATCTGTTGATAAAGGATCTAAAAGGTTATCTATATGTAGATTAAAACCACCAGCTAAAATTATCTTCTCATAAGAGTTGTGTAAAATTGAAAAAAACTCTGAAAATTCTGGAATAAAAAGTGCATTCCTTTTCGGAGGCTATAAACTGTGACACATAAAATCTGAGGAGTGCTAAAAACAGAGGCAGTGTATTCAAACGTGGTAAAATTATTAAATAAAACAGGTTTGGCGGAAAGAGTTGATGAACTAATAAAAGCAGTTCCGCCTCCCCTCTGGCTACTCCTCGTAGAATAAGAAAAGTTATAATTAGGTGGAGAGGCCTCTGTGAGAACAGCAGGGGCATCTGCACTCAGCCATGTCTCTGTTAAAAATAAACACTGAAGGTTATTATCTAAAATCAAGTCATTTATTATAAAAGTTTTATTCAGCAGAGAGCGAACATTTAAAAGAGACATATTAATAGTGGTTGGTGATGGAGTGACTGTATGACTTACTGTAGGTGGGATTTTTAGTAACTGTTTATGATTATTTGGGTTGCATTTTCTTAGTTTATGATTATTTCTTCGCTCTCTGCTGACAATAACAGGTATGAATGAAGTAGGGTAAGGTCCACGTCCGATATGTGAGTTACTGTTAAAATCAGGATTGAGTTCATAGGAACAAGGACCAGCTGCACATCAGGATGTTGTGGATGGTGCAGAGAGGACAGGAGCAGCTGGAGCCGGTGCAGGGTACAGGGGTGGGCGAGGGTATGCCAGGCTTAATGCCAGCATGCGGGTACCTTGTCTGTTTAAATGTAGTCCATCTGCCCCCAATAATTGACTCCTACCCCAGAAAATGTTAAAATTGTCTATAACACCAATGTTGTGCATCACGGTAACAGAGGAAAGCCAAGTGTTGAGAGAGAGTAACCTGCTGAAGCGATTTATTCCTCTGTTTATGGTGGGAGTGGGGCCTGAAATAAAAACAGGTAGGGGCTTGTCTTAGAAATAAAAACAGGTAGGGGCTTGTCTTTTAAAAGATTAAAAAGATGAATAAAATCCTGCTTTAAAAGCTCAGACTGCTGTTTACGGATGTCATTGGTTCCAGCATGAATTATAACTTTACTCACAGTAGGGAAACGTTGGATGGAGTCCAGAATCTGTTCAGATATATCCTTTACTGTAGCTCCAGGAAAACAAAGGGTGACAGCTCCTCTCATCCTAACATGCCGGATAATAGAATCTCCAATGATGAGAGAATTGGGTGGATGGTGTGCTGGCTGCTGGGCAGAAGACCTCTCGTTATCCAGGACCTGCTGGATGTTGGACAGCTTGGCATCCACAGGACTGCAGCGGTGTTTAGAGGGCGCCGAGGGCTCGTTCCGTGGATTCGGGGTGTAGTGAAGCACTCCTCGGCGGGTCCCGGCTGTAGTCCTGGGTCTGGCGCGACGTGGGTGGATACCGGAGTCTGACTGCTGCTCTGGCTGCTGGGAAGGGATGGGCGGCGGTCCTGCGGAGCTGCTGGTCTTCGGTACCGTCGGAGGGGCAGTCAGAGGAGGGAAGTCATCCCCCAGGGCACCGTAGCGGTTCGACAGAGGAAGGCCGGGTGGAGGAGAACGGTGAAAGCCGCTCCGGGCGCCCCCACTGCGACCAGGCCCGACCGTCGACCACGCACCCTGGGGCACCGGAGTGGAGCTGAGGGGGGCTTTTGGCTTAGCCCCCTGCTGGATCCAGCACTCCTCCTCTGCATTAAATGTTGTACCTCCGCCGGCGTTCGTCTGTCCGAGTCCGCCTGGAGACCCAGCGATGGATTCCCCCTCTGCAGCTTCACCGGGCTGGCAGGGGATTGTGTCGGCCAGCTGGGCGCTGGTGGCAGCAGCGAAAGTTCGGCCAAAGATGGTGTCCACGTCGCGCTCGTGGTCCTGGATCAGGTGTAAATTGGTGATCCTCTGCTCAAGTTCCTGGATTTTCTTGGTTAGCCTGGCACAACCATCACACCCGGAGCTACAGGTGAGTGGAGGCATGGCGGAAGTAACAGCGATCCGTGCTCTGATTAAAAACGCGTCCGATAAAAGATATGTCACTAAAAGTTTAAAACGGTTAAAACTAGTCAAAAGAAATTATTAAAAAACGAAAAACAAAGACTTAAAAAATAATTTAAAACTAGTTAAAACCGTGTTAACGAGCCGGAGTTAGCAGGAGGCAGCAGGACGCCGACGCATGCGCAATGTCAGCCCAAAATGAGGAACGCTTCACGAATTTGCGTGTCAAATCCATAATACGGATACTTTCAGTATCCATATTATGGATTTCAGTATCCATATTATGGATACTGAAAGACAATGAATCCCGTTGAAAACAGCTTTAATCCATGACAACAAGATTATTATTGACAGCAGCTAAAGTGTTCATCTGGGTATCCACAAGTACTCAAAATAAATGGCTTGCACTTGTATGTGGCACAACGTAAGCACTTCCTCATTTAGCTTTGTGTTTGGCATTTAGTTAATTGTACATGGAGCTCAGTTCAAGGCGATGTAATATAAATAGCGAGAGTTGTCGCAGGGCTCATTATAGAGTCAGTGTTAGTTGGAGCTTCATATATTGGTACTGAAAGACAACTAACCCACGAGATCTCTCTAAATTAAACATTGGACAGAATCCTGTTGTATAACCACACCATTACCATCTTCTTAACCACATCACCTCGCACTCATCATTCAGGCACGGATCCCTTCTAACTGCTGACATCAATTGAGAAATGCTTTCGACTCAGCGTGCAATGTGTGCCGCCTTCATTTGCAGCTCTGCACCGCGCACTGTGCCTATAAAAGCTGATAATGTGATAATTAAAAAAGCTGACAGGCAAGAACTGTCAGCCAGGCTCCCTGATTTACCAACCTCTGCTATTTGTTATACCTCTCAATGCTTCCACCCTTCAAGTATAACATGTGAAATATCAAATGCAATAATTAAGCAAACTCGAAGTGTGATTAAAAAAGGAAGTTGAGCCAAGAAGTCTCTGTGGATGACAGTTTGATAAAATCTGTCTGTAAAGCTTCACAGGATCAGATTCAGAGCTGAGACAAGGATTTTAGCAGACAAAAGATCACAGTCCTGTCTCTTTCTCTCTTCCTCTCTCAACCACACCATGATTTATTACCTGAAAAGACAAGAGAACTAATTAGTGGAGTAATTAATTAATATAAATTTGCATATTTGCATTTGCAATTAGTGCAGTCAACTGATTAGTCTGAGATGGGGAGTTTGACTCTTCAGCATGTATGCATGTGTGTGTGTGCATGTATGTGTGAGTTTGTGTGTGCGTGTGTAGTGGACCAGAACGATCTGCAGACCAGATGAAACATTTTTAGGGGAGAGGCAGAGATGAAGGGACACTTTTAGGCATTTTTTATTTTTTTTAAGGGACCCCAAGTGCATTCGCATGTGCTTATATACAATTGTCCACATGTAAGCATCAGGCAACATATTGAAACATTTACCTGTGCATGCCTTAATTGTTACTGTTGAAGGTGACTTAAACCTACACCGGCAACCTTTTTGCAGCCCGACTCATACTTCTGATCGATGCCCTGCGATAACCAATACAAGACAGACTGATAAGTTGCTTTAATTGATTCTCCTTGCAGCAAGGTCATTCGCAGGCGCACATTTCAGCATGCAATGTGTATGTGAGTGTTCCACATAACTGAGGAGTGCATATACCCATATCGAGTGCCAGCTGTGCCCCAGTGTGGAATTGGCAGCATGCCATTGTGCCTTTTTCCACTGGGTGTGCTTAATGGGTATATTGGTAAGGAACCAACACTGTGCATTCTCCTATGTTATGTTCACACCATTCTGTGCTTCTAAGGTATTGGCTAGATTTTCTTATTGCTTGTGCATGAAGCTGAAATACTTTTGAGGCAAAAAAACAAAAAAACTTTAATACCACTTTTAAGGCAATTCAGTTCCAAGTTTAACTGGAAAGCTTTTTAGATTTCTACTCGAGAAATTCTGTTTCAGATCCTTGTAACCCAGAATATGCAGGTTGAATGAAGAGTTAAGAAATCAGATAAGGCTCCACTTTTTCTAAATCTTTTCTTGGTTCAAAAAACGCAAAAAACCCTCAGGTTTCTTCTTTCAATCACCTATATGTTGTTCAAAACACAACTTCAAGGTATAATATTGTGACCACTGACAGGTGAAGGGATTATTACTGATTATGTCTTCCCTTCACCTGTTCATGGGTAAGATATATTAAACAGCAAATAAAAAAATTGTATTATAAGCTGATTAAAGATCAAACAGTTAAACCAAAAAGGGAAAAAAAAGAACAAGTGTTTAGATCAAAACGTGAGACACATTTCTTTAGACACCGGCCACTAGGCTGAAAGAGGACTCTCATCTTATTTTCCATCATGTAAGTACAGTAAGTAAGTAAAACTTTTTATGTAGCACCTTTCAAGATAAAAATCACAAAGTGCTTCACAATAAAACACAACATAGGAGACAGAAAGACGAATAAAACTGTTCAAAGGCAAGTTTAAAATGATGCATACAGAGAGCAGCATGAAAGAAAGAAATCCCCAAAGCTTAATGTTGAAAAAAGCCAATAAGACAGACAGGCAGACTTTTGGAGTCAGATCGTTTTTATTTTAAATAGTGTTGGTACTTTACAAAGTTTGTGTTGCCTTTCAAGCAGATTTGACAAAGAATCTGCTTCATAGATCCTTTGCAAAACTAATTGACAAATTCATCCTTTGTTTCATTTCAAACTCAAATGGAATGTAGAAAACCTCAACTTTATACTAATTTGGCTAAACAAATGTAGTCAGAAAAAACATTTTAAATAAAGAGGTGAGGAAGATTCCTTCATTTCTTGGAGGTTTAATTCGAACTTGTTTGTACAAACAAGGAGGAACAGCATCTCACAATATTGCCAGCTGATCTGCTTCCCAACAACTGACTGACAACTTTATAGATTCACACAACCTTATTACTATCACTATCATATCTGTAGACATTTATTTTCAGGCGTCTTCGTCTGATAGGGTAGGCTAAATCTTAGGACACGTCAGGAGTGTTCAGTGATCAGAGGGTCGTTTCCATGGCAATACAGGAGTAGTAATCCTAATATCAGTTCATTTGACCTAACCTAATATTATACAGTGTCACACAATCAGACTATAACTATATCATGAAGAAATAGCACACAGTTCTCTCAGTATGTAGGAATACACAGAAAAATCAATTTAATATAAATTTCTCAATATAAAAGGTCCCATAACACTAGTTACATTTACATGTCCTTACAAATTCATCAAACTCTGCTTACTAAAATCTTTTACATCAGACGAAATTTTAGCTCTCTTTTCTTTGCAATGCTAGTGTAAGCCATATTTTGGTTTTTCAATTGTCTTCATTGTCTGCGCTTGTATGGCGCTTTATCTAGTCCAAAGAACTTTATCTAGACCAAGGCATCTCACACTACATTCAGTTATTCACACTTTCACACAATGGGGATGGTAAGATACACTGTAGCCGCATCTGCCCTGGAGCACACTGACAAAACTGAGAGTGCCGTAGACTGGCGCCACAGGGCTGAGGTGCTTCGTACAAGAACAAAATTACCAACATGGACAGAGTGGGGTAACAAACCTGCAAACCTCCAGTTGTAGACCATAGTCCCTAAACTGAATCAAAATCCTTTTTCGTTTAAGCCAGATTAAACATGGCACCCACCTTGCAAAAAGTTACAGTTTTATGAAAAAAATTGTCCTATCAAAATGTCTCCTGGTAAATCTAAAGCCCATTTCACAAGACAAAGCCGGCATTAATACCTGCACAAATGTCATAGAGTCTGCAAGACTGAAGAGTCTGTGCTAAACAGAGATAATAGATAGACATAACTTGTTTTTTTTATCCCGACTGACATCTCACTGCTAAAGTCTTTTTGCAAGCTGCTCCAAAAGGTGGCTGTCCTTCAGAGCCCCCTGTAAACTATCTTGCGATCTGCTCTTCAGCTCTAAAAGCTGAATCTCCCAGACCTCTGCATCACTCCAGTTTGTCATCTCAGCTGATAGAGTTTACAAATGTTAAAGAAACTCCCCATGTTTACTTGCATTTTCTATACTGTTGCCGGTGCTCACAGCACATTCAACACATCAATATGACATCAACCTCTTTTGAAGGCGTTGCGGCTTCATTCATAAGACCAGTGGCATTTGCAGCAGTATTGTGGTAATATTTCTACAAAGCTTTTCAGCACGTGTGTGGCAAAATTCCCACAATTCCATGCTCTTGTGGTGCAAGATTACCCCAGAGTGCCGGCTTGGTGTATCTTGTGAAAGCACTTTAAAATGGACATTTCATGCTTTTAAATTCTTCCTTTGCACATCTAAATAATTCAGTTTTGGTCTATATAGAGTGGAACTGCAATTTGTATGTCTGAATTCCTGATTATTTTTGCTCTGCAGGCTCCTCTTCAAGTAGATATTAATAAATTTTGGTGCGGTCTCTATAAATCCAGTTAGGGGTGCTGCATACTCTGCCCCCCTCCAGGTCGGTCTGCCATTTTAATGGTGGAGAGCATCGGTGCAGATGATGCTCAGAGTGACCGAGCATCCTCCATGTTCTCTGTTTTCTCAGTCCCCCAGACGGTCGTGGCAGATGACTGCTTGTACTGAGCCAGGTTCTGCCAGAGGTTTCTTCCTGTTAAATGGGAGTTTTTCCTCTCCACTATATGCTTGCTCAGTATGAGAGATTGCTGAGGAATTGCTGTGGTTGGAGTCTGCATGATCCGGGCACAACCTCACATCGATGACTCAACACAATTTGCTGGGATTTCTTACATGGAAAACTTAACTTATTGGAATTGTTGTATAATTGTATTGAAATTACTTTTGTTGTAAAGTGCCTTGAGATTACTTTTGTTGTGAACTGGCGCTATATAAATAAAATAAAAGAAAAATATATAAATTTAAAAAATAAACTTTATATATGCAACTAGGTGTGTGCTGGGCAGCCTGTAGTTGTATTCGTTGGAGGGGGGGTATAAAAGTAAATTTTTTCACATTCCATTTCTAATTTGTTATAATTTGTTTTAATAATTATTAATATGCCATCTTGGTTGATCTTTTAACATTTAATGAGAACGTAATTGAAAAGAGTCCAAAGTAAAGGCTACTCTGGCCACAAAACTTTAAAAAAAAAAGAAAAAAGAGCAGTTGGGGCATGGTTATACTCTGCAAAGACTTATAGGTAATGTGTTTGTGGTAATTGTAGAAGTTATCTGTTTTTCATTAAAGTTTGTGTTCCAAATGTAGGCATGCTCCTTAGTTATCCCTTGAGTTATGTTGTTGTCAGTGTTTGGTGGTTATTCTCCATGCACCATCATAGATATGGCAGTGCACGGGAGTTAACTATCTGCCTTGACTCATGATCATAAGATGTAGGATTGTGAAGAGTGCAAGTGAATTTTTCTCACGAGTTATTCCTATCCTGGTGGAGTAATGCTATAAATATTTTATTACTCTAAAATTGAAGTACTTTGTAAAATATATGTACAGAACCCGTTAATTGTACCTCTTTGAATACCATATTTGGGTTCATATTTGCATCCAGCATAACCACTAACTAGTAATGTTGTTTGTTTAGCAACATTGTTTGTCTGGAACATTGCTAACACAACAATACTGTGTATCTTATAAGCTATTAAAGAGGTGTTTCCTAAATTATAAAGAAAAAGATTATACTAAATGACAATCATGTGTTTAAGCAGCAAACTACATGAAAAACACTAAAGAAAAACATTAGCAACTTTACAGTATCATATGCTGACCACCTTACTGACAACACTTTAACACAAGCTAATTGCCAAATGCCACATAATAATAGTGATGCTACTATAATTAGATTAATACTTTTTAAATTTTATTCAGTTTATTAAGATCATGCTGATTAGCAAGAGATGTTTTACACAATAACCAAAGGTTGTTAGTGTGCTACTGCTAGCGTCAAGCTAAGGTCACTGAATGTGTAAGGTTCAGGCATTCTCCAAGTCTAAAATATAAAAAAATAATCCAATATTGTTTCTGTGATAGTACTATTAAAAGACGTACTGTATGTCATCAGGGAGCTAAAATAACCAGAATAGAAGCCAGAAGCAGAAGGCCTGATGCTAATGCTATCAGAACACAGGGCAAGAGGCAATAAATGAATTTCTAAAATAAAGTTTGCCATCATTCTAGTGTAATCTGCAGCTTTCTGTTTTGCTGTGTCCGTCATTTCCATCGTCAGAAGAACGATGGCCCCTCAATAAAATAAAGTATTTCAACAAATCCTTCTTAATGCTGGCGGAGATTACTGAAGCTCCTGCCCTCCCCTCAAACAAAAAATACATTCCCAATAAATGCAGATAAATCACCATAAAAGAAACAACTCAACCAGGCATTTCGCAGAGGTTCTGGTGCTGGAGGATGGCGTAAAGACTTGTGTGGGTTAATAATTCAACAACCAAGTATTTTAGTATTTAGTTTAATTTCTACCTTCAGCATTCTTGAGACAAGACAACAAACTCGCAGCAGTATTTTTCTTTTTCTTATTTTTAAATCCTAGAATTTGAGATATAACTAAGGTAAATAAGGTATGTAGTGCTTTGGATGATATTCTGGGTTCTTTTATGAGTGTGCACGCATCAGCATCTGCCAAAACCGCCAAAGGAAGCACCACAACAATTGCGGTTCTAACTTAGTTTTAACTGGTTCTAAACATTTTTTATGGCTGGGTTTAACCAATTTTAATAACACTAACTTATTATTAATTGGATGCTTTTATTGGGTTATTTCAATCGGTGGGGAGCACGGACTATTTCCCTCCCCACCATGCCTCCACTCACCTATGGGGAGCCTAAGTCTCCTCCGCTTCTGGTCGGCCGATCGGTCCCCTGGCCGAAAAAATTATGAATGGAAGTCAATGGTGTTAAGGATATTAAATAAAAATATAATATTTGGCTATTGATAGTCAAATACTGCTTATGGCAGTCAATAAAAAGGTATAATTTATTGAAAATTATTATTCGGGGCACCACCTTTATCAGGAATTATTTTAATAGCCACATTTCTATATCAGTCTCATAATTCTGAAGGAAAGAATTCTTAACGTCTATTGGTCATACACCTTGCAATATGTGTGTGTGTGTTGAACAAGAAATGACAACTGTTACTTTCCAAATGCAAGATTTAATTACACAAAAGAAAAACATTTAAACACTCAAACTAGTATTAAAAGAAGCACTACTGGTTAAAATAAATGTATAGTTAAAATAAAGGAACACAGAATATGAATAATGTGATAAAATGAGAAACCCTGAATTCTGATTTATGCTTCTGCATGCAGAACAGACCCAGGATTTGATTTGTAGATGCTGGAGGGGAAAGATGAATTAGTTTCAATAATTACAAGAGAAAATAAAAACATTCTTTGGATAAAGAGATGTTTGTTAAAAATTATCTGGATAAGAGTAGTTTCATCTTTGTAAGATTACTTCTATTCATGAATTGGTCACCGAAGTAAACAATTCAATTCCAGTATTTGATTAAAAAAAAAACAAGTTCAAACACGGTTGATAAAATAAGTTTATTTTCTTAAACAATCAATTTAAACCGAATTCTGTTTGAACAGTTATTAGCAACCTTTGTTATGAAGTTTCGGCCTAACAGAACATGTGAGCATGTTGGCTTTCAGGTAGCCCTCTGCAACGCACTTGGGGCATTTAGAGTGACTAAAACACATTTATTAAACATTAAACAACAAGAAAAACTCCTGTCTGATTGAGTTGCTTAAGTAGCAGAATTTAAATACGACTCTTTGTCGAGAAAAAGTATTTTAAGAACACAGATTAAAGTTTTAGGCCGAAAGGCCTAAATTATTACCCAAAGATAGCAGATGAAACAATTTAACATCACAAAAAGGGAAAAACCTTTTAAATTAGTTATCCTACTAATTTGCATCTGCCCAAACAGACCTTTGAACGTTTCAGTCTCCGAGTTGCTGCGTGTCGATGAGGGGTTTAAAAAGATGAGGCGACGTTAGCCTAGCGGCTAACAATGGCTCCGATCTGGTTAGCAGCAGTGAGCTCCTGGCTTGCTACTCCGTCCAGCTGCGTGTTTGTCAAGTGATTTGGAATTTATTTGATAGTAAAAATTTGCAATTAAAATGCCGACAAATCAGAAGTCGTATCTATGACGTCACGCAGCTAACTGGAGCTAGGACTAGCTATAGCTTGTAAAACACTCACCTAGAGCTTGTAGACCTTCTCCCGCATGCTGGCTCTCACTCCACCGACTGCTTTACCCCCGACATATCTGCCATTTTCCACGTGTTTAATGCTCATTCCTTCGTCCTGGAGGCAAGGCCCATTGTCTCTTTCGACTTCTGCAGTTGTAGTCCGCTTAGTGTTTTTACACAAAGCCTAAAGTAACTTTTGCAGCCGGTCAAATATCAGTGTTTTCTCTGCATCAAAATTTGTCTTTAAAATTCACGGACATCATATGTTCGATCCAAGGCGCATTTGAAATGGGATCAAAAAATAACTTTTATTGATCCATTGACTCTCTTTCATTTTTTTGGCAGGTGGGGACCCATGAACCGGAAGTAGAAGGGCGTCACTTAGTCTCCCAATAGTCCCGAGTGCGACAGCTACATAAACTCAGCCACAAGGTTATGGAATTCGTGCAGAGGACCTCAACACTTCATCAAATCTAGCGCCACGAGCACGACTCAGACATCATCTTCGGTTGAACTTTCATGGCCGCCAGCAGCGCACAGCTGGCGTATACCATTCCCTGCCAGCCCAGTGAGGCTGTGGAGAGAGGACCCGTCGCTGGGTCTTAAAGCGGACTTGGGCCGCTGAACGCCCACGGGACATCTGCCACAGAGGAGGAGCATTGGTTCCAGCAGGGGGGCTAAATCAAAAGCCCCCATCTGCACCACTTCAGTACTCTAGGGCGTGTGGTCCACGGTTAAACCCGGCCTCAGAGGAGGCACTCGGAGCTACTCGGAGCAACTCAGAGCCACTCCTTTCCTCCATCCTACCTACCTTTGTGCAAAATTTTCGGTGCCTTGAAGCCAGACATTCCTCCTTTCTCTGCCCCGGGGTCCTGTAACTCTGCAGCACCGCCACCCTACCCCTCCTAGCACTCGGAGCAGCAGCCGGACTCCTGCAGCCTTCCACTTTGCACCTAACCCATGACCGCAGCCAGAATTCACAGAGTGTGATCCACTACACCCCATGTACACCAGTCTTAAAATCAGAGAATGTTCATGCTTTTAAGAGCAGGCTCAATACTCACCTTTTTTAGCCGAGGTTTTAACTGATTATTATTTATTATAGTCATATTTAAATTGCTTTGCATATTTTACTTAATTATATTTTATCATTATTTTATCATTGTTCTGCTAGTTAAAGGATGCATATGGAACATGTTTATAAAAAGCTACATAAAAAATCCACAGGGCTTTTAGAGGTAATTAAAATATAATGAAATGTACATTTAAAAGGGGCATGACAATGACATTATGTTTACATCTACCAGTCAGTAGCAGCTGTGGGTTATGGGTTGCCAGATACAGTCTCTATGATCCAACTATGTGGTCAGCACAGTTCAGCTCGCACTAAGAAGAATGGTGGAGTCAGCAAGTCAAGCAGCTACTTCAGAGCCCTGGAGATATTTTACTATCCATCTCAGGAGAAGAGTGAATGGAGACAAATAGAAACTAGAGTAGTTGTAGGTGAAGTCAACGCTAGATGGACCCACATAAAACATTTCCACTGCATTAAACACACGCAGAAACAGTGACTTTCCTCCTGGATCAGTAAGCTAACTCACTTGGTCACTGGCCGTCTCGGCAGCAAAGCAGGCAACCAAACAGCTAGAATGATGTTTTTGTTGTTGTAACTACAAACAAGATAAACTAAATGTCGCTATCATGCTCATGTTCCGTATACAACCTTTAATCTTATTGTATTTAGCTACTGTTTATTTTTATATATTAACTTCTTATCTAACTCTTCCAACCAGTCTTTCTTCTGTGGGAGCCCTCATCTTAGGGAGCGGTGATCGGCTGTGGCAGTTGGGGTGCTCTCCAGGTAGTGCTTGGGGGAGGTGGGGGTATCAGCGTTGCCTCTTCCGGGCGCCCTGGGTCAGTGCCTTGGTTGCTGTAGTTGATCTGCTGCTGCTGATGCAGACAGCTCCTTTGATGGCATTTACTTTGTCTGGCTCATCTGTACTTCAATGTCCTTCACTGTAAACCCCAATGTTGAGATTACTTATTTACAGTAGCTAAAATTCAAATATGTTGAAAAAAGATTCTGGGTTTATATTTTTAAACGCCGGGGAGGGATGGGAATGTGATTAATATGGGGTAATTTTGTAAAGCACTGTAAGGCATTTTGCATTTCTTGTATGAAAAGCACTTTATAAATGAAGTTAAATTTGGTTTGTTTCAATCTTGGATGAGTTTGTTACACCTTCGGAATAATTTTGGAAGCACTAAGCCTAACAGCCCTGTTCCATGTTTCGTATATTGTCAGAAAAACATTTCACTGTAGATTGCAGCAGTCTTCAAGTCTTAGAAATGGCTATTTCTATTGGCTGACAGATGTCAAGAAAATCAGTTGAGGTATGAGTTGTGTGATGATCTAAAGTGCACTTGAAAAAATGCAATATGCAATTCTGCAAAGAGGACCTAAATTCTTGTCTGATGTTAACATTTCTAGTGCACAGAGTTTGATTAACTCAATTAAAAATTCTGAGGTAACTTACTTCTTAACAATATTCCATTTGGGTTTGACTCAGAAGGATAAACATCTATCTATCTATCTATCTATCTATCTATCTATCTATCTATCTATCTATCTATCTATCTATCTATGTGACCAAATTAATTAGTTCTGATTCTGGAATTGGGGCTGCACAGTGGCGCAGTGACCAGCACTGTTGCCTTGCAGAAAGAAGGTTGTGGGGTTTGTATCCAGGGCCTTTTTGCATGGAGTTTGCATGTTCTCCCTGTGCATGCTTTGTTCCCTCCGGGTACTCCGGCTTCCTCCCACAGTCCAAAAACATGACTGTCAGGTTAATTGATCACTCTAAATTGTACTTAGGTGTGGGTGTGTGCGTGCATGGTTGTTTGTCCTGTCTGTCTCTATGTGTGGCCCTGTCATGGACTGGCGACCTGTCCAGCGTGTACCCCGCCTCTCGCCCGTTGACAGCTGGAGATAGGCACCCGTGACCCCTTAAGGACTAAGCGGTTTAGAAAATGGATGGATGGTTCTGGAATTGAATTTTTCTATTAAACATTTATCTGTCTACTTGTTAGAATGCCTACAGACTCTATGGCATTCCATCTTTTTACCAGACACAACAACAAAAAAAAACAACTAGCTCGTCTTTCTTGCAGCGGGTGAGACGGTATTAGTCGTTATCACTCTTCGGTCTACGTTTTTGACGGTAAACGCGGGCCTCCCGGTGCCTTTTTACCGGAGCTGCCAGATGATCGGGGCGGAGTGGAGGATCCCACGGGACGCTGAACACGTGGTATCGGCTGCCACAAGACGTCAGCGGCAGATGGCATGGGTACCCGCTGCTGGCATGAGTGTCATTCCTCAAAAAGAGAGGGAAGGAAGGGGGAGAGCGGATCGAAAGGAGGAGAAATTATGCTTTGAGCTCTGGCTGGTATAATTGTGCAGGTTGTTTCAAAAAAGAAGAAATTGCAGCGGAAATCGAACAATTGGGACCATGAGAACTACACGCTGACCAGAGGTGAGTATGATTTATTTTGCGTTTTGTTACAATTCTTGTTAATATGATAATTTCATTATTCTGACCAGAATGTAAACGTAAAAGAAAATGAAAGAAAACAAAAGACTGTATTTTGTAAAGCTGTCTAAAAATGCAAAGGGCCTAAACATTTTTCGAATAATTTTGAATCGGGTGTCTTTGAAAATATTGCAGGCAGTCACATCGCCCTTGCTTTCCAATTTGTTCATTTTCCTGCTGGGAGGACTTATTCACAGGTTAATTAACTGACAACCTTCATAAGACGTCGGCGCTGAATTTACTCAACTGTTTTACGTCTTTACCTTTTCTGCAGAAGATATGTTGACGCTGCCTTTCGAGGAACCTCATATGATGTGTGAGCCGCGCTTTGGTGCCAACTATCCTCGTGAAAGCCTGCCTGATAGCCTGCAACAGCAGGAGCGACAGCAGCGCACCACAGCCAGATCCGACCCTGACATGATGAGGGAGGCCGAGGACGATCTTTCCGACAGGGAGGAAGACGAAAGGGAGGACGACCATGACGAGAACGGGCTACAGAAGAAACGGGGGCCGCGAAAAAAGAGGCCGGGCAAGGAGCAGGTGGACAGGGCAAAACTCCGGCGCCAGGAAGCCAACGCCCGGGAGCGCAGCCGGATGCATGGCTTAAACGCTGCGCTGGAGAGTCTGCGCAAAGTTGTGCCATGCTACTCCAAAACCCAGAAACTGTCCAAGATCGAAACGCTCAGACTGGCGAAAAATTACATATGGGCCCTGTCAGAGACCCTGAGTGCCGGAAAGAGACCTGACCTCCTCGCTTTTGTGCAAACTCTGTGCAAAGGATTATCTCAACCAACCACCAACTTGGTGGCGGGCTGTTTGCAGTTGAACGCCAGAAATTTTCTCACAGATCATAATGGAGACGTGATGTTTTCTGGCAGGTCGCCTTACGAAGCTATGTACTCGTACACCGGCTCGGACATGAACTCGCCCCCGGGCCACAGCGGCACCAGCCTGGATACCAGCTCCAAGCCTTTCCGACACTACAGTTACGGCAGCGCATACGAGACTTACTTCGAGAACCCGTCCCCGGACAGCGGGAGCCCGCATTTTGACGGCCAACTGAGTCCCCCGATGAACTTCAATGGGATTTTTTCCCTAAAACACGACGACCCGCCAGATTACGGGAAAAGTGGCCACTACGGTGTGCGCTACTGTGGCGCGCCAGGGCGCACGGCCCTTGCACCCAACTCAATGTACCGGGTCTCCCCTGAGGCCCGTTTTCCCTACGATCTGCACGTCCGCAGTCAGTCATTCCAAACACAGGGGGAAGTGAATGGCTCTTATCACAATTAATTCATCACTCGGGACAAAATACAAGGTTCAGATGCAAATTGATGGGGGGGAGAACTCAGATGCTGATGCTTATTTTGGGGTATAAAGTTACTTCTGAACTGTAAACGAAGCTTTTTGGATTATATGATTTTGATTCATGATGAGTGACTATCTCAAATATTTGATTTTTTGAGGGAAACAAGTTTTAATGAATTGGTGCTACATGTTTGTTTCCAAACAAGAAAATTTCAAAACGAAAACGTGGATTACAAGCACTTGTTTCGCTTTTTATTTATTATATAATTATTTATTATTATTTATTTTACAAAATTCTTTCCCTTAGAGTTGCATCGCAGTGTTTAAATGTTTTGTTATAATAAGTAGCCTACAGCATATGCTGGTATTCATACACTTTTGGAAAAGAGATGATTTTACCCAACACAATGCGTTTTTAATATTTTTTTAAAAAGGAGCTAAAATTGTTTAACTTTCATCAGGGAAGTTGACTCAGATAAGTTTGGAGCTAAGAGAATCAGTGTTGGCAATAAGACTTAAATTGAGCTATGCAATCTTGCCAAATGCAATCCGTTCTTATTTGAAATTAAATATGTATTTCCACAAACACTCCACATAATTTAGGACAGAAAATAAGTTAATTGTCGGACAAGAACCTATAAGTTAAGGCGGAAAATGTCACATTTAAATTAAGTCCTACATGTCGGATAATTTTTGACGTACCGAACTGAATGTAACTTATTTCAGTATTAATTTACTTATTCCCAAGTTCCTTTTATTTGATTGTGAATAATATATATTAGAAAAAAGGTAAAATCATAATGTAAAGATTTATGTGAATTTCCACTTCGTTTATGTTGCATTGTTGTAAAAATTCACATCAGCTGACAAGAAAAAACGCATTTATGTGCAGCTGAAATAAAATGTAAAATGCCTTAAAAAAGGGGAGAACATTATTAAGAAAATGGCCATGCCTGTACAACGAAGCGGAGGTTTTTTGTTTCTTGATGTGAACTTTTCTTTCCCGTAGAGCGACTGTAATGCACTTCGTGTATTTCTGCACAATGTTAGTGACCGTGTTCAAAAATCCTGTTGATTTTTGTAATCGGATACCGAATGCTTATTGGATGATGAATCTAATTTATTTTCTGAAACACACACACACACACACGCACACACACACGCATGCACGCACGTACCTACACGCTTCACACACTGACACACACTTCTGGAAACCCGTTATGGATCGAATTATTCGTGAAGTAATGTGTTAATGTTTTGTGATGTGTTTTGTCGCAATAAGATAAAATAAATAAAAATAAAGAAATACATTAAAAAGACGAGGATGTGGGAGGCTTTATGTGTGGCCCAGATTCTCAGCGTTCTGTGGCAATGATCGACAGCAGATGCCAATTAGGAAAAAAGAAAATAATAACAAACGTAGCTGGAAAATAAATTATGATCAAACAACTACTTCTGTTAATAATTTATTAATAACACTTAAAATGTGTGAGCGCAGGCCCATAAGAGTATTCGCGCTCTGAAATGTTCACCTCCAATCGCTAAAACGCTGTTTTCCGCACTCATGGACAATTTGCGTAATTATAAATTGGCATTCATTGTTCTTTTAAAGAGTGTTTTTCTTTTCTTTTTATTTGTCACTAATTTGACTGACTTCCAGCTGATCAGATGGCTGATTTGTGTCAGAAGCGCCCAGGAGGTGTTGGATGTCATCCAGACTGCAACTCATGGCGGTTGGTGGATCCTCCCAGTTTGGAAGCAAGTGGGTTTGATAATCCCCGGAGGCAACAACATTACTGCTGTAAAAGACAAGCGATCTCATCGACCACAAATACGATCAACAGCTTTTCGTGTCTGGCATTCATTACTGCTTTTTTTGCGCTTGGAACATTCCGCATGTTGCTGTTTCTGCTTAATTTTCAGGCCATGCCGTTTTCAATTGTTTCACAGGATTGTTAAAGAACAATAACCGAATACACGTACCATGTCTATAGGCCTACTTTATTTACATTGGAAACATTATTATGTCACGAATACTTAGCCAACGTATAACTCATAACTTTCAGAAATCAATTTCTTGGGTAGCCTAACCTAATTTAATTTAGTGTCTAAAATAACGAATGCGCTTTAAAAATGTTGATGGGAAATATGCTTTTATAACTTTTTTTTTTTTTTTTACATTTTATAACGTTTTGCCACAAACCTAAATGTATTTTATGGGGTTTTGTGCAATCACCTAACACAAGGTTCTGCATAACTCAAAAGTAAAATGCTACTTGGCTTTAAACATTTCTCCAAATTAAAATCTATAAAGTTGATTTTTATTCAGCCCCTCCTTGTTTAATACTGATAAATAAAATTCAGTGTGACTAAATTACCTAAGAATTACTAAATAGTGTCAGTCAGTGTGCAATTTAATCTTAGCAGTTTTTTTTGAAGACCTCAGAGTTTAGTGACAACAGCACAAAGAACAAGGAATCCAGCAAAACTGTCAGAGGGAAAGTTGTAGAGGAATTTAAGGTCAAGTTATAAAGCTCTTAATGGTTTATCGTGTTAAAAATTTGACCTACAAAGAGTCAGTAGTAACAGCTACACTGAATTTGATGTGATGGACGAAGAAAACATTGTTCAGAGAAAATGCGAACACACCCAGGGTAAATCTGTAGAAGCTACAGAAAACCACAGGTCAGGTGGGATTAATTGTCCACAGGACATCTATTAGTTGTGTACTCCACAAATCTGGTATTTGTAAAGGAGTGGGAAGAAGACAGCAGTTCTCAAAAGAAAGTCAGAGGAGGACAGAGAAAACCTACAGTAAGAGGGAAAATATTTTTGGCCTACATACTAAATTCTATGTTAAGTGGAAAACAAACAAAGGCAACTTCTGAACACACCATTCCAACTTTGAGGAGAACTTTCTTAAAGACCTGACAGGGCACCTAGTCTAGTTGCAAGGATGGACCCAGATAGTGGGCAATGTTAGGAAATCTGTTAAATGTGCATCAGACTGGAGACTAAGGTGCAAGTTCATCTTCCACCAGGGTAACGATCCAACATTATAGAGCTACTTTGGAACTGTTAATATGAAAGCATATTTGTAAGATAGAAGAGCCCAGTTAAAGTTCAGACTTACATTTAATTTAGACTTCAAGATCAGGAGATGTTCTTTGTGTTAACATATCCAATCCATGTCGATGTAATCTGAAAGTTTGATCCTTTTTTTTTGTTTCATTTCAAAGTTATGCACAATTACGCACTGCACTGCAGAGGTGTAATTTGGCAAAATTTGAAAAAGACAAAAAGGTATGAAGACTAAAGTTTTTATTTGGCCTCTCAGCCCAAGGTTACTTTTTAAGAAATAAGGTCAGACGCAATATGTAGGCAATATGTAATCCTGTCAGTTAATCTTGGTGCTTTAACACCTGTAATCACACTCATGTCTGTGATTTACTAAAATTAAACTAGGGAGAAGATACACTTTCATCATACAGAAGAGCTAATATTGTAATTTTGGCATCCTGATCAAGTAAAAAGGTCCAGCAAAGTCAACGACTGATAAAATTAAAATGTGGAAAATGTATTTACCATATGGTTGCTTCGTTATTTTTTAAATTATACTAGAAGTATTTTGTTTGAACAATGTATTAAACCTCTGAGATCAGACTGACTCAGTTCAATTCAATACATTTATTCAGCACAGGCTCACAAGAAATGTCTCCAGGCACTTAACTGTTAGTATTCTGTGGTTGTGTGCTGGAGTGTGGGTGTGTTGGTGTTCTTTCTCCAACCTTCTCTGCAGGGCGTGGCAGGCAGCAGCCACCAGGTGTTCACCATTGATCCTCATCATCATCCAGCGGCTCCCGCAGGCTTATACCAGTTAGTTCTCGCTTCTCGTGAGTTATCTCCTGAGAATCCAAGAAAGAAACATTGCTCAAGATTTAGGAACTTTGACTTACCTTCCTTTCTCCTTGTAGATCCTCCCTGGGTTTCCAGTAGCCTTCCTCTGGAACCTTCCAAGCCAAAGACATAGCATCAGTCTGGGTTCCTGCCTGGTCAACCTCTGCATGGTAATCTCATCAACACTCAATTACTCCGTCGCTGTCATCAGGCTGCTCGCTTGTCCACCCAGCAACACCTCCACCTGCAGAGAAAAGCAGAACTCACCTTCCATCCTGGAATTCCTCTGGTCTTCTTCATTTCATCCACCAGCAAAAAACAACACACAATAATCGGACATTACACAACCACCTCCAGCTAGCCACAGACCACAGATTCCAACTTACCTTCCTCCAAGCAGCACATCACTGGACAACAAGTAAGAATCAGAAACCTCATCAAATCTCCAGATCCTCTTCATTCAGTTAATCTCGATATTCACCCCTCTTGCAGTCCAGACTCAGCTTCCTGGTTTACTGCTCCCCAGTTCCTCCCAATATGACCCACAGCTCTTGTAAATAAACAATTTTTAGAAAATAATTACCTGTCTACTGTGCCTGTTGTGCTGGTTTTTGAGTCTTGAAGCCAAATCACGTCACTGATCAAGAAGATATTATATGCAGAAATGTATAGTCAATTCAAATTAAGCTTGTAAGATATGAGTGGGTAATAAAAGCTATGCCATGAAAAACAGAAAATAAAGTCAGTCACAGAATAGCTCAATAGCTTTGTCTAGCGAGTTAGGGTTAAAGACAGAGACATGGCAAACACAGTTATTGGCAACAATAGCTCAACCGGTGTTGCACCCAGGGAAATCATGGGGCCTGGTGTAACTTTTACAAAGAAAAAAACAAAAACCAGTGGTAATAAAGAATTGGAGAGCAGTTGAAGAGAGGTGAGGAAAATTACATCTTCTAGCAGTATAAGCCTATACCATCATGACCGCAGAATAGCTCTGGATAACCAGAGCTACAGTAACTATCAACAAGGAATATGTAATATCTAGTTTTAAAAGTAGACAGGATATCTTACACTAAAAAAAGTGGGAAATTTCATAGGAAAGGAACCCAGTATGTAACTAAAGATCTGCAAACATTTTCTTAGAGAATATAATAAGGGCTTTGCTTTAAATCCTGCAAGGATGCGTCCGTACATATATATATATATATATATATATATATATATATATATATATATGTATATATATAGTACCAATATAAATGTATGACCAAATTTTTGCCAGTTCAAGTTGGATAGTTTAACTAGTAAATGAAAAATCTAACTGGTTGAACAAACTTCACAAAATAAACTTTTATACAATGTATTGTATGCTAATTCTGTTCTATACACAGAATGAAGTGTTTAAACAGTCAGGCATCTTCTAATAGACATTTTACAGAAGCACATTCCCAGAATACGTTGGAGGTCAGAACTCTTGTTGCTTCAATATGTACCTGAGATCTTTCTTGTGACTTGAGGAGTCTGAGGTTTTTCTGCTGTTGATCCAAACTCTGGAACAATTGCAATTTATTGTAAGGATAGCTAATGCTTTGAATGATTTTAAATCCCCTTTAAGTACTATGTTTTTACTGTAACTTAGCTTTTAGTTCTATTGGAGCAGAATCTATCAGGCAGTTCTTATGATAATTGGTTTTAATTACAGATTGTTTTAGTATCTTTTTTAAGGAAATATCCTCACACCTCACGAAAGAGTGGAAAATAGCTTACTTCCCATTTTAAAGTAAACTTATTTTCTTTTCATGTGTTCACCTCTTTTCAGGATTCTTTCAGGGTCCTTCACACTGTCTCTTGAGCCCTGGGGCGATGTATGACCATTCACCAACCTTCTGTGGGTGAATTAATGTGTGCTTGTGGAGGAGAGGCAGCTTCAGATTCCTTTTGGCTCTACACATAGAGACCCACAGGAGTGTGGGAGAGAGAGGGAAAAGGAAGGTGCTTTACGCACACAAGGTTCACAGGGTGGAACACTGCAGTTTAGCATGGGGTCAAACTTGTACATGGACCCCTACATTTATCCTGCTCATTATGCTAGGTGCAACAGAGGGAGAAAGAGGGAGAGAAGGGGACCATATGGTCCTGCTCTGTGTGGGAGTCAGGGATATAAATGGGTGATCTGTGCCTTAAAACTATATGTACAGACCTGGGTCTATGTGAACGGGCCTGGACGTAATAACTGTGTGTACCAGCCTTTGCATCAACAGCTGCTGCTTATTGTCTGTGGTAGCTGCAATAGTCTTTTAAATAACGAATAATTGTTTTAATCCAACCACATTAGAGTGTTTCTGAGGATAAAAAAATAAAAACAGATCTCAAGCAAGCCATATGACATCATTCCAATTGGACACAGTTCAGGCTTTGGCTAGGCCACTCCAAAACTGACCTGTTGTTTCTTTTTAACCACTTTAGAAGAGAGAAAGAGGTTTAAGTGATCCACAGAAGGCCAGATTGTTTTTCTTATAGAGAACAGAATTAATTGTTCTATCAATTATAGCAATGCAGGCCCAGGGAAAGCAGGCCCAGGCCATCACACTACCACCGTCAAGTTTGATATTGATATGTTGTTCTGAGATAGGGTGTGCTAGTTTTGTACTAGGGGTAACAGGATACACACCTTCCAAAAAGTAACACTTGTTGTTTCAGGCTCTTTTGCAACCTCCTGGATAAGTCATTGATATTTATATTAATTTTGGTTTGCCTGTCATTTATGAGCAGGTTCACGTCTTTTTCATGTTTCTCCACTTGTTGACAATGGCATCTAGTGTAACTCATTGGAGTCCCAACCCTGATGGAGATGTTTTTGTATGCTGTTCCTATAAAATGAAGATTTTGCTTCTCTACTTTTTCTTGATTTCCTTTAGATCAGAACATGGTGTTTTGCTTTTGCTTATTGAGCTTTTAGTCTACTTTGTGTTGCTGAAAAGTGATTGCTTGATTGTATAGGTTTTGGAGAAATCAGATCTGTGTGCGGATCAAACTCTGGGCTTTTAAAAAGATGAAATCACTGAGATTTTATTATCAATTAGAACCAAGTTTGGATAGCTTTTTACCCTTAATGATCAAAAGTGCAATTTAAAAAAAGTTGTTGGTATTTAGTCAGGTAATATTCATTTGATATAAATGTATTTGATGATCTGAAATATTTAAATGTTGGGAAATAAAACAAAAAATGATAGAAATCTATAAGGAGGCAAATAGTAAATCAAAGGCACTGTAGAAACTGCATTTTCTACATAGTTATGATGCAAAATGGTAGTAATTAGACACATAACACTGATGAACAAAACAAAAATCCATCTTTATGCACATTTATTGGATTTATTATGGTCAGGATTAATTTCCTGCAATGTCTGAAAATCAGCACACCAGTGAAGAAAAATGAAAATAACGTTCCCCCAGCACGCGAGCATCCTCAAAATTTTGTTCCATTCCCAAGCCCCAGATGGTCTGGGATGGGAAATGTTCCCCATTAAATTCCTAATAATCATTTCTCCAGTGGAATCGGGGGTGGTGGGATAGAGGAGGGCTGGGTGCGAGTGTGTGTGTGTGTCTGGAGACGATGAAAAAGGGTGAGGAGTGAGAAGTGAGGATTGGGTTGGTGGGTGGGTGAGGGGGGAGTAGTGGGATTTGGTCTTTTAATTAGACAGATTTAAGGAGCTGAACCCCCTCTCCAAGAGAGTGCGCGTGTGTGTTGGGAGTGGCATTGGGGAGGCAGGGGGCCTATATTTCTGTGCGTGTGGGTGCATGTGTGAAAAGATTATAAAGACGCTAAAAGCAGGGTTGTGGGTGTGTTAACGTTGCAGGTCATAGCAGGGATGGCGATGGAGCAGAGGAGGCCTGACACTCCCGTACCACGGGCCAGGATCTCATTAACGTGTCAGATTGGTGGATCAGCCTCCCTGGCAGCCAGCCGGTTCTCTCACAGGAAGTAGTTTCTCTCTATCTGTGAACTTGGCACTGAAAGGTTAGGCCAGGGGGAGGGGGCGAGGGTTCAGTGTGTAGTGTGTTGGCTTGAAGGAGAGCAAAAAGGCAAAACATTAATTCTGCCACTTGTTCAAATGGGATAAATATGGGGTGAAAATTTTTTGAGATTCCTTCGTCAGGTAGTGGAATGAATGCAGGCTATAAAAAAGTAGCGCTGAAGATTTCCAGGGGTAAAAAAGGCAGACTGATTCTTACAGTTTTGCTATTCTGGAGGTGGAGATATGCTAAACATGTGACAGGAGCATCTGTCACTACATCACCTTTGTGCTTTGTGCTCTTTGTCTGGGGGGCACTCTAACTTAGTGTATTAGGCTTCTGTTGAATGTGTGTGTGTGTGTCTGTGTGTGTGCGTGTGTGTGTGTGTGTGTGTGGGTGTGTGTGTGTCTGTGTGTTGGGGAATTGTACTCTACAGTACAACAGCATATAGGGTGGGTTTTGGAGAAGGTGGGAAACATACAGGGGTGTGATCCTCTGACACCCCAGCAACACCCTATTTCAGGGCAGAGAGACGGGTGCTGTTGGATGAAGTGGTTTTGATTCCCTTGACTGTGAACATGAGCATCTGGCAATAATGACTGCAGTGTGCTGCGAGGTAGATAGATAACTTGTAGAAAGATAGATAGACAACAGTTTACCTGGATTCCACAAAACGTTTAGTAACAGTGCTGCTTTTTAAACAGCTTCTCTCAGCACATAACATGCTACTGTGGATCTCAAAAATGGAAATGAATCCAATTTGACTTTGGGATTGGAAACGCCAGGGCCTTTTTTATCTTTCAACATTATCCAGTAACTTTCCCAACATTACTTTCCACCACTTCAATGCTTTCATGGATTATTCTGTCACTTTATAGTTCTGGAAAAAGAACTAAAACCCAAAGATGAAAGGAAATTGGTTAGGATATCTTACAGACACTAAGAACCCTAAGAATTGACTCACAGTTTCAGTTATTAAAGCTAGAAACTACTGATCAAGTCAAAAATATGTGTATGGTGATGGACTAAGACCTGAACCAAAACTTAATCTGTTCAGAGGGGGAAAAAAACAATAGAGTCATCAGAGGTTCCATCAGTAATAAATCTGTGCCATGGTACTCTATAAGGAAAATAATCCCAAACACACATCAATAAAGAACTATGCAATAAGTTTCTGAAATGGCATCCATAGAGCCCAAACTTCATATACATGTTGGATGAGATAAGTTATCATTCTTGATTTAATTATTATTAATTTCGTATCAACCTAGTTAAGGCACTGCCCTGTTGTTGGTATGTATTAGCACAAAAAAAGTCCAGGTATACAATGAAATGACCCCTTTCATTACACCTCTGTTCAGCTGTAAAGTAATTAATGGTTGATAATGGTTTATAGTCAAATAAATATTCAAAAGAAAAACGTTGTCTTTGCACATCCTAATATTCACAAACAGTAGATCCAGACTGAAAGCCAAGAAGCCATGCACAAACAAGTCAAAACAAGTGGCAACCTTATCCTCTGACTCCAACAAATTACCAAATTAAGTTAGATTAAATAATAATTCAAACACAGAAATTGAACAGCAACTCCTGAATATATTTGCAAGAACTTGATCATAAATATAGATGGGGTAAAGGGATCAGAGCAAGTTACTCAATTATGGCATAAACATTTTTCTCAATTCTTTAACTGTATTAAAAGTAATCCCCCTGTGGTAGACACTGTAGAGGAAAATAAGGATGTTACTAATTCCGTGCGAGAAGTTTATGTTATTGTGACGAAACTTAAAGATAATAAGTAATGTGGTGCGGACAAAATACCTGCTAAGCAATCAAAGCTAGCAAGTAGGAAAATTTATCTACTGTTATTACATCCACTGTTGGCTATTTGCTGGGTCACACACACCAATCAGGTGGTGCTAACCTACTCTCTTCCATCGCTAGGAGGGTCAGGCAGAAGGCATAAATAGTCCCCACTGCCAGCCGTTTGTTCTTCACCAAGCAGCCTCCCGGTCAGGGTTATCACAGTGGAGACCCTCTCCTTTTTCAGGGCGTGCATCGGCTGGCTCGCAACAGAGAAGACCAAAGTAGCCACCTCTCCCTCGCTGGCGACGGGAAGGCCCGAGTTTCTGGGAGAAACTTGCTTCAAGGAACTCAAAGACCACCAGGTGAATCCTAAATATTGATCAACGAAACACTGTGTGATCCTCAAAAGCTGATGAAACCCCCTCTGAGTTTCAGAATGTTGCCCACTACGAAACGGGAGCTGTGCCAAGAGCTGAACCAGTCCAAATCCACATTCAGCCACCGCCACAGAGCCGATAAGAGTTGAATGTCGAACTGGAGAGCTTCAGAACGGTACTGTCCAGAGGTGGATGCCGGGGGCCGACTGTTACACAGCCAGCCGGAGGGGACCAAAGCCAGGAGTTTCCAGCTCTGCCAGTCTGCTAACCAGATTAGCATTCCATTGTTAACTGCTAGGCTAACGTCGCACGACCCTCTTCCCTCATCGAAGGAGACGTCAGGAGAGATCTTTAAATGTTCATAAAGTCTGTTTGGGCAGAGGCGAATTAGTTTAGGATCACCAATTTTTAAAGATGTGTGATTTACTGTTGTTAACTTGTATAAGTTTTCATATGCTATTTTTGGGTAAACCAGGCCTCAGCCTGAAACTTCAATCAGTGTTTTAAAAGCTTTTTCCCGACAAAGAGTCATTTTAAATCCTCCAATTTTAGCTATTCAATCCAACAGGAGTTTTCCTTTCTTTGTTTAATGTTTAATAAATGTATTTGAGCCAATTCAAATGTCCCATGTGCGTTACAGTTATTAAGGTACAGCTATTAACGGTTCAAAAGAACTAGATTTTTTAACAACAGAAAATAATCTTCTTAGGGTTTGAACTTGCCTCATTTTATCAAAATACTGAAATTGGATTTTTTACTGCAGTGATCAAACCATAAATAAAGTAATCCTCCAAAGGATAACTATTTTCGCCCAGATAATTTCAAATATAACATTCCTTAAGCCAAAGAATGTTTTATGTTTTCTTACATTGCTTAGTGGTTTAGAGGTAAACCAGTGGTGGTAAATTTGTTAAACTAATTAGGATTAGTGAACTAATTTCATTTCAGCATTTACAAATCAAGCTCTGGGTTTCATTTGCACCCAGACTCTTCCATAGCATATCAGAATTCTTGATTTGTATTTGTATTGCATTTTTATCCATTTGTGTTCTTTTATTTTTAGTTATTCAATTAGTTTGATCAGAATGATTTATTGTTTGCTAACTTGCCAATATTCCTCCAAAAATAGGAATAGGTTTTAATACTTGACACATAGTGTTGCTGTAAGACACAGGTGGCATTGCTGACCCATGCACAAACTTTGAAAGTATGGCTATTTGTTAGTATTGTTGTTTGTGTTCAGCAATTGTTTTAACAACTGTTGTTTTTCTTAAGTTCAGAAAAGATGGCGTTAGAACCCCAGATGACAGAAGCTGTATGCCTTGTAAATCCAGGAGAGACACAGAGGCAAGACACTGTCATTACTCTGCTTGGTTTACCTTCAGATGAGGTAGAAGAAGTAAGTAATATATATCTTTCTGAATGTAATGATCAGATCCAGAAGTTGATTAACTTTGTTTAGAATCCCTCCAAGAATGCCTGGATTTCAGAGATTGTCTACAACTTAACATTGTTATATCAGGTTAAATCAAGACTAGAGAATAAAAGGTTTCTCCAGTTACAGATTGACTATCAGATGGTGTTGCAGAGGGAGCAGGCTGTGAAAGCAGAGCTCTCACAAACCAAGAAGAAAACTGAGCAAGCTAAACAGGAATTCAGATTTCTGAAGGCATGTGAAGTTGATAAGTATGCAGTCCAGAAGGGGTGGGGGGGGGACTTTCACACCTGCCAGGTAAATTCTAATAAACCCCAGCAGCAACAGCCTCACTCCAAAAATGAGACAGATTTGGAAAGCAGTTCTGTTTCCCATGCAGAACACAAAACAGAAACTGTTATTCCCACAACTGATAAACAGATCTCAAACTTTCAGTCCTCCTTGGTTTCTCTCAAAGAAACCAAAGAAAGATTTTAAATTGAGAATGTTTCCAGAGGTGCTTTCTCCTCTAAATATGACCCGGCTCTGAACTGGACTGGTTTTAATGGGCCAAGAGTCATCCTTCTTCCTGCTCTGTGTCTATGTCTTTTGGACGAATGATTCACCTACTTGGCCCATTAAAAAACACATGAGAAGCTCCATTTCTTGGAAAACTCTTCGTCCCAACCTGAGCGATCTTTTCCTCCTCAAAGGTTAGTTCCAGGTTCTCAGCCATTCGAACAGAACCAGAGTTCCAATCAGCACGGACCAGGCACACCTTCCCATTTGACATGTACAAGCCAGCTTGTTTTGGAGACGCATGTAGGTTCAGTCTTAAAGGGGGTAGGGAATAAAGCCAGAGTTTTAAACATTCAGACAGTTGTAGAAAAATGTATATTAAGAGTGATCTTTTCTGTGTATCATTACATACTGAGAGAACTATGTACTACAGACGTGGACAAAATTGTTGGTACCCTTCATTAAATCAAAGAAAAACTCATAATGGTCACAGAAATAACTTTAATCTGACAAAAGTAATAATAAATAAAAATTATATAAATGTTGACCAATGAAAGTCAGACATTGCTTTTCATCCATGCTTCAACGGAATTATTTAAAAAATAAATGCATGAAACAGGCCTGGACAAAAATGATGGTACCCCTAGAAAAGAATGAAAATAATGTGACCAAAGGGACATGTTAATCCAAGGTATGTCCACTAATCAGCATCCCAGGTGTCTACAATCCTGTAATCACTCAGTGGGCCTATATATAGGACTCCAGGTAGTCACTGTGTTGTTTGGTGACGTGGTGTGTACCACACTCAATATAAACCAGAGTAAGCAAAGGAAAGAGTTGTCTCAGGAGATGAGAAAGAAAATCATAGACAAGCATGTTAACTGTAAAGGCTCTAAGACCATCTCCAAGCAGCTAGATGTTTCTGTGACTACAGCTGCACATGTCATTCAGTAATGTACGATCCATGGGACTGTAGCTAACCTCCCTGGACGTGGCCGCAGGAGGAAAATTGATGACAGATCACAGAGATGGATAATCCAAATGGTAACCAAAGAGCCTAGAAAGACTTCAAAATAGATCCAAGCTGAACTTTATGCTCAAGGAACATCAGTGTCAGATCGGAACATCCTTCGCTGTTCGAGCCAAAGAGGGCTACATGGGAGACGAACAAGGAGAGGACAAATCATTAAAAAAAACAGACTGGAGTATTCCAAACTACATGCTGACGAGCCACAAAGCTTCTGGGAGAATGTCCTGTGGACAGATGAGACAAAAATGTAACTTTTTGCCAAGGCACATTAGCTCTATGTTCACAGACGGAAAAATGAAGCATATCTAGAAAAGAACACGGTCCCTACTGTGAAACATGGGGGAGGCTCGTTTATGTTCTGGGGCTGATTTGCTGCATCTGACACAGGGTGTCTTGAATCTGTGCAGGGTACAATAAAATCTCAAGACTATCAGGGGATTCTAGTGAGAAATGTGCTGGCCAGTGTCAGAAAGCATGGTCTCAGTCGCAGGTCACAGGTCTTACAACAGGAAAATGACCCAAAACACACAGCTAAAAATGCCCAAGAAGGGCTAAGAGGAAAACACTGGCCTTCTATGAGCCCTGATCTCAATCCTATTGAGCATCTTTGGAAGGAGCTGAAACGTGCTGTCTGGAAAAGGCGCCCTTCAAACCGGAAACAACTAGAACAGTTTGCTCATGAGGAGTGGGCCAAAATACCTGCTGAGAGGTGCAGAAGTCTCATTGACAGTTACAGGAATCATTTGATTGCAGTGATTGCCTCAAAAGGTTGTGCAACCAAATATTAAGTTGTGGGTACCATCATTTTGGTCCAGGCCTGTTTCATGCATTTATTTTTTAAATAATTCCGTTGAAGCATGGATGAAAAGCAATGTCTGACTTTCATTGGTCAACATTTATATAATTTTTATTTATTATTATTTTTGTCAGATTAAAGTTATTTCTGTGAACATTACGAGTTTTTCTTTGATTTAATGAAGGGTACCAACAATTTTGTCCACGTCTGTATTTCTTCATGATATAGTGATAGTCTAATTGTGTGACACTGTTTAATATTAAGTTAGGTTAAATTAACTGATATTAGGATCCCTACTCTTGTATTGCCATGGAAACAACCCTCGGAATATTGGATATCCTGACGTATCCTGAGATTGAGCGTGTCCTATCAGACGGAGACGCCTGAGAGTCTGGAGACTTTACTATGGAGAAATGCTTACTGGACTGTTAGAAAATAGCAAGTTTGTCTAAATCTATAAAAAGGCTTTTTTAGTTGTTGGGAGCAGCTTAGCTGTTACACGCTGTGAGATGCTGTTTCTCCTTGCTTGTACAAACAAGTCCTATTAAACCTCCAAGAAATGAAGGAATCTTTCTCACCTCTTTATTTAAAATGTTTTTTTTCTGGACTACAAGACAAAGAAAAACAGACTAAAACTAACGCATAAACCCACCTCCTCTGTTCTACAGCTGAACGGGGATGAATGGAAGCCAACAGATAAGAAACAATGCAAGACAGAAAAGTCACATTGATAAAGGTTTTGATGATTTAAGAGATTTTTTAACCTTGCAGGATTTAAATGTAATCTGTAAGTGTCTTGTCACAATTGTAATGGAGCCTCTGACCGTCAGAAACAGTGAGCTGTTTCAGTGAAATGAAACTGGTTGTAACATGATAATAAAGCTAACTTGAAGCAATTTAAAAATGTCAAATGAATGAAAATAAAAACTGACAAGAATAGGAGAAGAACAAAAATATTTGGAGAAGAAAAAATGGTGTAGTTTTTTAAACATACAGGATGATGTTGAATAAACCATTCCTGAACCGTTCTTTAAACTTTAACCATTCCTGAACCATTCTTTAAACTTTTTTAGATGTGCTGGGTCTACTGAAGAAAAATCTGAGATTTTGATGAGGAGACCTGTGGGTAGTCTTAACGGGTTGATAAGTGGAACATCACAGAAGGTGGTCTGCAGAGAGTGCTCTGGGTAGCTTCCTTGTAGTGTCCACTTCATCGTCCATCAACAAGCTTTGCAATTTCTCAATGCAATGTTGCTATATCACTAAAATATATTCACAGGACAGTTAGTCCCACATGAGAACCCCACTGACTACTTCCAAACCACCTCATCCTCATCTGCTACTTCATAAAGCCCATCCTCAGGTACTACATCATCACCAGCGCTGAAGCAGATGTGGAGAATCCTGCATGCTGAGATGAGATGACCTGCATTGATGTTAAAGCAAACATGTTAGGTTTTCCACATGGTTTTGTAAAAAAATAAAATAAAATAAAAAATAAAATAAAATGTCGCTCCTTAAATTAATGTCGCTCCTTAAAAATGGCAGATTATGTTTCCAGCCCCGCTCCGGCTCAAAATGCAGAGAGTTTGTTTAAGTAGAATGTATTTCCATTACTCTGTTCTGGTTACTTCTCAAGGACATGGATGTGTAATCCCAAAGGCTGAATTTAACAACCAAAACTGGAAGGTGAAAAGTTATGAGAGTTTGAGAGCTGAATTTGCAAAACACAGTTTAAACGCAAAGTAATTCATGTTCAAAATAGAAAATGCAATTTCAAACAGTCAAAAGTCTATACAACTGAAGATAAAATTGGAAGGATATGAAGTTGGTTTTGACATGGCACTGGTATATCTATCTTTAGTAGATTTGAGTTTCTACTACACAACAGGGTAAAACGTGAATGTTGTGTGATCTGGGCGTCTGCCTGTTTCATCAATAGCAGAGCCCCAGGTTACTTTACCAAATTTGATTTCAAACAAAATATAAAGAATTTACTTAAGTCTGTAACCTTACGTTACTCTAACAGAGCTTTACAGTGTGGAGTGAGCCTAAGCGTTGCTGTGGTAACGTTTCCCTTGCCTCACTCTTCTTAGCTTAGCTTTAATTCAGGCAAAATTATCAAGCTCAAAGCTGATACCACAGGGGACAAAAGTCCGTTATATTTTCTGACCATGCTTATATCTATATTTATGAGTAAAGGATTAACTACATTTGAAGTTAGCTTGAGTAGCCTACTGCACCTCCTAGCTGAATTTGCAGCCTTTGTAATAAATATGTAAGCAAGCCTCAAATAACTTTATTATAATGTTTTAGCACTTCAAAAAGTATAAAACTAAATACATAAGGAAACATGCTTAACTTACCATCCTTCCTGGGGTTGAGGCAGAGGGAGAAGACATCTGAAAAGCTGCCATGAAGGACTTCTCCTGCCTGCAGGGACATGGCCATGTTGCTTCATTTGTGCCTGCTGAGAGGCAGCAACGTCCATTTTGAATTCACTTTGAATTATGCATTTCTTAAAATGCATTTTAACTGTAAAATTTTTAACTGTAAAATTTGAATTTTCAAATTTAATTTTGTTACAATTTTTCTGGGTTCTATTGGAAAATTAAATCTTAAATTCCTTTTTCTTTTTTGTTTTAATTAAGTTACAGATTAAGCAATGCTGAATTTGAAAATTAAAAAGCAGTTTGGATGATTTATTTTTCATTTTATTTACGAGTCAGTTGTGGCATTGGCATTCAGAAAATGAAAAACCATTTCTGCAAATGCATTTGAATTTTCAAATTTGACATTTCCAATTGTAATTTTGAAAAATGTGTCTTAAATTCCTATTTCTTTTTCATTTTAACTAAGTTACAGGATGAGCAATATGAAAATAAAAAGCAGTTTGGAAGGAACCTTTCATAAATAACAGGATCAAACGCTTTTGAAGCATCAATATAGCATGTAAATATGTGTAAGCGTTTGATCCTGTTATTTATGCCAATGTCCTATGCTGCGGTGCTCCGTAACCTCAAATCGTCTCTAATCTAATCTGTGAAGAAACTGGAGGTGCTGCTTGTATGCACAACTTGAAGGTGTATATTTTTGACCCGAATTCATAATTTTGTTGATTAGATTAAAGTTGTACCCAATTTCTTCATTTAAAAAACATGAAGTGGTCCATCATAGAAAAATTTAAATTATCCAAAACAATAATTAAATTGACTTTCATGCCCACAATGTGTGTGTGTAAACTTCTTGAAAATACTACTGCTCATCAAACGTACTTGAAAAAAGCAGTTTGATAATTTCTGAGAGGAGATCAACCTCCTGTCCAAATGTTGGACAGAAACATATAGATAGAAGCACTTTTATCTGATCAGACTAGACCAAAGCCCAAACATAAAAATCTTGTTATTCAAACCCAAAGTCAATAATTGATTTAAGCAGGATGTACCTGTGAAGATTTGTCTCTAACATTATACTAAATGTTACAGAGAACTGAGACCTAGGTGAAAAATATAGATTGAGAATGCAGTGGCTATGCATATTCTGCAAAAAACACTTGATTGGTTTTAGGAAAAAAAAAAATCCTGAGATGATCAAGTC
Organism: Apricaphanius iberus; assembly: GCA_028564705.1. NCBI lineage: Eukaryota > Metazoa > Chordata > Actinopteri > Cyprinodontiformes > Aphaniidae > Apricaphanius > Apricaphanius iberus. Next base: position 1,000,195 of record JAPXFQ010002340.1, read on the forward strand.
AGTATCTCAGTATGATCTTCTGTTATTTACTTTGAACTAAAATAATGTGTGAAAGTTGATAAAGACAAATGTTAAGGGACACATATAGTACAACAGCCATGTGAAAAGGGCTTTACAAAGTAGTAACAGCATTCTCAAAGCTATTAATACGTTATTCCTTTTAACTTGTAGACATTTGATAAATATTGTTTTAATCAGATGAAGTAAACACCACTGAAATATATTTGTATTTCTTGGTTGCAAGCAGAAAGAAATAGTCTAAGGGGAAGCTAATATAATGAGAAAATACTTGTGATGTTTTGAGAAGCAATTATTATTATTATTATTATTATTATTATTATTATTATTATTATTATTATTATTATTATTATTAATAATAATAATAATAATAATAATAATAATACTTTTTTTTTAATTGGTATCAAGGTCATTGACTGCTCCTTTTATTGTTTGTTTTTGCCTTCAGCCACATGACAAAATAGTACTTATTCAGCTCAATGAACACTGGACATCAAATCAGCCTTGGGTCTTGTCATAACACTTATTTATCAATAAATATTTCCAGCTTAATGTAGACCATAATTACCAAGTAAACTTGTCACCAGGAGTAAAGATAAGTCTTCTAATCATCGTAGTTACATATTGTATTTAGGTTTTGCATTTAAATGCCGGTGTTCTGACAAAACAGCCATCAGAATGAAATACCTTTGGTTAATGTGCATATATATATATATATATATATATATATGTGTGTGTGTGTGTAAGATAAACCTCAGACCACCACAAGCAGACAAGGCAGGTGAAGTGTCTTGATCAAGGACACAACGACCAAGACAGACGGAGCAGAGATTTGACCCAGGTACCCACAGATTGTTGAGTGTCTCTGTGCTGCATCCTATTGACTGGAAACCTGTCCAGTCTCTCAGAGTGTATCGAGTCTCTCATCCAAACACTGCCATAGGTAGGCACCACCTCCCAAAAGCATATTTTTTGGTATGTTTCCCAAGATTTCTTAAGATTAAGATTGGGATTAATACCAGGTTCAATTCTAGGATCAGGGGTTTTGCGGTGCTGAACACACAGAGTGCTGCCTGACCAGGCAAGATAAATTTCACTGTTTTTTTCCTCACTCGCCCACGTTGGTACACACCATTTGGTACGTTAAAGGCATGCACAAATTTGGTGTTCGAGCAGTGCCGTTCAGATGGACAACTTGATGGTCCAAACTTGAGTTTTGCACCAATTAAAATTGTTGGCTGAGTTTTTTTGAGATTTTTGGCCAAACCCGTACTTACACTTTAATCCCCCCATAATATTGATACTGATGTTGTGTTAGAATGCTGTTACCAGGTAGATCAGCTTTAATATTGGGAGAACCTAAAACGTTAATGACATACAGTACAGACCAAAAGTTTGGACACACCTTCTCATTCAGTGCGTTTTCTTTATTTTCATGACTATTTATATCGTAGATTCTCACTGAACGCATCAAAACTAACTAACGCATATGGAATTATGTAGTACTTTTCCAAAAATTGTGAAATAACCTGGCCTCCAAAGTCACCGGACCTGAACCCAATCAAAATGATTTGGGGTGAGCTGAACCGCGGAGTGAAGGCAAAAGGGCCGACAAGTACTAAGCATCTCTGGGAACTCCTTCAAGACTGTTGGAAAACCATTTCGGGTGACTACCGCTTGAAGCTCAAGAGAATTCAAAGCAATTATCAGAGCAAAGGGTGGCTACTTTAAGGAATATAAAATATAAAATGTATTCAGTTATTTCACCCTTTTGTTTAAGTACATACAGTAATTCCATACATCATGTGTTCATTCATAGTTTTGATGCCTGTAATTGAGAATCTACAATGTAGAAAATAAAAATAAAGAAAACACATTGCATGAGAAGGTGTGTCCAAACTTGTGGTCTGTACTGTACATATAAATTAATTGTTTCTTTCTGACCTTGCAATGTCTCATCTCCTCCCCTTTCACATCTCTCCCTCTTCTGACTGACAATCATACACAGAGAGATTGTATTCAAAGAGACGAAAAAATTAATAAATATGAAAAAAAACCCACTAATAAACAAAGTCCTGTCTCTGCTCCTGTGTCTTTTTACATTGTCAACCAAAAGTTCATTAAGATAACTATGTGCTCCATATCTAATTAGAGATATTGACATGGATACATTGATCTGTCTTACAACATTATTCTTGATAGACAGGCCATTTGATCTTACACTCTTACCTGAACTTGTGTCCATGGGGCTGTCTTTTGGTACACACATACTGACATAAACTGGAGTTATGATATTAATGGCCATATAGGCGTTTCTAGCCAATTTTTGGGAACCCCCAAACTGAGTCAAGCACCCCCTAACATTGGAGAATTTAAAAAAAGAAAGGTGTTTTTTTTTTTTTCTTAAAAGATATAATACTTGCTTGAAATGTAATATTTATATAAAAAATATAGCACACACGTACAAAAAAAATAGTTTTTATGTGGTAATGTATTTTCTAGCCCGTCTTTAAACGCATCATACCTGCCCTTTCATTGGGTGAATCTCCAGCCAGCAGAGGTCTGCTGCAGAGAGCTATAAGTCCTGAAAAACAGCTAGAAACATCACGTGTTTTATCAAACAAACTGCAAGTCTAGTTGTGCTGTGGTGCAAATGTCAGCTAAATGATTACATGTCAATATATCGTGTTAAGCTAGTTGTTGTCATTTGTTACATCCTACTGAAGCTTTTAGTTTACATAGTTTAGAGATGAGTACTTTTCATCATATGAATCAAAATGAAGTAGAAGTAAATTTGACTTAACAAACAGGACATTTTTGAGTTCATGTTTCTTCGAGAGGCACCCAGAGAGTTGAGGTACTGTATGTCTGCCTCCCTGAGCTGCAGCTGGGTACTCTGGTAGCTTTAGAAATACCTACTGAACATATTGTAAGACACTGCATTGGTATTTATGAATTCATTGTGTATTAGTAAATCAACATTTCAGAAAAAAACATCTTTTTTAAGGAAATTTCAGAGGAACAAAGCTTTTTATTCATTATCTTTTTGTTAATTCAGAATAAAACTGTTTTTGAAATCTTTTAAGCATTTTAATTGGTTTGGGCATCAGAAGTCCATCCAAACCTCAGAAAAAGATGAAATAAACTAATTTCTTAGTATTTTGAATATATGCCAATGCTTTTATATTTTTCAAATATTTCTTATAGTCACTTATAATAACATCATTATCCAAAATTAAACAGGTTATATATTTTGCTGGCATTTATCTGTTCATCTCTGAATGAATGATTGAATTAATAAATGAATGAATGAATGAATGAATGAACAGATTATTGATCCCATAGTGTGTGAACTCATACTAAGGCAGCACATAAATTAGACGAATAAGAATACAGGGCAAGTGAACACTCAGACAGTAAGCTATAGAATAACATTTTATGAAATAAAATATAAATAAAGCTGTTAACAAAATAATTGAAAGTCAATGATGGATGCCAAATCCAGGAAATGTCATGAATGGGCCAAGGAACTAATGATTAGTCATTTTGGGGATGATCAGGTATTATGAAGGAATCTAAAATGCTCCTAGTTATGCTTTTGTAGTATTTGTAAAGGGACTCTAAGGAAGTTTAACAGCAAATAAATGTATAAAAATGCAAAATGTCTTCCTCATACATGATCCAGCAATGTCCTGGTCAGTAAAAAGAGCCCTGGCCTTTTCATCTATGGGTTGACTCTATATGCCTGTAAAAATCACTTTATTAGTTATTAATAATTACTGTTCGGGTTGAAAAAGCAGCGCTCCCTCAGCGCCTCCTGGAGGTAGCCTAGTGTGTGAATACGTCATGCGCATTCACGTTCGGCCTTAGCATTTACTGTTAGCTAGAGTCGAGCAGAGCTAGCGTTGCAAGCATGGATTCTGTTGAGAGTAAGAAGAGAGTTGCTTCAAGCACCGGTAACACTCCAGTCCAGACACCAACCAAGATAACCATGAAAACCAGAGTGTATTCCAGCCTGACAAAGAGGGCGAAACTGGAATCGGATCTACGTAGGCAAAAAAACAAGAGTAAATATCGGCGCTGCGTTTGAGAAGTGGAAAATGCTGAGAGAATCAGTCGGCATGAAAAGAGAACCGCAGGTGGCGTCATTTTTACTTGAAAGGTAAGAATTCTTTACTAAATACATCTGAGGAATAAAATAGTAGTTGCTTTCAAAGCAGGGGTTTCTCTACATTGCCATTAGTAGGAAAACTTTTTTTATTCGGTTTGTCGGGCATGCTCACAGTTGATTACATTGATTAGCTAAGTTGTTGGAATTGTGAGAAAGAACTAAGTTGTTAATCTAAACTTAGTAAAACTATGTTGCTAATCAAATAAAGTGTGTATGTTACTGACTGTCATTTGTAGATGTGTACACATTATGATTAGAGCAGTAAAAGTGGCTGTGTTGTTTTAGTTTTGAGAAGCACACAGCATCTGAAGCTCACCCACATCAACACCCCATCGGCCATCTCCAGCAGTTTTTGGAGGGACCCATCCCCCCAGTTCAGTCAGTGCAGGTTTGTAAACAAAATGCAACTCCATTTCCAGGTTATTGTCTCCACATAACATAAAATAAATACTCTTTCTTACTTATTTACAGGGATGACTTCCAGTTTGTAGGGTTTCAACCTCTAAAAGAAGATAAAGGAATATAATTATTAGAAGCAAGGCAAATGTGCATGGCTTTTATATTATGATGAATAGTTACCCTATGTTTTGTAACTGATGTAGGCTCCAATGTTTTCCTTTTGTGTAGCATCAAATCAATGGAGCTCGCAGCGTTACACTGTTCACACTGTGAAAGAGACCAAGGACTACTGCTACATCCCAGAGCTGCAGACAAGAATACTGCAGAAGCACCTCAGCTCAGCAGGGGGACTCCCAAAAAGGAGAAGAATTCAGGCAGATGACCCCAGGGCCAGGGGTCCTCCGACATCATCCCTCTTCCTACAGCTGAAAAAAGAAAATGCAGCTCTAACTTAAATAAATAGCTTCAATCGGTAACAACTAATTTAATAAAGTTTATTCAAGTAACTTTATTACGTTGTTCTGTTAAAAAAGTAAACCAATTAAGTTTGCTGAATTTATTTCAATTACTAAAACCCAGAGTTTAGTTGCCAATCATGTGTTTTCAGTCATTTTTCCATGTTCCCTAGAATGAAAGAATGCCCCCTGTGTCTGTTTGTGTGAAAATATACTCCTTACTGTGTTTATTTTTATTATTTTACTGACCTCACACTGAGCCTCGAACCAGAGCTACCTTGGGCAAGTTTCTCTACGCCACACACCCACCAGTTGGAAAGGGATGTGGCACAATTCTCTTTTCACTACTGAGCTAAACGTTATTTGTTTCCTTTCCTCTGCTTAGTAATATGATTAAATTCAGCAGGTCATCTTGTCTGATCTGCAGTCTGTTCAGATCGAGCGCCCCCCTGCCCGCCGTCCCTGCTGACAAGCCGGTAGGCTCATGGCGAGTTACATATGACGGAAGATTTAGCTACCGGGAGATTTAGCTGCTGATATTACACTTTGTAGTTTGAAGGTTAGGTTAGGTTTTAAGATAGTTAAACTAGCTCTGGGTGAATGTGGTCACAGATTTTAGCGTTTTAGCCAAGGTAGTACATTTCATTGTCATGCCGTGTTATAACACAATACTTAAAAATTTAAAGATTGGGTGAGTAACTTATTGTTTGCTTATAGTATCCTGGGAGCTGGTGTTCCAACTTTTGGTACAGAGCCTGGTTTTAAATTTAGCTTTGGGGTAAAGCCAGCTCTCTTAGGTCCGTAGCTATGAAGTAACCCTGCTCAAAGTGACTAAACAAATCACAAAACAATCATCACACTTTCCCAGTGGTGATCCTGATTCAGTGAAGCAGACCTCTAAAAATGCCAATGGAGACTGAATCATCCTTATACTTATCTTCATCTTTATGGAATTTTCCACGACACCGTCTCTTCACTTCCCAAAGGGGTGGTTGAAGAGAAGTTTGTTTCCCAATTGCATTATCTGACTCCCTTAGTCTGATTTAAGAAACTGCAGTTTGGTTTCATTTAAGTCAAGCTAAGGTGTATACATGCATTTGAAAAATCTGATTTCAGATGGACTAAGGTAATAATTCCACCTTTTCTTGCTGCATGAAAACACACTGACTGTAGCTGGTATTTTGCCCCATTCTTTCAGACAGAACTTCTCTAGATAGATACATAGACCATCATCCACATTCCTTTTTGAAAATGAGAAATCACCAACATTAAACATGTAAGAACAAGTAGGAACTTTCTTGGCTCATCCAGACTAATTATATACTGCTTTGTGAGGAGTCATTAGATACATAATTAACTATCTATTAGTATGAAGAAAGAAACCATTCATTATATCTCCCCTAAAAAAAGGACTTACTTCTTTCTTTCAACTCATAAAATATCCGTCCGTAATCACTCCTCCCAATAAGAGTTTTGATCAAGCTTCAATATTTTTCATTTGTACATTATCCCAGATGAGTTTATCGCTGTAGTAATACCATTCACTGCATTTGATGGGTGTGAAATCAATACAATTCTAGTTTTAAAGTAGCTCTCTTCCCTGAACAGGAGGTGTTTGCAAAGTAAAACTTGGTACACACGCATCAGCTGGCAAAGATCATTGCCAAACAACTATGTACATCAACAAACTCCAATTAAATCTTTGTAATGAAAGAGACTACTTCAATGCAGTTTGTGTGGTAAGCCATGCAGATGCACAATGTTGTGGGGTTGTTGTGGAGGTTACGACTATAAAAAATGTCCCAACCTGGCAGGAGAGTGATGGCATGGATAGATGATCTCACTGCTGTGGAATATCTTGCAGTTTTTCTTTTTAGTATTCTAGACCATTCTGTCCCTTCACCAATCTGTCCCATACTGCATTTCAAGCATTTCCTAGGGGACTCATGCTGTTCTAGTAAGGCCTTTCTCTCTTTTTTTACACACATGCATACACACCCACACACCAATACGCACACACACAGACTGTGGTGACTGCGTGGAGAAGTGAGCTGTCTGCCGAGGGTTGGATTCTTGGTACCGGTCCAAAAATGTGTCACTTGGGACACGCATGGCCTGCTGGAGGCTGGAATTCTGTCGCTAATGGGCCCCGCAGCCGTCGGCACCACCTGGGGATATTGGAGACTGGGTGGATGGATGGGGGAGGACTGAGGAGGCTGAAAGGAAGAGAAGAAGGAAGAGAGGAGTGTGTGCAGCACAATGTGTGACTAATAAATAGGAGATCTATCTATCTATCTGTCTATCTATCTATCCATCTATCCTGTCTGTGTTAATAAAACTTCTACAGTAATCAAAGGACCATCTAAATTCTATTAAACATGAACCAAGTTGTTTGTCTCCCAATATGTTCTTTGAACTTTTGCAGTTAATATATTTAGAAGAAAAAGTCAACATTTCTTCACCGCCATGAAAGGCAGCTTATAAAAAATGTGAAGGCATAAACAGGCAGGGCAGGTGTTGACGATGCAAATGAAACGGATGACAGATGGTGAGCCTCGCAATTGCTCACTGTGCAGATAATGGATGGAGGTAATCAAATTCCTCTGAGGCTTCAGGACTTTCTTCAGAACTTTCCCATCAATTGCACCATCAAATGTTGGCATCTTCAAATACAGCACCCTTCTTCCTCAAAAAGGGATATAAAGGAGTTACAAGATTTTATTTTCTCAAGTTTCTAACTACTGTGAATATTAGATGCCTCAGGACAGGAATGCAAATTCCATATTTAGGCACTTTCTTTCTGATAAAATAGATGTGTTAATGACAGATCATAGAAACTCTGAGTAAAGTGCAACAACATCAGAAGTGGGCAAGCATATCCAGTCTGCAGGCAGAGGACCTCTTCCGTTCAAGCAAAACACTTCTTTTCATGCTCTGTTATCTGACTTTTCATGGATGTATTCATTTATGATGTGAGATCTGTGAGTTCAAAAAGGAGGATCATGAAAGAAAGTGTGTGATGTGTATTGTTTTTACACTCTCGCTGAAGGGAAACGGGCTGTTTTGTGTAAACTCCCCCATCAGTGTGATGACAGTCGTTTGATTTTTATAAGAAGGTCAGTTTAATGGTCCATTTGTGTTTTGTGGCCGTTTTGGATCAATGGACGCTGCATAACAAAAAGGGTCAGGCAACAAAACACAGTAAATGTGCTTTAATGAGTAAAACGTGTAATTACAATGCAGTGATTTTCTCAGTAAACCAGTTTTATTGCACATGTCCCACCAACATATTTCTGTAGAAGTTAATTTACCAACTTGGAACAGGAGATGTGTTGTGTCAGACAAGATATGAAGATGCCAGCTATCAGAAAACCATTTCCTTGTCACATCTCTCAAGTGAAAGATATTACTGTAACCGCTTTCTTTCACACTTTAAGCTAATATAACAGCTTCAAGTGTCACACATATGTCTGCAAAAAAAAGCGTGGGAGAAAGCATTGCAGAGCCAAAGTATGCTCAATATCACAAGTTTTTTACATGTCAGGTGATTTTGTTATTTTCTTGAGATGTGATGACTGCAGTTTAAAAAGCTTTGTACAGAAGAACATATTGATTCTGTAAAAGCTGTGAAAGCATTTTGCTTGGCATTGCTTTTTAATGCTGGTGGGAATATTACATAGAGGGTGCATGTGAGAAAACAAAAAAAGTTAATTAAAACATAGCACAAAAAGGACAATAACAAATCAGAATAATTTTTTTTTTCTGAATAAGGTATTATTTTATAAAATGTGTTTTTGGTCTCTTTGCATTTGATGAAGTGGTACATTTTAGGAAATGTGGATTATGAAGCAATATTTTGGTTCCTATGTTTAAGGAATGATTGTTTCCTTTTTTTGTAAGTTTATTTTAGTTTAACTATGATCTCAGTTGGCCCGCATAACTCAGTGCACTGTTTGGTATGAACTGAATAACAGAGCAGATGAAAAATGTGTGTGAAAATTAGATTTTACAGCTATTTATTTCCCCTAACCAGTGGAAAATTGACTCTCAGTAGATACTTGTTCAGATTCTTATTGATCTAATTTTAATTACAAAACACATTTGTATTTTGTGTTTATTTAAGGTTTAAACGTGTACTTCATATTAAACAAACGTCCATTGTGGTTTCATACTTTTTAATAAATAATTGAATATTGAAATATGTGGTATAATTTTGTTCAACTGAGATATAACTTACATAATTTTAGAATTAAAAGAGTAATCAATTTAATTTTAAAATTGTTTTGATAATGATGTGTAATATTTTATTTAATACCTCTTCTCAAAAGCACCCACCATATAAAAGCAAATAGTTAAGAGACCAGTAGTCAAGCAAGCTGCAAAGATAAAAAAAATCATTACTAAGCAGGTATAGTGCATATGGACAATTTATCTTGTCTCAGCACTTTTAGCCTACATTGTACAGTATGTATTTACAGTTTTTATGTACAGTATGTATTTTACTTTTTGTTGTTGTTGTTTGCTAGTTTTATGTCCATGTCATTTCTAAGGAGTGTGTTAGTAAATGATGACCAAATGAATTTCCCTCTGAGGGATAATAAAGTTTACCTTGACCTTGACCTTGATATGGGGGCAGAGCAAACTTAAAGATACCCAGTCTTTTGCAATATTTGGAATCTAAATGTACAAAAATAATAATTGCTTATGGATGCTTTATAAATCCCCTACTGACATTTTTTTTTATAACAAATGAGTTAGAGTTGTATTGTCTTTAGTGCACTGCCTTTTAACTATGACTTTACTTTTTTGAGCATTTTTTGTTGTTATTGTTTAGTTTGCAGCACCTATAGTAAAACTGAGTTTATAAATTAGCTATAGATAACTAAATAGTCAGTAAACTCATTATACTACAAGCTATAAGGACTTTATAAAGCAGTAATACAAAGTAATAGTTCTGCATCTAAGTATGAAGATTGTGTTACAATTGTCTGATAAATACTTAATTTATGTTTTTTAACAGATCAATTATGTTGGCGGTTACCATCTAAAGTACAATTTTCCAATTAATAGTATATTTGTGTAAAAGACTAATATTTTGGGACAGTTTTATTTGAAACCACTTTACACTAAACCTCACCCTATAATTAACTAAAGACTTAACAAACCAGTTATTGATCAAGAGTTAAAGATCTAATGTGTACCAGCTAATCAGTGTATTAAAAAATATTCTGTATCTAGCTTACAATTATTAACAGATGATTTTATAAATTATTTCCAACAAATAACAATTTTATCTTTAACTATTAATAAATTCCTCATGATCAAGGCTTGTACTTTTACAATGTTGGGCAATTCTACCCAAATAGGGTAAAAAAATAAGATCTAGTCAGCTTGGTATTCCTATGCAACGTCCTTTTTCACTATCAAATATCAGCAAGTATAGCACAAGAAAGTGTCATGACTGAAGAATTTGAACTTTCCTGTCCTGCACTTCTCTTCCTCCTTGAAGTTCACTTCATCACCAAATCATTTACTGCCAGCAGTAGACCTAACATATCTGGAACTTATTTGCATATCAACGCAACTGCAAAATGTTTAACTTATTTTTGACACAATTGTCTGCACTTTGCTGCAAGTGTTTTCAAAATTCTGCTTTTGTGGATGTATCTTTTTAACCAATATCATAATTTCCAACACACATAACAGAATTAGCACCTGAATAAAGGAGATGCACAATACTAAGAAGAAAGATGGGGTTTTTGGACCAAATTTCCCTGTTGGTTTCTGCCCTGCCAGACCAGGGACACACATATGTACATTCGCACACATAGCCAAGTGAGTATAATTAACTTTTCTAAACTAATTTGGATGCTCTCTCCTTCAGTTGTCTTAGTTTGTGTGAAATTCCCAATTAACTGCACCCCAACAAAATCACAAAACAACTCTATGAGAATTTTTTAATGAATTCCTTTGTCTCTCGCTGGCCCAGATGAGGCATGAGAAAGGCACATGTATGTTGAGCATATTAGTTAGGCGAGCCCATGTGATGGTGCCCGTTCACGGCTGACGGAGCGTTGGTATCCTCGGGCATCGCTGCCAAGCTGCCAGTCTGTGCCGTCACACCTTGCTGCCTTTAAAGATTGCCCTGCAGAGATGGGGAGGGGTATGGAGGGCCGTGTGGTTTTTAACAGCTCGCAGTCTGGCAGCCCAGGAGGGTTTACGACTCAGGATCGGTGCCAAGAACTGCCCACCAGAGAGATGGGGGGTGGGGGAAAGGGATGCAAAGAGATATGGGTTTCGAGCACAAGCACAGACATACATTTAGTCCTGGATCAGTTGCATTCCTGCAAGGTATGTGTGTATGGATATTCCTGGCTGTGAACTCTTTATTCATCAGTGTGCATAAGGAAGGGCGGCTGGGACAAATGGAAAGGAGTGTATACAACAAAACTATATGTCAAATTAATTCATCAACCTTTTGTATGACATGTTGAAGGAAAGAAGGTGGTGTGTATCCACATATAATGTTGCTCTAACACCATCTACACACACATACACACACTTTGCCTTTTCTCAGTAATCCACACAAATGGCAGTGGATGGGAGAATGTAAATGAGCTGGTTATTACACAGCAACGTTCATCAAGCTGAGCTGGAAAGACTTCAATGGCCCTGATGAATATGCATGCAAATTTGTTAATTAAGTTAATTATTCTGCTGAAAATTCATTTGTCTTCCCAAGGACATTTCTGCAATGATTTTAACATGTTTCCACCATTAGTCATGCACGGTGCAATTGAAAATCTCTCCTGCTCACCTTTTTGGGAAGTTGAGGCAAAGAAGATTCAGGAGACATAAAGAAAGAACAGGATTGACAAGATGACCAGAGAAAAATATATTAGGAGTTTGGAGTGAGGTCGGATGTACACTTCAGCTGGTGGAGCCTGAGGACAGGGAAATACAAGCCAAAAAGTAGGGTCAGCAAGACATGAGCTCAATGGAACGATCGCCTTCCAGGTACTGAGGTCCAAGATCCAAGATAAAAACGTTTTAGTTTTCATCATTCTACCCATTTTAATTAAGAGGTATGTTGTTTGAGGCTGTATGTGCTGGAATGTGGACAAAAATACAGATTTTGTAAAAAGGTTTAAAACTGCTCTTCATAGTTCATACTTTAGTTAAATTTAATTGCTATGGCTTACAGCTGATGAAAACCATAAAAATCATTCCTAAGGTTATGCTTAAAGTCTTATTATATGAGCCATAATTTAAATATATATACATATAATATATATATACATATATATATATATATATATATATATATATATATATATATATATATATATATAGCATATATATATATATAAATTACAGAAACCTTGCTGTAGTGATGCATATGCCGATTTACGGAAAGGTTATTGCACTCAAAAACTTTGTTTGGGCCCACATGTCATCCTTCCCCTCAACTTTTCATATAGCAATCTTAAACAGCCAGCTCATAAACAGTGACATGTTGTGTCTTGTCCTTATTTGGTAAAACATGCACATCTCAAGAACATGCTGCCTCTGCAACTTGCCACTGTTGTTTGTGCTATTATTGAAGTGTGTTTTATTGCCATGCCATGATCTAAAGAGCTCTCGAAAGTATTCAGGCAACAGGTCTGGAATGTGTTTGTAAGGCAGGGAAATAATTGGAATAACAGACAAATAAAAAAACAAGCTGTTTGGATTTTTCATTCAAGATGAGAGTGACATTTTTTACAACCTTGTTGCATATTTGCTGCACCAATTTTGCAACTTTTTTGCTCCTTTGTTTCAACTTTTTAAACACTTATGCATATACCGTACCTTCTTAGCAACTTTGTTATACCTAAATTGTGCCTCTGTCATGCCCTTATTGTGCTTTCATGGCATAATTTCACAAGCAAAATATGGGAAGATCTAAAATCTGCCATTTTGACAGTTTAAAATTTGCACCCCTGACTACTTGATGCAGACACACAGATATTTTCAACTTTAGGTATCGAGCACGGGTAACTACCTCAATTAATAAAAAAATCTAAAACAAAATCCATGAGAACATCTGAGCTTCATCTCAGACCTGAACACCATACTCAATGCATCTCAGTCTCTGGGAGCACACAGTGGATTGAAGAGTTATTGAGGCTTCGGTGCGCATCTATGGCCTGTGCGGCTGATCTAGGTGTAATACATATGTTGCAGTATTTTCCCCTGCTGAAGTTCCCAGGTCAGGGTAATGGCTGGTTCAGAGAGTCTTTACGACTTTTGAGCACTTTAATTTGAGTAATGTTCCTGGATTTCAAAACTTTCGCTGAAGTGGGGCTTTAGTATTTGTTTGGTGCAGTAGAGCGCATATTCTGCCTCAAGAACAACATCCCAACACCCATCAGAATTCATCGTCCCGAGGCAAAAATTTAAAAAAAGCCTCTGCCGTTATTATAATATTTGATTATGCACATGCCAGTGTATATTTCATATTTAATTCCATTGTTTGTATGTATTTACTGAGGCCACAATCTTTGGTTTTTGTCATTGTGGAGTTAGTTATAAGTTATATGTATTCATCTGCTGGATATGTGATGGCACAGTGTCGATTGTTCAACTCTTTCAGATTGAGAGTTAAAATGAATAACAATTAAGTAGTAATGAATCAGTAAGTATAGAATATGCTATTAGTTTAAAACTGAGGAGTAAAAATTGGTTACATTTATAATTTATACTCAGTGTTTAACTAGTTGTATTCACTGACTGTAACACTACTCTTTTTCAGTTGTTCTTCAGTCATCCAGAGAACTACCACCTTTTTGAAAGTTTTTTTAATGGTTTATTGATGAATTATCACCATATTTTTATATTATTCCCATGTCACCACATATGTAACATCATCTTGTTACAATTATCTTTCTTTTTGTACCAAAACTTTACTTACAGCAAGGTGACATTTAGCAAGCCAGCACTTTTAAGATTCACAAGCCTGAATCCTGATCCATTTCATCACAGCTGTTGTTTTCAGTCTGTACTATTTCTCTAAAAACTTTCCTGGTATCAACATCAGCAACAATCTCTCAAGTAGATGTTTAATTACAAAGTATCCACAAGAAGCAGACAACTTTTTCAGTAGGCTCAGGGAGGCTGTGCGCAGGCTACTTTATGCAGCTGCTGCCTCTCTGGTGGTCTCTGGTAATGCAACTTATTTCCGAGAGGCTTTTTGTCCCCCTTCAAAACTAAAATTCAGATTTGGGGCCTCTTAGAAAACATCTGGGGCTTAAGCCCAAGTAACTACCCCCTAACTCCGCCACTGCTACACAGTAGTAAATTGAATCGCCACACAGCCTGAAAATTGACTGTGCTTGACAATACAATACATTTACAATACAATATTTTTTAACAATATTACAAATATATGCTTTAAAAAAAAGGGAACTTCTAGAACTTATACATTAATCATAGCTGAGCAGTGTTTGAGGAAGAAAAATGTGAATGGCAGTTTTATATTATGTATTCCAAAAAAATACATTTGGAAATTTAACAATTCAAGGCTCTCAGGAGACCCAATCAGCTGCTTAGTTAACTTTTGCCACTGGCTGTCTACATAAAGATGTCTGTAGATGTACACATGTGATTGGAAGGTACTTAAAGTTGATTAAACAGCATGACAGAAGCTAATTTACATGCACAACTTAGTCTGATCGGAACATTTAGACCCCCATCCCAAACATTTTTTTTTCCTAAATTAAGACATTGATTGACTGACTTAAAAAACATCAAAAATTTGGTGTCCTTAGACATCCAATATATGAAGGCTTAGTTGTTGTTGCCTTACCAAAGATAAAATAATTACTGTACATGAGACCTCGAAGAACCTTTTTGGCATAAAAAACTACAGAATATCCTTTCAAATATTGACAGGCACATCCAAACTGGAGGACATCAGAAGCAATGCAGGTGCAGTTCCTGGCCCAAGTACAAGGTATTCTGGTATTCACCCAGTTAGTTAGACTGCAAGTGAGCTGGGAATGGCAGGAGACCAGACCAGAAGGCCAATTTTCCGCTGGCCATTGAAGTCTTACCATGAGCTGAATGCAACAACGCACACTGAATGTGTGTCAGTGGTGTACTAAGATAAAGTAACCATGTGGGAAGGTCAGCAAACATTTATGGATTTTATTAGTGTTGAATATATATACAGTTTTTGGGACATGCTCAAAAGATTTTTAACTTACAGATTTAGCATTCAAAGTGTATTGAGATTAAATTATGAGATTAAAATATTTAAATTTGGGTTTAATTCATTGAACACCCATTTTGGTATAAATAATGTTTTCTTATTGGTCTGGTTTGAAATTCTGATCTTAAATGTTTAATACATGCTGGAGTGGAGAGGACTGTCTGGACTATGTGAAGGGACAGAGTTGGTCTAAAAGAAATCCAGATGAGGCAGTATTATAGATGAAATGTTCATATCTAAAAATTAGGGGTGTAACAGTAGGCTAAAATTGTATTTGGTTCAGTTCAGTGTCTTGAAGGACTTGGCTTGGTTTATTTTTGGTACAAAAAAATAAATACTTACAAAATCTTATTTTGAAAAACTGCCAAGAAACAAAAGATTTTTTGCATAAAACAAATAAAAGTGACCCGTTTGAGTGATCGCTTAAATAATTGCACTCTTTATAATGAAATATGCTTGTGCAGCTCCACTGTGCTTCTCTCAATACAGTGTCCGTGCAGAAACTCACCCAGGAACTTTGTTTCGCTGCGCTCAATATCACGCTAATAATACATTTACAAAAAATACAGTGAAACAGTATTCAAGTGGACTGAACCAAAGAGGCTGAACTGAACGGTTCAACAAATCCCTGTGAACTGTTACACCCTACTAAAGATGTTTTATATAATACTAATTAAACTAAATGCTTCAGTTATAAATAATATGAATAATAATAAATGACATAAATAATAACTAAAATAAATGCCTTGCAAAAACTTATTTACTCACAAAAACGTGGTTTAATTTTTCTACTGAATAATATATATATATATATATATATATATATATATATATATATATATATATATATATTTTTTTTTTTTTTTTTTACATTAACCACATTATAAAATTTTTGTAGTAAGTTAAAGACACAGTCCATAACTTTGCAGATATTTGCCCCCCGTCGCCCTATAAAGGCTTGCGGTCACTGTCGTATAAACAAATTTCCATATAGCACATCTGAAGAAGTGAACTGACGGTTTTACAAGCTCACCAGCCAAACCAGCAAAACAACTAACTGCGGGTTAAATGGTAAACCATCAAACAGTTTTTCCGACACTGTATCATATTATCATGACCAAATAACTCCAGAGCAGCATTTATTACTTACCAGTAGCAACAAGGCTAGTTAAGCATTCATACGTACATCCTCTTAAGTGTCACTCAATGCAGCTGACCACACAAAATTTAAAAGTAGATCAACACATTAACAAGCCTTCTCTAGCTGGTCTGGCAGCCCAGTTCTTTTTTCCTTGTTCTTCCTGGTAATGTCTTCTTTGGGACTGAGAAGCTGCCTTAGCGTTCAGCTCCGCGGCTTACACCTCGCGCATCTGTTCACCCAGTGTGAATCAGGTGTTAATAAGCTTTCTCCAGCGGTGAAGCTCCAGCAGCTTTCAGGTCTTGCAGCCCAGTTACTTTCCCTCGCATCGTCTGATAGTGTCTTCTTTGGTTTCTTTGGTGGCTCTGCTATGGCTCGAGTCTCAAAACCGCGGGTTTGTTTGTATCATTAGGTAGCACGTGGCGTACTGGTGTAACGCAAAACTCTGCTAGTACATCTAGGGAAGCGAATAGTGCAGTATTCAGCAGCAGGACCCTCCTATGCAGTGAAAGCTCCGAAAACGAACATTAAAGTGCTCTCATATCACCAAAACATTTTGAAAACACGCCTTTTTATGGTATAAAAGTTACAGAGTGTGTCTTCATTTTTGTTTTGTTAGTAGTGAAAATCAAAACTGAAAACATGTAGAACCTCAATTTTTTACTTTTTTAGTATTGATGTATGTATGTCCCAATACATTTATGATGATAAACTGAAATTAAATATATACTACTGTGTAAAAAGAGTGGGACTGAACTAAAAAAAATAAATTCTGGTTAAAGTTTACTAAGAAAACAAGCCAGATGGGAAAAAAATTAAGAGAAACATCAGGCCGCACTGTTTGATATATCAAATGGCCACTTTTTAACTGATGCAGCAAAGCTCAGTCTGAATATCCAGATGTTTGATTTCTTAATTAAGTCTCCATGGTAGTTAATCACTATGCTTTTTTCCTATCAGACAACAGCAGGTAAAAAGGGGATGATGACCCTAAGATATATCAGAGACAGGCTGCAGTTGTTCTTCATGGTTTGTGTCTAAAACGCACCAGGAATCCAAAAAGTTTTTCATGAAATATACAGCAGAGAACATATATATATGTATGGACCAATAACTTCTTGTCAGCTTTGTGAGTGCATGTGCTATAAGATGGATCACTGATACTGAAATCTGAAAATGCTTTAATCCAGTGCAAGATACCCTCCAGTGGAAAACAACAGTATTACAGTGTATAGTGGTAAAATAACGCTTCTTCAAATCAAGTACATTTGTTTAAGAGAAGATTTTCAACATTTCTATGTTTTAAAGTCAGGATTAAGCAGAATTTGGTTTTTGATTTAATGTTTGTGAGGATTTTCTGTTTGTTTTTTTCATCATTGTATTGTTTTAAATTTCCTATAACAAATTTGATCAGATTGTGAGTAGTTGCACTGCTGAAAAGACATACATGTCTGTGTTAAGTCGTCAATATTTGTCGAACAAAAAGTTGTTTGGAAAGATCGGGCTGCCACGATCGATTTGCATGCATTTTCCTGACAGTCCAGACTAACTAGCAATAAGACTTTATTTACAACACGAACAGAGTGCGCACACACATTTCACGCATTTGAAAGACATCAATTAAATTCACATATGGTCAGAGTAATTATCGTTACAGATAACTGAAATTAAAGGGGAGATATCGATGTGTGAGATGCCTGAGAGAAAACAAGAAAATGGCAGGAATTTTAAGGGCATAGAAGGCTAGTAGCACCGACTACAAATGAAAACAACAACAGCTGTTTTGCTTGTGGCTAAAAAGATGAGTGAACAACATCATTTGCAGAGAAAATGAACTTGGTGATAAGAATGCACCAACTCAAAAGAAGTGAGATGCTTTGAAATTGTTAAGTAGGATCTCTGCAGGAAAAAGTGTACATTCCGAGCTTCATCTGCTCTTTTTCAGAGTTTAACCGATATAATCAGTTTCGTAAATTAAACTATTTAAATACCTTATACCTTTAAAAAGTATTAAGATCCCTTGCCATTTTTCACAATGTGTCGCTATCCCTCCATTCCTAAAGAATGATGTAGCCACCACTAATATAATTTTTCCTTTTTTTCCAGAATTCTAAAGATTAGCTAAATAAATCCTGAAATACTTACCTTTCACTTTATAAATATGCACTACAATAGAATGTTAAAAAGTGGTATATGAATAATTTTCTCAATACAGACCAACCTTGAAATGGTGCTTTCAGTGATCCATAAACCTTGCCAATACAATTTGGAGGAACTGGCCTTTTTAGTTTACTTAGTCTTAACACAACTTTGAACAACTAGTGTCAAACTATATGCATCCAGTTAAAACCCAACATGAAGCTTTTTCCTGCCTGAGAATGTGTGAGCACCTCAGAGACCGCTCTGCCCTTGACTTATATCTATTCATCCAAGCATGTAGGATAGTTTAGTTAATTAAGCTTAATCTAGCCCTAGAGAAATGACTGATGTTACGGAGACCCACTGAGTTGCCCCTGAACGCTCCTCTCCAGACCGACGCCTCCAGACGTTGAGCCATGCAGCCAAGTTGGAATATACTGGCACGACTCCAGAGAAATAGATAGCAAGAGATAATTTTCAAAGAGAAATACAAAGGAAAATGGTACTTCTAGTTATATTGGAATGTAGGCCGCACAGTGGCACAGTTGATAGCGCTATTACAGCAAGAAGGTCCTGGGTTTGAATTCCAGCTTGGGGTCTTTCTGCATGAAGTTTGCATGTTCTCCCTGTGCATGCATGGGTTTCCTTTGGGTACTCCATCTTCCTCCCACAGTCCAAGAACATAAATGTTATGTTAATTGATCTTTCTTAAATACCCTTAGGTGTGGTTGTATGTGCACGGTTGTTTGTCCTGTGTGTCTTCACGTTGCCCTGCAATGGATTGGAGATCTAGCAGTGTATCTCACCTTTTGCCTGATGACTGCACCAGCCAGATAGGCACCAGCCCCCCAGGCAAGACTACAGGAATAAGTTGCACTGATAATGGAGGGAAGGATGGCTGAATAGACGTTCAGACATGACAGAAGACTATGTTCCCATGGAGAGTTTCTACTAGCAACTTCTTATTAGTTCAGTAAAAGAAGTAAGACAATGTAACTTTTTTTGTATAGCACACTTTCAACAACAAGGCAATTCAAAGTGCTTTACATGATTTGGGGAGAATAGTCTAATCTATCAGTTAGCTCCGCTGGTAGCTCTGGATATGACACACTGTGTAGTGTTGTGATTGGTCATGGCATACAGGGAGAGTTTCAAATGCATGCTTGGTTCCACCTTTCGAGTTATCCCCTTTTCATTACTCGTTGCCAGACACTTAATCTTCATAGATTAGGTTCTGGATATTTCCATGCTAATCTCAGGACATTTAACAAGAAAAGTCATTTCAATATAATTGTACAAACATTCCAGTCAGTAAAAAGTGGTTTATGTAAGGAACCCCAGTAGATTGTGTTGAGTCATTGATGTGAGGTCATGCCCTGAACATGCAGACTCCAACCACAGTAATCCCTCACACTGGGCAAGCATGTAGCAACAGTGGAGGGGAAAAACTCCCCTTTAACAGGAAAAAAACCTCCAGCAGCACCTGGCTCAGTACAAGTGATCATCTGCCAAAACCATCATGCGGTTTGAGAAGACAAAGCAGTGCCAAAAAGAACAAATGGATCTGATGTAAGAGCACTTTCCATATTAATGAAAGTAAAAATGTAGAAATACAAAACAAATGACATGTTTAAAAAGATATAAGATTCTATCTATCATTAATCGCTCATTCAAAGGCAGCTCTAATCAGATGAGTTTTTAGCTTTAGTTTAAAGGAATTCTGTGTTTCAGCACCTTTGCATTGGTCTGGAAGTTTGTTCCCGATAAGGAGAGGATAGAAAGCTGCTTTTCTATGTTTGCTTATGATTTTAGCCATGATTAATGGACAAGAGTTGGAAGAAGTGAGTGGTCCCACAGATGTACATAATAAAAAAAGAGGTGTTACTTACTGTGATTACTGTGGGTTCAATTTCCTGACGTCATGGACACTAAACCGAGACAAGAAGGGAGAAAGGAAGAAGGTGAAGAAAAGAAACCGGACCAACAGAGGCGCGAACTGACGACACAAGACAAGGAGGCAAACAAAGAACACAAGAAAACATCCCAGTCCTCCACCTCTGCCGGACGGCAGAGAAACAGTAATAAAAAACATAAACAACAAACTGTACAGAACCAAACCAATAGTTCGGATCTAGTAGAATAAACTAAGAATTACACATTCACTACACACAAGCATGGATTAATGAACATAATACATATGTTTCTGGTAAGCTCCTGTGAACAACTAACTAATACTGATAACCTCAGCTTAAGATATGCACGTCCACACCAATGTCCCCACACCTATGTGTGTGTGCGAGCATGCAGGTCGGAATAAGGTTTCCCCATGCAAGTGATTGATAGCTGGTGAAAGGAACCGTCAATCCGTCCTACAGGAATCGACACAGTCATGGAAGAGGCAGGAGATGTATGCATCCAGGGTCCCACAGAGTACAGAGGCCACAGGCGGATCAGCGCAGGGTTGATCACCCACCAAGAGAGGAACAGATGGAAGCCCCAGGGGAACACCCACCAGCCGCAATGCTGGGGCCCGAGAGATCGCACTGACAAGCCCACGGGCTCCGCCGGAAACCGGCTACGCCAGGGCGGGCCCGGAATGTACGCCCTCCCCAGGCCGCGCCCAGCCGGCACCTGGACATCCAGATCTTCCAGCTCCCGGGTCCAGATCCCGCCCCACGTAGGGCGCCAAGATCAGGGGCCCAGCCAATGCCGGACAGCCCCACCAGGTGAACAGACCAGCCAGCAGAAGTCCTGGAACCGGCAGGAGGCCTGGGCGCCAGGCACGGTCCCCACCGATCCACCGGACGGCACCAACCTATTCTACAACCCCGGCACCCCCATAAGAGGTGCCCCAGTCAATCCAAGGAGGACGTCGGCCCGAAACAGCGGCCGCCCGACACACCGGACCACCCAGGACCCGCCCGACATGCACCAGGACCGAGCCGGGCCGCAACCGGGACCCCCGGACCCAGGCATCGAGAGTCATCATCAACCAGCGGGCAGGAGCAACCATCACCGACGGGGAGTGACGGGGAGGGAAGAAGATGCATCAGGCCAGAGAGCAGCCAAACACCCAACCTGACAGGTAGACATAGACAGACAGAGACACTCATACGTACCCTCCCTCTCATGCGTACACATTCTTACAAATACAGGACATACGAAAAAAGGACGCTATACACTCATTCATACCCCCCATACGTACACTATACTCCCAGGGACCAGGGCCCAGGGACAGACGCCCCATTAGAGAACCCTGCCCCTGCACCCAGGAGACAGATCCCTTTGCCCACCAGGACGGGGACAAGCAGACCGCCAAGGCCCCCACACCGGCAAGAGCAGCCCACCAGCCCAGGACCCCGACCAGACGGCCTGATGTTCTATCCGGGCTCCGACCCCTGATGGTCCAACGAACAGGGGTGTGGAAAGACCCCCCAGCCTCTCTCCCCCCGCTCAATGTGGTGTTGTTGCGTGTTGTTCTAATGTGCACTTAAAACAGAGGGGTGGGACATGGGAATACTGCCGGGTACCCCCATCTCCCCCCCCGGGCCCTCAGTGTCTAGATGCGTTTAAACAGTGGGTGCCGGCACCACAGGCGAGGCCCCCACAACGGGCCCCTATAGGGGGCCCCCCATGAGGGGTCCCGCCCCCAGCGCCAATGCGCCACACCGCCAGGTCCCTACATGTGCGTTCCATGTAAATGTTGCAAGTGTAAGTGTCTAAGTTGCTCAATAAAATCGGGACCCAGGCCGCCACCGGGTAGCGAAGATGGAAGCTCCATCCCGCACCCCAGTGACGTGCCCACGTCCCAAGGCCTTGTGAATGGTAGAATGAAGGAGCAGGTGGACAGAGGCATGGGGATGGGGAGAAAATAACTGGGGTGACCATTGCCAACCCCAGGGAGCCAGCTCCCCTGCTGACTCCAATAGGCACCCCCGTTCGGCCCGATCCACCAGGGGTGGGAGGCCCCAGCACGTCAAGTCGGGGCCCACGGCAGCGGCACCCCCGAGCCCCATGGGGGCCCCGGCAATCCACCAGCCCCCATGCCAGGGGCATACCTAAATCCTTCCCAACATTCACACTGCTAACAAAACACATGTCACTAGACACCCAGGTTGAGTTTAGCCCCCCCTCCCCCTCAACGCCCTCCCCCCTCCCGTCCCAAGCGCACCCCGTTAAAAAGAGCGCCTGTGCTAGATGGTAAAAAGCCTCCCCGCCAATAAGAGACGCCCCAGGCACCGCCAGCGTCCGAGGGCCCCCGCGCCGAGGCCGGAACCCGGCGCACCACCGACTCGGGTACCCCGGACACGTCGCGCCAGGCCCGTGAGCAGACCGAAGTCCCAGGCGGCCAACCCCCAGGCTGACATCCTCCAGCCTTGCTACTACCGCCCGATGGCCGGGAGGCAACAGAACCCAGCACCTCCACCCACCAGCCCACACCCCACCAACCGGTCAGTCACCGTGGAGGCCGACCAACACCGGCCAGAGGCCCCCACCTCAGCACCCCCCCGAGCGCTAAGACCAAGACCCAGGAGCCATGTCCAGTGTTAATATAGCCGATCGGGCCCGGAGACGCCGGCCACCCGCCGCGGCCTCTCGCCGACGCCCGGACGCGGCAAGAGGCCACCGGGGAGCAAGCGACAAGAACCAGCCCGGGGAGATGGAAAAGGCAGCAGCGCCCGCCAAACACCGGCCGACCAGAGCCCCTCCCCAGCCGGCACCGACGGCAGCGGCCCCCCCCGGCCAAGCCCCAGCCAGGGCCCCAGCCGGGGGGCACGCCACCCCAGAACCCCGAGCCCCAGGCCCAGTCCAGACCCTCCCAGAGCAGCACAGCACCAGGCCAGTAACCCGTGGTGTTACTGACACTCAGTAACAAAGATGTGATTGAACAAAATATTCTGCAATTTTAGTGATGAATTTTGGGTGCTTTCCAGTATGTTATTACAGTGGCTATGAAATGTGTACATGACAAGGTTTTTGTAATGTTTATGAGACCAATTATGAATAATTTCCACAATTATATGCCATATTTGAATAATTAAAATGAGAAACAGGCAAAAGTGATTTAACAAATTGTTGGTAGCAAAAGTGACTAAATAAAAAAGTGCAATAATCAATTCCCATAAAAGTGGACATGCTTTTATTAACACTTTACTATGGCACCTAGTAACCATTCTGTTTTCCTGAGTTTCCTCATCACACCAGTTATATTGAATCTGATTTATCCACGACAAAGTTAAGATTTTGCTGACATATTTGTCATATTTGCATCCTTTAGCTAAGTCATAGTTCACATAGATGTGGCAAAAGATTGGAAGGATCTTATTGTACAAGATATCAGGAGAAAATTACAAACATTTCAATTGTATTATTTGCATATAACCGCACAAAAAAGAGTGATCAATAACATCAATAACCTTTAAAAGAAAAAAGAAAACTTTAAGAACACATTTGCAGTTAAGGCACGACTTTAAATTTAAAAGAAAGACAGGAGCCCTATTACAACGAAAGCAAAACATAAAATTATAATTGAACCTGTAAGTGTATGCCTTTAACAAGTCAATGCTTTGCCAGTCTCCAGACCAGAATCCAATATGAAATATTTGAAGAGAGCTGCTAAAGATTAAGTTATTTTTGTCTGATGCATAAAGCACTTATGTAATGCAATAAAAGGGAAATTAATTATTTAAAAATTATCCACTGTGATTTACTGCATTTTTGTTTTAGATTATGTCCCTTTGAGTACCTTTGATACATATTACAGACCTCTATACATGCCTTTTAAGTGGGAAAACCTAAAAAATCACCAGTGTATCACTCACTCTCTCTCTCTCTCTCTCTCTCTCTCTATATATATATATATATATATATATATATATATATCAGGGTTAACAAGAATGTGGGCTGAATGGTTACTTCGAAATCCACAGCCACAGTTGATGGCAAAGAAACTAGTAGCTCAGTATTCCAACATCCACAAATGGCAACTGCTATCACAACTTGAGATTGATGAGATACAACACAAATACTACAACAAGGAGGAGTCAGGAGGCAAGGTCAGAGGGGAAATTATACTAACTCACCAACAAGAGATGAGGAATAGACCCCCAATGAGCGAAACAATAGTGCTGAACGAGGAAGCGGCTGACCTGAAAGACAAGATCATCGCGAGAATGAATGTAAGACAAGCCCAACAGCAAACAGTGATCCTAGAGATGCTTGGTTATAAGAGCAACCTAAAGAGGTACACAAAAGACAATGTAGCCAGACAAACAAACAGGCTATTTGAAACCCAACCGGTGAAGGTGTGTGGTCAGTGGCAGGGCAATAGCAACAGAGTAGACCCACCAAGTCTGGAAACTGAAAGATACTGGAAGAGTATATGGGAAAAAAGACACAGCACATAACAGCAGTGCTCAATGGCTGGTCAGCACCAGGCCCTGACATAATCCATCCCTACTGGCTAAAGAAACTCATAGCACTGGCGGCACAAATAAACCAGCTGCTAAGAGATGGGACTCAACCAGAATGGCTAACCTAAGGGTGAAAGAACGTGATCCTGAAGGATCCCACCAAAGGTGCAGTCCCATCCAGCTATCGGCCAATAACCTCTCTCTCCACAACATTGAAGCTCATGTTAGGCGTCCTTGTGGCTAAGATAAGCAGGCACATGGATCAATACATAAGCAAAGCACAAGAAGAGCATTGGAAGAGATACCAGAGGTGCTAAACACCAGCTCCTGGTTCACAGACAGTTCCCAAGACAGCAAATCCTGAAAGACCAATTTGTGTACTGCCTGAATTGAGAATGGGGCTATGATCAGCCGCCTCCGCTACATGGATGACATCAAGCTGTATGCTCCTGATCCACACCACCAGGATATACATCAATGACATTGGGACATCATTCAGGCTTGATAAATGTAGTAGGATGGTCACAAAAAGAGACAAGGTAGTCCACACTGAAGCGGTCTCACTCCCAGAGGGAACAATAGCGACCCAAGGTGTAGGCTGTGCAAAGAGTCATCTGAGATAATCCAGCACATAACAGCAGGGTGTAAAATGCTGGCAGGGAAAGCATACATGGATCATCATAACCCAGTTGCTGTCATGATATACAGAAACATCTGTGCATGGGCTGGAAACACCTAGGTCAAAACAAGAAACAACTACAAAGGTAGTGGAGAATGACCGAGCAAAGATCCTGTGGTACTTCCAGAACCAGACAGACAGGATGGTAATGGCGAACCAACCAGACATTGTGGTGGTTGATAAAGAGCAGAGGAAAGCTGTTGTGGTGGATGTGGCAATAACAAGTGATGGTAACATCAAGAAGAAGAACCATGAGAAACTTGAGAAATACCAAGAGCTGAGAGAGGAGCTAGAGAAGGCTTGGAAGGTGAAGGTGACGGTAGTACCTGTGGTAATAGGAGCACTCGGGGCAGTGACCATTAATTCTGATATGATTCTGGAGGAATCATATCAGAATTATGGAACCGGCTCCTAGGGTTGATTCGTGAAGCAGACAATTTGTCTATCTTTAAAACTAGGCTAAAAACTTTCCTCTTTGACAAAGCTTACAGTTAGAGATATGTTTATAGGTAGTTAGAGTCAGGTCAGACAGGTAGATAGGAAGAGACAGGTTAATGTTAGTAGTCAGGCAGAGTGTCAAAAGTTAGGAAGAGATAGGAAGAGGTAGAGTAGCTAGGTAGAGATAGATTAATGTAAGCCAGGTAAAGATCCGGAGCCGGTCGCGGCTTACCGCTCGCGGAAGAAATGCGCCCCACAGGGGCCAGCCAGCGCCGGAGAGAGGTCCCTCAAGGGGATCCTCCCGCACAGTGCGGCCGCCCATTACCTGCCGGGTTGAATCCCCCGGGCAGACTGTGCGGACCCCACCCGTTTATCTCTTAAACGTTTCTCGCCCTCTTCAACTCTGTCCTCTCAGTTCTGTCTATTTTTCCTTAAGATAGTTGTCGACTATCGGTCTCGTGCCGGTATTTAGCCTTAGATGGAGTTTACCACCCACTTTGGGCTGCATTCTCAAACAACCCGACTCCGAGAAGACCCCGGCATGACGGGGGCCGTTACCGGCCCTACACCGTCCACGGGTCAGGAGGACTCAGACAGAGTGTTGGTAGCCAGGTCTCCTAGTAGCTAGGAGACAGGTTAATGTTAGTAGCTATGCTGCTTTAGGCTAGGCTGTTGGAGGACATTATTAGGGTCTGTTCCTACTTTCTCTCCTACTTCTCCCCAACTGCATGATGTGCTGTCAATTCAAGCACTAACCTGTTTTCTATTATAGTAGGTGCTCCGGATTAGCCCTGCTTGACGACCCTGACTAAGATGGCATTGCAGTGACGGAAAATTCTCCACGTCCTGCAACAAACTTGTGCATCAGTTCTATTGCTCTTTCTGTGTCTCTGTTATGTATTCTCCAAGCCACAGACGGTCGCGGCAGATAACCGCTTGTGCTGAGCCTGGTTCTGCCGGAGGTTTCTTCCTGTTAAAAGGGAGTTTTTCCTTCCCACTGTCGCTGCATGCTTGCTCAGTATGAGGGATTGCTGAGAATTCCACGACGCAATCTTCTGTGGTTCTGTAATTTCTACACTAAACATTGTATTGTAATAACTCTTTTTGTAAAGTGCCTTGAGATGACATCTGTTGTGAAATGGCGCTATATAAATAAACTGAATTGAATTGAATTGAATTGAATTGAGGAATCTGGGTCCTTTAGGAACCAAGGCTTGATTTGCAGATGCTGGAATAAAAGCTGAATGAGTTTCACTAATTGTAATCAGTTCAACTAATTTAGCACCAGTGGTTTACCTCTAAACCAATAAGCAATGCAAGAAAACTCAAAACAAATGTTATGTTTAAAAATTATCTGGATAAGAGTAATTACTTAATTCACGGATTGATCACGACAGTAAAACAATCCAATTCCCATATTTGGATTGAGATTCATTTCTGTTGGTAAGCAATCTATTTTTAAACCGAGTTCTATTTGAACTGTTAATAGCAATCTTTGTTTATGAAGTGCCGGTCTAAACCAACACAAGGGCTTCTCTAGCTTTACTGTAGCTCTGTGCAGCGTATGTGGGGCATTTAGAGTGGCTCAAATACATTTATTAAACATTAAACAAAAAAGGAAAATCTCATATCTGATTGAGTAGCTTAAATTACAGGATTTAAACCTACTCTTTGTCGGGAAAAGTCTTTTAAAAACAACGATTAAAACTTCAGGCCGAGGCCTAGTTTACCCAAAGATAGCAGATGAAACTTAAAAAGTTAACAATAAAAAAGGGAAGCACCTTTAAAATTAGTTATCCTTACTAATTTGCCTCTGCCCAAACAGACCTAATGAAAGTTTAAAGCTCTCCAAGCGTCTCCGTTGTGCATGGGTGAGGGGTGTTCAGACGATGTTATCCCAGCAGGCTAACAATGGGTTGCTAAGCTAGTTAGCAGGCTAGTAGCTCCTAGAGCTTCCGATTGGGATGTCGTTTCCCTCCTTTCTGGGTTCAGCTGTGTAACGGCTGGCCCCGACACTCACAAAAAGTACCTCTGGATTCTCCGACTCGGGCACTCTTATCAGTTATGTGTCGGCGGCTCAATGCACCCTCTGGCACGAAGGGATGCGGCCTCCGTCCGGTTCAGGTATACAGTCTGGCTGAGTTAGGTCCTCCACCAGGTGGGGATCTGTTTCTCAGCGGTCTGAACCTCAGAGGGGGGGGTTTCGTCGGGCTCTGCAGATAAACAACGACTTTGTCTATCAATGTTCATGATTCACCTGGTGGCAGTCTTTGGGTTCCTTGAAGCAAGTTTCTCCAGAAACTCGTGTCTGCCTCCGCTAGCCAAGGAATACGGTTGGAGATTCTGTTTCTCTTCTGTTGCTTGTCACGGCCAGCAGCAACATGAGGAACAGTCTGCAGAGTTCAGGCAGACTATATATATATATACAATTTTCGGGCTCACTAATAATTTTTTTAAGTTAAACTGAATATAAAAATTTTTATTTTACAAATTTGTACATATGATCACTAGTCGTTAAATTGCAGAAATTATCATGAAAGTAGCTATCTTAAGTAGTAACCTGGATTAAATAAAATGACTTCACCTAGATATGATGATCTCTCAGGCAGAGATATAGAACATGGTGCAAACAGTAAAACTAGCTCCTCTAGAGTAAAAAAAGTGAATAAAATACTGGGATATATTTCTTGCTTTACCAGCTGGCTTAGCATCATCGCGGTTGCTAGGTGACAGGATGTTCGGCGAAGTGGGGGCGGGAATTCAACTGAAGGCTAGACCATCCAAATTCACAGCCGTTAACATCAGGTCTATATCCCTATATGTCCACGACCACGACCCCCTCTAGCACAATCAGATTATAATCTTTTCTTTCTCTGCTATGAATATAAACCACTTGTTCAGAGGCAGTCAACCTGTGACAAAGAGAATGGTTAGAAAATGGTCACATAAAGCTGAAAAAGCCCTGGAGGGTTGTTTTGATTCCACAAACTGGACGGCTCTTTGCCAGCCACATGGAGAGGACATCAATGCCATGAATGAGTGTGTGACTGACTTCATAAACTTCTGTGTGGACAACATCATCGCCTTCAGAACAGTGAGATGCTTCCCTAATAACAAACCCTGGATCACCAGTGAGCTGAAGGAACTGCTGAACAAGAAAAAAAGAGCCCTAAGGAGGGAGATAGGGAGTTATTAAGGTGTATACAAAAGCAACTTAAAGTCAAGACCAGAGACAGCAAAGAGGCTTACAGGAAGAAGCTTGACAACAAACTACAGAGGAACAATATATTAAGATATGTTTGGTCTGGAATGAAAAATATCACAGGCTTTAAGCACAGAAAGGACTGGATAGATGGAAGTCTGGAAAAACCTAATGAACTGAACACATTCTTCAATGGGTTCAGTTCAGAAACAAGCTCAGCATCCTCCTCTCCTGTTTCCAGCCAAAAATACATCCCCCTCTCCTATGACCCACACCTGTCCTGTCACACCTCAAATGTTTTATCTTCCACCTCAGTCATGAACTCTTGTACTTCCACAACTTCCTCTTCAACCAAGTCAGGAGATGCTGCCACCCCCTTTATCTCACTCTCCCACCCATCTATCTCTAAAACTCAGGTGAAGAGGCAGTTGTAGAAACTTAATCGGAACAAGGCTGCAGGTCCAGATGGTGTCAGCCCAAGAGTCCTGAAGACCTGTGCAGAGCAGATCTGTGGGATTCTGCAGCACCTCTTCAACCTTAGCCAGACCCAGCGGAAGGGTCAAGAGATCGTCCGTCAGTGTTGCTCGAATGAGTTCCTCCTCGAACTCTGACGTGTCTCCTTCGCTCGCGAAGGAAGGTTGTTTGAGTCTTCGACCTTGCCTCAGTAGCCCCAACCAGAAGCTAGGTGGCTAAGAACGGGCAGCCGGGGGGGCAGTCCTATTTATAGGTTGCCCTGGTTTCCACTTACTGTGGGGCTAGAGCAGAGTAGCGCCACGTGATGGCTGTGTGAGTGATCCAACAAGTATGACATAAGTTTTATACTAAAATGTCAACATTAAACCCCAAATAACTTGCTTTACTTAAAGATTACAAACACTAGGTTATACAATTTAAACATTTATGTTCGACATTTGAAATATAAAATATTTTATTTCCTTCCTTATTCATTGTATTTTAGACTTATATTGAAGAGTATTTTCCCATTTGATGTTTTATGGCTGCTTTTATATTATAAGATTAATTATTGGGCAAAGAAAATGATCAAACGTGTCTCCCAGAGAAACCAAAACAACATGACTTTACTCAAAGAAATAGTTTTATGCAATATTTGATTATATATTTACCAATTTCCGAAGAGGTCTATGTGTTTCACACCTACACAATGCAACCCATACCAAGGGCCACCGTAGTAATGTCATACAGGTAGACCAAATGCTAAAAAAGATCATGTTGACACATTTTCCTTTCACTTTTTGTACATAGTCTATTATTTGTTTTTGTTAAATACAGATTTATATCCATACAAATATTTTACATTTTTCTTTCTTTAAATTAATTTTCTCAGATGCACATTACTTTTAATTAGAATTTTACATAATTAAACTTATTTATATAGCCCCAATTCACAACATGTCATTTCATGGCACTTTTCTTGTAAAGTATGTTCAATTTATCATACATTCATTCCAATTAATCTTTGAGCTCATCATTCAAATCAGTATAAAAGTTTTCTATCTAAGGGAACCCAGCAGATTGCATTGAGTCATTGCAGCATTCTCTCCTGACCAAACATGTAGCAACAGTGGACAGTTGTTTCCACTTGTTGTGTCTGAGTATGCTATTTTCACAGTTTTATTTTTCTATGTTGTATTTGTCCTATACTGTTAAGCATTTTATTTTTATATTTTTTATAGTTGTGTGAATTTCAATGTTCCCGCTTACCACCCCTAACTGCTGTGACACTTGAATATACTATACTGACAAAACTATAAAAAATAAAACTATAAAAACTGGTTTACAGACAAACCACAGTTGATGTGCAAAACAGACCCCTGGTTCAGAGCCAATGTATTCATGTAAACAGCAAGTCCAGTTGTGTTTCTATTGTTTCTCAGGGATTTTAGTTATTTATAAGTGTATGTTCAAATTTAAAGTGATATTGCCATATTTATTGGTTTTGATAGTCTTATAACTGCAGTCATAGGCTGCTATCTCAGCAAAAACATTGTAATTTGAAGCACAGATGTTGTTGAATGTCATTTCATTCATTCTTCTTTTCTAATAAAAAGGTGCATATGAACTTTTTTACGCTGGCCTGTAAAACTATAAATGGGGAGGTGGGATTGCCGGGTTTAGGCCCTGTCCCAATACTCACACTTCCACCCTTGAGCCCTTCAAACTTATTCACTGTGTTTCAGCAAGTCATAAAAAAGCCAGCCTAAACGTTTTAAAATGTTAGGTAAGAATTAAAGAAGAACACCCATTCCTCTACATTTTAAACAATCTAAAAAGTAATCTTACATTTCTCCATACTATCACATACCGACTTCACTGCTCCAACCTGCATCTGGAAGGCAATAACAGCCCCCATCGCAGCTCCATTCCTCCTGACAACCTGACATAAATCTGACTGGTTCTACAAATCTCTTTTCGGATGTCTGGCGTGATACCCCTTATCTCTGGAGCGCCCCCCTTTCCTCGAGGGACATGGTCAAAAGTCTTCTCTAAGTCGACTAAACACATATAGACAGATTGGGTGAAAACACCCATGCACCTTCCAGGACCGTGCTTAGGGTAATATGT
Organism: Apricaphanius iberus; assembly: GCA_028564705.1. Taxonomy (NCBI): domain Eukaryota; kingdom Metazoa; phylum Chordata; class Actinopteri; order Cyprinodontiformes; family Aphaniidae; genus Apricaphanius; species Apricaphanius iberus. The sequence goes on from JAPXFQ010002340.1 coordinate 1,032,082, forward strand.
ATTACGTGCATTTGTATTCTGCGCCCAGGAGGAAATACTTTATAGAATTAGAATTTTTAGAAGTTAAAGCTACAAGTTTTTGGATCCAGTTGTCCGATTGTTGAAGACATATTATGAAATCGTCACCAGAATAAACTGCTTAATTTGTTCAATGCAGTTATCAAATGTCCAGTAAATTCTACAAGAAAACAAAAAAAAAAAGATTTTTACAATTTGAAAATTTCCTTAAATTTCACTTTGTCTTTCTTGTAAAACAGTCTTGCGAAATATTTCTTACTCAAGTCTAATGCTTCTTGTTTGCTACTTCCCTATTCCCAATATAGGTATGGCCTTCCTTCACTGTGGCCACAGCCTACATATGAGTCATTCACTCATTTCTGTTTAAAAGATTTCACAGTCTTACTTACACATGCCCTACTGTTTTTGTTTTTTTCTGTTCTGTATGGATTCACAATAAAGGTATTTATTATGAACAGTATTCATGACAAAGGGCAACGTTGGCAGAGTCCAACTCTCACTGGAAAGGAGCCCGACTTACTGCCGTTACAATATACTTATGTATTTTCTTAAATATGTTTTTCTAAATGGTGTTTATACAGAGCAGAAAAATAAACTAATCTAATATTTAATTCAGATACATTTTCCACAAAAAGATTATTCTAGCCAGGAAAAAAAGAAAATGTAATCTAAAATAGAATTTATAACTACCATGCCAACAAGAAACTCTAGCTACAGCTCTAGTTAGATGATTGCATTTAGAAATACTTTCTAAAAGACAGATAAAATGTAATGAGTAATTTCACATTAATATTTTCCAAAATAAAAAAGAGAGCTAACAGTTAACCCTAAAGTTATTTTTGAAGGCCAGGTAGAGTTGCTCATTCTGCCTTGTCTGATGGTTACCCACATGTGCAAGTAACATAAAATAATAGGAATAAAAAAATGAGAGACAAATCATGATTAACAAACATTTCAGTCACCAACTAAAATGTTAAGATTCATATCATAACCCCATTCTAAGTCATCAGTTTTCAATTCAATTCAATTCAATTCAGTTTATTTATATAGCGCAGTTTCACAACAGATGTCATCTCAAGGCACTTTACAAGAAGAGTTATTACAATACAATGTTTAATTTAGAAATTAGAGAACCACAGAAGATTGCGTCGTGTAATTCTCAGCAATCCCTCACACTGAGCAAGCACGAAGCGACAGTGGAAAGGAAAAACTCCCTTTTAACAGGAAGAAACCTCCGGCAGAAACAGGCTCAGCACAAGCGGTCATCTGCCGAGACCGTCTGTGGTTTGGAGAATACAGAACAGAGACACAGAACAGAGACTGCTAGCATAATGCTCAGAGCAGCAGACAGTTCATGGAGCTGAAAAAAATACCCTAAATTGACTTAAAGTCAGAGTAGATAGACATTGTAGTGGGATCAAAGTAACATAACTGTGACAATCCATGACAGTGACAATTTCACCATAGCTTTACCGTCATAGTAAATTAAATCCTCTGAAGACTCCACAGCCCCTATTTACCAACGAGCCAGCCACGGAGAGTGTTGCACACATGAAACACATTGAAGCAGAGGTGTCACATTGAAGCAGAGGTTAGTAACTGAGCCGTAGAAGGAAGATGTCAGAAGTTCTCCTCCAAGCCATGGCCTTCAGCAGAACCCACAAGAGGAAGGAGTTCCTAGACGTGCTGACAAGAAAGATGAGGCTCATGCACACAATGTCACACAGCTGAAAGCCTTTCAACATATCATGAGGTTCTTCCATGCTGGCATTGTAGAAGAGTTAGTCATTGTAATTATAATTTATTAATTATTTATTGTAAAACATACTTGTGAGGAAAATAATAACAGCTGAATTATTTTCAAAAAAGAAGGCTACAGTGTGAGTTATGTAAACCTTTTTTTAAAGTAGTTTGGACAACATGGCAAAACATTAAAGTCAATATACATTAAAATCATTGATGAATCATTGATTTTGAAAATGGCTAAATATCCTCCAAATAAACAATATTAATGAGTCTTTTTAAACAAGGCTCAGTCAGTGATTATAGTAATGGTCTCAGGATAAGAGAAAACAAAGTCTTTGTTTTTAATGGCAAACAAAACATCAACAAAAATTAAATATCTAAGGTGAGAGGGGGGAAAATATGGAAACATGGAAGTGCCAAAATCAAAATGCAAAAGGTACTAAAGAAAAAACAGCAAAAACCCCACTAAGAAATAAACTAAAATGATAATTTAAGTCTTTAGGCACTGTTTTTTTATATAAAATATTCAATATTGATATCATTTGTCCAAAAAGTTGTAGCTTTAATATGGTTATAGATAAATGTATACTGTAAATGAAAACAATCCTCAGCATGATCCAAAGTTTGTGATGGGAGCAAATTCACACATCTCATTTGCATATTATGACATCATCAGGCATTGTCAATATTGGTTTGGACGTTTATATTTTTTACATTGTTTAAAACGTACTTTATTTTCAATATTATTTTTATTTTTCTATATAGGGCTGTGTATTTTCTACATATGCATTTTTAGTTTTTATTGGCATTTTTTTTTCAAGAACAGGTGGACATATCTGTTTATCTCCCTTGTTATCAGGCTCCATTAGTCTATCCACTAAATAAAACAACAGAAAGGAAATTATTAGGCTCAGAAGGAGGCAAAAAAAAGCAGGACCGGACTACAGGGAGCACTGACAACAAATTGGCAGTGAAAAGAGAAAAAAACTGTGATCTTAAATACTCTGAGGAGAGTGAATGGCAAAGCTTGAGAACCTAATTACTGGTAAACCTATGCAGGTGAGGGGAAGAAACAGGTGGAAGCAATCAACTGGGCTAGGGAGTAGAATGACAAGGAGGAAACAGGAAATACTAAACAGAAAATAATCCTATATGAGAAACTAGAAACTAACTGAAGGTAAGATATCTAAAGGGAACTAATGACTGATAAACTGGAGAAATAAACATAAAAGGGGTAAACAAAAAACAAATACAAAAAGGCAACATCTAAGGACAGAGAGTGGGAAAAAATAGAACGGTAAAATGGTAAATGGTTTGTACTTGTATAGCACTTTACTTAGTTACTACATTCAGTTATTCACGCACACATTTACACACTGAAGATGGCAAGCTACAGTACATTTTAGCCACAGCTGACCTGGAACACACTGACAGAGGTGAGGCTGCCGGACACTGGCACCACCGGGCCATCTGACCACCAAAGGTAGGCAACGGGTCAAATGTCTTGACCAAGGACAAAACGATCGTCACAGTCGGGGCTTGGGTTCTTAAAAACTAGGCAAACAAAGAAGTGCCAAAATCAAAACGCAAATGGGCCCAAGGTGAAAAAAAACCCACCAAGAAATAAACTACAATTATCATTTAAACTTTATAAGGAAAAGAACAACCCTTAACACAAAAATCTCAATTCCTATTGTTCTTTCTTTCTTTCTTTCTTTCTTTCTTTCTTTCTTTCTTTCTTTCTTTCTTGAGATTAATTAGTTAGTATTACACAACAACATATTCGTTGAACTCAGAAGGCCAGAATAAACACTTTCAAAGGTTAAAACATATCATAGATTGATAGACTAATTTTGCTATCTGTGTACCAAGATAAGCTCAGATTTTTGTTTAATTTTATAGTCTATTCAAACATTTGCTTTGAAAGAGGACTGTTTAATTTCTCAGTGTGTAATTGAAGCAAGGCAGATTTTAATTGATTATTTCTTGGAAGACTACAGGAGATTTTAACACACTGAGGTCTGCTTCGTAATTATTTAAATGAGAAAAATGATCACAAAACAAACAAGATACAATAAAGAAAACAACACACATACCACAGTCTATTTTTACATAGAAAGGGGCATGTTATCTGGAATATATATCTTTAATATAATATCAACATAATCTCTGAGTTGTTGAAATATTAAACTTCAAATCAAGTGTTTGGTGCTTGCAAGTATAAAGCCTGATTTATGCTTCTCCGACTGCAAATTTGCACTCAGACACAGACGTATTGACGGAGACATTTTTCGTTTATGGTTCTCCATTTCTTTCCTCTCCATTGTTTTTTCAGCGTTTCTCGACCAGGACATCAGGGGGTGCTGGCTTTTCATGGCATCTCTGCCTACTATCACAGTATCATGACAGTTTTTTTCTAGGCTTGAGAACGCATTTACCCCTCAAGGAAAAGCTGTAAAGCTTTTTACTAGGAGTGCAGCTCATAGAATACTCTAAAAACACATGGAAACAAACAACTGTTTTGTTGTTTTACTACACCTCCTTTTGTTCAAAATCAGCTAAAGAACAGATTAGATAAACTGTCCTTTCAATGTAAAGAATGTAGTGGCCAAACGCTGCATTGGCTACTGATTACAGCGACTATAGAGCACTATTCTGGTGAAGTGATCTCTGGCTGTTACTGAACTGATCAATCAGATGTATACGCTCTCTGTTGACGGAGACAGATAGTTAAAAAATGGGGCTCTACTCCATGCGTCCTTGTGTAGGTGACGGAGAGCCCTTGCGTCGATGCATAATGGCATTGTGTCAATCCGTCTCCGTCAGAATGGAGAACCATAAACTGGCCTTAACAGGTGATGGATAGAAAAGCTGGTAGTCAAAGGCTCTTGTTTCTGGCTCAATTTGTTGTAAGCCCTGGTGGTTTCCTTCTTCTGACTTTTGATGACTCCAGAAACACAGTGAACCCCTGTAGAAATTTACAGTGATGATGGGCATGTAGGAGGTGTGGTAAAATAAATAAATAAATAAACAAATAAACAAATACATAGATAAACAAACAAATGAATAAATAAATAAATAAAAAGCTAACAAAAAAAACAAACACAAATGCAGAAACTTGCCACAAGGTAGATGTGGTAAAACAGTAAACAAAAAAATAAATGAAAAGATTGCAGGACTTTACCACAAAAGAAAACATTTATTGCCACAGAATCTGTCAAGTGATCAGGCTTGGTTGCAACTTGCTGGGCTGACTTCTTGTTTGTTTGTGTTTCTGTTTCTATCTGATTACAAGAACAGCGACTCTGTGGAGTCTTGTGATTCCAGAAAGGGAGACATTTCAAACTTGCTTAATCAGTCATAACAGGAATTTGAAAAATTTTTGATCATTCTGCACTGCTCAATCAACGATGTGACTGGAATCTAGGCAATCATTTTTATTTTTAAAGCACACTTTCAACAACAGGGTAGTTCAATATGATTTACACGAAAGTATAAACAGCAATAATGCATTAAACAGACAGAGAACATATCAGACATAAAACATTACTCAAAAGCAGACATTAATAGAGGATAAAGTAAAAACAGCTCTAAACAGATGGGTTTTTAGCCTGATTTAAAAGAACCCAGTGATTCAGCAGGTTTGCAGCTATCTGGAAGTTTGTTCCTGATTAAAGGAACATCGAAACTGAAAGATGCTTTCCCATGCCTAGCTCTAATTCTAGGGATGCTGAGTAGGCTGGAAAGTATTATTTTTCCTCCCAAACTTTGAATTCAGGAAGATTTCATAAATGTACCAATCTATCCTTGTAGATGGCTGCAAGAACAAGATTTTATAGTTTTATTCAGCTTTAATTTGTATTATTCTTGGGGAAATGATCCTCAGTCATAAATAAAAAAGTGAATTCAGATTTTAACAAATTGAGAACTTATTAAAGTTAACCAGTTATGTTTTGTTTTATTTTAAAATAGGCAAAACTTAATTATGTAATAAAAAGGCACATTAAAATGTCCCAAGCATTTAGACATCACTTATTCCAAGCATAGCACTTAAAAAGACACCCTTGGATTCTGAAGATTCAGAAACTCCATTGCCACGGGAGGTTACTTTCCCCACCAGCATTGGAGAAAGCTGTTTTGAAGTGGTCCCTACTGACCTTTTATGATAAATGTGGAAGAGCCAGATCACACTTCGTCAAGAAAAAATACAAAAAAGCATATATTTTCCTTCAACAATCAAATTAGGGTGAAGATGTCGGACAGACATAAGGACAAGGTGCTTTTGTTTTTTTTCCAGAGCATTTTATTTATTTTTTTAACACAAGCCATACAAAAGGTCAACATAAACAGAACCGAAGTCAAGCTATAAAAGATATTTAACATGACACACTCCACATCGTTTACTTAACAGTTGTCTCAAATGAATATAAATTCAACAGAAAGTAGGATAAAAAATAATAAGTGAGAAAATGTACAACATTTCAAATAAACTGCTAATTTATCTTATCCCTTAATGGAGCTTTGTTTGTTTTTGCCTAATCAGTTATTTTCATTTCTAACAGCATTACATTTCCTGGTTCATCATTCACGTCATTCACAGTACACGCATCACTCATCATTGGTATAACATTTTTAAATCGCAAATAAAATACTACAAAAATTTGAACATACAAAAGTGGATATAGTCTCCACACTAAAATTGATATTTTGCTAATGTTAAATTTTCCGATCCAGCATGCGCATGCAAAAACAGTTCTGGTGCCAAAAACTGAGGTTTTTTTAATCCTTCAAACTTAAAATACTACAAAGCGATGAGTCAAACTAATCTATTTTGATTGATATTTAGACTTCTATAGCTAGGTTCTAAATATGTGTAGTTAATGACATTCTTAAATTTTAGCAATGTCATTTAAATATTATATTATATGTGCAAACAAATCTTATTGTGTATGAATTAAATAAAAACACATCCTGTTAAATGGGTTGGTGCACGGGGGTTAGGGACCGTTGTACAATTCCAGCATGACACCCGAGTTACGCGCTGTACTGACATTCTGAATACAAGACATGTTTTGGTAAGTGGGTCGCTCCCTTTTAATGATACCAACAGCTTTGCAGTGCAAAAGATAAAAAAGGTGAATCCGTAAGTTTTTTGTGAGCATACAAAGCAGAGGATTCATACAGCAGTGGGAGAAGGCAAGCATTCGACAGATATTGTAAACAATATTCAATCGCTTCAGCGCTTCACAGTCTTTGGGTTTGTGCAAAGACTTAATAAAAAGTAGTATATTGTAGGGTCCCCAGCATATGATGTAGGCTGTAACAATACAAAAAACTATAGTCAGAGCCTTGTGTTTTGTTCTGTTTGTTGCATGAAAAACTGTATTTATAATGGCAAAATGGCAGAAAATAATAATGGCAAATGGGACAAAAAAAAGGAAAGCAACTTGGAAATAATATCCAAACTCATCTGAATGGGAAGCTTCACAGAAGTAATCATCAGACACCTCCATTTTGAAAGCATCATACACAGATGTACCAATACTGATCACCCAGGCAACCACACAGGCACTGATTGCACACTGTTTTTTCCTCAGATTATTGTTTGGCCAGTTGTTCAGCACTACAGTAAAAAAACGATCCACAGTCATTGCAGTTAGTACAATGATGCTGCTATACAGACCAGTGAAATACGCCGCAGTGATGAACTTGCACAAAAAATCTCCAAAGATCCAGTGGTCAAGGTGATAAACAGCCCAGAAAGGGAGTGTGGCAGTGAAGATCAAATCAGAGCAAGCCAGGTTTATGATGAAGATTTTTGTGACAAGATTGAGTTTTTTAAAAGTGAAGAGAACGTACAGGAGGAGAATGTTGCCAATGACACTGAGGATGGTGATCATGATAAACGCAACTCCGGCAATGGTTGAAAATTCAAACAACTGACAAGCAAATATGAGGCTGTTTCCATCTTCGTTGGTCAGGTTGTAGTCCTTGTCCATGGCTGATTATCTAAGGAATATGAGCACAAATGTAAAGCTTGTTTGTTTTTAATAATCTCATGTCTAATAATTTTCTAAGATTTTTGTAATGGACCTTCTGGTAAATATATTGAATAAGAATAGCATGTTGCACATTACAAACTGGGTTTGCCACTTTGTCTGTACATTAATCTTAATAACTGTTCTGTACTCTGTTTTTGTAACTATTTCAGTGATGTAAATATTCTGTAAAAAATTGTGTGTTTCTGTTCTGTGTCCTATTCTGTTTGTGTATCTGTTTTTTACTGCTGTTACAACCAAATTTCCCCTTGTTGGGAAATTAAAGGATTATTCTATTCTATTCTATTCTATTCCATAACTCCACATTAGTTCCAAAAAAGTTTTAAACAACTTACCCCAGACAGACACTGGCTGCTCTCGTTTTCAACTGCACTTCAAAGAAAGAAAAACAAGAACAAAAGGTTCCCCTTTTTTTTCTTTCCAATTAAGTCAGAATGTGACTGTTGATCAGTTCCGACCAATGATGATGTTACCACATTTCACTTTATCACTTTTCAATCTGAAAATGCATATTTGATTACCTTGAAAACAACTTTTATAAACTTAATAACTCAATGTTAAACTATTGTTTTTTCTCACTTATTAACAAGATATGCTAAAATAAAAATTACAGATTCAACACACATTGCATTTACTCAATAGCTCGTCAGTCATCCATCAGTTATGTCCATCCTTGTAATTAAAATTACTTTTAAATGTCACCTCAACAACTCTTGCAAGTCTCACGACTGACCAATAAAACTGACTTCATCTGAAACATTTTTAAAACTTTTGCTATTGTGCTATTTTTCACTCCTAAAATACAAAATAACTTTTAATTTTATATTTCAGGAAAATAAAACTAGAATTTCTAATAATAATAAAAATAATTTTAATAATGATATTGCATATTCATATATAGATTATATATATAGATAGAGATATATAGATATATATTCAGATATAATAATATAAAATAAAACAGATCTTCTTTCTTTATATGTAAGCAGCTTAAATTCTTTACAAAAGGTTTCTTCAATATCCATTTGCTTTTTGGGTTATACATAATACCAAACCAAAACAAAAAATACTGTAACTTCCTCTTTAAAACCTAATGTCAATTTTAAAATTTTACTGGTTTCAGTCTCAAGTCTCATTAAATGGGATGGGGGAATTTGAGAGACTGGATGAATTAGATTGTACAATCACTTCAATGTCAGGTCAGGACAATAGAAATAACTTAGTTGTCTTTGTCATCTCTTCGTCATAACTCAATGCTGCAGACAGCATGTTTCAGTCGGGCTAAAGAGGTAATTTTTAAACAGAACAATGGCTTTGCTTTCTTACGTTCCAGGCTTGGATGACTTATTTAACTTACTTTTAAAATTCAGAAAAAGGGTTATTTTATCTTTTTTAAAGACTGTCCTGAGGAACCGTTTCTGAGCTCTTGAACAATCATCTGGGATCACTGAAGATATAAAACTGAATCTTTGCAGAGCTAAACTCAGGCTCTGTTTACACAGAGACAAAAGAGTACAGTTTCAAAAACAGTCTGGAAAAAACAGCATCACAGTAAAAGATGTCCACAGGATTCCACACAAACTGAAACTGCTGTAGTACCTAAGCCAGTCCCATTGGTAACGCTGTGACACTGTCAGAGAAACAGAAAAAAACACTAAACCGGTGGCAAACACGACAAATCTTGCTTCAAATGAGAGTTTTATTTAAAAGCATATGGTGTCTGTGGTTCTCTGGATCCTTTTTTGCAGCTAGTGATAGAGGAGGGATGGTAAATCTTATTCTACAGCCACATTAAGTTGTTGTGGCATGTTTGTTTATCTTTGTCACAGAGTTGTGGATGCGCACAAGGATTTGGGTGGAAAAAATGCTGGAGAGCTTATAATCACGGAGACAACTGAGCCGGCGTTGTGAGATTTCACCGCTTTGGGACCCAATTAAAGTATGATCATTTAGTGTCCTGAAACACAGCCTCCTTGTGGATGAGAAACCTATTTTCATCTCTGTGTAGACAGGGTCTGAAAAGCACATAATTTATGCTGCATACAACGGCTGCCAAGTAGCTATCCTTAATTTTTTTTAAATTAATTTTAAAGGTTCACCTTTCACATCATTATCACTGTGCCTGTTTTACTTGTGTTGTCCACTTGTTGGCGCAATAGAGCAAATGTGTCACCAAGATGCCTCAAATCATAAGTCTAGCAATTGAAAGGAATGTTTTTAGTGCCTCATGAGGCTTCATCTCATAACTATGTACAGGGCACCCCAAACTTAACTAATCCACAATTTCCCACCTCAAACCTTCACATAAAAACACAGTTCCTAGTTAGCAGCATAGTGAGAAGGAGAGGGCCAGCTCTACAGGTGAGCACAGTCTGACTGGCATGTAACAATGGGCCGTCAATTTTTAGCATCTACTGATGGCTGCAGGTTACCTGGGTAGGTGAAAAAAGGCAAACCCTTTATGCTTTATCTCCAAAGTGGTTCTCTGATTCTCTGAAGAACTTTTATGGCAAAATTTGCCAACATTTCTCAAAGCATCCAACATTGGCCTCTGGGGTTTGAGTGTACAGTATCTATAAGCTTATGCAGATATTACTTTTTTCCAATGCAAGTTTTTACATGGAGAAATTAGATATCTGTTCTAACATTACATCAGACAGGTGCTGCCATCTTCAGTCCAACCATGCAACTTGGCAACTGTAATTGAAGATGAACTCGAGAGTGCTTCAAAATAGCATCAGCTTAAGGGTCTGCCTAATTATCCAGCTTGGCTCTTGTACTTTTCTGTCGGTTTTCCATTTCTCTGAGTAATATCTTTGGGTTTGTTTTTTATATTTAGCTGAATAAAAGCCTGTAATTACTATTTCTTAATTATCTGTGTGAAAAGATTAAAAAAACATTCTTATGGTCTCATTTTTTCATCACAAAAAAAAACAGCATTTTAACAGGGATGTTTACACTTCTAAGACCAACTACATATGCAGTTGACTTGGTCATTTAAGTTCCGGAACAAAGCAACTTCTTAGTCCGGTGTCTAGTGGAGTTGTTCATCTACCAGGAATCATCTTTATTGATGCTCATTTTAAAAGTAAATCGACCAATGATTTACTAAAATAACAGTATGACTGAGTACAATGATGTTTTATTACTGTTTAATAACAAATGAGATCAGTGCTGATGTACAAAAAGTAAGATTACATTTTGAAATAGTCCGTATGACATCTGCTTGTATGCAATGCTAATATGAATGAGATCCAGGAGGCAAAAATGCAAACAGCTGCATTTAATTTTGGACTTCAGGAAAAACAATCTGTAACACAATAATTAGGAAGTATACACATGTGCAAAAAGGAATTTTACAGCAAATGTCCAGAATCTGCTCCACAGTGGCACAGTTGGTAGCACTGCTGCCTTGAAGCAAAACATTCCTGAGTTTGAATTCCAGCCTGGAGTCTTTATACATGGAGTTTTCATGTTATCCCTGTGCATGCATTGATTCCCCCCACAGTCCAAAAATAAAACATGACTGTTGGGTTAATTGATCTTTTTAAATTGTCTTTAGGTATGAGTGTGTGCAGGCATGGTTGTATGTCCTGTAATGGACTGGTGACCATTCCAGGTCATACCCCACCTCTCAGCCACTGTTTGGTGGAGATAGATACAAGCCCAACCCTGCATAGAATAGACGGTATAGATATTGGATGGATGGATGTTCAGAATTCTTTTAATCAGCTTCGTTCTTGTCCCACTTCCTTGTGTTTGTCTCATAAAATGTAGACATATTCATACTTTAAATCCATCCAAGTTTATAAAGTAAAAGTTACTAGTATCAACTATTTACATTGTAAAAATTTATTGTCAACAATTATGGCAACCAGCTTCGAACAAGAAATGGTCTAAATGCATTTTACACGTATAATATGAAAAAACCCCAAAGAAGTTTACAGTAACAGGAAACTGGGGTTTGCTTATTTACAATAACTTTCCATCCATTCAAAGACATATTCAAATAGGTTATAGCTGATTTATTACGAAAAAAGCATAAGTAATGCTGAAGTTGATTAACAAAAGCATAAAAAACGAAAACTGATTTTGTTCTGTCATGCTTCTTCCATTTCCTGTTAGAAATATTTCCCATTTTCTACAGTCTAAGTAGACGAGTGAGTAGTTTTCACTTTAGCATTACATTTACAAATACCTGTTAGGATTCTTGATCAAAGTTGAGCTGAAGTCAAGACTAACTAAAACAATTTTATTTTTGTTGTTAAGAGCAGTTCACCAGTTACCTGAGAGACATGTTCAGCTTTAAATGTAACCAGATGTTTAAGTTCTTGTGGGATGAGATACATTTTAAGTGTCTTTGATAAAAGTCCAGTTATTTTCAAACCTACCAAATCTTAGGGACCAAAGAATTAAATGTCCTTCTCTTTGACCTGATGAGATATTTTTGAAGCTAAACCATTTTCCACATTGCCTAAAAAAATACAAAAATAATACTTAATTTTGATGTGAATTCAAAAAAATGTCATGCTTTCAAATGAGGAACCCATTACTAAGCTTTTTTAACAGCTATTCATTGCTGCCTAAAGACGTGATCGTTATTCTGCTCTCTCTGTTGGGGATGCCGTTGCTGCTGTGGCCCCAGTTTTGCAACAGTTTTTTCAAATGAGTTTTGAACTTAACTCCTGCGAACACGTAAAAGACAGGATTGAGGCAGCAGTGAGAATAGGCAAGTAGTCGGGTGATGTAAAGGGCATAATTTATGTTTTTTTCTCTATCACAAATTTGTCTCATTTGTGTTGAATCAGCAGCAGTTTGTGGGGACCCCAAAGTGCGTGAGATTAGAAAAATGATGACATTATAAGGTCCCCACCCCAAAAAGAAGACAACCATGAGAAGGAAAATGAGCTTGACAGTTTTGTTTCTTCTTCTTTGGGCAGTGGGACGCATTAACTTGCACACAATCTGAGAATAGCAAACAACGAACACTAAGGCTGTTTGGACAAAGAGAACATTTTGTTCATAGATTCCGAACTTTGCTGCAACAGAGGTTCCATATCCACAAAAATGTTTACCGTCGGTTTCTTCGATGACTTTGATGAAGGAGAAGACAGGACTGGCTGCCAGGATACTAGCAGCCCAAACAATGACAGTAGTTAAAATTCCAGAGGGGCCTGAAGTGGAAACAATGCTAGATAGGGGATTCATGACAGCTATATAGCGGTGAATTGTCATAAGGATGAGGAAGAAACCACTGCTGTAGAAGCCAATATAGAAAATAAAGTTGATGACTTGGCATGCAGTCTCCCCTAATGTCCATCCATGCATGTGATAGAAAGCCCAGAAGGGAAGCCCTAAAGTGAAGAGGAGATCCGACACAGCCAAGTTCAGGATTAATGTATTGGTGATGGATCTGACATTCTCGTACTTAAACAGAATGACAAGAACAAGGATGTTGCCAAACAGACTGAACAATATCACAAAAGAGAAAAAAAAGATTGTCAATGTGGCTCCAAATTGAATCACCCTGTCTTGGTTGCATTCTTCATCTTCATAAGTGTCAGCATATTCAAACGTAGGGCTGGCAGTTTCATTGTCCACAAAGTTTTCATAGGTAACCATCTTCCTCCACCAGGTAAAGGGTCTAAATACATAAAAGGCTTTGTTAGATAAATCACATAAAATTAGCTCTTCATTTTCATCCTATGTGTTGTTTTCTTGAATGTTTCTGTACAAATATGGAACTTTCCTTTTTTCCACACTATTCTCCCAGTTAAAATGTTTTTAGATTATTTTATTCTCATTTTCCTGTAGGAACAGAGTCAGCTTTACTGTCCAACAATGTATGCACAAGCAACAATATTTGACTTTGATTTCAAGCACTCTCAGCAGACACAAATAAGGTATAAATAAATCAACTTTGGCTCTAGGGATAAATGGCTGTGTCTATGAAAACAACATGTTTTATTGCCTTTTATTTTGCTCAGTACTTGGGTGGGAGTGTGAACATTACAGTGGCTGATGTCATATCTTATTAAGGAGGCAGCTATGTGAATGTCAGTTTAATGCTGAACTTGCTTGTTCTACAATAGTGTTGCTAAAATATTGTGACTATATAATTCAAGTCATTCAAAGGTTAATAACATTTCGTTTAGCATTTTTAACCTATCTGGCTGAATACATTTTATTGATATGGAAAAGAAACGCAATACATCAAAATCTAAACTTGTAGTTATGCACGTTTTCAGGACCACTGGAATTTAATCTTTGATGCCGAAAGTATTGACATTAAAAAGAAAAAAAAAAGATAAAAAAGAAGGATTAACCCGATTTAAAAACATTGAAAAGTAAAAAACACAAGTAATATAGCAACATACTGTACCTGCACAGTGGTGGACCGGAATCTTGGGACCAAAAGCTGTAAAGAAAAACCTGGGCAGTGGGTCTCACCTTAAGTAGAACTAAAAGAGGAACAGAAAAGGAAAAAAAAAAATTTCTTTACCTGTATAGTTATGTTCCAGAATAAGAAACATAAAAACACTGCTCAGTTGTGACTGACATTCAGTAGTTTTTCTTAGTTTCCAGGCTTGCTGTTTATTTAACCAAAAGAGCAACATAATATTTTTATGAAACTGAAAAAAACGCACTTACAGACTAGGCTGTTGTTTCCATCATCAGTACAATTTTTTTTTTTTAAATTCTATTTAAAACGGCAACAGCAACAACAAATTATTATTATTATTATTATTATTATTATTAGTAGTAGTAGTAGTAGTAGTAGTAGTAGTAGTAGGAGTAGTATCAGTAGTATTATATGTTTCTGAAAGTTTATTTATTGACTAGGTAGATACAAAATATAAAAACAAAAATGTATAATAGCTTATACATTATATTTTCCCATAATTTAAGGAGAGCTGTAGATGATTCTATTGGCTTGATCTCTCAACCAAACTACGTTTGCATTTCGCTGATTGGTCAATCCGTCTCCAAGTAATTCCTTGATCCCACCTCCAGTGCCAGCAAGGTTTCGTTCGGGCTAAATAAACAAGAAACTAGACACTGCGGACAGTTTTACTCCTCGGGTAAGTTTTTATACAGTAGTGTGTTTTTCGAGAATACGTTTTTTTTTTTTTTTTTTTTATTCAGTCAGGGTAAACAGGTCAAATACGGGAATGAAGAGGAAATCAAAGTAGGAAGTTGATAGCTAAGAGCAGGTGCATGCTCGTACAGCTCTGACTAGTCGATGTTTATGTTGCGTTTCAAACCTGCTGTGAGTGAAACGAACAATTATTTGTAATATTTATTCCTGGTAAGTTCTGTATAATTTTATTATATATGGACATTAACACAATTTGATTCGGCCAGCTGTCATATTGTTTCTGTCTCCCAACAGTGGGAGGGTTTTGCTAACTTTGCTCAGCTACAGCATCTCATCCTCACAAATCTGTGGATTTATTCCTCAGAATGCTAAAGGCGTCTAATTTGTGTTGAACACACAAACTGTCAGAGATAACTTCGTATTTTTCCAAGTGGTTTAGCGGAACGTTGATTCGCACAGTGAGCTGCACACAAACTAACCCAAATATGCTTTTTTTTCTTTTTCTTTTTATAATTCCTTATGAAGTACCAGCCCTATCCCCTCACAATGGCCTCCTCTTCATCGGTTGGAGATAAACAATTGCAGAGGATAATCAGAGATCTACACGGTAAAGGATCTATTCACACATAGAACAGCTGTATTAATATGTCAACCATAATTATGACCGCTACTTAGGTTCATATAGCGTCCATTGAAATTAAATTTCATCTCAAAAATAAATTGGTGCCAGAAATTTGTAGCGTTGATTTCAATAAAATATAGTCACATAAACAGATATTTCCTGTCATGCTGTAGTTATGATATAGTGGAGTCAAATTCAGTGTTAAGTAGCCCCCCAACCCAGTGACATTGACAACAAAAACATTAACAGTTTTTCTGTGGTGTTTAGTCCTGGTAAAGAGTTTGGGTTGGCTTGCACGGCTTCTTTGTGGGTTGATTTTGCTTCATTCCCATAACACATATTCCATCAGATTTTAATTTTTTTTGTGTTGACTTTGAAATCTGAGTAGCCTATACACCTCTGATGCGTTTTTATATTTGTTGAAACATTCATGCAAGTAGGCTCTTACAGAAGAGTTATACTGATTCAATTTGGCAGATTATTACTGAGCTACAAAAGCAGTATTTAGTCCGTTGCAGTTGCTAAAGTAATATCCAAGTGATTGTCAGGTTTCCCCAGTAGAACCCTATATATTGACTGTTTAGCATGTGTAACAAAAAATGCATTGCTTCATGGTTTAAGAATAGGGTTTTTGTTAGAGACAGACCGTTCAATCGGCCAAAGGTCAGTCATTGACAATTCAGATATAGAAAAAAAAAATAAAAAAAAAATGGATTTTTGTTTTGTTTTAAAAAGCGCTGTCACAGCAACAAATCTTCCCATGAAAGTTGCCATATAGAACTCGATAACTTATTCTAGAAGTAATCTGAAATGCATTTCTTCATATATCATCACAAACTTACTGAGGTGAAGTCAGTTGGATATTTGACACAAATCTGTTTCATTTAAGCGGAAACTCCCTCCAAGTCTTACCGAGAGCTGCGCTCATTGAGCGGATACATCACCTCCGAAGGCTCGCGCCTGAAGGTGGGGGTTTCAGTTTGGAACCATCCGAAATTTCCATACATCGCTGAAAATAAATAAATACCTGTGAGATCTCCTGACAAAGTAAAACCAAACTTTAGCCTACCTGCCAAGAAGAAAATTGGCCACGGAGGAACCATTGGGGAGCCCGACCTGTGCTGTCAGTACACACCATCATTGAAAATAATCTCCTAAAAAACACTGTGGTCTTGTTTCTCTCCTCTGAGCCCTTTGTCTTCCTCTCATACACCCCAAAGACTCTTTTTCTCTTTCGACTCACAGCCATTTTCAAACAATCCGGTGAGAACTGTGAGGCAGTATGAATGGATAGTGACAGATAAACATGTGAAAATGCGCAAGCAGACTCTCAGGATGATTGGCAATTAGGATGACCAGTAGTCTTGGTGATCCACCCGGAAGAAAAAGATCCTCCGCATGTGGGGGTTGTATGTAAAATCCACTTTTTTAGGCTTTTCATTACATTCTTATGTCATTCCCTCCTTTAAAAATATAAAGTGTTTCTTAGGGTAATTTATGTGTGTTTGAGCAATCTTTAAAACTTTGGCAGCCGCCATTTTGAGCGCTGAACGCCAGAGTCCTCCTACATATACCCTTACCTCTCAGCAATGTCCTACATTTTGATTACCGCCCATGTCTCTCCATTGCCCTCCCTCCCAAGCTCCCCAAGCACAAAAGCAGAATGTCGTCAACAGCAATCAACTATCACCTGTGTGTAATAACATTAACGGGACCAAAATCCGAAATGCTCAACATAAAAAATTTTTATATTCAAAGTCTCGAAGGAGGTGTTAATTTTATTTGCTTTAAGTAGCACCATAAAAAAATTTTTTGGAAACTATAAACTGCCATCAGCCAGTGGTGCCCGGCTGCGCTGCTTCTGAGAACGGCGGAGAGAGTTGACGAGATGCCACCGACCACTGCCGCTAAGAGTGGTGGAGAGACAGCAGCGGCCGTAATGAAATGCTTCAAGCCCATGCGACTGGAAAATGTGATGAGGTTGAAGACAGCGTGTCGAAGGGGGAATGTCCTAGGCTCTTAAAGAGACATGTAGCTAATTTCAATGCATTTAGTTTGGACATATTGAGAGTGAAAATTTCAAGTAAGTGTATTGTACCACTGAATTGCCCTGTCTGCTGGAGAAGAACATGCCACCCCTCCTTTAAGTGCATCAGTACTGACAACTATCTTGAAATCTAGACCTATTTTTATGTAAGTGCTAATGCTGCTTTTACTTTTTTCTCATAGATGCTGTGATAGAGTTGAGTAAAGAACACAAGGAGTGTGGTGAACCTATAACAGATGACAGTGCCAATCTACACAAGTTCTTCTATAAGCTTGAATACCTTTTGCAGGTATGGTATCTCTACCAAACAGCCAGAAAGTTGTTAAATGGTATGAGTTGTTTAAAACAAGTTCGTTCACAGTTTTGTCAAAATCTTGGCACCTGAATCCAGAGTGCCAGACTTTCTTGTCATTTTGTGAGTTTTTCAGCCTTTTCAGTTTGTTTTTCTAATAATTTGTGATAATGATTTTATTTCTCTAAATTCCAAGTTTTGCCACTTAAAATGAAAATCAGTTTAAAAAGACTTAAACTATAGAGACTTGAACTTTTTACAGTTTAACTAATAGGTATATATCATTGAGATTTAAACATAATGTGGTGAAAAAATGCCTCAGAGCGTTTATAGAAGAAATATTCGTGTCCTTTATTTGGTACTGTTTTTAACTTTTTTGAGAGGAAATTAACGTCTTTCTCTGATGATTATAGCTTCATTTGCATAGTATATCATGAGACTCTGTTCTATCAAGTCGTTTTAGTGCTGAATTTTTTTTTTTCATTCTTTGGAGAATGAAGCCAAATGATAAAGATTGTAATGGTGCGTTCACACCACACTGAACGTCAGCGTTGGTTGTGGCCAGGTTACATGTAAAGTCTATGTTTGAGTCCGTCAGTATCTGCGGTGCTTTGTGTGCAATGGCTCCATCAACCGTTCAAGCATTACTTGCATTTCAAGCGGTAACGTAGCAAACGCAAGCAACATAGAAGTTCAGCTAGCTGAACTGTTGAGGGACTCGACGCAGTACGCCAACCAATCAGAGCGTCTCACTGAAGTGACGTCGGCCAGCCAATCACGAACAGCTAGTGTTTTAAACATCTGGCAGAGAAAGGCCCGCCCACGTGCTTTGCAAACTTCAGCTTAAAAATGTATATACGTCAAGCTAGATGCGTTGGGAGCGTTGCTTCACGCAGACAATACATGCGGTCTGAACACACCATTAGTCTTATAAAATGATGCTTAGCATGTCTATGTCAATTGTTAGGATTGTGCTTTTCAGTATTTAAATATGTGATAAGTTTCTGTAAGTCCTAACAAAGACAACTCATAAGTTACATCAATAGATCATCTTAATACCAACAAAATTTGTCTGTTATGTTTAGTGGTAGAAGTGAAAAGAAAATACAAAAAATTGGTTCGAAAAAAAGACAAAATTAAACTAATGCAAAATGTCTGCATAAACGCACAGACTTAATTAATAACCCATGATGTACTGATGGCATTTTTTTAACATGCCAGTGTTTGTGACTCTCAGTTTGACCAAAAAGAGAAGACAACCTTTCTTGGCCAAAGGAAAGACTACTGGGATTACTTCTGCGACTGCCTGATTAAGATCAAAGGAGCTAACGATGGCATCCGTTTTGTTAAATCCATCCCTGAGGTAATCCTCCTGTGCAACGCAAACATACCTGTACACACAAATACAAACAGCCTCTGTACCTCAGTCCTGCCCTGGCATGCATCACATGTTCTTGTTCAGATGCACAGTGAATGGAAAATCATATTGGTAATCCTCTGTTACTCAAAAGCAAAAGATGCTGCTAATTTTCTTGCTGTATCCATCACATGTCTATGCAACTTATTTCCTTCTCACGTTTTACGCTTGGAAGTCACTGCATTGAGCTCGTAGTTGGGATTGCACTATGTTCTGTTTTTACTGTGTTTAGCTGTCAATTAGATGTTGTTTAACTTAAGTTCTATAGCAATTTGTTTATATTTATGTATTGGAACTAATAATTTAAAGTGCTGATTTTTTTTGTTTCTCCATTTGCTTTTAGGGTTTCGCAACCAATAGTAAAATATTTAATTTCTCATAGGTGCACTACTGCTAAAGTACCAACATACAGATTCTCTTTATCATTTGCTTAACCATTTGGCTAATGACAAATTGTTGGAGTTGTGTGTTTTGCTTATATTCCTCACTTTATGCTAAGTTGAATTCTTCAGCTTTAAAATATCTTATTGACTTTATTACCTTTTTTCTGAAAGGGTTCATAATCCAATATTCTTTGTTAGGATTATGATGTAAAAGCTTTCATAGACTTTTCAGATCAAAACCTTTTTTGGTCATTGCCATCAGTTGAAACTGAGGCTGTGGTTGCTTAAAGAAAATTGTTACTTGTAAATGGACTTCAAGTTCACTTTATACCCTTCAAGTTGCTTGTTTTGTCCAAATTACCACTTAAAACATTCAGTTTAATTTATCTTAAAACAGTACAATATCAACTTATATTTTCACAAACAAATGTTTACAGTAACATTAAATACTTCGATCTGTTGTTGCTTATATGTTCTTGTGAGGTTTTCATGTTCTTATTTACTGCAGCTTCAGTTTTCGATCAAAGACTGAACGAGTCCAAGAACTCCTGCTGGTGTCCTTCTGCTTGATCGTTGTATCCGTCATCTTACTTAAATCCTTCCATCTGCTAATGTTTTAGAAATTCTACGGTTTAACATAGATTTTCCTTTTAGATTCATGTTCTCTATTGGTAAAAAAACATGCATGATTTTTTTTTAGCAAATTTTAAACGCAACTGTTTTTGCAGTTGATCAGTTTTGGTTCAGAAAATAATGCAAATGATTCCCAGCTGCTGCCTCATCAGTATTGGATCAGGATGATATCAGCTTAAAATGAAACTGAAAAGAAATATTGGCACTGAAACTAAAAAATGGCATTGAAAAAGTTAAATTGTAACTGAAAATCTTAATGTTGATTCTGAAGTAGATGTAGCGAAAATTTCTGTATTGAAGGTGAAACAAAATGTGAAAGTGAAAAAAATGTCAATGAAACTTTTGAAACTTTAAAACAATTTCCTCACAATCAAGTTTGCACAATTTTTTTTTTTTTTTAACGTGTCCTGTCTAGCAGTATGCTACTCAGAATTGGTGTCTGAGTACCAAGTACAAGCCCAACAGTTTTACTTTCCCAAGCAGAGTATTACAGCTTCGCTGTAGTACGCCACTTGATGTATATGTATGAAAAATCTTTATTAGTGATTACTGTGGGTTCAATTTCCTGACGTCATGGACATTAAACTGAGACAAGAAGGGAGAAAGGAAGAAGGTGAAGAAAAGAAACCGGACCAACAGAGGCGCGAACTGACGACACAAGACAGGGAGGCAAACAAAGAACACAAGAAAACATCCCAGTCCTCCACCTCTGCCGGACAGCTCCCGGGTCCAGATCCCGCCCCACGTAGGGCGCCAAGATCAGGGGCCCAGCCAATGCCGGACAGCCCCACCAGGTGAACAGACCAGCCAGGAGAAGTCCTGGAACCGGCAGGAGGCCTGGGCGCCAGGCACGGTTCCCACCGATCCACCGGACGGCACCAACCTGTTCTACAACCCCGGCACCCCCAGAAGAGGTGCCCCAGTCAATCCAAGGAGGACGTCGGCCCGAAACAGCGGCCGCCCGACACACCGGACCACCCAGGACCCGCCCGACATGCACCAGGACCGAGCCGGGCCGCAACCGGGACCCCCGGCCCCAGGCATCGAGAGCCATCATCAACCAGCGGGCAGGAGCAACCATCACCGACGGGGAGTGACGGGGAGGGAAGAAGATGCATCAGGCCAGAGAGCAGCCAAACACCCAACCTGACAGGTAGACATAGACAGACAGAGACACTCATACGTACCCTCCCTCTCATGCGTACACATTCTTACAAATACAGGACATACGAAAAAAGGACGCTATACACTCATTCATACCCCCCATACGTACACTATACTCCATACTCCCAGGCCCAGGGACAGACGCCCCAATAGAGAACCCTGCCCCTGCACCCAGGAGACAGACCCCTTTGCCCACCAGGACGGGGACAAGCAGACCGCCAAGGCCCCCACACCGGCAAGAGCAGCCCACCAGCCCAGGACCCCGACCAGACGGCGTGATGTTCTATCCGGGCTCCGACCCCTGATGGTCCAACGAACAGGGGTGTGGAAAGACCCCCCAGCCTCTCTCCCCCCGCTCAATGTGGTGTTGTTGCGTGTTGTTCTAATGTGCACTTAAAACAGAGGGGGGGGACATGGGAATACTGCCGGGTACCCCCATCTCCCCCCCCGGGCCCTCAGTGTCTAGATGCGTTTAACCAGTGGGTGCCGGCACCACAGGCGAGGCCCCCACAACGGGCCCCTATAGGGGGCCCCCCATGAGGGGTCCCGCCCCCAGCGCCAATGCGCCACACCGCCAGGTCCCTACATGTGCGTTCCATGTAAATGTTGCAAGTGTAAGTGTCTAAGTTGCTCAATAAAATCGGGACCCAGGCCGCCACCGGGTAGCGAAGACGGAAGCTCCATCCCGCACCCCAGTGACGTGCCCACGTCCCAAGGCCTTGTGAATGGTAGAATGAAGGAGCAGGTGGACAGAGGCATGGGGATGGGGAGAAAATAACTGGGGTGACCATTGCCAACCCCAGGGAGCCAGCTCCCCTGCTGACTCCAATAGGCACCCCCGTTCGGCCCGATCCACCAGGGGTGGGAGGCCCCAGCACGTCAAGTCGGGGCCCACGGCAGCGGCACCCCCGAGCCCCATGGGGGCCCCGGCAATCCACCAGCCCCCATGCCAGGGGCATACCTAAATCCTTCCCAACATTCACACTGCTAACAAAACACATGTCACTAGACACCCAGGTTGAGTTTAGCCCCCCCTCCCCCTCAACGCCCTCCCCCCTCCCGTCCCAAGCGCACCCCGTTAAAAAGAGCGCCTGTGCTAGATGGTAAAAAGCCTCCCCGCCAATAAGAGACGCCCCAGGCACCGCCAGCGTCCGAGGGCCCCCGCGCCGAGGCCGGAACCCGGCGCACCACCGACTCGGGTACCCCGGACATGCCGCGCCAGGCCCGTGAGCAGACCGAAGTCCCGGGCGGCCAATCCCCAGGCCGACATCCTCCAGCCTTGCTACTACCGCCCGATGGCCGGTAGTAGCACACTTTCAGCTTTTTGTTCAATGCCAATCTTTGTTTTCAATGCTAGTCATTTTTCACAGCTGCTGCTTTTCAGCTTCTTTCAGCTGATACGCGCTTCACCTCGTGCGTCCACATAAGGGGCGGGGCGTCAGAGCCACATGTACTATCTTTGAGCTGTGAGTGAGTTGGTGTATTTTACTACCCGTTCTCTAACCCAGCAAATAAAAGTCACTTATAGTTCTTTTATATATCTTTAATTCTGTCCACGTATTACGGCAAAATCCACTGTTATAACTTTGTTTGATATAACTTTTAAATAAATTACCATTTGCTTCTATCTTTGGGTTTAAATATACAAAAAGGAGCGTTGAGACCCAGGTTTTCATGGTGACCTAGTGTTTTCAGAAGCTGTCTAAAAGTCCCGATGTTAGAGTACAAATTTAACATTCAGTTTAACTGTAAAGTAGAAGCAATGGATACATTATTTTCAATTTATGTTACAAATACAGCTCTGACAAGCATTGATTTGGATTCAGGCTTCTTCAATCAATACTTAAAATACTTTTTTGCTGCAACTGTAGGTGTTTTTTAGTTTTAATGCAAAATAGTTCAAGTTCAGCTTTAAACTTCTCCACATTGTTTTCCCCTGGCCTGTGTTTTGCTATCCATGATGCAATTGTTCTCTAATGTTCTCTATCAGACCACTGGGCAGTGTTTCACCTACAAAATGTTCTAGCCAATGTGCTAGTCAACCGGGGGGGTTTAGATGGAATCATAAGCTCATCTATACCTTAACGGTACCGTGTGTAATTTTCGGCCAGTAGGGGGCAGTTCATACTTAAATTATCACAAGCATGCGGTATCTGTGTCTTTGAGTAAGAAACTCGACAATGGAGGTCCAACTAGTGCTGTTTTCAAACGCTCAATTCCCTGAGAATTATCTATTTGCAGCAACATGACGAGCACATCAGTCTCTTTCATCGATTGGAACTAGCGAAGAGGTTAAAATTGTATTTATGGCAAAACAATTTTGCATTTTGAGGGGAAATCAATGTTTTAATAGCGGGCTTGTTCCGTGCGCTTTGTCCGTCCGGGCTCTTGTAGAAGTAAAGACGTCATCTAATATGGCTTTCCCCTGAAAAGAGGACCCGCGCCTATGTATTTTAAAACTGATTTCTAAAGTCATATTGTACAATATCGCCAATATTTTGCAATTAATTTGCTTTACGTAATTATTATTACATAATATTTTAATGGCTATTTTCAAAGATGTACTGCAAAAACTACACACTGTCACTTTGATGAAACATGTCAATCAAAAAGCACATTTTCTGTTGCTACCTTTCTTCTTTGAACTCAACACTCCATATAAAACTTATACTTTTGACTATAACACAAAGAAAAGACATTTTGTACTGTACTGACCACGATCTTTAATTAATTAACTTTTTTCTCCACATGGCATTGACAGTCTGCAGGACACACTAGTTCAAAGTCTTTATTTTGATTAGTTAAGTGCATTGTACAGTAAAACTCAAAACTTCCACCTACTTTGATTATATGTGTTCTTATACAAGCTAATAGATTGGTTAACTGCACTGAATTATTTCATTCTTATTTAAAATTAATATAAAAAGTATTTTTATGTGCATTTAATTAAAATGACATACATTTATATAAAAAAAGTTGCAATGTTTTTATTTGTGATATTTACATTGTCCCATAAACCTTAACAAAACAAAATTACTTGAAATGTAAATTTAACAGATGAAAAAACTGTAAAATATGACTAGCTCATATTGGGTCCCCATTAGAAGAACATCTCTGTTTTTATTTAGATGCTACAGTCCTAGACCCACCCTGGCCCCCTGTTAGCCCCTCTTCATTGACCTTCTGCATACGGCCCTGCTCAGCAGCACTGAACGTTAACAGATAATCACGCATTAATCATTTTAAAGTCTCCGTGTCAGGAGACAGTGAGAATGTTTTTTTTTTTTTTTTTTACTTTGGTCACAGCGCAGCATTGAGTACATTGATTTTGTAAAAAAGCCTTGATTTGCTGCTGAAGTTACTATCATGGAGCCGAAGTACAAAGAAACTAGACTTTAGCATGGTTGAAACAGTTTTTAATCCCAAATAGCTCGAAACACTCTGACGATTTCAACAGTAATTGAAACTACAGCTTCTGTCAATCCCATAAAGACTGTTCTGAAAACTCGCGGCTCGCTGTTGCAGCGTGCGTCACTAATTAGAGCTTTCCTCATCGAAGATAAAAATCACTTAGGTGACTTTATGATCACTTATTTTGGATTCAAAACGACCAATTTCATCAAAA
This sequence comes from Apricaphanius iberus, assembly GCA_028564705.1. NCBI lineage: Eukaryota > Metazoa > Chordata > Actinopteri > Cyprinodontiformes > Aphaniidae > Apricaphanius > Apricaphanius iberus. The sequence goes on from JAPXFQ010002340.1 coordinate 1,057,187, forward strand.
GGTGAATGATTTTCATGTCTGGAATGATAAAACTGTAACCCATAGCACCTTCCTTAGCAGAATTAAAATGCTACAGATTTTACATAATATGTGACGGCGTCACATATCGGGAGAATGTTGGCTCCGGGAGATTTTCTAGAGGGGCACTGAAATTCGGGACTCTCCCGGGAGAGTCGGGAGGGTTGGCAGGTATGGGTCCGCAACACAGAAACACAATTTACTTTTTAACGCCAGGTGCTACAGCATGTGAAAAGTGGAGGTCGGAGGGAGGCAGAGCTGAGGCAGATGGCAGGAGAAGGTATGATGGAGGGGGATATTACGTTGGGTAGACTCGTTGTTCTCCGCTTTTCTACAGTGATTGGCTGAAACAGCATCACCGCGCTGCTGCACGGTGTTGTCAGACATGAGTACGGCACATTTACCACAGAACTCACATGTCCGCAGCTTTTTTTGTAGTTTAGAGTGGCGAGTCGTACCTCCGTAAGTATGCTAAATTATGTACTTGCTACGCAAAATACGTAACCTTCAGGTCAGCAGGTTGGTATTTTGTAGCCTTGCAACTGGAATTACAATCGTGGCGCATCGCCACTGTAAGGCCTGTGTAAGAGAAACACTGCTGGGGCCTTCACAGAACAGCTGGATCATTTTGAAACTTAATTACACACAAGTGTACACTATTTACTAATTATTTGACGTTGGAAGACAGACTAAACTTTATTTAGGATTTTATTAATTTAAATGGGGGTTAATAATACAAATGGGTGCAACACTTTTCAGATATATACTAGTAAAATAACTTCGAGGAAAAAAAAAATCGTATTTACAACTATGTTCTTACTTGTGTTTGTCTGTTGCATAAAATATAAGTTAAGTTCATTGAAGTTTGTGATTATACAGTAAAAAGAAGGATGCAAACTAATGCAATACACTACAAGTTATCATGGCGGTGATTTTTCCATTCTTTTGTGGTTGTGTGTATCTATGGGGGCATAAGACAATTTATGTTTTTATTTCCTCAGTTGAAGACATCACTGGGGAAAGGACGGGCCTTCATCCGCTACTGCCTCGTTCATCAGCGTCTTGCAGACACTCTGCAGCAGTGTTTTATTAATCAGAAGGTTACAAGGTCAGATAACTCTCAAATGCTCATGTTGTTTATCGCCCTGTACCTGTTGTCCTGAAGATACTTAGTCCTGTTTTTCTCCATCAAGCAGGGGGCGTACTAAGTTTCTACGCCAATCTCAGGAACTGCTACTTTCTATTCCGTATTTATGTGATGTTTCTGGTTTTTACCGCAACATAACCTCAACCTTAGACCTCAGCATACATTTTTCAGTTCCTACCTTCCTTTAAACTTAAAGTTATTTTGCTTCACATTTGACCTTTAAATTAACTATGTGGGCTTTAATGGTCGCTGTATTTTTTTAGGATATTTTTATGTTGTGATATTACACTTTTTCATTTTGATTGTTTATGCCAGGATTTATAGTCAGTGTTTGCTTATCAGTTAAAATTAAATACTGGTTCAGTTAAAATAATACCCTAATTCAGAATTTATTACAGTTCTTTATGTGGGGAAAATGTAAGTTTAGAGCATAATAAGGAAAATATTTTAATACAATAACATATAATAGTCCCTCTTTGGGATTATATTGTGTTTTGAAAGTATGTGTCAGGCAAATATAGATGCACATAAGAAATGATAACATAAATTATACTAAAATAGAGACCGTACAAAGTAAGATCGATTAGAAAAACTATACAGTTACGAAAAGATTCTACAAGAAAAAAACAACAGTTCTTTTGTATATTTGTGCAAAGACTGTAATACAGAGGATTGATATAGTATCCAATAATTTGGAAACCTGTTCCAAGACTAGCAGTGATGTATACAGTGTATTCGATTTTTTGTGAACAGTGACGATTTTACATTTTTACGACTAGGGGAAAGACTTAGAGTAATGTTCCTTTGTGCATTTAGGATGTAGCGCTGTGTCAGTAGAACAGCTCTCCATTACAGACATATGATTTTCAGAAATGGATTGTGATTCAAATGTATTCAAATTTCTAGAAAACAACAGTTTGGAACATAAGAATAATATTTTCTTGTATTGATAGCTGTTATGAGGCCAGGGGCTTATTAAGGAATGATAGAAAATTGCATAACCTAATGGTTATCTATTCCATACAAGTAAATTTAACTGGATTTGTATCTGTCCATTGGGCCTTTCCCATTAATATTGTATTTATGGAATTAAGTGACATTAGTTGTATGAAAAATTAAGCTTCTTTAGTTTGCATGTAGATACGAAGTTTTGGTGTCAGCTTTAGCTCAGCTTGCATCCTGCTTGCCATGGACTGCATGGTGTGGTATGACTGGTCTAATGATTTAGTTGAATTCTGCACCCTTTTTCTGCTCAAAAGTTGAGTCCCCCTAAAGCTGGATTACCAAATGGGAATGTTGGCTGTTTAAAACCAACCCTAGCTTCTAAATCCAATATGGAAGCCTTGCATAGAATACTACATTAAATAACTTGTTTATTTGTTCTTCTGACAATTTGAATTTCATTTTTTCCTCACCCACCCTCCTTAACTTAATCCGTCATTACTCTCTTACAAAATGCAGAGACAAATGGCTTATATTATTAGTTAACTTGGTCAATAAAAATTTAACAGTTTTTTAAAATGTTATCAGCAGAGTGTAGTTGTGTTTAATGACATTTCCTGATCCAAGTTCTGGCAACACTGGTAGATGAATTGCAGCCATAAGTGTTTGTTCCCGTTTCCTCAAGCAGTGAAACTAGAAATGTCCTCGACTGCACTTCTCTTTTAAGATGTTTTTGATTATAGCAGTGTGGTTAAACATATTTTCCTGGTGTCTACAAGAGCATATTAGCTCTTCATAACATTTAATTAATTTGCATTTGTCTTTATGACATAATATCCTCAGGAAACCACTAAAGGAACCCCACATTTCACTGGTGTTATTCTCACAACAGATTGAGAACCCCATATGTAAAGAAGGCAATTCTTTAGTCAAAATCTCTGTTATGAATGGGGATATTTTTATTTCACTGTGCTTAAGATATTCATCTTTCATGCATGCCCTTTTCTTGTTTGTTCTAGTGACACCTCACTTTCCGTTTCAATTTTTTGTTTTCCAAGCTGAATAGCATAAAAGGTTAATGGTCTACCAAGAATAATGACACAAATTTGGTTATTGAAAGTAATTTTGTGCATCATACATATGGCTTTATTTATCTTTATTCATATCCTGGCAATACAGTGACTGGTACTATGCCCGAAGTCCCTTCCTCAAGTCTTACATTACCGCTGAAATTATCAACGACCTCTATGAGCTGAACCAGATCCAGTTTGACGTGGCCGCCAGAGGTTACGACCTTGATGCAGATTGGCCCTCATTTGCAAGGTATCTGTTACATTTACATATATTCCATTTGCGAAGCGTTTACTACTAGAAACTATCAGTAAAAGCTTCATTAAGGAATAACTAAAATATGTTCGCTGATGTTGGTTTTATAAATACTTTTACATAATTGATTTGAAGCTGTTTAAAAATGATCCATCGAGGTTTGGGAAATTACCGGCTATTCCACAGTAGGCTATAGCTAATAGTTTTGACATGTCTGCTGTTGCTTTTTGAGGTTTCTGTGGGGCGGTGGTTGTTGAAAGTACTTAGGCCCTGATATTTGTATCTCTTGTTTGCTAAAAATTGTTTTTTCTCTGTTAGCAATCTACAGACATTCGTAGTCTGTGATAGCTTTTTGCGAAAAGGCCTTATTTTGGATTACATTGTTGCAGATGTCAATTTAATATATAGCTAAGGGCAAAAAATGCAAAAACCTTTAAGATGGCTGCACGTTAATGATGTACAGAGCAATTGCATATATTTTTTTCTGATGGTTGTTGAATGGAAGAGCTTTAGAAATGAAACTTCGCAGCCGTTTGTAAAACAATTTCTGCTTTTACTTTCTGGTAAGAAGTTCACAGGAAGTTTTCAGTTCTGCTTGTTGTTTCTTGTACAAAGCTTTAATACACTTTGCTTTTAATGATAGTTGTGATTTGGTGCTTAACTGAAATTGTGCCAGATAATGATGTTTTCTCATTTGACTGGCTTCCACCAATGTATTTGTTCTGAAATGAGTCACTAAACAAATTTCAGTTCATTTCTTCAGCAAGACACTAAATCTAATACGCCTTTTACATTGTTTCATATCTGCTTTGCACTTGCAGCGGAACAGAGGATACGCTACCAAAGGAAAATAAGATTCCAGCATCAACTTTATGTTCAATTGATCTTACTCATCTCCATCTCCATTTGATCTCCAGTTATGCAATGCTACAAAATTTACACAACTGCTAGTTAAGGTCGCCGCAACTAACAAATAATACGATTAAGTAATCTCAAGCTACACTGTGCTTACGCTCTGTCTCCACTGATGAAGATTCCCTCACACCCACATGCTGAATGGTTGGATGATTTCAATAAACCCATTGTCTGATTTTTTTCATCTACAGACGTGGACAAAATTGTTGGTACCCTTCATTAAATCAAAGAAAAACTCATAATGGTCACAGAAATAACTTTAATCTGACTAAAGTAATACTAAATAAAAATTATATAAATGTTGACCAATGAAAGTCAGACATTGCTTTTCATCCATGCTTCAACAGAATTATTTAAAAAATAAATGCATGAAACAGGCCTGGACAAAAATGATGGTACCCCTAGAAAAGAATGAAAATAATGTGACCAAAGGGACATGTTAATCCAATGTATGTCCACTAATCAGCATCCTAGGTGTCTACAATCCTGTAATCACTCAGTGGGCCTATATATAGGACTCCAGGTAGTCACTGTGTTGTTTGGTGACGTGGTGTGTACCACGCTCAATATAAACCAGAGGAAGCAAAGGAAAGAGTTGTCTCAGGAGATGAGAAAGAAAATCATAGACAAGCATGTTAACTGTAAAGGCTATAAGACCATCTCCAAGCAGCTAGATGTTTCTGTGACTACAGCTGCACATGTCATTCAGTAATGTACGATCCATGGGACTGTAGCCAACCTCCCTGGACGTGGCTGCAGGAGGAAAATTGATGACAGATCAAAGAGACGGATAATCCAAATGGTAACAAAAGAGCCTAGAAAGACTTCAAAATAGATCCAAGCTGAACTTTATGCTCAAGGAACATCAGTGTCAGATCGGAACATCCTTCGCTGTTTGAGCCAGAGGACAAATCATTAAAAAAAACAGACTGGAGTATGCCAAACTACATGCTGACGAGCCACAAAGCTTCTGGGAGAATGTCCTGTGGACAGATGAGACAAAAATTTAACTTTTTGCCAAGGCACATCAGCTCTATGTTCACAGACGGAAAAATGAAGCATATCTAGAAAAGAACACGGTCCCTACTGTGAAACATGGGGGAGGCTCGGTTATGTTCTGGGGCTGATTTGCTGCATCTGACACAGGGTGTCTTGAATCTGTGCAGGGTACAATGAAATCTCAAGACTATCAGGGGATTCTAGAGAGAAATGTGCTGGCCAGTGTCAGAAAGCATGGTCTCAGTCGCAGGTCACGGGTCTTACAACAGGAAAATGACCCAAAACACACAGCTAAAAACACCCAAGAAGGGCTAAGAGGAAAACACTGGCCTTCTATGAGCCCTGATCTCAATCCTATTGAGCATCTTTGGAAGGAGCTGAAACATGCTGTCTGGAAAAGGCGCCCTTCAAACCGGAAACAACTAGAACAGTTTGCTCATGAGGAGTGGGCCAAAATACCTGCTGAGAGGTGCAGAAGTCTCATTGACAGTTACAGGAATCATTTGATTGCAGTGATTGCCTCAAAAGGTTGTGCAACCAAATATTAAGTTGTGGGTACCATCATTTTTGTCCAGGCCTGTTTCATGCATTTATTTTTTAAATAATTCCGTTGAAGCATGGATGAAAAGCAATGTCTGACTTTCATTGGTCAACATTTATATAATTTTTATTTATTATTACTTTTGTCAGATTAAAGCTATTTCTGTGACCATTATGAGTTTTTCTTTGATTTAATGAAGGGTACCAACAATTTTGTCCACGTCTGTAATGCATGTTTTATCACCTGCGGCATTCATAGAGCTTTATAGGTTAAGGCTGAACGATATAGAAAAAGAGCAAGTTGATAAACAGCAGTTATATTGATCAATATTGATAATGATCAGTAACTATAAAAATGTAGAAAATGTATTTGAAGTGTTACCCTGGCCATTTTATACTACTCTTTAATTAACTAATTATAATGAAGAACATAAAAAAATATACATAATTTTATTTAAGCAGAAAATAAATCTAGTTAATAGAAATGAGTGACATCAGTAAATACTGATAAAGATTCATTATTAACAATTGTGTTATTAATTTAAATATTTTAAATAGGTTAGTTTTAATTCTAGGCATATCTCGATAACCTGGCATCAGCCAGATCTATATATAGCCCCTCCTCTTGTCAAGCCCAAACATTTCGATCTGGAATCTTTTCAGCAGAAACCATCTGAAAGAGGGAGCGCCATCTGGTAGAATATTTTGACCTGATTGGAGGACGCGCAAGGTAGTGCCCGGCTGGTACTGGCTTCTACACAAGAGTCAACCGGCGCGGTGCTAATATTTTTATGAAGAAATGGTATCCAGTTCCTCTACAACTGATTCAATAGCCGCTTTTACGCGAGCATTACTTGGCCATGTTTGTTTCACTTAGCTGGGCACTTGATACTACCGTAACGACTGAACTCCCGCCCCAAAGCATAATGCTGACAAGCAATTGGCCCGGTCAAATATGGGTCGGAAGACAGACGGTTTAGATTGGAGCAGTACAAGATGGATTCTCCTGAGTTTGGAAAACTCCAAATCCTGCAAGAATCCATCTTGCAGAGCAAGGTTAATATCTCTATTCTTTTTTACTATATATTATTATATTTTATACCTTGCTGTGGGTGAATACTCTATTCTGATTGGCTGGAATGTGTACATTAAAAAGTGATAATGTACACGTAGGAAAGGCGTACCGTCAAATTGCCTGATGATAGTTCTAAATTATTGCGCTGGCTCAAATGGCAACGGAGTCTCAACGTTATTCGCATCGTCCTCTGGACACACACAAGCAGTAAGTAGGCCTAGTGTACTGGCCTTCTGAAATGATATTTTGTATCACGTAACGTAAGGTAAAGCCATCATCTCGCTTCCCCTCACTGATAAATCGCTGCGGTCAGCTCGCTCTGGCCACGTTGCTTGGCAACACCTGTGTATGGGAGATATTAAATAGTACGCTCGACTTATATAAAAAACCTCGTGATTTTAACTCTAAAACACATGAAAGTATTAATAATTGATTAAGGATGTCCTTCTTTCGTAAGTGAGCGTGGCATAAGCGGGATAATGCCCTTTGAGGTGTCCATTATCAGAAAATAATGGACTTCGCGTCGGACGGTTCACGCCTCCGTGTCGTCCATTATTTTCTGATAATGTACACCTCGTCGGGCATTATCCCTTACATATTGTTACTGAATTATCGTCCAGCCCTATTATTGCGTTAGCAGTAGGAAAGAAAGCAACCCGGGCACCTCAATTATATGAAATAAATGTCGTTGATTCACATTTAGATCCATATCAAAGACAGTTTTAATTAATCTTACACAGACTGTGTTGCCTAAAATTCACTTGTGAGTGATTTGAGAGTCATATCCCATTCTTAATCCATAGGTTTGATATAGTCTCAGTCTACTCTTTGCAACTATAACAATATAAATCCTTTTGGAAAGCCTTTTCCAGCGATGCTCGATTAGATTGAGGTTGCTACTCTGTCCAGAACAGTCAAGTTCTTCTACATCAAACTCACTCATCCAGATCTTTATGGTCTGTGCTTTGTGCACTGGTGTGAAGCAGAACAGGAAGTTGTCGTTGTTGTTGGTAGCATGAAATTGTCTAAAATGTCATGGTTTGCTGAAGCAGTCAGAGTTCCTTTTACTGAAATAAAGGAGCAAAACGAACAGGCAAACTGAGACTACTGCATGAGATTTTCAACTTGAAATTCATGATTTCTACATTCCAGACAACATGTCTCCAGATGTGAAATTATTTAGACCACTGCATCCATTGTCTCTGCGTTGCACAAGGTTGGAAGGCAGCAGTAACACTAGGCCCGTTTCCACCATGGTGGTACTGTAAAGTGAATACCATTGAGTCTAACATTAATAATTCAATAAGAGTTTATCTGAAATAACCAGCAGTAGTGTAGTTAAGGAATGTCCTCCTGCAATGAATGGACACATTTACAAGTGATATTTATTTTGCTGCTTAAAAAACTGTACACTATTTTGTAGGGATGCCGGGAAAAATTGATTCATGTCCGAATCCCTATTTCTATTTAGCAAGACTCTAGATCGATCCAAAATGTTGTGGTTTCTGTTCTTAAACATATGTCAAGTATATTAGACCGCTCTTTCCTTTATAAGCCACACACAGACATCCGGCACACCTGTGGCGCTTTCATGGAACATCTGAAATATATGCTAAGTACAATAACGAAGGACTTTTTAAGACTTTTGACAAAAACACTGAAAATAATAAAATAAGCCAGAAACTTCTGTTTAATGGCAGTTGTTAAGCAACGTCTGGTGCATACTAAATATGTCTGACTTATTTTCTACGAAGTGGGGCAAACAAGAATGCACCGATTTAAAGTTTGAGAGGACATTAATGAGAGCACAGCGCTTGAAAGAGTTTCTCTGATTGCATTTCTTATCCCCATGAGGAGTGGGACCTTTCAAAAGAGGAAACCATTTATCTCTGGAGGGACAGCAGAGTTTGCCTGGAGAGCCTCACTGTGATGCTCTTATCATGAAAAACTTGAGGAGATTCAGTTTGTAAAGACACTCATTTGATCTCAATGGGTTGTTGGACTGTGTACTGTCAACTGCTGACCTTATCAGTTTTATATATCCAGGGTATTTCACCATCTCCCCAGTATGATTAACTGGACCATTATTATTTTGCAACATGTATGTTAAGACATGACAACAGCTTGCAGATTGAAGGTTGAGGACTCACTTGGCTTGTTGTAAAAAATCTGTAATTGTGTGAAAGGTTTTCACCCAGTAAAGTATTTCCATGAAAGCCTCTCCAGATTCAGCTAATACTGTCGCTTGAAGAGCAACGACTCACAGTGTTTATACACAGGTTTCTTTCTGTGGAGACTTATTCCCACAACTATACTTCTAAAAAACATGAAAGACCACATCTGGACTGTCAAGGTGGCCCTTAGCAGAAACTTTTTATGCTATCTGCTCGATCTTCTGAAACCTCAAAGTGAAGGGGATGAACAAAAACATATGTAACTTGCTAGCAATCTCACACTGTAGAGGCAGGTCAGGTCAGGCTCCTTCCCCGTTTGTTTCAGGATATTTCTTTGAACCCTGAGGCCAGAAGTCTGCTAAGTCCATCATAAACACAACATTAATCTTTCAACCTTTTCCAGTACTGACCGCGATATCTGTCTAAAAACAAACAAAACCTATTTTCTTTCTGTTAATTTTTTCTTCTCATTTTTCTTTTTTTTTCCCAGAACTATAAATTTTGTTTAAAAGATCTTGGATGGCCAGTTGCACTAAGAGTATTATATATATATATATATATATATATATATAAAATTAGAATCGAGAATCGCTTCTGAATCAAATCATCACCTAAAGAATCTGGAATCGAATTGAATTGTGAGATATTTTAAGATTCACATTTCTACTATTTTGGTTCTTTCATAAAATTTCATGTTAGAATAATTACTTTGTACTTGATCTGTGTATGCAAGATGACAACTTTAGTTGCATGTTCAAAACACACCGTTAGAGTTTGCTTATCTTTATTAATGTAACCCTCAGTTTTTTTTCAACTTACTATGTGAAGGAGAACTTTAGGTGCTGTTTCACAAAGTCTCTTGTGGAAGCCTCCAAGTCGTTGTTCCAGCATCAACAGCCTGGTTGGAAGTAATTCACACTCCCAGGTAATCCACTTCAATTGGGCATTAATAAAAAAAAACTTGAATCAAATAACTGTTCAAATATGACAGTTGTTTTAAATATTTTAACAAAAGGTCTCTTTTCTCCATTTTAATGTACTGTGTAGGTGCACGAGTGCCTCCAGGTTCCAGACCTGAGTCACAGTCTGCTTGGAGAACTTAGAGATTCAGAAGAAATTTCTTCCTGCAGCATTGCAGAGCATCTCCGCATTGAGCTGGACCAGTCTGAGCTCAAACAGCAGCAGCTTCTGGTACATGTGCAACAGCTGAGTAAAGAGGCTGCTGAGCTGAAAGTTGTCGTCAAAGACCTTCAAGGTCAGTTATCGGCTCAGAAGTCAGGCATTCCTGCATCTGTCCTTGCCGGATGTAACCCAGAAACTGATCATGAGGACAGACTGAATCATTACCAGAGTCAGAAGGATTTACATGAGAGACTCAAAGCTGCAGAGTCCAAAAATATGGAACTTCTGGCTAAGTGGGACGAGACTCTTAACGAAAGGGGACAACAAACAGCCAGCTACTGTGACTCAGCATGGAAAATCCAGGAACTCATAGAAAGACTTAAGACTGCAGAGGAGGAGAAGTTGGAGGCAAAAAGAGAGGCCGACGAAAGAGCCAGACACTCTGAACGTTTGTCCCAAGATCTAAAACTCAGGGAAGAAAAGCTGAAAAATACTGAGGAGAAACTTGATGAAGTAAAAGCCAGAGCACACACTGAACGAGAGGAGGCTCTTTCCCGGTTAGAGGAACTCCAGAATGCAGTTGGCCGAATTCAGGGTGCCTTAACTTTGAAAGAAAAGGAGACTGGAAACTTGAGAGCCCAGCTACAAGATGTGCAGGCCTCTCTGGAGTGCAGGGAGCGCCAGGCGGAGGAACTGCGGAGACGGTTGCAGGAGGAGGTAGAGCAAAGATGCGGTTTGAGCTGTGAAGAACTTGAGGGCCAGGTGTTGGAGTTAAGAAAAACTCTAAAAAGTAGAGAGAAAGATCTGACTGCTCATTCAGAAAAGATAAAGCATTTAGAGAAACAGTTGGAGAAGCTTAATGCTGAAGCAAAGTCATTGTGCCTCCAAAGTGATGATAGTAATTCTGTTTGTTTCGAGACTGGAAATCAGGTGGATTACAAAAACCAGTGCAATCATCTAATGGAAGTCAACAAAGAGCTTCTTCAAACACTAAGGAGGACTGAGGAAAGTGTTACAGAGCTGACTGAAATCAGAGTTGCCCTGCTTGACCAGTTGGCTGCTTTAAAAGCTTCTGAGAAGCAGTTCAAGGGTAGAGTAGAAGCTGCTAAAATGAACGTGGAAGACAGGGAGAAGAAGCTTTTGGATGAAAACCTGCAACTTGAAGAGACTCTCCAAAAGATGTTGATACAGAATGATCAGTTCGATTCCCAAGTGAAAAAGTTAAAGCGGGAAAATATAGAGCTTTTAGACACTCAGTCCTCAATAAAGAGGCAATTAACTACAACTCAACAGGAATTGGACTTCCTCAATACAAAAGCTGACATGTTGGCAAACAACCTCACAGGGTCCCAAAGGTGCCAAGTGGAGTTGCTTGAAAAGCTGAATGAAGCCGAAGCAAAGCTGAGAGGCCAAATTGTAAACTGTTCCCTCCTCCAGACTCGAGTAGATGAACTGGAGAGTGGGACCATGCACCATGAAAAAGGAGCAGCAGAATGCAATGAAAAAGCGCAGACGCTTCGAGATGAACATCTGACCTCCTCATCGGACACCAAAGAGGACCCTTTCAAGCTGGTTATTGCTGAAGCTCAGTTGGAGCTCAACCAAAACGAGGTGACCAGGCTTAGAGAAGAAGTGGTGGAGCTCAGGGCCCAGCTGCTGGTGGGAAATGAGGAGAAGACGAAGGTTCAGGCTTTGCAGGAGGTGACAGCGTCCTCCAGAGAGGACCTCCGCATTTTATCAGATCTGCTGAAGGCCCAGGTGGAGGAGCTGAACCGCCGGCACGTGGATGAGATTCTTAGATCTCGCGAGGGTGAAGAGGCTCTCATGCGGGAGCGTGATGGCGAGGCACAGGCTCGTGTGGGGCTGGCTGCGGAGGTGACGGCCTCCAAGGAGGAGCTGGACAGGCTGAAACTGTGCTGCGAAGCTTTGCGTCTGGAGAACAGTGACTCACAGGAGGCCCTTCACAGGGCAAACACAGAAACGGCAGAACTCGGCGTGCACGTCTGCATGCTGACCGCTCAAAACGAGGAGGCTCGTCTGCGCTGGGAAGGCCTGTCATCACGGCTGCAGGAGATGGAGGAGGCGGCAGCCCAAGAAGCAGAGAGGCTCAACGCCTGCATGGAGCAGCTGCATCAGGAGAACCAAGAGCTCCGCTCCCAACTATGTGACAAAGAGGATCTATTGTTGCTGAGGCAGAAACTCCAAACGGAGCTGAGCGAGGCCCAGCAGGAAGTAGAGGCCATACAGAAGACAAGCCAGGAAGAGATTCAGGCCCTGCAGTTGCAGCTAAGCAGTCAAAACACAGGCCAAGAAAAGCAGCTCCAGGTCAGACACTTAAACTGAGTTTTATATGAATTAGTGGGAGCTTTTCTTGTACAGCATTTTATCCATAAATAAACCAAGAATACATTTTAAAGGTCAACAATTGGTGGTAGAATTGAGTAGCGTGCCCATCTTTATTCCTGAGGTTACATATTGTCTGAAATAGAGACATAATGGGCAATAAGCATTAAATATTTAAAAGTCTTAAAATAGTTGAAGGTTGCTGGATAGTTTAATATCTTCAGGAAAGAAAGTAAAGAAATATTACTTTAAAGCCTTAGTCGCCATCTGTGAAGCAGGAACTTTTCATCATCTTCTCCTAAATCTGTTTGCTATGTTGTTTTTTTTAACTGTGCAATAAAATATTCTGCTAACAGAATGTTTAGAAAGAAAATTAAATAAACATACATTCAATAGAATTATTTGTGTTCTTTGAAGGTGTTCACATGTTATGTGACAACTACAACTAATCATTATCAGTGGGATTTTATCTGCTAGAACCCACACAAACGTGGGAATAACTTGTGTAGTTTAAAAGGAAACATGGCTTTCAAAATGGAATCAAATGTGGTTTGCATTTGTATTCATCCTTTTCAGAAAAAGTATTTTAAGCTCTATTCAAAAAAAGTTTTTTAAGCCACCCTTTTTGGCTTAAATGCCATGTTTTTGTTTATACTACTTTCATTGAATAAGAAAGTATTTTTTGTAGTGCAGTCCATTAAAATTTAGATGTTTAACATAAAATAATTTTGAATGGATTTATTTACAATTTTTATTCCCTTCCAGAGTTTGAATAAAGAGTTGGAAGATGTGAAGTTAAACCTGGTTACAGAGCAGGAGAAATCAGTCAGTCTGGAGAATAAACTGAAGCAGGTGGAGGTTAGTCGATACTTCTTGTGCAAGACAATTTATATTTCTGTCTTTATACATGTTTAAGTCACCTTGATCCACAAACTCTAGCTTACAAAATATTTGAACATTTCATAATGTCATTAGATGTGGATTACATTGTAGAAATTTAATTATTTAGATTAAAAGTATTTTTAAGTTTACATTTCTGAATTTGTCATACCTTAAAATTTGATTATACAAAATTAAACTTTAGAAAATAATACTGTAACATTACTTGTTGTGTGGTTTAGTGCCTTTTTAAAGGTAATACCTGACATGTATGAATAAAAACACAAATTCCAGTTGCTTTGTGTAAATTGGCAGTTGGACTAATCTTGATGTCATGGTTTCAAGCATAACTCATTAAACACATAATTTATGCCTTGCTTTGGTGCCCTGAATGTAGGCAGAGAATCACAGATATTGCCAAGAGATTGGGGAGAAAAACATCCAGATGGCCGATTCTGAAAATCTCATCCTGCAGAAAGAAGACGAGATAATCCATCTGAAAGAAAATTTATCAAGGTGAGACACAGTATTCCCCACCACACGCTCAAAACCAGATCAAAGCTCTTTTAATTAAATTTGTTTAATTTTGAATATTTCTAATTCAGAGTGTTGTAAGATTTTTTTTTCTTCTTTGAGACTAAACCTGGTATTTAAGTGAAAACTGTCTTAGCTGGGACTCAACCTGCATTGTACTTGTTGCAGGTCTGAGGAGGGCCTGGCTGCAGCTCACCGAGCGTGTCAGGAGATGGCTGAAAATCTACGACTGGCCAAACAGGACAAACATAGCTTTGATTTAAAGACAGCCGCTGAACTCGATGATCTTTATCGTACCAAAATAAATTTAGAGGAAAGACTTGTGGAGCTCATCAGGTATAATTAATCATTTAGTCTAATCTTTATTCAGGTCTTCAGTGACATTTTCTCTATTTGCCATTGTTTTTCTTTTGTTCATTCTCATTTGAGTCCATGTGACTTATTTGTCAGCTAGGAAATTCTTAATATATGAATAACTTTAATTGGCATTATGAATGCAGCTGGTTAAACTTTTTGCAGAGAAAAAGATGCACTTTGGCAGAAGTCGGATGCCCTGGAGTTTGAGCAGAAGCTTCGTGACGAGGAGACGGAGAGGGACGTCAACTACTGTTTAGGTTGTCACACTCAATTCAGCTGGTGGCTGCGCAAATACAGCTGCAGGTGAGCTGCACATCTGAGAATTAAGCAAAAAATACCATCATCTTTGACAATAAGAAACACAATCCTAAAATGTTATTCTAAAGTATTCATACCCAATGTGATAAATCAACACAAAAAAATGTGCATTTGTGAAGTTAAAAGAAAAAGGGTACATCTTTTTAAAATGCATACATTGATAAAGTGCATATTTATTCATCTCCCCTTATCCCTGATATCCTTGGGGGGGAAAAAGTCATCCAAACTATCATCAAAGGTCCCCTTATCAGTAACAAACAACGCCAGTGAAGGACCACTTTTGAAAAGCTGGCAATGAAGTATTTTAGAAGTTCACAACAAAGTTTAGTTTATTAAACAATATTATAGGTGTTGAACATCACACAAAGCACTGTTCAATCCATTATTCATAGATGTACAGAAAAAGGCACAACTACAAATCTTGCAAAAGATTGGATCGAACCTCTGCTGTCAAGCGGTGAATTAAGTTATTAGTCATGTAAGCCGCAACATGGTGGGAAACTATAGAGAGCTAAAAGATGGATGCAGGTCAATGCATCAAAATATTTTGATGTAAAACGGCATGTATTTAAATGACCCAGTTAAAATTCTGCCGTAAATCCAGTTGAGAAACTGTCTTAAAAAATGTTGGTCACAGATCCCTTCCATCCACTCTGAGATGAGCTTGAGTTGCAGATTTGCTGCTGTTATTTCAGCCAAGGGTTCTTCCGCAGTATTGTCTTAAAAGTTGAAATAAAATGCATATATCACATTCCAAGTCAGGCTGTCTTTGTTCCACTCTACAGTTATAGGGTACTTGGTATTGGTCTGTCTCATATTATCCCAGTAATATCCCTTGACCCTTATTGTTATAACCTGAGAAAGTGGAAAAGGCTCTGAGGGTATGAATACTTCTGCAAAGATACCGCTTTACTTTCATGTTAAGAGAGATTAATTTTTTTTACAGAGTTTGTTTCAAACAAGCAATCCACTATTTTCACAGCTTGCAATACTTCGGTTTGATTTGCAAGAGAACTTGACTCTTGAATTTTCACCTCCTGCCGCAATAACCAAAACGTGATAACATACGTCAAACTAGCTCTGCAGAAATCCACTGGTGTTTTATTTCTGTATTTCACTTCTCTTATAAACTTAATCTTTCTCATGTATTATATAACATGCGATTCATATCCATAGCATGTAGCTGTCCTGCTGCAGAAAGTGACCCCATTGACCTATAAACATTTGTTCCAACACAGCAGTTATTCCGATTCATTTGAAAAATCAGTCTGTTTACCAAGCATGCATGTAAGTCACTTTTTTAAATAAAAACGGAAAAGACTAAATTTGCAAATGTAGAGATTTAGTCTGAAGCTAATCATGCCAAATCATAGAACTATATCTAATTTTACATGAAACATACACTACTACCACATTTGTCATATAATGCATCCATATTTGTGTTTCATACAGCACTACATTTTAAACCACCCACAGCTGTTCTCATTCTATATCGTATCATCAAAATACTTGTATTTCCAGACTGTGTGGGCGTCCCTTCTGCTACTATTGCTGCAGCAACACAGTGAGCACCCAGCAGGGCGGCAACAGAGAGCACTGCTGTACAGACTGCTATAACCAGCACAGCGCAGTGGTTGAGCGCCACCCTCAGGTGGAGGACACTCACAATGCTCCAGGGTCTTCGTTTAGCCGCTTGCTGCAGACTGGCCGATCACTAGCTGGTGTTGGAGGTGAAGCATTATCTCACACATTCGCACAGTCAGAGTTGTTGCATTAGGTTTCCATTTTATTGATATGCACAATCCTACAAAAGTATGAGTGCAATAATAAACATGATGATTTTTTTTTCTTTAGGAGGGAATGAAGATGAAAAGCCAGATGATGGTGTATTTGACGTTATCACTGAGGAGGAAGTCAGTGGGGTATATGATAATGACTCTTTTACCACAGCCTGTTCTCCTGGACATGGCCAGCAGGGGGCAGCACAACTGTAATTATCTTTCTCTACACATCATGATGACAAGTACACAGATAAGACTTATGAATGCTAATTCCTTTTTTATTCCAACTTTAATAAAAATGCATTTTACATCTTAATGTTTATAGTACCTGGGACCTCACTCTCCTTTAGCTGAACTGTTTAAGATTAAATTCAGATTAAATTGTGTTGCAAAGGACACTTCAGTCAACTTTAACATTATGCATAGTGATAGTTAAACGCAATGAACATCATATATTAGTTATTTTCTGCTTGAACATTTTTAAAATAGATTTTTTCAACCTTCATGCAACTTTTTCTTGAGAAAGTTCATGATGCTTGTTCAGATGTTGCATTGGCAACACTGCTGCTCTTGTTGACCTATGGTGCTTGATCCATTAGATCCATGATTCTCAAACTGTGGTACGTAAGCTCTCCTTAGTGTTACTTGCAGAAAAGTTCTAAATATTTTTTGAAAATAAAATAAATTAGTGTACCATTCACACACAATGTGGCTGTGGCTGGCAACAATTACCAATAAATAATCTTTTTTTAGGATTAAATAAGCCTTCTTTGTTAATTGCATATAGTTAAAAGGGTAAGCCTTCTCTACTGTAACAGGTTGGTCATGGCCGTGGTACTTGGAGAGCTCGACATTTTCTCAGGTGGTGCCCACTGTAAAATGTTTCAGATTTTTATTTTTATTTTGCAAGTCTCAAGCATAAATTATTTTCCACTAAAAACATGTCTTGGTATTTTATATCATTGGGGAAAACTCTGTTTGCTCTGGTACTTTCTCTAGGATCTAGTTAAAAGGACTTTAAAGCAGAGGCACAATTTAACTGAAACTGAAAAAGGTTTAAATTGTAAACATTACACAGTGGGAAACCTTACCATACCTGTGACCAGCCCATGACAATCTAAAAGAAGCAACAAAACCACACGACTTAGAGATGAATCTCAGCATCCTTCTAATTCATTCATTCATTGATTCATGTGTGTACTAATTTCTAGTTTAAAACTTAAAAGGTTTAAAAAGTCTGTTATTCTTTTTTCATCTGGATCAGAAACAACAGTGCTACTACGGGAGACTTCACATCAGAAGATGCTGAGGACATCAGTGCTGCCGTACAAGATGCAGAGATCTGTCTCCTGAAGTCTGGGGAACTAACGTAAGTTTCCCTTGAAATGAAAGTTACCCTGAAAAATCAAAAAGCGAAGTAAAATATGTTTACGGTACCACAATTTGTGGCTTTTCTCCTGAAGAGGAAGTGGCAGAGTTTTATCCTTCATTTGAATGTAATCGCTGAAGTGGGAAGTGAAAATCTAAACTCTGTTCCATGAACATGGGGAGGAATATTTGTTTTGGTTCTGTTGCACGGTTAAAAAAAAACTAATATCCTGGAGTCAGAACCATCTGCCTAACTCAGGAGCTGCTGATCCATGTGCTAAATCCTTCGTCTGAACATAAAATTTACTATTGGACACCAGACAATATTATCTGACTTGTGCTGTTTTTTTGTTTTGTGACCTTTGCAGACAATCTCCTTAAACGAAATTGGTTGTAACATCTTATCAAACCAAACCCCTCCAGTTGTAGGTCACGGCATGTACTTGGAAAAGTTTTTTTGTTGCTCCAGTCACTCGAGCCTGAAAATTTGAACTTAATGGAATCTGTAGGATTTTAATTTTAAATATCCCGTTAAATTCATATTATCTAGGAAAATATACTTTATGGTTTTATCAGAAATAACATAAAGTACAGTAAATGACTGTTTTAGGATAAAAGTATGTCCACGTAATATAAATAGATTTTATTATCATTATTATTTTATTATTTATTAATGTTTTTGCTGTTTTTACTTTATATTATTTTATGATCTGTTTGGTTTCTTTACCACCGAATCATGTAAAGCTCTTTGAATTACCTTGTGTTTAAAGTGTGCTATACAAATAAAATTGCCCTGCCTTACCCATTGTGAAGCATAGGGGTGGAAACGTGCTTTGGAGCTGCTTTTCTGGAAGGAGGACGGCATGACTGATCCGCATTAGGAAAGAATGAATAGGGCCATGTACCATGAGATTATTTTGGGAAAACCTCCTTTTGTCAATAACAACTTTTAAGATGAATGATAGCTGAATCTTCCAGCATGACAATGATCCCAAACACACCTCCCGGGCAATGAAGGGGTGGTTATGTAAAAACCATTAAAAAGGTTCTGGAGTGGCCTAGTCAGTCTCTAGACCTGAATCCAATAGAGAATCCGTGGAGAGAATTGAAAATTTGTGTTGCTCAGTGATGGCCCCAAAACATCACAGCTCTAAAGAAACTCTGCATGGATGAATGGGCCAAAATACCAGCTACAGTGTGTGCAAACTTGGTGAAGAACTACAAGAAACATTTGACATCCATCATTGCCAAGCAAGGTTACATTACAAATTATTTCGGTGTTCTTTTGTTACTGACAAAACACTTATTTTCTGCTCCATTATACAAATACATTATTTAAAAAAAATTATACAATGTGATACCCTGGATTTATCTTACATTCTGTCTCTTACAGTTCAAATATACATGTAATGAAAATTGTAGACCTCATCTTTTTTTTTTCTCTCATCAGTGACTGACAAACCCCTTTTTTACCAAATGTAAAAAAGGGGTACAACACCCATGTAATGTATACATTTGGTGTGGGCTTTGAAGACAGATTTTTTTTTTTCAAATCGTGCTAAACTAATAACGAAATACAGAGCTTTCTGCCCAGTTTTGTATTGAAACAATCCTTTGCTTTGGGAATATTTCCTCACATTGACACTCAGAAGGCAATTGCATTTTTGGTGCAGCTCTAATAAAAAAAGCACCTCTCCAATTTTATTATACAGATAGATTTTACTCACTTACAGTATATAGCACTAAGGATCTGACTATATGCATGAAGGAACTAAAAAACACTGACCTTTATTATGTATGAAAACCATTTAATAACTAAGTCATATACAGTGGCTTGCTAACATTTTCATGCTGCTTACTTTTTTCACAATTTGTTGCGTTAGTACCTCTAAACTTTAATACATTTTATTGATATGTGTGACATACACACAAAGCATTGTATAATTGTGTATTGGAATAAAAATTGCACATGGTAACTATAAACTATAAAACCAAGGAACACAGCAGACAAATCAATAGTATAAGTCGTAGGGTGTTGGAGAAATGTCCCGGTAATTTAAAATCTGTGGTATGCCTTAAAACTAATGTTCATAGACTAAATCCATTATGACTAAACTAAGGTATTTTGCAATGAGGAAAAGGCAAACTATTGAGTCTCCAGATATGAAATTCTGGTGGAAACTTCCAGTTGTAAGTGCATTGAATGTTGTTCTACCAGTTATTAGTTGACATTTATTTTAGCTTTTTTTTGTAACTTTATATGGCCGTGAATGGTTGAATGTGGTGAAATGTGGTTTAGAGTAGTTTCTATGGGACATTATTGGAAACTACTTGTTTTTGTGCTTTTAGGCTTTCTGTTCGCCTGACGGTGGATGACATCTCAGAATTTGGGGAAAGCTCTCGGGAGCTCTTTATCAAGTCGAGCTGTTACAGCGTTATCCCCATTACTATGACTTCTCCTGGATCCACTGTGTCCTGGACCTTCACCTCTGAACCAAAGAGCATCTCTTTCAGTGTGGTCTATAGGGAGAGTGCTGAGACTCCATTGGAGCAGGCAAAGGTAAGACAACGATGATTAATCTCTTTGGCCCATATTTTAAATCTCAGATCCACAAAATTACCACCATCTTTTGTAATAAAGACTGACTATCTGAATATGCTTAAATACAAATCATATATGATGACAAATTGAAAGAAAGTTGTTTTCCAAAACTACCGTATTTTCCGGACAATAAAGCACTCTTGATTAAAGCCGCAATGGTCTGTTTTAGGGAAAACGCAGAAATGTGTACATAAACGAGCTGCATTTTTTATAACGTTTAAATACCACTTGTAAGGGTTCGTGCAGAGGCGATTGTCAGAAAAGTGATTTGGGGAAGCCAGATCGACTGCCTTCAAGTTATAAGCGGCATCATGTCTATTTCTAAATTTGTTTTCCCTAATGTATGTTTGTGCTTGAAATTTTGTTTTCGCAAACCATCTCGCTCTCGTACTGTTTGTCTGTTCTACGTTTGCTTTCATTGTTTGCGCAAACATCCTCCTCTCTCTCTCCAGTTTCCAGTCTTCTTAAAAGCACATTATCGTCTAAGGTAGAGGACGTAACTTGTGCAGTCCATAGATTGAGAAGACCCTCTAGTGGCCGTTGGCTGTAAAAATCAACAAATAAACCGCACCGGATTACAGGCCTCATGGTTCAAAACACGAGAAAAAAGTAGCCAGAAAAATTTACAGTAGTATATCACTTTAAAGCATTATTGTAATGTTTAGCAACTTTAAAAAAAAAAAAAGTATTTTAAAGTAACTTTTACAGTAAGGTTTATCTCTCAGCATGCGTGTTTTACAGACACACACACATCATTGCAGTAGTGTATTAACATTGTAAATTTACAAACTTGTGCTGCTGAAGAGTCCAATGTTTTCCCACAGCAGTTCAGTATGAGACCAAAATATTGCTCTGAATGATTTTGTTGCTCCAGGATAGCTGCAGCAACTGTTTGCTAACAGTAAAAATATGTAAAGCTGTTTTCACTGACACCAGATGGTGAAGAACACCAGCTGTTGCAGATTTAAACAAAGCAAAATGTCAGCTGTGAGATGCAATGACTGCAACAGTGTTAAAGTTTTCCAAGTCCCTAAGGGAAATGGTCATCTCTATTATGATGATTAGCCCTTCTGTCCCTTTGCTGTATTGCCATATGCCTTTAAGTAACAGTAAATTCAGTGTGCATTTGCAAAAAATGTAATAGGCAGATATTGCTTCCATTGTGATGTTTTTCTTTCATTTGCACAGCTGCATGTTAGACATCAATAAGGATCAACCACCACAGCAAAAGGGAAACATTAGCTGGAAACCTATTAAATGCAGAGTTGGAAAATTTCATAAAGATTTGTAACTCTATTATCTTTTTCCCTTACCTTTCTTCTGATGTTGATTCTTTTAAAGGGACTATATCTATATACTATACAGCTTTCAACTTCTGTGATAGACATATACATGACAAAATGTTACCGTTGGTGTTATACAGTATTAATTTGTCCTGAAATTTAACTCGTTTCCTGTAGTTAATGTTAATCCACGAAGTGAAACGGCTCGTTTTTCTATAAACCCGCCTCCTGCACCCCCGCGACACCGCGCTGCACAGCCGGTAGCAGATCAAACTGAAACAAACAGTATTCTCACGAATAATTTTAAAAAGCACAGCGTACCCCAATGACCCTCTGTTATATTAAGGGCTCAGACATTTGGTTTATTTGATTTTTTGTTGTTGTTAAAAACTGAGTCGATAAAGGCTATTACGTTTTCTAAATTTCCAGGCTTTAGACAGAGCCCAGACCAACACAGCTGCGTCCACTAGGCAAATCTTTCCAGCCAAGTATATAAAAAAGCCATGGGTGTTGTTTGCACACGTTTACTGAACATTCTGAGATGCTACAGATTAGGGCTGAACGATTTTGGAGAATAATCTAATTGCGATTTTTTTTCTTCAATATTGCGATTGCTATTATTTTAATGGGGCTTTTCTCATGCATTTTTTAATTAATGCAAGCAAAACTATTGTGTATCATAAACAGATTTCTTTATAAATAATTTATTCTATTCCATAACATAGACTTATTTTAAGACAAATGCAAATATATACAACTTTATATACTTTCAATCATCACTTTTGATGGTCATCGGCGTCGTTCTGCAATCAAGGTTTTCTTCCATTTGATCCCAGCTGGCAGGTCCCCCGGTGGGGTTATCCAGGAAGTAGGATACTTGAAGCAACAAGCTCTGATTTTTAATTCTCCATCGATCTAATGCACGTACAGACTCTGGTATGGCTCTGTAGTGCGGTTTAATCACAGATCAGTTGTTCCAAAACACTCCACTGTTTTCGGTGCGGCTTTAACTTTCTGTCTGCATTTTTTATACAGCGCAGGTAAAATGTGACTAAAATGTGTTCATGAGATTGAATCCTAGCTTATTCATCATGCTTATCAAATCAAACCCCTGGCTATAAAACCCGTTACAGCACGAGTTACTTCCATGTGCCGTTTTTTTATTTTCGCAAGGAGCGATTGTTTCAAACAGCTCGGTCAGCGATCCCTGTCGCCTCGAAGTTTGTTTACTGGAAATTTAAACACTGGCGGCTGTCAGTTTAGCCGTGCAACTCTCATATATGGTAGTGTGATGTTCTTAGTTGTTAATAAAGTTTCGTAGTGTATCTCGTGAGGCAGCAAGGCGGGTTCTGCATTACCTGGCGTTGCGCAGCATCAATGTTTTCATAGCGGATATAATTTCTCACAACTGATGTACTGTTCCTCTTTGGTACAAACTATTGTGCAGTGTTGGATTCTGTTAAGCTTTAAAACATTTTACAACACGTTAAAGTGCAACATTTCCTTCTCTCTCTGCATTGTTTGAGCTGTTTGCAAGTCACGTGACTTTACCAGATATGTTTACGTCAAGTCAAATCGCAGCCTTTGCGATTAGGAAATTGCGTTTTATCAAATTGCGATTTAATTGCAAATGCAATTAATCGTTCAGCCCTACTACAGATCAATTAATTAACCACACAATGTCGTTATAAGATCACATAAGCAGCCTGATAAATGGCTAACCTGCATTAGCATGTAGCCACTTACTTCTCTTTCCATCAGGTGTCTTTGTTCTTTGATCCAGCTGCTGTTCTTTAGGAATGTAGAATAAAATCCTGTAATCCATGCAGCCAAACAGTCACTTTCACAGAGAAAGTAAAAAATCCAACAAAAAAGTGTTTTAAGCTAACAAAAACCGAAGCAGCCATTAGCTGTGAGAGGGACGAGGCAGTGTTTGAAAATCTACCAGAGGTAAGCCACTCTGCCTGCAGGGACGGTGCAGACACCTCTAGCACTTAACTTTCAACCAGTGATGTCACTAGTTGAACACTCAGTAGATTTCTAGGAGAGGGAGGGGCAGCTGCTCAGAGAGCAGAATTCAGTAGGATTACTCAGACATGCATGAATTAGGCCAAAAACCACTCTGTTGGGGGTTTTTATGAGAAAATCTCACTACCATATGGTTGGAAACACCAAAAACATGATTTTGCATGATATAGCCCCTTTAAAACCTACTGTATCTGAACCTCTTTATAAATTAAATGTCAATTTCTTTTCGATAGGTTTTAATTCCGCTGACCCGCTGTAATTCCCACAAAGAGACGATACAGGGGGAGCTAAAAGTCAGAAACCCAGGAGAATACACACTCATCTTTGACAACTCTTTCTCCAGGTTAGTCTCTTAGTGACTTTTTTTGGTGCTGGTCAGTTCACCTCTTCAGTTTCTTAATCTCTTGAAATCTTGTTCATTATTCATTTTTTTTAACCTTAATCAGTGTTTTCCTGACTTTTCTGAGCACAAAATGGTAACATCTGTATCATTGAAAAGAATGGACACAATTTGGTATTTCAGTATTGACCATCACTGAGGAGCAGAAGTATAATGATGTAAAACATTATGATTTCTTGTCTTTTAGCTTTCCTGACACACTTTAAATATTTTAGATCTTTAAACTATTTTTAATATCAAACAAAGATAATAAGAATAAATAAAAAATCCAGTTTTTCAACTGTGTCATTTATTAAAGCACAAAGCTATTAAAACTCCTGTCCATGTGAAAAACAAATTGCCTTCAAAATTATTTAGTTTAGCTAACTTTGGGTGCAGCAGCAGCTGGCATCAAGCGTTTCTAAGAAATTCCATTGAATCTTTAAAGTCACTGTTGAGGAGCTCTTCTATGCAGAATATCTTTAAATCAGCAACATCTCAGGGATTTTGTGCGTGACGAACAAGCTGATGGCAGGACATTCTTTGTCAGGCTTTTATGGTAGTGAGCAGAATCCATCCATCGATCATGCAAAGTAGTCCAAGATCTGAGGAATCACAACACCTTCACACTGCTCCACTAGTCCTGTCATTCTGTGACTACCTGGATGATTTGCAGATACCTTCCTGGAATAATTTTGGACTGGCCCTCA
Source organism: Apricaphanius iberus (assembly GCA_028564705.1). Classification (NCBI taxonomy): domain Eukaryota; kingdom Metazoa; phylum Chordata; class Actinopteri; order Cyprinodontiformes; family Aphaniidae; genus Apricaphanius; species Apricaphanius iberus. The sequence continues at coordinate 1,082,027 of JAPXFQ010002340.1, forward strand.
CTGTGGTTCACTGAAGTCCCAAACCATTTAAAATGGCTTACAGAAGTGGACACAATTGTTGGTACCCTTCAGTCAATAAAAAAAAAACTCATAATGGTCACAGACATAACTTTAATCTGACAAAAGTAATAATAAATAAAAATTCTTCATCTGTTATTTATTTATTTTGTTATTTCTGTGACCATTATGAGTTTTTCTTTTATTGACTGAAGGGTACCAACAATGTTGCCAACAAAATTTCCACGTCTGTAACTGTTGGGATTTTAAAATTATACTCGATTAATGTGGCTAATCCCAATGAACTATTGATTCTATAAAAATAGTAGGGGTTAGATTTTCACATAAGAACAGGAATATCTTGGATTGCCCTTTTCCTCTTAATAAATGATATTGTCATTTGAAACTGAATTTTTATTTACCCTGGTTATTTTAGTCTTGATTAAAGTATGTGCCGTGATCTCGATTCTTGACCATTCAAATATTACAGAAAGGAAAAAAAGAAGAAATGTATATAGGAAAACTTTTTCATCATCCTGTATGCAAGTATACATGTAAAAAAAATATATATATATTGAGGAAATGATTGTAATGCATGGACCAAATTGTTTTTAAGTATGAAATGGTTGTTGGAAAGGGGATGAAATGGGAGCACATCAGAAAACAATTGGGGTACAAAATAGTGAAGTGAATTGCCATTTACCCAATTGATCCCTCTCCTCCTGTTCATTTCCTACGCTAACCATCTCTTTTGTTAATTAGGTTCATTTCAAAGAAAGTGCTGTATCATCTGAGTCTTGACAAGCCCACAGTCTACAATTAGGCTGGCCTTCTCTGAATGGGACAAAGGAGAACAGGTGCAGATCTGACTTTCTGTGTCAAGATGTTTATGTTCACGTGGATCGTTTCAAGGTAAAATGGTCTGACTCTTTAGCTGCAGAGCAGCCTCAGTGAAAGGTTGTGGCATTTCAAAAGTGTCTCTCAGTTTTGCACACGAGGCGTTGAACGTCAGATGAGGTCTTATCATAGAAGAACAAAGGCTGCAAACAACTCGCAAAAAAAAACAGTGCTGCTCTGCAGAATTTTGTCGTTACTAACAGTGTTTTGTTAAAGCTGGTTTAGATGTAGCAATCAGGATTTATGTTAGCAGCTTTGCAGAAGTAAAACTGTAGTTTGGTTTATTGTGAGGTTAAATTGTTTTTTATTTAACTCTTATCATAGAAGAAGTTAAAATGGTAATTAAAGTCCTCTGTAGATGCGGTATAACGGATTTTATTACTGTAATTCTGCCACAGTAGTTTTAGTTGATTTTTTTTTCCATTAAAAAATGGTAAGTAAGAAAAATAAGTTTAGAACAAGAAGAAACTAGTCTGTTACTATAACATTGTATCAGGGTTTCTGCGGGGTCTTAAAAATTCTTAAATTAAGCCAAAAAAATTTAATAAAACATCTTTATTTTCGATATAAATCCAAATATTTGTATTCAATTGCTTCCTTTATCAGTTTTTTTGTTTTTAAACCTTTTTTATTTTCGAGAAATATACGCCAACCTCCTTTCGCTCCATTTGTTGTAGTTCTGGCTGTGCAATTGAGGCATTTTTATACTTTAATAAAACTAGGCACTGCTCAAATAGCTTGTTATTCTCCCTAAAAGTAACTTGCTGAATTTTGTGGGGGAGAAATGTTCCTGGTAATTATCCTCTATCTTTTCCATTATCATACAAATATGTATCTTTTAACAAGGTTTGGCTTGAAAACAAGAATTTCAGTAGTTACCTACCTTTAAGAATAAATGTTCTGAACGTAGCCATGTCTTGTTGGAAACTAAGGAGTGGAGTCCCAGGCCAGAGCTGAATAAATACCATCTTAAGTAGATAGTTATATTTACTTGCATCAGGTTTTCAAGAAGTTTGATGAAAGATATTGGATAAGTAAGGTAATGGATAAGTTTGGTGATTCACATAGCTCTAAAATTTAAATAATTGGCTTACAATATCCTAAAAGGCTAAAAGTGAAACCTGCAGAAACCCTTTTTAAAATCCGATGCACATTGTTACGGTAAAAATAGTAGATATATGTAGCAAAAGGTTTTTTACATCTTTTTTATATGAGATGAGAAGTAGTTCATTTGACTGAAAAAGGAAGGTCAAGGTCGTTACCCAATTTAATTAGATTGTGCCTGATGAGCATAAGTTTGTTGCTTAAATTGTGTAATTTGAAAAACTGTAAGCCTCATTAACATTTACGTTTTTGTGTCTTTAAATTGTTATTTGAGTTAAGCTTTGAGTCTTTATGATCTCTGAAACACCTACTTAATCTACCTTGTTTTAATTATTGCCTTTCAACTTTCATATATTGGAAAAGAGATTTGTGGAAATGTAGTTCTGATTTCCTTGAAAAGGGGTAAGCAATGCAAGTTTCTTTATAAAGCATCATTCAAAATATTCTATTTTATTTTAAAAGTAACCTCAGTGGTGCATAATATGTTGGGATTGCATAAACAGTAAAACAAAACTTTAAAGCAAATAACTGGTTACAAACTAGGAAGATAACAGCAAGATAAGATTTTGCCTTTATTATACACATAGGCCTACAGCAAATATATTTTTTTCTGACTTGATTCCAAGCCTAAAATGTTAAGGGAGTTGAATTTTAAGTTGAGGAAAACAGAAACTAACTTCTAACAGACAACATATGCTTTTACATGCATAACAAGAGTATCCATGATTCTTGTAGACACTACAAATGTGCATTAACTTAATAGGAATGTAGTAATGTGAAGGTTTAATTGTTTGAAATCTATTTAGTTTTTTTTTTCTTGTAACTTCACCTAAATCAACCCTTCCAAAATGTTTAAAAATGAATGCAGCAAATGTGTTATTTCTCAAAAGACATTTGAAGAAGTTTTCATTATAGAATTGTATTTGTTTTTAAATGTTTTTTAATGAGTTATGATCATGAAGTGTGGCAATATTTTTAACTTGTGTGAAATGAATGTAGTTTTAATCCAAAATAATACAAGTTTTAAACTGTTACTTCTGCCTATATTTTGCCTAAGGTACACCTTTCAGGTAGATATTTATGGTATTTAGGTTGCTGACACACTGTTCAAAAAGAGAAAATTTACAAAGTTCCTATCACAGATTGAAACTCATTTAATATTGTGAAACAAATGAATGCTTAAAAAAATATGCAAACATCACATTTTAACTGACAAATATGTATTGCCAAATATCCCGAATACTGCTTCTATTCTACTAATGTTAAATGGGTATTTCTATTTAAAGAGGTTACAGAAGGACTGCTGCATAATGCACTTTTAAAAGGGCTGAATGATCTGCACCCCTTCAGCCATTGTGCCAGTAGATACATTTTTTTTCTTCCGTTTGTGTTTTTTTTGTCTTCTACTGGATGTTCTGACATGAGAGCTTTAAATTTCTGTTGAAGTGTTTTTTGAAGTATAATTTACATGAAATCCGTAACAAAGATGTTCAAGGATTTTGTTTAATAAATAGTTGTGTGAAAATTATTTTCATCTGATTGTCATTTTTGTCTGAGGAAAAAAAACAACTGATCTTTGTGAGCTTATGTGATTCTGTTGTCATCCACTGTTGTCAAACAGAAGAACCCACCTGATAAATAGAAAAGATAAAATGAATTTGAAATATGGAATAAAAATACTACTGATTGCTGTGCTGAATATGTCCCCAATGAGTTTTTGAATGTGCTAGCATGCTAATCTTTAAATAATCAAACAACTTCTGTCCTTGATATACTGTATTTATACTGGGTTTGTAACAGTTTATTCTAGAGCTGGACAATGTTGAAAGAGCATATCGATAAAGGGAATAGTCCTATTGATAGATGTCGATAAATATCACAAAATGTAAAAAAATATATTTTAAGTGCCTCCCCAGTCATTTTGTTATTCTTCAGTGAACTAATTTTAACTAAGAAATAAATTAATTCATTTTTCAACCACTTCTTTTCATCATAACTAAGTGTTTTAGACAGAATAAATCTATACACCTGAGGTAAATACAAAGAAAATATTATTTTTAATTGTTAGTAATTTAAATTACTAACAAATTGATGCTTTTTAATTTTTTTAACATTTTATAATATTAATGCCGGAAACTTTTGATTTAGTTTGTCGATAAAACTTATTCTAATTCAGTTCAGCTCTGGTTCAGCTGTTGGCAAAAGCCATCCAGGTACTCACCAGAGTGTAGACTGAGCAGAGGACAGTGCAGCCCAGTCCAGTTACCGAGAGCTGAAGTCAGCAGGTCTATCCAACCCTGTTGTGTTTTCTAAAGCGTTTTTCGCTTCTGAGTACTGGGGGCAGAACCGAGGGGACATTTTAAAAGCCACAGCTGTTAGCAGCGCGACCTGTGTAAGTTTCCTGCGTCTCTCTGTAACGGATTCGCAGCAAGCCAAGAGAGTGGAGTCTTGCTTAAGACAGCTGATCGTAGTATTTTATTTGGTTTATTATTGCTACGTGTAGGTTTTTAGTGCATCGAGGATCGGTTTACAGAGAGAAGCAACATTTACCTGAGCCACTGAAACATTTATCCGGAACAACTTCCTTTGCTGCTTCACTTCCCTTGCTGTAACATCTGACCGGGCCAAGTTACACCGATAGTTTGCTTAGGGACTATCAAATAATTATGTTTCAAATCAAATCATAGGAGAGAGGTGTGGCTGACAGAGCTGTGTGGGTCTCTGTTAATGATTCGTTTGGAGTAAGTGATTGTCAGATTTAGCTACCTGATAGGCTATAATGAAAAAATGAGGGGAAACTTTTTTTCTATCGAACTTTTTTATTGACCACTTTTTTTTCTATCATCTATCGTTCGATATGTATTGCTATAGAATTATCATCCATCCCTAGTTTACTTAGAAACTTTAAAAGTTTGTAAATGTTGGCATTTGCAATGTTAAAGATGCACTGCGTAACTTTTACACTTTAAATATTTTTGTGACACAAAGTTTATGTTTATTTTCTGAGCGGTCACTGCATGTGAGGGTCCCACTGCTGAAAACTGTGCTATATAACTTTTCAACCGCAGTTCACATGAACCGAAGGACTGACTGAGTTTCGCTTTACAGCAGTATGCAACGCTCTACCTAATGCTATAAACGAACCCATGGTTTTAAAACTTCAGCCATGGCAGATCCACCAAAGAAACCAAAGAACACGCTGTCACAAGAAGCACGGAAAAGCAAGTCGGCTGCAAGAGCCGGAGCATCACCATTGGAAAAGGCTTGTTTACCCATGATTCACAGCGGCCGCATGCGTTCTGCGCCCCAGTGTAAATCCGATATAAGGAAAGTTGTACCATTTAGAGAACTGAACGCTGCAGCTGTCAACCTCAACTGGACCAGGTTGTTTCCCTCTTTAACAACGCACCTCCCGTAATGGGTTTTGTTTCTGATATGCTTCTTAAATTTTTGGCTTATAGTTCATTTTGGAAATGTATATGTATTTTCTATTTACAGGCGGACTCAACATCATTTATATCCTTGACAAATTTAGATATAAAATACAGTAATCTTCTTTTTAAACATTTGGTTCCCAACTTCTGATTTGAAAAAAAGCTTTTTACCTCAAAACCCACCCATCCTTCATGCCGGTTATCCTTGCAAGGTCGCAGGGGAGCTGGTGCTTATCTCCAGTAGTCATTGAAGGGGCAGGGCACCAGTCCTTTGCACTCCAACCTCAAAGAGCTTATCCTAAAAGATGGAATGTAAAAACCAGTGGAAATATGCAAAAAGCTTGTAGACAGTTACAAGAAGCATCAGTTTTCTGTAATACCATTAAAATATTTCCATCCATCCATTTTCAATGTCGCTTATCCTCAAGGGGTCACGGGGATGCTGGTGCCTATCTCCAGTGGTCAACAGATGAGAGAGAGGTCGTCAGTCCATTGCAGCATAAAGAATTTAACACTGACAATTGAGAGGGGTATAAATTACTTTCAACGTGTATATTTTTTAAATTGCACAAAAAAATACAACATATTTATTGGATCGAACATACTTTGAGATGACATAGATACCAAATGGTATATAGTTGTGGTCTATTTGCTGCTCAGTATTCTCAGATTCACCTATTCATGGATTCTTCTGTGGAATGTAACTACGAGAAAGATTTTCCTATTAACTGATCTTTTAGTAGAACAATATTCTAAAGGAAATTTTAATATGGAAGCTGAAATACCTAGGTACATTGCTACTTGGCATGGTATTTATTGATTGCAAAGCTGAAGCGTTTCTTTGGCACTGATTTAATGTAACAGAAATAAAGATTCTAGAGTTTACCATCTGTGGTGGTGCTAAGAAACTTTCCAATGTGTGAAATAATACATATCAAGTTAGATTTGGTGTTTGAACTATTACAATAGGCAGTTCTTTGCATTTGTAGAGGGAGTCTCAAGTATCTGTGAATATTTGCTATTTGGGGCCCACCATATGTGGCACAAATGATATGCAAATGATATAATAATAAAGGTGCAATAATAAATCAGCCAGAGATCAAAATCAGAAAACTGGTGTGTCAGATGATGAAAACTTAAACTACAACCTTATTCCATTCAAGCAGCAGCAGCTGCCTTGCGTGTGGGTGGAGTGGAACACATCTCGAGTGGGGATCAACGTAACACACCTCTTTAACATAGGAGACACGCAGATAGTGGGAAAAATAAAAACCAGAGGGTGCATGAGGAGAAAGAAAAAAACGCTACTGCCAAAACATGGTGTAAAGTCAAGAAAATGGGTGACAGCAGGGATTGCTGCAAAATTTTGATGCGTTTCAAATAATGTATTTAATTCAAAGGCAGAGTGTAGAGCTAAACCGCTCTCCTAAAAGATTACTGATAACATGGAAGGATATCACTACATGAGTGTGGGTGGTATTATTGACATCAATCATTTAAAACTGTATTTCCACATAATTTTTATTAAATAAATTAACATAAAAATTGCTATATCATGAAGTATATCATTATCGGGATATAAACTGAGCTATATCGGGATATATAAATGTTGCCATGTCGCCCAGCCCTGGTTATAACTATGATTGGTCAGCTCTACAACAGCCAGAGACTGTTTCAACAGAACAATGCTGTGTAGTCGCTGTAATCAGTAGTCAATGCAGATTTTGGGCGCTAAATGTTTTATTTTGAAAGGACAGTTTATCTAATAAGGTCTTTTGTTGATTTGGAGCGCAAGGAGGGGTAGGGAAACAACAAAACGGAGTGCTGTGTTTTTAGAGTATTTTATGAGCTGCACTTCTAGTGAAAAGCTTTACAGCTTAACCAAAACGTACTTTCTGTGGTCCATTGCGCCTTGAGGGGGAATGCGTTCACAAGCGGAAGAAAATGAACTGTAGGTAACCAGAAAGGAGTCTGCAATGGTAGACTGACTCATCATGAGAAGTTAGCAACCCCTGCTGCCCTGCTTGGGAATTGTGACAAAGAAAAATCAATGGAGGACTATAAACGAAAAATATCTGCGTCTGGGTGCAACTTTGCTGACGGAGAAGTATAAACTAGGCTTTAGTAAGCTACTTCCATCACATTAGACATGATCTATAGAGAAAGGGTGCATCATAAAGTGATGTATATATTTTTCATTGATGCAACTGGACCTGATGTTTCATGAAAATGACTTCATTTCTTCACATTTAGGCCCATTTCAAAAGGTGTGAGACAGTTTGATTAATCAAGTGTGAAATCATTAACCTAAGTGAAGTATACATGTGGCACATAGTGTTGTTGGATAGATCACTAAGCGTGCTTATGCATGCTCGACACTTTGTTTTTCTCAGCATTCAACATTGAATTGGGTCTGTGTCTGCATGCAGAAGGTAGCACTCTGTCAGAAAGACTGTGTTTGTGTCAAAGAGGCCTCTCTGTTGCTCAAGGTTAATGATGTAATTGTAAATCATGTCACATCTACCTCTCCCTGACCCCACCCCTCAGCCGCTCCTCTGTTTCTCTCCTCCTGGCTGCTGTCTTCACTGAATCTGATTTGTGCCATCGCTTTGCACATGTATGAACCTGTTAGGTAATAAATGCGTGTAAGAGTGTGTGTTTGAACTGCATTGTAATGATGGTAAGTATAGACTCATACAAATGTACTGTATTCCAACCATAGATGGAACCATTTTGAGATGGAAATGTTAACAGGTAAGAAATGCATTAATGCACATGCATATATGCTGCATGCTCTCCTTTTCAACCCCTTATCAGTGCTTTATATGCCGTTATTGACACTTACAGGCTTTCAGGTTTTCCTTCTTCGTTGTAAGGCTTTTAGTCTTTCACCTGATGGGGAGATCTAATGTTTTCTGATTATTTAAGACAGGTGCTAAAGCAAATGAATCTGTTGCATAACAAGGAGTTGGAAACAAAACACGGATTATTATAGATCAACTAAAAAAAATCTGTAAATTAAATTTTTTGTGTAGTAATAGAAGATTTCTACATGTAACTCTGTGAACAACTAATACATATTTCTGAAGCCCAATATTTTCTAGCAAACATTTAATAAAACACTACCTCATCTGGTTCTAGTATTGAAATGGTATCTGCTGTTTGGCATTACAGCTGGAGCTTGGAAACATAAAACTTTAAGTAAAAGTATTAACAGCATATCATTCAAAGTGACAGTGTGACATTGCAGTACATCTTTGAAAATTGCCATTAAATATTATGTAATAATAATTAGGTAAAGCACATTAATTGCAAAATATTGGCGATATTCTAAAATGTGACTTTAAATACAAAGGCGCAGGTCCTTTTTTTTTTTTTTTTTTTTTTTTTTTTTAAATCTTTATTCAATAATTGCACAATTTACAGGAATGTCAATCTTCATTATAAAAATAACAAATTGTGCATTTTCCAAATATTGTAGGTGTTTTAACAACAACAAAATATATACAAAACACATATCACATTTTGCCAGGGGAAGTACGGATTTACAAAAATATATCAAACTGTTTACAAACATTCACAGTTTTTGTTGCCTTTTGATTAAGAGAGTGCTTAATCGAGTTGACATATTGCTTGACCTCATTGTTAAAGGCAATAAAAGATGTTATGAATGCGCAAACTTACATTTATGAATGTAATATTTTGCCAAAAGAATAATGAGATTAATAATGAAAGTTTCATTAGGCATAGTCTTTGTTCTGTTGAAGTCATGAAGGCCAAAAAGAACATCCTTCCAAAATAATTTGAAATCTTCCTCAATTTTTTCATCAATAAAAATACATATGTCAGACCAGAAACTTTGGACAAAGGGGCAGTGCCAAAACAGATGGGTCACTGTTTCAGTATTCACAGAACAAAAAGTGCACATTACATCAATGTCTTTTTTAAATTTTTTAATATGATCATTAGACGGGTAAAACTTATGAATTATTTTAAATGATATTTCTCTAATTTTATTAGTCAGCAGGTATCGGCTGGGTAAGAGCCAGACCTTCTTCCAGTCAATGTTTTGCACAAATTTATTCCAGTATGGAACCACATATGGGACTGTGGTAATATCTTTTTTTAACAAGGATCTAATTAGTTTATTGTTCTTTCCATTGTTACAGGAAAAACAAATCTTACCAACTGAAGTGTCAGTCAACGATACCAAGGTTAGTTGTTGTGTGTCTAATCTTGGTTGAGCTCTAAATAACATGCAGACCTCGGAAGAAATTGCTCCAAAAACTTTGGCATAATCTCCAGGAGACACAGGAATTTTGTATTCTTCTAGAAACTCACTTTAAGAGTAAAGATAACCATCCCTGTTAAATAATTGGTCAACAAAAATAATATTATTATTAAACCAGTAATCAATAAATAAAGATTTGTGTTTAAACAGTATGTCTTTGTTGTTCCATATGTAATATTTGTGGGGCGAAAAGTTATGCTTGAAAATAAGAGACCATGAAAGGAAGGCCTGGCGGTGAAAAGATGACATTTTTATCGGGACTTTATCAATATTGTAATTACAAGTTAAGAAAAAGCTCAACCCACCCAGTTTTGATAAAATGTGACAGGGTATGGTATTCCAAATAGAATTAGGGTTTTTAAAGACATTTTTTAACCAATTTACTTTAAAAGTATTATTAAGAGTACAGAAATCAATAAAATTTAATCCATCCTTTTCATAGTCATTTGTTAGAACAGACTTCTTCACATGATGAGTTCTATTTTTCCATAAGAAGTTAAAGAGTAGCCTGTCAATCTCAGTAATATGTTTTTTGTCCACATACAGCGATAGAGCTGGATATGTTAACCTTGATAAACATTCTTCCTTAGACAGTAGGGTTCTACCTCTGAGGGAGAGATCCCGTAACAGCCATTGGTTCAGCTTTTTTTTGGTTCTTTGAATAATAGGGTCGAAGTTTAACGAAGTCCTTTTTTGATGGTCCTTGGTAATTGTGATACCTAAGTGAACAAGTTCATTTTTGACTGGAATGCTACAAATAGAAGATTTCATGCATTCCTTAATGGACATGATTTCGCACTTATTGATATTCAGCCTTAAGCCAGAGGCCATGGAAAAATTTTCTATACAATTTATTGCAACAGAGACTTGATTTTCATCTCTAAGAAAGAGAGTGGTGTCGTCCGCCAGTTGAGATATGATAAGCTCTCTACCTAATATTTTGATGCTGTTTATTTCACTTGATTTAATATGATCAGATAAAAGCTGGGCTACCAATAGAAAGAGGTAAGGCGAAGCCGGGCACCCTTGTCGGATGCCTCTAGAGACATTGAATCTGGGAGACATACCACCTATTAATCTAATTGAGCTATTACTATTGTTATATAGGGTCTTAATAGCTGAGGAAAAAAAAACACCAAAACCGAATTTTTTAAGGGACTGTAAAATGAATGGATGTTCAACGGTGTCAAATGCTTTGTAGAAATCTACAAACAGCATGAGCCCACCCTCCTCTACCATTTCTGGGTAATCTAAAATATCTAAAATGAGCCTAATGTTATTTCCTATATACCTTTTGTTCATGAAGCCTGATTGTGTTTCTTCTATGATGGAGTCCAAAACATCCCGTAATCTTCTAGCCAATACGATAGCTAATATTTTATAATCGTTGTTTAGTAAACAAATTGGGCGCCAATTATCTAAAAATAATTTGTCCTTGTTTGGTTTAGGAATTAGGACTGTTATTCCTTGGGTCAGAGAGGTGGGGAGGTATTTATTTTCAATGGCTTCTATGAAGACTTTTAATAAAAAAGGGGACAGTTCAGCAATAAAAGATTTATAAAATTCGGAGGATAGCCCATCACACCCAGGCGATTTGTTATTTTTTAGTTGGTTTATAGCTTGCTGTACTTCTTGAAGAGATATAGGCATGTCACAGTGCTCTCTATCCACTTCACTTATCATCTTCACTGAAAGGGATTTTAAAAAATTATCAGACGCAGTTGGGCTAAAATGAGAGCTATACAATTCTTTATAGAATTTTGAACAAAACTCTGATATTTTACGATGAGCATGTACTTCACCTGCTAAGTAACATAGAATATTACCCTGAGAAGAAACAATACAGAGTAATTATCCTGGAATGACCTGAACACGAGCACATCTTAGGCAAACCTTCTGATCTTGTAGCTTGACAGATCACGGATGAATTTCGGAACCGTTCACGAATCCTTTCCCTCCCACGAAGTAGGCTGTTTTTCCTTCATCCCTAGCTTTCTTTATGTGCGGCCACAGTTTTTGTCTGTTCTCTCTGTCCTCTTGGGTTAAGTCCTCTGAAAAGCGAAGACCGTTGTTTTGGAGAAAAGAGTTGTTTTTTTCTGCTTTCCAAACTGCATCCCTGTAACTTCGAGAGATGAATCTCATGACAACGCCTCTAGGTTTCGTTTGATCTTGTCGAAGTTTTCCAGCCCGGTGCGCGACGTCTACAGCAGCAGGGAGACTTTCCTTTTCCTCAGGTAGAATCGCCTGACAAACGCTGGTCACTCGAGCCCGCACATCCTCCTCCCTGTCCTCTGTCAGCCCTTGGAGCCGCAGGTTCCACCGGCGGCTGTATCGTTCCAGCTCACTAACCCGATTCATGGTTTTCAAAGCAGAATCCTCGTTCCTTTGCACCCTCTTCTCAATGTAAACCACCTTTGCATTTAAGACTTTAATGTCGCTGCGTACAGATTCCACCATTTTTTCGAGGGTGTCGCTCCTGTTGTTAATCAGATCAGCCAAGGAGCGCACTGCATCGTCTGAGCCGATCCCGGCTTCTCTAGTAAAAGTTGGTTTCTTATGGAGCGGAGGCTTACTTGGCGTTATGGGCAAGGACGGGAATTCTTCTTCAAAGGTTGTTTGCTGGTTGCAATCCATTCCGCCGTTGGTATAATCGTGGTCGCTAGCTAAACAGCTAGCCCCCTCCTCGTTAGACATGGAATCGTTAGGACGTTTCTGTCCGGACTTTCTAGGCATTATAGACGTGTTCGTTTTAGTCTTTCACTGAGAGTTTTTGTATAATATTTTTCTTGTTAATTATTTTCACTGCATTTGCAGAGGCTGGCGGCCAATTTGTGCTTTAAATCAGGATTGATGCCGAGAGCTCGTAACGTTGCGGCTATTCACTCCGCCATCTTGCCGGAACCCCAGGCGCAGGTCCTCTTTTCAGGGGAAAGACATATTAGATGACGTCTTCACTTCTACAAGAGCCCGGACGGACAAAGCGCACGGAACACGCCTGCTATTAACACATTGATTTTCCCTCAAAATGCAAAAAATATTCGCCATAAATACATTTTTACCTCTTGGCTAGTTCCAAGCGATGAAAGAGAGACTGATGTGCTCGTCATGTTGCTGCAAATAGATAATTCTCAGGGAATTGAGAGTTTGAACACAACACTAGTTGGAGCTCCGTTGTTGAGTTTCTTACTCGAAGACACCGATACCGCATGCTTGTGATAATTTAAGTATGCACTGCCCCCTACTGGCCGAAAATTACACACTGTGCCTTTAAACAAATGTATAATAACATTAAGTGCTGTTACCCTGCAGGACGAAGGTCATAGGTTTGTATTTGGGCCAGGGATATTTCTGCCTGGACTCTTTATGTTCTTCCTATGCATTCATTGGTTCTCTGCAAGCACCCACATTACCTTCCACAGCTCACAAACATGAATGTTTATTATTTTCATTTCTCAAGAGGGTCTCAAGATCCCACACGTGTTGATTTACGAACCTAAGTGGGATCTCAATCACAATGTGAGGAATCACTGTTCGCAACGCTTTTACTTTTCTTAGCTTTCCTCATTAGTTGAACATGATAACATGGCGAATAATCTACTAGACGGTGTATTAACAAACTCTCAGCACCCATGACGTTGATGCTGCTGATGTAATTACATAATTAATTGAAAGTGCTATGTCCAAAATATCAGTAGTTTGGTGTTAGGTCATTCAGTCTTAACCAAAAAAACTGTTGTATAACAGGTTACCTTTAGTTTAAGAGAAAGGTAGCAGATTTACATGCTGGTTATGGTGTGATCCTTTGTAATAATCTTGATAAAACTCATCATTCCAGACTTACGTCAGAAGAACAGCATACTCTGAGTAAAATGTTGACAGATTAATTGAAAACAAAGGCGTGTAGAAAATTAGCTGCTCATGTTTTTTTTTTCTTATCTTATTCCTTTTCAGTTTAGGGCTGTAGACATTGAATTCAAGTTATACAGTATGCTGTGAAGCATGGTGGCTCTGGTATCACAATTTTAAAATGGTCTTTTCCTATGAAATTGGGCCTATTTATCAACTTACAGAGATCAGGTATCAGTTTGAATTCATTAAAATACTTAGGTTTATATGGAAATAATTTGGTCAGAAATAAAATCTCTTTGTGACTGCATTAGTAACTGTATGCTGCTGATCCTGATGGACAAACATGATGGACTTCAGGGGACTATTACACAAAAGTGGGATTAAGACATCCCCGTTGAATCACTGAGTTCATTGAATCCAAAATGAGCAACCAGGCTTGAATCTCCCTAAATGCGTCAAAAGTGCACAATTAAACACTCAGCGCTAAGCTGAAACATCACTATTGCAATCAAAATAATTAATTCACATGTTCAAAAATGCAATTATATCTTATTATGAATCGGTTGAATTTTAGTTGAACTGAACAGCAGAAATTAGTTTAAATGTCAGACTATAACTATTTAAAGCGATGTGCTAGTAATATTATTAATAAGAAAAGTAACTTTGATTCATACCCTTCAAAGGACGTGAACAAGTCAAAATCATATTAAAGAATATTATGGTTTCTTGAGGTAAGTGTTCAAACATCGGAGCTACTGTTTTAGCAGTGATCCTGGTAAGGGCAACCTGTCAAATAGATTTTACATTATTTTAGTTATATGCATGCTTTAAGTCCCAGTTAAAAATGTCTTGCATTGGTCGAGAATAAAAATTGTTTTAATTTAAATTGATTTGGTCTCGTATGTTTGCATGTTTATACATGCTTGCAAGGAGGCTACTGCAGCCATTCATTTGTCTATTAATTTGATGATGGATTTGTCCTGCATTTATTTCAGTGTGCAGGCATGTGAGGAGTACAAAGTAGTGGGTGGAGTACCCAAAAATTATACTCATGTAAGAGTAGCACTACTTTAGCATATAGGCAACCAAATAAAAGTATAAAGTACAGTATAGCTAAACTAGCCTAGCAATTAAATTTTCCTAAAGTTCCTCAAGTAAATGTAACTGAGTAAATGCAACTAGTTACAACGCACCTCTGGTATTTGTCCTTGTATTGCAAAATATTATTTGATTCTGTGGTTTCTGTCTTGAAGAGTCAATATGACTCAGCTTTGGAAGGAGCTGGTGGCTCACCTGTTTTATTTTATAATTATTCAATAAAGCGACATAACGTTACACTTTGAGACAAATTTATATTCACAGGGGATGTATATTTTATACAACAGAGTATTAACGCCACACTAAAGAGGAAAGCAAAAGTCCTGCGTTTATGAGACTGGTTCTTTCTGCTAAAAAGATGAATTTCTTTGCATATTCTTTTTCAAGTCCTGATACTTCTGACAATGTTATAGAGATGTACTAAAAGGTACAATTCCAAGAAATTCAATTCAATTCAGTTTATTTATATAGCACTTTACAAGAAGAGTTATTACAATACAATGTTTAATGTAGAAATTAGAGAACCACAGAAGATTGCGTCGTGTAATTCTCAGCAATCCCTCACACTGAGCAAGCATGAAGCGAGAGTGGAAAAGAAAAACTGCCTTTTAACAGGAACAAACCTCCAGCAGAACCAGGCTCAGCACAAGTGGGCATCTGCCGAGACCGTCTGTGGTCTGCACCACAGACCTCATTTTAACAATTCTCCTCCTCCTCATCATAAAGCTGGGATCACATTGTGTGATTTCAGCCGTCAATTTTTTTTTTCTTTTGTCAGAGAAAGAATCATGATGATAAACGGTGTGCATATGATTCGCTGTTCTGTCGCAATGCCATTTCATATGTTCCCAAAAAGCTTGGAGCTCATGGAACCAAAACCAGCCCATAAGTTACACTATGATTTTATTCTAGTAAATTTCAGATTTATTTTCCTCTGTGGCCCTAATATTCTGTCATTTTATATATAGCCTTATAGTCTGTGGGAAAATGCAATATCACCTAAAATAATTTATGCAAAAAGATCAAAATGAATGATCACGAACATTTAAATAATGTGATAAAAAATGTGCAGTGGGTAGTGGAATAATTATTGGTTTCAGTTTGTGGTGACCTTTGATTGAGATAAGGAATAGGATTAAATAAACCCTGGAATTTAGGCTGGTCTGGAGCAGGCTACCTCCACAGAATATATCTTCATGGTAATTTATACTATAACATATCCTTCTGCCCCATATCCTGTTTTTGTGCAATTGGATCACCGGTAAATTAAGCCAGGATAACCAATATATCCTGGCTTAATCCCTTATCCTAATTTTGTGTAATAGGCCCCAGAGAGTTGGGTCAGATCTTCGGACCACAGACGTCAAAACAACAGAGCAACAAGATATCTTCAGAACACTCTGACCCACTGAGCCTGTGTCATGTTCTACTATCAGGGTGGCATGACGCAATCTTGATGGACTAAGACACCAGGTCTGAATGGGATGTACTGGAGAAAATAATCTTATACTATATAGTGAATGTTTAGCCTTCAGGGAGTAGATCAGTTTATGCATTGCTTTGTATGTGCTGTCTCCTTGTTGATCAACAGGTCAGGTTAAACCACTCTTCAACCACAGAAGGAATCCTTTCTCATCGTTGATAAGAGCATATTTTGGCATAATAAGGTCATGGCGCCTTGTGCTGAAGAGGAGATTTAAGTGATTGGGTATGTAAACAAGCAACAAACAAAACCAGCAACACCAAAAACACCAGTAAGCAAGCACTATCTCCGTAGGGTGTTCTTCCAGAACAAAAAGATATATATATTTTATTGTACAATTCAATTTTGAGATACTACTTCCTGGTATTTATATATTAGTTTTTGGGAATTAAAATGTGTAGCCTAATAACCAAAGTAAAAAATAAGATAGCTTATTGATTAATTCTATACAGTACACATACATCTCTAGATCACTGTAAGTTCCTCCTCCGTGAAAGCCGTCCCATCAGACACCTTAACATAGTCTGTTTCTGCCTGACGTGGTATTATCATAGCTAGATAAACTGCTTAAAGATAAACTCTTTAAGCACCCGCAGCACTAATGTAACCCTGCAGTTTGTGCATATCAGTGTGCATGGCAGGTTATCATACAGTCATGCTAGTAACTGTGTATGTGTGCCTGTCTGTTTGCTTCCATCTGTTCCGTTGTTTGGGCGTGTGTATTCATTTCTTTGAGGAGCAATTTGTCTCCTTAGACTTTTCAGGTCCATCTAGCGGTAATAGCTGGTCCACTTGGCTCATCTATGACAGTGTGCTCGTGTCAAACTTGGTTTCATCCAAACAGTTGCTGCATTAAAACCCCTCATCAAATACTGGAAGGCTGTCAGGCATTTTCACAACACAGCTGATTCCTCTGCTAGACCTAAGTTCTTTTAACTTTCTATCTTAAATGTAATACACACTGTAACCCTGTGCACTGAAAAAGCAGACCAAGTCATTGTTTCTTTCCAAAACAGTAGCATAAAATTTCCAAATAATAACACGTCATTACTACTATGGAAGCCACGGAGTAAATTGTCTGAGTTGAACAGAAGATCAAGTATTTACTGGACTACCCTGTTCTATTTCAAACATAACGCTAACATAAACTTCATTGTTTCATATAATTAACTTACCTGTCCAGCAGAAAGCCTGCAACCTCCGCATCGGTCTTCAAGTTCGTGTCCCTCATGAATAGTTTCCATCTGGTAAACGCTCCACCGATGTAGATTCTTGTTTTCTTCTGGTTTCTTCTTTTTCTTTTCTGTGGTATGGTTTCCTCCCTCTCACCAGGTAAAGAGTACGGATGGTCTTCCATTGGAATTGAACACATGATCCACGGTCCTCTATGCTCGTTGCTCGTTTCTTCTCTTCGCCTCCCCCCCTACCCCCGACGTTGCTGGCTAAAACGCGTAAAGCAAACAAGTTTTAACCCCTTTTAGCTAATGTATTCAAAGATGGCGATGCAACATGGCAGCCTCAGATGTGGGGCGTTTTCTAAGACATGAGAATGCTTTCATGATAATGCGATTGTTATTAGACCTCGGTAAAATACGTATTTACGAAAGCAATACTTGATTTTTATTAATAAAAAGCCAAATTTGTTACACACTGGGCCTTTAAGGAAATGTCCGCGATAGGACCAGGAACAACTGATTAAATGTTGGGGTTGATCCGACATGAAGCATGGATCCACTCACCGACAAACTGTGCTAACCTACAAATCTCTCCCATGTCACAGAGCTCACAAGCAGCCCCCTTTGCGCAGAAGCCCCGCTACTGTTGAGGTATATGCACACCAAAAAAATCACTGATGCACAGATCTCCCCTCTCTGCCAGAAGAGTACATATTATTAGTTCATTACACAAATTTAACTCTAAGAAGATAAGCTCTATCTTCTCAAAGCATATTAATAATATAATTACATCATAATTACAACATTAAACAGCCACTATAAAGAAGTTCACTCAGAGCTACAACAGAAAGAGCTGATTATAGCTTCCATTAATATAAAGTACACATGTTTAAGTAAAAACACAGTATTATTTGATTTAAAAAATTAAAGCATTTCCGAATGAAGCAAAAGAAGCTTCATTTGTATTCGGTTTAAGGCTTTGCCTGTTTTTCTACTTTAAGTTCCTATGGTGAGAGACTTAGAATTTTCTGCAGGTAACAGCAGCAAAAGTGATGTTATTATCCACTTCTTGCTTGTCATAAGAAGAGTTTGGTTTCTCTGCTTTTTATTATTTATTTATTTGTTACCCTGCAGCGGGCTTGGCGGAGCTGTTGTGATGAATGAGTAAGAATTTTTGGAGGTCTGGAACATGAATCCAGCAAACCCATCATTAACAGAAATATGTTCATAAAGAATGCCAGGAGCATGTTCAAGAAAATAAATATAAATATCTTGAACGGAGGGTTATTTATACTAGTCCTTGCATGAAAGCCACATTTATTTCTTCTTTTCAAATGAACACTGGTCCACCCACAGACCCCTTACTGCTTTAAATCACATATAGATGTAAAGGAGTAGAGGAGTAGTAGAAAGCTGGGAGGGCAGAGGTGTTCATTACAGCCTTCCTTATATGTAGAGGTAGAGGCTGGAAGAGTGTCTTAATGGCTGCTGTTTCCATGGCAACACTGTTAAAGCAACCTCTGCACACAACATCTCAAAAGATCAGAGACGACATGTCCAATATGTGTCTCACTTGGAAAAATGAACATTCTCATTGAAATATCCAATGGTTTTTGTCTTTTTTTTCAATAAATGCCCTGCAGAGGCTACAAAATCTCTGCCCTTGTGAGATTGAGGGACATTAAAAGAAAGAGCGTCAGACACTGAAAACATGTGTTTACAATGATATGTTTTGCTTTTCTCCACAGATGCTTCTGCAGTTATTTTGATGTGGTTTCAGCTTCACCAATCACGGTAATCAAACTGCTTACTGTTCTCATCCCTCTTAGGGTTTTTCTCAAGCTGTATTGGCAGGAAATTAAATTATTTTACACTAGATGGCCTCAAGTGGCACAAAGTGATAGGTAGGTTTTCGAAAGTCTGAACCCGTTAGATTTAAACTTGTTTTTCCTTGCTAGGTGTCACAGTGACAGTGGGGAAAGTGAAGAGATGTATAAAGATAACTTTTTTTCTGAATATTTCAGTAAGTGAGAAAATATGTACATTTGTTATTTAAATGTATTGACTATAAATATAAGAAGTTTCATTATTAGCTATACCTGCTTGACATGAATATGTGAGAACTAAAAAAATACATTTGGATAAATGCAAACTTAATATGGGATTTGTGTGAGTCATGATGCGTCTTTGGGGGGGAAACAGGTAAATATTTACATAACTGTGAGGTTAAAAAATTAAATCTGTTTTACATCACTGCAAATAGATTCTATCAGAATAGCTGAGGTTGCTTAAGCTCCTTTTTCCCTATAATCTGCTCAGCCAGGCCCAGTGGTGTTTCCATTGCCATCTCTGCAATGAGGATATAGGTGAGGACACGGGCAGGCTAAACGTAGCAAAGTGGCGTGAAAAGTCAGTGATTTCTGGTTCGGTTTTTCTGGGCAAACATCTCGAAAGATAACCTTACAAGCAAAAAAAGTAATAATGTGCCATGATTGTCAGCAGTATATTTGGTGTCAGTCAGACGCTATTGTGTTACATCACTTTACACACACAGAACAAGGCTAATCAGTGGCTACAACTACATAGGTAGGTGATGAGAGCGACATCGCTTTAGTGGACCCACCAGTCAATAGGACTGTGTGTAGGGTCAACTCAGCACGCTTCAAACGGAGCCCGATGTAGTTCGAAATAAGGCGTCAGCACGGCACAGACAAAGCCAGAAGTAATGAGCTAAATAGAGGCTTAGCCGACCTGGATTGGATCCAGTATGTAATTAGAGGTGTAGCACCAAATTTTGGGCCCTGTACACTCTCAATTTCAGTGGGTACATGAGAAAAAGAGTGCCATTTTTTCAAAATAAAAAATCATAAAAAAGGTTTTATGCAACAATCTGAATGTATTGATGAGTATTTCTGTCATTCACCATGCATTTGGCCAACTTGTTCTCTTATGCTTAAAACATTAGGCTACATCTGGTTTCATGATTATTAGCAAATGTTGCCCCTAGTAGTGGGCTAATTCCATTGGCTAACATGGTTAGCTAATACAACTCACTGGACCGTGCTGATTCATGTCCAAGAAGTCGACAACTAAACGTTAGCTGGCCCATAGTCCCATGGTTTAGTTGTCTTAAGGCTTACAGCTACAAAGCTTAGTTGACAATGAGCTAAGCCAAAGACTTCACAGGTATAAGATACACACGTTAAATTTAATAGGCTTTGCATAACAACAAGAAAACTAGTTCACCTCTCAGAAAGAGGTCTCCCCTAATTCTGTCTTTTTTCTTTTCCTTCTCTTGCTTGCTCCTTTTGGTTTGTTATTTTTGGGGCAGCATGATGACTTGCATCAAGGCTATTCTAATCTTGCTGGTCTGGGCTCCAGAGTTGCCAACTGTCTCTGACAGAAAGTAACTAAATTTTATCCAGAGTTACTGGATGTCGCCATATGATGTCACATGCTAATGTGAATATTAATGACGTCATTGCGTCACACTGACATCAAACATCATCAATAATGTGGTGTTCTGCATGTCGAAAAACAAAAACACCCATAGAACAGAAAAAGGCAGCCTCAAAAGGTCAACATAAGATAGCTGAAACAATGGGAAAAAAGAACTGGTAGGTGGCTGAATAACATTCAAAGGAAAGTTAGTATAATGAGGAAAAGAGAACAAAACAGAAAGGATTAAAAGATTATACCTAGATTAGGACTTGTTCATGAGTTAAATAATAAATTATTTAAAAAGAGGAAACATGCTACAGGGAAATGTGAGTTTTGTCTTCAAGAACAGTCTGTGTATAATGTTATATCAGTTTGCCTGAAAAAAATTGTTGAGAGAAGGGAACTTGTAGAAAATGTACAAATGGACATTCAAGATCTTCTAAACTAAATTTCTAGTTCTAAGAATTCCGGATATATTTTAAGAGGACAAAATTTTAGAAGAATGTAGTTGTTTTTTAAGAATTTGTAAAAAAAAAATAAAAAATTACTGCATATTTAATATGTATCGTTCTTTACTTGCCAAAAGAGCTTAAACTAAAGTTTATGGATAATGTTTTGTGTTTTTTTTTTGTGTTATAACTGTTAAATGTCCTATGTTTCTTAACTTGCTGTCGCCATACGTTTCAAACATTTCTTGAAAGCAACACAGGTGTGCGGATAGCTACAGACAAGCTTCTGCAAGGTGGAGAACAATGTTTGTGTGGTTTATAAAAGAAAGATTGGTTTTATATACCTGTAGATTTCTTTTTTTACTTTTCAGTTAATTTTAAACATAAAACAAATCTGTTTGTGAGTGAGTGAAATCAGCAAACTTTCTCTGTATGGTACTGGATGAAAAGAGTTGCATACACATGTACAGATCATTGCTTTACTTCACGACAGTGTGATTACAGAGCAATCTGCAGGGAATATCGCCAAAAAAGTTTTTAAAAAAAGTAGCTAAGGTTTGTCAGAAATATTGCTAGATTATATGGGGGAAACAAAGTGGTTAAGGGGTCTGAAAAGTCATTGGAAACACTGCCTGACCTGTTAATGTTAACAGTCGCTGTCCAGCAACATAAACCATTTTGCTGATTCAGGAGGGAGACTCGTAATATGTGGAGAACTGACAGTGACATAAAATTTGGCCTAATTCTCCCAGTTGCAGTTGGTAACAACAATATAATGAAATAAACTGACACCAATTAATTAGGGGGCCTAACAATTTCAAAATAAAAAAAAATATTAAAGCTAAAGGTCTTGCTCACGAATGAGGGAAAAATGGAGCGGGAAATTGACAGGCGGATTGGTGAGGCGTCTGCAATGATGCGGGCGCTGTACCGGTCTTTAGTGGTGAAAAGAGAGCTGAATCGAAAGGCAAAGCTCTTGATCTACTGGTCGAACTGCGTTTCTACCCTCATCTAATGTCACGAACTCTGAGTGGTAATCGAAAGAACGAGATCAGCTTAAATAAGTGACCTCCGTAGGGTGGCTGGGCTCTCCCTCAGATATAGGATCAAACGTGTAGTGCCTCTGCTCCTCCACATCGAGAGGAGCCAGTTGAGATGGCTAGGACATCTGGTCAGGATGCTTCCTGGACGCCTCCCTGGTAAGGTGTTCCGGACATGTCCCACCTGGAGGAGACCAAGAGGAAGACCGAGGAGAGCTGAAGGGACTATGTCTCTCGGCTGGCCTGTGAACACCTAGGCATTCCTCCCGAGGAGCTGGCCCAAGTGGCTGGTAAGAGGGATGTCTGGGCCTCTCTGCTTAAGCTGCTGCCGCCATGACCCGACCCCAGATAAAGCGGAAGATGATAAATGGATGGATGGATGGATGGATGGAAAAAACATTAGATAAAAAAGAAAATTCCCTCTCCTCTCTTGGGGCCCGGGTAGTCAGATCCACTTTTCCCCTGCAACCACACCTGTGGATGTATTATATGGAAAGACAGAGACCCACTCAATGATTGCCATAATTTACATGTACACTGTAAAATATTTTAAACTATGACGTTCTCATTTAAGTAATGTTTAATTATAAAGACTCTTGTCTTTATATTTCAGAAGGTTTCACTTTTTTGACTTATGTGGTTTATAAAACTTCAATCACTTGTTTATGTATATCAGTCGGAAATAGTGAGAGAAGTGTATTTTGGACACATTAAGTCTTTTTGTGACAGTCTCAGACACAGTTTTTATAGAAGCAAAAAGTAAAAAATAAATGTTTGTGAGTAGAATGTTACCACCTTTATTGATTTGTCAGACTTTTTGTAAACCACACCAGTCAGTCATTTCTATTTTTTTTCTGTGATTACATAGGTTGACTGGAGGATTTTAAAACTCTGCCAGGCAATTTAGTACGGTGGTGTTGTTTTTTAATTTATGTTCCTAATAACAACATAACTGTAATCTTTTCACCCTGACCACAAAAGGTTTACTCTGTTTACATTTATTGTACAACAGTTGTTTTATAGTTTTTAGTATGTAGTTGGTGATTGTCACCTTTAAGACATATGATTTATGTAAACCATCGCGCTTGTTCTCACTTAAGCCAATTTTCATCATTTGGAATAGATCCAGGTACGATTTCTATAGGTGTCAAGTAGCTTACATTTTTAGGTTGATATCGTGGAACATGCAACCATAAATCTGGCTGTAGAGGCAAAGCAAAAACTGCTAATTTCCACACTAATAGGCTGCATTAAGCGTTCAAACCAGAAACATACCTAAACTGTCATTTTTCCGAATAGGTTTATCCAGATTTTTTTGTTTTAGAGCTAGCAATAAAGATCTGACCACTGTGTCATTCTTTATTAATTTACTCATTAATTAAATGTTCCTCATCAATTTGGATATGAAGCCCATAGTCATCACTTGTGTTGGGTCACACACAGCCATCAGGTGGCGCTACTCTGCTCTAGCCCCACAGGAAGTGGGGACGCAGAAATCTATAAATAGGGGTGCTCAACCAGCTGCTCGCTATTAGCCAAGTAGCCTCCGGCCAGCACTGATGCAGGCAAGACTCAAAGACTGCTGAAAAACGGGAGCCGAGTCAAATGTGCCGAGAGCCGAACCAACCAGAATCCACATTTAGCCGCCGCCACCGAGCCAATAAAAGGTGAATGCCGAACTGGAGCGCTCCAATAAGGTACTGTTAAAACGGTGGATGCCATTCGCCACGCAGCCAGCCAGGAGGAAACCAAAGCCAGGAGCTTCCCACCACTGCTAGCCAGATTAGCGATCCTTTGTTAGCCTGCTGGCTAACATTTTTGGGGGACCTCCCTTCCCTCATCGACGCGCAGCAACTCGGAGGACTTTAAACGTTTATAAGGTCTGTTTGGGCAGACCCAAATAAGTTAGGATAACTATTTTTAAAGGTGTTTCCTTTTTGTATTGTTCACTTTTTAAGTTTCATGTGCTATCTTTGGGTAACCCTGGTCTCGGCCTAAAGTTTTAATCAGTGTTTTTAAAGATTTTTCTCGACAAAGAGTAATTTTAAATCCTGTAATTTAAGCTACTCAATCAGAGAGGAGTTTTTCCTTTTTTTGTTGTTGTTTAATAAATGTATTTGAGCCACTCTAAATGCCCCACATGCGTCGCAGACCATTAAAGCTAAACAAGCCCACGTGTTGGTTTAGGCCGGCATTTCATAAACAAAGATCGCTATGAACGATTCAAAAAGAACTCTGTTTAAAAATATATTGTTTAAGAATAGAAACTAATCTCATCAGCCATGTTTGAACTCTCTTTATTTGATTAAAATATGGGAATTAGATTGTTTTGCTGTCATGATCAAGCCATAAATTAAGTAATCCTCCAAAGATTAATTACTCTTATCCGGATAATTTTTAAACATAACACTTCTTAATCCAAACAATGTTTAGTGTTTCCTTACATTGCTTATTGGTTTAGAGGTAAACCATTGGTGCTTAATTAGTTTCACTAATTACAATTAGTGAAACTATTTCAATTTTATTCCAGCAGCAGTAGATCAAGCCTTGGCTCCAAAAGGACCCAAATTCCGCCAGAATCATATCAGAATTAATAGTTTCTCATCTTGTTACATGTTAATCTTTTTGTGTGCTTTTATTTTAACTATTCATTTATTTTAAATCAGTAGTTCGTTCTTTTTTTCTATCTTGGTGATTAAAATGTTTTTCTTATTTTTTTCTTTTTTTATCTTGGAAAGTAACTGTTGTCTTTCAGCACATACATATTGCAAAGTTTATGGTCAATAAACGGTAAAGATTCATTCCTTCAGATTATGAGAGTGATATAGGCATTTGGCTATTAAAATAGTTCCTGATAAAGATGGTGCCCTGAATAAAAATAATTTTCCGTAAATTATTAATCTTATTGACTGCCAGAGGTAGACCTTTGACTATTGGTAGCCAAATGACTACATTCTTGGTAACATCTCCAACACTTGTTTGATATTCTTTCTAAAATATGTGATGTTTTTTATGCATCATACCAGGGCTCAGGTGTGAAAGTATATGCCGAGCTCTCTCTCCTTTTATACTTATGAGTGAGGGGCTTCAAATGATTAGATGTAGCCATTCTAGGACAGTACTGCAGCCTCCTCAATGGACACACTTACCAGCATGTGTTTCCATGGAGACGCAGTTTGTTCACGCGCCCCTGCAGCTTGTGTCATTGACTTCAATTAGTGCAGAAGGCCGTCTTGCCTGAGTACATACTTACGCAGACAGGCAGCCTCAAAGGGTTGGAAAAATTTGCCATAGGAGACTGAAAGTGGAGGATACATTAAGGGTTAGAGGAAAAGTGTTCTTGTGTTCTATAAAGTACTGAGACCTATTGCAAAATCCTTTACAGCTGACTGTGCAACGACAGTACAAGTGAGCTTAGAGCAGAAAAACATTTTTGTACCATCTGTTTTTTGGGTAACTAATTTAAACAACATTCATCAGAGTTCCAAAAATTGCAGAGTTGAAAAGTGGATTTCTGTGGTGAGTTCCATACTGAGCTGTTCTGCTGAAGTTAAAAGTGAGGGAATTGTGGACATGCGTTTTAATCTTGTTACTTTCTGTCAATATTTAGTTGGATTTAGGCATGAACACATTTATTTAACAAAAAAATGTTTGTACGATTTGGGTAATTTCCATAAGGCCTGACAGTTTTCAAACCAACAAATTTGGTCATTCAATTAATGTTACACAAAATACACCTTGCACAAAGGTAATAGATAAATAAATGTGTATTTGGTCAATTATTTTTAATTATTTTTCTAGCAAACCTTCTTGGTAATAAACTATATTGAATTTTTTGTTTATGGGATATGGCACTGCTTCCAGTAGTGAACATGCTTTTGAGGTGAGCAGCCAGTTGACATGTGGGTTCCATACTTGAAAAACTTTTCAAATCATAATTGTGTTCAGCAACATCTCCCACACTGAAAAACAAAATTCTTTAAGAATGGTGGAAAGCTTAATGAAGAGGGATATTGAGAAAAAACCCTGTAACAGTGGAGGCTCTCATAACTCCATCCAAAGGGACCAATCTCTATCCTCCCATATGTCAACTCTTGCCTCTACAGGGCGGTTTATCAGAGGCTATTGTCCGAGTGGAATTAATTAAATGGCCTCTCTGCTTTCCTGACCTCAACCTCACACCTGTGGGCATTTGGCATGGCTATCAGAGTAACAACACAACAACTATAGCAGACTTTCAGAAAAAGCCGCTTGAAAGGTGAGATGCCATCTCACAACAGTGTGTGATCAATGTAAGGAGGTGATTCCAGGCTGTTGTGGGTATTTATTTTATTCCCATAAAGCCAGTTTAAATAATACTTACCAATATGTCCTCTTACTTCAGACCTCCATCATCTAATCCAATAAATGACACCAAACAAGAATCAATGGCATCATGGAAAAGTAAATATACAGGTTTCGAAAATATTTATCTCCATGGATCATTATCGTAAAGAAAAAGTCTGTAAAACTCAAATTATATTTAGTTTTGTGTTTTTGTAACTATTTTCAAAACTAATGGTAAAATTGTGTAAATATATAATATACCTTGGATATGTTCCATTCTTTTTTATTTAACTGTTTAGGTGTCCTGCAGATCAAACAGAAAACTTTTGCAATGCTGTTATTTTCCCTTTTACGATACAAAAAAACTTGTCTGTGCAACATTACATTTTCCTATGTTTTTTTGTATCACAGACCCTAAATGTTCACCACGTAAATTTTACATCAATTCTGAATCAGTCTTGGAAAATTTACAATTCACTGTTTCTCACTTGGTGGGTAATTATCCAAGATATCTTTTTCAATGTGTTCCGTATTTGTACTTAAGACAAAGCTGGCAATTTTTCTAATTACTTTATTTATTCCATAAGTCAGCAAAATAATTATCAGCTGTGGTCCCAGATTGAAGTATTAGTTAACATCTAATTTAACGTCTAAACTTCATGCAACTTAATTATTCAACAGTAGTTATCACATTTTCATTTCATTTTTCATTATAAAAATTGCATTTAAATGCTATTTAAAAATAATTTTAAAAAACTACAATAAGCGTTATGCTTTAGAAAGAAAATATAGGCTCCATTTGGACTCACAAGCATATTTTTCTTATAGTGGGATATGAATTTATAGCTTTTCAACCTTGACTATTTCCACTCATTACAAGCACGCTCCTAGGCTGCATCTGTAATTACTGTGAACAGGTGCATCACTCAGCCATATCGCCATAGAGTTAGATTTAATTCAGAGATGCTTCCTAGGATATTAACCCCAGTAATTACAACACCGAGCTCCACTTTAAAACCATCGTGATGAAGTGATGGGGACCTCAGGGCACCCAAAAGCATACAATTACTTTCCCTTTTATTCAGGGGAGGACAGGCTGAAGGAGAAGGTGGTGTTTTCACCACCTAGGACGTTGTCAGACTCAGAGCCTGTGTGGAATTGGTTTAAGAACAGACGGAGACTGGTCAGATAAAAATGTATGAGGCCTCTGTTTCTCAGTACACCAAGTAGCCCTATCATAATCACAACCAGCTGCTCATCTTGTCATATCCCTGTTTTGCCAATACTCACTTTATTGGAAGAGAATTTTTAGAGTAAGGGCGTAAATATACTTGCTTTTTTTTAACCTCGTGTTGACGCCAGTAACATGTTGCGTGGTGGGCACGTACTTGCTTGCACGTTGCACATACTACCTGTGAGCTCCACTAGGGGACAGAGTACAGAACTGAGACCAAATAAGGGTGCCGGTGTCCTGCCAAGGTAGTTATACCTGTCAGAAATTGTAATCCTCTGATGTGGGAGCACGCACTCACTCACTAACTCGCTGTCTGCTTTCCTCCACTGTATTACTCAAGCGGTAAGCAAATCTTTTACTCCTTTAGCATTTAACTGAGTGTGACATTGTTTTTATCTCAATATTTGCTTCAATGTCTAACTAACATCAGGTCCACGTTGTTTTAACAATGGTTTAATGCCTTTGTGTCTTGATGCAGCGGTAGACGTTTAAACCCGCACACTGCGCATACGATTTCGATTTATTTTGACATTCTCTTCGGCTCGATTAATTCATAAAGAGTTTGTAGACTGTTTCGCAATTGCTGTCAAGGCACGGGATGGGTTAAGTCTATTTGTTTGGTGACCTGGCAGCTTCGAAAGGTAAAAAAACAGTGCTACTTGGTCCTCCTCTCTGTCAGACTCATGTAACATGTCACCATGAGAACCAGGTAACAACAAAATGGAAATCAAGTTAGCAATACGCTCCAAAATATTCAATTATAACTCTTTAAGTATTAAATACATACAAATGCATTACTCAGTTTCGTAGTTTCAGACTGTGGATCCCTTGAAAAATACAACATGAAAGAATTTGACATTAAAGCTGCATTCCGGAGAATTTCTTTATTTATTAAAGTTTTATATATATCCTTAAAATTACGTGGGGTTTAGTACTATGATAAAAGGTTAGTTCTCCACAACATTTGTCATTTTTCTTAAGTCCCTCTTTCCTCCCATAGAACCCTATGCAATTCAAAGTGACTGGCAATTTTTTTTATTCAAAAGAATTCAAGTTTCTGCTGTATCGACTGTCAATCAACGTACATGTGCATCGTACACACCTCTGGAGATGAGGCCGCACAGACAGGCCGCTCCATGTCTTCCTGTTTACAGTCACCATAATGGCAAAGAACGGTCATGGTAAAGTCGCAGCAAACTTCTGCTAAATAGTTAGCCATTCCCCAGCTACTGAGGCTACATCAACTTCAGAAAAAAAAACAATGGGAAGTACGTCGACAAACTCGAAAAATGCCTTAGAGACTGGAGTAGGGTGTTATCAAATCTTAAAAGGCTTCAAATCAACGCAGCTTTAGACACATTTCTGCTATATTTTATTGATAAAGTACTTAATGACATGCTGTGAAATCACAGGAGATGCGCATTCCCAATTGTATAGGGGGGGTAGAGGCAGCGGTAGAGGCAGCGGTACTTTAAAGAAGAATCAAAGCTTGCGGCGGGGGGGGGGGGGGGGGGGGTTTGGGAGGGGACTTTGTACATTGGATTTTAAAAAAAAGGTTCTCCCCGAAATAATCCAGAATGCAGCTTTAAAGCTCACCTCACTATTCGTAAATATCCCTGATTAAATTTAATTGGTGAAACTTGGAAATTTCTGTTCACAGCTGCTCTCCTTTCAAGTCCATCCAACAAAGATTTAGTAAACTTTGCCCATATCTTGATGAGATACAGCTATTTTAGTGGGCAAAAAAGAAGCCCACTAAACATCAGGTGGTGGCTGATAATGTTACTGGTGATATGTGTAATTAAGACTCTAAGTAAGCAGTTTGAAATAAACTACTAAATATATTTCGAAAAATGTTGCGTATGTTGTTGAGCAAGCTTTTCCAGGTAATTTTAAGCACAGAGTCATTTAAAGAATTGAAAAAGAGAGCAAAGAAGAGAACGATGTGTGTGACACACACCTATTGACATGTTCTAAGAAAGGGCTTACTCATTAACCCGATATCGGACAGTAATAGCAGTCCAACATCCTCACTGATTGCTGCTATTAAATGGATATGTATTTTTTCTTTCATTTAAAAGGGTATTCTGTGGTCTTGTCTCAAAATTGTCTATGTTTTCCATTTATGCATCTACTTCTTAAATAATGTCTACTCTCACAGTCCACAACATTGCTCAATTTTTTTACTTCATAAACATCAGTGTCAAAACAATTTTTATATATAATTTAGAGAACGGAAGGGGGTGAGAATAAGCCTGTGATCTTTTATTCATCGATTCGTCCCCGTCTCTTTTCCTCGCCCCCACAACAAGGAGCTAAGCATCTAACAGCCCTCATCGAGAATCACCAGCTGGAGTGACAACAAGAGGAGAAGAAGAGGAGGAGGAGGTGATGGTGGAAAAAAAAACAGAGCAGACTAAGTGTGTATGTGTGCGTGTGTTGGTGTGTGCGTGTGTTTGTGTGTGTTATAGATAGAAGGGCAGACGGGGCACAATGTGCTGACAGCAGACCAGCCTTCAGAGCCAAGCAGATGGTTAGGACAGGACGGACTGTAGCTCCGGATCAAAACTTCACCTCACAAAAGTTACAAGCTTTGGTCAAAATGAAGTTTTTGGTGTCATTTAACCTTGGCCCACTTAGAGATCGCCCATTTTAGTATTGGCCCCATTTTGCAATGACCCTATTTGAAACTCTACAGCTATTCTTTATAAAGGCTCAGATTGAGACTGAGATCTGAGTTGAATATAGCTGTGGATTTTATTGTAGGAGGAAGCCTGCTTCCTAATAAATAAAATGTTTGCTAGGCAAGGTAGCAAGTAAAACAGAGAACAATAATAGAATGAATGAATAATTTTTATCTAATGATCATCTCATTGTTTTTTGTTTCCTGGTTATTGGTGAAAGCTAAAATGTAACAGACACACACAAAATCAAAATTCGTGGTTGTTTAAACATTTTTAACCCGTTGGCTTATTTTATGTAGAACAGTAATAAACAAGTCTTGAAATGTTGATTTTGACAACGCATGCAAACCGCATGCAAACATGTTGGGGTAAATCTGTTTTTATTCCACAGTTATATGTAACAAACATTGACCCAGAAAGAAAAAGATGTGCTCCAGAGGGGATTACAAGATTATTTCCATTCATGCATAAGGCACATGTCACTAACCTGTATCTGATTTTTATTTAACTCAAAACGCAAAGCCCAGCTAAGAACATCCTGTTTATTGATGTGTATATGTTGGTGTAGATTCTCAGTCATGCAGGACATGATACTCTTGAGAGTTAAAACATAAAGGCAACTGGACTTATAGTTGCCTTTATAGACTAACTGGGGTATAACTGGTATCATGTTTTTAATCAGTGGGGAGGGATGAGAATGTGGTTAATGTGGCATCATTTTAAACTGTAAAGCACTTTTAGATGCATTTCCTGTATGAAAAGTGCTTATAAAAAAAAACTTATTTGATTTGATTTAACAAGGCCATTGTAAACTCCTACTGAGGCCGTCACATGACACCCTGGATCTACCCTCCATTCAGTTCCGTGAGAGGTTATCTGCATTAACCATCCTGAAGATCTGCCCAGTGACAAGTCTCAAGGTGTGCGTTTCTGTAAAACTGCCTGAGCAGTCGGTTCAAGGAGGAGCCACTGTTTCTCTTTTTGTAGCACTGGACAAAAATCTTCTCTGCTAGGACTTTTGTGGAGTTTGTGTGGGTTTCTGGACTAGGTAGCTTAGCTTATCTACCAGCTAACTTACGGAAAACACTGCCTCCTTGTAAACAATCTGATAGTGTATGTCATTGCATCACGTGCTCTTTTCAGCACCCCTGGCTTTTCAGACCGATTTATCGTAAAAAAGAAAATTTAAAAAAGAATTTTAAACCCCAAAAAACTGTTTTATTTTAAGAAAAATATTACATAATACAGTTTTTAAAATGTAACCTCTCTCAGGTGCTTATGTTTTGGCTACATTTTATTCCTAGTTCTTACAAGCATAATTCTATTTTATTTTACGTTTTTTTTTCACAGTTCTTTTTTCAAATGTTATTTCTTGTAGCAAAAAATTTTATGTTAAAAGATTCTTCCTTTATAAGATCTTTTTGGTTTTGTCCAAAATGTATGGTATGTTGTTAAAAAAGAAGAAGCCATGTAATATTTGTAGTTGTTCTGTCTCTAGCATGGGGATGTAAATTGTGTACATTTTAGTTTACAGATAAATAGTGATAACAAAATAATCAATTATTATTTTGTAATTCAGTAGACATTAAGCATTTTATGTGTACGGATAATTTATTTGCATATAGTTCCATATT
This sequence comes from Apricaphanius iberus, assembly GCA_028564705.1. Classification (NCBI taxonomy): domain Eukaryota; kingdom Metazoa; phylum Chordata; class Actinopteri; order Cyprinodontiformes; family Aphaniidae; genus Apricaphanius; species Apricaphanius iberus. The sequence continues at coordinate 1,114,163 of JAPXFQ010002340.1, forward strand.
CATATCAATTTCCCATGTTTAGTTTGAGTTGGACTATTAACCTAATCAACCAATCACATTTCCTCTACTATGGCCTGTCAAGGAGTGTGTCTGAGGTGACTCCTCTTCACAGCAGTTTTGCTGTTGTTATTTTTTTTTTCCAGAAAAAATTCAACTCTTATTACAGCCATTTAGTAGATAGAGAAGAACTTAGGGATTCTGAACATGAATTGTCATTAAACACAGGGGCCTTTGTGGTAAAATTAATTATTTACCTCAAGACACAGAAAAAAACTACTTAGAAGGATCAAATATTATCAAAATAATTATGTTTTCTTAACTGGTGTGATGAACACTAAATGTCACAAGGAAAGTCAAAACAGCTTCAAACATTTTCTATGAGGAGGTCCTCTCTAGATCCATTTCAATGCTAAAAATTAGGGATGCACCGATACTGATACTGGTATTGGGTATTGGGGCCAATACCATTCTTATGCACTGTATCAATATTGGTTAAAGTTAACCGATACCAATCTGTAAACTAAAATTATTTCACAGGGAAAAAAAAATTCTTAAAATTTTCATTTTCTGGTCATTTTTATCAATATTAGTTGCTTTTTTAATCGAATTTACCATCATTTGTTATAACAAGCAGAGAAGAAAACAAAACCACTCGCATTTTTTTTGCGGTAGAAGTATCGGTATTGGTACTGAGTATCCGCAAGTACTCAGATGGTAAATGCACTGAACTTATATAGCGCTTTTCTAGTCTTACTGACCACTCAAAGCGCTTTACATTGAAGCCACATTCACCCATTCACACTCGCATTCATACACCGACACCCAATGTAGAATTTGGGGGTTAAGTGCCTTGCCCAGGGGCACATCGACATGTGACTGGAGGAAGCTGGAATCGAACCTACGACCTTCTGATTGCAAGCCAACTACTCTACCACTGAGCCACAGTCGCCCAGATCCGAGTATTAGTATTGTATCGGTTTGAAAAAAGTGGTATCACTGCATCCCTACTAAAAATATTATTCCAAGCTATCTGATCACCCCCTATAATAACCGCAGGGTGAAAGAAGGATCAGCCAATTCAGCAACTTTTTTCATTGTTCTGCTCCTTCTAAATAGCAGAGCTAGTCGTTAGACTTAATCAAATGTAACTTTACATCAAGCATTTAAACTTTACACTTGAATATAAAACTATTCTCTTGCTGTTTTGAAACTTTCTGTGTTTTGTAACATACTCCATGAAACACTGCTCTACACTACACATATCACTGCTACACCAAACTTACAGTTTTTTGCAGGACTGGAAAGGTAAATTGTAGAAATAAAAGATGAAGAAAACATTACAAAAAGCTGTAAGTGCAGATATGTACAGGGTTTTTTGTTGTTGGTGTTTAATCAGCTTTGTTATTTGGAACTTTAATTGCTTTTTCCTACATTGCATATCCTCATCCACATGCAGTCCACATTTACAATGTGTACTCCTAAACAGAGTTCTGTATAAAGCACAGACTAGAACAGTAAATATTTGGGAATAATACACCATAACGTCACAGTGCCAAGAAAGTGAAAATTCAGACCATCTTTATATCTTTGTAATTTGTCCATGAATGAAAAAAGTTGATTAAAATTAGATATGTACATACATTCTATGAAAATTGTCATACCTTATGGCTTTACGTCAGACTAAACTTTTCCTCTTTTAGCTCAGAACTCCCCAAATAATTTATATGTGCTTACTGAGAGAACAATGTGACAGATACTTTTTCTTCTTTCTTCAAATTCAAAGGTTGGCATACAGTATTTTTTTTCTTGGTCAAATGTTGTGGCATTTTCATTGTGTAGTTAGTTTTTTATACTCTTCCTGAAGTAATGACTTTTTCCTTGCTGAGGGGCCTTTCAGGCCATGTTCCCCCATACCTCTTTAACCCGCCATGGCATAATCTTTTGTGAAAACACCTGATTGCAGCATAATGCTACCACAAGCTGACAGGACTCACTCCACTGTAGATAAAGTCATACTCTTCCATCTAGTTCTCTATAACTGTTTTGTGCATGAACGATGATTATCTCACTTTTCATATCAGCATTTTCAATCATCTTTAGATATGAACAATAATTATTGAATGTAGAACATACTGTTGGGTCACACACACAGCCATCAGGTGGCATTACTCTGCTGTAGCCCCACAGGAAGTGGGGGCGCGGAAATCTATAAATAGGGGTGCTCACCCAGCTGCTCTTTCTTCTACGTTCTGCCAGCCAGGGAGCAACAGAACATCATCTGCAACCATCTTCTTTTGCTGGCAGAGGGAGGCCCGGGTTGCTGACAGAAACTTGCTCCAAGCGAACCCAAAGACCACTCCAGGTGAATCTTGAACATTGATAAAGAAAGACGTTGTTTATCCCCAGAACCTGACAAAACCCCTCTGAGTTTCAGGCTGCCAACTACTGAGAAACAGGAGCGGTGAGCCACGTGTGCCGAGAGCTGAACCAACCAGAATCCGCATTTTGCCCCCGCCACCACCGATCCGACAAGAGGTGACTGCTGAACTGGAGAGCTCCAAAAAGGTACTGTTAAAAGGTGGATGCCATGCAACCAGCCAGGAGAAGCCAGAGACAGGAGCTTCCCACCGCTGCTAGCCAGATTAGCGATCCTTTGTTAGCCTGCTGGCTAACACTACCTGGAGGTCCCCCTTTTCGTATCGACGTGCAGCAACTCGGAGGACTTTTAACATAAGGTCTGTTTGGGCAGAGGCAAATTAGTTAGGATAACTCATTTTAAAGGTGTTTCCTTTCTATATTGTTAACTTTTAACTATTTTTTGTTAACTTTGGGTATTAGATTGTTTAACTGTCGTGATCAAGCCATAAATTAAGTAATTCTCCAAAGGTTAATTACTCTTATCCAGACCATTTTTAAACATTACACTTCTTAATCCAAAGATTGTTTTGTGTTTTCTTATATTGCTCATTGGTTTAGAGGTAAACCACTAAACCGCTAAATTACTTAAACGAATTACAATGAGTGAAACTAATTCAGTTTTGTTCCAGCATCTGCAGATCAAGCCTTGGTTCCTAAAAGGGATCATAGCAGAATTAATGGTTTCTTATCTTATTACATGTTCATCTTTTTGTGTTCTTTCATTTTAAGTATTCACTTATTTTAATCCGTAGTGTGTACTTTTTTTTCCAGCTTGGTGATTCAAATGTTTTTTGTTTTTTTTTGTTAAATAAATTTTTTTTTATTGGAAAGTAACCGTTGTCTTTCTTGTTCAACACACACATATTGTAAATTTTATGGTCAATAAACTGTAACAAATTCATTCCTTCAGATTATGAGACTGATATAGACATTTGGCTATTAAAATAGTTCCTAATAAAGCTGGTGCCCTGAATAATATTTAATTTTACATAAATTATTAATCTTATTGACTGCCATAAGCAGTCCCTTTAACTTTTAATAGCCAGATAATTACATTCTTGGTAATTTCCCCAACAATACTTTTCAGGCATCTTTATAGGTCCACTCAGTTGGAAAACAAGATTTTAGACTTTGGAATGTGTGAATCTGATATCAAGTGCATTTGAAGCCAACCAACATTGCCACCACAAGCTGACTACTTAGAAATGACCAAAAGGCACACTGATGTCGGCATTGTCTAATGAAACAACCTAATGGTTGTACTTTACAACATCCTTAATGTGCCTGTATACAATGCATTTGTGTTGTGGACCCACATTTACCAAGCGTGAAACTCAACCCAACAAAACAAGCGGAAAATATTTATTGAAGAACGAGGAAGGTTCAATTGTCAAGGCGCACATTGAGAAGAGAGACCCAGAGACCCTGCAGCCCGGGTCAGACACTTATTGTCCTGACTTGAAAAAAATTGTGATAAGCTTCAGTAATATACAGGTCACATACAAACCTTTCCATTATTTATGCTATTCTCTTCAGGTAATTTTGACAAAAATTCTATGTTTAAAACAAAGAGTGTGCTTTTGGAAAGAAAAAAAAAACATACAAATAAAAAAGACCCAAGGCCCCCTCACAACAAAAAGGTTAAAACCAATGTTTTAAAGGATCTGGAAGTTTAACTAGGTTATTAACCAAGAGGTAAGAAAAAGCTTGCTGATGAATAATTGTGTTAGAGTATCTTTTTGCTGATTGTGAGAAACTGAGTGAAGAAAACTGGATCAGTGAAATAAAAAGAAAGCCATCTTGATGAACATGATGTGTTTAGACTTGTGTTTAGCAAAAAACTGCAAAGACTGCTTCTTTCTTATGTCATACATTTACAGAAGTGATTTTAACAACAGCACCCAATACCATTATATTTTTATATTTAATTATTCATATTAGCAAAAACGGAAGTTCAATTTATCTAAATGATAAAATGTTGTGGTAGCTTCAGACTTTTTCATTCCTATTTGAATTCCCCCAAAAAAGGAAAGCACATCCTAACAGCACACAACCAATGAATACTGTATAAATAAAGCACTTCAGACACTTCTGTCTCCATGACAACTGAGACATTTTTCCTCCTTGATTTTTCTGATGCTGCAGGAGCCGCTTTCTTTCATCACAACATGAAACTGACAGATTTTTTTTTTTGTCTGACTTCTATTTCTGCATGTCTTTTGTTTCTTTTGCTCGCCATCTTGTATTTTCATGGAATGTTAATATTATTTTTTTTATGATGCCTACCTACAGTTTTCCTTTCTGCAACTTTGAAGTGTTTTGTCTTTGCTATTTACACCTTCAGACTTGTGAATATATTTACTGTTAAACCAGAAATTACAAAGTAATCCCCCCTTTGTTGCTATCAGAATGGAACCATTATTTTCACAAAATCTTAAAAAGAATAAGCTTAGGGTTCATGTGCCTTCGGCGAAGCAGTTTAAACAAATCACTTTAAACTACACTTGGTCTTTAAGATTACATGTAAGATCAAGGTTGATCATAATTATTTCCAAATCTTTTAAGATCTAATTGAATCCCAAGCCTACGCTGATCCCTTTTCTGAAGGCCAGCAACAGCTCTATTAACATCAACATGGTGTTCAGTCTGGAAGACTGAACTTTGCTGGAGCCTGTATCAATGCTACTAACTTTGGGAAACTGCACTCACAAACTCAGGCCAATTACATACTCAAATTTAGAAATGTTACTAGTTACTAATACTTCTTCATGTCAATAGATAAAAAAATATATAAAATAACATTTATGATGCTTATTTCAGTAACAATTTAACTAGTTCTGAATGTAAAAACAGATTGATACAGTTTTTTTTAGAAATATTTTAGCATATTTTTCCAAAATGTATTAGTTTTTTTTATTTTTTATTTCTACCCCAATTTACACTTTATTACTGTAATTTTCAGAATATAAGCTACTACTTTTTTTCATACTCTTTGGACCCTGCATCCTATTGAACGATGCAGCTAATTTACAGATTTTTAGTGGCTAATGGCTACCGGGGGGCAGCATAGCAGGAAGCAGAAAATTGACATAGACGTAGGGAAATATTATGTGCTGAAGAAAACACTAGTTTTTATTTTAAACTTCTATTTTGCACATTATGCACACACCCTTATGAAAAACACATGAATAAATGCATATGATTCAGCTTTTAAGTTAAACTCAATAAAGCTTAAAGAATAAAATAGAGCCTCTGCACGTAGCTTGGCATCAATGAATTAAAGGTGGTCGACTAACTGAATTTTGATCCTAACTACAACCTGGATTTTTTTGCTCCACCTTTGCGGTTTACTCTCCTTTTTTTTGTACTCTGTTTCGACGTACAAATCGAGCGCATCTCCCACACCCCCACCACTTTGGTTTCATTCAGCACGAGATGTGAAAATCTCAAGCAGTGTTCAATTTTCAGTTCACTTTTATTTATATAGCCCCAATTCACAACAAATGTAATCTCAAGGAAATTTACAACCAAAGTAATTTTAATAAAAATATACAAACATTCCAATCAAGTTTTCTAAGTAAGGAATCCCAGCAGATTGCATTGAGTCATCAACGCGAGGTTGTGCCTGGATCATGCAGACTCCAACCACAGCAGTTCCTCAGCAATCCCTCATGCTGAGCAAGCATGTAGCGACATTGGAGACGAAAAACTCCCCTTTAACAGGAAGAAACCTCAGGAAGAACCTGACTCAGTACAAGTGGTATTCTGCCACAACCGTCTGGGGGTCTGAGAAGACAGAGAAGAGACAGCATGGAGAACGCTCGGTCACTTTGAGCATCATCTGGACCGATGTTCCCCTTCCAGCAGGGGATATTATAGTTGAGCAGGGTAGCAGACCGTCATTTGGAGCTTCTAAGGGGAGAACCATACTGAGAGAAAACTGGGTTAACAATCGCAATAACAACAGAAAAAATATATCTGGAGAGTAGTAGAAGAGAAAAGTAGAAGAGAGAAGAAAATTGCTCAGTCTGTCCTCCAACAGTCTAAACCTATAGCAGCATAGATAAAAAAATAGCTCAGGATAACCTAAGCCATTCTAACTGTACGCTTTATCAAAAAGGAAGGTTTTAAGCCTAATCTTGAAAATAGACAGAGTATCTTCCTCTCAGTCTAAAACTGATAACCTGATAACTAAAAGATCTGTCTCCAATTCTACTTTTGGAAATCCTGCGAACTACCAGTAGACCTGCATTCTGAGAATTAAGTGCTCTGTTAGGAACATATGGAACAATCAGATCTCTGATGTACAATGGAGCTTTATTTTTAAGGGCTTTATACGTAAGGAGGAGGATCTTAAACTATTCTGGATCTAACACGGAGCCAATGGAGAGAAGCCATAACAGGACAATGTGATCCCTCTTTTTAATATTAAATAATGTTGTCAACTTAACTACTTTGTTGCTATATTTAGCAACTTGTTTGTGTGATAATGGATTCTTTTGGAAATTGTGACATGAAGTATTCACACTAACGACGGAATGGATGCACTCAAACATCCGTTACCTAGTCAGTGTGAATCAGGCATTCCTCTTCTCACCAAGCAGCAGAGATGCAGTGGGCTCTTCAGAGCACTTACAGCAGGCGGACGGTCCAGCTGCAGTCAAATCAGATATTTAACCCACTGTATTCAGACTTAAAATGAATTGCGCAAACTTGAAGCTGCCTCTGGCTAAAGCTATACACTTAGGCAAGGCAATTTTATTTATATAGCACACTTTCAATACAAGGCAATTCAAGGTGCTTTACATGATTACAAAAATGTGAAACTTAAACCATAGCATCACAAAAAAAGCATAAATGAACATTTATGAAAGAACAAAAAGAAAAAAAAGAATAAAATATATTTAGTATTTGATTAAAACACGATTGAAGATTAAAAAAACGTAGTAATAGTATTAGCAGTAATGGTATCGATAACTCATAAGCAAGTCTAGATAAGTAAGCTTTTGTTTTAGATTAAAAAGAGTTCAGTGTCTCTGCAGTTTTGAGTTTGTCCGGCAGTTTGTTCCAGATGTGGAGAGCATACCAACCATAGAACCTGCTTCCCCATGTTTGGTTTCTGGTTCTAGGGACGATCAGTACACTAGAGCTGGAGGACCTGAGTGATCTGGATGGTTTGTATCACGATAGCAGAACTCTAATGTACTCTGGTGCTAACCCATTCAATGATTTATAGACTAATAAAAGCACTTTGAAATCTATTCTCTGTGCTGCAGGGAGCCAGTGTAACGATTTTAGAACTGGGGTTCTACTTTCCTGGTTCCAATTGGGAACACAAGCAGTTACATTTTGGATCAGTGGTAAGTGCCTGATTAATTTTTTTAGACAGAAATGTGAAGATACTGTTACAGTAATCAAGTCGGCTAGAGATAAATGCATGGATGAGTTGTTTTATGTCTGATTTCAGTAATACAATTCTGTCCCTTTTTTTCATGAAACAAAAGGAATTGGCAGGTCTTTATAATATTATAACATTTTTTAGTTAACACTGGAAATCAAGTCATATGTGCTATTATATACATGTTTTCTTAGTTATTGTGTAGCAAAGTGATTACTGCAGGTGCTCAGAAAACATTGGCACTTTTCTGAGTTTGAGGAAGCAACAAGAAATGGCCACTGAGGTTCGTCAGCCAAGATAACTTACGTAGTGCAGCAGATGAAAGACAAATCAAGCTTATTACCCTTCGAAATCCGAAAATGTCTAGCAGTGCCATCAGCTTAGAACTGTTAGAAACTAGCTGGAGCCAGGCATACCCATCTACTGTCTAGAGATGTCTGGCCAGAAGTGGTCTTTATTAAAGAGTTGCAGCCAAAAAGCCAGACCTTAAATATGCACAAAAACAAACAAACTGGGGTGCAGAAAAATGGCAGCGGGTGCTCTAGACTGATGAATTAAAATTTGAAATATTTGGCTGTAGCACAAGGAAGTAGAGCTGGGTATCGATTTAAATTTCAAAAATTATTTTGATTCAGATTCTCATGATTTAAAATCGATTAACCGATCAAATCCACTTCTTTATTGATATGGGTCAGTACTATTAAAAACATTTTTAATTGTATGCCTGTAATTCAATGAGGCAAAACTGAGTGGCATTACAGTTCATCAGAGGACACTAAGGGTGTATTCAGACCTACACTGTTTGGTCCACTTTAAACAGACCAGAGTTTGTTTGGAACATTGGTCCGGGCCTTTTATGCAGGTGTAAATACGCTCAAACGAATCCTGCTGCGGATTAGAAAATGGACAGAGGTTCGCTTTGGTTCAGCTATGAATACAAACCGTCTCAATCCAAACCAACTCCACAATACATGTGCCTTTTTGTCATATCATTCATATTCTTTAACCTACGTGTTTGACTCGCCACAAATCAATATCCCGTATGCTGTAGTGAATGTTGTTAATTCCTGATCTTACGTCTTCTGTTTAATCATGCTGCTGACAACATATCGGAGGTCAGAGCACACAGAACGCATCGTTTCCTTTTGTTTACTGCACGCATTCGCCGTTCTAAATTTTCTAACAGAACATCACGAAACTTGAATTGCATGAACTGCTCTGACACGCAATTGACGGGAGATCATGACACCGACAGGACAGTTTTGTTAGAATAAACAGCTGAGCAGTCATTGTCCCAACTTGCCTCTGATCGTAACCACACATCAGTTCAACAAAACCATCACCACACATATTGAAAACTCGGATCCAGTCCGCCTGCTCCGTTCCTCCAATTTCATTCTGCAGCAACTCTCACTGCCTGCTAAGTCCTCCAGCAGCTCTGCTACAGTTTTTTCTTGGGATTTTTCCGGGATTCTGCAGCAAGACGATAAACGTAAAATACTGGCAGTGTCATTAAGAACTATGTTCAGTGTAAAAAAGGTCCTGGAAGTCATGGTATAGCCCCCACAGAGCCCTGATCTTAACATAATCACGTGTGTCTGGGATTACATGAAGAGAGAGAAGGATGTGAGGAAGTCCACATCCACAGAAGATCTGTGGTTAGTTCTCCAAGATGTTTGCAACAACCAAGCAGCCGAGTTAGTTCAACAAATATGTGCAAGTGTACCTATAAAACTGATGCTGTTTTAAAGGTAAAGGAAAGTCACACCAAATTTTGATTTGATTTAGAATTCTCTTTTGCTCATTCATTGCATTTTGTTTATTGATGAAAACAAAGGATTAACACTTCTGTTTTTGAAAACATTCTTTGTTTACAGCTTTTTTTTTCCACACCCGCTTGAAACTTTTACACAATACTATATGCATACTGTAGTGTTCCTGAGGGATGCATGGAATTAGCTGGGCACTGAGGCTGTTCTGTTTTAGAGCAGCGTTATGTTTGGAGCGAAGTTGCAATGTGATAGGCTGTTGAGGTGCTGGGGGTTGGGATGTGTGGGAAAACTGAGGAGGAAGTCTGTGGTTGTTGTTGGGTAGCAGAGGAGCTAATGTTTTCAGCGTTTTCGGCCGATAATAATCGTGGTGCTAAGCTTAATAAAGTGCCAGGAGTTAAAGCTTGTCCAGCTTATCCTTTCAACACATCCACAGGACATTACAGTACTGGCATTACTCTTCATAGAGCTCAGTGACATGTTTGGTTTATGCATAACAGCTGTAGACATCACAACAAATAGAAATTATTCTGGGCAATTATTCTTGGACTAAACAGTTAAAATAAACATCAAAAATCACCAGCCTTCAGCATCTGTAATATCACCTGTGGAGACACACTGCATCCAATAGAAAAGACTAAATGGTCAGTGCAGTGTAGTTAAAGCACCAGCTGCTTGTACAAAGCTTGAGGGTCATGCAGCTGGCTGCCACATGCTGTATAATTACTTATCGAAAGCATAATGACTGGGATTATAATGCCCGACCATGTAACCACTAATTAGCTTTGCAACTGTAAAATATCTGTGTTGAGGATTATTTTAACACTGTGAACTGAAAAGGGGCTAGGGTTAAACTGTTGTTAATAAATTGTGAAATCTTATTATGAGGTTATAATGGGACCATCTTTGTAATTTCTTATTTGTTTGATTTTCCACAAAGTAGATACCCACTAATTAGTTGTACCATTGTTTTTTTTTCTGTATGAATGTATCCAAAAATATCTTACAAACAAATATAATAATGGGCCCCTGTGATAAACGGGGAACGTGTCACAGCAAACTTTTAGTATATGAGATGGGCTTGTCTAGTTCATAATTTAAAAAAATAAAAAATCAGTGTAAAATGTTAGTAAACATTCAAAATAGAGAGTATAACATAGAATAGAAGTAAGTCAGATTTTTTTACATATACAGAAATGTTTACTGCATATTTGGCAATCAATAATTTATGTATATATATATATAAAGTTTGCTAGACCATCCCCTGAACAGTTACCAGCTTTCAGCTACATAGAAAAGGATCCTGCTGTTATATTATTCTCAGAAACAGTTCTCAACTTCCTTTTAAAGGTTGAATATGGAAAAAAAAATTCTTAAAAGCTATCTCTTTAAAAAAGTAAAACTTCAACGGGGAGTTTAGAGGTGTGCAGAATGAAAGTGTACCCTTTTCTTTAAAAGTTATAGTTAACCTAAAATCTTTAAAAAAGATAACTTTTTCCGACCACCACACTGTGTTTATATTTACGTGTTCCAGCCAACAGCGGCGCGGTATTGTAGGTTGCCAAATACTATTATAAACAACTGCCTGGAGCAACAAGGCGTACTGTAGAAAATTGAGCACTCGATTAGTTTAGCTGCTATGTCTGAGCCCCAGAGATTTAATTATCTTTCTCAGAAAAGAGCGACCTCCCAAGATCTAAAACCAGAGTTATTTTAGGTGAAGCCTTCAACAGATGGTCAAATGAAAAACTTTCACGGGATCAAGACATAGGCAGAAATGGCAGAGTTTCTCATGGAGAAAGGTGGGAAAGCTTGCTAACGGCTAAAGTTAGCTGTTGGTTAAACAGGTTTCAATACGTGTGTATGACGTTGTTCCTAGATATGAGAGCATCAACCTCCACACCGAGTAGGCAAAAGGAAAGAGAGCGGTTTCCTCCTGCTTTGCCCAGTATAGCAGGCTCACTTTCACACGCTGTGAAATAGGTTGGGTGTTTATGTAAATTATGACTATAAATTATGACTTTTATAGAGGACATCACCAAGAGGAGTGGAGGATTCCACTCAGCTACCGAAATAATATGCAGAGAACAGGTACAAAAACGTACTGTTGCCTTTGACCCATATTTTGTTATAATAATTTTTTTATTACCTGAAATTCTGTTCCCCTGCCATTTGATGGTGGCCTTCTCATGTCTCTCCTCCTTGCCCCCTTTTCACTAATCCATCTGTTGGCCTTCAACACTTGTTAAGGATCAAGAAGTGGTATCTTTGGAAGCTCCACCATAGCCACCACCAAAAAATTGTGTTCCTTTTACACGTTTAACAACATTATTTCTTTTTGGCCCTTTTTCTGCACCTATTTTCAATTTTTGGTTTTCAATTTTCTTCTGTTTGTCTGTAATATGATTGCTTTTATGAGAGCAGCAAGGGGGAGGGTGCATCCAACCTCCTCGGCTGTAATTGGTCCAGCTCAGACCACCACATTTCATTGTTATACCAGTACGAAAAAAGAAAAAGAAAAACACCGGGCCACAAATCACCATCGGCCCACCGGGCCAATGCTCTCTATGCCCTATAACCAGTCCAGCTATGGATTGAGTCAATTCCAGAAGTTTAATGTTTGCCTAAGTCATGCATTGGAAAACACATTTTGAATTGGGACACACCGCTTGTAATTCCCCCAGGTACCAACAGACACAAGTGGCTTTCTTAACTGATGGATTTATTGAATCCAGCTTGTTCAGGACCATAAACACACCGTGAAAACTAAAGGCACAGAACAAACAATAATTAGCTTAAGGAATTACATTTGACAGATGAAACTATTTAAACGAATACAACATACAAAACAATACCTCGTTGGCTGAGTACCGAGAGAGGAATTAGTTTTAGTCGTCTTCTTCTTCCTTTTGTTTCTTATTCGTCTTAAACTTAACTCTGTGACCATGCTTTAGTCATGCATCTTTTCTTTCTCTCAAGAGATCGCATCTTCTGAGGCAATTAACCTCTACTCTGCATACAGAGTTCACTTTTTCACTACAGTGCCCCCAGGTGGCACTTAACAGTAATAAAAATAATGAAAATACACAGAAAATGTAACAAAACGAAAATATGGCAGTAACACCGCTGTATGAAGAACAATGGAGCTGTTAGCTTGAGGTGAAGTTGAAGAATGTTTGGGAAGCATCATTCCTTTCACATTGCACAATGCACCAATACTACTAGCTCTTCATGATGTTACTATCAACATACATGAGTTGGTACATTTCTAATCTTAACTCTCATTCTGACTTCAGCCTTTGAACCTTTTATATGGTGCTGTATGGTATTATTATTCCACCCTGAAATGATGTCTTTAATCTAAATATTATCATGTTCATACTTGCGATTCATGTGTGTAAGCTTTGTACCAGTAGTCTATAAATAATTCAATATCTGGCCATTCTTATCATCTTTCATTTGACTATGGATTTACAATCCAACTGATCACAGAGGGTTTAATGGTGAAAATTCCTGTACACACTTATAAACCCTAAAACAGAACTGCATCCAGTCGAAAAGTACAAACATAAGTGCACGGAAATCTCTCCCGCTGTGACCTCTGATGTATGATGTGTCATTTTCTTCCCCCACACCAGTGAAAGGACTCACTAACGACATGTGTCATCTATTACAGAACATTTCACAGAGCTGCTTTTCTGTTTCTCTGACAACCCGCAATCATATCGCCGTGCAGAGAGAAGTCGCTCCACAATTCCAGCCTGACATTAAAAGTAATCAAAAGCTTTTGAACACACTTGAACAGAAACAAAATGGAGGTCCATGCCTTTAACAGTCACACTGATAGTGACAGATTGAGTGGAGGCTTGGAGTTCCTAATCTTAAGAGTCAATTTGATTTAAATATTTACGTCACTGTTACAGTTAAACAAGCCTTTTCTCATTGTACTCTCTTTCTAAAGATGGTTTTATGAAAAAAAAATATATTCAGCAATAAAGAAAAACTACACAGTTTCTAAGGTTGCCTTTTTTATTAAGTGATGTTCAGGTTTTGTGAAATTATGTGCCATGAAATCAAAGATAAGTTTTATACTTTTTCACAAATTTTCTCTCTGTTTTGGAGCAACTTCCAAGAAAGAAAAGAAATGCTCCTTACCGAGAACATTTTTGTCATTGTAACTTTTTTGTACAAGAACACCAGCAGCCACACCTATTTGTCTTATTTTTCTGAAAGTTTGGAATGCTGAAATGTTTGGTTTTCTCAAAACAACATAAAATTCATGATATTTTTTGTTCATTTTCCAACAAGGTATTGTTCCAATTGACATCTCAAGGTTTATTCAAAAGTAGTGAAGTAATGTTGTCGTGTAAGGTTTGAATAGAAGAGGTAGTAAATAGCAAGCCTTCCAAACAAGCCTTTCTTGTTTCATCTCTGACTGGACTGTTATTACTATGTCTTCAGAGAGTGACCACAAGCTCTTGGGAAAACTAACAGAGGATTTTTTGGTTGTTTCTTCTTTTGTTTGATTGTTTCTAACCATGTGTGATTTATGTTTTTCTCTTACTTGCTGACTTAAATGTGCTTGTAAATGAAACAAAAAAAAATTACAGGGAAAAATAACAGTTTTTTATAAGAATACCAGTGACTTTTGTCTTTCCAAAACAAACTTCTATCTGCACCAGTCTACCCAGACTTCTTGTACTCTATGGTATGTTGTCATAGATTTAGCTAAAATTAAAATAAATCAAGTAAATACATCAAATACCAAGTGAAACAAAAAATAAAGAGAAAAGTGAGTATGTTTGATTACCATCATCTAATTGACCCTTTTATATCTGATTTTTTTTCTTCTTATCTTTATGTGTTCTGCAGGTTGGTTTACACTGCAGGATTTAAAGGCCGAATTTGCCCAACCGACACGCCCTAATTATCAAGATAGCTCCTAAGATAATCTTAACAGATATTCCTGCCGTGTGTGGTGTGTTCAGAGCACTCTGTTCCGCTCAGAAAGACATCAGGACCGCTCCGATCACAAATTGGGGATATTCAACATGTTGGATTGTCTTGGCCTGATACTGCAGCATGTGTGGTGTGTTGAGAGGACAAACAAGCATGAAGCCTGTTGAATGTGAAGTGTAGCCATTTAGAAAGTGGGTTGACAGGCAGCAATACGCTTTGGAAGAATTTATTGTTATCTGCAAGTGTTGGTTCACTTGACCACAGTCCACAAATTCATAGAAACAGAGTTCACTCAGAGGAAAATGTAAAACATAATTTCCCAATGAAAAAACTAAATATTAATTCCCCTCCATATTTCTGAATAGCAAGTTCCTGCTGTGTCCACTCATTTATCCAATGCCAATATTTCAGTTTTTTCTCTGTTAACTAGTCCCCAAACTACAGCCCATACCTCACCCTCAGCATCTATATTTATTTACTTCTTTAACTTTAGTCCCGTTTTATAGCATGAGGTTTTGTGAAATTTCCCGTCTGAGCTTGGAATGTTTGTGAGTAAAATCAGTTCACATATGGGGTCTTGTCATTGCCATGCGGATACACACCACACACTGTTTGACCAAAACAGGTCTAACAGTTGTCAGTAACCTACCTGTCTCAATGACTCTACTTGTGATTAGTTTAGTTCTGATCCTGGAAAATTGACTATATTACATATTTAAAGCATGGTACTGCAAAAGGATAGACTCAGGAACCAACCTGCTCAATACCTGAGGTATGCAGAGACTGTTAACTCATTTTTCAATTTTTTTAAAGGAATCAGTTCATTCCCATCAAGTCTTCCCTATTTATTTGTTTTAAGTTAGTTTTAATATTTGTACTCATGTTTAGATTTTCTTATTACTTTTCTTATAACTCTTTAATTGTGTGGCTCGATGAAATCTGATGGATTGGAAAACTTTAAAACTGATTGAAATACTGAACTGAAGGATTAATTGGAATTTAGGTATGACTGAATTTAAATTACTTTTCTTGTAAAGTTTTTCTTTTTAATGACATGTTGTGAATTGGCACTGTGTAAATTAATTGAATTGTAAGCATTTCCTGTGTTTAATCCAATGTCTTATCTCTGTTAATTTATTTTCCATATATCCATCCATTATCTATGCCATTTATCCTTGAAGAGTCATGGAGGAGCTAGAGCCTGTCTCCGGCAATCATGAGGCGAGTAGTGGACAGGTCTCCAGACCTCCCAGGGAACATAGAGACGCACAGGACAAACGACTGGGCATGCACACACTCACACTAAAGGACAATTTAGAGAGAGCAATTAACCTAACAGCCATGTTTTTGGATTGTGGGAGTAAGCAGGAGTAAGTGGAGGGAACCCATGCATGCACAGAAAAAACATGCAAACTCCACGCAGAAAAAACTAAAGCCAGGATTCAAACCCCAGACCTTCTTGCAACAGTGCTACAAACTGCACCACGACTGATTTGCTAATTTTACCCTCATAACTGACAATTGTGAAAAACCAGCATGCCGCATTAAAAAGGGATTTAATTCATCACAATGTGTGTAGTTTTACTAATTAAACTTAATGCTTAAACAAAAAAAATAATTTTCTAGCAGAGGAGCATTACATTAAGGAAGGTTTTCACCACTCTTCACTTTTAGCTGTGAGATGTTTCAGTGGTTTCTTGCATTAGGAACTCAGTTCATGTCACCCTTCATCGTCTCAAATGTGTAAGATATGGGTTTTGACTCCAATCCAATACTTTCTATTTCTAAATTCTCAACAAGTTCTTGCTGTATTTATTGGTATGTTTAATTCATTGTCATGTTGCAGAATTCAGTTCTATTTCAGCTTTATTATACATATCTCAAAATTTCTTTGAGCACCTTTTGACTCACCGTCAAATTTATTATAGATTCCGTGTTGGTGAGTTGCCCAGACCCTGTTGCGGTAAGTCTACCCCGAATCAAGACACTTCCATTCTTCACAGTTCATATGAGATTATTTTCTTGCAATTCTGTATTTCGTTTATGCCAAACATGTTATCTGTTCTGGTGCCAAAGTTATAACATTTTACACATCTCTGTTCAAAAAGCCTTATTCCTGAAATTCTGGCCTCTGACTTTTATGATTTTTTAGAGAACAAAATTTCATCTTTCTACACCTGCCATGAAAGTTAACTTGTGCAGTCCTTTACAGATATACAATTTCACATCACTAGTAGGTTCATGATGACTTTATAGGCCTTTTCCAGATTTCTTTTAACATAATGTAGACGAGTTTGGCTTAATTTAGTAATTTAATTTAACTTACTTGGACATGAAGACCTGGGTTTATTGGCAGTTGACTCAAATGCCCTTCTCTTGTATATTTTTTCCCCCATAAAATGTTATGGCTAATTCTAAGCTCATTAGAAATTTCTTATCCCATATCAGACTCTGCAATTGCAGAAGATACTGCAATCTTTTCTCCAAAAGATACATTTAGGTTTTCTAAAAGCATCTCTCCACCGATACGATTCGACTTGGCTCGGATCGACTCAGCCGCAGTACTGTTTACTCTCCACCAGCAGAAGTTTGGCTGAGCTGCTCCGAGCCGCTCCAAGCCGATACTATTTCTCGTACCACCTCAGCTGTGGTTCCATCCGTGCTGAACTGGTACTGAAAAGCGACGTCAGACGGCTGTCGGTCACTGATTGGCTGGAGGGTGGAGTCACTGGAGAGTAACTTGACAGCGTCTTTTAACAACAAGCCGACTGCCATTTTGAAACCTCGCTACAGCGAGTGGATGTGTTTAGTATTTGCTGAAGAACAATGACAACGTTAAAAACCAGTGCTGTGATCCAAACGGAGTTTCAGCATTTCTGAGTTTGTTGGCTGAAGAGAGCATTCAGTGTCAGCTGGATGGAGCTGCTCGCAGTGAGAGGGTTATCAAGGAGGAGCTGATCGTGGTTCATAGCCGATGTCTCTCACCTGCAGGCCGAAGCAGAGAATCGGAGAACGCCAAAGTCCTGAACTTGCTGTCTCCTACTCTCGGCAAGAAGCAACTTTCATGCCGCTTGTATATTTTATTCACAACATTAACCTATTCAGCTGCATATTATCTTCAGTATGACAGTTATTTTTATTATCAGTTATCCAAATTAGTTCTTATGCCTTGTTTTTTTTTTTTTTTAAATGAATGACCTACTTACGTTTTCTAAAGCAGAGTGAAACATATTTGTTTCTATTCCTTTATTTTTATTAGTAGTGTATGTTTTAAATGCACGGTAAGCATAATACTTACAAAAAAATATCTGTGATCCGTTGCAGCGGGATCATCACCTTCTTCTGATGGAGCAGAAGCAGGAAACCGGCTTACGGAGGGTGGAGATGACACGTTGCCTTCAATCTGCCTTCAATCAAACCTTCCTGGGATGCTGCAGACTAAACCATGACCCACAGACATGTGCAACTGGACTTTGTTTCTGAACTTTGTCTATACCTGTCCAATAAAAATTTCCAATCTATACGCTTGTATTATCATTTGCAGTTTCATTAGATTCTGGTTGGTGGAATCATTTTACAATATTATGTCTAGCATCAGCGTTCAGTAACATTTTAATCTGATAGTAACATTGGTTCTGTCTGTTAAAAGTTAAAAAGTCTTGCGCTGCTAAATTAGTAAATTGCATACATTTGAAAGCTGCTTAAAAGCCAAAGCCTACTCAAAGATGGGATATCTGTAAAACACATTGTAGTGGTGATTTTTTAAAAACTGAAAACATTTTCAAAGCACACAGCTTTATTACAGAACATACAGTTGTGGTTTGTAATTCATGGAATTCGTAGCATGTATATGGCAACTCCTTTCTTTAAGGGGACACAGAGGCGAAAAGCTGCGTCGCTCCAGTGCTGGACAAAGTTTGCTGCACATGTAGATGAATTTGTTCCCACATCCTGAAGTTCTGCAGTCACTGAGCTTCGGTGAAACCCAGAAGAGCGTCTCATCACTGCAAGACCCAGTTAAACAACCAAACTGATGGTCGGCTGCGACAACTTCACAGAGCATTCATCTGAAACACGCACACACACAATACTTAATAATAAAGCCAACTTGTTAACATAGGTTTTTACACGGGGCTTTAGAGAATAAATAAATACCTAGAGCATATTTATAGCCCACGACATCAGGGTAGTATTTGCATCGGCTTACCCACACAAGCACCAGGGTCCCGTCGCGTCATTGTCCTACAGCTTCTTAAAATCGTTTGCACTACTCCACCATGTTTTTCCTTGCAGTGAGCAGCTTTTCAGGGGTCTTTATTCTTCGATTAGAGAGGCTTTCTCTTGGACGTGGAACTACAGACATCCACAGACAGAGCAAAAAGCTCTGGATCGCTAGTGAAGTCGCGATTGTTCTTCTTCCTCTCTGAGCCTTTGTTTACTTCCCGCTACATACTCTGGGGCCGCCCACCATATGACAGACCCGCTCACTTTAGACGCTCTGGTTTGTTGTAACTGTGAAGCAACACTTAACAAGGCGAGCCGTGTCGAGTCGCGTTACCGAAAGTTCCGGTACGGTACGACTCGGCAAAAGGTACTAGTGGAGAGATGCCTTAAGCTTACTATGGTTTTTACTCCTATTTTGTCAGGAAAGTACCAAACAAAATATCTAAGGGTGAGCCTCCCTCAAATTGTTGGGAATGGTCACCCTGATTTGATACCTCCAGCCATTTAATTGTTAATTAAGGTGGATATATATTCACATATTAATAAAGTAATTTTGAATTGAATTGACTTGTTAGAAGGAAATCAGAACAATTCAATTAAATTCAAAATTACTTTATTAAACGCAGTTGGAAATTCAATGTTGTAACTCAGAATTTTCTTCAGTGAGGTGTTGTAAATCCTGATGGCTAGAACTATTTCTTGTATTAGTCTGATGAAACCTCAAACTGAAGAGACTGGGATTTTTCAACAGAGACATCAATAGTGGAACCACACCCCCACTCGAGGGAAAACACCACCACAGCTATCTCAAGGAAATTTCAATCGAACGCAACTAGACTTGGTAATTTGTCTTGGAAGACGTTTCACCTCTTATCCAAGAGGCTTCATCAGTTCATGCTCACCGCTGACCAGGCTGGGACTCGTCCAACTAACTGGTGTGGAGACTCAGCTATTTAACCTCTTGGAGGCATTTTCCAAGACTGATTATGTCATTGGATCATTTGTGCTCCACGTCAGTCTAATCAGTCTTGGAAAAGCCCTTAGAAGTGCACTGGCTGACAGTGGTGAAAGGCACCACTGGCCAGCTGATGCACCCAGGCCAGGCAGGCACTAGGATTTTGTTGAGGGGCCTTACATGCACCAGGAGAGAGGAAGCCCAAGACCCAACCTGATGGATACACAGATACACACAGACACGATCATGTTTCCTACCTCCCTTCCCACTAGTATGAAGACAAGCAAACCACCAAATCTCCCACTATAGCAAACCAGCCCACTAGCCCAGGCTTCGACCAGATTGCCTGTTCCTCCTATAGACCCCAACCCCTAATGGCCAATAGTGAACAGGGGTGTGGAAAGACCTTGGGACTCCCTCCATGTTGTTACGTCGATGCGTATCGTTACACTGTTCCATCAAAACAAAGGATGTGAGATATGGGGAGGGCAGACATTCACACCTATCCCCCACCATGAGCCTTCAGTACAGGGACTGACACCAGAGGTGAATCTGATTAAACTGCTCTCCCTCTGGATGCCCAAAAGCATCCCTAATACAAAGTCCCTACATGTGTATCTTATGAGAATGTTTTAAATGAGAGTATATAAGTTGTAGAGTAACATTGGGACCTGGGCCACCACAGAATAGCAAAGATGGAAACTCCTCCCCACTCCCCAATGACGTGCTCCCACCCCAAGGCCAAATATGAGTGGCAAAGTGAAAGAGCGTGTGGACAGAGAGGTCCAGGGCCTATAGGCACCCCCGTTCACCAATATCCACCAAGGGAGGGAGGCCCTGACACGTCCACCCTGGCACCCATTGCCGCAGCCCACCAAGCCCCATGGAGCCCAAGGCAGTCCAGGTCCCATCCCACAAATAGAGCTATACTCACTACTCTACTCTCCGGACACAAAAGACATTAGACAACCAGGGTGATTTCAGGCAACAACCATGGCGATCCTGTCCAAAACCCGTGAGCAAATCATTAACCACAAGAATCCCACCAAAATAAAAGAAGATAGTAGTGAGTAGGTCCGGCACACCTCCATGCCAAACAGACAAGCAGAGCTGCCCAAATGCCTTCAAGACCCCCACCATACTCACCACAGACTGAAGCAAGGACAAACACGACCCCGGAAAAAAAACCCACCAATCTCTCTCTCCTTTCTGTAACTGATGTCCGATGGCTCAGCTAAAGACTGAATCCAGCACCCCCATTGTACACCCAGCAACCGGTCAGTCCACAAATGTGCCCAATCAACTTTGGTCAAATGCCCAACCCGAAAAACTATTACCTTTTCTTAAGATTTTTATTAATCAGATTATTAACTGCCATTGTATACTATTTGGTGTTTAATGCACATTGATGATGCATAGAAAAGTTTTCATTCAATTCAATGTGTGCCCACTAGCTTTCATAGCAAATTTTATTTGTTGTATTTGAATTTATTTTTGAAAATTTATTTTTTTACAAGTGGTGTTAGCCCTTAAAAAGGCAACATTTTGTTTATTTTCTTACTCTGCTAGTGCTCACATCTTGTCAGCTGATTGATTAATCTGCTACGAGTGACACACTCAGCAGGAAACTGATGTGTGGGAGAAGGAAGAAGATAGCCTTGGCGTTTTCCTGAAGTCTTAGCGCCTGGTTACTTACAATGTCCTCAATAGGATGGGGTGGGTAGGTGGGCTTTTTGGCACTCAGACACTTAATACTTCACTCCTACAGTCTGTCAAAGATGAGTCTCCATGGCAATCTAACAATCTGATCAGTGCGTGATGCCATACGAAGTGGGAGAGACATCCTGCAGAGAGCTTCATTGAGTGGAGGCGCAATGGAGCATATACACTTTGAGGAGACAGCGTGTTATATCAATAAAGCAACTGTGGAGACAGACTGTACGTAGGCAAATTCCCGAATGCTCAGATATCCTATTTGTAATTGTGCTAAAACCAGTTTAGTTTGCTAAATGTATGTAAACTACAAATAGTAATAGTGGTATCAACACAGCAACATAAAGTTTGGGGAACAAAAGTAAGGGCACAGTCAGTGAAGATTTTTGTTCCTAAATAAAGATTCTGCAACAATCTGGTCTCCACATTTGCTGGTAGTCCAGGTGAAGATGTATAAGAATCCTACCTTCAGTTTGACTTTAGCAATTCAAAAATTCATTGCTGAGGAATATTTTTAGTAACAAAATCAACCCACCCAAATCCTAAGTGAATACATTGAGCAATTAAATAGATGGATGTGCCATAATTGCTTACAACTAAACAGAAACAAAACTTAAGTAATTATTTCTGGACCTAAAGAGGAACGATCAAGAGTCAGCTCACAGCTTCAGTTGATACAGCTAAAAACTACTGATCAGGCCAAGGATCTAGCTGTAGCAATGGACTCAGACCTGAAGCTCCAAGGCGACCTTCTTTCACTTGAAGAACATTTTAACAATTAAAGGACTAAAGTCCAAAAAGGACCTCTAAAAACTTGTACATCCGTTTATCATTAGTCGGATTGATTACTGCAACAGTGTCCTCACAAGTCTGGCTAAAAAGTAAGAGAGCATACTTGCATCCTCCGTAGAAACAGGAAAGTAGAGCATATTTCCGTTGACTTGTATTGATTTTAGTCTACCTAATCCAGACACCTTTCCTAACCCTAACTATTATAGAACTATGCCTAATCCTAACCTTAACTAAACCTTAATTCACACCATATCTCTAACCAGAGTGACCAGGTTATTGGAAATATTCTGGTTTTGAACAGGTTATTGACTGCTTGTAAACACAGCCACTGTAGACAACAGCATCCTCTTTTTCAGGTTAGGTCCATAACACCTTATACTTCAGCGCCCAAAACAATTAAAAGGAGTTAGTGGGTCAGAAAACAGATGGCTGTATGAAATATTTGAATAAAAAAAACACCAGTTTCACAAAACTGTGAGATCATGTTCCAGCATCAGAGTTGGGGGAGGTTTTTTAGCCCAAAGGTTGGTTGGTTGTCGTTTAACATATTCAAAGATTTCCAGTGTGGTTAAAACATCAAGGTCCCTATTTCTTTTGAGTGAAACTTATATAGATCCATCCATCCATTCTTTGTCAATACTGCTTTTCCTTGCAGGGCCACCAAGGAGCTGGTTGCTCTCTCCAGCAGTCATATATGGTGACATTACAAGAGGCAGGCTGCAAACCAGACCATCACAGGGAGTTTAAACAGATTAAAACTATTATTTTGAGTTCTACTCCCTCTAAAAACACAGCTCTGCTAACAGTGTGCTGTAATCATCTTGGCAATATCATGCTGTCTTTTTCTTCCTTTTTTGTTTGACATAAATCAAGAATGAAAGAACAAAAAACACTTGCAGGGAGTGAAATACACTACTGGATATGTCTGCCATGGAACAAAATCAAGCCAGTGTCCTACATGCTGCATAAATAACTCGACCATGTTCTACTCTACAAACTAAGATTTTATTTTTCCTTTTTCAAGTTGTCAATACCCTTGATGTCCTTGAGGAAGGTCTATTAACAGTATTAATAATTCCCAGAAGTAAGAAAAATAATGTTTCACTGTAGCAATGAACCCCACCCCCATTTATTATTTTTTCATTGGTCTGGTGGCTTTTTCTGTTTGGTGTTTAGATCTTTGGCTTTAATACTTTTTACTTCTCATTGATTGATAACTGAGCCATCAAAAGCCCTCATCTGTGTGATCAATCACGTGTCATGTTGGTCTTTAAACAGCAGGCTGCATTTATAGAATCTGCTTCTGGAAACAGTTTAATTGAGTTGGGGTGGTTTTTAGAGCCTGAGGACAGTTTGATTTTTATTGAAAATTAGTTAACGAATGAAGACTCATATTTCTTGATATTTTGTTATCTTGTGTGGATTTGGCTACATGTTTGTTTTTTTCATAATTTTCATGTTACAACTGCAGACTTCAGTGTATTAGCATTTGATGTGATAAATGCAAAACACAGTCAAAAGCAGTGGCTAATTTTAAAGTGGAAGGAAAAGCAATATTTTATTTTGTTTTACACATAAAAGGTTGAAAAGTGTAGCACTGATTCGTATTCAAACTCTTAGTCAGTTCTTTGTAGAACCAACTTAATCTGCTGTAATTTCAAGTACTTTAAGGTATGTTTCTATAAGCTTTAATTATATCGATACACACACAGTGTTTTAGTCTTATTGTAGATTCTGAGGGTCATTATAACACAGTAATATATATATATTTGATCTAAACCATTCAGTTGAAGCTCTGGTTGCATGTTTAGAGTCTTTGTTCTGCTGGACGGAGAAAAAAACACCATCATAAAAAAATAGGACACTCAAGTTCTAAGGAATGTTTAACTCAGATAATTTTAAAATGTACAACTTGTACTCTGTGTATTTTTGCAAAAAAATAACATCTGTTCATCAAAAATACTGAAAAACTATTAAACTAATAGTAGGGATGTAAACAACATTACGTTTTTTGATGAAAAACAGTGCAAAAAAATATCTTCCCAATGACTATGCATTTTTCCTGTATCTGGTGAAAACAATCACCCTACAGCATTATACTGCCATGACCATGTTTCATGATGAATAATGTGTTCAGGGTGTTCCTTGATAAAACGCTTTGCAGGTAGACCAAAGAGTTCAGTTTTGGTCTTATCTGACTTTGAACACCATTCTTTACATATTTGCTCTGTCCCTTACATGATTCTGAGAACTTTTTTAGACTTTATTTCATCAGTGGTTTTCTTCCTGTACAGTATATTACAATAAAGATTACAGTTGCTTTAAGGATTGCGCAACTCAACTCACATGTGAGCATCTTTTTCCATCTGAGCAATGGATTTTTTTTAAGCTTCTGTTTGTAGTAGGGAAGACTGTTGCTGGCTGTCCCATAAATTGGTTGTCACATTGCTAGAGGACTCTGTGGTTTGATTTTAATATTTTTTTCTTGTCTTTTTGGACAAATTATCTTTTGATTTGAACACACAACACTAAGGTTAGGATAAATATTGTAATTTCAATAAATCAAATAAATGTATCATTTTGTTTTTTGTAATAAAAGTTTGTAATATAGCTTTAAAAAAAGCTTTGAGATGAGCTAACATTTAGCTAGAGCCATATGTTAGCTAGCTACATTTTTTGTCAACATGTCATGTGGAGCTGGATGTCTCACCACTGCAGGGGTTGGTTGTTACAAACGGTTATTGTTTTTTTGTCATTTTTGACATAAGACTAGCTAGCTGAAATATTAGTTCAGAAAATCAGCTGGGAAACGATTTAAGATCCCAATACATTTGGATACATTTTTCTCATTACGAACCATGTTGACTTAACTTTTTCTGTGTTTATATTAAATAAAACTAATTGTTGTTCAAGGCTATATTTTTCAGTAGCTACTATAACCTACATCATCCCATACATTGTGCCAACCAACACTATAATGACACATGGCACGTTGTCACAGTAGGTCACTATCTTTGACAGGTAGCCTTACCCTTTCTCACAATTGACAATAAAAAAAAGAAAGGTAAGTTCAATTCTAGCCATGATCTTGATTTAATTTACAAATTTCTATTGAAATCTATTTAGATTATGAGCACTATACACTAGAGTAAAACATTAGAAAACCAGCTCCAGACTTCCCTTGTAATATAACAAAATATGAACAAGTTCCAGGGGTTGTAATGTTTTTGCCAGGCACTGTATTTAACAATTCATATTTCCTGTTGTCTTTGAAGTATCCCAGTCATCTGTACCTTTGGTTTTGTTTTGAGTATCCTTGAGGTCTTTTTACATGGCTCTCTTGTTTCATGAAATTGTATCTGATAGTTAATCCTTGCCACACATACAGTACATCCCATCTGGCTCAGAACAGGCCGGATGGGATTTGCATGGAGTAGACTCTTGGTATCCAGACTGGACATGTAAGGGCCCTGATGTACTTTTTTGGTCCGCTGTCCATAGTTCTGAAAGTAAACAGGTTACCCACGGCCATGGTGGCCTCTTTAGATCACCCTTGTTAAAGCTTTAAGAGTATAGTTTAAAATACTGACCAACACGCATATTAGAGACTGGCTTCTGACTCACAAACTGTGCTGTTACTCACAGCGGGGAGTCTTGCAAGCCCAAATGCGAGAGTTTTATGAGCAGTTTCCGTTTTAGAACAAAGTCCCATGCGTTAAACGTGAATGGAAAGACGCTGCTTTCAGTTCTCCCATCTCCTCCCCCGCTGGCTCCCTTCATTAGTAGACTTAACAGTCTCAGTTTGTTACCTCCGTGTCTGACGAGGTGCGAACCCCGGAGGAACGTTCACCCTCCTCCTTTCCATCCTTCTTCCTCCTCCTCCTCGTCGTCCTCGTGCTGCCGCAGCAGCAGCAGCCAACGCGGTGAGTGCGTCCTGCAGCAGCAGCCGCAGCAGATACAGCAGCAGCAGGACGTGGCCATACCTTACACCGGAGTAAAACCCTGCAGATACTGATGGCTTTATGTGTAGATATTTCGGCATGTAGATCGGTAAGTTTGTTTTACGCGTTTTTTTTGTGGCTATTTTGCGGCAGCAGCTGAACTAGTAAAGCATTCACATCTCACCTGTTTCTGTTTGAAAATGTCAGAACATGCGGAATTAAATTGAGAGAGATTAGATAGAGCTATTTTACAAATGAAGGTCACCCACAAGTGAGATATATTTTAAAAAAATTTAATACTAAAAAAATAGGATATTGCAAAATTAGCCTATTGATTCTGCAGCACTGAGGGAAAAACATTTATTGATTGTAATTAAGGCTGTTTTGTTCTAACATCACTTGACATTTTTGGAGCCGATTTACAGGCTGGTGTGTTTTAGGGTGCTCGGTCTCTAAGACTGCTGGGCATAATAGTATATATAATAATATAGTTAGTGAAGAAATCAGACAGAAAGGCCACGTTATTCATATTGATCATGCAGTTCACGTTTACAGCATTGCTTGTGGGTTGATCAGAAGCATTCTTCTCAATCAGGTTCAGAGAAAAATAAAATGTTCCTGCATTAAGGAGGAGGCTTATAGGGTTTGCTTGTAGTTTTAAATAATATTCTAAATGATGAAGAGACTCTGCAGACAGAGTTCTTCTTCTGCTCATTTGTATGAACTTAAGTACATTGAAAGACTAATAGAGTCATTGTTGTAGGCTATATCTTCTCATCTCAACCTGCCTATGGTTCTGTTTTTCTAGTCAGATTTTGGGTAAAAAATACACATTTTTGTCCACATTTTTTGTTTGTGTTTTTAGGTTTTCTGTTCTTACTGGAAACTGCACATTTTTCTGCTTTTAATCACACAGATTGTTTAAAGGATCACAGATTTCCGTGTGACTCACAAATCCAGCTCTGAGCTAGCAAAGAGTCTTTCTTGCCCTCAGGATGATTTGATGTTCAGTTTAACAGCTGTTTCCTGCTCAGAGCTTTGTTAATCCCTAACACATATGAGTTATTTAAACCTAACGTAATTGTTATGCTATTAGAAACTACTGCTTTGATAAATCACAAGAATGACAGTAAAACCTAATAAGCACATATTTGGTTCTGTTTGTCTTATTTTCCTCTGTCTGACAGTACCCTCTAAATTTCTGGGTTTTGCCCCCCCGAGCGCTGTCTGTTCTATTACTTGATGAAGCATCCGAGAGATGCTTTAGAGGTAATTGGATTCAGTGGTAGAGGAAAAGGACACATCGTGAAATGCTTCTGTGTGTGTATGAGCCGTCTTCAAGAGAACATGTATGCCTGTTCGGCTGTTTGGATGCATGTTATATGTGTTTGCTGGTGCTGGTCTGAATGTCTGATTGTGTTTTACTTTTGTTGAATCACAATGTTAGGAGGACAATGTTGGGTTGTGTAAGACGTTAAGAGAAAACACACATGAGCCACACGTCTATACATATGTGTGTGTGTAACATATACCTGTAATACACTAGCATATCCTTCTTTACCTTGGATTTTGCATTCAAAGTTTTACATCCAGCTATGTTATGTTGCTAAATGTTTAGGAATTATGTAGCATAAGTATTGCAATAGCTTACTTAGGCTCCACTGCAATGAAATATGCATAAATGCCACTCAAGTTCTGTTGCAATTATCCAGTAACAATAATAATAATGAAGATGCACTAAGCAATCAACTTTGTATTTGTATGTATAAATCATTATAACCCCATCCCAGTATTGTCAATATTTAAACAATGATCTGATACTAGTTTTTGCCCATCTGATATATACACAGTTTCATCTTTAGCTAAACCCTGCTGATACTGAATTTTCAGATAAATTAAAAGATTTTCTGGCATTAGTGTCAAACCTTGACACACCATCCATACTACACACAAAGGCCTCTGTTTGTAATGTATTCAAGCTAAATGTTACTGCAATGAGCTGAGTTAATAGAACTCCACCAATCATTCATCTAGAGATCGATTTGGCTCTTATCGCTGATTGGCCACTCAAAACTGAAATATGTGAATTTTTTTCACCTGTTAATTAAATCCATCAGAACTCATTGTCTTTGGTCTCTACATAACATGTGATCATAAATGGGGATGATGTTTTACTTTCTTGATCTGCTGTAGGATTCAAAACTTTAACCTCCATCAAAGAACCTGCAGCACAAATTTCCTCTTTGTATGTTTTAGTCCTTAAGAATCTGAATCTGCAACTCAGGCCTTAAAAAAATAATAAAAAAGATGTCAGCCAAGTTAAAGCCTTATTGATGCATCTTTAATGTTTAGAGATTAGAAGGAAATATAGATGATACGTCTACATTCTTCTCTATCATATTCAGTTTTCTTTCTTTTTTAGAAATATAAAACCTAGAAAATGTGACATCCCCTCTTGTATAAGTGCAAAATTATATTTAAGAAGCATCGAAAAATGAGAATCCACTAGAGGTGTGTGTCTGTCTGTGTGTGTGTGTGTGTGTGTGTGCATGCGTCTGCGTGTGTGTGTGTGTGTTTGTTCCTGAGCATGTTGAGTCAGCTGTGCCAGGGTCTGATGCAAACTCATTGTTTTTGTCATGAAAAAGCAACTTTTGGATGAAAATGTGATGTATAGCGGTTTTTAGAACAAGCTCATAATAAACTAAGGATGTTCCGATTAAACAGTCATTATTTCATCCATAAATTATAAGAAAGTAATGGAAAAATGTTCAAGTCCATGGGATGTCATGAAATGTTATACTCAGTCAGACTAATGCACTAATCACATAAAAGAATGTGAAACAAATGAGTGGTATTTCTGTTCTAATTTTAATTCCCACTGTTTTTTTTCAATAGCTTTGAACATTAGTATAAATTAAGAAAAAATGGTGTCTTCAAAACTGTTGTCACAATAAATGTAATCCCTTTGTGTCCTGCCATGTATGTGCATAATGCATGTTGAAGAATAGCAATTATCTTTATATGACACTGAGGATTTATAATTTTTTAAGGTGATCTGTATAAAACATTAAAAAAATAGGATTTAAAATAAACACAAGACAATGGCTTAAAAATGCTTTACACAAAAGATGATTAAATCTAATACATTTGGAAAAATGCTGTATTGTCAAATGAAATACTGTGCATACAAAACTTTGGACGATTTACATAAATTAAAAAGTAAATTAACTTCATTTTATTTATTTAGAAAAAGAAAAAAATAAGGTTAAAAAATGTTTTTACAGTCATATTTTGACAATATGACTTGTTTCCTGTTATGGCCTAACATATTTAGGCATGTACATTTGCTAAAACCCACCTATATCACGCAAGATACTGACCATTATATACTTCTCAACATCAGCTGCAATCATCCCAATTCATTTTCCTAAAATAAATGACCCATTACCATATAGAATAAAAGTTAAATCATTCAAGTCTGCAAAAAATACATGTCAGACAAATGGGATTGAGTAATCCAGTTTTTTGGAAAAGTATTCAAAATCATATAAAGTTTGATGATACCAGAGGAAAATTAAGTAACAAAATTTGCAATTCTACTTTTTTTGTCACTAGAATTGCAAAATTTTATGGATTTTTTCCCCCTAAATAGATACAAAGTATCAAATAACAATGAACTTTTATAGTTAAACATTTCCATCTATTTCACTTAAATACCCTTCTTTCTGATACACCTTAATTGGATCCAGTTCAACCAATGCATACAGAAGAGAACTAATTAGTAAATAGTATTTTAATGTCAGAAGAGATCAAATTGTTCTCTGAATGGATCTGAGGCTTGTTAAAGAACATTGGTGGGCAATACAATGAAGACCAAGAGCAGTATTTAGAGAAGCTGTTAAGACCTGCAGAGATGGGAAGCTCAGGTGCGAGAATGTTAACAACTATCAGGCTTGTGTTTCAAAAATGCGGCTTTTATGAAACAGTGGCAAGATTTTTAAACCGTCTAAAGAACGCAATAAGAAGTCCCCTCTCCATTTTTCCACTCGCCATGTAGGTGCTGGGCTCAGATGACATTAAATGTAAACCCTTTGCTCTTCATGCAAACTGCTATCTGTGGTGAAAAAGTAACACACTGAATTCAGAACCACGAGGCATGTTTGTAGAAGTATCGTGATGTGTTTATGCCAGTCAAAGCTCATGAAGATGGATAAATATATTTGCAACACAATCATAAAAGAGAGCATGATAGAAGCTCCAAAGTTGGTTTAAGCTAGAGCTAGAGTTTAAGATAACAGCCGGGGAACGATCCTCAAATGTACAGCCAGGACTACATATTTTGGATCAAATTATGTTTGTTTTAGAACAACGTAGTCAATGTCCAGACCTAAATCCAATTGAAGATCTTTGGGAAGACTTAAAAAAAGTGACGTCCCTGATGCTTTAACTGAGCTTGAGTTTTTGTATATGGTAAATGGCCTGCCTTTTGTGTAACACTTTATCAAGTTCCAAGATCCCAAAGCACTTTAAACTACAATCAATAATTTACATATTATAGGTCGTAAGATGCATGGTAGCCACAGCTGATGTGAGACAGAGCTACCATACAATTGCCACCAACTGGCTCCCTGACTACAGTGGGAAAAGTGGGTGAAGTGTCTGGCCCAAGGACACAATGACTGACAGACAGAACAGGGGTTCTAACCCCACAACCTACTGTCTATAGGACTAGTTCCTACCTCCTGAGCCAGTGAAACGAGTATTCAGTGAAAATGTTTGTTTCTGAATGTATAAAGCTGATAGAATCATACAAAGCAGCATTCAACATGAAACATAGTTAAAAAAAATATTGAATTGGCAGCAAAATACTTACTCCATATGTTTTAGATTTTTTTTTCTTTAATTTGAAAAAAAAATCATGCATAGAAATATATTGCTGCATGCATATTTGTTCAATTTCGACATTTAGTAAGACAACTATTTCATTAACTAATGCTGTATATTGACGCTTATTATTGTATGTTGTGTGTATTTCAGAGTTCTTAATGCTGTTGTGACACAGACGACCAGAAAACACCAGATCACATTTATAAAGATACTGCTGAGCCATTTGGACACAAGCTCTTCACGAGGCACAATGAGAGGCTACCTGCTCATTGCACTTTTGTTCCTGCCTTTGGTGAGTCGTTTGTTTGCATGTTCTGAATATGTGCAATCATGTAGGATATAAGTGGCTATATTTGCATGTCTGCACCACCAGTCACTAGTCTCCATTGTCTCAGGTTCACCTTTGGTTTGATTTCTTAAGGATGCTTGTACACATGTAATGAATATGTGCTCTGGTTCGGCATGCCCCCCTCTAAGAACAATAACAGATGGCCTGGCTGACCAGAGAGCTGTGAATCCGACTGCTGTGACTCACAGTTTTTAGCACTCCCTTTGCATTAAAAAGGATGAAAGATGTGTGGGATGAATCATATTAAGCATACTGATACAGCACAACTGGACTTTAAAATATAGTATGTCAGATCTCTACTTATTTTCCCTGATTCTAGAGAGATACCTAAAAAGCAACACCTATGCAACAAAGCACCTCAATCTCTTTACACTTAAGACTACATTCAAAAGATAATCTGTCATCAAGTGAGCTTTGTCCTCATTTACTCTCCCTCTCTCTCTCTCTCTCTCTCTCTCTCTCTCTCTCTCTCTCTCTCTCTCTCTATATATATATATATATATATATATATATATATATATATATATATATATATATATATATATATAGTGTGGGTCTAAGAAGATGGTCTGGCTTGTCAATCGGGAATTTTATTATCTGTTCTGCACACTGCTGTGGGAGTCACTGAGCTATCCAGTTCTAGAAAATAGCCTTGGGGAAGGAAACAGTGTGTTCTGCAGCTAGAGGATGGAGGGCTTATCTGGACAGACATCTGTTTCAGAGAAGAGAAACGACTGAAAGCGGAGAAAATAAGGAGCACACATGAAAATTTATTTAATTGATTTCAGATCCCCGCAGTATTGCCATGGTGACTGGTTAAGGTGGAATTTCAGAACAATTTGAATAATGTCCTTCAGCTTCTCCATGTTTTGTCTTTTTCTTTTGTAATATGCACTCTATCAATCTATTTTGACTAGAAGTACGACAATTCCTTTACAATGCTATTGGATTGAAATAAAAGTCTTAGTGCAAGTTATTCTTGTTGCATATAGAGTATGTGCATGTTTACACATTTTTTTTTTTTTTTTTAGAAAAAAGGAAAATTAAAACTAATTGTTCTAATTCTTCTTAATATGACTTGAATTTATGCAGTTCACTGGTTGGGAAAATTCAAAAGTGGTTAAAAGAAAACTGATGATGCAAGAAAGCATCAATAAATTTTTCTCTAATCCAGTTTTACAACAAGCCATGTATAGCACACTACAAAAAATGGGACCTTGTGAAATTAAACTGAAGTTTAATCTGGACACACCACACCCATAATGAAATGGTAAAGGCAGCATCATGCAGTGGGGATTATCAGAATGCTAAAGCTAAATACAGGGTAATGCTGAATGAAGACATGGTAAAGGGTTCAAATGACTGATGACTGAGCCACAAGACTATGACCTTATAGCAAGTGAATGTAGCTTGAACTTCAGATCATCAACATATGTGAAAGATTATTTCAAAATCCAGATTTAAATGAGGTTTGAACTTAAAATATGTGACAAGCCTTTAAACTTGTTTTGACAAACTCAATCTAATTTAATTTAGCTTTAACTATTTATGATATAATAAAAATGATGTGCAAATGATGTCCAAAAGACTTTGGCCAGTTTTAGAAAGTATTCAGGCAAGGTGATTATTTGGTCCACACCTTTAAGATTTTAATCTACATAAAATCTTGAAAGCAATGAATATATTTTCTTCCACTTTGTGTTAGTTTGTCTAATAAAATTCAAACAAACTATATTCTATCTAACTTGTAATTAAAGTTTGCCGAGATGCAGCAATGGTGCGGCTGAAATGTTTAAAATATATTGTACTTTAACTAGTAATACATTGTTGCCTGTTTGTGCGTCCGTTTTTATATAGGTCAATCTTACGAATAGAAAAGAAAAGAAAGCGTACCATTCAGACTAAATCTACAGTCAGCAACTGAAGTTGTGAAAAACTGTGGTGAATGAAAAAATCCCAAATTTAAAGCAGCAAAGAGTGACATCTTGGGAGTCCCAAAGTCTCCATAACAACAATTCATCTAAGGCTTTTGCACATACAGTATCTTTACTAAATGTGCTGACAATTATAGAGACTATTTTATGTTTCAGAAACAAAATAAATGTTGATGTTAGTTACAGTGAATTGAGTTATTTCTCAACATAGTTGGACTCGTGGCACAACTTCAGGGAACAATTTAAGTTTGGGGTTGTAATTGACCATCAACTGCCCAAGTTTGGGATCAAGATAATAGGAAAATCTTACACTTAACCCTTGACATAATGATCGTCAAGAAGGTTTTGGATTTCTGGTTGGACACTGCAGTAATTAAAAGGCTTTAATAATCTTTAAATTACAATTAAACAAGTTAACCTTGTAACTTCTGTTGGCAAGAAATGTTTTAGAACAGCTATTTTGTCTCATGTTTTGTTGTAATGAAATGATAATTCCTAAGCAAATACTCTGATTTAGCAGCTACCATTAAAGATCCATCTTAAACTAATCAAATAATATATTAGACATATAAAATTAACTTGAACTAACTCTAAAGCTCTGTTTTCAACAAGCATAACAATATAGGCAACTGTGTTTGCATAAATTAAAAATAAAACATTCATCCTTTTATCTGACAGTTCTGTCTGAATTCCTGCCAAACATATCTTAGTCATCTGCATCCAATTATTTCTTATGTGGGAAGCTTTGCCTTCAGTATTCTGGTTACATAGTGCTTAGCAACATGAATGCTACATGTGAGTTTGAAAGGCGCTCATTCTTTCAAATGATATGGGAGAAAATGTTTTATTGATTAACAAAACCTCCCACAGTATGAAAAACAAGTGATATTGGTTCTCACTGAGAAGAAAAGAAGCAGCCATGTTCTACTGAATATATTTATTGTATATTGGAAATGGTAATGTTATACACCACAGATATATCTTATGATGCACACGTTATTCATAAATCATTCAGCAGTGCAGCATGATGAAGAAGGCAGTGAGTTCTTGGACATTTCTTAGCAAGGCAGCAATGCCTGAAGTGAATTGATATCAGAGGGCAGAGATAGAGTGATGAGTCAGCCATGGCTCAGAGGGTTGGGATATATTACACCTATCATTTCACCCTGAGATGTAAGGAGGGGCTGTGGGGGCAAAACACAGATCGGCCTCAGGAGAGTGGAAAAAAACGTAGAGTGAGAAGATGACAAGCGGTGACTGCAATACCCCTGAGTAAATAGTTCCTGTGTTTGTTTCACTTTGTTGGGTTTATCGAGAGCCATTTCTGCATATCTGCAAGTTGCACCCAACAGGTCTTCAATAAGAACCTGACAACATCATGACTTTCAGACCTACGCTTTAGCTAAAAAAATAAATAAATTGGGGCACCTGACAACTACAGGTTGTTGTTTAATCTAGTCACAAAGCTTTAAATGCTGTTTTTGATTTTTTTTAAATGATCACTATATTGAATTAGTTAATCCAAACACTGCAGTAAGAAACTTCAGGTTTCATGAATATGACAGATACTGACGACAACTGTCTCTGCTCTCTAGATATATAATTCAGATTTTCTGCAAATCTCCAAAAACAATTTTCAATTGTACCTGTCAAATATAAAAAAAACTTTTAATAAGATCCAAATGTTGTAATTTTCCAAATATCCAGTTCAGATTTTTCAGGTTTTCTTATGTATGAGTGATAATAAAGTTCAGTAAAGATGACTGCTTGTTGTCTCCAACTCACTGAAGCATCTTGTATGAATTTCATCTTTCGTTGCTTTATGAAGATTCTACTGCTCACATGGTTCAGTCTTTTCAGTTCAGACTCAGTACTCTGAATTTCATAGACTTCTATTTATTGCATAAAATAATTTCTGCTGCATAATCAACAAGTAATCTTTAATTACTCCTAAATGTGGAGCTCCGGAAGGTTATGTTCTTGAACCTACTTTTGGTACTTCATTTTGTGTATCACGTTTGATATTGCATATGCTAATCAACCTTTCACTGGTAGTGGATCTAAAATGTTTCAATTCAGCAGAATTTCTGACTGTTGCTAGACTGATACTATTTCGCCTTTTAGACACAGTAAACCCAACTTTAAAACCTAGTTGTAGAGTGTTGGTGATAATTTATTGTTTAAAATATATGTAAATAGTTTTTTTACCTGCTTTTTTTGTAAACTGAGTGTCATTATAAACAGTGCTTAAGTGAAGATGGTTTCCATGCTTTTGTTTTGCTTTTACATAGATTATTCTACGGTACGTCTTCATATTTTCCCTTCTAAAATTTTGAACTGGGTAAATGGGCAGTGAACAAAACTAGTTAGGAGCCCCTCTTATATATTAAACTTCATACATTTCTGATGTTTTCCCACAACACCTCAAAGAGAAGATTTCAATGGAGATGAAAACACAAATTTGTGTTCTTAAAATGAAGCTGATTAGGAAAATGTGATTAAATGGTTTATGAAACATATTTCTGATGTGACGCCAGTTTAATTCTTGTTTCTCTCCAGGTGGCCTCAGATAACGAGCACTGTATAATACGGCGTGAACATGAGAAATGCATGGACCTGATAGAGTTGCACAACCCAGATGGCATCGAATTTGGTAAGTAAGGACGTGAATATGCCTCTATGTGTGTATCAGCGCGCAAGTGTGTGTATGTGTGTTCCTGCAGGCTTCTGCGTGCATAAACCGGCAGTAGGCCGTTGCTTTCCATGGTTTCTGCTGTGATTCAATTCTGTGTATCTTGGGAAACTCAGTGGAAGCTCAAAAGAGCCGCTGATGAAAGTCATGCATCAGCTTCAGAGAATTAATGAAAAAAGCTATGCTTTTTTTCCACTTAGTGATTCGCCACATTTCAGGTTTCAAAAGATCAGAAAGGAACATTTAGGGATGAAAGATGAAGCTTTATGTTCACACACCAAAACCTTATTTTCCAGAAAGGCTGCTAAACAGCATATGCTGTTCTCTATTAGTCTACAAAAGAAAAGATTTGCCTGTAATGTCACACTGAACTGCTTTCTGATTTTTTTTCCAATGTCACCTTTTTAGAAAACACAGGAATCTGGTTATGGGGTTCCTGGAAGCAATTATTTTCTTGGCTATGGATTGTGGTTTTCATTAGCATCTGCTGCAGGTCTCCTGCTGTTCGAAATTTGTCCAGCAGACTGCAACTTCCTAACTGTGCTGTGACTCACCTCTTTGCTGACAGCCACCAACCCTCTCCACCCCAGCAACAAAAAAAGAAGAGATTTAGAGAGTAAGATAAGTTTTAATTGAAAAGGAGTTGGAAGTTCATCTCATTTATTAAAAGGAGATTTAAAAGGTTACCTCATGAAGCGTTGCTATATTACACAAAGAAAGCTGCATTTAGTTTTAGTTATGTGTGGCTGTTTTGGCTTGATGCGCTTTCCTGTTGAGTTTAGATGAACATCTGGTGAAAATAAAACATCCTGTTGTTGTTTCCTCTGTAAGAGAGTTTGTTTTTTTATATACATTATTTTCCACTGTCAGTGCACCACCGAGTCATTTGTTGGTCCTCTTTGACCCTTAACTGATCCCTGTCTCCTCTTGTCTTTTTAAAGACGCAACTCTCCTCTTTCTGCTGACAGCAAATCGTTGGTGGGGAATGGAAGGTGCCTGCTTTGCAGAAATTCTGCTTGCAGACTTGAAAAAAAAACACAACAAAAAAAGAGGAATAGAGAAAAATGGGAAAAACAGAAGTGTAATTCTAAAATGATGTGTCAGGATTGTTCAGGCTTATATATACATATTCAGACCAATAATTTGTTGCACAAATGTATGTGGCATGTAGCAAGTTTATGTAGCAATAACATGAATATGCCTAAATAAGTCAGCATGCTGCTTTTAAATAAAAAAACACTGTACTGACTCTCAAACATTGTGGTGGCAGCATCATGCTCTGGGGCAAGGTAGATAGAGTCATGAGTTCTCCCAAATTCTGCAACTGCCTCTCAGCTCTACAGTTAGATGTGTACAGCTTAGACACCATCTGATGTTCCAATAAGACACTAATGAATAACCAAAGCTTATTTTAGAACAGATAAAGTAGACTCTAGAATCACCCTGATCAGTGGCGGCTGACCAATAGAGGGCGCTACGGTGCCGACAAAGACAACAGCGAAGAGTAATAAATCGATCTCGTCGTCTGTCCACACCAAAAACTCTCTCTTCTTCTGAGCAGCTATTGTTCTCTTCGGTTAACGGGACAAGCAGATATGTACTGTGCTGTAGAGCTTCTTATATATATTATGTAGGCGCTGGCGTCACGTAGATTATACACGTGTTCCGTTTGTCTTTTCGCGCATGCCCAGTATCTGCACAGGTCTGTATGGGATTGCGCAATCATGGGACCTTAAACGGACCTTAAACGGGGCGTAAATGCTCGTGTTGAGTGGATAACATTAGGCATCTAACTCCCGGTATAACCTTATCGGCTTAGTGTGGACGTAGCCTAAGAAACTGTCAGCTTTACATACAGAAACTTTTAGCCAGTTAATTTGCCTTAGCAACTGGCAAAGAGATCAATAGTTTAAAAGGGCCATGTGTGAATGTGATTGTGGAGTAAAAAAAAAAAAAATCTAACAATCTCTCCTTTATTTCATTTCGAAATTTGCTACGGCAATTGGATTTGTCCCTTTACTCAAAAAATTGTGTTTTTTTTGTCATATTTAGGAATGTTAATTAGTCAGGATCAATTCACAGCTTCCTTGTTATTAATTAGGTAAAAAAATGTAATCGTTTGACAACCCTAATATCTAGCCATCATCGACATAGCCCACTGACCCTGATCTTTATTTCATTTCAGATTAGTGGATTTTTGCTTAAATAGTGGGTCATTGTTTGGAAACAATTTTGTTTAAATTAACTCTGGTAGTTCTGCCAAGACCAGGGGTCATTTATCCAGCCAGAATGGAAGTGAGCTGGGGTAAACAAGTGACAGGTTGCCATCGCATTAAAAGGCAACACGGAAGCACACAGGATAACTGACCATGCACACACAGTCGTACTTAAGGAAAATTTTAAAAGTCATGTTTTTAGGGGATTATAGGAGGATGCCAGAATACTCCAGAGAAACTACCCAAAAGGAAACCACACATGCATAGGGAGAACATGCAAACTCCAGAGAGACCTCAGGCTGGGATTTGAACCCAGGACATTCTTGCAACTGTAAAGGCAACTCTACCACCCACTGCACCATCATCCAACCCTTTTTATGTTTATTTATTTATTTGTATTTTTTTGTTTATATTTAAAAATTACTTTAGAATCTTGTTGCATTTCCTCATAGTAAAATTTATTTAAAATTAAACTCAAAAAAATGTATTGTAGTATTCTGATTACTGGTTGTGGTTGTCGTATTTCACAACATATTGTATCATTAAATTAGATTTAAAAAAAATAATCCTAAAACTAATAGCTTATAATAAAATACATAAAAAATAATGATTTTTGTTCTAACTTGGACCTAATTAATTGGTAATAATAAATAAAATCCGATGTAAATCTTTCCAACTGTCCAATTATTTGATTCTATTCCCAGTGTCTTATCATCAACAGATCAACAGAAATATAATGCTCAACTTATCAATAAAACTGTCCCCTGTTTTGCTGTGTTTGAAACGAAGTGGAAAATGAGAAAAATGAATAATTCACTCATGAGATTAAAGAAAGAAACTAGTTCTGCCCAGATCTGCGTGCTTGCTCCCCGCACCCTGCATGTGCAGAGACCGAGTTATGAGCTTGATGAATGTTTTCTACACAGCGGAGCTGGGAAGAATAGCAAAAAGTTGTACTCAAGAGTAGCACTACTTCATCATATTTTTAGCAGTAATTACGGAAATGACTCAAGACCAAAATAGTATTTTACAAAAGGCTGATTGAGTATTGCAACTAGTCATGAAATCTGATCTAATAAAAGGATGTCATCAGATGGAAAAAAAAGTGTGCGGATTTTTGATATTTTAAAGACTAAAATCAAAAAATGTACAACAAGCTAACATAATTTCACAATTTCCTAATCAGTAGAAAAAGTTTTCCAATTCAAATATTTTCTATATAAAATTGTGAAATTAACACATTAAGTAATGTATATCTGCATATGTTGAGACAGCATGAAGAACTTCCAATAAAAGATATATGGTGTTAACGTTATCTTCCTGGTTTACAAATGGCACTAAAGGTTCAGAAGATAGAAGATAGCATTAGAAAAACCAAACTTGTGTACAAACCAGACATCTCACTTTAACATAAAGTGTGAGTGTGTGACTGCATCTGGTGCATTTAGTTAAAATGTGTTTGTTGTTCATTCAGTGAAGTTATCTGCAGTGGGTAGAGTGTAGAATTTTAACTCAAACAAGGGCAGTCGAACTTTATAATACTATATTACTAAAAGTAAAAGTTAAAAGTACAGTGTCGTAAAACTACTCCTAAAGGTAAATTATTTCAAAAATGTTGCGTAAGTAAATGTAACAGTAAATGTTTCTAGTTACTGTCCATCTCTCCTGCTCAGTCAAAATTCAGTATGCCGTAGGATGTTGTGTAAGATGGCCAGCGATGCAGACACTCTTTTATTAAGCCTTTCCTCTGTGGCTCAGTGCGGCTTATTTGGCTCTGATTTGCCCTTTAAAAGGTAATTGGCTCCGTGTCCGGCTCAGCAGACAGAACCAAAACAGATTAGAGAGGAAGCAGAGAGGCAAAAGGTCTGCAAACACACGCACACATGTATATAAAGAGACGTAAGGACACACAGATGCATCCACACTACAAAACACATTCCAAACACAAACAACTCAGACTTGGACCTGTCTCTGCAGCACCTAGAAAACTGTTGCAGCACAAATAATGAGGCAAAACAATAGAGATGGAGCAGGTGGAGTGTAAAGATGGCAAAAATGGTGACATACAAAAATGGATGGAACCAGGTGAGGCATGATCAGCATAGGATATAAGAAGGTTGGATTTTTTGTTTAAAGATACAATAAAATAGCTTGAAACAAATTTCAAACATAAGCTCCTCTCACTTATTTTAGTTTGATATTCTTTTTACAATTGGAAAGATATGAAATCAGTAAGATTGTAAAAGAGCAGTTGTCAGTTAATGTGCAAAAATATTTCTTTAAAAAACAAGACAGATAAGTAATTATTTTCTATGTTAACAGCCCACAATAAAACAAAGCAGGAAAAAAGATGCATTTCTAGAAAGTAAACTACAACCTATGCAAAAAAGATAAACTAGAATAAAGCTTTGTGTTGCTCAGCAAAATATATTGAAATACATGGTCATGAATTTCTACCAGAGTGATCAATCAGGGAGAAGTGGTCGGAATAGATAAGGGTTGTTTTCAGTCACAGAAAGTTGTGTGTGTAAATTTATCTTTCAGAAAAATTCAGTCTGGATGTGTGGCTTTGTATTTTCTGGGAGAAAAGATGAAATACTGCTGTGTGAAGGTTTTTTACTTCAATTACATTGACAGTTTTTTTTCCAAAGGAGTCAACATTTTCTTTGTCAGCAAGGGACTGTTTAAATGTTCAAGAAATGAGCAAGAAGATATAAAACATTCCTTAAAATCCTACAATACATTCAGGATTAAGATTACCTTTTGAAACAGAAAAAAAATGTATTGATAACCAAATTTGCAGATCGACATCTTCTTTGCTGAAAATAGTTGTAGCACATTCACTCACCCGTCCAATCAATAACTACAGACCTGTTGTCCTGACTTCCCACATTGCGAAGGTCCTGAAGAGACTCCTGTTGCCCCACCTGAGTAAGCAAACTAGAACCTATCAGGACCCCCTGCAGTTTGCTCATCGCCATGGAGTTGGCATTGGAGATGCCATCATCAACCTGCTTCAACCACCTCACTGTCATCTGGACAAAGCAGAAACCACTAAGATAAATATGTTCTTTGATTTCTCCAGTGCATTTAACACAATTCAGGCTGATTTACTTTGTCAGAAACTCCTGGAGAAACAGGTGGAGGCCTCAACAATCAGCTGGATCAATGACTACCTGAAAAACTGACTACAGTTTGTGAAACTGAAGGATTGTGTGTCAAACCAGCTGGTCAGCAGCACAGAAGAACCACAAGGGACTGTACTCCCACCATTCCTTTTCATTCTGTACACCTTAGAATTCCAGTATAAGATGCAGATCTGTCATTAGCAGAAATACTCAGACAACTCTGAAATTATTGGGTGTATTAGAGATGGAGAAGAAGCTAAATACAGAGAGCTGGTGTACCTGTGGCATGGTGTGGAAACAATCATATTACCTTGAATGTAAACAAATCAAATTAGATGGTTTTAGATTTCAAAAGAAACAGGGATAAGTCAGAGACTGTCTCTATCGAGGGAGAAGAAGTGGAAGTGATTGAGGACTACAGATACCTCGGAGTTCACCTGGACAACAGGAGAATCAACAGTGAAGCCGTCTACAAAAAGGGACAGAGCAGACTGTAGTTTTTGAGGAAGCTGAGGTCCTTCAAGGTTTGCAGCAAGATGCTGCAAATCTTCTACACGTCTGTGGTGGAGAGTGTTATCTCTTCGTCCGTCATCTGTTGGGGTAGCACCATCAGACGCAGGGACTTAAAATGGCTTAATAACCTGATAAAGAAGGCTGGTTCTGTTCTGGGGACACCTGAGGAACAACTGGAGATAATGATGCAAAGACAGATTCTTCATAAAATTAAAAAGATTGTGGACAACCCTGAACATCTTCTTCATTAGACTATTCTATTCAATTCAATTCAGTTTATTTATATAGCGCCATTTCACAACAAATGTCATCTCAAGGCACTTTAGAAGAAAAGTTATTACAATACAATGTTTAATCTAGGAATTAGAGAACCACAGAAGATTGCGTAGAGACTTCTCAACAATCCCTCACACTGAGCAAGCATGAAGCGACAGTGGAGAGGAAATACTCCCTTTTAACAGGAACAAACCTCCAGCAGAACCAGGCTCAGCATAAGCGGTCATCTGCCGAGACTGTCTCGGGTTTGGAAAATGCAGCAGAGACACAGAAAGAGCAACAGAACTGATGCAGAAGCTGAAGTTGGTAGTCGAACGTGGAGAACGTTCCTCCACTGGAATGCCATCTTAGTCGAGCAGGGCGGGTCAGGAGCACCTACTGTAGGAAAAGACTAAGAGAAAACAGGTTAGCGCTTGAATTGACCTCACATCATGCAGTTGGAGAGAAGTAGGAGAGAAAGTAGGAACAGACTCTAATAATGTCCTCCAAAAGCCTAGCCTAAAGCAGCATAGCTACTAACATTAAACTGTCTCCTAGCTACTAGGAGACCTAGCTACTAACACTCTCTACCTCGCTTACATTAATCTATCTCTATCTAGCTACTCTACCTCTTCCTATCTCTTCCTAGCTTTTGACACTCTACCTGACTACTAACATTAACCTGTCTCTTTCTAGCTACCTGTCTAACCTGTCTCTAACTACCTATTAACATATATCTAACTGTAAGCTTTGTCAAAGAGGAAAGTTTTACGCCTAGTTTTAAAGATAGACAATTTGTCTGCTTCACGAACCACCCCTGGGAGCTGGTTCCATAGGAGGGCAGCCTGATAACTGAAAGATCTGCCATCCATTTTACTTTTAGAAATCCTAGGAACTACCAGTAAACCTGCAGTCTGAGAGCGAAGGGCTCTGTTAGGAACATATGGAACAATCAGGTCTCTTATGTATGATGGAGCTTGATTCTTAAGAGCTTTATATGTCAGAAGGAGGATCTTGAATTATATTCTAGATTTTACTGGGAGCCAGTGAAGAGAAGCTAAAACAGGGGAAATGTGATATCTTCTTCTTTTATTCATTAGAACCCTTGCAGCAGCATTTTGGACTAACTGAAGACTTTTAATTGTATTCTGTGGACTACCTGATAATAAAGAGTTACAGTAATCCAGCATTGAAGTAACAAATGCATGGACTAGTTTTTTAGCATCACTCCTGGACAGGATGGTTCTAATTTTTGCAATATCCCTAAGGTGAAAAAAGGAAATCCTAGAGACTTCTTTAATGTGAGATCTAAATGACATATCTTGGTCAAAAATAACACAGAGTTTCTTTGCTTTATTACTGGAGGCTAATTTAATGCCGTCGAGGTGAAGGGGTTGACTAAGTAGTTTCTTTTTCAGAGCTTCTGGTCCAAAGACGACAACTTCTGTTTTATCAGAATTCAGAAGCAAGAAGTTTAGAGTCATCCAAGTTTTTATATCTTTGAGACATGCCTGTAGTCTACCTAACCAGTTATTGGTCCTGAAGACCAGAGAGAGAAACTTTTACCTAAATTGAGAAATCTCAAACCATCACAATCTGTGAGAAATCTGGGCGTCATTTTTGACTCTGAGCTCAGTTTTATTCCTCATATTAAAAACATAGCAAAGGTAGGTTTTTACCACCTGA
The DNA here is from genome assembly GCA_028564705.1 of Apricaphanius iberus. NCBI lineage: Eukaryota > Metazoa > Chordata > Actinopteri > Cyprinodontiformes > Aphaniidae > Apricaphanius > Apricaphanius iberus. The sequence continues at coordinate 1,157,992 of JAPXFQ010002340.1, forward strand.
AGAACATCGCCAGAGTCCGCCCGTTTCTCTCTCAGGCCAGCACGGAGGTGCTGATGCATGCTTTTATTTCCAGCCGGTTAGATTATTGCAATGCCCTGCTCTCTGGTCTTCCCAAAAAGAGTATATACAATCTACAGTTATTACAAAACTCAGCAGCACAAGTGCTGACGAGGACCAGAGGGCGGGAACATATTACACCAGTTTTATGTTCGCTGCATTGGCTCCCCGTCCATTTCAGGATCGATTTTAAGATTATTTTACTAGTTTTTAAATGTCTTAACGGTCTTTGGCCTTCTTATCTATCTGACCTGCTTTTATTATATCAACCCTCACGGACCCTGAGGTCGTCCGGCGCCGGCCTTTTAACCATTCCACGGATTAGATCTAGAACACACGGGGAAGCGGCTTTTAGTTACTATGGTCCCCGCCTGTGGAACAGCCTGCCGCAGGACCTCAGGGCCGCAGAGAATGTTGATGTTTTTAAAAAGTGGCTCAAGACTCACCTTTTTAGTTTAGCTATTAACTGATGATCTGCTACTTTAGTTGATTCTATTTTAGTCTATTTTAGCAAGTTTGTAATTATTCTCTTTTATTTTATTTATCTCTTTATTATTTACTATTTATTTATTACTTCTTATTTATTTTAGTGATTCAGTTTACTTCTTACCTTATTTCACCAAAGTTTTGTTGTATTTTAGTTTTGCTCTGTTTTACGATTTTGTTTTATGATTTTCACCCAGCGTTAGCTCCAGTTTCTCCTCTTGGGGGACGGCCACACCGGGTGCGATGTTTGGCTGGCCGGCGGGGGAGCTGTATCGCGGAGGGCTCTGGCCTGGGTGACTGGTGGGCCCGTTCCCCTTGGTGTGGGGCCTTCTGTCTGCCGTGGCCTGATTGGCCCTCAGCGGCCATGCTCCCTGTGGTCAGGGTCTCCCTGGGTGTGGTCGGCCCCCAAACGTGGCCTTCTCTCACCAATATGTCGGTGCCCGGCCATGTCTCTCTAGTGTCAGCTAGTATAAGTGGGGTTGAGCATGTGTGTGTGTGTGAGTACTGATGTTCCGGCGTGTTGGTGTGAGTGTGTGTTGGTGTGAATGTGGGCTTGTTTTGGGGTGTGGATATGTGCGGGAGGGGTGGGTCTTTTCTTTCCCTTGTTCTTAATGTTGTTGTTGCTTTTGTTTTTAGCCTGTGTAAGGCACTTTGTGTTACTGTTTATGTATGAAAAGTGCCTTATAAATAAATTTGATTTGATTTGATTTGATAACTGATTGGATTCATCAGGATTCATGGATAGATATAGCTGTGTATCATCTGCGTAACTATGAAAATTTATCCCATGCTGCCTAATTATTTTACCAATAGGAAGCATATATATAGTAAAAAGCATCGGCCCAAGCACCGAACCCTGTGGTACTCCGCAAGTAACCATTGAGGCCGAGGAAGATCTATTGTTTACCTGAACAAACTGAAATCTGTTGGACAAATAAGATTTAAACCAGCCTAGTGCTGTTCCTATTATACTGACACTTTGAAGCCTTTCTATGAAAATATTGTGATCAACAGTGTCAAAGGCAGCACTGAGATCTAACAGGACCAGAATGGTCACCAGTCCATTGTCTGAGGCTCTAAGAATATCATTAGTAACCTTCACCAGAGCTGTTTCAGTGCTGTGATGAGCTCTAAAGCCTGACTGAAACTGCTCATACAGCTCATTATTGTTTAAATAGTCACACATCTGATGTGCAACTATTTTCTCAAGAATTTTAGATAAGAAGGGAAGATTAGATATCGGTCTATAGTTAATTAAGTCGTTTTGATCAAGAGATGGTTTCTTAAGTAGATGTTTAATTACTGCATCTTAAACTCCTGTGGTACATATCCATTTACTAAGTATAGATTCATTATATCTAAAATTGGAGCAGCAATCAAAGGGAAAACCTCTTTTAAAAGTTTAGTTGGGACTGGGTCTAACATGCAAGTTGAAGGTTTTGATAAAGCTAATAATTTTAGTAGATCTGAAAGTTCAGCTGCATTAAAGCAGGTTCAACCATTTTGATGATGCATCATTAACTAAGGAAGAAGCTAGCATTTTGGGAAGGTTCCCATTTATCTTATTTTTTATAGAGTCTATTTTATTTATAAAAAATTTCATGAAGTCGTCACTACTAAGAGCTGGGGGAATGGTTGGCTCGACAGAGCTATGATCCTGTGTGAGTTTGGCAAATGTATTAAAAAGAAAAATAGGATTATTTTTATTCTCCTTGATTAAAGATGAAAAATATGCTGTTCTGGCTGTTCGAAGGCACTTTTTTATATAGCAATAGACTATTTTCCACACTAAATAAGAATCCTGCAAATAAGTGGAGCGCCATTTTCTCTCTAGTTTTCGAACATTTGGCTTTAGGGTACGTAGCTCTAAATTAAACCAGGGAGCTAATCTTCTATGGCTAGCCACCTTCCTTTTCAAGGGGTCAACTTTGTCTATTGCCAGATGCAGGGTGGAATTAACGCTATGAACTAAAATGTCATTTTGTGAGGGGTCAGGAGTTAAATCACTATTTTCTGCTGTATTTTTATATACTGAGGGCATTAACATTGGAAGAGCTTCTTTAAAACTTGCTACAGCGTTGTCTGATAACGTTCTAGTATAATGAAGTTTTCTTTCAGGTTTCAAATGGTCAGTTAGAGTTAATTTAAAAGTGATCAGAAAATGATCAGACAGGATAGGGTTACGCAGTGTCCGTCATCCATCACACCAAGCGTAAACTCTGTACAGCAACAGAGTATCTTCAGTCGGAGGCTTCTTCAGTTTCGGTGCAACACAGACCGCTGCAGGAAATCCTTTCTCCCCACAGCCATCATGGTCTACAACAACTCCTTGAAGAATGAATTTGTTATGAGCTACAACAACAAAAATTAATTTCCGTCTGGGATCAATAAAATATTTTTGAATTAAATTGAATTACTGAAAGTTGCATTTGTTGGGTCAAATGTCTTGGGTCTATATTTAGTGATTACTGAACTTGTGTGACTGTTTGGCTTAAAGATCACATTACCACCTTAAATGATGTTCACGTTTTTTATGTTTCTGCTGCTTTGTTGTTGAAACCTATTTAGTGACAAAACACATCACTTGCAACACGATGTGTCTGAGCAACACAATGATTTTTCTTTGGCTGTTGTGATCATTTTTGTCTGACTGATACACAGATAGACAGACACAACCACTTTTCTGCTATTTACTTCATTGCAGGGTGGACAGTTTCCTGCTATTATGGATAGCAATTCTGAAAAGCAGCAACATCGATGACAGCAGCACCCGAGATTTTCAAATTAAAAGCACTGAGAGTGCCTATATATGTGGTTCTAGATTTAAACCCTGGAAAAACAAAAGAAGATCTGATGAAACTGTCTCCATCTGACTTTTTGCAATGACACATTTAGGCTGCGCGGAGGACGGTTGTACGACGCAAAGACGTACGCATAATGTGTTCGTGTTAATTGTAGAAGTTCCTCGTTTTAAATTATTGTTTATGTTCCAAATGTAGTCATGTTCTTTATTTATCCTTTGAGTTATGTTTTTGTCTGTGTTTCGTAGTGTTTGTCCGTGCAACATCTTAGAAATGGCGGTGCACGGAAGTCTCGTATCTGCCCTGATAGTTGAGAAGTTAAATAAGAAGTTATGTTGTTTAGGAAATTGTCTCCTAGCGGTTCAGTGGCCAGAGGAAGAAAGTTTTGCAACTGTAATTCTCTTTTCAGTGACTTGGTACTTGGTACAGTCGCAATGTAATGACACTCTAGGTTTGTCTTTTATTTACAATTTAATAGGTCTGTCAAGTTAGAAGCCTGTGTATAGCTAATGATTTTGTGTGCAATTAGACATTGAGCATCCCCATAATGCCAAAATGGAATGATGCCCGTGAGATTGTTGGTCGAATCAGGCTTTGCCTATCTATGCATCAAATCTTTGTCACCCCTAAATTATTTATTTATTTATTGAAAGCACTGAATTTTGTATTTTAACTGCTTTTTCAGATTCTGTATGTTGTGGACAGATATTGCAGGACTAAAGAATTTATAATAAATCATGCTACTTGAAACACCATGTTAATGTGGGAGTTTAATGAGTTTTTTTTCCTCTGCCATGAGGAACAGAACAGAAACAGGCTGTACACATCATTATGAAGTTACCATTGATACTACCAGACTCTGCCACACAGCACCCAGGGCCCACATCTGCTGCACCATGGTTGTGAAACTTTATCATCCCGCCAAATAAGTTTTGTACACACTGCAAATCATTGAGTAAACTTTGAAATTTTGCGACATGTAATGATGAACCTCGCGGAATCTCTCTGAGTCCCAGGAGAAACCATCAACTTTCCTTAGTTGATTTTTCATGTTTTGGTTAGTGAAAAGACCATACGGTCAAGACAATATTTTTTGTTCTATTACTGTCAGTAGGAGACCATGAATAACTAATCTTAACACATCCTGTAGCACATTTTGTAAAGGAATTGACTCCTTCTATTAGTTACAGCCCATTTATCAAGAATTTTTAAGAAAGTCATCATTGAATATTTATTGTTATGATTTTATATAGATTCCAAATAAAACATAAAAAATTCTGTAAAAAATCAATCCACTGACCTTAATGTTACCATGTTTTTCAGTGTGTCCGTGGATGTGGGACAACTTTACCTGCTGGCAGTCTGCCGACATTGGCGAGGTTGTAACGGTCAACTGTCCTGAGTTCTTACATGAATTCATGAGCCCTGAAGATGGTGAATGACCTGGTCATCCGATGAAATGCAGTTTGGGTGTCAAAATAAGTTTTTCATATCTGAGGCTTAGTTTTAATTTTAATTTTTACTTTTCAGAAGTCGGGAAGGTGAACCGGAACTGTACAGAGTATGGCTGGTCCGAGCCTTATCCTCACTATGTGGAGATCTGTATTGGTCATAACACCACAAAACCTGTATGACCTTCACTCACTAGTGGAAAAAAGTAAACCATAGTTGTTTCCCCCTTTATGGACATTAACTTTTGTTCTCAATCATCAGGACAAGTACTATGCATCGGTTAAAGCCCTGTATACAGTCGGTTACAGCACATCACTGGTCTCTCTAACCACAGCCATGGTCATTCTCTGCAGATTCAGGTGAGTTTCAAACTGAAACAGGAAGAAATAGAAAAAGAAAATCAGATAAAGTCTCGGGTTTTGGCTCTTTCTAAAGTGAGTTGCTGCTCCTGCTACTGTAATAGACTTAGAATCAAATGCTCCAGTGTCCATCTTTCAAAAAACCTGTTTGAGCTCACTGGAACCCCCTAAATAAACCACAGTAATTGAAATGCTTTAGCTTAGTAATTTTATGTAGTGGTGTGTTTCTTGTCTATTGTAAAAGAGCACAAGAGCAGTTATATGTTTTAACTGTCAAATAACATAGTTGCTTCGCAGTTATATTCAGCTATTGGCCATATTTCTGCAGCCTTTCTGATTAGTATATAAATATATATATATATATATATATATATATATTATATATATATATATTTAATATATATATATATTTTATATATATATATATTTATATATATATATATATATATATATTTATATATATATAAACGTAAGTCAAGATGAATGGGTTCTCTCTTAGCCTCCAATAACAAGTGTGCTATATTTTTTACTGCAAAGCATTGTCATTTTCCAACAAATGAAAGCTAATAATTTTATAGTAGGCAAATAATTACTTTCCTAACAAGCAGAAGAAAGATAGATTTATTAATAACAATGCTTATTTCCCCATTTTATTATGAACCTTTGCTTCCAGACCCCTACAATTATTGATACTTAGTCCTAGAAATATGTAATTATTTAAATTTACCAACATGTTTCCACTGAATGTAAATAATTTAAAATTTTGAATTGTTCTAAAGATCATGGTAATGGCAGGAGGCATTTTAACTTCATATACCCCAGGCTCATCACTAAAGATTGATCTTCAAAATGACAGTGATAACTTGCACAAAATCTGGATGTGTAATGATAAGCAGGGTTTGATTCTTACTATGCCCAAATAAGTTTCTGTTAATATTTGTAAGGGATTTGTGTGGTTTTCAAAAATTTTTATGAATCAGACAAATAAAAACCTTTTTCAAAATTGTCGTTATTTCCTTTGAGAAAAGAAGCATCTCTTGACTAATAATTTTAAATCTATATATGCCAGGTGTATGAATCATTTTATGCTTAATTGTTTCCTCCACAGAGTTTTGATTGTTTCTGCATGATACAGGTGTTGACATTTGGGGACTTTCGAATTTGTTTGAGGCTTGCTTCCAAATCTGATGTCACAGGTGGCGGTGATTGACAGAGAGTTTTGATCAGCCTTCCTGCAAGCTTAAACCCTGCACACAGTTCAAAACTGAACAGCTAAATGTGAGAACAGAAGAAACAGATCTAAAACATCCCCACATTCTTGTAGTCTATATTGATGCAACGGAGATGAGCTCTGTGGCTTATTAAATATAATAGGGTTTCCTTTGAATATGTGTTGGTTGCCTAGTTTAAAAACTAAGAAAACTCTGATTCATAAAACTGAGAACAAAATCTGCCTTCAACAAAGTTTCAAAAGTCTGACCAGAAAAATTCGCTTTTATTTTAAAAGTTTGTTGGATCAAACACTCAACTGGGGAAGCAATGAACATAAAATCACAAAGAGTGCCCTTAAAACTGGTATCAAGAGTTGCATTTGTTGGGAATGTTACTTTGGGCAATCCTATGTTTTACAGTGCTCGACCCCATACTGGACTTGCTGATACAGGTACAGTAGATTTGCCTCCAGTAACAGACTCTAATTCTACATTTTTTCATCAAACCTGTTAGAAGGCTATTGTAACCTAATATTTAAAACTGACTTTAGAAAGATACTAGGCATTTACAATGCAACAAACAGCAGCTCACTTTATTTCAAACAGATGTTTAGCGGGACACCTCTGACTCAGAGGTTTATTCATTTTAAACTGTTTTTGAGCTTTAAAGATTATAAAATGTGAATTATTTCTTTGCTCTCTCTCTCTCTCTCTCTCCCCCACCCCTCTCTCTCTCTCTTTTTTTCTCTCACTCTCTCTTTCCTGTTTCTGCAGGAAACTCCACTGCACCAGAAACTTCATTCATATGAACCTGTTTGTGTCCTTCATCCTGAGAGCAATCTCCGTTTTCATAAAGGATGGAGTGCTGTACGCTCAGGAAGACAGCGAGCACTGCTTTGAACATACAGTCAGTTATCGCGGTTGATTATCGTATATCCTGTGTGGGCTTATAGAAACAGAAATATACTGTGTGTGGGTTGGGTTTGAGTGTGTATGCATGTGTGTCTGGGGGGGTTCACCACAGGAAAGGATAACAACTCTGCTTGTTTAGCTATGAATGAAATTGCAAGGTTAATTGCTTCATTTGTATCAATCTGAAGCAGATAATAATGCAATTGAGTTTTTATCGTTCTAAGTAGTCCCAGTTTAGCCAGCACATTTATCCTCACAAATGAGTGAACAAAGTTTTGATAAAGATTAATATTTCCAAAGGGTCGTATTCAGTAATTATACTTATAATAAGATGCCTTTACTGAAAATATGATCAAGACTTTTATGTGTGAATCATCAGGACTCCTGTGTTCACTGTTACTCCAGTTTTTCCAGCTTTTTTTCACTTCTGAACGAAGTTCAACCAGTTGGCTAAAACCAACACACTGTCAAATATTAACACTCCTTGATTACAAATCCAGAACAAACTATAAGCTTTTCCCCTAAAAAAAACTCACTGGTAAGCAGGCTTGATACATAAAACTAATTATATAGGTTAATGGCTTTGAAAAGGCCAGCTAAAATATTTTACACCAGGCCCATTACCATCTGACTGGCTACTGTGGCCTTGTATTTTTTATTTTATTTTTATCTGCTCCCTTACCTCTGTTGCCATAGTGATTGCAAGATTATCATCATGGAGGAACTGTGATCACAATTGTAATTGTCTGACCCACTCTAAATATGGACACCATTCATTAACACGGTGTCACTTTATTACACTTCACCTGAAATTCAGGTGAGTCATCTATGTAGATAGTTTCAATATCTGCTTTAGTCAGTTAATGCAGCTTTTTAAGAGGAATTAGTGGTAATTACTGACCACTCCTGGCTGTACTGACCACATCTATTTATACAGTAATTAATAAGAATCCAGAAATTTGTTATTTTAGAATACGCAGTCTTTGTGACTCAACAAAACATACCATAATCTCCAGAATCACTGTATTTACTTAGTCTGCTGCTAATCTTCTACTTCACCTCCTCTTCCTTGCAGCTTTCGATAAAAGTTGTTACTTTCAAAAAACAAATGCTAATTGTAAAGTTGAATCAAAAATTTTGAAAATTATGAAACAAACATTGTCACGAAGATCAAATAATACAGCAAACAAACCATTTGGTTAAAATTTTGACTATGTGCTAATAATCTATTAGGAGTTCACACATCAATTATATCATGCTTTAAATATCAAACAAATAAAAAAAAATAACATGGATCAAGGAACATAATGCCTGGAAATGAGATAGGAGCATTAAAATCCAGTAGAGCTGGGCCTGAAACTGGAGGCTTGGAGGCCAGCGGGCCCAAAACTGGAGGCTATGAGGCTGCCAGGCCTGAAAATGGAGGCTTGGAGGGCAGAGACGGGCCCTCCCTGACTGTCTCTGGGCGCTCTGGCAATCTATGGGGTACCACCAGAGGCCGAATAGCTGTTGCTGAGCAGGCCAAGAGGACTGCAGCAATTAAGACAGCAGGCTCTGGATCTGGAACAGGCTAACAGGAGCAGCCGAGACGGGTGGAGCCAGAGTGCAGCTCGATGCAGGGAGGACCAGCGTTGAGCTGACTTCTCTTTCCTCCGACCCGGAATTCGCTCCTCCACGCCGGCACCTCTGTCTGTGGTGAGTCGATGGGGGTTCAGCAGTTGTTGGCAGAGGATTGCTCACAGCTGCATTGCCCATGCTGGCAGTCAGTAAGGCAGCAACGCTCTACTCCCCGCTCCCAGAAGCAGTCCTGGTGCAGCGAAACCTCCATCTGGATGGTGGAGATGAAGAAAGTAGACCGATGATCTCATTCACCGCTCCCTGGTGAATCCTCTCCGTGAAGGGTGGTGATCTCCTGGGCAAGTGCTGGGTCCAAATTTACAGGCGGATCATTCTGTTATGAATCGTGTAGTGGAAGGTATGGACCCAAACGCAGAAGGAGGAGTGCAAGGATGTTTATTTAAAGTACATGTGGTGGAGATGATGGTGGTGGCAGGAATGGAGTGACAAGATGAGTAGGAACCACAGAGGGGAGACAGTAGTACGATCCAGTGCTGACTGAAGGGAGGTGATGGGTTATAAGGACATGAGGTAAAGAGGATCTGGTGTGGATGATTGGGAACACAGGTGAGGATGATTATGATGAGGAGCGAGAACGAATAAAGCAGGTTGACAAGGGTCATGACAATTTATTCCAAGTTTTGGTGTTAGTGGTGTCCCAATCATGATTTCTGCCCTCATTTTTTCAGAGAAGGTCCTAAAGGGGTAGCCATTTGGTGTAGAGCCAGGTGAATGGAGTAAGCAGGCTGAATTGGGCAAATGCTGTATTTCTCTGCTTGATTCTGTTGCTCTGCTTACAGTAGGATGCTGGTATGAATACTTTCATTTCTGGTGGAGTTTTCTCTACTTGTACATCTCGATAAGTGGCTGTCTCAGCTGTTTGGGAGTCAAGTTTGTTTTGTCTCTCTGTACTCCTTCGCTCTTGAGTTGGTGGGGCAATGTTTTGGGATTGTTTGGAGCTGTTTATGTTTGTTTGGGAAGATTCAGGGCTGTTTGATTAATTTAGCTGGACAGATTAGAGATCAGAAGTCTTTGTCCACTTTTGTTCAGATAACGCTGGTTTTGTGTGAGAAGGTGTTTTGGTCCATTTTAAACATTTTAAAAAATGTTAATAATTCTCATTGACCGATCAGCACAGGTTTTTTTTTATGAATTTGTGCAGCATACGCAGCCTTGAGAATTCCTCGTCATATCCTGTTGGGAGAGGCCGAAGAGATAGATTGGAATGTCCAGTTCCTGTAGTTTATCCTGTAAGCCAGAAATGTCCTAATTCAATACCTCCAACTGTCTTTTGCCTGTGTCTGTAGATCCTGCATGTAAAACAAGCTTTTTGTGGTTTTGGGTGTTGATTTATAATCGTCAAAATCTTTTGATCAATTTCTTTCACTGTATCTTGGGTACAACTGACAGCATTGGTGTTGTGGCTACAGAAATTTCCAATGCCATTCATTGAACATTCATGAATAATCAAAACTTTTGCTAAGGGCTTTCTCACTTTCTTCTGTGGTTTATTGTGGCTGGATTCTTCATGTAACCTTGGCTAGCTCAAGGTGGTCCAGGGAGCTGAGAGCTGCAAATCTATTATTCAGGGGAGTTCCAGGGGAGTGGTGGAATTTGTTATGTTTATTCCGTCTTGTAGCAGATGTTGAGGAATGTCTTTTTAGAGCTGGCCAGTTTTCGTCATAGTTTGAGTGTGGTGTCCTTCTGGCTCTGCGCCTTGTTGTTCTGAGGCTTCAGAGTAAAACCGGATCGAGTGAGCATGGGGCTGTCAGGTTCTTCTTCCTTCAGTGTCACAGGTAGCGTTGTATCATTTCCATATCCAGTGTTAATTTCCAGATTTATTTCCAGAAAGCGTAACTTTTCTTCCATACTTAGTAGCTGTCTTTCCAATACTTTCCATCTCAGGAGCAGTTTACTAAAGTTCCCAGCCGAGCAACACAACATGCTGTTAATCCACAGTCTTTCAACGGTCCTTCGGAAGTAATCCACAAAAGAAAAGTAATCCAGTCTATTATCGTAATTCCAGAGGCTGGGCACATAAATTAATTAAGAGGAACACTAAAAACAAAAAGTAAAACGGGAGAATAATGCAAACAATCAGAGAGGTTAGGAGAGCTTGGAGAGAGTGGCTCCTCCTTCAACAGTCAGCATAGTCATAGTCTTAGTCAGCATTCAGGAAAATCTCAGTGGTTCTTTAACATGATTTCGTCAGGGGCAGAGCACATCAGATAGCTGCTGAGCAAAATCAATAAAAATATAGCTGTAAAACAAATCTAAGTGAGATATACCATAGGTTGCACATCCAACTTACTCAAAGTGTAACATGTATTAAGGTGTAATAGACAAAACTGAATTAATTTAACAAAGTTAATTAATAAACCTTCAAGTAAGAAATGAATACCAAACATCCAACTTCCCACTATTATGATGGAGTATTGGTCTGAAATCTTACTTTTTTGTACTGTGTTATGGTATTCTAATTGTTGGAGGTTGAATGAAAGGATGTGAGCTAGTCTGTCCAGCCAACTACTGAGTATTTTTTGCATTTTATCATATTTGATTCAAGACTATAGTTAGAAGTAAAATTCTGAGGGTTTAAGTAGCAAATCCAGCTGTAGATTAGATTTATGTTTTCAAACAAAGTGTACATATATAAGATCACATCTTAAACAGGTGACTGTCTCCATCCTGCTTCTCTAACAGGTCTTCCCCTGTTTGTTTCCCTGCACAGGTGGCATGTAAAGCAGTGATGATTTTCTTTCATTACTGTGTCATGTCCAACTATTTCTGGCTGTTCATTGAGGGCCTCTATCTCTTTACTCTGCTGGTTGAGACCTTTTTCCCTGAGAGACGCTATTTCTACTGGTACACCATTGTAGGATGGGGTACGTAGCACTTCCTTATCAATTAACCTGAAGATTTTTTTTAACTGGCAAACTCATCAGCAGGGTCATTATTTTCTAGTAGTGTAATCTTTGTTTTTTAATGCTTTATCTATTTGTCGTTATGGATAATAGGAACTCCAACTATTTGTGTGACTGTTTGGGCTGTTCTGAGGCTTCATTTCCATGACACAGGGTATGTAACATCGTTTTAGTCCAACATCACATGTCATATATATGTATATAGGAACGTGTACCTTAATCGCTTTGTTTATACTTGAATGTTTTTTGTTATGAGCAATGCAGTTCACCGACTCTTTTGCCATTAATTCAGAAAATAGCATAAACACTGAAAAAAGGATTGTATTAGTTGTGCCCAGAAAAAAATGTATATTGTTTACTTGCATGTTCAGTTAAGGTGTTGTTGGAACATCCTTTGTAACTGATTTTTAGCTTCAGATGCACTACTAAATTAAGGAGCCAGTTTACAGTTGTTGTTTTTTTTTTGGAAATATAGATTTTTGTTATTATTACTGCTTGTTGGAAAACCTAAAACACATTGACTGGTCATAACTAAACCGTATTCTTCCGTACTAAACAAAAAATGAAGGATTAAGAAGCCTTTACTCATAAAAACACAAAAATAGCATTTTCTATATTTTATTTGACACCAGAACACCAAAGAATAAGACAAGAATGGAAACAGAAAGGCAATATTTATGCATCGACTGATATAATCTAGACTCTCATGGCTTTTGATCAGTTAAATTCACAAAAGTGTGGCTTTCATTAAGGTATGCAAGTCATGTATGTCAGCTGAGGATTGTTTCTGTTGAGGGTAAATATACACCGGTAAATGTCAACGCATTTCTGTTCAATGACAAAATATATTAATTTGAAATCTTTGAATGTTACTAGAGAGAGAATTATATGTCATATTGAAAGATGTCTAAAAACCTTTCACCCGCAGATGCTGGGACACGAATGAGCACACTGCCCTCTGGTGGGTGATTAAAGGACCTGTTGTGGCTTCAATAATGGTAAGTCATCTTTGTATTTTCCGCTTGAGTAGAAAAAAAAAGTAAATTCGAGAAAAATGTTCATCAATAAATACAGTTTTTTTATTGAATATCCAACCAGTAAAATGAGCAAAGCAAAGTTATTATTATTATTATTATTATTATTATTATTATTATTATTATTATTATTATTATTATTATTAATAATAATAATAATAATAATAATAATAATAATAATAATAATAATAATAATAATAATAATATCAATATTATTATTATTATTATTATTATTATTATTATTATTATTATTATTATTATGTATTTATTTATTTTGCCAGATCAATTTTGTCCTCTTCATTGGAATCATCATAATCTTGGTGCAAAAGCTGCAGTCCCCCGATATTGGAGGAAATGAGTCCAGCATTTATCTGTAAGTGTGATCAAAGAAATTCAACAGACACTGAAGTAACACTTAAAGTAGTGACTTGTTACTTTATAATTTCATATTTGCACCTTACTCCCATGTAGGGCATACAATTGTATTTTTAATTTAGGCAAACAAGTATACATAGGTAACTTGTAATATTTTATACCCTGTCAAAAAACATCAGTGAGTTATATGTGTTGCTCTGAGTAGCACTAACATTGCAAAGAATAATGTTGTTAAATTATTGCAATACATTTTACCATAATACCAATTTTAAAGTATATTGTTTAGGATGTTGGGGTGTTAATCCTCCTCAAAATGTAAAACCCTTTTCAGGGCTAAAAAAAGAGTAAACACTGAAGCATTTTTTGCAAATAAGTGAAGTAGTTAAAGTTTCCTGTAACCTTTTGTCGCCACCTTTCTTTTACACTCACATGCACTACCTGTTGCCACGGAGCCTGAGCCTCTTTGTAGAGTTGTAGTTTAGTTAGACATCACTCCTGGTCAGCTCCCGCAGGACTGTGTCTTTTAAAGCCCTGCAGATAATGCCATTCTCATCTGCTGCTTAGGTCCAGGCATGCGTGGTAGACTGTGAAGATGTGTGCGCGTGTGCGAGACTGCATCCCTAAAGACATTGTCTTTGTTGTATTGTGTGTTGTCTTTGTGCTGTATAGCAGCTGTGCTCAGAAATGCTTCAGTGAGCCCACACAGGCTGTTCAGCATTCGTGCAGGATGTCAGAGTTATCCACCATCACACTGTAAGTGTGTGTGTGTGTGTGTGTGTGTATGTGTGTGTGTGTGTGGGTGGGTGCTTTATGTGGACTGCATGAACATATGTATGTATGTATTTGTGCTTTACCACCGGGGTTCCAAAGAAAAGCTTGAATACAACCACAGAAATTTTTTTTTTTTTAATATTAGGAATTCCAAGTGAAAATAAAAGTGAAAGTTTTCTTAAATTTTGTTTTATAATTTTGTTTTCTTTCTCCAGTATTTCTGGTTCCTTTTGATTGCAGGAGAGAAATACCTCTTATCAGCTTTCTTGCTCAGATTTAGGTTATATGTAGCTTGTGACATAGGGTTTGCAGAATAAAAGAAAAAACCTCTTGAAACTGAAAAAGTCTAGTTAGTTTAAGGCCAAGCAGTAAACCATACAATAATGAGCTTGTTTTGGAACTGAGCTAAAATAAATACATCTATTTTTACATTTAAAGAAATAATCAAAGATATCATAAAGATTATTTTGTGACATGTAGGGTTTGCTAATTTTATGCTTCATAATCATCTCCTTTATATTTAAAACTGCTTTAACACCAGCCACATCTATAACAAAGTGCTGGACATCAGAGATGGTTATGATAAAAGAAAACATCATTAATTAAACTATTTATTTATTTATTTGGACATAAGACCCCCATACTGACGTAAAATGTATTTTACACAGCTGAACCTTAATACATTTTGTGTTTTCTTGTCTGTGTTTCTTTAATTTTTTTGTTTGTTTGACTGATTTGTGTGTGGGGGGGGGTTGTGTTTTAGTGTTTTGTATTACCATCAGTCATAGTGTTTGTGTTGCTGGGTTTCTGATGCATACCACAGAGATAAAGACCAAAAAATATTTATCCAATTCAACCAACTTGCTTAACAACAGTAAAACAACCCTGTATTCTTATTGTCAACAAATGTGGTCTCTTTTGTGGTACACAGTTACATTGCTTTTTGGAAGATAATTTAAAGATTAATTCATTTGAATAATTTAACTGAATTTCAGCATCAATGGTATAAATGGTGTATTTGCTGAATTATATTTATGAGGAGTTATTAAGGAATTATGTATTGAGCTACAGTGCACAAAACCTTAGTGCAACAGCATGGTTCACTGATTTTATATAAACTTTAAGTTCATGCATGTTTTTTTTAGAAATTTGTTGACAGTAAGAAAACAATTGAATATTTTCTCGACAATCTGAAATTAAAGGCTAATTTATAGCAATCATTTTGAAAGTAGTTTTAGGAGTGTAAGATTTTATCATCAATTTAAATTTATGGCTTTAATTTGTGGCATGTCACAGTGATTCATTGCATCAGTAGTACAATTTCTGCATCTCACTTGAGTCTAAGAAAAATAAATTAACTTGCACAGAAATATATTTGTACTGTGCATGTCAATAAGATTAAATGAAAATATTTGTTTTGTGTGTGTGTGTGTTCAGGCGTCTGGCACGCTCCACTCTCCTTCTCATCCCCTTGTTTGGTATTCACTACACTGTGTTCGCCTTCTCTCCTGAGGATGTCAGCAAGAGGGAGAGGCTCGTCTTTGAGCTCGGCCTCGGATCCTTCCAGGTTCGTTTTTGCTCCTACACCAAACATCAGGTTCCAGTCATAGCAGACCAAGAATGAACGCAATGAATGATCTGAGAGTCGTGTTCCTCAACATTGCCAACAAAGCCACAAAAATGTAACCTCTATTATTTTTATTATTTCAAACTTATTTGCAGAAGCCCACAAATAATAAATTTTCCTCGATGTCATATTTGACAGACATAGAGTTACAGTCACAAATACTTCCAATTGTATGCCTGCTTTTCTGTTGGCAAATTTAGTTAGACATTCATCTAGAGTAACTTATTTTAATTCCTAAACGGTTATTTGATGATGACTATATTTATGTTAGATAATTTTCCATGAGTGTTTTTAATGTTTAACATGTTATTGCAAACAAGGGGTAGGATTGCTCAATTGTGGAAGAATGTTATTAGGAATTCATGATTATGTAGAAGGATTGTTCACCAAATTTGGAAAAGCAATTCATTTAATGCACATGATAACAGTGAATTGGAGTGTTTCTGAGAACCAGTCCTCTCTACTCACCCAAAACCCGAAACCAAATCCTAATCCCCTTTTCTGGAACAAAGGTTTGCTAAACAGAGCTCTAAGACAAGCTCATCTTTTCCAGTTGCTGAGTTGAAAACTGCTACCAGTCCAACTACAAAAAAAACGGTAAATATGATACAAAAGTGTTAATGACACTTACTTGTTTTAATTGTCTTAAATGCAGAATATACAATAGGCTTCTCGGGTTCTGACCCACCTTAAGGCAACTTCAGTATTTTGAAATGTCTATGACCAGCAACGCCTCTACCAGATTGCCAATGACTGCAAATCAAAATACTATTGGCTGATCAAACTGGTAATCAGTCTGAAGGTGAAGAACCGTGAAGAAGAGAAATTCTGCCAAGTGACTGCTGACAAGTGTTTGTGGTTGATTTATTTTTTTCTCTACTACAAAATCACTGCAAGATGTTGAACCTGAGTAAAAAACTAAGAATAAAGCTTAATTTGCCTTGTTATATTACTGAAAAACTTTCATTTGATGATATGAATGTATTTAAAATAAAATCTGAATTTTCTTTATAATTATTATTAGTATTATTATAATAACATTTTCTCTGATATATTCTTGTTGTATTTCAACAAAACTATTAACACATATTTTAAAGAGTAAACTAAGTCACATATAAAAAATGCGAAATGTTACAAAATGTTAATACATAGAGTAAAAGCAATACTTTTTTAAAATTATTGTGTTTTTATATATATTTTAAAAGAAAATTAAAACAGCAATTAGTACAGTTAATTGCATCCTATCCATCCATCCTATCTAAGAGTTGGTTGAATAAATGTCGCTCTTAAAGCTGAAATGAAATGGTAATTACTTTTCCTCAGAGAATGATAAATTAAATGTAAATGAATATTGTATTATTTATTCCGGGTTTCCTGATGATGCCTTGCAGAATTCCAATTTATCTAAATGTCTCTGTGTTTTACAAAGACTTGTCTCTGTTGTTCCTTCCCAACAACATTTGCTCTTTTTTACATATGTATAACTGTTGTTGTGATTCTTTATTTACTTGTTTCTCTTCAGGGCTTTGTGGTGGCTGTTCTCTACTGTTTCCTCAATGGCGAGGTAAGCTATTATCACTTCTATCTTAATTTTTTCGTAATTTTCAAAATAAACAAAATTCAACATTTTAAAATGTTTTTGTGTTCATTACCTCCGCCAAGGAGGTAACGTTTTCATGTCTGTCTGTCTGTAAGCAATATAACTCATGGGGGTCTGTCATGCTGTCTCTTTTTTTAAATTCACTTCTGGAGTTACTGAGTTTTAAATAAATCACTAAAGGTTAATCGTGCTGTGGTCATGTCCTGTTTATATTTAGATTGGTTACTCTCCCCATGAAATAAAGCTCCCAGATGTGGAGAAGCACACACACCTCTTGAATGCACACATAGGCTATTTGTTGGAAGACCTGAAGTTTTGAGTTTTTGAGGCTTCAGTTCAAAGTCAAGATATATTTGTGACGCTGTCAAGGAGAAACCCTCCACATTACATGATAAGTAGGGAAAGGGATGAATATACTGAGAGCCATAAAAATGATTATTAATACATAATTTTTCTAAATCTTGTGAAGTATTCATTTCCAGGTTGCTGTTTTTTGTTTTTTTTAAGACAAAATCCTATTCAATGTGGTACTTAGGATACTACATAGTTATCAACAGGATTCCAGTAACTTGTTTGTTGGAAAAGTGGCATTTCCCTGCAATAAATAAATAAATAAGTTTTAATATTTTTTGTTCGTGGCGCATATAACCATTAAAATGTTAATTTTCTATAAAATATTAATATCGATTTTTAGTTTTATTTTACCATAAGCACTTTCCCTCGGTGGAGCTGGTACCGCTTAAAGTACATTAAAAAATGACCTTGTGAAGTTTCTCCCTGAAGGTGCAGTCGGAGATCAAGAGGAAATGGCGCAGCTGGACGGTGAACCGGTACTTTGCTGTGGACCTGAAGCAGCAGAGGCACCCTTCGTTGGCCAGCAGTGGGGTGAACGGTGGGACTCAGCTGTCGATCCTCAGCAAGAGCAGCTCGCAGATACGCATGTCCAGCCCGCTGGCGGAGAACGCCAACATCAGCCTGCCGACCTGAGCGTCTGATTGTCCAGAGCATACTAGAAGGTGCCGTTCGACTTACATTAGACCAACCAGAGCAGACCAAAGTGGCCCCGTGTGACTCGTATATTTTCTACTTCATAAAAAGGAAAAGCCTTTAACTAGATATTTTTCTTTTTATTTGGGTACACAAATAAATAGAAATATTTATTCAGGAGAGAGTGGAGATGGTAAATTCTTGTCTAAATATTGCAGCACCTTATCATTTCAGATAAAACAAATTCAACTTAAATTCTCCATAAGCAAAACATTCTAAAACATATAAACAAATAAAGGCTGTGCCATAAGAAAGAAAAAAAGGTTGTGATTATTTAATATTAAATGTGTGGGGGTCATGTTTGATCTGTTTGTGTAAACTAACTGTGCTTCAAAGTGCCATACAGTTCGCCTGACTGGATATCCCTATAGTCCAAAGTTAAAGAACAACCAAAAGCTCACCTTGCTTGTACAATATGCTCAACGTTTATATGTAAATGTTTCATCCCTAATTTAAACATGTTCCTACAAACAGCCGTAAGTACAGAGTATGTCAAAAACACTCATGGATTGTGTAAATACTTACATTCAATGTCTAGATTAGATCTATCTCTTTAGCAACAGTGTTTTGTAAAGACCTTTTCAAACAAAAGGAACTGGAGCCCAAATCTGTAGACTCTGTCATGTATGCAGGGGACCCAGTGGATCATGCTCACTCTAGTCTGGTGTTTTCCTTTACATGAAATAGGAAAGGTAAACATGTAATCTAAAAGCTAGTGAATAAATGCAGAGTAATTGCCAAATTTTTTTCCCTGTAAAAGGTTGCATCATTTTACATGTCGAGGCTTAAAACCGAGACTACATAGAGCAAAAAGATCAAACTTGTTGATTTGTTTTGCCCTCAAAAATACATAATTCAGACAGGAGGGTGCTGGTCAATTCATCACCTTCGACATTTTGTACATTTGCAGTTTTGCTTGTTTCAAACCCAATAGGTGGAATTTATTTGCCATCTGACACAGGACATATTGTCATCATTTAGGGAGGCGTTTCCTTCTTTGACACCTGTTAATTTAAAGTAACTTTCTTGTATCTGTTCATCTGTCACTCTAAGGAAATGAGGTTATGTACAAACAAAATGTTAATCAGTTGTTTTGATTTTGTTAGTGTGCAAAATCTTTCATATTTCACATAGATACCTTGACCAAACAGGGATTAGAACCACCATAAATGGGAATAGAGTGAAATACAATGTTTTCAGACAATAGAAATAAGCAATTGAATTAAATTAGATGTGATATTTGAGAATTTTATGACCATTTATTGCCATATTCAATAAAATATGTAAATAGAACAAAAAAGGAACTGGTGTACAATTGTTAAAGTACACGGGTATGAAATGTTTTATATTATAGTATAAAAAGGAAGGGAAAAATGGGTACTGCATACTGTATGTACAAACTGTCAAAGGGGGTAAAATGAGCTCTGGAGCTACTGAACAGGAGCGGGTTTTCATCATCAGACATTTCAACAAAATCAAGATTTGCCATCTGTAAACTTGAAAAGTCTGTGCCAATGTTTATCCCAAAAGCTTGTCATCGCACCATGATTTCATACATTATGTATTTTACTATAGGTTACCATACTCTTTCTGTGCTCATTTTTTGAGCTTAATCCCAGTGGTGCCATCTTTAAACAGCTCCTTTTGCAATTTGATTAGACACCTTGTATTCCAAAGTGCCTACTCATAATAGCTATCACTTTAAATAACAGTTAACACGTTGTTTAATGGAGTAATTTTCAGCAGAGAATATACAGAGTGGTGTCTTTCATTGTGGGTAGCATGCTCTTTGACAATGTGTCTTACAAATTATATCTCCATTTGAATTGTGTTAAAATCAGAGTATAGTTTATTATCTTTAATGAGCCTAACCGAGGTGTTTTTCTTGCACCTTATATAAATTCTAAATTGGTACCTCACTATCAAACATGTATATGACCTGTACAAACATACATTTTGTCAGTGATCAACAAAGGCTTTAATTTACCCGCTACTGACAATCGAATTTTAGTATTGCTCTATGTCTTTTTTTGTGGTCAAACCAGCTTAAGGATATTTGCTGTACACATGGAAACGGTCTTCAACTCAAATGTAAATGGATGTATATAGGAGGAGTTATCCATTATACTTTTAATTCTAATGTTTTGTTTTGGTTTGTTGTTTTTTTGTCACAGAAGTGGATTGTAAGACATACGAAGATAATATATGATACTATGGAAAAGCTATGGATGTATATTTATTTTTCCATGATCATGTGCAATGTAAAATATCGACTTGTATATTTCACAAAACTTTTCATCTGTAATGTAGATGTCTCTATTATACTAACAGATGCAGACTAGGTCAAAGTGCCATGAATATAGTGTCCACCTATAAGATGATAGGCTGAGATTTGGGGCAAATTACTTTATTTAATTAAAAAAACCAACTTGTTGAGCAATAAAATTGGGTGTAATATGGCTTCATAAAAAAAATGAAGTGAAAATTGCATCTGCCTTTGAATCGTGGAATTATTGGCATTAACATTTTGTATTTAACTCAAAAAGAGGGAAGCTTTGACCACTGCAACAGTTGTTTGTGAGCATGGGATTAAAAACCAATCTGCTGCTTATGTGTTTCTGTCACCAGCATTCTGAGTCCGAAGCTCAGAAAGAAACGACCATATTTTAATGCTGTTACTGTGTGAGAAAAAAAAAAGAAGAGCTGAAATCTCCTCACATGACCATATATTTGCTGTGTATTTGTCTACCACTAGATGGAAGCAAGACTTTGTAGTAGAAAAGAGAGAGAGAGAGAGAGCAAAAGAGGAAGCATTTTATTTATTTATTTATTTATCTATATTGTAGGCTTTGTATTATGAACTTGCAGACAAAAAGAGGGACAATTACTATATTTGTATTATTAATACAATACAATATTATTAATAGGTAGACTCTTTCTTCTATTTTACATGAATTACCAGACAAGCCATGTGAGCTTAATCAAGCACTGTCATTGTACTTTTTAGCACTACATTGAAAAAGAGCACTGCAAAGGCTAATACTTATTTAGGCTAAAATCATCCATATTTATTTTAATTGCCTCCAAGTATGATCCGCTTAAGCCACAAATATAGAAATTCTCAGTGTTTTAAGCAAAAATACTTAGACCTGAAGAGCTAATTTTTTTTTTTCTTTACAGGCTTCTTTTCAATCTTAGTTTGAGACTTGTTTTATCAGAATAAAAAAATAGATATATTTGTGGGGGGGTTTATTGTTGGAATTAAACAAAAATCAGGAATAAAACCTAACAAGTTTATATCATTAACTGTGTATCATCTAACAACATTTAGAGGAACTTTTTGTCTTTAACACACCTTAATGACATTCCAGTACAATTAGTTAGCAACCACTGCAAAAAGATTTACCACTCTATTAATTATTTGCACTGAGGTAAATGAGCTTGCTAACTCCTTTTAATTTTCGATGGTACATAGGTAGACTGCATTAGGTTAGATAATGGTGGGTAAACTCAGTGTTGATTTGTTAGTATATTTCAGATTGGATTATACTAACCTGGATTAGAAGAGTTAACATAAATGCTACCCATGCTGACTCAAAAAGAACTTCAGCTTTCTACAGTATATCAAAAGAATAAAATCCAGTGATATTCAGAGGCGTTAATGTTAAAGCTGAAATCAACATATCAGCCAATCATCTTGTTTAAAAGCTACTCTCTACCTAGCTTGTCTTAAGTAGGCCAACTGATTTAATGTAGCCAGGAAGCGTACATATAGACATTTGACATTTCTATTACTTGCAGTTTAAGTAGTTGATCACCATCTTAATCTCACTAAGATATATGACTGTAAATGCAAAAATGTCAGAACTCTTGTTTGAACTGTATTCTGTGATGCATCTCTGTGTTAACATGCAGTTTCTTCAACTGTTGTGGCTTGCTGAGCCAGTTTGGTCAAGTCAAGTGTGTGTGAGTTTTACTGATTGTCAATGAATTTTTGAATGTAGAGTTATTGCTTCCCAGCTGCTCTTAGATGTTTCCTGCTATGAATTTGCTCTAGTGTACAAATGATGTCTTTTCTCTATCATAAATAGTGTATATTTTTGCCATACAGGTGAATTTCTTGACTAAAATCTACAATGTTTGTGACAGTGTTTTTGTAAAGTTGTTTATGGTCTAGTTTTTAAGAGTGTGTGTGAATGACTGAAAATTGGAGAGAATGTATTTTGTATGCATGTATACTTAATGACAAGCATTCAAAAGAATATAATCTTAGATGTTGAAAAACAATGTATAAAGTTTCATCTAACGTGTGTTCAACCTGTAATTTTAAGTCACATATACGTGTTTCTGATGTCCAACAGCCGTGTCTATTCATGTTAACTAACTGCAAAATAAATATGTGGTATGTTGTTGTACTTTTCAAAGACTATCAGTTTTTTTCAGACTCTGTCTAAATAATTATGGGAATTTTATTGGTGTTTCAATTAACAATACATATAAAATTACATTTGTCAACATGAATGGTAAATTCTGAAACCCTTTATGTAAACAAATAGTTTAGTACATATTCTAATGTTTTTTTTAAAAAAATCTGCAAGCAGTGTAGAATAATTCAGTCCATGTACCATAGTTTTCAACAAGACCCCATCTAATGTGTTCTTTTTGCAGCAATTAGCTTTAAAATAGCCTCATCTTATTTGTTCAAGATTAGAGTAAAACTAAAGAGGCACCGATAAATCGGCTCATTTTTGGAATGTGTTGATATTTACTTACTGTAATCAGTGAACAGTTAAACAAAACCTAAAAACTTTAAACATTTCTCTAACAAAGTATGCAAGACATGTAAATGTTACTGTGTCAAGCTACCCTTCACACTCTTGAAAGTGTAGCTTTTTCCCTTGCCAGAAAATCTTAAATCTGGTCATTTTAAGTATCAGTGATGGGTTTAAAAGGGAAATCATGTCAAGCACAAAAAAAGAAAAAGCCACTTGAAAATGAAACATAAGTTGTACTTTCTATGTGCAAATACAGAAAGCTAAACTTAAGAGGCGGACGTCATTGTCTCATTTCATATATTTTCAGTGTTTCTGGGATGACAGAACTGTCTTTTCACCAACAGTTGGTTATGTTGCTCATATGAATTAAATAAATAAAGCTCATTGTGTTATAATGTGAGGTTTTTGTGTTGGAGTTTTAGTTCATTCTGTTCCTTATTTAGTTTAAGTGATCATTTTAGTTAGTTCTTGGTGTTTATGTTTTACTTTAGGACTTTAGTGTTCTGATTTTGAGACTTCTTTCTTTCCGTATTCTTTCACCTTCCTGCTCTTAGATGTTTTCACCTTTCTGTTTTATTTTGTTTTTCCATGTATAAATGTTTCCCTGGCTTATTAGTCTTTGGTAGTTCTTTGATTAGATATTTCCTCTTTGATATCTTTAGTTACTTTATAGTTTTTAGGATATTTTTCTGTTTTCTTCCTGTTTCCCTCCATGCCGTTTCATTCCCCAGTCCAGCTAATTGTACTAACCGAATGACCAATTGCACTAAGTTCAGCTTCCACAGTCATTGAAAGTGACAGTTTGTGTATGTCGGTATCAGTGGTAGTAAAAGCCTGTAAAAAAAAAAAAAAACAGGATCTTACACCACAGCAACTCCGAGACGTTCTGAACTCTGAGCTTAGTGTGTCTGAAACAATGATCAGTATTATTATGCTTAATTCTGTTCATTGGGGGTTTCGGGGTAATTATGCTACTTTAAATATGGCCCGTTGTATTTCCTTTTTAATAAGAGCAGAAATAAGGATTACAAAAAAATACAAAAAAGCAGGATTTTATCAAAATATGAAGGTTGTAAAAAGTGGGCAAAAAAACTCCACAATAGATTCAGAGTAGAAAAATCAGTTTCACCTGATATTATAAGGAGGTATAAATTCCAGTAGTAAATGGCTTGAAATTGCAAACTCATGTTTTAAGATAACTTGCTGGGTTTAGTAAACAGTATGCTAGATTAATTACTTTCAACAGATTCAGGTGTGGATTCTGAGGCATTTTCATCCAGAGAGATGGATAGTTTTACCTAATGATCAAATCCCCCACAGAGGAAATGTTTCTGGTCTAAGGTCTTCAGCCTCATCCACCTTATTCTCAGAACACTTTATACAACGTATTTATATTTTTGGCATCTTCCAGCCCCTCATGGGGGAAAAAATGACTCTAGCAGAGCAAATGTGCATGAAAAACGTTTGCAAACACCAATGTTTAACTCTTAAAGGACCTTATAAGGAAGAAACAAAAAACAAGTGGTCTCAGATTACATATGCCACCGTTTTTGTCTGTCATATTAATTCCACTGCTAAAGACGAAGAACAGCGATAAAAACATTTTTTGACTTAGTATTGAGTTGGCTTTTCTATGCTTTTAAATCAGTAAAAGCAGTGGGGTAAATATGTTCATCAGTTGTGGGCTAGTAATAATGTTGTTTTTCAAATGCAGCCACATTCATCTTGATTTCTTCTTCGATTACAACTGATGGAAAAAAATTCAGAAAAAATGCAGGAAGAAAATCTGTGTTCAACAAATCCCATCTGAAGCCTCTTCTGAAACTAAACAGCACAAAGGATAGCTCACTGCATGCCAAATTAAACTGCTTTGCCGCAGAAGATGCTTGCATAATCAACTCCACCAGCAGGAGTAAGGTGAACATGTTTGACTCTGATGATCCATAATAGACATGGATTTAGAAGCTGAAATGAGCAGCAACAAGGAAAATTATATTATTTTATATTTCATTGATTTCCACCCCTGATTATAATTGATAAAGGTGATATTCTGCTGCTTTGCCTGATTTATTTGACAAGCCAGCACAGCAGCTACAATGATGACCTACAGATCGATTGTGTTGTACACCATATTTTTGACAAAACGCAAAAACAGAGTGAAGTACCTAATTTTTGGACTTGTGCCTTATTAATTGATTCATTGTCAATCTGTCAGCTTGGTGATCACTCATGGAAGTCCTGGCAGATGATGAAGGGATTTTGCCTGTCACAGCAGGACATATGATTGGAACTCAAATTTAAGTGCTGTCCATTTTTGTCAACGGTTCTTTTCATGACCCGATTCTGTGCATTTATTATTTATTTTTTTGCTTCCAAATCTAACAGAAAGTTGTGTTCTGAACATATACTTCAATGAATAACACATACTTAGAACTGATACGTAAAAACAATTTACATTAATTATTTAACAAATTATTTTGAATTAGCTTTTTCCCAGCTTTTAGTGTTCATGCCAAGATATATCCATGATAAATTAAGGAAATGCTTTTCAGTGTAGTGCACTTCCAAACATCACATTACTGGAATTTGATATTGCTTGGTGAGAGAGCCTTCATCAGGGCAAGAAATACCAGTTCATATCAGCATAGCAATATCTAGTGCCAATATACCTCCCTTACACCCCAAGGAGCAAGCTGAAAAAGGTTTAATCAGAAAATTTGTGATTCTTTCTAAAACAGCTTTTAAAACAAGCTCTACCAATGCGAGCTCCCGTAAAACGTGCACATGAGTATTTTGTTTCGGGCTGTAATTAAAATATTTCTGCTAATATTTTACACATACATTCCAGTATATTTTGCCTCCATCCCTGCACATTCAAGTTCACATCTCAAAATGTACAACCTTTAAGATCCAAACTGTAAACACAAGCATCTGAAATCCTTCCCTGCTGGGAGCAGGCTCTGTTTCGGTTGTTGTTTCCTGATTTACAATGGCAGCATAATGAGCCTCCTGTGATCTAGACCGAGCATTGCACCTTCTTCAACAGCCTCTGCAGAAACTAAAATAAAGTATTCAGTCACGTTTGTTCACACAGCAGTTTTCCTTCTGCTCTTGTATCTTACAGAGCAGTAGTTGAAGCAATGTCATCACTTTCTTCACTTTTAGATTTTTTTTTTCCTTTTAACAACAAGAATCATACAGCAGAATTATTGGCACTAGACGGATGTAAACCCAAGCCTCCATGGGTTCGAATTGTGGTCTGAGTGATGCTTCTCTTGGCGGGAGTGAGATGATTTGGATTATGGCACCTCCAAAGCCATTTCCGGAGCTCTGTCTGGACCTGCAGGCAAGCACATAGGGCGGAGTGTAAAGCATCTGTCTGTTCATTTTGAGAAAGTTCTGTCCCAAAACCACGAATTGCCTACAGTACCTCTCCATTCATGAAGCAATAAAGGAGTGCCACAACAAATCCCTGCAACACAACAGAACTCACTTTAAAATCAGTCGATATAAATAAATGCTTATTGTACACACATTTAGTCACATAATAAAAGCAAATATTTCATTTTGTAACTGTCATTTAATTGTCACCTACATCACAATCCCTGCAACAACAACAAACAAAAAAACAGAACAAATATCTCACTCTGGTACAGACTAAAATCTTCTGTTGAAAAGGCAGCTTGTAACACAAACTCTAAATTACTGTTTGAAAATATTGTTCCTTGTGGGATTTCTGCAGCAGGTATGTAAAAAAATCTTGGCTGTAAAGAGCTGTGTCTGGAATGAGCTTGCTCATAACAAGTGGGAGGCACATATGCAAACTGTTGTAATTCCTACACCGTTCACCTGATTTGGATGTAAATACCCTCAAATAAAAGCTGACAGTCTGCAGTTAAAGCACATCTTGCTCGTTTCATTTGATATCGATTGTGGAGGTGTATAGAGCCAAACATGTAGCATTGTGTCGATGTCCCAATATTTATGGACCTGACTGTATCTTCCTGTGTATTAAGCTGCTAGGTTTTTAAACATGTAAACTAGATAAATCACAACATAAAGTTACCAGTGATTAGATTAGCCTGTGGATATACTTGGAATGAGTTTATGAAGGCTTTTTTATAAAACTGATTATTTGTTAAAAACGTTTTGTGATATTTCAGGTTATATTTACCTTTTCAGATAAATTTTAAAAAGCATGTTTTACAACTCTTTGAGTAATTTTGGTAGCGTTAAAGCTCACAAAGCATTTTGAACCACAATTAAACAAAATGCCAAGTGGCAATAGACTTAAATTATCCTTTGTTTGAATGCAGCATGCCCCCTTGGTGAGCCAAGCACAAGTGTTGGCCACAGAATCCATCAAACCAGATGGGTCCACTCATGATCTTTTATCCAGTTTCTTTTAAAATATTCACTAGATCGTTTACACAAACAAAGTTTAAGAAAGCAACGGGCAAAATTGGAAATGGTTGATTAAAATAAGACTTTTTTATAATTAGTACAAGGTTTACTGAGCTGTTTCTATCATTTTGTTTTATTTCAGTTGCACCTTTGCTTAATACAGTGCATCTGAAAATGTGCCAGTTTAAATGTTATTTTTTAATTAATAAAATTCAACAAAAAGAATCTCTGAGGGGAACAAAGCTTTGGTTTAAGAGAGGTTAAGAATAACCTGAAGGATCTCATTTATTGTACAAAGGTATCAGTCAGGAGAAAAATGCAATTGAATTTATACAATGCTTGGTGAGGAATGTGATCTATAACAGAAGGTATTGGATAAAAATGACAACAAAAGTGGATGTTTCACCTAGTATGATGCAAAGAAAACTATTTGGTTAAAATGGGCTGTTGAGAGGCCAGAAATAATATGGAAGGAGCTGTTTGAATTCCTGGTTAGTATTGGTTTTGTTCCACATTTGACAAAAAAATATTGTGTATGTCTGAACTAAGGAGTAGATTTGCAAAATAGAAACATTTTCTTCCATCCAAGGAAAACATTTTGGCTGTGCAGAAATCTGTCTAAACATAGTGGGAAAAATATGCTTGGGTTTAAACATTTTTAAAAGCCGTTTTTTCCGGACTATAAATCGATACTTTTTTCTCAAGTTTTGAATCAAAGGGACAATAATATGGTGCGGTTTATTTATGGATTTTTATAGCCAACGGCCATTAGAGGGCCCCATTGATCTATGGGTTGTACAAGTCAAATCTTAGCCAAAGGATACCTTTCTGCCTAGAGAGAGAGAGGACGTTTGAGCGAAAAATTAAAGGAAAGCTGAACAGAAAGACAGTACAAGAGCGGGGCAGTTTGCGAAAACAAGTTTTCATGCACAAATCCTCTTTATGGAAAACAAACGAAGAAATAGATATGATGCCGCTTTTAAGTTAAAGGCAATCGATCTGGCTTTTAAAGAAGGTAATAGAGCACCAGCGGCTTAATGTACCATTAGCAGCACTGAAGCTTTCCGAGGTAATAAAAGCAGACGGCCCAAACTTGAAGTTTTCATTGAAGTTGTATTGAACACACAGAGAGTGGACAGCTGAGATGTTTCTACCATGTTGAAATTTAAATAAAATTGAAGCTTTACCAAACACTAATCACTTTCCTGACAGTCCCCACTGCACGAACCATTACATATGGTAATTAAACGTTAAAATAGCTGTGGCTTTTAATCGAGTGCGGCTTGTTTATGTACACCTTTGTGTTTTTTCCCTAAAATAGGCTGTTGCGGCTTATAGTCAGGTGCGTTTTATAGTCTGGAAAATGCAGTACAAGGGATGTTTATTGGCTGGAATCTATAGCCATACAATATATATCACAATACAAAGGGAGTGATACAATATATTGCTCTACTATGAGTAAGACTACGTATTGTGATTTTTAAAACTGAATTTAGTTGTGGAAAAACTGTCAGCATTCTAAACACTCTGACCTGTTTCATCCACAAAACATCCAGTTTTATTCCTGGATCTAGTTGATCCACTGGAACAAAGAAGGTAGAAACAACCACCAGTCATACTTTTAATTTTCTCACAAAATTTAATTCAAATTCTAAAAAACAAAACAATTAAAAATAATAAATATTTTGCTGATTAATGTAATTGCAATATAGTGACATAAAATATTACAATATATTGGTATATCAATATTTTCTTATATTATTATAGTTATATACACTTAAACAAAACTGAAAAATTAAAGCAATGTAATTAAACAATAGAACGTCGGGGAAACACACTTTAGAATTTGTTCATAAAACCGTATTTAAAAAAAAAATGCTATTTCTGGTGAGAAATAAATTAGAAAAACCCAACAGTACCTCACTTAAATGTGCCAGAATCATATATATGGGTATAACAGCAGAAGCACTTGATAAGAAGATTGTCCGTTTACAGGAGGTTCGCTTTGTTTAAGCTACAAACATTTACATTGGTGGGCTTCTGACTGTTGAAATGAAAGTGGCCACCATGGTGGGCTTCAAAGACTTGACTGAGGCATTCAGAAAGAAGATTTTAGCAGGTTGTAGCAGCTTTTGAGTATGGAAGCGCATTTAAAAAGGTCTCAAGAGAAGTTAAAATCATGTCCCCAGCACTATTATGATTGAGGGGTTTGTTTGCCACCAAACCGGAATTCTTTACCAGCACCGATCTAACACCCACTGGTGCTCCCAGTCCAGTTTCCGCAAAACCAATCAGTATCTGACTGGACTACTATTTAAATCACTCCATTCCACTTTCTTATACAGACTAGTAGTCCATTCTAAATACTTCAGGGCAGAGTCCTGCAATGTCACGGGTCCTCATTTCACAATGGAAAAAAATACATCAATTAAATTTCATGGGTCTGGCTTCTTTTCTCTGGGTGGGTTGCCAGAGACAAACTGTTCATGTAATATTTTTGCTTCTTTAAGACCACAATAATAATCTGTTGACATATTGTGTTTGTTTAGAGAGTATGCCAGATTATTCTCCAAACTTTTCACTGAAAGTAAAATATTCTTTCTATATCTGCATCCAGTTGCCAGAGCTGCGAGTTGCAATTCATGAAAAGAGAAAAAGAGACTGGACAAACTTCAACTGAGCAATATACCAAAGAAATGAAAGTCACATCATCAACTGTAATATAATTTACAACCAGTTAATAATTCTTCCCAACCAACAGCCTAATATTGGTTATGTTTGAAAAGCAAAACAAGTAAACCTATGGCTTTTCGCTTTTATTGATTTAATAAACATGCGATTTTCTATTTGTTTAAACACTCCTGTGCATATTGTAATAAAACGTGATACATGAAACCAATGGATACCTAAAGGCTATATGAATAATTAATAACTGTCCCCAGCAATACTCAAACCACACTGCAGTTTATGATTATTCTCCCCAGCAATTCTGAAAACAAATTGACACCCTTGGTCTCTGTACAGAAAAGCTTCTGAAATTGAAGAATATTTAAAACATGTTCAGGTCCAGCTGTCCAAGTACCTATATTCAGCAGGCTGCAAGATGCTAAAAGAAGTCCATAAAAACCCTTAAATGTCACCAAAGGTCCTATAGCAGACTTTTTCAACACTGTACCTTTTCATGACAGGCGCATAAGGTGGAAGCCTTTGTTGTCTCAAAATAACTTTGAGGCCAAAATTACATTTCTCAGAGAATGGCAATTTCTTTTAAATATATGTCATAGACTAGGGCCTTGTTGAAAAGAATAATAAAAAATTGATTCTGAATCTATTCTAATAAAATTTCGAAGAATTTAATCTAATTGGTTCACAAGTTCAAAATTGAGTTTAATAATTTAACATAATTTTCCCAGTTTTACAGCTAAAATAAGAATTCCAAAATCAGACAGACATTTTAAGGCTTTGTTCTGAAAGTGTAAATACATTATTTTTCTGGTAAACTATGTGTTTAGTCATTAAATTACATGCATACAACTAAGATAAAAGCTAAAAAAAATTATAATATTTTTTTTTTAAATTGCACTGACCCATATCTATATGAAACTGGATGAGATTGCTTTGGACTGGGTTGGATAGTGATAATCGATTCTAACCCTTGGGAATCTGAATCGAATTGATTCTTGAAATTTGACTGATAGATGGCTATAAGATATACATTCATGAAGTTATTACAGCTAAAGAAGGTAGGAATAACTAATAGGAGCTTAGGTGTCCTAAGTTTTTTGTAAGTTGGAGTACAATCTTTTTCCTAATATCTTTTCCCTAATGAGTAAAATTTCTTTATTTTTTGGTTTTTAACAGTAAATCAATAGTTTTCTTTATCGATGTTAAAAATCTATTAATCAATAAATGGACATTTCTTATGAATAAACCAAATGTTTAATGGATACATTTTTGTATATGATTGTCTGGTTAATGTAAATGTACCCTGAGCTGTATTGTACATAATTTCCCCAGAAACTAAAAAGTTATTTTCTTTTTCTTTTTTTTTCTTTTTTTTGCTTTGTGTTGTACCTTTAAACGACTGGAAATAATATATTTGCATCTAAAAAAATTTAGCAACATGCTAATCTGCATGTTGATCTTCGGGACTAAAAGTTTTGGTTTTTTTCTTAAGTTACGAGTATATTTTTAAAGCTTTCTGTGATATTAATTATTACAGTTTTTGAATACCTGAAAGGATCCCAGGCCCAGCTCGATGTACAGTCTGGCAGACACTCCGGTGTTCTCGGGTAGGAAGGCGAATACAGTGTAGTGCATCCCAAACAGAGGAATGAGGAACAGGGTGGATTTAGCCAGCCGCCTGAAACAAAAATAAAGTGATCAAAAGAATACTACAATTCTGATGAAGCTCTCCCAAAAAATAAGGCCCCAAGGTAAATGGATTAAACTACCATTGCACATTTCTTGTCAAAACAACCATTCAAAACACTTTACACCAAAACCAAAATTTCACACACAGACCAGTTGGCAGTTTGGGATTAAGTGCCTTGCCCAGGGACACATCGACATGTGGCAGAGGGAGGCTGGAAACAAAATGCACAACCTTGAGCTCCCATTGAGGCACAGTTGCAGTATAAAGTTTAACCTTATTATTGACCTCAGAACTCTCTATGTTACGCTTTAGCAGTGAAAAGCAAAGGAAATATAAAGATTTTAACTGGGGTATTTTTTATTTCATTATATCAACCTTTAAATCTAGCCTAGCTAAGACATTCAATGGGGGTGATTAAAATGCCAAAATAATAAGCAAGATTTAGGTTATTGTAAGCCCAGTTTAAATTGCATAATTTATGGTTTAAATATAAGAACAACATTTTTAATTTCAAAACAGCTTCCTGCAACTCATGTTGCTTGAATCTGCTTCTTTTACAAAGATACAAAAAAAACTTTTCCTTTTTGTCAGAGGGAAGATATATTCTTTAAGAATTACAGAAAAAACTAAAAAAGTCACAGACATTTCTCATCATATTTTCATTATGAAACTGATGACATTTAAAGAAAAATGGCACTACAGCATATATATCCACTCTGATGTTGGCCATCTAACCATTCACACAAAACAACAAAATCGTGGTATTAAAGGTGACAGCTTTAGGATTTTCAATGAAAAACCCATCTGGATGTTTCATGGTTACAATAGGATTGTGTTTTTCTTTATTCACACCTGCGCTTTGTGTATTTTTGTGCTTACGTCTCTGATCTGCCTGAATAAGACGGAAATTTGCAAGGCAGAAGTGGAGCTTTTGAGCAAGTAATACATTCATTGAATGGGTGGAACAATTCTGTCACAACGGGGATGAAAGAGACATCTATTTTTAGTATCTAGATGATATTTTTATTTGCTCTCTTTTGAGATTAATTCAGCTCAGCACAAATATGCAGCAGTCAAACTGCCAATACAGGGAATGCAGTGATTCAGGTGAAGTAGGATTTCCTAGGTTCTGTGTTATATACTTAATGCAGTATTTTCTAGATTAAACAGCAGGAAAGAGGCCATTTCATTTTTGTAAAAGTATGTTTATTTCTCTGGTTCCTGTCCTATTAATACCTTTTTTAATCATGAGTAAAAGGTATCTAAATGTATCTAAAAAGAAGCTTTTATGGGCTGATAATTTCACTGCAATTTCTGTAGTACTAAGATTTATTATTAAATTCTGAGCAATGTATTTAACATGTGCGTATGATTGTTTTGTTGGATTTGTTCACTTTGATGGTTTCTTTGAAGAGTAAATCTCTAATAATCCCTATAACCTTGAATATCCTGTTCCTGAGGAAATTATTTTGTGTTCCATTATTATGGTCCTCGTTCAAGCTTAGTATGTTGTGCCGCTTTGTTGAGACTTACATGAAATGACCAGTGTCACTGTTTCCAGCCATGGCTGAAGATTTAAGCTTTTGAACCAGAATCCGGATAACGTTGATGAAGATTACTATGTTGACCTGTCAGAAATATATGAACAAACCAACATAAATAGTGGTTAAAACAAAACCTAAAACATCAGTTTATTCTGAGTTATTTTTAGTCCACCCAACTTAGCCACCACATGTAAAATTTAAAAACAGTCAGTTTTCCTTGAACCTTCTACATAAGAGCGTGCCCACTGTGGGGTCCAAAACCAGGACTATTTATGTCAATCACGTCACTTAAAACTGAAATGGTTTCTCCTCCTGCAGAATGCTGTAGCTTTGACATTTTTCTGGGACACAGAGTTCCACCCTGCTGGAGAAAAATCCAGAATGGGATTTAAGGGAAATCAGACCAACAGAAGAGTAAAGCAAGATTGGTTCATCCCAGCTATGATTTAAAAGCCAACAACTATCACTCCAAACATTTTGGAAATGTGTAACTTGGGCTGGTGTCTCTCTTCAGCAGTCATTGGAGTCAGCCATCATGAAAGAGTTCCAGTCTCAAAAATAAAAATCCCTGACATTGAGCAATAAAAGTCTAATTTATGGCTCTGATTAAGCAGTTGAACTTCATAATGTATCTAAAGTCACTCAAACTCCAAGCATTTGTATTTGATTAGCCTATAATATGTGCACCTTGAAGAAGCCACTAACATTTAAATGAATTTTCCCAACTTGCTCACCAGTCTTACAAACTAGATGTGTATTTGGAATTAAAACCTGGTGATTTAAAGACATAATTTGCGATTATTGGTCATATATAAAACTGAATTAAAATCCTGTCTAACTCAGAGGAAGTTTGTCACAATCCTCAGATTTTTGATAATTAAAGCCTGTGTGATGTGTAACCAGAAAGACAAGGCAAGGCCATTTTTTGGTATAGCACACATTGAACAAGGTAATATAAGGTGCACACTCACTACATGTCTGGTTTGTATAAACTTAAGATAACATTGAATTATCTTTCTTTTAATTATATCATGCTATTGTGGAGGCTGTGACAGTTTCCATTTGTAGCTCCAAAGATAAACACTGTAAAATATTCCAACTTTACTGTTTTGAATTACATGGTTAGCTTAGATTACTAAAATATTTTTTAATGTATTGTTCATTCCTTATAAGCAAGTACTCATGGCAATGTAAGTGTGAAAAGAAAAAATCCTGACACTTTGTTTATGAACAAGAACAAGTAAAATTTTAGAAGTAAATTGTTATGTTTTCATTTGGAAAATTCATTCTGTTTTTAATGCAAAAGCATAATGTACTATTTACATGGCCATATGAAATCTACACTATTAGCAAAGCTTACTAAATGTAATAAGCTACACATTACTGTATTTAGTGAGGTAACTGAGTACAAGACACTGCATGGGTGTGACTTATAATGTCTATTACATATTCTGTTTGGAATTTGAATTTGTTTTTTTCTAATTTGTAAAGAAAAAAGGTTTTGTCATTAAATAGATGGGTGTTGCTTCAAGCACAGTTGATTGGTAATCGTTCCCTTTTTTGCTGGAGACAGTTCTTCTTATGTCAATGCGCTGCAGAAATGTTTAGGGCGGGATTCCCATTTAAGCTCATTTTGCCCTTTAGAACAAATTAAAATCAGGATCCGTTTGATATGAAGTGAGCACACCTTTGTAAAAGCCCGTTGTTTCTTTCCCTATAGAAAAATCAAAAATATCCCTTTAAGATTGGCTTGTTTAAAAAGTAGTTCACCAATGACAGCATTTGTAAACCAGAATAGAAAATGTGCTAAACAAGTGAAACAAAATATAACTGTAAAAAATCTATCATGTTGAAACTGTTTCACATCACATCACTCACCAGCAGCGAGGCTGTTATCGGTCCTTTAATGATCCACCAAATGCCAACATTGTCATTATCATCCCAACAGCTGCAATGAAAGAAAGCTGAATTTAGCTAAGCATGAAATGAGTAACTTTAATGTACCCAACAGTAAGAAATAGGATGAAGTTTATGATACCCTCTGTCATCATAGAAAAATCTCGTCAGAACCCAAAGTATGAGAACCACTGATGGCAGACCTATAAATACAAGAGCACATGAATTATGCATTCAAAAAAATATATTGGCATGTTGTTTGACTTAAATAAATCTTCGTAGGAAGATAAGACATTATGTTTACTCTGCATATCAAGTTTATCTCTGTCTTTCCTACATCGTATTTCTTACATGGGCAACTAATACTAAACTAAACTCATAAAATCAGGTAAAATTATAATGGGAAAGTGGGAGTTAACATACAAATACACACACACACATCTTTTCACACCTTTTCAGCTTGAAAAAAAATACTTTGCAGCAGATATTCTGTTTTACGTGTTCCATAAAGCATGTCATTTCTACATATTATGGGTGTGTTTGTAAAACTGAATAAAATGGCATTAAAACGGCAGTCTAATTCACCAACACCAATCCGACTACAACGTTTACACAGAGTGCCCCCCAAAAGTATTTACACCCCTTAACATTTCCACTTACTGACAACTACTGTATAAACTTTAATGCATTGTATTCATTTAATTTCATATCAGTCTGAATCCAGCTGTTTTGTGAAGGCCTCAGAGGTTTGTAAGAGAACATTAGTGAACAAACAGCATTAAGAAAGCCAAGGAGCAGAGCAGACGAGTCAGGAAGGGCGATCTGTAGTTGTTTGAAGCAGGGTTAGGTCATGAAACAATATTATTATTGCTGTGGAGCTGCAGAGCTCCACAACTCAGTTTGAATAATCTGTTGAAAGCAGTGAAGGTCTTGGTTATGGTTATCCAGCTGCCTTGGGTAAGAGTGGAAAAATGGAAGCCATTGAAGGTCATAAGAAGTCCTGTTTAAAGTATGCCACAGGCCATGCAGGAGATACAAACAGCATGTGGAACAGTGCGCTCGTATCAACTGAGACCAAAATGTATTTTTTTCCCTTTCATGCTATATAAAGAAGAAAAAGAACACCAAAATTAAACCTAAAAACACTATTCCTACCCAGCAGCATGGTCTTGTACTATCATGCCGTGGGGGTGTTGGGTTTTTTTTTCAGTGGGATAGGGAAACAGGTCAGAGTTGATGGAAAGATGGATAGAATTAAATGCTGGGCAATACTAGAAGAAAAATCTGTTGGAGTCTGTAAATGGCACTTGGCACTGTTGATCACACATGTTCCCCATGCAATCTGACATACTGTAGCTAGAGCTATATTGCAAAAAAAAATGGAACAAACTTTCAATCTCTAGATGTGGAAAGATGGTACAGATATACCAGTAAATGAAGGTGGTTCTACAAAGTATGGAAACATAAATGCCTTTTAAAATGTTTAAAAGTAAGAGTTTAAAAATAAAATAAAAACCTGAATCCTTTTTCCTTTTATTTTTACAATCACGTAGTTTTTGATCAATTATGTAAAATGCCAATACAATAAATTTACTGTATGTTTATGGCTGTGATGTGACAAATCGTAAACAAAAGTTCAAGACTTAAGAATATTTTTTTTAACATCCATTTTCTTTGTACAACTATAAACCCCATCATGTTTTATTCAGTGTTATCCCTGAATATGAAGTACGGCTGTACATTTTACATTACTCAGGAGGGATATGTTTCACAACTGTTTGAAGTGTTTGATCTGATTATAGTTCAGGAGAATGCCCTAAGAGGTCACCAAAATTAATAGGACAGAGCACTCTGAATGATTATTCTTTTCCCCCTGAGGCTTCACCGACAAGGTTGAAGGAAATTCATTTAATCCTCAACATGGTTTGATGGACAGGGGCACAATGCGTTTCTTCTTTATCTCCCGTCACAGCAGGTGAGTAGCTCTCCTGAACTCAAATCTTCATGTCTCACAGACACCGGCTTGTTTGTGAAATGCCATGGCACGGTGGAGATTTTCAAACACTTTAACTAAAGCTGCTTACAAAACCTCCTGAGTTAGAGGCATTGTGTCACCCCAAATGCAGGAAGCCCGGCTGCTCTTTAATTAGGCTGACATAGGGTTTGCACGTTCATCAACAAGGGTCTGATCACTGATACGAAGTCACCAAAAGCAGTGCTTGTATGCGGCACTAGCTGAACATAGCCCCAGCTTATTACTTCTGACATTAAATAACAAAAAGCCCACTGTTGCCTGTAAAACTGTTGCCTACTGTAAATTATGTTGCATCCAACTTATAAGAGCTTCTCAGTAAAAAAAAGAAAAAAAAACAAGCTGTCCACCTTTTTCTCACTTTTACCCTATAGTAACCAGTCAGTAGCTGTCCATTCAGCTACGTGTACATATTGGTACCAAAGAAAGTGAAACAAATGAAGTTGAACATTTCAGAACACTGGTTTACAATGTAAAAATATGATAAGGTACATAAGACTGGTAGAGTAAAACACAAGGACAGTGGATGTTGTTTTGTTGGCGACAATGTGCAACGTTAAAGAATCACACAGAAACGGAACAAAGAATTTAAACAAGTGCAATTGTAGCTGCAATTATAACCGCTGTGAGAACATCCTGTCAGCAGGCTTTGGGGAGACTGAATGTCTGAAAATAGATTACCAATCTGTATGAGATAGAACTGTGTGCTAACTCAAGTCAGATAAGCAGAACCCTAGACTTTCTTATAATTATATTTAGTCTATAACTTCCAGGAAATTATAGACTGCCATTAAGATATAAAGATAAATTTGTAATCATTTAATCGATCAAACTTTATTTAAAAAGCACTTTTGATACAAAATAGCTTGTGAAAGTGCTTGAAAGATTAAAATGATGGCCCAACATAAACCACATAAACCACAAGTTACATTAAATGTGGGGTTGGCCGAACCCACCTTCAATCTGATAGGGAATCTGTACAAGAAGTGAAACATTGTGGTGATGGGCTGAACTTATTAATATTCTAAATCAGAAGGGAAAAAGGGACCTTAGGCTGATATAGTAATTTGCTGTTAGCCCATCAGTTGCAGGAAATATGCAATATGACCATGTGTGCTAGAAATTTATAGGAAGATGATATCAGGTTTAAAACTGCAGTGCACTGCAATGCATCCAACTATGAGTCTGTACCATTCACAGATGACTCTTGCCTTTCTTACTCACCCCATCCGATGAGAATGTACCACCAGAAGTATTTCCTCTGAGAGACGAAGGTGAGGGCCAGCAGAGTCTGCAGATACATGCCCTCCACCAGCAACCAAAAGTAATTGGCCAGGATGCTGAACTGGAAAAAAGCTACGGCTGACTTACACGTAGCCTGTAGGACAAAAATATGCACAGAGTTAAAAGCATCCATCTGTAAGACTCATATGAGAGCTCAGCTCTATCCTCAACTGATGTTTGTTTTAAGAATGTTTAACGTCAGTAGGATGGTTTGCACTTGTAATGACTATAATCAGCAACAAATATATACTGATGAGACGCTATAGAGTCTATAGAACTATTACTTCCTCAATGCGTTTGGCGCAAGACAGTGTAACCCCCTTAAAAAAGAAGGTAATCAGCCATAGGAGGTTGGCTCCCTGGTTTAGTACAGAGTTGCGTACTTCAAAGCAGAATACTAAGAAACTGGAGAGAAAATGGCGCCCTGCACACTTAAATGATTCCTTTCTAACCTGGAAAAATAGTCTACTACTTTATAAAAACGCTCTTCGACAAGCTAGAACAGCATGTTTCTCATCATTAATAGAGGTAAATAAAAACAATCCTAGGTTTCTTTTTAGTACAGTTGCCAAATTTAAACAGAGTCATAGCTCTGTTGAGCCAACTATTCCCCTTCTCTCAGTAGTGATGACTTTATGGGATTCTTCATAAGTAAAATAAATTATATAAAAAATAAAATCATTGTTATTCTCACAAACATGATTAACTCTCTTTCAGTAAATGAGGCATTATCAGAGAGAACTGCAGAACCGTGTTTATGTCTGTACCATTTTGATTCTGTTAAACTTTTGGAATTATCACAAATATTACTTTCATCTAAACCCTCAACTTGTATGTTAGACCCAATACCAACCAAATTATTTAAGTAAGTGTTCCCTCTGGTTACTGGCCCTATCCTAGACATGATGAATCTATCTTTATTAAATGGATATGTGCCTCAGGAAATTGGGTTGCTGTAATTAAACCTTTACTTAGGAAACCCTCCCTGGATCAAGATGATTTAGCTAACTAAAGGCCTATATCTAACCTTCCTTATACAAAATTCTTGAGAAAATAGTTTTTAATAAAGTATGTGAGCATCTAAACAGCAACAACTTGTTTGAAGAATTTCAGTCAGGTTTTAGAGCTCATCATGGCACTGCAACAGCACTGGTGAAAGTTTACTAATGAAATTGTGATGGCCTCAGATAATGGATTTGTGACTGTTCTGGTCTTGTTAGATCTCAGTGCTGCTTTTGACACAGGCAATCATAATATTATCTTAGAAAGGCTTGAACATGTTGTAGGGATCAAGCGAACAGCACTAGGCTGGTTTAAATCATATCTGTCTAACAGATTTCAGTTTGTTCATGTCAATGATAAATCTTCTTCACACTCAAGGGTTACCTGTGGAGTACCACAGGGTTCTGTGCTTGGACCGATTCTCTTTACTATATAAATGCTTCCAATTGGTAAAATAATTAGACAACATGGAATGAATTTCTACAGTTATGCTGATGATACACAATTATATTTATCCATAAAACCTGATCCCATGTAAATTCCAATATTTCAGAATTGATCAGCACACAGTGCACTTATGAATTAAACCAATGGCAAGGTTTGGTGTATGACTGAGTTACCAGAGATTTTAAACAAAAAAAGAATATACTGTACAACTGAAGTTCTAGAGTATTAAACCTAGAAGAAGAATTATGGGCATTATACTCTTCTTGCACTATATAACCACCCTAAAGAAAATAACCAAAAGAGAGAAAATTAGAAGCAAAAAGATTACTTAGTAATTGCTGTTCACTAGTCCAAAAGAAAAGCTATTAAGGATCTAGCTGGGGTTAAAGAATGTGGAATTGTAATTTCAGGCTAAGTTGAAGCTTTTAACATAACTGTTAATTTAATTTGATGCTCAATTTAAAGTTGTGATTCTGACTTGAATGATTTTAAAATCCCTTTATCGTGATGGTATTACTATGACAATTTCTAAGTTGGAATACGCTGTTTTTATTGTGAAATACCCTTTCATGGTCCTGGTGAAAAAACAGATATCCTATTTGATGAGTGCAGTTAAAAGTCAAACCTTCCCTCTACCAGACATATGTTTCATTCACAGAGTGGTTTAGTCCTCCTGAGATAAAATGGACTAGGAATGTTTCTAACTGGCAAGCAGAAGACACTGATCAGAGCCCTAGATTTAGGGGTTTAAAAATAGCAATTATCACACCACTACTAAAGAAAAACAACCTGGTAATCACTTTGATCCAGAAATACAGACCAGCATCTGATCTTCCATTCATCAGCAAGATTATTTAAAAAAAAAGCTGTTTCAACAGTTAAATAGCTTCCTAATAATTTACCAGCCATACTGAATCAAAAATGTCGATACTTAGGTACTTTTGGAACTCAGGGCAGCATTTGACACTGTTGATCATGATATACTATAGGAATTAATAGAAAAGTCCTTGGCTGGTTTGAGTCTTACCTAAATAACAGGGAACTTATTTGTGCCAATAGGCAATTTTTCATCAGAACAGACACAAATTATATGTAGGGTGCCCCAGGACTCCATCCAGGGGCCCCTCCTATTTAATATCTACCTGCTCTGACTGGCGTAGTTTATTACAACCAATAAGATAAGTTACCATAACTATCCAGATAACACTCAGCTTTACATAATAAGTAAAGCTTACATCTGACTGCAAACAACCCCCCACCCTCGCTTTCATTTTTCGCTTTCTCTCTCTCATTCACTATTGGACTGCGAATGAGGTAGAGAGTTGTGCTTTTGGATTATTGAACACGAAAGCTTACAGACCAATTGACTTTGAAACCATCCAAACTCTAAGTGAATTCAATGAGCACTTCAATGGATGGATGTAAACCACAATCAAGAGTCAGCGCACAGCTTTAGTTATTACCACTAAGAACTAGTGATCAGGCCCAAAATCTAGGTTTAGTGATGGACTCAGACCTGAACCTCCAGGGTCACATAAAGGCAATAAAAAGGTCAGCCTTCTGCCGAATATGTCTAGGATTAAAGGACTAATTTCAAAACGAGACCTCAAAACACTCATCCATTAATTGGTCTTCAGCCGAATTGATTACTGCAACAGTGTCCTTACAGGTCTGTAAGACAGCTGCAGCTGATCCAGAATGCTGCTGCTCACATTCTCACTAGAATCGGGAAAGTAGAACACATTCCACAGTTCTAAACTCCTTACACTGGCTCCCTGTAGCTCAGAGAATGAACTTCCACATACTTTACCAGTCTATAAATCACTGAATGGCTTAGCACCAAAGTTTGTTGAAAATCTTTTGTTACTATACCAATCCCCCAGACCACTCAGGTCCACCAACTGTATTCTACTAATTACCGGTAGAATCCAAACCAGGCATGGGTTAGAATCCAAACCAGGCATGGATAAGCAGCTTTTAGTTTTTATGCTCCCCTTACCTTGAACAAACTTCCAGACCACTGGAAAGCTGATGAAACACTGAATTCGTTTATGTCAAGGCAAAAAAGCCATCTGTTTAAAGCTGCCTTTGAGTAAGTGAAAAATAATAACTGGAAAGTAATTTATGTGTCATGTGTTATGCGTCTCTAATGTTGTGCTTTTTTCTTTCACTGTTAGTTTTACTGCTTGCCATTAGTACAATCCTCAAAGCAGAAACTTTCTGCTCTTTGCATTGGAGTGTTTCATCAAAACAATCTACATTTGCCTGGTAGACTCTGCAGTCCAAGAGTTAAACACCTGTGCCAAATGAGATGATTGAGACTTTCTCTCTGTGAAGCAATCCCCCAAAGCCGATTTAAATGGCTTTGCACCAAATCATCTACTTTACAGTTCCGAGAGAAGAAGGTGAGGTGCTGGAGCTTGCTGCTAGAGTGTAAATCGTGGATGAAGGAGAGACTGCCATCTTCAGCTATACATGAGGGATTTAGTTATTGATTTGCCAGTGAAAGTCAAGGACACAATAAGTCTACTGGGACAAAACTCTATGACCATTTTCCTCCTGGCCCATTCCTCATTGGTCCCCTTTCCTATGAAAGGTCACTTCAGATCAGATAGGACAGAAAAAAACTTTTCCTGCACTGGGTCTTGGGAATAATTCTGAAACAAATCTTAGAGGTCTTAAAACTTAGATCAATAAAGGGATAGACTGCAGAATGTTGATTTATTATTCTAGTCAAATCCCTTTTTATTGGGATTAGAGTGTTTGTTCTTTTTTTGTCTTATGTTTGTACTAGTCTGAGTTGTAACTACTTTTTTATCATCAACATGCAAATAGAGACTATTTTGATTAATTCATACATTTATTCTTTGATTCAAGTGATAGCTCCTGGTGATAGCTCCTTTTCTCATAGTCATGACATGTTTTGTGACAGTGCTAGCAACTTGTCTCTTTTAAATGTAATAACTGATCATTCTGTGGGAAAAATGAAGGAATTCACATCGGATTTTTAACTATATAATTTGATTACTGGTAAAATGGTGACTGATTTACTTATGTATACAGGATTATAATTTAAAATTTATGTTAATATACACCATACAAGAAGGAAATAGCCTCTTCTAAGGTTATTCTCTTGCCTAACAGCCTAACTATGCTAGGCAAGAGAATAACCTTAGAAGAGACTATTTCCTACTTGTATGGTGTAAATTAACAAACATTAGTACATGTGTGCATGAGTTTTTTTAAATAATAAAAATTAAAAAAGGAAAAAAGTTTTTTTTAAACTCTATTTCCTGACAAAAACAACCAATAACACCTAAATGGCTTTTTTAATTGTTTTTTAAAATAATAACTCTGTAGTTGAACATAAGCTCAGTCATTTAGTGTTGTATTTGCCTTCCCATCTGTATCCTTCTTTTTACTGTTACCATAAAAAAATACTTGGCTAATTAGTGGTCTTACCGTAGACATGGAGCAGTGGTCCAGAGTTTCATCTGCAAACAGCACCGCATCCTTAATGAATACAGCACTGGCTCTCAAGACGAAGGAGGAAAACAAGTTGATGTGGATGTAGTTTCTGGTACAGCGAAACTTCCTGACCAACACAACATAGGGTCACACACCAAGCAGCTTCTTGTAGTGTCTATGCAAATTAACACTCTTCAATATACTGAGAGGTTGAGGGCAAGAATGCATCTGTCTGCATGCAGATGATATTTCACTATCACTTAAAAACACTGCTCTGTTATTCTAAACATGAATGTTTTAGATATTAATTCTAATGTAAGGTAAATTAGGATTTCAGCAGCCTTTTTCTTGATTGCCCCAGATATGCATGCATTTTTCAATAAGTGCTGTTGAGCACTTACCTGAAACCTGCAAACACCACTATGGCTGTAAGGAGAGTGATGAGTGAGGTGGCGTACCCTACAGTGTAGACCTGTCTGAATGTGTAGAGGTAACTTGTCTGGAAGCAGAAGTTTCAAAATAAAACAGAGCAAGAGGTGAAGAAAGGTTTATGGCAGATAGTCAATATTTTTTGAAAGTGCACACAGCTGTTAAAAGTGCACTTTTATCAGATGTGTAAATTACCTTTAGCAATCACACTAA
The DNA here is from genome assembly GCA_028564705.1 of Apricaphanius iberus. Taxonomy (NCBI): domain Eukaryota; kingdom Metazoa; phylum Chordata; class Actinopteri; order Cyprinodontiformes; family Aphaniidae; genus Apricaphanius; species Apricaphanius iberus. The sequence continues at coordinate 1,202,134 of JAPXFQ010002340.1, forward strand.
AGAAAAAGCAATAAATATAATTTGGCAGTATGGTTATAAAAAAAAAAAGACTGACCTAAAGAAAGTGAGGACTGAGAAAGCATAATTGCAACAAAATCTTTGTGTACCTCAGACTCAGGCTCGCTGTCATCACTGAAATGACAGGCATCTTCATAAGTTGGATACATTTCAGACCAGCCTTCAGCAGTGCAATTTCTGTACACATACCCTGACAAGAAAGCAGATAGCAAGAATGTGCACAAACACAGGAAAAAGCATTTGGATTCCTTTTTTTTTTTCAAATTTGCAGAAAAAGTCTGACAGTTTTCAGTAAACATCAGAAATTTCAATCTTCATTTTATATATAATGTGAAGCATTTATTTGAACAATGTCATGTTTTACTATAGTCCAAATAACTGTTATTCTATGAGTAACTGTCTTAAAATGAAGCTGTTACCCATTCTGGCTGCTCAAGATTAGATTGTTAATCTTATGCGCACTGTTAAAGGTTTATTGTGATTTAAAACAACAACTCTTGCTGATACTTGAGCATATATAAGCAAAACAAAAAATATCTGGAGCAAAGTTTTATCTTGTGTCATCACAATTTCATTATTTGTATGCATGCCTCCCACAGTTTTGTTGATAACTTAAAAAAAAATAATCTGACAACTTGTACAACAAAAACATAATTGCATATATTAATTTAACTGTAGTGAGGAGGCCAAAGGAGAATTTATCTTGTTTTGTGACATGGCCATTTATCCTGCTGAAAGTAACCAATCTGCTGAAAGCAGTTGAGTGTGACAAGAAAATCCCCACTTCATCTTTCTACCAACCAAAGACTAAACTTTTGATTCAAGAGAAGATGGATCCATACTTTTATAGTGTTTACCGACTTCTGAGTCTGCCCTTGGTCTGTCACAGTTGATAATGAGACTATTTCAACCAGGCAACATTTTTTCTGTTTCTGTCCAGTTTTGGTGAGTCTCTGTGCCCAACAGCCTTAGCTTTCTGTTCTCAGATGACAGGAGGGGAACCCCTAGTGGTCTTCTGCTTCAAGGCTCGAAATGTGCTTCTGTCAGAGATGTTTTTTACACGCCATCGTTGTAACGAGGGGTTATTTGCACTACAGTTCCCTTTCTATCATCTCAAAGCAATCTGCCCATTCTCTTCTCACCTCTGACATCACCAAGATATTTTTATCCACATAACTACCACTCACTGGATATTATCTCAGTTTTGGTCTATTCTTTGTAAACCTAAGATATGGTTGTGTGAGGAAATTCTATGTGACAAGCAGACAGGCCAACATGACACATTTAAAGTAATCTAAATAATTTTCCTTCCTCATTCTGATTCTCTGCAGAATGTGTCATCTTCAATACATATACATACTCAAATGCAATTACTTGGTGCAGCATAGTTTACTGGTTTTCTGTTTGTTTGATTAGATATTTGTTTAAGATGTTTAATATGCGTCCCTAAAAATTCTATAGTGTGTATAGTGCCATTTAGGTCCTATTAAGAGCTGCGTAGCAATTGGTTTATGACATGGGCTCCAGGCCTGGTTGCACAGGGTGGTAAAAAAGTAAAAAGAAAGAAAGAAAGAAAGAAAGAAAGAAAGAAAGAAAGAAAGAAAGAAAGAAAGAAAGAAAGAAAGAAAGAAAGAAAAAGAAAAGACAGCCCTCTCGGTTGCGTTCTAACAGAGTTTTACATTGCATGTTTCGAGAATGCATGCAGGGATCGGTAAGTATTCAGCTCACCCATCATCTGGGATCATTTTCTCTATTTTCATTGGGTTTCAAGAGGCACGGCGGTTTAGTTGTGTTATTCAAACTTCAAACTGGCAGTGAAACAGACGTAAACAGAAGTAAAAGCAGTATATAAACAATGAGCAAAGCAATAGACAACAATGCTGCAGCACAATAGTGATTGATTGTAATACTCATGTTGTTGCTGCTGTGTTCTCTTTGTACCGATGTTGCTATCCTTGCTTCTGCAGTCATGTCACTTCCGAAAGCGGGATTGGCAAGGCCAGTCATAGCTATATAAAAGTAGGTAATCTTTCATCACTTATATTTCCCCTAAATTAATCATTTACGCAAGCCCACAGCGTTGATCAATAGATTTGCGTATCCATAAGAGAGAGCTGTCAATCAACAAGAATGCTCTCCAGTCTCAAGCGTGCACTACTGGGTCAGCTAAACATACCAATGATAAGGAAGAAGCTGAAGTTTTGCAATGGAACGACCAAAACAAGTACGAAGTTAAAGATTCCTCAACTGCCTTCCACTTCTCAAAGAAAATGTAAACATTTTAAACGTATTTCGAGTGTGCAATGTAATTCCTGCTTTTAAAACATATTTTGCCATTAGTGATGTAAGTCAGAGAACATTCGATGCTGGTATGTCCGATCAAGTCCACTGACTTCAGCTTAGCACATATTGTTGAAACTGAAGCTATCAGGGGATGGTTGTCTGCTGGATCTTGTCCCCCCAAAAATTTGAGACTGGTTATAAACATGTTCAACTACTTGAAACTGAATTGCTCTTTATTTGGATGACATTCAATTTAGTGTGACCCACTGTTTCATTGATGCTAAAGTAGAAATGAGTGTTATCAATTATTATATCTAATGAAAGTGCTGTATTGTCACTACTTTAAGGAAAGTGGCAATATTTTGATATCTAGATATTTCCTTATTTTAGATAATGTCCAACAGTCTACACTCCCAAACACTGTAAACAATAAGATGTTTGTTACTGTAGATTCAAGTAAAGTGAATATGTATATGAATATGAATACTCACAGGTTAATACCATTTCACCTTATAATAATGATGTAATAAATCATTATACTTTGAAAGCTAGAAGACAACATTTTTAACTCTTTCAGACAAAAACATCCCAGGGCAGTGAGTGTTCATGCGAGCGAACACACATGAATAATTTATACTGGGATTCTCCATCTCTTTCTTCACTGTGCATTAGCACTTTGATTATGTTATAGATAATTAACCTGAAAAGCAAAAAGACTGTGCATAAGAACAGGAGTCAAACACGAGATTTTGCATCTAAACAGCTTTGTTGATTAGATGTTGAGTACAAGTGTCTCATTTATTCCCGTTATAATGAGTTTAAACATTTCATGGGCTGCGCAAACCAACCTTGATTGCTGGAGAAATGCTGAAAGACCTCAGAGCAGGATAAATTGACAACTTGCCCAGCTTCGGCCTTCAGCCAACATCCAATCTCGTCCCACTCTGTTTTACATCCTGCAAAGCAGAGGAAAAAGGTAGAAGGACCAGTCAGCTAGAATCAGTTAGTCGTCACCCATTACCCTAATAATAAAGTGATATGCTTTTTATTTAAAAGCATTAGGGGGATAGCTTGGTCTGCCATGTAACAATTCCTCTGGTGCCGATTTCAAGAACTGATGAAACAATGAGCTGCTTTAAACCAAAATTTTAACAAAATTTAAAAGTGTGCTATACAAATAAAGTGGCCTTGCAATATATATATATATATATATATATATATATATTTAAAATATCATTTCTGATCAATCTGTGCAGTAAAATCATGTGGGTTGGGTTAGATATGTCTCTGAAAGATGAATATTTGTACTACCCTTATCCCAGTGAATCAAAAGGGAGGGGAAATGTTTCACATCATTAATTAAAAACCATGGCAGGTTGTACAGGTTGCGACATAAACATTTTTTATTACTGTTTTTGAATAACAAAATCCTTCTATCCTTCCTGAAATAGATGCTGTTGCATTCTACAACATTCTATGCGGAAAAATACAAATTTTAAGGAGGAACAGGCAGCTCAATTATAAATAAGTAAATAAAAAAAACAAATAGATAAAAAAAATTCTTTATGAATTAAGTCCTTAAATTCTCTAGATTATTTAAATAAACATAGCTACTTTTTCATTCCATACATTATCAACCCTATTCCCAATGTTTTCCTATCCCATAAAAAATAAGCATTTCCTTCGAGTTAGGTACTCACACATGTATCCGATGTCACTTTTGGTTTAACACTAACAAATTATAGTGGAGCTACAATTTGTGTTTATTCACATAAGCCCTGAATTATTTACCTCAGCACCCTCTCTGTTGCTTTCAGTCTGACTCAGATTTATATTCTTGAATCTGTGGATCAGGACAGGTGCACTTCCAGGTTGGCTTTCATGACAGATTGTTTGCTCAGAGCTCTGTGAAGGTTTTTACTCAGCAGGTAGATAAATCCATCAAACTTCTCTAATCATGACCTAGGCAGGTAGATAATGAGTCTTGGGCTGCCGACCCATAAAGGGAGATTCCATTATATGTCTATCTAGTGACACATTTCTGATTTAATGTGTGCCTTTTTTAGACAGAGGCAGTAGAGAGAAAGGAAATTTAGCAAACGTAGCACTAAACAATGCAGGGACATGTTTTTATTTCAGAAAAGATTCAAAATGTGGTGCTTCTTGGGTTTAACCGATACAAAATCGAAGACTTGGCAACAACAGAGCTGTTATTTTCTTGTTTCCAAGCAACCTCTCTGTCTGTGTTATTTTCAATTATATGTTTAATGATTTTGGTTCCATTCATGGTTTGGTCATTTATGTTTTGTTTCATTTGGTTATAGAGCATCCTGCAAGTATTTCTACCCCAAGAACGTTTACACATTGTTTTATGTTTGAAATTTTACTCAGATAAACTTAATTAAAACCAAGACTGACAAATTCCCTTCAGAACACTCTTAATTACAAAATAGATTTTAATATTTGTATAAATCTATCTGTCCTGCCAAGATCTCAGAGGTTTGTTAGAGAACAACAGTGAACAAACACAATCATGAAGACCAAGTTTAACAGCAGATAGATCAGGGATCAAGTTATGGAGAAGTCCAAAGCAGGGTTAGGTTATAAAACAATATCCCAAGCATTAAAGGGATATTGCACCCCAAAGTGAACTTTATTCTGTTATTCCCCAGAGCTAGATGAATGACAAAAAGCACTTTGTAACCAGCCCAGTCATTCCCCTAATCTCCCAGCAGTCCAAAAGTTTGTGTGCAAAAGTAATGGAAATTACTTAGTATTGAGCCTAATTATTCCTGGTAATCTCAATATTCATCGATTATATATGAAAATAAAAAGTTAAATGGAGGAATTACATGAGCCAATTTAGATTTAGGGTTATGTTACGACAAAACTGCAAGGACAGGACAAGACACAGCACCTGCTGCCACAAACAATGTAGCCCTTCAAACTTCAGACTTAGGGACAGTTTACACTACAATGTTTTTCAACAAAACAAAGGTTTTTCTTGACGATTCGGCCTGTCATTTACATGAGAACGGGGTGTAGGGGGGAGAACCCATCCTTTTGGAAGTGGAGAATTCTGACAAACAGCTGCCCATGGTATATTTAACTTGTGCATTCTGCCATCTTTCAATTTGCAAGTCACGTGAAGCCAATGTTCCGGGTTCTGAGGGGGAAACCATAGAACACTGCACACACAGGACATACTGCCATCTAAAGGCTCGGCCTATGTACCACACCCTTTTAGATTTATAAATACAGTGTCATTTGCACCCACGAATTCAAACTAAAAGAGCAACGTTGTCATATAAAGGGCTCCTTAAATACAACTGAGAATATATGACAAGACTTAAAAAAACAATCTTGATAGATGCTCTTCGTCCAATATGAATGATCTTGAGCTATTTCGCAAAGAATTGACCAATAGTTCAGTATCTCAATGTGCAAAGCCAGTAAAGCAATACCCTGCAGTGCATCTTGTTGTGATTGGAGGAAAGCCAAGATGATTAAACTGGCAGGGAAATGCACTTTGAAAGGTGAAGGCTATATTAAACAGTCACTATTAAACTATTTGAAGGAGTCTAGCTGGTAAGAAAAATATATAGATAAAAGATAATAAATGTTATATAGAAGTTTTTTATCTTTACAAGGATTTGATTGGTGTCTGGGATTAGAAGATTTAATTCTTCTGTACTGAGGCCATTTAACCAAGGAAACTGTGATTCTTAGTTATAGCCCCCATATTAAATTGGTTAGAAGAAAATTATTTCTTAGCAGAGTCTAAGTAGGTTGTGTAAAAGGAACATCCTCAGTTTAACAAAGATTAGCTTTAATCTTAACAAAATCCTAATTTAAGAAGGAACAACATCTTCTGAAAACGGTGTCAACACAGAGACAGTGCATTGCAAGTGAACACAAGGAGCAATGTTGTTTGTTCAAACACAGCTGCAATATTAATGGTATTAAATTACAGAAGAGCTGAGAGAAATCTGATTGAGTTACTCAACTTCAGGTGCAAAAATCCTCTGATAAACTGAAGAGTAGAACTGAAGTCATTTCCTGCAGGGAAGCAGCAGATGAACTGATTGAAAGTGAAAGAGGTAGAGAGCTGAGTGCATTTTTTGCTGTCAGGATTTACATGGAGCGCCAATTCATCACACAGTCACAATACGGAGCATTGCACAGGAAACCCTGAATGTGGGTGTTCTAAAGCACATGCCTGCACATTACCTGCCACTTTACCCACACAAATCTGGCTAGATTGGATTTTCATCGTAAAAAGACCCAAACATCTTGTAGCTTAAAGTATAATGTATTGCCAGGTAAATTTGAATATTGTGCATTGTGTAACAATTTTACTTCCATGCAAATTATATGTAACAAGCAGCTTCTCCTTCATGCATTAAATTTTTATCTATTTTGAAAATCTACTTTAGACTTTTAATAATTTTAGGGTACTTTTAAAGACCGATTTTTACAAGCTGGCTTTTAACTAAGAGGATACTTGATTTATTGTTATTTTTAATATGTCTTCCCTACTTTTTGAAGTACTTTGGTGAGCAAATACTGTTGTAGATGTGCTGTATACATACATTTGACATTGACATTCTGTGAACAACCAGCTTCTTCAGCAAGAAGCTAATCAATTTTATGGCTTATCCTCAATGACTGTCTGCTGGAAAACCATCAAGTTTTTTATAGATCTTATGTAATATTCTAACTGTCAGAGAGATAACATTGTGTTTTTTTCATAAGCTGTCCAATATCATCAAGATTAACTGAAATAAACATTTGAAACATGCTATTGTTTGCGTAATAATTTACTATTAGATGAACTTACTTTTTTGAAAAAAATTATTTTAATAAATTAGGTTTTCAATGTTAATCTGATTCAGAAAGATAAACCTATTTTTTTTTTTTGCACAAGTTTATGTTGCTGATTGTAATAAGATGTTGCACAGAAATACAATCCTGTTTTTTCCTTTCTTTCAGTGGCCTGTTCAGATCCACTTTAAATTATATGAATCATTTTAAGTTTCATCGGACCTGCGGCCGCATGTTTTAGACACTTGGGTGAAGAGAGGAGCGGAGCTATCCACCGACCACTAACTGGTGGTGAGTCGGCTCCGGTGGTGGGGGAGGACGCCGGACAGACCTGGCAGGCCCAAACGTGTTGTGAGGCTCTGCTGGGAACGTCTGGCGGAGTCTCCTGTCAGAAGGGGTTTCAACTCTCACATCCGGCAGAACTTCAAACACGTCCCGGGGGAGGCGGGGGACACTAAGTCCGAATGGGCCATGTTCCGTGCCTCCATTGTCGAAGCGGCTGACCGTAGTTGTGGCCGTAAAGTAGTCGGTGCCTGTCGCGGCGGCAACCCTCGAACCCGCTGGTGGACACCAGCGGTGAGGGATGCTGTCCAGCTGAAGAAGGAGTCCTATCGGGCCTTTTTGGCCTGTGGGACTCCGGAAGCCGCTGATAGTTACCGGCAGGCCAAGCGGAGTGCGGCTCAGATGGTCGCTGAGGCAAAAACTCGGGCAAGGGAGGAGTTTGGAGAGACCATGGAAAACGACTTCCACGTGGCCTCGAAGCGATTCAGGTCAACCATCCGGCATCTCAGGGGGGGAAGCGGTCTGCTACCAACACTGTTTACATTGGGGGCGGTGTGCTGCTGACCTCAGCGCGGGACGTTTTGGTTCGGTGGATGGAATACTTCGAAGACCTCCCCAATCCCACCGACATGCCTTCCTGTTTGGAAGCAGAGTCTGGGGACTCTGGGACGGGCTCTCCAATCTCTGGTGCTGAAATCACAGAGATTTTAAAAAGCTCCTTGGTCGCAAGGCACCGGGGGTGGATGAGATTCGGCCGGAGTTCCTCAAGGCTCTGGATGTTGTAGGGCTGTGTTGGTTGACGCGGCTCTGCAATATTGCGTGGACATCGGGGTCAGTTCCCTTGGATTGGCAGACCGGGGTGGTGGTCCCCCTCTTTAAAAAGGGGGACCACAGAGTGTGTTCCAACTATAGGGGGATCACACTTCTGAGCCTCCTTGGTAAGGTCTATTCGGGGGTTCTGGAGAGGAGGGTCCGACGGATAGTCGAACCTCGGATTCAGGAGGAACAATACGGTTTTCGTCCTGGCCGTGGAACACTGGATCAGCTCTACACCCTCGGCAGGGTCCTGGAGGGTGCGTGGGAGTTCGCCCAACCGGTCTACATGTGCTTTGTGGACTTGGAGAAGGCGTTCGACCGTGTCCCTCGGGGTGTCCTGTGGGGGGTACTCCGGGAGTATGGGGTACCAGGCCCTTTGATACGGGCTGTTAGGTCCCTGTATGAATGGTGTCAGAGTCTGGTTCGCATTGCAGGCAGTAAGTCGGACTCGTTTCCTGTGAGAGTTGGACTCCGCCAAGGTTGCCCTTTGTCACCGGTCCTGTTCACAACGTTTATGGACAGGATTTCTAGGCGCAGCCAAGGGGTGGAGGGGATCCGTTTTGGTGACCTCAGGATCGGGTCTCTGCTTTTCGCAGATGATGTGGTCTTGTTGGCTTCATCTGAATGGGATCTACAGCTCTTGCTGGAGCAGTTCGCAGCCGAGTGTGAAGCGGCTGGGATGAGGATCAGCACCTCGAAATCCGAGACCATGGTCTTGAGCCAGAAAAGGGTAGAGTGCCTTCTCCGGGTCGGGGATGAGGACCTTCCTCAAGTGGAGGAGTTTAGGTATCTGGGGGTCTTGTTCACGAATGAGGGAAAAATGGAGCGGGAGATCGATGGATGGATTGGTGTTGTGTCTGCGGTTATGCGGGCGCTGCACCGGTCTGTCGTGGTGAAGAGAGAGCTGAGCCAAAAGGCAAAGCTCTCAATTTACCGGTCGATCTACGTTCCTATCCTCATCTATGGTCACGAACGCTGGGTGGTGACCGAAAGAACGAGATCGCGGATACAGGCGGCTGAAATGAGTTTCCTCCGTAGGGTGGCTGGGCTCTCCCTTAGAGATAGGGTGAGAAGCTCGGTCATCCGGAGGGGGCTCAGAGTAGAGCCGCTGCTCCTCCACATCGAAAGGAGCCACTTGAGGTGGCTCGGGCATCCAGCCAATGCCCCCTTAAACTGCAGTGTCCCTTTGAAAAAGCTCCCTTTTGACAGGCTTGAAAACTAACCCCCATAGCTTAGCTTTCCTAAACTACAGAAAAAAATGTGATGCTCCACCCTTTTGGTATGTAAGGTTAAGGCTTAGGAGTTAAGTACAAAGGGAGCTATCAACAAACAAAAAAAGGTACTCTCCTTTTTCTCATATAATCAGCTTTACAGGTTTGCCTTGGATTCAAAGCAGAAGGTCTTAACTTTGATGACAAAACCATTACAAAGCTAACACTGGCTGAATGTCCAGCCATATTTGTAACTGTTTCTTTAATAATTGAAGCTAAACAAAATTCATTGTATTTTAAAATCAGTATATTTCGTTATTTTAGATTCCTTATATAGATAAAGTGACTGAATGTTTAAACTATGGTAGTGAAATATTTGACAAAGAAAGTGCCCATCAGCATGCTTAAGATCACATCCATGGATTACAGTCAGAGAGAGTCATATGAAAACTGTGAAGAACCAATTGTGAAAAGAAGTCATTTTTAGACTCAGCTTAGAGCCACCAAAGAAAGAGGCACAATTATAGGATCCAACAGAAGCATTTGTGCACATTTATCCATATCACAAAGCAAAAGCATCCAAAACCGTAAATTATAAAAATCCATACAGTTTCCCTGGGACTGGCTTCTTTGTTTTTAATTACTAGCTGAAGGCAAGAATGAGCTGCATCAAGCTGTCAGAGTTCAAAAATGGAGTAACATGGCTGATAGTTCATATAAAAAAAAAATGTTTTCATGCAAAACGTTTTCCCCTCCCCTAATCTGAGCTCTATTTGGAGACTTTGATAAACAGGGAGCTGTAGGAGTGGGCGACTGCTCACTTTGCCACTTGAATGTCACCTCATTTTGGATTAACAGAGACGTATGAAATGACTTTGGACAGAGTCCTTTCAGAGCAATGCTCGCGGAGGAACAGGATGTCTGCAGTTCTCATTCAGTAGACCTCTCCAATACGTTCAGAGTCTGAGTGCAATACACTTTTCTATATTTGAAAAGCATTTATGTTATTTCATATTGCAATATATTACACAATAATGTCTCATTGTATTATTTCAACTATAAAGTGAAATGGTATTATTTCCTCAGTTTGTGTTTAGTATATGCTTAAGACTTTTATTTTAAATTTATCTTTCTTCTTCTATCTATATATCTCTCTCTCTATATATATATATATATATATAAATATAGACATATATAAAACTTTTCTTCTAATTTTAAGCCTTAGATAAACACGCAGTCCTGCAAGTTTATGAAATAGATGTTTCACAGATAATAAGAAAACTTTGGTTTGTCTTTGTATTCAGGCCCTTTTGTCTGAAAATAAGATTTGATGCAACTAATTGCTTTCAGAAGTCACCTTATTAGCAAATAGTCCTGTGAAAGCCTCAGAGGTTTGTCTGAGATCATTTGTGAGCACATAATATCATGGAGAGCAAAGAAGAGAAAGGACAGGGATAACGTTAGGGAGAAGTTTCAAGCCTTTTAGGGAACAAATAAAAACAACAACTAGGGATGCAACGATACCACGTTTTTCAAACCGATGCCATACCAATAGTTAGCTCGGAGTACTTGCCGATACTGAGTACCAATGCCGATAATCCTACCACACAAAAAAATGCAAAGAATTGGTATACAGTTTTATTTTCGTCTATGCTTGTTACAATAATTTATGGTGAATTCGATTTTTTTTAATTAATTAAAAAAAAATTCATTTGAAAAATAAAACATTTTCTGTGAAATTATTGCAGTTTCCACATTTTATGGCTAGGTTCATGGTATTGGTCAACTAACCAATACCGATACAAGTACATTAGAACAATATTGTCCCTGTTAACTGCTACCACTATCGGTATCGGTGCATCCCTAACCTTAACAAAAAAGGAAGTGACCAAATTTCAGCTTTTGTGGCAAAAACTAATATAACAAAATATTTAAATCCCATGGGTGAGCCTCTTTTTTATGTTTTCAATTTAATACAGTGTTTGTATTACTGAGGTTGTTTTTTGGCACACTTGGCACAGTGCTGACCCTAAACATAAAGTCAGAACTACTAAGGGATATGTTTAGGTCAAAACATATCTAATCGATGATCTAGTCGATGTCCAGATCTACTGATGTTAACAGAGATTCTCTATTCAATCTAACAGAGCTTAAGCTATTTTCTCATTTCAATCTATCACATTTCACTTGGCGGATGAGTAAATCTGTTAGAGACACATCCCTGCCTCAGGAGCAGTGAATGCAACTTTACATTATTCATGTTTCTTTTCACTTTATAATTATGTTTTTCTCCGAGTTTTTTTATCATATTGAAATACATCAAAATTTCAGGTTGCAAAGCCAAGATATATATAATAATGATAAAGAAAATCCATGCGTGTGGATAGTTTTGGAGTCCATAATTTAGTTAGAGGTAACGTTAAACTCCACACAACTCTGAGGTTCTGCCTGGTGACATGCCACCAGCATGCCAGTCAACATTAGCCGGACACTGACACATCAACTCTATCACTGGAATTCATCAACATTAATTTTTCTGCATAATGAGCCTTGGAGGACAACTTTGCACTAAAGTGCATTGTAGCTTCAACTTTAATTAAGATCAAAGTAGTGATGAAATATTAAAGTTCATCACTCTCACATGAAGGAGCTGCTCCCATGTTGCTTGGCTAAGCCACGTTCTAATATGACGCCTGTTCCTGAGACATTTGAGCCCAAAGGGAAATGCCAAGCTCACTAGTCTATAACTAAGTCAATTTTGTCAGATTGGAAGGACAGGGTGGTCAGGCCTTACCAGAGTAAAAGGGTATGTTTCACAACACGTAAACGATCGGTATGATGGAGAAAGAGAACACAAACTTCAGAAAACCCATCTTTTATACTCAAGTTGTGATTGTTTTCACTTGTAATTTGAAATTCTATCGCAATCCTGATACGTCTGTTTAAAAATCAAAGTAAAAAACTTACATGTGTTAACTTATTAATGGTCTTTTAATGTCAGTGAATGCTCATTTGGAAAAGTTGTGCTTTAATCTTTCATTTCTACAACTCTGTGTGCATATCTCAGTTGTTTTGAATGAATTTTTACAACTATACAACAAATCCTATTAGCCCACACTTGCATTTTTGTCTCCTACTCCTCCTCCCCCTCCTACTCCCCCACCCTCTGATCACCAGGGTCTCTCTAATTTTGAGTCTGAATGGCACCATGAAACACCTCACAACTCCCCTACTTCTCTGGTAAAATCTAATTGTGAGATGATTTTTGTTGCACCCAGATCTACTGTAGTGAGATGGTTGGTCCAGCATCATATACTTTCATGAAAGAGAGTAATTTCAGGTTCCATTACTACTGGTCTAAAAGCAACCCCAGAGCATAACACTGCCACAATCATTTTTATTTTTTTTATTATTTTTTTAATGCTGTATTAATTTTACATCAGTGGTGGCAGGGCCTTCCAAAATGCTCCAATTCTGTCCATTCAGTCCAAAAATATTTTCCCCCGAAAGTCTTGAGGGGTCATTAAGATGGTTTTGGGCTTTTTGGCAAATGTGAAACAGACCTTTGGGGTTCATTTTGTTCGGCAATGGTTTTGGCCTGGGAATAAGAATGCCATTTTTGCCCAGTTTCTTTCTCTTGTTGGATCATAACGGCTTACCTTAGCTGATGCAAGTGAGACAAGAAAAAATGTGTATGTTGTATGGGTCTTTTGTGACCTCCTGGATGAGTCATTGATGCACTATTGGGAGCAGTTTTGGTAGGTTGACAAATGCCATTGATTATTTGCCTCTGCTCCATGATTTCTCCCAATTTGGGTGTGGGTCTCACTGTGATTCTTTTACAATACTTCATGCTGTCAGACAGGTTCCATTTAAGTGGTTTCTGTTTTCCATAGGTCTGGATATCTGTATATGTAACCTGAATTCAGTGTCCATAAATGTAGTTAATTACATGTAATTCATGATTCCATAAATGGGGTGATTACTTTTCACATGTTACTGGCCTGGATTGGAAACTATTTTCCGATCAACTAAAAACTGCTGTTGGTTTTCTTTAGTTTTTTGTTTCTTCACCCATTTCAATTTATTTGAAACATTTAAAACATTGCTGGTAAAACATAAGAAACCTATAGTTGTTTATAGAAATGTACTCTCATTTTTGAGTAAAAAAACTATTTTATTGGTTTTGTATAATATTATTTTTTGTAAAAATGAATTTTAAGTTTCCGTTTGTAAACTATCAACATCAAAATATGCACGAATAAAGGTTTGATGAATTATACATTTCTATAAAATTTATTTAATTTAGTAGGCTATATTACTCTAATGCACAGGGAATCTGTGATTTATAATTTACCAGGAAGAATGCTTAGGCTACTGTGAAGCTGCAATGTAAAAATTGAAAAATACGAAATCTTTATTTAATTGTATGTTTTTTTTCCAACCTACCATCTCTAAAGGCTGAAACAATAAAGTTAAACTTTATCTATTTCCCTCTAGGAAGTTTAGAATGTTTTCCTTCCCTTGCAGTTTGGTTCCCTGCCTTCTTCCCCGCAGCCACAAACACCTTGTTCTTGTGTAGGATTCATACTTTTGACAGATATCATGCGTCAGACTTTCTCAGCAATCTCCCCAAGTGCGTGTTGAGCGAGGAGCCCCAGAAGTGCAGCATATCACACGGGAACCCACCGCTGTGATCGCTCCGGTTTTGCGCCTCGCTCCTTCTCGTCTGGCTGCAGATCTCCTGAGCCCTCAGATGTTGAGAGATGATGGCGCAGTCCGGATGAATTGCTTCACCCTGAAAATTAGACACACGTCCTAGTTATCTGCGGGGACGCAAAGACAAAGACACGCTTTTCTCTTAGTCATGACGCGTAAGGGTATAATGCGATGGTGGGGGAGATGTGCAATTCAGTGAATCAAATTACTAATCAGACAGCTTTTAGATGGGATAGTTCTTGAAGAAATATAGATAAATTGCTCCATTTTGTATCTGAATAAACCAACATTTAGTTCTGATTTAAAAGCACAAATGAACCTGGGTTATTTACTATGCAAAGTAATGCGCAAATCGGTGCGCTGTCTGACCTCTCATTAATTTCCTCATCTATGCCCACTGCTGCTTCGATTGAGGATCTTGTTGATGGATGCAGGTGAATGGAAAAGTGGTATGAGAGCCACACAGCTGCTTAATATAATGTAATTCCAACTGTGACAAAACCCCAAGTAAAATCAGGACAGCGCACAAAAAGATTATCCACAGACACCGATGACATCGAAACAAACAGTGTTTTATTCTTCATGTCCAAGGGAACAACTTTTATTGGACTTTAAAGCGATTTTAATCAGTTATGGTGTGCGTATGTTTGTTCCGGATAAGAAGAACACGGTAGACTACTCACCATGGGCTTAGACCAGAGTTGGAGGTAGAAGATGAGTAGGATGAGTTTCTCATATCCTTCCATGCAGTCCATTCCCATGCCTCATCAGACGGTGTTCTGAGCGCAAATCCAGGTTGGTTTCGCAGCGCTTCTTAAAGAGTGACTTCCTCGGTGCAAACAACCAATCTGACAGCCTAAAATAGATGCATCCCTGTGTTTTTCTCGCACTGACTGTGATCTTCAAACTTGAGCTGCTGCTACTGCTGCTGCTGCTGCACATCTGCGCCCCAGCACAGTGAAATCAGCTGAAGGAGAAGCTCAATTCAAAGACATCGGGGACGCCTCAGAACATAGAACAGCCAATGGCCTAATTTTAAGTCACAGCGTGTACCTATATATTTAAAATTGGCAGTAGCTCATGTCTTTGAATTCCCCTTCATTTGTGCGTTGTCTGGCATTCATATCGAGTAATAAAAGACAATTGACATTAATATTCTCACATATTGGCTTATGCTTGATATGTTTGATTCATTAAAAATATATAAAAGAGAAGTTTCAAAATACAGTTCTGTGTGATACATTGTGAGATGCTGTCATCAATTTTGTGTTTTGTTCTTTTCAGAGGATGTCTAAAGTCATTTTCCAGCTTTGAGAGGACCTCGGTCTTTTTACCAAGTAAAAGTGTGTTTCATAAAGTCAAATGTTTCAACAAGTCCCATTATTTATTTCTGCTTCATGCTTTCAGCTCTCAACAAACAGGGCTTGCTAGCCCTTCGAAAGTTACTGTCCGGTTTAGATGCTCCAACACATCTGAGTCAAATGAATGACTCATTGGCAGACCTTTGCCAAACACAATGGCACGCTGCAGAGGTTATTCAGTTATTTGATGGTCAGATGTGTTTGAGCAGGGATGCATCATAAACCTTCTAAAAGAAAAGAGAAATATAGAGAAGTAATCTGGAGAGTATAAATATTTGTATTCATTTTTTTTTATTACAGGTGTTTGTTTTGATTTTGGTTTGCTGCCTCTTGTTTCTTGTGTTCATCGTGACACCTTGATGGTCATGAATCCGTTCTAAGCTGCAAATGAAAAATAAAAGCAAAAAAAATAAGAGGAGAATTCAGTAAAAATTTATTTAGAATTACTGATAAAATTGGTTATTTTCCTTGATTATCTAAACATTTTATTCAAAGTAGCCTACTGAAATGAGTAGAGCCTTTTTTGTGTGTAGGCCCATTATAAAAATGATTTTGTTTCAAAGATAGCTGGTTGTATTTTTGAATGAAAAGCAGCTTTTCAAACAGTGGGGTAGTTTGTGATGAGTGATCTACAAATTGGGTCAAACCACACAGTTCACATGTAAATGTAGATCAGGACAGGGCTAAAAACGAACAAACTGTTCCCAATGGAACACCTTCCAAGAACAACAAAAAAAAAAAAATAGGACTCAACCTTCATATCCCTGTCCAATGCTGCCAAGTGAGCCCCGCTCGGTTGCCGCATGCCCAACAGTGACCTGGATCTGTTTGTTATTGTTGTTGTGTGTAATGATCTTGGACAGGTTGTACTGTATCTGCAAATTCCTTGTATGTGTCATACTTGTATGTGTCATACTTGAGCATTAAAGCTGATTCTGATTCCGATTACTCAACAGGAATGCATCGCTGCAGATGTTTCACTATAGCTCCTCTTAAACAATGGAGAAGTAGAAATGCGACCGCTCACAGGATGGGAAACCAGGGGCCTGTACCATTAAACCGGATTAGGTTGATAGCCAGCTATGTTTCAGCTTAGTTTCCACCAACTCTGGGTTTTAGGTACTAGTAGCTCGGCTTTGATCGGTGTTCGTTGCCATGGTATCTTACGCTGCACGGCTAACCTGCTCCGGGGCAGGTTATGTCCTGGATTCCAGATCTCAGAATGAAGTTTGACCAATCAGCAGTGAGCAAAGAAACATATATATGTGACGTAATTAATTCCCAGCGTCTGTTCTCTGTTTCAAGGGTTTCACCCTTTCTCCCAAATCCTGTGGACATCTCTGCGCAAATTGTTAGACGAGCACTTCGTAGAGAAAGAGTTTTTAGGGACAGACAAAATCTATTTGACTTTCCTGATGCTTACTTGTATGAAAGATACAGATTTTCCACGGAAGGAATGTCTTATCTTTGTGAACTTCTTGAGCCGCACATAACAAATGTGACTCGTTGAAGCCATACCCTTACTGTACCGCATCCATAATCGGCCGCCCCTTATTGTTGCTCAGAGCAAACTCCTCCGCCACAGTGTAATCTTGAGGAGGTGGCCCTCCCCCAGTTTTCCTCATTTCACATTTTTTTCTGTTTTCTGCAAACAAGTGTTTGTGATTAAATGTTCAAAAAAATAATAAAAGGTTATGGTAAATACTCACCACTTTGAATCATATTTTTATATTTTGTCTTGATCTGATGCCAAGAACGTTTGGAGTTGGGGTTGCATCTAAAAATCAATTAATATCAATCTGTCTTAGGATGCAATGGCCTATACATTCATATTTCACATAGGCCCTACATCTACACACACACACACACACACACATACACATATATGTATATATATATATATATATATAAACACAAATACATTTTCATTTTAGCATTTAATTTATTTTTAATATGATAAGCCTAGGTGGGGTGGTTGGTGTTGTTGGGGGTTGGGTTTTGGGGTTTTTGTGGGTTTGTGTTTGTGATGGTGGGTTCTCTCCGGGTACTCCGGCTTCCTCCCACAGTCCAAAAACATGCATGATAGGTGAATTGATCATTCTAAATTGTCCGTAGGAGTGAGTGTGAATGGTTGTCTGTCTCTCTGTGTTGGCCCTGCAAGTGGGTTGTTGGGTGTGGTTTGTGGGTGGTGTGGTGTGTTGGTTGGTGGTGGTGGTGGTGATGATAAGCCTACATAAATGTACATTAATTGTTTAACCTACGCATTAACGCAATCAGCAATCTTCCACCAAGATTGTTCTCTTGCTTTGGCAGCAGATACAGTGTTACTGCGTGCTTGAAAAATACTTCTATATTCTTCATATTTCTGAAGAATTATCTCTTGCTCCTCCGCTGAAAAGTATATACCTCTCGCTCTATCCATATCGAACGCGATTGGTTGTTCAGTGTCGACGTCACTCTTTTATGTGCACGCGCGTGTGGATTAATCATAGCTTAAGGATCAAAGCCTGAGTTGACAGAGAAAGTTGATAACCTGTGCCAATAAAGTCTGATTGCATCGGTTAGGTTTTGTCGACTCAAAGCCAATCCTGTAACCCCGAGTTTGTTCAGCTACCTTCATGGTACAGGCCCCTGATGTGTAGTTTTAAAATAAAAATAATCACATTATTGAAAAATGAAGTTCACATGGGTTAGAAGGTACACATTCACAAACACAAGCTGGCTTGTAGGAAATTGCTGTGGTTCTTACCCTCACTGGCCACTTTATTAGATATGCCTCAATAGTACTGGGTTGAATCCCCTTTTGCCTTCAGAACTGCCTTAATCCTTAATGGGATAGATTCAACAGGGTACTGGAAACATTCATCAGAGATTTTGGTTCATATTAACATGTCAGAAACACGCAGTAGCTGCAGATTTGTTAGCTGCACATCATTGATGCTAATCTCCCATTCCTCCACATCCCCAAGGTGCTCTATTGGATGGAGATCTGGTAACTGTTGAGGCCATTTGATGATTTAAGGTTTATGACATTGTGCATTATCCTGCTGGAAGTAGCATTCAGAAGAATGGTACACTGTGGTCATAAAGGGATGGTCAACAACAATACTCAGGTAGGCTGTGGCATTGCAACAAGGATCAATTGGTGTCCCCCACACCATTACACCACCAGCAGCTGCCTGGACCGTTTATACAACGCAGGATGGATCCATGTTTTCATGTTGTTGATGCTAAATTCTGACCCTACCGTCTGAATGTTGCAGCAGAAATCGAGACCCCTCAGTCCAGGCCACAGTTTTCCAATCTTCTATTGTCCAATTTTGGTGAGCCTGTGTGAATAGTCTCAGTTTCCTGTTCTTAGCTGACAGGAATGGCAACCGGTCTTCTGCCTCAAGGTTCGACATGTTGTGCGTTCAGAGATGCTCTTCTGCATACCTTGGTTGCAACAAGTGGCTATTTGAGTTACTGTTGCCTCTCTATCAGCTTGAACCAGTCTGGCTATTCTCCTCTGAAGTCTGGCATCAACAAGGCATTTTCACCCACATCTGCTGCTCACTGGATATTTTCACTTTTTCAAACCATTCTCTGTAAACCCTAGAGATGGTTGTGCGTGAAAATCCCAGGAAAATCAGGTGAAATACTCCAATAACCACACCATGTTCAAAGTCACTTAAATCAATTTTCTTCCTCATTCTGATGCTCGGTTTGAACTGCAGCAGATCGTCTTGACCATGTCTACATGTCTAAATGTATTGAGTTGCCCCCATGTGATTGGCTGATTAGAAATTTGCGTTAACGAGCAGTTGGTCAGGTGTGCCAAATAAAGTGGCCAGTTAATTTGTGCCATTTGTTTGCCCAAAGTGCTGCTTTTCCTGTTTGATAACCGATTTAAACTCAAATTATCTGAAAGTTCACAGTCTGATGTAAAGAAAATCTGAAATCGTTTGAAAAAAAAAATCAAAATCAAAATCATCATGATCAGTGCAAAACGTATTACGCTTTGCACTTTTTAATTATATTTTTATGTTACTACTAGGGATGCACCGATACCAATACTGCTATCGGGTATCGGCTCAGATACCATCTAATTTACATGTATCTATGTCGGTAAAAGTGAACCTATACCATGAACCAATACTTAACATGTGGTAAATCAATAAATTCACAAAAAATTACATTTTTCACTTTTCTGATTTTATATTTTACATCTGTTAATTTGTCTTAGTTATGTCTAGTTAGTAAAGACTGGTGCCTTTAATCTCTTCAAGAAAGCAATAAGGTGGAAGGTATAAAGTTGATTAATTCAGCAATAGTATCGGATTGGTTATCAACAGAAAGCCCAGGCATTGGTATCAGTATCTGGACTGAAAAAGTTGGATCGGTGCATCCCAAGTTACAACCACAAACTTTCCATATAAACTTCTATTTATTTTGAGCTATGTAGTGTAGTTTTACAAATACCATCTGAAAACTTTGACATTTGTTTGTATTCAGCCATCCTTAACCAGTACTTTTTAAAACCCAATTTGACTGCATTTGCAGCTTTAAGTGTTTGGGGGTTTGTCTCCACCAGCAAGTTACCACCCCCAGCTCTAAATGTCTCTCTAAATGTCAGCTTAAGTCAAGTCTTGTCGTTAGATTTAAGTCTGGACTTTAATTGGGCCATTCAAAGATCTTAACATGTTTTGATTGAAACCATTGCAGATCAGCTCTATATTTACTACCAGAACTGCTCAGTATTTACCTAAATCCATCTTCCATTCAAGTATCTATGAATGGTGTTTGTTTGTTTGTTTTTGTTGTTTGTTTTGGGGAGGTTGAAGTTCTATTTTTTTAGTCACACAGGGTTTTGCATTAACAAAGAGTTAGGAAATTTTGAAACAAAAGTCAGACATTGACATAACTAATTTGTATGTTGATTATTTGTTTACAAACTGGTCTTCTGTCGATCTAACATACTTTCTCAGAATACGATAACCAAGTTACATAACCAACTTTAACCAACACACAAGTTTTATGTACTAACCCTAAGGTCACAGAAGGAAAAAAAACACATTCTTATAAATGCCTAAACCTCATCCCTATATATATATATATATATATATATATATATATATATATATGTTTTTGTTTTTTGTTTTTTTTACTGTTGCGCGTTAACCGAAGGTATGTTATTCTTTTTGGTATGGTGTTTTGTCAGAACACCGGATCCAAAGCATAGAATAAATAAAGAAAAAGAGAAAAAAGACCTAGTATTCTAGCTAAGGTTTGCTTTAAATTGTCATTAACTGTCTCATTTATTTGATTGTGCAATCGTATTTGTAACAAACACATTATTATCATGTTGTCAAATTACCCTAATTTAATTTTTCACTTCTATGTTTGTCTGACCATATAATTGTTTCTAAATTGAGGAAAAAGACTCTTTTTTTCCACTACTTAACATACCAAATGTAGTTGGTTTTCCTTTTTAAATAGCTGTCCAGAAACTGTGGCTTTGAGGTCTTCCCCAGGGCTGTGCTGTGAGTCAGCCAATGCAGTCAGACTACATGTGAAAACCTTGTTTTATAGCCTAGATGTAAATTGGTAAATGGACTGAACTTATATCGCGCTTTTCTAGTCTTACTGACCACTCAAAGCGCTTTACATTGAAGCCGCATTCACCCAATCACACTCGCATTCATACACCGACACCCAACATGGCTCGGTAGGACAATGTAGATTTTGGGGGTTAAGTGCCTTGCCCAGGGGCACATCGACATGTGACTGGAGGAAGCTGGAATCGAACCTACAACCCTCTGATTGCAAGCCAACTGAGCCACAGTGGTAGAGTGGTAAAATAAATTTGATTTAGTGTGACATCAGAGCTTCTATGGAGTTGCACGTATTGACCATAGGAACACAGCCTATGAAGCAGAAGCAAATTATTCCTCAATGGCCTTATTCAGGCACCATTTTTTTATATTTTATATTATCTAACCCTAACTCTCTTAATGATACTGAAGATCATTAATTTCAACAGACTCCCATGTTTTGCATCTGAAGTCACTGAAGTAGGCTAATAAAAACGAGTTTACACACACCTAACAGTATACAAATAGCAGAATATATATATATGTATCACCAACTTGTGTTTGACCACGTGGCGCTAACAAACTTCGAAGTCTTGACTGTGTGTTGATTTTACAAACATTATATATATATATTTAGAGTGTAGGTAGGCTATTTCTCAATATGTGACCTGGAAAACTCTTAAATTGGCTACTCTACTTTCCTGTTTTATGTATCAGTATTTACATAAGGTATATTCAAAACTATGCAGTGCTAGAGTAAAAAGTTAAGATTATAGCAACTACTCTTCTTTTGTAAAAGGAGTCGCTGTTCCTTTCCTTTCCGCACTTTATCTTGAAGCATTATGGGAGATGTAGTTGTACGCAAAAATGGATCATACCAATAAAATTATATATTTTTTCTCTACAGCACAAATCTCCTGCATGAGCATTAATCCTACATATTATTTTATTTTATTTCATAGTAAAATATTAAATAGATATTTTCAATAATCTTTAAACCATCATCGATAAAATGATAGAAAGACCAAACTGGCCTCCCCCCCGCCACTGAAGAATGCAGTCGTCCCGTTAACGCCAGTCCTCTTCTACTGTCGGATTACAGCTGTGGCTGCACGCAGTTGGAGAATCACAGAGCCATAAAACACCGAATAACCCCAAAAGTAAGTGCGGCAAATTAAAACTTTTGTACCCTGTTAATGTTTGAACGCATTTTGTTTGTAAAATCAACACACAGTCAAGACTTTGAAGTTTGTTAGCGCCACGTGGTCAAACACAAGTTGGTGACGCTGTCAAACTAGTGCTGCCTGCAGTCAAACTAGAACCAAGCTGTAGGGGAAATGCTGTATGATATATATATATATATATATATATATATATTATCCTTTCTGTATGTTGCTTATACTATACTTGAATTGGTCCATTCATAGTTTTTCATAACAGTTGTTACACTAAGCCTCTTGCACACACGTCGAGTGTATGATAACCTTTTTATTCTCATGTTGCTTTGTTCAGTTACTAGCATCTTTATCCAGTATAAGGTAAGTTTTAGACTTGAAAGCTGCTTCTTTTTCAGCCGGTTTAATGGCAGCGTAGTTGTTTGCGGGCTTTAAACGCTGAAACTAACGCGAACTTAAAACTAATGCAGTGCAGTACAACAAAAGTGTTGGAATTATGCAAAGCCTCAGTTACTAATATCTATTGTTTAATCCACCTCTAATCAAACTGACAGTTTTACCATATATATTTTTGTACTCAAGGTCTCAACTCGAAGGCATTTTAACTCCCTGCTGGTTAGACCAGGATTAGTATAAAAACCTTATGGTTTGCTAACTTTAAGTAAAATGCAATGGTTTAATCTGTCACAAATTTTGTTTTAAAAAATATCAAAAAACTTATTTTGGTCCTCGAGTTTTAGAAAGTTGCTGCTCTACCAAAAAGGGCTGGGGGGGAGTTGTTGGTGGTTTTTAGCTTTTTCTGTTATATCAGCCCTAGAAGCGATTACCATTAAGGATATCAGAAGTGAGGGTAACTGTTCCAGAGGCACCACGTAACTTAAAGCTTTGCTGCCTTTTTTTGTTTTGCTCATGAAAAATTCAGATCTCAACCACATTTGCTCATTTCTGCTGCTTCACCAACCTTTCCTGATGAGTCTAACAGACATGCTCATAAAAGCTAGCTGCAGTCTGAATTAACAATGAATACAGTGCTGTGAATTTTTATTCGTTACTTGGCAGACATTTTTTTTTCCTGCTTCTTGCACAAATAAATTCTTGAGATCATCAGATTGAAATTTCTCACAAATATAAAGTTGGTAAATAGAAAAACCAAATGATTTCATTAAGAGGGGAGAAAAAGTGAACCTATATGGCCCCATGTGAAAACGATGTCCTCTTAGTTTTAATAACTGGTTGTCTTCTTTGGCTCCAACAACTGCCATCTGGTATTTTCAGTAACTCTCGAAGAGTCTTTTACATCGTCACACAACAGGATTCATGCTACTGTCGACTTTTAAAGTCTAGGCTTTTCTCTAGTCTCGCAGTCCACCGAATATTTTCCCCAATGTCGTTCAGGTTCATTCGGATGCTTAATCTTCAACTATGGAATTGGCTTTTGGGCTCATCTTTGTCAGCGGTAGTTTTAGCCTTGGAACATCATCATTTTTGCCCAGTCTCTTTCTAATAGCTGAATTATGAAAACTAACCTTAACTGAGGCAGGAGAGGGCCAAAATTGTTTTAGATTTTCTGGGTTATTTGACCTTCTGGATGTCACTGATGCACCGTTAGGAGTAAGTTTGATAGGTTGGGCGCTCCTGTTCCACATTTTCCATTTAATGGCCCTCACTTGAGTCAACAGAGGGCATGGTATGTTGGTTTTTGAGATCTTTTACCCTACTTTGTTGTAGAGGTGGGCGATATGGCAAAAATAGAAAATCACGATTTTTCAATTATATTATCACTATCTCGATTTTATTACAATTTTTTTTTTTTTATTGATCACCGAAAAATCTTAAATTACATATTAAAGAAGAGAATCATTCAATAAAAAAATTTATTCAAATTATGGATAACCAACACAGGGCTAAAATACTGATGTCTTTCCCACACCAAAGATCATAGAAATGCACAGAAAGTTCTGAATGAAACTATACATACACTGTATTTGTGTGTGTGTGTATATATATATATGTATTTTTTTTTTTAAATAACCTCAATGAAAAATACATCTAACTCATAAACGTATTTAAATGTATTAAATAAAATTTTAATCTTGACTTGTCTGCTAAAACAGAAATTAAACATTAACTTTAGTTTAAAAATATTATATTCAGAAAATAGAATAAAATCGAATATTTTAAAATAAGACTAATATGTAGCTGCAAATATGTGCAAGATGTATTGTGCAGTTCATAATACGGCAATTAATAATCCTCATACAATGGGGTAAAGGCAACTTTACCAGGTTCAAATGTTTTTTGCAGAATGCTGATATTATCATACCTGTCAACCATCAACCATGACTGCCCTTACTAACAATTTAAATTTCCCTTATTCAATGACCAAAAACTGTATTCGCGCCGTAAATGCCGTGTTTACCAAAGAACATGGAAAACTGCACCATCAATTTGCATTATTCAATTCTTTATTCAATACATCACTACCATATAATGATGTGTTCACATATCACACAATGCCCTTAAAAGCACTCTTTGAACTCTGTTATCCGTTTTGCACTATGTTTAAAGAAGTAGAATATGTCAACAAGCAAATCATCTACTTTCACTGGCAGAACTTTTAGTCCATCTTTGACACATAAATTTCCGAGATGGCAGATACAACCTACACTGAATACTCTAGGGTTTTTTTCAATAATCCGTGACAGCACTGAATTTTTCTTTCCGACCATTGTGTTGCAATTATCGCTTGCGAAACCGACAACGTTGAGCCAAGGAATATTGTTCTCTGTCATATATTTGTCTAAAACTTCAAATATACCAGCACTGGTTCCATCACTTAATTCGGGCAGGTCCAAGAGTCTAGTTTTTGCAACATCATCTTCCATGAAGTGGGCGAGAATAGCAAGACGCTTTTTGGTGCTCCGATCATTGCTCTCGTCGATCATCAATGTGAACGGTTGAGTCCTGCAGCGTGCTATGATAGGATCTGTGTAGGCTGGTGCGAGAGACTCCTTGATAATCATGGTTGCCTTTGTCCTTCTGCATGCAAAATCCTGCAACATAGAGATTATATTCGTTACATGTGGATGTTTGAAGAATCGATGTTCAGAGTATAATTTCATAGCATTAAAAACTTCAACGCATGTAAACATCTCTGAATATTTTTCATCAAACACACTTTGAATCATAATCTGTTGATGATATTATCAGTTTGCATTGAAGATTACAGTCTTTAATATAAATCATCTCGATCTACATTGTTTGCATTATTTTCAAAAAGATTAATTGCTTGAGTGACAAAGAAAATTTTAATCTGTCTTACATACCTTTGCAACTTGTGAATCGATGAACATTTCTGGTACCAACTTGGTGAATGTATCTGCAGCGGCGAGTGGAATGTTGTGCTCGGCAAAAAACTGGCACATGAGGATTTCTGCTTTGAGCACCTTGTTGCTTTGTGACGATGCAGGGTTCGCACTGGCAAACTGTTGACTCAAAGGAACGTATGTCTTACTTCTTGCGACACTATCCACGTGTGACGATGTTTTGAAATGGCTTTTCAAGTCATAAAAACCACTGGCAGCAACTTTCACGTCTTTCCTACACGGTACACAAAACGAATATTCCGGGCCTTTGGACGAAGATTTTATCCATCCACTATACTCTCCTTGCAGATGTTCCCACACTTTCTGATGCTTTCCAGTTGACTTAACTTTCCACTTCTTTTTCAAGGGTTCAGACATCTTCACTGGTGAGAGTTTCGTGTTTAAATGATATCGATTTCCTCGTGTTGTGTTGCAATCAAGAAGGAAGCGGAAGTTATAAAGCGACGCATGCGTGATGGAGCTTAATTCGGCAAAAATACCCCGTTTCGGTCTGGGTGTTTTCCCGTATTATATGTTGTAGTACGCCGTATCCATTTAAAAGATAGCAAAAAACGTATTAAATACGGGCAAACCGTATCAGTTGACAGGTATGTATTATAAACAGGCACACATAAAGCTGCCTAATAAAAACGTAAGTGATACCATTGTAGTGTAAAAACACAACGGTATACAAAGTGCTGCTGCTTCATAAAATAATGAAGGTAGAGTGTAATATAAGCCGTTCTAATTATTCTTCCATCCATCCAAACATGTTGTTAATATTCCCTGCAACTCTGCGTATTCAGCGTACATGCGTGGAATGGCGGTGTTGGGGAAAAAAGGCAGCTTGACAAGTGCACGGATTGTTTGCCGTCTGTGTCGTAGGGTGTAAGTTTTATGATTATTTTTCTAGCGGTTGCTGAACTAAGATGAAGAAGCGCTAGCCACTGCTGCTGCAGTCGGCTTTATAGCTTTAGCTGCCAGACGGCTCATTGTATTGTTTGGGATACCTTTTCTTCAAGTGATTAAACAAGTTGAAGGTGTTGCGATCACTTGCCTTGATGCTCTCCTTGTAAACTTTGCAAATATTGTTTGCTCTTTGTCGTTTGGTGAAAAACCAAACCAGTTCCATTCAATGGATGAGGACTTCGACTTCGGAACAAAAACTTCATTTATGCTCTCAGACGCGGCAACGCCGTGTTTGTTTACAGGTTGTGCACATGCAAATGGGGAGGGAGGAGAGGGGCGGGGGGTAATTCGCTTAGAGCAGGGAGAGAGTGGAGGATTTTACTCGCACACAGAGGCAAAAAATAAAGCAGCAGAACTGGGAATCGGGATCTCTCAAAAATGACAGATCGTCACACGTGTAGATCGCTTCACAGACTTAAATCGTCAAATCGCGCACCCCTACTTTGTTGTCTGACTTGTATTATTCAAGGGATTTCTTGAGTCTACTAGTCAGTAATCAGGCCTCTGGTTTATCACAAGTAATTGACTAGCCAAAGGAGGCAGATCTTTTTCCATGGGACCAGAGTTGTTTGGCTAGCTTTTTTTTTCTTTTTTTGTCCATTTAATAAATGAAGTCATTTGAAAACTTCTATTTTTTTTACCCAGGTTATCTCTGCCTCGAGAAAATGTACTTTATCTGAAAGATTTCAGTATGGGAGATGAGCTTAATGGAGAAAAAGTATTTTCATGGCACTGTATCGAGATTCTTTACTTTCCTTTTATTCACCCTTTGATACATAAGTCAGTAAAGAAGAGACGGCCTTGGCAGAGGAATGGATCGAAACCGTCAACCGCATGGAGTCCCACAAAATGCCGTCCCAGTTGGGGCCTTCAGGCAGGGAAATGTTCCCACCGTGGAGCGAGGAATCATCATCGGAGACAATGTCCAGTTTGGAAGGCTGAGACGTCGCTCAAATTTGTCTCAGTCTGAGAGTTCAGGGGCCGAAGAGGAGCGTCTGGGTTCCTCAATGGAGGCGAGTGGCTCCTACGGTCGAAGCCCCTTCTTCCAGGGCATGCAGGGAGAGGCGGTATGGTACAACCGCACTGCCTATGAGCAAGCTGAGGGCGACTACCATCGGCGACTTGCCTCTAACGGAAACGGGCCGCTGTCGTCCTCCCCTCGGAGCCCAAACGCCAAAGGAACTTTGACCTTCCACTCCAGACGCAGCAATGATCAACAGCGGGATGAGGGACACGGCGTCACGACAGTGAAGGCCTCCGGTACCCCCCACCGTCAGCAGGGTAAAGGTCCTAATCGCACTTCCTCTGAGAACGAGCAGGGGGCCAAGGGCAGCAGGGGGCCGAACCCGAGAAAGAGGGGCTTCTCAGAGACTGAAGGCAGGCCAAGATTGGACAAGTATGACTCCTTGCACTGAGAATGAGCGCAACGTGATTTTTGTGCAACTCTGGTTACTTTTGTCTGTCTGCATTATTGTTAGACTTTCTTTTTTCTTTTCTTTTTTCAGAAATTCCTACTATGTTTAAGCATCAAATGAGAGATTTTAAGCTTGTTTTTTTGATGTTCTCCTTGCTGAAGTTGTAATATGCAACAGGATGTACCGTTAAGGTTGCGTGTCATTTCGCCCCTCCACCATTTTGTGATTTTGGTCTCTTAGTAAGATTTATTTGAGTTACAAAATGAAGCTGTCAACTGGGATGTTTCATCCTGATTCTGTTCATTTATAGTAACGAGAGCACATTCCATGTTATAGCTGACAATATAAAGAAATTTTATTTCTACACTCTTAGTCTGCTGTAAGGAAATGTGAATATGAATATCTTCCCTTAGAAAATTAAATAATCTTTTATCAGGGGTTATAATCTTAGCAAAAAAAAAACACAAAAAAAGCAGTAACAATGAAAAAGTAGGTTACAGGCATCTATAGGCGTATATCCAGCTGGTGAAATGTTACTGGCATCTCAAATAAAAGGTTTCATATAATACAGCAGTCAGTTGGGACTTTGTGATGACTGATATTCAGTGCGTCATGTAGCTCAGATTTAAAGTTATAAAAATAGAAGTAGGAGATGAAAAGGCAACAAAACTGGTGAAGGAGCGAACTGACCCAGAGCCACAGCTAACATGGCAGACTGCAGAATGGAGTTTCCTCTTGATTGACAACAATGGTGGATGGTGTTTTTGTTTTTTTTTTTACTGCCAGGCAGCCTTTTGTTTGCTAATCCAGATTTTTGCAGACAACACAGCTCTGTTTGTTTGAGGAATGTGTCAGTGCCTGCAAATGGGAGATGGAACTTTATTCTGAAGGTTTAAACCTCTTTCACTCAGTACATGTTTTACATTGTTCCCCTCTTCTTCTTTCTTTTGCCCTATTTAACTAATCTTAAAATGTTTTGGGCATTTAACTCCTCCCTCAAGTTCCATTGAGTCCATCTTTAACTGCATGGTGTTCATCATGCCCCTCTGTCATTGTTGTAACAACTACTAAACTCTTCACGTTGACTGTAAGTAAGCCGGTGTTGACCGTCCGTCCTTAACTCTGTCACAGTACCAGCATGAGTGGACTCCAGTGCCTTGCCACAGAGAACATCTGGTTCGACAAACACCGCTACGATGAAGCAGAGAAGCGATTCTACGAAGGTGCAAACGGCCCCACCACCCAACAGCAACAGGTACCAACCGCCTTCAGAGCTGAAAGGGAAGGCCTTTTATGTGTTCTCAAACTGCCAACAGTGAGTTGTTTATAAATCAGTCACAGTCTGCACAGATTTCTTTACTCATTTCCCTGCTGGTGTTGGCAACAGTTGCGTCATCTGTCACAGCGGTCGGTAGCCTGCAGCAGCTGCCAGCATGTTAGTTCGGGCTCTCTATTTAGAAGTGGCTCGTCAGAGTGAGAAGGGTCAGGTGGTTTTGGCAGCTGCTTCGACTTGTCAGACTGTCCTGACTTTCCTGCACAAACCTGTTAACAGCTCTGTAGAAATCCCTGTGGTTGTGTCTGAGGGGGGTTTTAATTTTTTAAAATATCAGGAGTGAGAAAACTTGAATAAACAGTTTATTAAAATATCCAGCTTTCATATTAGCAGCTGTAGTTTATTCCCTGTTATTAAAAACATGAAAAAGAAAATTGTCTATTCTACCGACCTCTAAATGAATAACGAGCATCTTTTAAACTGACGTTGCTCCCAACACACATACACACAGTCTGTGTTTAAACAAGAATTCATTGTTCTATTTTCTACCTGCTGTCATTTTGGTGGTCAAGTGAATATACATTAATAAGGATGTTACCATGGGAGGTACTTTGCGCTGTTCAAAAAAAATCCATGTGGTGAACAAAAGTAATTTAGAAATTCTATACCTAAAAAAGTTTTTAATGTTTTTTACTTTGTTTTTCTTCCAAATCCCATAGTTTGCACTAACATTGATTACATCATTACTTAGTAATTACTAATTAAATCAGATGTTATGAAAGTTACTCTATACTAAAGTAGCCTCTATTTTAAAAGTAAAATATTAAAGTAATTCTGCTTTGTGCAGTTGTTGACTACTCTCCCCAACTCTACCTGAATTTAAAGAATCCAAAGTGGCTTAAAAACAATTTAGCAACAATAAGGTATAAAGAGAGGTTCTATCTTAAGTCAACTTTTGGTTTTAAGAGTCACTGAAGCATTGCTATACTTCAAAGTAACACTAATACGCATAAAAAATGTGTAAATGTATGGGATGTTAATGCTAGTAATAAGACCAATTTATCCTTTTTAATTCGATTTAGAAATGGTTTAAGCTTAGGCATATCTTCCAATAAGTCTGTTACAACAAACACATCATTTAATCCTATAAATTCAAGAGTTCAATTAATTTTCCATCCACATCGACACCTGACAGCATCTGTCCAGTTACTTTCAAGTCTTTCCTGCTTTAACTTCTCTGTATTGCTGGGTAGGGGGGGCAGGCTAAAGCAGCGCAGCAGCATACCAAAGGCCACCAGCAGAAACGGCAGCACAGAAATGTAAGTTTGGTTTTCAGTCCAGGGAATGCTGCATTGCTGAAACCCTGACCTGATGTAGCCTGTGGCTCCTTGATGTTCTACTTCAGTGTGCCTGATTACATTTGTTTGAGAAAGTAATGCATGATCGTTTATAAAAATGCCTGAATTATCCTGCAGGTTTCACCTCACTGTGGAGTGTGGCTTTCTTTTAATCTGAACACGGAATATCTGATCCCTGTTTCTTGTCAGTTTACTTTTTGGAGACATTTCTCAAGATTGTTTTAAAATGTTTGTCTTTGCAGGACAGACACACAAATATGACAAAATCCCCCCATGTCTCTCAAATGTACTAAACATAGCATCAGTTATCTGCTCTGTGGGAAAGGTGATCGCCTGCTGGCATTTTAGGCAAATTTTTAGCAGCTGTTACCTGCATGCAGAAACTATTAGAGCATTTCGTCCGCTGTATGAATGTTTGAAACCCAGATGCATGTTTGTGTCAACCGACGGTGGCAAACGTTAGCCATGTATCCCTTTTTTCTTTTTAACTCTTAATTTCCCTGCATGCTTCTTCAGATTTAGTCAATCTAAACTGCTTTCATTAATTGTTTGTGATAATTTAGCTTCTTTTTCTCCACAGTCGTCCTCTCATGGAGGCGGAGACCAGGAGCTGGTTACACGCATGAAGAGCCTAGAGCTGGAGAACCAGACTCTTCACAAAGGTTTCTTTGATTTTTCCATATCATAGAGGGCTTGTTGCATATTTTTAGTCAATCTGTTTGTGGGTTTGGCTCTTATTTACCTCATCTTGCTGCTGTCAATCTTAAGGCAGCTGTCTACAGGTTTTAGTTTACAAAAAATCTCATAAATCTCATAGCAGACAAAGCTAGTTCATCCAAAAATATGTCTACATGTTGATCTTGGATCTTTATTTCTGGAAACCCACCCATGTATGGTTTATGTTAATCATGCTTAGTCGCCAACTATTTTCTCAGTGCTTCACCCTCTTGCTAAAATGTCAACTTTAGAGTTTGGCATTTTTACTGACTGAGAAGAAACCAGCAGTTTATGTAATCCTGTCTGAATGCTAGTGGTGGAGGACATGAGGGCAGCCCTGCAGAAGCTGGAGTCCAGAGTGGCTGTGCTGGAGAAGTCCCCTGCACCAGCAGCCGTCCCCAATGCCAAGGTAAATCCTTTTTTAGAAGAGCCTCCTGCCTGTAGTGTTTCATATGTTTGGTTATGATTTTCAAGTTTCTGAAGTGTTTCTGCCCTAAACTTTCTAATACCCAGGCTGCAACAGTTCAGGCAGCTCCAGTCAAACAGGTGAAGGTGACAAATGGCGATGATGATGACGACGACATAGACTTGTTCGGCAGTGATGAGGAAGATGAGGAGGCAGAACGCATCAAGCAGGAGAGGCTGGAAGCTTATGCTGCCAAGAAAGCAAAGAAACCTGCCGTCATTGCCAAGTCCTCCATCCTGCTGGACGTCAAGCCTGTAAGTAAACGTCTGACCTCTGCCTCTGGATACTGAATTCTACAGCCACAAACCTGTTGATGACTTGTGTTCTTGGTCTCCCTCAGTGGGACGACGAGACCGACATGGCGAAGCTGGAGGAATGTGTGCGCAGCGTGCAGATGGACGGGCTCCTGTGGGGAGCTTCAAAGTTGGTTCCGGTCGGCTATGGCATCAAGAAGCTGCAGATCAACTGTGTGGTCGAGGATGACAAGGTCGGCACTGACATCCTTGAGGAGGAGATCACCAAGTTTGAGGATTATGTGAGTCAACATGTTTAAAATTTGATTTATTTGTAGCTTCTTGGCAGGTTTTAAACATCCTTGCTGCCCACTCTTTAGGCTGTGCTCTGTATTGGCCAGGTTTAGTCTTTGCATATATATTCATTACCCCTTTAAAAGCACAAACCTCAGTGTATTTGAGTGGGATTCCATGTAATAGACCAACGCAATGCAGGAATTCATTGTGAAGGTAAAAGGTAATGCAGTGTTCACATTTTTCTTGTATGATTCATATCTGAACAGTGCGACATTTACATTCTGGCCCCTTGACTCCCAATAGGAGCTAAATAAAATCATGAGACCACGGCCTTCAGAAGTTGCTGTTAGCTAAAGGTCCAGCTGTGTGTAATATAACTTGATTATGACTCTAGAATGTTTCTCTTCAGGAGGGGAAAGAAAGCCATAAATGTAGCTTGCATCTTATGCCAAAGCTGATAGAGGAAGGAGTTGCTCTGGCTGGAGGAAACAGCTTTTTTTGGGACAAAATTCAAACTACATTGACAGAAAACACTACTTATTAGCATGAGCACACAATCTCCCTGTGATAGAGTCATGGATGTATTGTGCTGTGTATATTTAAGCATGGACTTTTGACTTTTCAACACCGCCCCCCCCAAAAAACCCTTGAAGTTTATCCTTCTCCAGGAAACTTTTCTAATGCTCTCTCCAATCTGAGTTTTAACCATTCTGGAAGGAATAGGCTGAAGTCTGGGAGAGGCAAACTCTGAAAAAACTTCAAAGTATTGACAAAGGGAAGCTGAAAAACAGTGGTTTTAAACATTTTTCCTCCTTAACAATTATCCCAGTTTTTTTGTTGGTCCATTGCATAAAATCTCCTAATGCGTTGAAGTTTGTGGCAGAAAAATTTAAATCTGTTGATCTAGTTGCAGCCCAGGTTAGTTGTGATTTCTATGAAGGAAAAAGCAGAAAGCCTCATCTGCTTTCAGGTTCATCTTTATTTCTTTAAGTAAAATTACTTGACAATACATACATTTCTTTGACCTTAGTAACCTTGTGCATTTTTCTCTGCAGGTCCAAAGTGTAGATGTTGCTGCCTTCAACAAGATCTAATCTTCACCTCCAAAGTGCTAATGCTGCTCCTAGCTTGAGTGGTTAATAAAAAGCTTAATCTAGAGCATATGTTGTCTCTGTATTTCTATATTTACAAAGCAATTTATGGTATGATAAAGCATGACTTGAGTTTATGGAGAGCACAACTTCAATGTAGAGCCCAACCCGACCCAAAACCCTGGGTAGACTGGCTGGGTGAATGTGGTTTTCTCTTTATGAAGCAGAGACATTGAATCAGAAACATTGTAGAACGCTAGAGTCCCAGCCCTGAAATCCAGATAGACTCCTATCCTGTTCCCACAGGGAGTCGGGATGGCGACGCTCTCCTTGTTGTGCTGGAACGACCAGGTGGTGTTTGCACAGTCCATGCTCCAGGATTTGGAGTTATGTCCCAGTTTGCAGTCGCTTCCTCCTCCAATCCTGTTGATGTTCTTGTAGCACACTGCCACAGAGATTCCCCCATTCCCAGCCCACTCCACCTCCCAGTAGCATCGGCCCGCCATTCCGGCTCGACACAGCACCTGGGCCCAGCTGGTAAATCGGTCCGGGTGGTCGGGGTAGGGCTGTGGCTCTGACCGGGTGGTCACCGATCTACGGCTCTCAGAGATGCTCAGGTAGGAGTTTGCTGTGTTTGGGTCCAAAGTCAGATCGTTGTAATCTGAAGAAAACAATAGTCTCATCTAATTGGTTTTATAATAGATGATAAATGATCTAAATCAATCATTTGTGCTCACATTGAAGGAAGTCTGCCCTTTTCCTTGGTTCTGTGGTGTAAGGAATATCAGCATCTTTAGCTGTTAGAAAGAAATTATTTATGACCATTATCAGCTAAACGCTCTAAAAATATCTACGTGTTCAAGAAGACTCTTACCTTTAGTCTTTTCAGTGTTTGGGTGGATGCTCTCCTTCAGCGAGTTTACTAAAATGCAAAGAAATCTTTCATTACAAAATTCTGTAAGGTTATAAATTCTTAACAGAAATACCTTTATCAGAAACTCTGCTGAATTCTCTTTGAAGTGTTTCATCCAGGCCTCCGTTCAGATCACCAAGGCAGTCTCTCATGGTTTTATACATCAAATACGTGAGGGCGTCTGTGTTGGGCATCTCCACCGTCTTCATGGGGAAATGAAGAGACTTGCACTTCTGCAGAGATGTGAAGATCGCTTTTTACTTACAAAACTGGTTACTAAATGTTTTTGCATGTTTTAAGGATGACCATCTAGTTTTCAGAAATAAATATTGATGAATTCGTATTTTCAGTGTTGAAGGAATATTGTTCGTCTTACGGTTTGTTATATTGAGACTTAATATCACAACAGCAAGGACTACAAATTGTGCATGTATCCCTAGATGTCCACTTATAATGTATATTTTTAGATTAAGTGGTTGAAAAGTAGATTTACCATAAACTGATATGGTCACTTGAGTTCAACAGTTCTGCATTTCATGTTTTCCTGATATGCAACCTTGTCCAAAATCATTTCCAAGAATCAGCCTAATTGATCATATGCTGAGCTTGTAGTAAAATGACCTAATAAAATTTCAACAAGCAAACTACATTTGCTTAAAACCAATTATTCTTATAACTGCTTAATACATTTGAGTTTCATATAAAAACACAATTTAGCTGAGAATGGCCCCTTTTAATATCTACAGATCAACTATATAAATGGGATATGCTCTAATAGTGCTTCCATTTTGCTGCTTAACGCATGCATATGCTACATTTGGTAGAATGTTAATTTGTAATTCATACAGTAAAAGTATTTTGTACATTTAGCAAAATGAGTCAAAGTGGAAAAACTGACCACTAGATGGCAACAAAGGCCTCACAAGACAATCTGGTATGTGTGGAAGATGCTTCAACAGGCGCTAAGTTACAGGAGGCAAAATTGGGACAATTTCAGATGGTTAAGAGACATGATGCTCTTAGCTTGCAAGCTGTAGTTTCATCTTTGTCAAAGTTTCATTTTGGTCTCTTCTGACCAGACCCTTGTCAACATGTGGACAGTGGCTCTATGGCCAACTGCAAAAGTGACTTCTTCACACAACTACTTTCTTACAGGTTTGATTGTATACAGATTTAGCAAAACTGTGTGTTTACTGAGATTAAATTACAGAGGTGGATGCTATTTTCCAATTGATCTATAAAATCGACAGGTTCCCTTGAATTTTTATTAGGTTAATCATAGTAAATGGGGCCAATTACAAATGATTAACACACCCTGTTGGATTATTAGTTACATTTCCATATGTCCTCTAATTCACAATTAGGCATTGCTTTGTCTTAGCATATCACATTAAGTTATAAAACTACACTTCCATACCTGGAGGAATTGGATGTGGTCCTCTGTGTGAGAAAGCCTCTCCAGCTCTGCCTCAGTCCTCCTGTGCTCAGCCATCTCCCTCTGGATCTTCTCCAGCATCTCCTCGGCCTGAGCGACCACCAGTCTCTCCTGGGATTTGATCATCTCCTTCACTTCTGCGCTTTGTTTCTCAATGGATCTAATCAGTTTAGAGAAAATCCTCTCGCTCTCCTCCACCACGGCCTCCGTGGAGTGCTACAAATGTTTAAAATTTCTTATTTTGCAGTATGTTTCTTTTTTGTTAAATTATCCAAAAACAATGTTACGACTTCCTTTGTATGAAGTTGATCTCACCTTTACGTATCGTATGGCATATCTCAGTTCCTTCTCTGCATCCTTCAGTTTCTGCACTGATTTCAGAGATGTTTCTTTGAGTTTTTTCTGAGAATACAATAGATAAAAGATGAGTATCACATAAGGTTATTCACATAGTTTATCGGACGATTTTCTTCCACGGTTGAATTTCAAGGTGGCACATTATTTCACAAACCCTTTAATTAAATTTCTTTAATTTCTGACTCCCCAAAAATCAGGAATGACTCATCCTAATGTTTTATTTATTCACTACAAGCATTACTGAGCTTCATTATTCCTTAAGCAGAAAGATAGGAGCAGCATATTCACTTGGCTTTAGTTCTATTTCAGAAGGTTTTGAAAGTGGGTATGAAGGTACAAACTGTTTTTGTTTTTTTTCTTTAGTGAGCTGGTACGACAAACAGAAGGCAGAAAGGCTTCCTGGGAGGTCTTAAAAAATACTTTATAAAGATTTTGAGTCTCAGAATTGTTGTTGCTATTGCAGTTATTTTTAAAAGGAAGTGCCTCTAAATTATTACCAAACAGAGCAGTGCTGACTCCAGAAACCCTTTTAAAGTTAATTTTAGACATGGACTTGTGTGGTAACCTTGAGTAAAAATATCAAGGCTTTGCTGTATTTGCACAAAACTTGAGGAACAAGAAAATAAGTTCTTCTGTCTTTTATTAAAAAACACAAATGTAACAATCTGTGCTGCTGCTAAATTACTGCAATAGTGATGCTGTTATTTGTATTAATCACTGACTAAAGCAAAAATGCTAAAATAAAAAAATAGGTTGTAGTTTTTAGGTTATTTGGCATATGTTGGCCAATCTGCTTTACAGACTAATAGATTCTAGTTTTTGTTCAGACTAAACCAAAACTAAACAATTTTGTCTCAAGATGTTTTCTCACTACTGAATTCTGCCTTATCAATACGTGACAAAACATTTTTACAAAGATTTATAAAGTGTGTATGTTTTCATAATATAATATTGTAATTATGTCAAGAATTTTTATATTACAAAGGCATATATATGTAGAATATCAACTAAATGAGCCTGTTTCAAGATTCTTATGTCCAAATGTCTTGGATCCCCCCCCCCCCCCTTTTTTTTCCAATCATATTGAGAGAGAAAAAGAACAGTGACCTCCAGCTAGTATTTAATACATTTATGAATAACGTCCACTGATATTACCTGGATCAGAAATATAGTATTAGGATTAGCCAGAAAATTAGTGAAAAAGCAGTTAAAGAGCAAAGAAAAGATGTATCAGACCTTCCTCTTTAAAAGAGGCATACTGCCCTGCATGTTTTTAGATATTTCCATGCTTTAACACCTGATTCACCAAAAGTCTGTCAAAATAGTCAACTAAAATCAGGAGATGAAGCAGGGAAACAAAACATGTAGGACAGTGTGCCTTGAGGACTCGAGTTGAGAAAAACCTCTTCACAGTCTTGTCAATGACCTAATTATGTGATT
The DNA here is from genome assembly GCA_028564705.1 of Apricaphanius iberus. Lineage (NCBI taxonomy): Eukaryota > Metazoa > Chordata > Actinopteri > Cyprinodontiformes > Aphaniidae > Apricaphanius > Apricaphanius iberus. Next base: position 1,239,725 of record JAPXFQ010002340.1, read on the forward strand.
CAGGTGTGATTTCACCTCCTTTGAGTCAGATAACAATCTTTTAAAGTGAAGGTCTGGTAAATATTTTCTTTGGTCTTTAGCTGCTTTTTCATTATTTTCCTGTCCAGTCTTAATATTATATATGTTGATCCAGGTAATATCACTGGATCCTGAATATACTGTATGAGGAGTTAGTTCAGCCATTTGATTTGAATGTGTTGAACTGAGGACATATTCCAAAGCTTTTAGGACATCTAAAGCAGGAGTTTGATACCACCCTTGTAGAAGAAGCAGCTCTACTGTGAGGCACCAAATTAATATAAATAAATAAAAATCTTTATCTCCAGTCTCAGTCATACATGTATGACTGACAAAGAAAACTAACCACACCAATACTGAGCCGAGACACTGCAATCACTCACCAGCCTAATGGGAGCTGAAATTACAAGTCACGAATGTCAAAGGGAGAAATTCAAAAAATTTGTATCTATTTAAATCTTACTTTATGCTCAAAATAAATTAAAATGCAGATGTTTTCTATACCCTTTTTTCTTAAGTCCTTCGCTGTCTGTGTCTGTTTCCTCTGCACTACTGGAAACCTGAATTACTATCATATCACAAAACCTGCCAATACGGCCTCTGTTTGACAGACAAATACATAAAAACAGGTAATATGAGTGCCAATTAGTCTAAAAGTACATTTTTTCTCATTTGTTGTAAATAGAGACAACATTTTTTAATATCAAAATCTATTAATTTAATTTGACCTTTTCTGTTCAAGGGATTAGAGTGCATGTAAATATCCCTTGCAGTTTTCTTTTATTGTAGTTTTGTGTTTGTAGTTTTTTTCTAATGAGTTTTTTTTTTTTAATTGTAATTTTACTCTTGCTTTAAACAATTGCATTTTGGTTGAGCTTCGAATTTTCACGTAAAGATATGATGCAGAGGTTTAAAATGTAAACATTGATCTGATAGCCAATCAGATTAGGAACGCAAACATACTGAAAACAACGTGAGCAGTTGTAATGAAGCCAGCAGCTACTCCAGGAAAATACTGCTCCTCCAAACATTTATTTACTTTAACCTATCGTAAAAGTTTCATGTAGTAGTTTACAAATGCCTTAGTAATAATTAATACTTTATTAGGTTTAATAGCTCACAATTAAACTCAGACAAAGCAGACTGTGTGTTTGATCTGTAGCTCTTATTTACTTTAGCAGGCTTTTATCTTCCTTATTTAAATGCTTCAACTTTTGAGAACTGCACACACAATACTTTTGTTTTTGTCAGCTGATATTTCAGCTATGCGTCTTTGGTTTTTACAAAGATCATCAAGAGCGGTGAACCAAGAGGCTTTGAAAAGAAAAAGAAAAACTTGACAGCATAAAAACAGTGGAGTTCCCCTTTAAATCCAATGAGAGCTTCGAGGGAAATTCCTTGCATGAGCTGTGATGTACAAATATGAGCTCCTCTATTCTCTTTAAAGCATTAAGGAACTGTAATGAGTGATCATCGTTCCGCAACAGATCAAAACATCAGCATTGCGTTTTCCAGTTACAGAAACTCCATTAACTCACCTGATGATTGGCCCTCTCCTCTACCACTGGCACTGTGGTGTGACCCTTGTGCTTCTCCCTGACACACTGTGAGCACACACACTGCTGGTCGTTGCGGCAGTATAGTCGCAATAACTTTTTGTGCTGCTGGCAAATATTCTCCCTTAGCTTATCTGTGGCCGGGATCAGCTTGTGGCCTTTTCTGTGAAAGCGCTCTTCGTGTCCTTTCAGGTGAGCCTGGCAGAAAGACTCCAAGCACTGGAGACACGATTTCACAGCTCTGTTCTTTCTGCCCTTGCACGCACTGCATTTCACCTCCTCCGGTTTGGCCGGACGCTGAGTTGCAGGTTGAGCTTCACTTTTCAGAAACTTTTCCACCACTTCGGCCAGAACGGTGTTCCTGCTCAGCAGGGGTTTGGGGTTGAACTCCTGCCTGCACTGAGGGCAGCTGTGCTGATCTTTCTGCTTTGCTGTGTTCCAGTAGTCTTCAATGCAGTCCAGACAGTAGCTGTGTCCACAGGGGATGGTCACGGGGTCTCGCAGAACTTCCAGGCACACAGAACAGCAAAACTGGTCCTGTTCTATGGAGATAGTTGCAGCTGCCATTGGACTCTCTGTCTCACTCTCACACACACACAAATGCTGAACTAAAACAGGAAGGAATGGTGAAGGGCGTAGCTCACAGGTGTGTACATACCAGCATCTCAGGTTTCACCTGCTGCACTTGCTGAAGCCTCCAATCACAGTCAACACACCTAGGATGGGCCCTCCCACGTAATGTTTGCAGACATCAGTCAACCCACAGCAGGTTAGGCCACAGTAGATGGCCTTTAAAAGTAACCTGAAGCTTGTTCTTTTTAGAGAAAAGCCCTGACTCATGTTTGTGGTTAAAGTCCACTTTTATGTTCTTGACGTCCTAGTTTGTGTAAAACAAAATGTGAACAGACCACCAGGCATAGCAATGTCCAATCCATACAGTCATAGGCCAGTGTTGTTGCAGAACTCACTGTGCTGTGAAGAAACGGCCCCAGCTCTTAAAATGTCTTCTATTAGCTTTTTTTGTCACACCTAAATGTTTCAGATCAAAGTGATGTCAATAAATTTAAAATGCTGATTTTACATCTCATTAAAAAAGAGCAATCAAAAGCAACCGTAACCTACCAGACCCAGAAATCATAAAATCACTTAAAAAGTACCTGCTTGACAACATAAACTAGCTTACAGGATGACAAAAAAGCAAAAATTATGCATCCGTTCGAAAGGTCAATAACAGATGAAAAAAGTTAATTTATCTTTTATCACTATAGAAAAATGTTAACACAGATAAATTCCAGTAATTCTCTGAATCACAGCTGATCAAAAAGGAGTCAGATTGTTAAGAACAAAGAATATTGATAAATCTGGACTGGGCAAAAGTTCAACTTGAAGGTGTGTAAAGCTGTGATAAAACAAAAAGAAACCCTCTCGGTGACACTTAAGCAGGATGGTGGTGTGACGGTCAGCTTCAGGAACTGAATGCCCAGCCATCAGTTGATGACCTTAAGGTGGATTATGACGCAGGAAAATGATCCAAACCACGCCAGCGAATTCACATCTGAATGGGTTTATTTTTGGACTGGTCAAGAAGAAGTCCACTCATGCTTGAAAAGCATGTTGTGCAGGCAATTCCTTCACAGGGATGCAATTAGACCACTGCCAGTTCCTTTTAAGAAACTATTTTTTTCTATATCAATAACTTTTAGGGCCTTTAATGGACAACCACTCCATTATATTCTAGATTCTACATACGCGCACTGTCCAACCTTTAGGGATCAGTCTTTCAAATAAGAAGCACCAACACTTTACAACGCACTTCCTTTCTCTAATACGTGCATATACAACTTTTTTATGGAGCCAAAGGCTCTTTAATTGACATGCCTTTACTTAAATGCACAGCTTTAATTGTTTTTTTATATAGATTTTTTTTCTGTTTGCTATTGTTTTACCCTTCTGTTTTTTTATCACATTCAGTCCATACATCTCATTTAAATTCTCTGATCTGATTTCTTTGGGGGAATTTTAATATGCAAATTGAAAATACAGAATAAAAATAAAAAAAAGACAGTAGACTTCTGAATTTGTTCACAATTTGACACTGTACTTTACTATGCACTTGTAATGTTGTTTCTTTTAGATAATTTCAAAAAAATTAGGATTTTCCTCCTCTAAAGTTTATTGCAAAAAAAAGTTATCCAAAAAAATCTGTTTTTCCCTTTGCTTTACAGTTATATAGCATATGTGAATACAGATACAGAATACAGGTAAATACATAAATAAATATTATTTCAATATTCTTTAGTCTCAACTAAGAATATTTTTAATGTGTCAGAGATGAGCCTCCAAAAGAAAATAACTGTTCACAAAGGTTTGGTTACAAATAAAAAAAAATACCTATAAAAGCATAAAATTCACATCACTAGAACATGGGGATCCTATTAGTAATACTGAAATACACTTTGGTAGGCATAAAACTGAGTTAAATGCATTGTTATCCCATCTGTAAATAAGTACTTAAATGTAACTGATATTAAAACCAATTAACTTAGGTCAACAGATAAAACAGTTAGAGAAAGTTCTCATTCCTGACTTTTATTAAATGATATTCAGGATGTGCGGATGGGTGTGTAACATTCAGTCTGATGACCAGTAGGATTTATCTTCTTCGCGAGTGATGGCGTCGCTGCAGGTGCCTTTGTCTGGATCCAGTGGCGAGTTTGGGACCTGAGCAGAAACAAAACAAGAAATGGAAACATTACAACAGCAGAAACCAGAGAATTTCAGTTTACTGAAGGAGAAAAATTATGTGAGGAACGGAAAACTTCTATTGCAAACAAAAATGCTACTTAAGTGGGAAAGCATATGAATTTTAAATTGATTTCAATCAATCACAAAAGAGACTCCTTTAACGTTTTCCGTCATTTCACATTGCAACCACAACCTTCAGCCTATGTCATTTTTGTAAGTGCAACATTAGTGTGATCGCTCTGCTTACCAAAAGCAAGTGTGGTCCCAGCAGGTCCTGGAGCAAGGAACGGGTTCAGGGGACCAACAGGCGGCTGGTCCAGACCGAAAGGGGACAGCACTGTGAGAACAGATGAAATAAGTTACTGTAGAGTCTCCCAAACTGAAACTGACAGAATCTCGTGCAGATTCAGCAAACTGACTGAAAACAAACATGCTGAGACAGCAGTTTCTGCTGATAGGGAGGTTAGGATGGGAAAATTTTTCATTCAGTAGGACAACATAAACATGTAAATATTATACAAATAGGTACACGGGTGAAACTTAACACACAGAACACATTTAACACATACACCAGCTTTCACATGTTAAAAATGTTTCAACAAAATTAATATAATAAATGAAACAGTCGTGTTGCAGACCTAATCTGATATCTGTTTGATTTTTAGATATCTGGTGATTTCAAATCCTACACCTAAAGCTAATGAAAATTTAATATTCAATATTATTAAGATTATTACATCTGACCAGAAAAAAAAGACATGTAAGCTTAATGAAAAGTATGTTTAATATGTACTTAAAGGTTATTTTCAACAGGAACTTTTTTATCTGATAAATGAGGCTCATTGGAAAGTGTATTGTAATTTATTGAATATGACCATATTTACAAGTTTATGAAAAAAAAAGCCATTATTTGTGGTTTTGTTGTTAAGCATATGCTCAATTAAGTATAAACTACATTGTATATAGGACCTAAATAAATATGTAAAGTTCAGGTATTTGATATGGAAATCAAAGAAATCAGGCTTGATTAGGTAGAACCCCAACCACTAGATGGCAGCAATTTCCCTTTAAGCAATCGTATGGCAAATGAATCGATTGGCTTTGGGCTGCATTAAGACCAGAGGAGCTCCAAGACAAATGTACATTAGTCCACTAGGGATGTAAACAGTGAAGTAAACTGAAAACTAGGCCAAGCACACAATAAATAGACTTTCCTGGTAAAACTTAGCAAAAATAAATAAATTCCTTTTTTTTTTTTAGAGCAGGATGATCTCACACTGAAAAGTAGATTTTTTGTAGATTCCTTCTTTTACTCCCCCTTTACATCTCCCTTCACTGTGGGAAGAAATACATGAGTCCTCGTTCAGCCTTACTTGTCAAGGCTCTACTTGTTTTAAACTTTTTAGTTATTGACAGACTGTATATGGACAACTTAGTACCAGAAGTTAATTGGTTGTTCTCCTCTCTTTCCTATTTTAAAGACTGTCTAAATATATATATATATATTAGGGATGCACCGAAAATTCGGCCACAGAAAAATTTCGGCCGAAAATGACCCAAAAGTGCATTTTCGGTTTTCGGCCGAAAGACCTAAATCACAGAAACAACACAGCCGAAACTTTATTAATTTAATTTAAATTGTGCATTGTTGTTATGTCAGTGCTAAATAAATATCTTCATAGTTTTGTAACTGATTTATTTCAATGCCTTGGTTTTAGTGAGGTTAGTACACATCATAGACATAAATTCTATGGTTCTAATAATTGACAATAATTTCTTTCGGTGTTTCGGTTTTCGGCCTTAGTTTTCTTCATTTTCGGTTTTAGTTTTCGGCCAAGAGTTTTCATTTCGGTGCATCCCATCCATCCATCCATCCATCTTCCTCCGCTTATCCGGGGTCGGGTCGCGGGGGCAGTAGCCTAAGCAAGGAGACCCAGACTTGCCTCTCCCCGGCCACTTGGGCCAGCTCCTCGGGAGGAATCCCGAGGCGTTCCCAGGCCAGCTGGGAGACATAATCTCTCCAACGGGTCCTGGGTCTTCCCCTGGGTCTCCTCCCGGTGGGACATGCCCGGAACACCTCACCAGGGAGGCGTCCAGGAGGCATCCTGACTAGATGCCCGAGCCACCTCAACTGGCTCCTCTCGATGTGGAGGAGCAGCGGCTCTACTCTGAGCTCCCTCCGGATGACCGAGCTTCTCACCCTATCTCTAAGGGAGAGCCCAGCCACCCTACGGAGGAAACTCATTTCAGCCGCCTGTATCCGCGATCTCGTTCTTTCGGTCACCACCCAGCGTTCGTGACCATAGATGAGGGTAGGAACGTAGATCGACCGGTAAATCGAGAGCTTCGCCTTTCGACTCAGCTCTCTCTTCACCACGACAGACCGGTACAGCGCCCGCATGACTGCAGACGCCCTACCAATCCGTCCATCGATCTCCCGCTCCATTTTTCCCTCATTCGTGAACAAGACCCCCAGATACCTAAACTCCTCCACTTGAGGAAGGACCTCATCCCCAACCCGAAGAGAGCACCCTACCCTTTTCCGACTCAAGACCATGGTCTCGGATTTGGAGGTGCTGATCCTCATCCCAGCCGCTTCACACTCGGCTGCGAACCGCTCCAACGAGAGCTGTAGATCACGTTCAGACGAAGCCAACAAGACCACATCATCTGCGAAAAGCAGAGACCCGATCCTGAGGTCACCAAAACGGATCCCCTCAACACCTTGGCTGCACCTAGAAATCCTGTCCATAAACGTTATGAACAGGATCGGTGATAAAGGGCAACCTTGGCGGAGTCCAACTCTCACTGGAAACGAGTCCGACTTACTGCCGGCAATGCGAACCAGACTCTGACACCGGTCATATAGGGACCTAACAGCCCGTATCAGAGGGCCTGGTACCCCATACTCCCGGAGTACCCCCCACAGGACACCCCGAGGGACACGGTCGAACGCCTTCTCCAAGTCCACAAAGCACATGTAGACTGGTTGGGCGAACTCCCACGCACCCTCCAGGACCCTGCCGAGGGTGTAGAGCTGGTCCAGTGTTCCACGGCCAGGACGAAAACCGCATTGTTCCTCCTGGATCCGAGGTTCGACTATCCGTCGTACCCTCCTCTCCAGAACCCCTGAATAGACCTTACCAGGGAGGCTCAGAAGTGTGATCCCCCTGTAGTTGGAACACACTCTGTGGTCCCCCTTTTTAAAGAGGGGGACCACCACCCCGGTCTGCCAATCCAAGGGAACTGCCCCCGATGTCCACGCAATATTGCAGAGCCGCGTCAACCAACACAGCCCTACAACATCCAGAGCCTTGAGGAACTCCGGCCGAATCTCATCCACCCCCGGAGCCTTACCACCGAGGAGCTTTTTAACAACCTCGGCGACTTCAGCCCCAGAGATTGGAGAGTCCGTCCCAGAGTCCCCAGACTCTGCTTCCAAACAGGAAGGCGTGTCGGTGGGATTGAGGAGGTCTTCGAAGTATTCCATCCACCGACCCAAAACGTCCCGCGTTGAGGTCAGCAGCACACCGCCCCCACTGTAAACAGTGTTGGCGGCAGACCGCTTCCCCCCCCTGAGACGCCGGATGGTGGACCAGAATCGCTTCGAAGCCATACGGAAGTCGTTCTCCATGGTCTCTCCAAACTCCTCCCACGCCCGAGTTTTTGCCTCAGCGACCATCCGAGCCGCACTCCGCTTGGCCTGCCGGTACCTATCAGCTGCTTCCGGAGTCCCACAGGCCAAGAAGGCCCGATAGGACTCCTTCTTCAGCTTGACAGCATCCCTCACCGCCGGTGTCCACCAGCGGGTTCGAGGGTTGCCGCCACGACAGGCACCAACTACCTTGCGGCCACAACTACGGTCAGCCGCTTCGACAATGGAGGCACGGAACATGGCCCATTCGGACTCAATGTCCCCCGCCTCCCCCGGGACGTGTTTGAAGTCCTGTCGGAGGTGAGAGTTGAAACCCCTTCTGACAGGAGACTCCGCCAGACGTTCCCAGCAGACCCTCACAACACGTTTGGGCCTACCAGGTCTGTCCGGCGTCTTCCCCCACCACCGGAGCCAACTCACCACCAGGTAGTGGTCGGTGGATAGCTCCGCCCCTCTCTTCACCCGAGTGTCCAAAACATGCGGCCGCAGGTCAGATGAAACGACAACCAGGTCGATCATCGAGCCGCGGCCTAGGGTGTCCTGGTGCCAAGTGCACACATGAACACCCTTATGCTTGAACATGGTGTTCGTTATGGACAATCCATGACGAGCACAGAAGTCCAACAACAAAACACCGCTCGGGTTCAGATCGGGGGGGCCATACCGCCCAACCACGCCTCTCCAGGTCTCACTGTCATTGCCAACGTGAGCGTTGAAGTCTCCCAGGAGAATGAGGGAGTCTCCAGAAGGAGCACTCTCCAGCACCCCCTCCAAGGACTCCAAGAAGGGTGGGTAGTCTGATCTACTGTTCGGTGCATAAGCACAAACAATAGTCAGCACCCGTCCCCCCACCCGTAGGCGGAGGGAGGCTACCCTCTCACTCACCGGGGTAAACCCCAACGTACAGGCGCCGAGATGGGGGGCAACAAGTATGCCCACCCCAGCTCGGCGCCTCTCACCGGGAGCAACTCCAGAGTGGAAGAGAGTCCAACCCCTCTCGAGGAGACGGGTTTCAGAGCCAGAGCCATGCGTCGAGGCAAGGCCGACGATGTCCAGTCGGAACCTCTCAGCCTCGCACACCAGCTCCGGCTCCTTCCCCACCAGAGAGGTGACGTTCCACGTCCCAAGAGCCAGCTTCTGCAGCCGAGGATCGGACCGCCAAGGTCCCCGCCTTCGGCCACCGCCCGTCTTGCACGGCACCCGACCCCTATGGCCCCTCCCACAGGTGGTGAGCTCATGGGAAGGGGGGCCCATGTTTCCTCTTCGGGCTAAGCCCGGCCGGGCCCCATGGAAAAAGGCCCGGCCACCAGGCGCTCGCCAACGTGCCCCACCTCCAGGCCTGGCTCCAGAGTGGGGCCCCGGTGACCCGCGTCCGGGCGAGGGAACACTAGATCCATTTATTTTGTTCATCATAGGGGTCGTCGGGCTGCGCTTTGTCTGATCCCTCACCTAGGACCAGTTTGCCATGGGTGACCCTACCAGGGGCATAAAGCCCCAGACAACATAGCTCCCAGGATCATTGGGACACTCAAACCCCTCCACCGCGATAAGGTGGCAGCCAGGGAGGGGCCAAGAGTTCGGCCAAGAGTTTTCATTTCGGTGCATCCCTAATATATATATATATATATATATATATATATATATATATATATATATATATACATACATACATTCAACAGGAAAACAAATCAATGTATATATATATATATATATATATATATATACATACATTCAACAGGAAAACAAATCAATGTACTATATAGTTGTTTTTTTTTTCAATCAATCACAGAAAATAATCAAATATAGCTACACTACAAAACAGGTGATTTAAAAACAAATTTCTCAGATGATTTTTTTCTTCCGTGAATAAATACACTCATATCAAAAGATTTACTTGTTTTGAAGCTTTTTAGTATTTTTAGTAGTTACAGTCCATGAGAAAGGTACAATAATCATGTCCAAATGGTTTAAACGCTTCTGTAAGACATCTTAACAAGCTCACCTAGTGGTGAATCCATGTGTACAGCTGCCTCAGCTTCATCCCCGAGGTTAGAGTCACGCTGAGCCTCAGAATTTGGAGGAATGACGATTGTAACAGCTTTCACTACAGAAAAAAAAAAAAAAAGAGAGAAACATTAAATCAGGCTGAAATAAATGTAACTTGAAAACCCCTCTGGAAATGTGTCTACCTTTCTCATAGATGCCGACAATTCCTGCCTGGCACACTTCCTGCAGCAGTCCCTTAAAGTCAGACACAGCTGTAATCACCGGGTTGAAGGAGAGGCCGGGGTTCGTGTTGAGCAAAGGAGAAGCCGACAGGTCAGGTGGAGCATGAACAGACTGACAGCTCTGAACACAGATACAGAAAGGAGATGGTGTTAGACTGAGCGCTACAGAGTCAGTGTCTCACCCCCACCCCAAAAAAAGCCGGAGGACTCACCTGAAGGAACTGGACGGGGTCCTCAGTGTGGGACAGCAGGTCCAGTTCGGCCTCGCTCTTCTTCAGTTCAGCGACTTCCTTCTGGATTTCCTCCAGCAGCTGCTCAGCTTCACCGATGGACGTCTTTTCCTGCTCTTTGATAAGCTCTCTCACCTCAAAGCGCTTCAGCTCTACCTGGCGAATCAGCTCTGTAAAGATGGCGTCGCTCTCTTCAGCTGCGGCCCGAGCCGAACGCTAGAGGGAGACGCAAACCGAGCAACAGCATTCAGAGAGGGAGGGATGGTTTAAAGTTAAACAAAACATATAGGTACAGTGGCTGTTATGTAAACAGAGAACAATGTATGTATTGTATTGAGAGCGGGGGGGGGCATTTTTTCATTAATCATTTAACAGGAAGAAATTGTGCCAGCACTTACAGCGAGAGAGAAAATTGCATGTCTCAGGTCTTGTGCCTCTTTCTCTCTTTTTTGAATCTTCAGCTGTGAGCTCTGTTTCATGTCACTAAGCTGCATCTGAAAGGAAAACATTAGGCGCTGTTTTAAAGTCATAAGACATGTTTACAAAGCATGGATAATGAGTCTGTTTAACTTCCAATACTGAAAACAGAAAAAAAGAAAAAAAACATACTGTTTACCACCTAAACTGCTTCCAAAACCTAATCCCCAAACCTACAGGAACTAAATCCTTCCAACTATTCATGTTATTTATCTGCATAATATCTCTGTATAATCTGTAGATTAATCTATTTTGTTTATTAGAATGAAAAATAACCATAAGGATTAATTGGAATGTATCTACAACTAAACTAAAATGACTTTTCGTGTCTTTCTGATCTTTTCTTGAGATGGCATGCATTACTATATAAATAAACTGATTTGAATAGTTAAAGTAACTAGGGATGGAACGATACCACTTTTTACAAACCGATACGATACCGATACTTGGATTTGAGTACTTGCCGACAAAAAGTACAATTACTGATACCTCAAACTACCGATACTACAAAAAAAAAATGCAATGAATTGGTAGATAAGTTTTATTTTCTTCTCTCCTTGTTACAACAAATGATGGTGAATTAGATAAAAAAAAAATAAAAACTGATAAATATGAACAAAAAAACTAAAATTTCATGTTAATAATAATAATTATTATTTCCTGTGAAATTATTGCAGAGTTTAAACATTTTAAGTATCGGTTCATGGTATCGGTTAACTTTAACCGATTCCGATACAGTATTGGTTTGGTTGCATCCCTACAGGTAAATGCTGAAAGTATCCCAGCAGATCTTCCTCTGGCCAATACCGAAAACAGTCATAGTGGATGCAGTTGTGTGCTGCGAGAGAAAAAGTGAGTGCAGCGCCTAATGAAGTACTGCATGATTTTGTTCCAGAGTGCAAGATGTTTCACTACAGCATTGTTCTTGATCGGATCCAATCATTAAGGGCTGGGCTAAATAACAAAGCCTCAAAATTACAATGTTAACGAAACTGGAGAAGGCTCCATTTTTGTCTGATTTACTTTTAGAAACATGATCATTTAAACTTTAAAAAAAAAAAACTTTCATCAGCATTTAGTGTCATACCTGACTCATCGCAGACAAAAAAAAGCACAAAAAAACAGAACATGAACCTTTTCAGAATGGTCTCATTTTAACTTGACTAGGGATGCACCAATAACGATATTGGTATCGGGCAGATACTGTTCTAATGTACTAGTACTCATTAAAGTTAACCAATATCTTGAACTGACAATTAAAATATGGGAACTCTGCAATAATTTTACAGATTATTTGTACACTTGAAATGTTAGTTTTATTGACTTTTTATCTTCATTTTTGATATCATTCACAATCATTTGTTGTAAACAGAGAATAAAATAAAACCCGTCTTCCAATTCATGCAGTTTTTTGTGTTGCAGAATAATCAGCATTGGTACTCTATAATGGCAAGTACTCAGATCCAAGTATCAGTTTTGTATTGGTTGGAAGAGAAGTGATATTGTTGCATCCCTACATCGGACAACAGTTTCCTGATCTAAGAGATCTGAAAGATTTTCAAACCGTCAAAAAAGTTAACGTTTTCTTGGGAACAAATGAATCAATTGAATTATTACATTTAATAAACAACCACAAAAAACATTTACTGAAAGCACACTAAGTTTGCTCAATATGTATCTGTTAAATAACAAAGGAAAACTTAAGAGTAAACCTAGGATTAAAATATTTCTATGGAGCTTCTAAAGAAAGTCATGCTTTGATTATGGACATAATATAGAAATAGAGACAGAATCTAAATACAAAACAGAGGGGACATAAACATTTATCCATCGAATTATTCTAGTAACTCTTTACAGCCAATGGCTGTTAAAGGTTAGTCTGATTTGATTGTAAATCAGGTCAAAGATCAGTTTGTTGAAATGAAAAAAGGAGATTATTTTACAGCCACATACACTGATTAAAGAAAACAGGGGACAGACTGAACATTGACCTGCACTCAAGCAGAGACAAAATAATCTACTCCAGATCAAAGCAGAGTGTCTGCATCTTTTTAACAATCTAGTTTTATTTGTTTATATAGCTGTGGCAGGAACTAACCATTCCGACAGAAAATAATTTATTATACATACAGTAACCTTGCTTTGTCTGAGGCCTGACGGATCAACCTTAGAGAGAAAATGGTGGCTCTCAAAAGTTTACACACATCTGTTCAACTTTTAAGGGGAAATGTGTCCAGTCCAAATCAACAGAAAAACATGATTATTTGCCTGAAGGAGAGAAACAAAAAAAACTATATTTGTTTGTTTTCAAATGAATGCTTTGTCTTGACAACAGTTGTCTCTCTGAATCTCTCGGACGTCTCTCTGCGAGGACATCGCTTCACTACCACCTTCCACAATATTCTTTCAGATTTCAGTTGGAACTTGGGTTAGAACCCCTGAAATATTTATTTCATCTGGTGAGGATATATATTCCATGTGAAGATAAGCAACCCCAGAGCATCATATTAGGTTTGAATAATTGTACAGGACATATATCATGATACAGGTATAGAAAGTTTAATGATTATTTATGATTTCATTTGTTCAGGTTATTAATAGAGGTATAAACCATTTTGAAAGCCACAAAAAAGGTAAAAAGGTGCAACAGCTTCTTTTATATCACAGATTTGAAGCCTTAAAAAAATACAAAAAATTATACAATCACCACTTATTTATGCATATAAAGCATTTATCAATTACCTTTATCTGGTTTCTAACAAATATCCATTAAAGAACAGTCTATTGGATGATACTAAAACTAAAATCGATTCGCCTGAAAATATATCCTGATCACCAACTGAAACAAGTAGGCTACATCATATGAGTAAAAGCATTAGGACTAAGGAATAAAACTCAGGGTTCACAATCACGATGACATGTGAGTCCAAGTAGATGAAGAACATTTCACTAGGGCAGTGGATGTTTCCTGACTTTTCTCTCTGAATGACTGAGGTAATGTGGTGTTGTTGTTGTTTTACCTGCAGTTGTTGTATTTCTGCCTCGACCAGCACCGTGTCGTGTCCTTTGTGCTCGTCTGTCAGACACAGGTAGCAGATGCAGCGGCTGTCGGTGCGGCAGTACACCTCCAGCAGCTTGTCGTGCTGGGGACAGATAGTCTCCTGGAGCCGCTTGGAGGCCGAAACCAGCTTGTGCTTCTTGAAGGCAGCGGACTCGTAGTGAGGCTGGAGGTGGAGGTCGCAGTAGGAGGCCAGGCACACCAGGCAGGATTTGACAGCCCTGTTTTTCGTCCCGGCGCAGACGTCGCACTCCACGTCGTCGGCTTTGGCCAGGCATCGGTTTTCCCTCGGTACCGAGGCAGACTGCAGCGTAGTTGTTTTGAATTTCTCCACCACGTCGGCGAGCATCGTGTTCCTGGCCAGCGCCGGCCTCGGGCTGAAGCTCTGTCGGCACTGTGGGCAGACGAAAACGCCGAGAAAGTCGTTCTGGTCCCAGTAGTTCTGGATGCAGTCCGAGCAGTAGCTGTGTCCGCAGGGGATGGTCACCGGGTTCCTCAGCACGTCCAGACATATGGAACAGTTAAACTGGTCCTTGTCCAAAACCACTCCGCTCTGGGCCATCTTTAAAAACACTACAGAGGTAGAAAATGACGGAAAAAAACTGGAATACTCAGGCATAAACAAGCTCACGGCCTCTGCTTCTGCTTTGTTTACAGGAAGTGAAGGAGATAGGGGCGTGGCCTAGAAACTACACCAGGAACTATGGGACATTTAATTTCACACATTCTTTTTTTTTTTTTTTCAATGCCTACATTTAATTTAGAGATACAACAGACATTCAAGATAAGAGCAGCCATCACTTCGTACACCTGAAACAACTGAAAAATGAGATGAACACCAGTTCATATGCAGGAGTTTTGGTTATCGCGGGATCTGCTGTGATAATGTGAAATATTAATATAATGTAGGCTAAAAACATAACAAAAATGTTTTATAACCATTCCCTATCTGTTTGTTTTTTTACTATGCTAATTTAACGTATCGTTACATTTTAGATAGTTCACTTTAAGCACAAAACTGGGGTCATACCAAAATATCCTCCATTCATATAACTTTTACAGATTTTTATGTATAGAAATATTATATACATTATAAAAAATAACAGAAAAACACATTTAAATGTTTTTCTCATTTGAATAATTGCCTATACAACATTGTTGAATTTAGTGTCTATGCCTGAAATAAATGTTGTGGTCCAGAATATTCACTGAGACATTTCTTATTTACATTTAGTATTTATTGCATTCTTTCATGATGGTTGTTCTTTTATTTGACATGCATTTTTTTTTGACATTTCATTGAACATTATTAACAAAATTAAGATGAACATATAATTTTAAACAATTTCTAATAAAATGATTTGGACATAGGCTGCACGGTGGGGCAGTGGTTAGCACTGTTGCCTTGCAGCAAGAACGTCCTGGTTTGAATCCCGACCCAGGGTCTTTCTGCATGGAGTTTGCATGTTCTCCCCATGCATGCGTGGTTTCCCGCCGGCTACTCCAGCTTCCTCCCACAGTCCAAAAACATGACTGTCAGGTTAATTGATCTCTCCAAATTATCCTTAGGTGTGAGTGTGTGCATGGTTGTTTGTCCTGTCTGTCTCTATGTGGCCCTGTGATGGACTGGCGACCTGTCCAGGGTGTCGTCCGTTGACAGCTGGAGATAGGCACCAGCCCTCCCGCGACGCATTAAGGATTAAGTGGCTAAGAAGATGGATGGATGATTTGAACATAAACGTATCACATATCTGGAAAACAAGCAATCAAAGTTGGCAGTCACACTATGGCAGATTAAGCCAATGGTGATGTCAATTATTTTAATAGTTCATGGTCAGTTTCCTATTCGTCCCTCTCAATGGGTTCTTCAGATTTTTTGAAGCAGGTTCCTATATAAGGTTTATTTATAGTCATTGTGTTACAAGCTGTCGACATGTCCAATTACGATGACCCCCCCCCCTTATTTATCAGGGATTCAGTCAAGTTAAAAAAGCTTCTTTTTCAAAATTAATTTAACTCAAAGACAAAAAAAGCCTCTAAATTACAAAATAATGTTTTTAAACATGTTTTTTTTGTACAAATTAACAAAACATCTAAACATTTCTAAAAAGATTTTTGATATAGTTGGAGGAGCATTCAAACCACTATAAAATGTGTAGTTAACGTGTATGAAATGACTAAGAAACGAAACAGTGTTCAGTGCATTTTTATTTTAAAATGCATTAAGATCAATAACAAACATAAATAATGTTTGATAAATAAATCACTTTCCATTAATCAAAGAAGAGTAAGTGGAAAATAAACAAACAATTCATGTCTTCAAACTTCACGGTTTGAAGGATTTTCAAACCTCAAACCAGGATTTTCTGAACAGTGCATTGACAGCATAAATGCAACAATTAGGCATAAATGCTCAACTATCTAATATTTAACTAAGGACAATGCAACAATTTGGTCACAAAAAAGGAAGCTCTGATGCATAAATTACAAGTTTGCACATTTCTAATTACTTTCCCAATAAGAACCCTCGAACAAACTTTCTTGTGCGTGGCAGGTTTTGAAAAGTTGCCAGCAACCTCATTTTAGCCTTTGCTTATTATACCTGCCAAAACATTCTCTTAAAAATAATATTTTTATGTCTGTGGTTTATTTCTTCAATCTGGTAAAATAAAGTGCCATACATATATTTATATATATGTATATATATTTCCCCCCTCAGACTGTTAACAGGGATTAGCCTGTTCACACATACAGATTATGGGATTAAATTTTATCAGAACATGCTCATTATAGCCATTCAAGTATTCCCTTAAAACCCTTTTTTAGGGGGTTATCATTCTAAATTATAACTGTGTTACTAATCTATAAGAAAGAGGCTTGAAAAAATGTTTGCATTGTTTTAAAACATGCATTTATGCCGGTGGAATACTAATGTCTGCGCTACATGCAAATCTGAAATTCTATTATGTTTCCAGATGAGAACAAAGAGGTCTGAAACCAGCCAACTCACAGTTAAATACTTGGTAAATCACAAAGATAAAGCTTTGCTTTGGATTCATGTTCTTTTAAAGTAAACAACCTCTCATCCAGTTCAAGTTTTCTTATCTTCAGCTGCTGTAAATATATATTTTTTTTTTACATCAAACAAACAAAAACAATTAGGAAACAGTGTGAAAGACTGGCCCCAAATTGGAATACATTGAATATTTGTAGTTGACGAAAATTCCCTAAAAGGTGTGGCTATGTTTGAGTGTGTGCAATGCTGGGATATGCCTCTCAACCCTACTCCACTCCACATGATACTAATGTATCTTATCTGTCTTCACTTGTTCTTGTCCTCCAGGCCGCTCTCTGCTCTCAGTGCCTGGCTGCTGGCTGAAATGAAGCTGATCCAGTGTTTGAGCTCCTCTGGAAACTGTGGACACTCAATCTGCAAATAAACACAAAATTCACACGAAGATTTGCGTCTCTGGCTCATGCTGCACCAAAAGATCAGCTGAAAGATCTATTAAAAGAATAAGAACGCACAAAAGGTGATGGTAATTGAGATATCACTTTTGGAATGTTCTAGCTAGAAAAGTAATCCATGAAAACTTTTTTTTTTTATCAAGTTGCTTGTTTAATTTCCTAACTTGTATATAAAGATGTTTTAGTCTTTTGTAAAGATTAGTTTTAATATTTTTGCTTATGAATTACAATTGCAATAAAATAGCGTTCAACGGGGTAGCTTTTTGTTTTTGTTTGTACAGCAATAACCTAATTCTAAAATAAAATGTGTTTTCCTAAAGGGAACTGTGCACATATCAGGGAACTGTGATCAAATCAGGTTTGGGTTTTTACTTTAACAAGGGATCTAATATTACACTCAATGTAATAATCTACTCACCTGCTTCTTGTACATAAATTCCATTATGCTTTCAGGGCTGCTGCCCACCACATTCTGCCTACAAAGCATGACTGCTGATACAAAGCCATCTCTCTTGGACACAAAGCGCTGCTCGAGGTAGAACGCCTTCTCATCCCAGCCCAGCACTTTGGTGCGGATCTGGAAAGCCTCTCTGAAGGCCAAAGAGCGCCTATACCGAATGGTGGAGGCCCCTACTACCATTTTGGCCCCAAGTTTGCGTGAGGCCATGAACAATCCGTTTCTCATGTAGTGGTGGAAGCGGGCAAAGTCACACTCCCTCAGATATCGAGAGTTGTTCATGTGGCCCAGGTAGTCTAAGTCGTGGGGGAGGACCATGCCGTCGATGCTTTGCTCAGCTAGTATGTCCTCTATTCTGGGCAGGAACCATGCTTCTACAAACACCTGGGCCCCCCGCAGGAAGTACCACACATCTAGGTTGCAGAAGAGCAGGAGGAGGGCGCTCAGCACCAGCAGCAACATCTCTCTGTAACAGGAGTCCAAATATAAATAAATTAAAACTGATGCACCAAATATAATTTTATTAAGTTGTTATAGCAGCATATGTCTTTGAAAGCTGTATGTATGGGATGGTTTACATAGATTTTCAATATTCAGTTTTCGATTAGAAAATGTATGGAAATATTTTAGTATGTAACTAAATAGATCATCAACTTTATTCCTTATATAAAGGCAGATAAGAACTCAGCTTTCTAGAGCCGCTTACTATGTTTTCTAAATTAAAACACAGAGGCCGTGTATTCTTCCCACAGCCAAGCAGTGCAACCTTGACTCCAGTGGGAAGTTAGCGCAGCTCCCTTCAAATAAACCTGCTGTGGAAGTCAAATCTGTTAGCTTAGCCGTTAGCAGCAAGAGGCTGCTGGCCTAAGAGGCACAGGGGACAAATTCTGACGCAAAAGTCGCCACTTTGCATGAAACCATGACATAATAACAGCGCCGTCCAAAAACATACCCGAATCATATTTCTAAAAGCATAAAACTCACCGTGCGTCCCTCGGAAGGCGCTACCATAGGACGGGATGCAACTTCAAGAAGCCGGCAGGTTCAATAGACATGACTTCCTGGTGTGTGACGACATGAGGCTTCATTGGCTGACTTGTTTACATGGTTACAGGTTTAATTTGCAAATACTGACGCAGTGTTTTATTTCAGGGGTTTCTCTTGTTTTTAAACAGCGTCGTCATCGAACAAGAATATTTAGAGTGTTTGAAAGAAATTCTGCAAAAAGTTCATGGTTTGTCAAAGAAAATATAATGGATTTGTAACAAGGTATAACATTTGTAATGAATCTGTATTTATTTATTTTTTTCTTTTCAAGAGGCAAAAGCAGGCCTAAATAATTTAACATCTGCTCCAGTACACTATGTAGAGTTTTATTTTTTAATCGTATTTATTTTTTATGTCTACCGGCTTACAATAATAGATCATATCGAGACCAGCTGTTCATAGACAAAAGCCAATTAACTCTTATGACAATGAACTCTTATAACAGTATGATAACAGGTGATAATCAGATTACTTGTTCGGGTTAGTTTGGTAAAATAACAGACAAGACTGAAAATACAATGACGAGAAACCTTATCTTGAGTTTCTTATCTTTTCCACTGATTTAAAAACGCGATACAGATCCAGCGTTTCCTTTTGAGTCTGAATGTTTAACTTACATAAAACATGCAGATGATTATAAAACACACATTCTGTTCACACTTGTAGTCTATATGAATTTGTTAATTAATGGAGTAGTTTAAATTTTCATTGTCCTTGGCCTATCAACAGAAGAAATACTGTCCAACAACCCTTGTAAACTTTTATAAGCCCGTTTAAACATTAGTTCAACTGGCGGGGGGAGAGCATCTGATTTGAACATTGCAATTCAGCTGTTAAATGAGTAAACCAGGTTGCTAAATAGATATTTCAGAAGCTACAAATGAAAGGCAACTTTAGCTAAAGGACTTCTAAACCAAGTCAAATTAGGGAACTAGCTAGAAAGTTAGAACTGAAAGTCACTAAACAAAAAGCTTTAAGAAAATATCTGATAATCAAATAATTCATGTCACATGGAGTTTATCACACAAGTTTAAGCTGGTCAATTTTACACCAGAGCTCCTTTTCGCATGAATTGTGTTGCATGGAGGTCATCAGGCTGTGGCTCTGCTTAGGTGTAAAGGAAGTTCATTTTGCTTTAATAGCAGCTTTCAATGTCTATCCTCATCTCATCTTAAACAAACACGTTTCTCTATGGTATTAGGATTTGCTTTCAATTAGAAAAATAACATTTACATCAATAGTAATAGTCTAACCTTTTTTTTCCTAATTTAGTTATTTCTCATCGTGTTCTTGGTTCTAGATTGGCCCCTTAAGGCTTCCATTATCAATCACATTAGCATATTTTTCTACCACTGGTTTCTCTAACTCTCAATTTACCATTGATATGCTTGACTGCTCCACGCTTAGCACCTATCTTATTAATACGGAAAAGTTTTGTCTTTCCCCACTGTAACAATGTACATCTGTCAAGCAAGCAGTTTTCACCATAATTCTGAAAATAAAAATACATATTTTTTATTAGATGTATGTAATGTTTTAATTTCTTACAATGTTGAATTTTGGGTTTTTATTTGCTGTAACGTCTTATGAAAATGATCAGAACTAGCTTAAAATACATAAGTGAATGCAATGAGTTTAAACAAGTAAAATTATTTAAATGAACAATTAAGACAGCAGAATAATCCATTTTTGTAGACACATATCTATAGACAAAAAATGCATTAGATCACAAGAAATTGGCTCAGATATGCAAAAAATAATTTTCAGTTTTCACATTTTTAGACAACTGTTTTTAAGAGTACATTTTGCCATAGTAAGAAATGCACACCTAAACCCATTATTTTTTTTATTGCTGTTGCTACCAGGTAAAACATGTCACACAGTTAAAAAAAGTTGTGCTGCAACACAGTTTTCAATGCCATGTAAACCAATATTCCTGTGTCAGATCTTCAAATAATAGGTTCAAAGTACCCTTAGTGCAAAGAACAGGCACAATAGTGAAGTAGTGACATGACTGTGCAGATTGTTAATGTTTCTCTGAGAAGACTGCAAATCTAATGCTGATAAACCGACTGGTTTGCATAACAGTAGACAGAACATCTGCACGTCCAACTTTATTTACTCTTCTCCTCAAGACCACTCTCAGTCCTCAGGGCCTGGCTGCTGGCAGATATAAAGTTGATCCAATGCTGCAGGTCCTCTGGAATCTCAGGGGGCTCCACCTGCGAGCAGCAAAACACAAGATTGTTGTTATTTACTGTCAATGGCCAGACTCCTACTGTCAGACTCCACTTCCTCTCTTACCCTCCTTTTACACAGGTGCTGCAAGATCTTGTCGGGACTGCTGCGTATCACACTCTGCTTGCAGTACATGACGGCACACACCCGTCTGTCTTTTTTGGACACAAACCTCTGCTCCAGGAAAAAGGCTTTGTCGTCCCAAGTGACAATCCGACTGCACAGATCGTAACCCTCTCCTATACACAGAGCCCTGCGGTAGCGAATGGTTGTGGCCCCCACCACCAGGTTGGCTTTGAGGGCCCGCGCCGCTTTGAACACACCGTTTCGCACGTACAGAGAAAAGCGGGCAAAGTCGCACTCCCGGAGGTAGCGAGCATTGTTCATGTGGCACATGTCGATGTCGCGTGGGGAGACGCGTCCCGTTACGACCTGCTCTCCTGTGACATCCCACACCGGAGGTTGAAACCAGGCCCGCAGAATCACAACACCGGCTCGCAGGAAGTACCACACATCCAGAGTGCTGAAGAGAAACACTAAGGCAGCAAGGACCCACACCAACCACCACATCTCTGTAAGGACAGGAGAGAGAGAAACAAACAGGAAACGGTTAGTGTGATGGGGTTCGCTTACATTTGTTGTTTTTTATAGGTACGAAACAGAGCAGTGCATTTTTTAATCAAAAGCAAAACCTAAATTGTATTTTTAAAAATAAAGCAGCAAAACACAAGGGTTAATAAAGCCAGCTCTTTTTTAATTTGATTTCCTCACACGTGGACCTATAATAGGTACTTCAGTTTTGAAAATTGCACCCTAACATTTGTAGCTTATATTTTAAGACATGCTTTTTGAAACGTACACACTGAAACTTGTATTTTTTTTAAATGTGTATAAGTTACAAAATGCAAGTTACAAGTTTTAATATACAAATCTCAAGGTACAAGTTACGAAACTAAAATCCCTATTTTAGTTCTATAAAATTACAATAAAAACACTAAGTATTGGATCATTGGAAAGAGGAATTTGAAGGATCCATGGTTGTTAAAAAAAAAAAGTGTGGCATGCAGTTGTACTTAACCTCTCAACACATTATAGAACCATATTTCTATGAAATTTCAGATGTAGGTCTTTAGGGACGTCTATCACTTTTGCTGATCTCAAGATTAAAAACTTTGGTCATTCTTTGCAAAGTAGCTCAAGCACAGTATGATTGGATAGAGAGAGCTGATTCTGAATTATATTCATGTATGGACTTTGACTGGGCCATTTAATACATAAATATGCTTTTATCTAATCCAGGGGTTTTAAACTCTAGTACCAAGAAGTGGGTTTCCTGCAGCTTTTAGATGTGTAGCTGCTTCAATACACCCGAATAAAATAATCCTTTCATTAGGACTGGAGCTTGATTCTCTACTCAGGGGGGAATTCAGCCATTTAAGTCAGTTGTGTTGAACCAGGGAAACATCTAAAACCTGCAGGAACCCACCGGCCAAGGACTGGATTTCATAGCTCTGGCTATAAAGCAGCTGTTATAGTTAATATCAATGTAATGTATTCAAATTGTTTTTCAGCCAAAAATAGATTGAGGTAAATATGGGCTACATGAACAGTTAAAGGTAATGCGGTACTTTGTGGCTGGGACAGTTCTTAAAGCGACATCACATAAAATTCACGATGAAAGCAATATAGTTAATTTATTTAATTCTAGCTATGCATCCTTCCTCTTCATATGTTATTTGCTCACCCAAGAGCTGTGAATGCATATTAATCAATCTGAATGAGTAAACTTGACTGTATTTTTTGATAACTAGGATCCATTGTATGTAATAGCCTCTGAATCTGTCCTGATTCTGTTACATTAACTTCTTTATTATTAAGTACCATGAGATGACAGGATGTGAAGATGTGCTATATAGACAAAGTGAATTGATTGGAGTTATTTGCAATACTAAAGCAGTTTACATATTGTACATTTCCTTTGAATCCTGCAGGTTAAGAGGTCAGGTGGAGACATTTTGACCTTATTTCAGCTTGGCACCAACTGAGAGCTAAGGTATAGCAGCTGTTTATATGCCGCTTTGTACTTGTAGGAACTACTTACCTGTTTGAATTTTACATACATTATACACACTCTTCTGCAAAAATGCATGTATCATTTGATGTGCATGTTTGAAACTCACTCCACACACTGCAAATCAGATCTTATTCAACTTTTCTTTTTGGATGTCGTTGGATAACTTGGACTTGTTTTATTTTTGTTGATTTTATTCTATTTATTTTTGTATTTTTAGGAAGTCCTGTTGAAAAGCTGCATTAAATGCTAAACTTTCAGCAAACAGGTTCTGCAAGAAAGTCAGGCTATCCCTGCATAAGGAGTTGGTCTTAACGACAAACAGTTTCGGTGAATTCGAGATTTCCACTGGTACAAGTATTTTCTAAAACTCTAAAAAAACCAAACGTTTATATATATATATATATTGACCTCAAAAATAGGCTACATGCCTATATTAATATTTCCAATCTTAGTTTTGAGCAGTCCTACTTAATTGCGAAAAGGTGTATTTGTCACTTAAATACAATAATCAATACAGTTATGAAGTTGCGATTCTTAGCTAACATAATATGAAACCATACAAACTTAAAACTTGTGGGTAAAATTCAAACTCACCTGCCGTGTCCGTGTCTTCTAGTGTCAGCTAAAAACTGCGGAGTCTGCACGGTTCAACTTGACTATGAAAAACTTCCGGTACTAGCTTTCAAAATAAAAGAATAAGAAAGTGGCGCTTCCTAAATGAAGCAAAGTTATGAGCGTAAGAAAAATAAAATCATACTACTGACTCTGTTCACGAAAATTCTGAATGTTTTGGTGGATATTGGTAAAAGAGAGAGATAAATGTCGCTGTTAAATACTTTTAAACTTTGATGGAAAGCGATGGACTGACTTCCTGTGGATGAAGTGACGTACTGCAGAGTGACCAAGAGGACAGAGGCGATTGGTCAATCCATACATTTAGTAGGCCATTAGATGGGGAGCTCATGGCTTTTGGTGATAGTAAATTATCAAATGAACTAATCTTTCGTAATGAATAATATTATTGAATTATATAATAAAAATCAATTTTTTAATATCACAACCCAAACCGTTTGAGTCAAACTTGACTGTTATTTAAATTTAACTTTCAAAACTTATGTTTTCATCATGGGAGTATTGACTTGAGGGGGGAAATTAATACATTTTGGAGTTGGCTTTAATATAAAATGTGGAAAAAGCATTGCACTAAAAATGTTCCAGATGCTGGTGCTGGTCAGGGACCATAATGGCAGCAGCCTGGCAACAATTTTTCACTGCAGTGTGAAGCAGATCAGAATATAAAATTAACCAGAGACTATGCCTTTTTTTTTTCTTTGCTTGAAATAAGTGAACATTTATAATAATTAAATCTAGAAATGTTAGTCTACTTAAAGTGCTTCAGTGTTATTTACTAGTTTTTTGTCATTTTTATTTTTTTACTTTGAATCTACAAAGCGATCATATACGGGTCATTTGTTCATTTTTCAGAATTTAATAAAAAAATTTGGATTAAGGAGAAAAAAATCTGCATTCAAAAGAACCAATAATTTTGTTAAGAGAAATACCTAGCAAGCAGTTTTTAATATGAACTATAATGGCCCAACACCATGATCCTTTTAATAAGAAAAATGAAACAACAACCAGAGGCAAGGTTAGTGTTCTAAAATAACATATATAGGTATATATTTCATTTTATTTAAAGTCTCAAGACCATGTTCAGAAACACAAAAAAGCAACAACAAAAAATAAACCACTTTTACTTTATTTCGACCCCAAGCAAAACAAATGCTTTCTTCTTTATAACTACACTGACTAACAATGTTAAAACTATATGGAAAATATGTTAAAGGGGGAAGTCTGACAAAAACAACAACAACCAATAAATCCAAACTAATTCCAAGTCTTAGTTTTCTAAACTGTCAAAACAATACCAGAATGTGAAATGAGCATTAAACCTGGGATAAAAAAATATAACAATTTCTTTTTTGTAAGCTCTCAAACAGAACTTCAAACACTATACAATAAAAACTCACAGGCCTTAACAAAAAAAAAAAAAAAAAACTGATTATGAAGAGATACCACACAGATCAAATAAAGCTAAACTTGTGACAAAAAATGTTAGCTTATAAAAATCAACAAGCATCCATCCAAACAAATTTCTTTCTAATGCATCCTAAAAGGTCACCGTGAACGTTGAAAATTAAGGATGTTTCCAAGAAGATTCACTGAATTTGTCGCGATCTGTAGTCTATCACCATTTTCTTCATGTTCAAGTCTGATATTAGGTCACTCATTTCAAGTTCGTTTCCCGGGCCAGCCAGCGGATCATGTTTGTGTCTGAAAGAGGGGGACAGCGTCATGATATGAGTATCCTGATTGTTTACAACTCAGTAGCTTCATATTTCATTTAATGAAGGCCGCTTGAGTCACAAACTTGGTATATGCAGTAACTTACTGTTTGAGGTATTCCTCGATGGCTTTGCGTTCATACACAGTGCCATAAATCGTTTTCACAGGATCAACAAACACTGTATTGGTCAGAGGACAGAGCAGGTGGTGGGGCACAAACTGTGGCACACGATCTATCAGTTTCTTTAGAGGAAAAAAAAGGAGTAAAAGACATAAATGGTAAATATATCCAGAGACCTTTACATTACCAACTCTGTAAATAGACCACCTTCTCCATCTCATCCATAGACTTCCCAGCGTGTTCCTCTGTGTGCTTCTTGGCTTCGTGTTCGTACAGCTCACGGCTTGTCAAGAATTCCTCAGCCAAAATGCTTCAAAACAAAGTTAATGTTCTGATGAAATTTTATATTTTACTTCATACGAGATTTAATATCCAGATAAAGGAGCATGTCAAACAGTAAATATTTCTCACCTATCCAGAGGATCGTCCGGCTCAGGGATGATGAGCAGTCCATAGATGGCATCAAATATCTCTTTCATTGTGATGTGTGCACTATAGTTGCGGTCGAATATGTTGTGGCAGATCCGACCCACACTGTTAACGTTGCAGTGATACACCTGCCAATCGTGTTAAGAATTCCTAACAAACACCTAACATAAAGTACATGTATATGGGAATAAATATTCAATTAAAAGGCATCATGTTTCCATTAAGTGGCCAGGATACGTGTGTGACAAAACGAAGGACTGGAGGCTTCACTGGGTAATCGGGTCCAAACTGACAGTACAACTCAAACACACCCGTCTGGTATGGTGTGTCAGGAGGGCCCTGCATGAGGATCCTCCAGAATGCTGAAAAGATAAGAAACTCATAACACTGCTGTAATACAACAGATTTAGATTTTTTAATAATTATGAATAATAATCTGTCCTAACATTTATAGATCTACCATTTATTTTTAAAAAACCTGTGCTCCCTTTGTGCCAAATATGGGTCAATTTTAAAAAGGAATGAAAAATATAACAGAAAGAAAAGGCTGTAAAAGAAAATTTTTAATACAAAGGAAATATAAGCTTACTGAAATCAGACTCTGATGGAAAGACTCTAAAGAAGGGATGTGGGTCACAATGCAGACTTTTGAGTTCTTCCAGGATCCGTTTATCCTTCTCCATGAATCGTCTATCCTTTGATTCACAAATCTTCTTTTTGAGGGCACTGATTAAGAAAGAAAGGGCTTTAAAATCATTGATTTGTTCATCATTTGGTAGAAAAGATAAATTGTTTCCTACCTTTCAGTCAGGGTAACTCTGCCTTTTATCTGACTTGGCAAGAATGTCTCTGGGTATTCATCATACCCATGAGTAGCAAAGAGGCCCATTAATCTGGACTATAAAGCAAAGAAATAAATGCTTTAGAAAGCCATAGTGATTCATTCATAAACTAAACGGAGACAAAGTAGTCATGACAGACCTCAGAGAGAGAAGATGCATCAAGCTTTGTTTTAGGTTTCCTTTGCTCCAAAGACAGAACAGTCTCAATTTCAAAGAGTTTTAGGCCCTGTTTCGTCGTCTGCGGCTTGAAGCAACAACCACCTGGAGAAAAAGACATCAGGGCAGATGAAAAAAAGGTTCACATGTTTATCAACCGTAAAATAAAAAAGTTTAAATGTTGAAGTCATTATTCAAAAGTGGAGTAGAATAGTTTATTATACAGTGCTGTGAAAAAGTGTTTGCCTCCTTACAGCGTCCTGTTTTTCCTTCCTGACAACCAGGTTGATTTTAATAGCTTTTCTCCTTTAATTAAGGAAATTATCATTTGTATTTACTTGGTTTATCTTTATCCAATATTGCAATTTGATTGATAATACAAAACATTTAAGTGTAACTAAAAGGCAAAAAACATAAATACACCAGGGGAAAAATACTCTCTCACACCACTGTATGTAAAATGTCCATTTAGTAACCTAAATAAATGTTACACAAAAGTACTGTAGACTTAACTATCGTCTTTCCTATTATTAATGAACAAAGTTAGGTTCAAGAGAAAAAAAATAACAACTCTTAACTGTATTTTTGCCCAAAGTTATTTTGGCTACATAATATTCTAATGTATGAACTGTATAATTTAGCTTCACGTCAATTACACTGGTAACTAGATTCAACAATAGTAAAACCTGTTGCATTGCTGATCCCATGCAGCATGTTGTTCTCCACATTTCCAAGTAGAATCGAATCAACAGTGATGTCTGATTTGAGCAGTTTCACTGTCACAGCAACCGGCTCTGTCTGGGATCTTAAAAAAAAAAAAAGTAACTTTGTTGCACCCCTACAGACAAATGGAGGACAGCCTATTAAAGCCACACAGTTGAAACTAGCTATTTCCTTTTTTAAACAAACCATTTCTCTTAACATTGAAGCAGACCAAATGTTTCCCTTAAGTCATTTATTGTTACCAATATGTTTTTCTTATTGCTAGAATGACAACTTTATAACTTTCTTTATAATCAAAAACTTAATTTAAAAAATGTAGGAAAGCCCAAGTGGTTATATGGCTTTGTAAGTTTCTGTGAGATTTAAGCCCGTCAATAAAATCAATTTGACGATTCAAATTAACTCAGTATCTTTTTCAGCCGCAATAATTTTCATTTGCATGCTTGTTCGTTTTCCACTTAGGTCTCCCTCTTTCTACCAAATACATTGAATGAAAGAAGGTATATGTGGTCTATATATCTGTATTGACCAAGTAAAATGGGACCTGTGTTTTTTTCTCTATAAAAACATTAAAAATGTTCAAGGTTCTTAAATCTAGTTGGCACATTTTGAGTGTTTTTTTCTCTATAAAAACATTAAAATGTTCAAGGTTCTTAAATCTAGTTGGCACATTTTGAGTGTTTTTTTCTCTATAAAAACATTAAAATGTTCAAGGTTCTTAAATCTAGTTGGCACATTTTGTTTAAAATCTAACAGGTAGTTTTGCCTGATTTTTTTTCCTGAGCCAAGTAATCAATGTTTTTTTTGCTTTGTTTTTTGAAGGGCAAGTTTGCTTACATAGTTAATTTTTTTTACTTTTTTTTTGGTTCATTTATTTTGATATAAAATTTTCTTTCATTTGAAGTGGTAAATGTTCTTTAGAAATGTAAGTTTAAGGATCGTTGAGAGGGGATACATGCATTATTGGGTCCTGCCCATTGCAATGCACGGAGGCAGTGCAATGCATTGCAATACATTGCACTGCCTCCATGCAATTGCATGGGCAGGCACCTATTACTATTCACTTTTGAAAATGTTCGGAAATTAATGCCGGTAGTACCGTAGCATGCACCCCCACTATATATATGTCAGAACGACTGGCTCGATCACGCCATCCGGGCTATTACTTTAATTGGCGATTGGAGTAACCATGGCGACGTAATTAGCGAAAAACCCCGCCCAAAAATCCCATAGGAAATGAATGAAGCCAGAAGTCAAAAATAATGAAAATCCACTATTTTTGAGGATTTACTGTGTCACCATACAATAACTTGGCAACCACATTTGAAATTCATGGTGTCCCTGCTCTGTTCAGCAGTGAAGACCGGATGTCGATAGCTGTTATGGCTTTTCATAATTTCACTTTGTTCGACCCAAAGTTTGCCCCAAATCGCCATTTCTAGAGTGAAGCAGCTCGTTAAGCAGAGTGTGCAGCCATGTCATTTTGAAACCTAATGGTAATATCTTAACTCGCCGTCACGATCACATCTTTCAAACTAGTGACATGAGTTTTGGTCATGAAATAGACTGAACATTTCTGATTCACACAATGTTTTCATAATTTCCCTATGTCTCACGGTTTTCTCTCAGCAAGCTCCAGAGCGCTCAGGGTGCAAGCCATTCAGAAGGGATTTCTCCTATACTTTAACATTGAGCCTGCTCAGGATTTTCTGAAACTGAGAGATTTTCCTAGTCATCTCTCTCTTGTTCGTTCTCGGACTGTGAATAAGGTAGAGCGTTGTGCTGTGAGTTATATCGAAGATAAAAGATAACTCTTGCTCCCACTTCAATAATTTTTCTGATACCTTGTACGGTTTTCGAATCGGAACTATTTGTTCGGATTACTTTTTTGGCAAAAAAGGGGCTTAGGCAGCTATAAATTGAGTAAGTGTGTGACATTCAGCTGCAGCTGTCACTGTCATTTGTTGCTCGGCAACGGAGCACCTTTGATCAGAGGTCATCAAAGTTCATCTCACCGTCTATACATTGAAGGCCTAATGAAACACAGTATATAGTACTAGAGGGTACTACATTGTAAAATACAGTACTACACAGTACTACATGGTCAAGTACAGTACTAAAAGGTATAATACAGTACTACACGGTACTACATGGTACAATACCGTACTACATGGTACAATACTACAGGGTAATAGATGGTAAAATACAGTACGACAAGGTACAATACAGTACTGCACAGTCCTACATGGTAAAATACAGTACTACACAGTACTGCATGGTAATATAAAATACTACACAGTACTACATGTTACAATACAGTACTACAAAGTACTATATTTTACAATACAGTACTACAGAGTACTACATTGTACAATACAGTACTAAAAAGTACTACATCGTGAAATACAGTACTATACAGTACTATATGGTAAAATACAGTAGTACATGGTACAATGTAGTACTAAACTAGTGTGTAGTACCTGTGTGTATTAGTGTGTAGTAACTGTGTCTGTTGCTCTCTATTAGTGTGTATTATCGATGTGTAGTATCTGTGTTTGTGAAGTACTGTGTATTGCTGAGTAGTGGTGTGTTTTACTGTGCAGTTGGGCTTATTACTGTGTAGTTCTTTATTACTGTGTAATAGTGCGTTTTCCTGTGTAGTATTGTGTATTACTGTATTGTAACGTGTGTATTACAGTGTAGTGCCATGCTTATTACTGAGTAATATCTGTTTTACTTTGTAGTACCTTGTGTATTATTGTGTAGTATAAGTGTGTACTAGAATTCTGCAAACCCTTAGCATGCACCCCCACAATATATATGCTTAAACCTTAGTTTATGCTTCTCAGACCCCACATTTGCACTCAGACGCAGACGTATTGACGGAGATGTTTTCTGTTTATAGTACTCCGCTCTTCCACCCAATTCTCTATTGTTTTTTCAGCGTTGCTCGACCAGGACAGCAGGGGGCGCTAAGTTTTCATGGCGTCTCTGCCTACTATCACACAGCGCCATTTCTGTTTTTTTCTAGCCTTGAGAATGCTTTGCTTCCTCAAGGAGCAATGAACGACAGAAAATAAGTTTTGATTAAGCTGTAAAGCTTTTTACTAGAAGTGCAGGTTATATAATTCTCTAGAAACACATGGAAACAAACACAGCAGCCCTTTTTGTTGTTTTCCTACACCTTGTGTTCAAAATCGCCAAAAGAACAGATTAGATAAGTTATCCTTTCAATATAAAGCATATAGTGGCCAAACGCTGCATTAACTACTGATTACAGCGACTATAGAGCCCCGTTCTGGTGAAGCGATCTCTGGCTGCTGCTCAAACTGACCAATCAGATGCATACGCTCTCCTTTGACGGAGACGGATAGTTAAAATCTGGGCATCTACTCTGTGCGTTTTTGCGTAGGTGACGGAGAGCCCTTGCGTCGACGGATAATGGCGTTCCTTCAATCCGCTTCCATCAAAACGCAGAAGCATAAACTAGGCTTAGTTTAACCACAACTTCGGGGTTCATAAGTTTTCATACCCCTTATACTATATAAAGGTTCTTAGGAGCATGCTAGGCCTTATATTCATTTTAGTCAATTTTTGAGTATATTTTCATACTGATCCCACTCATACTAATGCCAACATGATAGCTACAATTAGCATGCTAGTTAGCATTAGCGTGATAGGTGTTGTTGGCATTTTTGCTTATTGAATTTATTGCCAGATCTAACTTGGCAGCACTACCTCTTATTGGGGTTGGGAGAGATTACGTGGCAGGCCCCTTTTAAATTTCCTGAAATTTTCTAGTTACAATAGTTTAAAATGGTCTCAAAGTAACAATATTAAGGTTTATTGCAATAATTTCTGTGGCATTTTATCATCCAGCAAAATTGGTTATTTGATTTAAAAATAATTTATTAATCTCAGAGGGGAATTAAGGGTTGCTGTAGCTCATACTAATTGACTGTTTAAGGAGATTTTGTAGATTATGATGGCTGTGTGTAAAACGGATCTCCTGTAGTGGTCTGTGTTGCATTAAAACTGAAGAAACCTCCAACTGAAAACAATGTTGTAGGATGGTGTGGTGAAGAGTATGTTCAGGGTTGCTCATAATATCGTGACTGACCTAAAAAGAATATTCACCATGCTTGAAGTAAATGGAGGCACACATGTAGATGTATTTTAAAGACGAGACCTCAAAACAGTTTCATTGTGTTACATCATGGGATAATATATAGAAATTAGCCAAGATATAAGGAAGAGAATAGTTGCCCTCCAGACTTCTGGTTCCTTCTTGAGTTTAATTACCTCCACATTCATCTGTTCAAACAGCTATAATATGCAAGTACTGAAAACTGATCATACACAACAAGAAATAATGTAAAAGTCTTCAAGTTATTATAGGGTATTCCTAACAGAAGCAGTAGTTAAGATGCATTTAAAAATTGCATTCCACATTTTGAAGAATAAAGTGAAACAGAAGGAGATTTTACCCAGAGTCATTTCCATCTGTGAGGCAAATGATGCGAAGTCTACACTCTGGGAATCTCTCCTTGACTTTTTCAAGCTCGCAAGCTCCTCGCCGTAGTGCGTCATACAGGAGAGTACATCCACTTGCCTTCAAGTCACGCAAATATTCCTGAGAATGTGGAAGAGTGTGACCTTAGTACAAGTCCTATTGTGTAGCAACTATTGGGAGGATTAAAAACTGAGCTGAGTCAAACTTAATTCAACATTCAGTTTTTAGGTAGCAATTTTTTCAGTCAAATCCTACGGCTCTTTTTGCAGCCCCAAAGTTTCCAGAATGCGCATACCTAGGACCCACCTTACAGATATAAACATTCATCTGTGTATATTACATTATTTGATCTTTTAAAACATTCATGCATTAATTGAAATTGTGATACAATGTCTGTGACAAACTGAGGCTTTTAAAATAATACATAATGATGACTATAACATTAAGTGTGTACCTTGAACTTTTCCAGATTTTCAGTAAATGTATGGAGAGTTTTGACAAAGGAATCAAACTTCACAAGACCAATGACATGATGAAAATCATAGGCCATGCTCCTGGTGGCGAAGTTGTCAAAAAGCTCTTTTACAGCATTGATTTTCTTAATTTCTGCCTTTTCATAGCACTCTTCTTCCATGGAGGAACTGGTATCCACCAGTACCTGATAAAAACAAATCTCATATTCAATACATGTTTGGAAAACTAATGCTAGCTAAATTTTATTTTAAGCTTTGAACAAAAAAAACAAAAATATTGCAGCAGCATTTTCACATCGTACCAGTATTGCTTCTTTTGGAGTCCTGGATGTGACGAATGTTTCATCAGCTCTGTAGTCACCAGTCCTACATGACATTAAAATAAGCCACTTTATTTCATCTTTCACTTTTTCATGGGCAAACATACATTGTATCATTTGGTGTACTTACTTGGCAGCCAAAATATTCAGATCCAAATTTTTTACTTTTCCATCAAGACAATCACGCACTGCGATCACATCTGGGGATCCTTTGACCTTGTACAGGAAAATCCCAAGGTTGTCTGATTAAGAAGAAGAAAACAGCAAACAATCCTATTAAGAATTTTTTAAAGAAAAAACAACAAAACAGTACACCATAGATAAAGAAAAAGGTAAAGCAGACATTTAGTCAATTTTAAATCATAAATGTTGGAGGGAAACAACTGCAAGTTGATATTATGATCAAACAGAGTACACATACCTTCACTCAGCATAACAAGGGAACTCTGTCTTGCTCCCAGATCCTTCAGCTGAAGAGGTGGCATCATATTCAGATAAGGGAAAGATTTGAGTCCTTCCACCATACTTCCAAAAGTCTGTTCAGTATTGACCTGAAAGCTGGAAAATAAAAAGCAGCAGAAGATTTTCTTTCTTATAAACCTTTTTCTGTCATTTATTTTTTTAACTAAACATTATTACTAATAACCCTTAAAATTTCACAGTGAGTTATTCAGTGTGAGCTAGTTAGCAATGTAAATTTTTCACCACAAGGTGGCACTGAAGTTTAAATTTTACCAAATTAAGACTACTGGACTACCATGAGTGTATATAGAGTTGAAACACTTTAAACAGCCTGTAAAACCTAAATAAGTTCATAGTGAGATTCAGGGTATTGAGACCAGGCAAATGTTCTCATTTACAAGAAGTGAACATGAATATTACCATGGAAATGTTATTTAACTTGTATCTTAATGTTGTATTTTGCTCTTTAAGATCAAAATGCAAATTCAAAAGATGCTCTAAAGGCTAATTTGAAGTCTTTTAAGGTTTTCAACACTTTTGGCCTCATTCTGCTCTTTTAAAGTATAATGCATTTTTAGACTATTTTTATATTATATCTCAAGAGCAGTCAAATGTGTTATTAAAAAAGGTGTCCCTGGAAAAAAAAAGTAAAAAAATTAGATCCAGGTCAAGTCTTAGGGACACTATGGATGATACATACTTGTGACCAGACACCTTGTCGTGATGAATCCAGAGGGGATACATCCGGACGAACCGAGGCATGCTGAGAAGTATCTTCTCAACATCGGCTGCTCTCTGTAGTGAACTTTCTCGCAGCGGCTCT
This sequence comes from Apricaphanius iberus, assembly GCA_028564705.1. NCBI lineage: Eukaryota > Metazoa > Chordata > Actinopteri > Cyprinodontiformes > Aphaniidae > Apricaphanius > Apricaphanius iberus. The sequence goes on from JAPXFQ010002340.1 coordinate 1,274,184, forward strand.
TCAGTGCAATTCGGGATTTTAATTCCATCTAATTTAAGGAGCACAATTGGAAATTAGGTAAAATAAAGCTTTCAACATTAAGACACTATTATGGCTTTTTCGACACAAGTTGTATTTTCTTTTTTTTTCTCTCTTTTTGGTGATTACTGTGGGTTCAATTTCCTCAAGTCATGGACACGAAACCGAGACAAGGAAGAAAGCAAGAAGGTGAAGAGAAACAGGACCAGCAGAAGCGCGAACGGACAACACAAGACAGGGAGGCAAACAAAGAACGCAAGAAAACATCCCAGTCCTCCACCTCTGTTGGACGGCAGAGAAGCGGTAAAACAAAACAAACAAAAACAACGAACTGAACAGAACCACACTAATAGTTCAGATCCAGAAATATAAACTAAGAATTACACATTCACTACACACAAGCATGGATTAATGAACACAATACTTATGTTTCTGGTAAGCTCCTGGTAACAACTACCTAATGTCGATATGTCCGTACTCACCAATGTCCACACACTTAAGTGTGTGTGCGAGCATGCAGGTCTGAATAAGGTTTCCCCATGCAAGTGATTGATAGCTGTATAAGGAACCGCCAATCCGTCCTACAGGAATCGACTCACACATGAAGGAGGTAGGAGACGTATGCGTCCAGAGTCCCACAGAGCGCAGGAGCCGCAGGCGGACTAGCGCAGGGCCGATCACCCACCAAGAGAGGAACAGATGGAAGCCCCAGGGGAACACCCACCAGCCGCAATGCTGGGGCCCGAGAGATCGCAGGGACGAGCCCACGGGCTCCGCCGGAAACCGGCTACGCCAGGGCGGGCCCGAAACAGGACCCGGAGGCCACGGGGACCAGGGGCAACCCCGCCCCCTAGCAGCTTATCTCGCCGCCGCAAGGCAGGAGGGACCTGCAGCCGGCCGACGGATGACACACGCCGCCGCCACCCCGGACCAGTCCCCACCGCCAACAACCCAGCCCCCCCCCCCCCCCATTCCCACACACACACACATGCCAAGGAGCCACAGTAAAACCCGCAGCGGCTGTACTCCCTCTGCAGGCCGCGCCCAGCCAGCTCCTGGGTCCAGATCTCGCCCTATGCAGAGCACCGAGATCAGGGGTCCATCCAATGCCGACAGCCCCCCCCTCCCAAATGAACCGACCAGGCAGCAGAACTCACAGAACCTGCAGGAGGCCCAACCTACCTTGCAAACCAGGCACCCCCATAAGAGGTGCCCCAGTCAATCCAAGGAGGACGTCGGCCTGAAACAGCGGCCGCCCGACACACTGGCGCACCGAGGACCAGCCAGGCATGCACCAGGAGAATACGGACATATCTTGAGCTGAGGTTATCGTCATTAGGTAGTTGTTACCAGGAGCTGACCAGAAACATTAGTATTGTGTTCATTAATCCATGCTTGGCCCCAGGCATCGAGAACCATCATCGACCAGAGGGCAGGAGCATCCATCACCGACGGGGAGTGACGGAGGGGAAGAAGATGCACCAGGCCAGAGAGCAGCCAAACATCCAACCTGACAAGTAGACATAGACAGACAGAGACACTCATACGTACCCTCCCTCTCACGCGCACACATTCTCACAAATACAGGACACCCAAAAAAGGACGCTGTACACTCATTCATATGCCCCATACATACTCTGTACTCCCAGGCCCAGGGACAGACGCCCCAATAGAGCACCCTGTCCCTGCACCCCATGAGACGAACCCCTTGCCCACCAGGACGGGGACAAGCAGATCACCAAGGCCCTCACCCCGGCAAGAGTAGCCCACCAGCCCAGATCCCCACCCGGGCTCCAACCCCTGATGGTCCAACGAACAGGGTGGTGGAAAGACCCCCAGCCTCTCTCCCCCCACTCAATTGTGGTGTTGTTGCGTATTGTTCTAATGTACACTTAAAACAGAAGGGTGGGACATGGGAAAACTGCCGGGCACCCCCATCTCCCAGCCCGGGCCCTCAGTGTCTAGATGCAGTTAAACAGTGGGCACTGGCCTCCAGCGCCGAGGTGCATCCACCGTCAGGTCCCTACATGTGCGTGTGTCGTGTAAATGTTGCAAGTGTAAGTGTCTAAGTCGTACAGTAAAATTGGGACCCAGGCCGCCACCGGGTAGCGACGTGCCCACGTCCCAAGGCCTTTGTGAATGGTATAATGAAGGAGCAGGTGGACGGAGGCATTTGGGGATGGGGAGGAAAGAACTGGGGTGACACATTGCCATCCCCAGGGAGCCAGCTCCCCTGCTGAATCCAATAGGCACCCCCGTTCAGCACAATCCACCAAAGTTGTATTTTCAATTTTATTGCAACACTTCTTTTAAGTATAAGCATTTTGTACAAGCTGCAAATTTTCCCATCACCATCACTTACTCTTATTTTTCACAGTCTTTTAATATTTTTTACTATAGATTGTTTAAACAGAACATTGAGGTGTTTCTTTGATGCAGCAGCCTAGAAGATTTAAATGCATATAAATATTTTAGTTTATGGCCAATATTTTTGTTCTTTTATCTAGTTAAATGTGTTGAGTGCTCACTGAACATGATTAATCTTGCATAAACTTTCTACACAAATATCTCATAAAGGATCAGATTTTCCAGATTCAAATTTCCAGAGTTCTCCGTCATTTATCAAAGATGAAAAAGATAAAGATATTCATAAAGTGGTAGGCTTTAAAAAGGGAAGGAGGAAACGGGAAAGGAAAAAAGATGAGGAGCCAACAAAGGAGGGAAAGTAAAAAGAAGGGAGATCAAACAAGACAGGACAGAAAGGACAGAAAGGACAGAAAAAAACAAGGAATGAAAGCAGAGCACGAAGGAACACGACAAAGGAAAGAAAGACAAGAATAGGAAAATTAAATTAAAAAAAAGAATTAAACAAGAACAAAATGAGAAAAAGGATGTAAACAAAACTTGGTATGACAAGATATGACTGAACAAGATGAGGAGGGTAAGAGAAAATGGAGCAAGGACTGAGGAAAGAGTGAAGAAGGAAGGAAGGAAGGAGGGGCATGGGTCAGGAAAGTACTTTAGCACTTTATTAAGTGCTTGAGCTCAAAAAGTACCCTTGATTTTCTCAAGAACATCTGCTCTTTCAAAGACAGTTGGTACTCCAGGGACTCTGACTGGCTCACAGAAATGTTTACCATCTTCAGACAGAAGAGTGATCGGAGCAAAGATTTCATGATCACATGTCTGGTCCTGTTAATGTGGAAGAAAGTTATAAATTGCACAAGCTAGAAGCAATATGAAACTGTACATACATTATATTTGGACATAAGACAGTGCCATTTTGAAAAAAAAAAATTACTTTTGCCATGTTAATGAGATGTACCCAGCAGTACAAGGAGTTCTCAAAAACGTCCTGGTCCTCAATGGATTTTTCCCCTCGCTGTGATCCTTGCTTAGGTAAAAGCTCTCTGAAGAGCATGTACAAGCCCTCAACAACAGCAATCTGCAGGAGATCGGTTAGTATATGTTAGGGCTGGGCGGTATACCAAAAATGTACAGATACCAAAATTTGTGACAACTTCATTTTGCCCATGACGATAATTTCAGTATTTAAAAAAATAAAGAAAAGATGTGCCCCTTTAAGAAATTAGCGCTGCCTTGAACACGTACAGTCATGTGACTTCATTCCGTCCAGAAGGAAACAGTACTGCAACCGTAGCAACTGTGTTGCTATATTTAGTACGTGTTTAGAGTCCTTTAGCGATTCTTTTTCAAAAAAGCGACTAGAGACAAATGTATTGACTTTTTATGGTTTTATTTGATACTTTGAGACTCTAACATGGAGCATCTATTATTGTTACTGCTTTCACTGAGCAGTGGAGCTGCAGTCAACCCAGCCCAGCATGCTACAGCTCCACCCACTCAGGTCCTGCTCAGTCGGAGAAGACATGAGTCCAGAATGTTGATACACCGCATATGCTTGAAGCCACTGCTGGCTGATTCTACCTGTGCTCCGATGTAAATGCAAAATATTTTCTGTCAAAAATAAACGACTGCACACTAAAATCACCCATTTTACTCACAGCCCAAGTCACTTCCTCACTTGGTCTGTGTGGTCACTTCAGAGTCTAAAGTAGACTCTAAAGCCGTTTTAGATAGACCTTCTAGAATATTCTGCGACAATTCCATCCTGTCTGTAACCGGACGCTTAAAAAAAACGAAGCTGAATGGAAAATAGAAGTGAAATGAAAGGAGTGTGAGGCAGCCTTTGCTTTACAGTGGTCCCTCGCTATGACACGGTTCACCCTTCTCGGCCTTGCTGTTTCGCAGATTTCTTTTACTGTATAGTACAATTTTACATGCTTTCTTTACAGCGTACTAACACACATTGTGCTCTGTGTCCTGATTGATTAGAGGCAATTGTAAATCTCCTCTGTGCAGTGTCTCCTTCGCTTGCCATATTTATCATGTCTGGTGATGAGAATCTTCTAGTCCAGGAGAAAAAAAGTACAACCAACTTCCCATAACTATGTTCCTCACTCAGAAAAAGACATCTACACCCAGACCTTCAGTGGAAAAAGACGCACCAGAGCAGCTCCCGAACGAAGAAACTGCATAACATTAGTACATTTACATTTAAAATCTACGACGGTTTGAACTTTGAGAGCTTTTAAATTAGTGAGAAATGTTAGCAAATATTAATGTATGTCTGAGAAAAGTGTATAAAGTGTGTGGTGGGGATATTTTTATAAAGTAACCTCCGCAATAAATGAGGGACCACTTATGCTGCATTCCAGTTAACCTTTCCGAGTCGGAAAGTCGGAAATCTCGCAGTTGGCTCGCATCATTTCACCGAGACACACCCCCATTAGGTCGGAAATGTTGAGCTCCAACTCGGATCTCTAGATAGTGGACCTAGTAGAGCGGGAAGCTCGGAGAACAACGATGGCTGCGCCAGTAGTTGAGATGTATTTTCTTTGTATTTGTGCTTTAAACCGATCACCAATTTATACATTGCATGGCCTTGCTGTGTGTGCAATACAATTTACAGATTTGTTTTTCATGCTAGTCTGCTGAAGATGCTATGTCGCTAGCAACAATAACAATGACTTGCCTGCCCCTCGACAGCTGCTGCCCTCAAAGGGTCGCGTTTCTTTCCGACTCAGTGTAGTGAGACAAACTGGAACGCTTTAAGTGGGGAATTAAGTCACGTTCTCATGTACAGCGAATCGGAAGCCCGAGCATCCGAGACGTATGGAATGCAGCATTAATACGTTTACATGTCATCACTGAGTGCGCTCACAGCATTACCTGCCCCCAACCCCCTGCTCCACACCCCTCCAGGTTTTCCAGAATTTTAACTGATATGGTGAAAGCAAACACCCGACTGCAAAGAGGCTGCTCTTGTTGCTAGGTCTTCAGCGGCAAAAATATCGGTCCGGAAGTTTGCTTTCAGACTCAAAAGTGAAACAGACAAAGTCTGGAAAATTACAGTTTTTAATGGCTGCTAAATACAGAAAGGAGAAGGAATCGAACCCTGACTTAAAAGGACATTGAATACAGAAAGTGACAAGGTGGGGTGTTAGTTATCGTCCACTTATTATCGAGGTGAACTGCTCAATACATCTCAATATTGATTTGAGGCCGTATCGCCCAGCCCTTGAACATTTTAATGGTTACTGTTACAACATACAAAACACACATTAAACTAATTATCATATGGTATCTCTGCTCTGTGTGCACATGCAGGCTAAGCACCTGCTGCCTTGCTTTGCGCTAAGTCACTCATTTTGCAATTTCCTCAAATTCATAATTGTTACAGGTTCACTACCTATGGATCAGGAGTGTAAAAATAGTTGATCATGGGACATAATACACACCTGTAGATTGTGCATTAAAATGATGATCTAAAAAAGGCTTCAGTTCACATCTTCTGTACAGATTATAAGTTCCAGATGCCCAAGAGAGCACAGTCAATTTAAGTTCATGATGTAAAAACACTCAGGAATCCATTAATTTCAAAGCATTTTCAAACTAATGGAAAAAATAAAACCAAAAATGAATATCCAATTTCAATATAGAAACTACTTATATAGTCAAGTTAAAAACTACCTCCAATATTTGCAACAAAGTAAACACCTTCCACTGCTTACTTTCTGGTTTCTGGTGATTGTTTCATTCCTGCATAGCTGATGCAAACTTTGGACAAGAGGGTTACATCCAGTCAGATTTCTTAAGTAGGCCAACAGCTTTTTGCGGGGTACATCTGTATCTTTTGCCTGAAATTATATATACAGTATATATATATATAGAAAAAGCTGTTACAACATTTAAAAAGCATAGCTACTGTCACAATTGATTGGGCCAAACAGAACAAAACTGCACCTAAATTAAGCTTAAAAAAACTCCAAAACAACTTTATGTGAACATTAAATAAATGAATAGCATAACATTTATTGAGAAGATTATTGAACCTTAAGACTACTTGTGAATAGATGAGAAGAGAACAACTGCTTACAATAGCATAAAGAGATGAGAAGAGTACACTGATTCCTTTCAGGGTTTGAGAGACTGAAGGCACGACATCATTGAAGTAAAACGTCTCATCATATGGGGTTTCTTCAGGAAAAGACGACAAACTGAAGCACACAGTTGAACCTTCTGAAATCCCACACTTTTGCAGTGTGTCGCTGACTGAGTAATCCCCTCTAAGGACAATAATTACACCAACAAATTAAACAACCATCACTGTGGAGGGGCTACTCGGAAAATACATTTTAGAGACGTTTATATGTTAGGAACACAAGTCACTGTGTAGATTTACCTGTAATGAAGGACATGTGCTGGGATGCCACTTGTATTTGATATCCTGTGTCTCAGGGTTGCCATTGTGTCACTTTCCAAGTCCACCATAACCTCGAAATATCCCTTTGTCAGCAAAAAAAAATGCAATCAAGAAAAAATAATGCTCTTCATATTTTTATTTCAAGAGTAATGTTGCCATATTTACATATCATAAAATAAAGTTGGGTTGGACTCAGAAAGTACGTGGTAAACTGGGGTTTACTGATCTTTATTCGACCATCTGTGAAAACACTAAAGTGCTACCAAGTCTGTGTTGATTGTTGTGTTGAAAAGATCTAAGATGAGCATCAGTGAGGCATTTGAAAACTATGCGAGAGAAAGCCCAAAATCTGTATTTTCTACATTTAATGGCATGTCTGAGGATCAGTCAAGCTGTGAGAGAACAAGACGTTCTGCGGATAACAGGAAGGCTGAACAGAGGAACTCAATTTAATAATTTGGAGCCCTCAACCTCATGAAACATGCTGGATTTTGAAAATCTTGGTAGCCTTTCAGAATTCTCAATCAATGAAAAGATATGAAATCTCTAGGACTGCACAATAAAACTGTTTTAGTAATGCTAGCAATACTCCAGTTTAAAAACAAATTACTTTGCCTTTGTTTTAAAATGGGAAGATTATTTTCAAAAGTGGCTACTCTAACTCTCACTCTTGCATACACAATATGAATGCTGACAAGCACTGCTGCTAGTATTAAATATAATGACTGTCCACAACAAGGACGCAAAAGTAAAATATTTTTTAATACTGTTTTTATATTTTTAATAGTTCTTTTGGGGAAACCATTATTTTTAAAAGTAACTCTGCTGGCAAAAACCATAGAGTGGAAAGGGGACACAAAATTGTGACAGGCGCATTTGCAGCTACAAGGACAATGGTTAAGCTGTACCCTGAGCATGATGTGGCATCGAATGACTTCTGTTCCATTTGTTTCACACAGCTTTTGTTTTGGCATCTGAGGAGTCCTCCTTAGGTTTTCCTTTGGAGTAAATATGGCATAGACTGCATCACCATTTTGGATGTGTCTTTCTCTCAAAGACCCTGAATAGTAAAACAATACATACTTAAAATATAACACTTTGTTTTGTATCAAACAAGTAAACATTTTAATTCAAAAACAAATTAAGAATTAATTACATTAATTAATCTATAAACCACTTTCAAACATTCAAATATAACAAGAAAATTATAACACCTAAACAGATAAAAGAAAAAGAAAGGAACCTGCTAAAGATCATAAAATTTCTTTCTGAACAAACGTCTGATTTGTTGTTGATAGTGACTATGTTTGCCGCTTTTGGTCTGCAAGCTTTTAAAAATGCCTTGTGCTCCATCTAAAAAGATGTGTCTCTGTTATAGTCCATATTTAATAAAATGCTGCTGGAAAATAAGAGTAAAAAAAATAACCTTCAAAGTCTAAAGTGATATTCAAAGCGAGGAATGTGAGGAGAACGCTGAGTGTGGCTTTTGATTTTGACCTATTACGTTAGGCGACAGTGATCCTGTATATAATTTTCATAAGTACAACTAATGAAGGCTCTCAAAAGCCATGATCTCAAACGAGATCTTTTATGAGATCTTATGATCTTATCATCTCTGTAGTCAATTGCCATTTTTGAATACTCCGGACTTAAAGTGATGAACATACAAGTCCTCTTTCTTCTTCTCAGTCTTTAGCTCGACAGTTGGTTTGACCTATTACGTTAGGTCCAGGTCAAGGAACAGGGACTGCCACCCACCCACTACCCTATAGAGATAGTTTCCCGTCTACTACCCAAAACTAATGAATTAAAAGTTAATGCTACTAGAGCAAAGTATAAAAATCTCATAAAGATAAATAAAACTCGGACTGAACATAAAAACAAATCAATTAAATGTGGTTTACTAAACATAAGATCTCTCCCCTCAAAAACACTCTTAGTAAATGACTTAATTTGTGAAAATAATATTGATTTGTTTTGTCTTGCAGAGACATGGTTGCAGGAAGAGGACCATGTCACAATAAATGAGTCAACTCCCCCTAGCTACTTAAACTTTAGTGTCCCTCGAAGTACTGGTCGAGGAGGTGGAGTAGCAACTATCTTTCATTCCGATTTACTAATTAATCTCCAAAAAAATAATAGTTACAGTTCCTTTGAGCATCTAGTTTTTAGCTTTCCTCATACACATAACAAAGCAGTAAAGCCACTTTTGTTTGTGGTCTTATATCGTCCACCAGGACCTTATTCTCAATTTTTAGATCAGATTTCAGATTTTCTATCTGACTTAGTTTTAAACACTGATAAAGTCATTATAGTCGGAGACTTCAATATTCATGTTGATAATGAAAGTGATAGTCTAAATACAGCTTTTAAGACTATCCTAGACTCAATAGGCTTTACTCAAAATGTGCAGGGACCAACACATTCTTGTCACCACACTTTAGATCTTGTGCTGACTTATGGCATTGACTGTGAAGAAATAACAGTCTTTCCACATAACCCTATCCTGTCTGATCATTTCCTTATCACTTTTAAACTTACTCTAATGGATCATATCAAACCTGAAAGAAAACTTCATTATACCAGAACGTTATCAGACAACGCTGTAGCAAATTTTAAAGAAGCTCTTCCAACTTTAATTTCCTCAGTTTATAAATGCAGAACAGAAAACAGTGATTTAACTCGTGACCCCTCACAACTTGACATTTTAGTTCATAGCGTTAATTCCTCCCTGCGTCGGGCAATAGACAAAGTTGCCCCCTTGAAAAGGAAGGTGGCTAGCCATAGAAGATTAACTCCCTGGTTTAATTTAGAGCTACGTACCCTAAAGCAGAATGTTAGAAAACTAGAGAGAAAATGGCGCTCCACGCATTTACATGATTCCTTTTTAATATGGAAAAATAGTTTATTGCTATATAAAAAGAGCCTTCACACAGCTAGAACAGCATATTATTCATCTTTAATCGAGGAGAATAAAAATAATCCTAGGTTTCTTTTTAATACAGTTGCCAAACTCACACAGGATCATAGCTCTATCGAGCCAACCATTCCCCAAGCTCTAAGCAGTGACGACTTCATGCAATTCTTTATAAATAAAATAGACTCCATAAAGAATAAGATAATTGGGAACCTTCCCAATATGCTTGCTTCCTCCTTAGTTAATGAGGCAGCCTCAAAAATGGTGGAACCTAATATATGCTTAAACTGCTTTAATGCAGCCGAACTTTGTGATGTACTAAAATTATTAGCTTCATCTAAACCTTCAACTTGCGTTTTAGACCCAATCCCAACTAAACTCTTAAAAGAAGTTTTCCCTCTGATCGCTGCTCCAATTTTAAATATAATGAATCTATCCTTAGTCAATGGATATGTACCACAGGAGTTTAAGATTGCTGTAATTAAACCTCTACTTAAGAAACCCTCTCTTGATCAAAACGACTTAATTAACTATAGACCGATATCTAATCTTCCCTTCTTATCTAAAATTCTTGAGAAAATAGTTGCACACCAGATATGTGAGCATTTAAACAATAATGAGCTGTTTGAGACGTTTCAGTCAGGCTTTAGAGCTCATCATAGCACTGAAACAGCTCTGGTGAAGGTTACTAATGATATTCTCATAGCCTCAGACAATGGACTGGTGACCATTCTGGTCCTGTTAGATCTCAGTGCTGCCTTTGACACTGTTGATCACAATATTCTCATAGAAAGGCTTCAAAGTGTCGGTATAATAGGAACAGCACTAGGTTGGTTTAAATCTTATTTGTCTAACAGATTTCAGTTTGTTCAGGTAAACAATAGATCTTCCTCAACCTCAATAGTTACTTGCGGAGTACCACAGGGTTCAGTGCTTGGGCCGATTCTCTTTACTATATATATGCTTCCTATTGGTAAAATAATTAGGCAGCATGGGATAAAATTCCATAGTTACGCAGATGATACACAGCTATATCTATCCATAAATCCTGATGAATCCAATCAGTTAGGTAGACTACAGGCATGTCTGGAAGACATAAAAACTTGGATGACTCTAAACTTCTTGCTTCTAAATTCTGATAAAACAGAAGTTGTCGTCTTTGGACCAGAAGCTCTGAAAAAGAAACTACTTAGTCAGCCCCTTCACCTGGACGGCATTAAATTAGCCTCCAGTAATAAAGCAAAAAACCTCGGTGTCATTTTTGACCAAGATATGTCATTTAGAACTCACATTAAAGAAGTCTGTAGGATTTCCTTTTTTCACCTTAGGAATATTGCAAAAATTAGAACCATCCTGTCCAGGAGTGATGCTGAAAAACTAGTCCATGCCTTTGTTACTTCAAGGCTGGATTACTGTAACTGTCTATTATCAGGTAGTCCACAGAATACAATTAAAAGTCTTCAGTTAGTTCAAAATGCTGCTGCTAGGATTCTGATGAATATTAAAAGAAGAGATCACATTTCCCCTGTTTTAGCTTCTCTTCACTGGCTCCCAGTAAAATCTAGAATAGAATTCAAGATCCTCCTTCTGACATATAAAGCCCTTAATAATCTAGCTCCATCATACATAAGAGACCTGATTGTTCCATATGTTCCTAACAGAGACCTTCGCTCTCAGACTGCAGGTTTACTGGTAGTTCCTAGGATTTCTAAAAGTAGAATGGGTGGCAGATCTTTCAGCTATCAGGCTATGTTAGTAGTCAGGCAGAGTGTCAAAAGTTAGGAAGAGATAGGAAGAGGTAGAGTAGCTAGGTAGAGATAGATTAATGTAAGCCAGGTAAAGATCCGGAGCCGGTCGCGGCTTACCGCCGCGGAAGAAATGCGCCCCACAGGGGCCAGCCAGCGCCGGAGAGGGGTCCCTCAATGGGATCCTCCCGCACAGTGCGGCCGCCCATTACCTGCCGGGTTGAATCCCCCGGGCAGACTGTGCGGACCCCACCCGTTTATCTCTTAAACGTTTCTCGCCCTCTTCAACTCTGTCCTCTCAGTTCTGTCTATTTTCCTTAAGATAGTTCTGTCTATTTTCCTTAAGATAGTTGTCGACTATCGGTCTCGTGCCGGTATTTAGCCTTAGATGGAGTTTACCACCCACTTTGGGCTGCATTCTCAAACAACCCGACTCCGAGAAGACCCCGGCATGACGGGGGCCGTTACCGGCCCTACACCGTCCACGGGCTGAGCCTCGATCAGGAGGACTCAGACAGAGTGTTGGTAGCCAGGTCTCCTAGTAGCTAGGAGACAGGTTAATGTTAGTAGCTATGCTGCTTTAGGCTAGGCTGTTGGAGGACATTATTAGGGTCTGTTCCTACTTTCTCTCCTACTTCTCCCCAACTGCATGATGTGCTGTCAATTCAAGCACTAACCTGTTTTCTATTATAGTAGGTGCTCCGGATTAGCCCTGCTTGACGACCCTGACTAAGATGGCATTGCAGTGACGGAAAATTCTCCACGTCCTGCAACAAACTTCTGCATCAGTTCTATTGCTCTTTCTGTGTCTCTGTTATGTATTCTCCAAGCCACAGACGGTCGCGGCAGATAACCGCTTGTGCTGAGCCTGGTTCTGCCGGAGGTTTCTTCCTGTTAAAAGGGAGTTTTTCCTTCCCACTGTCGCTGCATGCTTGCTCAGTATGAGGGATTGCTGAGAATTCCACGACGCAATCTTCTGTGGTTCTGTAATTTCTACACTCAACATTGTATTGTAATAACTCTTTTTGTAAAGTGCCTTGAGATGACATCTGTTGTGAAATGGCGCTATATAAATAAATTGAATTGAATTGGTTTATTCAATGCTAATGTTCTAGTAAACAGGTAAAATAGCTCCTAAATATGAAACTGTCCTTATAAAAACAGAGTTTATATATCTACTCACACGTGTTGAAGAAGGGATCATCCGTGAGGGGCATCCCATCGACTGTATATATACAGACTCCTTTGGTGTCGGCAACTTTTTCTAGGTAAGTGATCCGCAACATCAGATCTTCGACTGTGGTTTGTGCAGGGTCCATATCTGTATCATTAACATTTGCAGTTTAAGTTTCAAATAGGGGCTCATATTTGCCGTGTTCAAGTTCCATCTTTAAAATTAAAGCCGTTCTGTTTTTCTTGTACCTTTAATCAGCTTCCGCTCAGGACATTTAGGATAAGTGTACCACAAACTAAATGTGTTTGACTTCTGCACTGGTGTCACTGTTTGGACCCGATGCTGTGAAGTGCTTAGTTTTTCAACAAAGGTTCTCATGGCGTAAAAACGATTCTTTTCCACGTGACTTAAACCTGAAAAAAAAAAAATGAAAAAAAGAAAAACAAACTAAAATCTTTTACATACAGAGCCTCTTGAGTAAATGTTTACATCCCTGGAACTTTTCCAAATTTTTCCATATTGCAACCCCAAATGTCCCTCCCATTTCATTGGGAGTTTATGTGATATACTTCTATAAGTAGTGATTAATTGTGTAATTAACAAAAATTACAAATTCATTTTGTTTTACTGTTTTTTTCACAGCATTAATCAGAAAAACAGCTACAAAGGGGCATGTTAAGTCTGGAAGAATTACAGAAATCCACAGCTCAGGCAGGATAATCTGGTCAAAATGGACAGCTATTACTCATGTACTCCACAAATTATGGAAGAGTGGAAAAAAAGGAAGTCATTAGGTGTCCTGTCTTTCTATACTATATGTTTTTGCCTATGACACAGAATCAAAATAAAATAAACTTAAGTTTGTACTTACAAAATGTCAAAATATAAAAGGTTCAAGAGGTGTGAGTATTTTTACGAAGCACTATAGACACAAGTCCAATATCATAATATTACTACTTAGATTGTCTACTATCTGAATACAGTATGAACTGAATCTGCATTTCCTGTAAAGTGCCTTGAGATAACTTTTTTGTCATATAGTATTGCATAAATAAACACAATCGAATGCCATAAATGTACCAAAAAAAGTGACACTCACCAATGTTGTACAAATCTTCGTCAGTCACTCCATCAAGGAAATCTCTCTCATCTTTTACACCCATCTGCAGAAACTGGTTGTAGTAAGACTGCAGTCTGTACTGCTGAAGCAAATTAAATATTGCATCCATCTTTAAGAAATAAAGAAAAAAAAACATATTTAAGATTCAGCATTGCCCTTTAAAAGTGGAGGTATAATGCAGATTTAAGTTTTTTCATCATTTTATGCTGTATTTGGGTCTCCAAACAGAATAAAACCCATCAATGTTTTGCAAATTTCTGCCACCAGAAATGTTCTTGCTTTCAACAAGCTGTTTTAAAAAAAAAAACTCATTGTGATGTCACAATATGCAGAATTTACTTATAACCAATCCTCTCCTGTTAAACTCCACCCATCGTTTCAAAGGCATTTTAATGTGTAGCTAAGGCCTGGTTCACATGCCAGGATATGTAAGCCAATTTTGGGCCTAAATCGACATTCAAAAGGAAAGCCCAATTATCAGGATGGCTCAAAAAATATAACCTTGCTCTGCAAGATGAATTCTCTCACCCTTCTCTTTGAGTTTTCCAAACTCAGGAGAATCCATATTTTACTGCTCTGATCAAAACCATCCGACTTCCGACGCATTTTTCGCAAACCAATCATTTGTCAGCATGGTGCTTTGGGGCTCAAGTTCAGTTGTGACAATAGTATGAAGTGCCCAGCTAAGTTAAACAAACATGGCCATGCCAGTTGAGGCTCGCGTAGAAGCTGCTATTGAATCGGTTGTAGCGCAACTAGATACTATTTCTTTGTTAAAAAATGAGCAAAGGGAAGCATTTTGTGCATTTCTTGATGGTAAAGATATACGTGTGCTTTTCTCCCGACTGAATTTAGCAAGAGCTCGATTTACCAGCTTGCACTACTCGTGTGACATGGTATACGTCATGTGAGTTGTTACTGTGATTGGCTAAAGTTAAATAATGATAAATCAACAAAAGATAAATCATGGTAGCCAGTGTCAGCCGGGCACTACCTTGCGGGTATTGTTCTATATATAGAAATGTATTCCAAATGTCCCAAAACTGGCCCACTTTTTTCCCTATCTCTCATCCCTCGTTTTCCCGTCCAAAAAAACTAAACCTTTTAGCTTATATCTCTGCTTAAGTTTTATGTAGAGATATGAGATTTGGCGCCAAGCTGGGGTCGAGACGGATAAAATACATCGAGCACACGCTTATCGGACCCCGTTTAGGGTCACAGCTCGACCCAGAGTCTGGGAAGGTCAGCGTGTATTCCAAAAGTCAGAACCACCTTTTGGGAAACTTTCCTCCTCTTTTTGCACCCGGTTTCGTTTGTGAGTGGAGTTGAAAAATTTCAACACTTCCTACCCGATGGCAGGTCCGTCACGAGTCATGCCTGTCGATTTCGTTAGGATCGGGGCATGTTTAGTGGGTAAAATTGAGAAAAAGGGACCAATTTTTGGGAATGTTGACCTCTAAACTTTGGGGGTCAATTGCTCAGGAACCAAAGGTCTCAGGTCAACCATTTTCGGAGCCCACGTAGCTGGAGGGTAATGCTTCATGAATCCGTTGTCGATTTCCTCCCAGATGGCCCCCCCAAAAAAGGCCTTGTTTCAAATCCCAGGCAATGTAGGGTCTAAGATCCGACGACCTTAAGAGGCTTCTGAGTGAAAAGTGGTCAAAACGACCCCAAATTTTTCCCGCCGGTGCTAATATGATGTTCTGGGGGGCGGAAGGAACATCTCTAAACCTCTCGGAATCCAAACTTCTTGCAGGGGCAACGTAGGCACCTTGGGGCAACGGAATAACGTTCAGCATTATCCCCCGTACCGCGTATCCAGATTTCATTAGGTTACGGCGCCTTTAACCGTCCGCTTTTGGAAAAAAGCACTCATTGACCCCAGAAGTCAGGACTTTTGTAATACAGCTTCTATAATAGAAATGTATTCCAAATGTCCCAAAACTAGGATACCAAAAATGGGACGTTTGCAATGCACGCCCATTCAAAAACATGCTTTACAAAGGGAAATGGGACTTTGGGGTAACGGTCGGGCTGTCCTGAATATCACCCATGCATGTGGGCCTAAGGTCCCAAGTGTTTCTCAATCGTCCAGTTCGCTCTGAACTTCAAACATGCAGCCCATCCCCCACTCCACCTCTGAAAGCAGGACAAAGTTCAAGCTCGTTAAGGCTCGTATCTCGGCTTCCGCTCGACGTAGAGTCCTGCGATTTTAACCGCCGGGTCCCAACCCAGAGACAGGCGGGGTGCCCTGGTAGCACGTCGATCCGACCACTTTTGGGGTTAAAGGTCAAGGTGTTATCAGAAGTGTCCGGCGGGCCCTTTGCGGTACCTTTGACCGACCTTTGCCCACTTTGACAACTTTTGCGTTTTATCACCGACCGTGAGTTTTGTGGCCGTGGTTTTCGCAGGGCGCGCTGCCGGAGGGGCCCTGACTCAAAACACGTCAACCTGCCGTCCGTACGTGGCCCTCGAAAAATACATTCTCCTTTCGAGATCCGCGGCGCGAGTGTCGGGGTCCACCTGAGAGGCTTCAGGATGAAAAACGGGTCAAAGGAGAGACTTTGTTCCAAATTCTTTGACAGATGCGTAAGAGTCCGGCACGTCGCGCAGGACCTCGGGAGGCACGTCCGCGCAAAGTTGCAGATGCCCAGCTCGAAAGGCTTCCGAAACCTGTCCCCTGACCCCGAAACCCACGTCCCCGGCCGCATACCTCCAGGGAGACGGGCCCCGAAAAGCCTCGCCAAATGAGTCACGAGGCCCCCAAGGGCCCCGCAGAACAAAGCAGAAAGAAGGGGAAGGTACGCCCAATTGACGGTTTCCCAAGCGTCCGAGGGGTCTTATATGACCACACTGCCACCCTCAGGAAAAGACCAGCAAGCGCAAACCACCTCCCAAGGGGCCCAGTTGTAGCCCGCGGGGCCCCATTCATGTATTGGGAAGGGACGGCCTCGTAGCCATTGGGGACAATGGCCCATACACTGAATGGGATTTCAACTGCCCTTAGGTGGACACGTCCTTGGTGTCACAGGCCCTTTGAAAAAAAAAAACAACACTGTCTGTGCAATAAACTTTTTCATACGTAGCACCTGTGTGACACCTTTGCAAACTGCATGTTTTTTTTTAGCCATGACAAACCCCTACGACAGATGAAGAAGAGTGGAAATGTTGAGGGGCCAAAAAATAAGTAGATATGCCTAAAGCTAAAAATTAATTTTTTAAACCAGTTGTATTTTTGGTAGATTTCTCACAACCTTCTCAAGAGTATGTGGAACATGTGGGTGCAGCAGGTGTTCCAGGAAGAAATGATCACAGGTGGGTGTGGGATGAGATTCGAAGGCAAATGTAGAGCAAAGCTTTGTGCTGGAGGCAAATGTTGTACATGTATCTGTCCAGGGGCAAGGGCCCGCCTTTTGCAGATTATGATTAGAGACTTGTCCTAAATATTATAATTAATAAATGAATCATATTAGGGTTAGGCACAGGTCCTGGAATGTTAAGATTAGTAGGCAAAGAAAATCAATCAGGATAGCCAATCAGAGGTGCGATGGAAATTTCCCCTAAATGGATACATTTCCAATATTCACACACAAGGAATAGGCTAATTATTAACAAAAATACTACTACTACTACTACTACTACTAATAATAATAATTAGAGTTAGGCCCTGCTAAAATACTTGTGGATAATTTCATTTCCAGCTCGGTTTCACTGAATTTTAACAGTGAAGTGGAACGAGACATCCATAACCTTTCAGAACAGTTGTCGAAGTAATGGAGTACGAAGTGAAACAATCACTTGATATCCACGAAAACTAAACGTTTTGCATCAAATGTTCCACAGTTTCAAGTGGGCCTATGTGCTGGAGCAGTTTCGATCTTGCTATCACAAATAAGGTTCTGAATAAGTATCAAAACTTGTGATAAAGTTGTCAATAATTTGCAATTACAGCGAATACTTTAATGTCCACTTTATAGGTGCCTGAAACTAAAATGACAATTTAACTGAACACTAAGAGAATAAAATATTCGATTAAAGGTATGAACAAAAGTATGCCTACGTAAAAAAAAATAGACGGTTAAACCCTGATATTTGTGTATTTATGCAGGATGCCAATATCAACTCATAAACCCACCTCGTAAACAGCTCTTCTCCCGAAACGAGAACACTAAACAAAGTAAAACAGAGTAGCCTATAAGCTAATAACAAAACACCAAAGTCGTATTCTAGGGTAACGAGACGCGGTAGCCACTTTAAATTGTTTGTTTTGGCGATAGTTAGGCTACTTTACTTATCGAGTAAAAGGACGCAAATAAATTTATTTGGCGAACTAAGTTAATGCATGAGAATTTCATTTTCTCGCTGATTGAAATGCTTAAAAAGAGGCAATCATACCTTGTTGCTGAAGGAATAATCCACATCAGCTGTTTTCACTCAGCAACCGACAGGAGATGAAAAACGAAACTTTAAAATTGAAACCAACAGAATAAACACGGAACACAAAATGGAGGAAGGGATTTCAAAAGCAACCTTGAACACAGAGTGGATTAAATAAATGTAAAGGCTGCCTCTTATAGAATGACGAGGCTGTATTGTGCTCTCATTTGTCTGCTGTTTTTCATCTTCTTGCTTGTTAGTTATGTAGCTACTTCTGTTTTAGTTAGATAAACACCTAGATTTTTAAAAATTGAGATGCTGTTAATGTAAATTTGCAGTATCTTCAACAAAATTCGGTGTAATCTGGGCTAAAACATGCAAGAAAGGCAGCTCTCTGATGTCATCTTACATGGATAATAGTAAAAAAATATAGTTTGTTTTTTATGGCTGTTATGACACAGTTAACCAACTAAGATAGGATCAATCTTTATTATCCATTTGGAGGGAAATTTGTCTTGCAGTACTGGATCTGTAGTCACAAAAGCATAAACAATAAAAAAATATAAGAACTAACTCTAGATACAAATTAAAGAACACCTTGAAAATTGGTATGCGCAACAGGAAAATACTACTGATTCAGCAGAGTAATTGAATGTGGAATGAAAGAATGTTTATATCTGTTTGGGTAGGCTACATTAAAGCATCATCCTGGTCACTGGTGGAAGGCGTTGATATTCTCCTGTATGGGTTTCAAAATGTGTCAGAATTGCCTGTCCACGTTCACTGTGCACACTGCACATGTCAAATTAACAAGTGAGTTAACTATTACTAACCCACGTTAACTTGACATTTGCAGTGTGTGTATTAACATAGACAAACTTTTTTGGCACATTATGACCTCATATTGCCAAGCTGGGGCTAGTTCCTTGCTGTATATTTGTAGGAGAGACACAGGAATGTCATAAGGACCAGACTACTTAGCTCCATTAAGATGTCAAAATGCCTCAGCCACTTACTACCATGATATATGGCCAGTCCTCAAAAAGTGCAGTTACATGTTTTAAAACATCTGCACAATCTTGCTCCACCACAGGAGTTTCAAACCTTGTAAAGAAGGTATTTAACTGCGCAGGAGAGGCTCATTTTTTTGTTACAGTAAGCTAGTGTCATTTATTTGGCATCCCAGCAATGTTTTTCACGGTGTCCCACAGATTCCTAGGATTGTTTTTGTCAACCAGTTTCTCCAGATTTCTCCTGTGAGTTTCTTTTCCTTCTCTCATACCATAATCTACTTCAGCTCCTTGTCTTTCTTTTTCCTCTCCATTGTGTCATTTAAAAAAAAAGCCTGGTTCTGTGACTTTATTATTTCTTTAATGGCTTTTGTTACATAGGATTTGTTGTTTGGGTAAACTTTACTGGTTTTTGTTTGTACAATAGAATCGACACAGAAACGTATGCAGTCTGTAATGACTGTACAGCCAGAACCCAGAGTTCTCTTCCTTAGTTCCTCCCAGTCAGTACAGTCTAAGCAGGCTGCAAGTTGATCCTTGGAGTCCTAACACCACAACTTTTATTATTATTGATTTTAATTTGGTATTATATATTGGCATGAGTTAGACCACATTGTCATTAGATGATGCAGTAGGAGGTTTGCTTCTGGACTGATAAGCCCCCTTGATGTTTATATAATGTTTATCCAGGTTAAATTTTTTTTTTCTTAGTATTACAATTTATAAATTGTTGAAATTGTGGTAGTGATTTCTCCAAATTGCAGGTGTTGAAATCTCCCAGGACATTTACAGGAAGATAGACAATGAATGATAAAAGACTGCCAAATTCCTGTGGTAGATAAGAAGGTCTCAGTGCAATAGCTAACATTTTAACTTTAAACATGTTGAACTAAATAATTGTGGCACCAGCGGGCATTTACGCATGCACAGACCGCCCCCCCCCCCCCCCCCCCCCCACACACACACACACACACAACCCCCAACCCCACCCCACCCCGTTCCTGAGTAATTTATTTAGAAGTGTTGAATTAAAAAATGCTGTTAGTGTACACAAGCTGAAATCAGGTGTTGAAAACTGGAGTCTGGGTTCATTGTGATATTTATGAAGTATTATAATTGTAGGTTAGATATATTCAGGAGTTAAAAAGGATGAACCAGGCATATTTCTTTCTTATTTGCTACTCTTTAAAGGCTTTAGCCTTCATCACGTGTTCCTCCTCAAATTCTGTCACACTAGTCCTGCAAGGATGAAAGTTCAGAGGATAACACAAAATGCAGGTTTTTTCAGCTTTAAATAAAACATCTTGAACCATTTCAAGAGCTGACAGCAACAACATGCTGCATAGATATGAAGTCCACACCTTAAAAAAAATGTGTTAGCTGTGTTACCTCTGAACTATTGCAAAAACCTATACTATAGCAAAGCCAGCTTCTTAAATGTGAATTTGCATGTTTTTAACTTATTTACTGCAGGTCACTTCCTAATGTGCTCTTAGAACCAGTCTAGATCTAGCAAAAACGGTTATTTTTGGCCTGCATGAGAAGCAGATGGCTTTCCGAGGTTGTTATAGTTGTGCTTTTTTATATGAAAGCTGGACAGCATTTGTTATATTTCCTTATAAATACGAAAAAATAAAGTTGATGACCTTATTTTAGAAATTTAGTTATTCACCAAGCTTTAAGGTGCTCCATAATTGCCAGTATATTTAGATTTTGATTATTTACTGGTTTAAATTTTGAATGTCCATCTGTTTTTCTTCACTTTATTGATTACATCTTTCAGATTTAATCTGTCTTGCTGATTTTTTTTTTGCATTTCAGCATCTATAGGAAATCATATGGAACAGGAGTATAAGCATAATCTCACCTAACACCTTATTTGGACCACAAACACAAATGTGCTTATATGTTTACATCTGATTCTCATATAAAAGAGAAACTGTGCATATGTGAGTTGTATGTGTTTGTCACTTTGACTTCTTTAGTGGTTTTCATAAGGCACACGATGTAAGACCTGTAAAACGTTAAACCAGAATAACGATAGACCATTGATGTGCAACTCTTTGGAGGAGGGACCACGCTTTTACAATTCCATCTTCTGGCCACATGGTGGAGCACCTATTTTATCTAATAGGAATTTCAAAATTATTCATATTACAACGATGTATAATAATAATAATAATAATAATAATAATAATAATAATAATAATAATAATAATAATAATAATAATAATAATAATAATAATAATCAGACATACCAAATAGAAAGTGTTAATTTTAAAGAATAAAAAAGTGAGAAAAGCAAATACAATTGTTACAAAATAACAAATTCACAGGAAGGTAGAAAAAACCTAAACAAAATAAAGTAGATAGATAGATAGATAGATAGATAGATAGATAGATAGATAGATAGATAGATAGATAGATAGATAGATAGATAGATGTACCTGCTGCCTTTTTTTGTTAAGACATGCTTGTTCTAGTAACTAGAGGCAGGTAGAGTAGCTAGAAATTATTCTTAAGCGAGAATAGCATTACTTCAAAGTTTTATTTGTGTAGAAATAAAAAGTATTGACCAATATCGTAAAACTACTCAAAGAAGTCCTTTTTTCTCCCTAAAAGTAACCCAAGCAATTGTAACTGAATAAGTGTCATTAGTTAACAAGTCAGAGTTTCTGCATGTTTTAGTAAGTATATGTGAACACTTTTTAAAGATCACATGATGATGTTTACGGTTTAAATCTAGGACCTGTTTCGAACTATACCTTAAAACCTTTACTTTACTTTAGCATGTTTACTATAATTTTTTGCATGTTATTTGTGGACTTTGACATCTTTGTTATCCTGAAAGGACTGCTGAAATCTCTGTTTTCAAGCTAAGACTCCACTAAGATTAATTACACTTGCTGATGAAGTAGGAGATGGTGAAAAATCTAAAAAGGTTTTCAGTTTAATTGCCAAACCATATCTTATAATAAGGCATTTTCAGGAGAAGAATTTTACCTACCGTTTAGAAATGAATTTCTTTCAATAGGATTTATTGATCCTTCACACCATGGAGATTGTAGGTTTTTAAATATCTTAAGGCATACATGCCTCAACCAAATCTACAAATCCCACCAGCACTTTTCTTAAATAAAATTTAAAAAGTTGACAAGGTAATATTTAACAAATCTATGAATTTAAGACTCCCCAAAAACAGTTTAACATTCTGTATGTCTAGGTAAGTTTTTAAGGCCTAAATCCTAAAAGTAATACTGCAAAAAATGCCAGTTTTATTAATGAATGATTTAACTTATTTTTCTAAACATTTATTTTCAGAATAGCATGATAATGATAAGGATCAGTAATGTGGACAAAAAACATTTTCAGGGGGAAAGAAATGTATTACATGCCATCAGTAAAATATTTTTCTGTTATTATTTTAAACTTATTACTAAGAAGAACAACAGACAGCTAAATACATGCCAACATCAAAAATCTTGGTAAAAAAGCAACTGAAATAAGTGAATTTAGTGTATTATATACACTGTTTATATAGCATATAAAAATACATATTTTTTCAAACATTGGAAATTTACTTTGTTAAGCCTGAATTGTTAAGAATACAAAATAAAAATATGAATTTAAGAAATGCCCGACTTTATGTTAGGTCAACAGACGGAGAATATGACATGTATTTACGCCTTTTTAACAAATATTTTAGAAACTCTATGAAGTTTAATTTGAATTTAATCTCATACATTTTTAGTCAAAGACATCAACATGGCGATCTTGGACAGGAAAGACTGGCTGTGAAAACAAATTTAGCAATGGTGTTTGGATTTCCTCTGGCTTTCGTGACTGCAGTTTTTCAAGGGAATTAATGTTTTTTCTGTTTGTCCCTGCAGACTGTGGTTGAGCACACGTCTCAGTGCTTTTTGGATAATGTGAGGAGTCATCTGTGAACCAGAAGCTATCTTGACTACTTTGATTACTGCTGAGGTAACCAATTTTATTTTTCTCTGATCTACTGTTGTTTTTCTCACTGCTATCTTGATCAGGAGTTCCAGGTACCAGGGAAATCCCACTTTTCTGCATTACTGTTAACACTGAGCTTCTACCTCTGCTGCAATCATTTTTTCTATCATCTGCTTTTACTGTACCATTCCTGGAAACAGAATGGTCAGCAGGTTTGCTGCTGCTGCTGCCTACATCACAGAACTGACCCAAAGGAGGAGGAGGCAAGTGGGTGAAGTTGATATTTTTTGAACCAATAAGAGGGTTGATTTTTCTCTCCATGTGCGGTGACCAATCAAAATCTGTGCTTGGTCTGTGAACACAGCATTGTGTTGATAGATGATTTTCAAGGAAGGTTGAGTTTCTCTCACAGTTTATATGGAATCTTGATCAAGTCCTGCAAAGGAGGCCAGTAAAGTCTGGTTCTGCGGAAAAACTGGAGTGCTCTTGGCTTTTAGTCACTTTCAAGTCAGTGTGCATCCTGTTGCTGCTGGAAGGTTTAACTGACTTATTAGAGGCTGATGTAATGCTGATGTGTAAGCCAAGAGTCCGTACTGAAGAGGTTCTGGTAGGAGGATCGTGCAGTGGTGGCCGGGGTTTGGGGTGCCTCAATGGAGGCAAATCTAGTCTGAAGCTTGAGATAGGTGATGACGTTAACCGAGTATCTGAACTGGGTTCACCTGGAAACCTGAAGGAGTTAATAAGAAAAACATGAATTACATATTTGCTACATTATAGCTCAATAACTTTGTTGTGCTCATTCTAAAAAATGGGGATAAGTAATCACAAAATAAAAGAATTAATAACAACTTAACATACAAACCTGCAATATTTCTTTGGCCTCCAAACAGGAGCAGAGGATGAAGCTTCTAAGGATGATGGTGGGAACTCCAAGTCTGTTTGAATAGCTGCTCTAATTTCTTTCAGCTCTGTACAAGTGTAAACAAAAAACATCCCAGGTCAAAAAAAAAAAAATACTTCAAACTTTTACAGATTACTCAACACTGTTTAGGAACCCATGGAACACCAAAATGCTCATAAATAAAACCTTATGAAACAAAAATATGCGCATTAATAAATTATAGACAAATATGTCATATGACAATGAAATGATAAAAAAACTTAACGCATATAAAATGTATTAGCCTTAAATAACTTTAATTTTCCTTAAAATATAGTTATGAATATAAAACATTATTTAACTGTAATAGATTTTTGTATTGCCATTATTGCCATATTGAGATTTTTTTTTATTGTCATTATTATTTAACGCCATCAGTTTTTGTTTTCCAAAAACATCTTTTTCGCAAATTACACTTTTTAACCAAATCATCTGTCAGTCAGGGTCAGTGGGCTGGTCTTGAATGTTGATTGGCTGGTGCATAAACATTGCTCTTTCTAAAGGAGGAGGGGGAGGAAGAGAATGACGAGGAAGGGCTGAAGTCATTTTATACCATTTTTTAGTTTAATGCCTGGTGGATTTATGTGGCTTTATCTTGATGCTGCTGATATCGGTAGATAATTTCTAAATCCAAACGTTTTGCAGATTAGATACGATCAATATAAGCTTTTATACTGCACACCATGTTTAAATAATTCTCCCTTTAGCAGATTTTTTGTTACTCTTGTTAACAAATAATTTGTCAGCAGATGGCAGCAAACATCAATGATATAGCTCACCTGTAAGAGACGGTTCAGGCTTATTTGAGTCACACTGACTCATACACTTTAGTTTGATATTTTCCTGCAAGACACACAGATTACAAGAAGAAATTAATGAGTTGTACTTGATGGTACACTTTTCCTGCATGACACTTTTATGTGTCAAGAGTACTTGTGGAGAAAAGGAAGACACATTGGAAAAAAATTAGAGGTAAATGTACTAAACACTCCCAAGACGGGACTCTGGAAAGGGAGGGTAATTGAGCAAAAGGGATAAAAATAACACAGAGAGATGAAAGGAATGCAAGTGTGCATGTTAGAGAGACCACTAAGCGATGGAGCAGTGGTGTTCCATCATAATTTGGCCTCTGACATACTGTATAAATCCATGGCAAATGAAAACCATAGGGTTCTCTGTTTGTGTGCTAAAAGCTGGAAAAACCAGATACATGAAGTATGTTACTAACTACACTTTTTATTGTACACCAGCACACATAATAAGATTTTATAGAAACCACAAAGTGTACCACATTTCATACAGAAGGTTACAAACATAATCACTCATACCTACCTAAGTATGGAATCTGAATGTTTAAGCACAAATCAAAGTATCCCATAGAGATTACAAGACAAACCTCAGTGTTTCCTTTCAGATAATACATATGTGGTGATTTTCACTAGGATGCATAAAACCTCTGTTGCAAACAATAACTGAAAATGGGGTTCATACGCCCAAGGAGGGGGAGAAACACATAATGTGGTCCAAACTTGCTGATTTGTTTTTTAGGAAAAGCAATGAATGCTAGTGGTTTGTTTGTTATATAAATGAAAAAAAACTCATTCCTCACTGCACAGCACACACACACACACACACACGCACACACACACACACACCCACACACCCACACACACACACACACACCTGTTGGGTTTCTATGTCTTGTGGGGACTTCTCATTGACATAATGTTTTCCGTAGCGCCTTACCCTAACCTTAACCATCAAAAATGAATGCCTAACCCTGACCCTTACCCCAACCTAACCATAACCTAAGTGTAACCCTGACACTAAAACCAAATTTTAAGCCTCAAAAATTGCTCCAAACTTGTGGGGACCGGGATTTTGGTCCCCACAAGGGAGGTCGGTCCCCACTTGGATAGTAAACTTCCAATTTTTGGTCCCCACAAAGATAGTAATACCAGGTCCACACACACACACACGCACACGCACACACACCCCACACACACACAGACACAAACACACACACCCACACACCCATACACACACACACACACACACATAAACACACCCACACATATTCCCTCAATTCCTGAAACTGTGAGCTAAAACTAAGATGGCTGCAATTTCTGGAAATTCTTTTTTTTTAAAGTTTAAAAAAATAATAATTTAATTTTTTTAACTACAGTTCTAAAAGTAACTTTGGGCAAGGTTAAATTAATGTACATTTTCTTGTGGCCATTTCTTCACTTGTAAAGATCAGTTTATATCTGTATAACTTTAATCGTTTGTTCTTTAGTCTTTTTTCTCTTTCAAAAGAGTTGCTAAAGGAAATGGGCCTCTGTGTCAAAATCATTCAAACCACTCAACATTGTAATTATTATTTTTATTGTCAATAAAAAAGCCCCATGTTATCAGATAAAGCTTCATGTCACCCTGAAGTGTTGAAATGGATTGTCAAACAAAAGATTACCATATTGTACCTTTGGTTTCGCTGCAACTTGGAATTAATTTATCTGCAGGATTAAATCATCCTTGCAACCCTTCAAAATAAGCCACAGCTTAATCGGACCTAACTTTGTCCCATTTGTCACTGGACTGCAATCAAGTAAACAGAGTTCTGTTTAGAGCAGCATAAATGCATTAAAGTCAGGCTTTTTACTGTAGAGGGATGAATATACGCTGGTTGAAACTGCTTTTTTAAAGTCTTTCTTCTGTGAAAAGGAAATAAGCCACCCTTTGCTTAGAACTAGTTTGGGTTGGGCTGCTACTTGTAGCAGTAATAAGAAACTCTGATCAACCGAAATGTTTGAGGCAACTCTATTTAAAAGCTGCTTTACAGACTATATAACTAATGTGTTTAAACAGTGTCTGTGACTACAACAGTTTTACACAAAGAAGTTCACATCTGGTAGAAAACTTACAATATTGTTTCTTTATAGTGTAATTGTGTTTAAAATGTCACTAAGTAGTTTTTTTGTGCTATTTTTGTAATCATCTGCTAAAATATCAACCATGAATGAGAAAACTATATTTAAAATGAGGAACTAGCCAATGGTGGTGTTCATTTTTGCAAAAAAATGAAGCACATTTGAGAAGAAGTTAAATAAACCAAACAAATATTAGCAATAATGATGTAAAAACTGTACTTTGGTTATTTGGATTGTTTTCCTGCTTAACTTGTGATGCTTACCATACCTCCAGCGTTGCTGGTATGTCACAACTTTCACAGCATCAATGTACTTTATTTGGATTTAATGTGGTAGACAAACACGAAAGCTTTGTGTTAGATTTTGTCAAGCAATATTACGTTTTATTTTTTTATATTCCTATATCTCAGCAGCTGAGGATGAATAATGTCTTTAACTGATAAGGAGTACTGAGCAGCCATTTTTCTTAGAGAATAAGGCCGGTGAATTTTATGTTACTGTAACAAATGAAAAAAGAAAAGAAAAGAAAAGGCAGATCCTGAAGGCAGATTACGTAGCTTCCCTTCCAAGATTTGGTGAGTTATTACACTTAATGAGGCAGTTCTATCTTGCACAACCGGAGTGACTGAAGGTGTGCACTAGACGGTTATGCTGTACTAAAAGATGCTGTTCTAAAAGATGAGGCTGAAACAAAACTCCCACGGAAACAAAAAAACTTGAAAGTAAGTTTCTTAGGAACTAACAACAAGCCTTAAGGAAACAAGCTTTTCTATTACATTGCTTTGAGTGAAGAAGCCTAGATTAAATCCCTTCCTCTTTCACACAGTTCCACTTTGTTTACTAGAAAGGCCTGACGAGGTTTCCAGAAACATCTGTTCCAGTTCGTTTATGTTTCCTTAATAATCTTCCAATTATTATAACTAAAAAAGGGACTTAAGAACACATTTTAGGTTGTTTCAAAAAATACCCTTCCAACTCCAAAAAGTCACAAATAAACAGGGGGAGGGGGGAATTAAACATCTGGTCCACAGAGACTTCCTATGTACATCTGGGAAACCTCACTCTGTTCCTGTCATGCAAGACATTGCAGCCAGATTATAGACATGAATGCACGTGTTCCGCGCCTCGTGTGATCCGCGCTGTGTGTGCTTTATTCTCTCTCATTGTGCCTGTTTACCGTTTGTGTTGTTGGAAAGA
The DNA here is from genome assembly GCA_028564705.1 of Apricaphanius iberus. NCBI lineage: Eukaryota > Metazoa > Chordata > Actinopteri > Cyprinodontiformes > Aphaniidae > Apricaphanius > Apricaphanius iberus. Next base: position 1,302,356 of record JAPXFQ010002340.1, read on the forward strand.
CACAAGCATTTGCCAATATTGCAACAGACAGATGGAAGCCTTTGAGTTGTTCTTCTTTACCAAGTTCCAACCACTAATATCATTGTATTTGTTTTGGATCGCATGTTAAAGGCCAACACAAAGAAGGCCAGGTTTGTGAAATGGAAGACAAGTGACACATGCAAAATGCATGGCATGCATTTGTTTTCAGTCCCCTTTACTGTTATACCCCTAAATAAACTTCAAGCCAACTCCAAAGTAACCTATTTAGTAAATAAAAGCCACCACTATGCTGTATACAGCAAGGTTAAGTTAGATGTATATTGGCTCAACTTTGAAAATCGAACAGAGCACTGTTCATGCAATCATCTAAAAACAATGCTTAAAAAAAGGCCTTTTATCTTTACTGGCAAGCTTGGCAAGGACAGCTTTTGGAAAAGCAAACATGCTTCACACTCCTTTTGAACATTTTGCTTCTATTTTCCATTCAGCTTCTTCATCTAAGTCTTTTAAAAGTATCCATGTGCGCAGAATTGCACACATCACAAAGACGAGCACTGTGAGGAGCTCTGCTGTTTCGGCCATCTTTGCAAAAATGATCGCAAAAAGTTGTGTATTTGAAAAGCAACTATGGAGACTGGATAGAATTGTCCACAAATATTCCAGAATGTGTATCTAAAAACATTTTGGAGGGGCCGCAGAGATCCACAGGTCAGTCGACAGGATAACCATTAGTCGTGCTCTCAACTAATCTGTCGTCTATGGAAGAGTGGCAAGAAGAATATAATGTTTGAAACAAAAAAACAAAAAAATCTAATTTGGTGTTTACTATTAGCTATGTAGGCGGCGCAGTGTACGTATGGAGCATTTTTCTCTGAACAAATAAGACCCAAATGGGCCCGTTGTCTACATGCAACACTACACTGGGTGGGAAACTAACTCTGAATGTTACCTTGAACACATTATCCTCTCTGTGAAACATGGTGATGCTAGCATCATGGTGGAGAGGTGCTTTTTATCAGCAAATAAATGTAAGCTGGTCAGAGTGCTTCAGGGAGATGGATGGAGGTAAATTCAGGGCAATCCTGGAGGAAAACCTGTTAGAGGCTGAAAAAGACCAGGTGGACGTTCACCTTCCAGCAGGAAAATAACCCTTAGCATACAGCTAGAGATACAATGAAATTATTTATATCAAAGAATCCTCATTTGTCAGACCAGTCAAAAGGTCATTCATATAATAAATCCAAGAGAGCTTACAGCAATAAAAATTTTTTTTTTTTTTAAATGAAAACTGGAAGAACGTACATTTTGATGTTACGTATTGTATACTTCTATTTAATGTGACAAAAACTTCAAGGGGCATGAGCATAAGAGGGATAAAAGGTTTCAGAAGCTTTTACTTGAGATAAAATAATTTAATACTTACAAGGTTTATTCCGTGGCTTGGTACTATTCATATATGTAAAAATCAGTATAAACCTGATATGTTTTCCTTAAATTTCCAACAAATGTTTCAGAAAAAGATTGAATGACAGTGTTTTGTGTTTGATCATTCACTAGTCTTACCTTTAAATGCTTTGTCATTTTAGTCAATGCTTCAGACTCCTCCAAGAGGACACATCTAGACAGTTACATGAAAAAATAAACTGTGCATTACTATCACATAGTAAAAACAAACAAACAGACAAAACCAGGTGAGTGGCTCAAGATTTTCTTTTCCCATCCCAACATTACTCCACTCTCCATCTCTGGTTAAATTATCACAGCAGACCTTATTCAGTCCCTTTAAATGAAAAAAGGAATCCTCGGCCCGTCCAGTCTGGGTTTCATTTTCTGACAATGAAGCCTTTTGTTCTTGTCTAGTCAGGAAATTGGAGAGAAAAAGAGAGAGGAAGGGAAAGGAAGAAAAGAGTGAGAAAAGGAGGAGCTTTTTAAAAGGTAGCTTGAGTGATCGCACTCCCCTCTGGGCCTCAAAGCAAGGGATGAAGTGAGGAAAGGAGGGATGAAGTGCAAAAAAGGGGGCAGTCTGGTAAAAAGGCCACAGACAAAGTTTGCAGAGATTTTAAGGGGGGAAATTGGGGAACAAGAGTGCACTCAAAGGATCAAAGTGAGATCAGGTAAACGAAAAATGCAACCAATGAACAAGTCGGAAAACAGAATCAGGGAGAGGAATTGAAGGACCATTTGTTACTCCAGAAGGCAGACTAGTTTTCTGGAGTAATTCTTTACCCTCCGTTTCGGGTAAATCGACCCGTACAGAAACAAATTACCCAGTCAGAAATGTACCTAAGAATACAGGACAGGTATGGATGTAATGTCGCTGTACTGTGGAGTAGTTTAAAGAAATTAGTACACATTTCACTTTGCTCAGCATTACATTTTTTATTTTATTTTAAGATTTTTGGGTCAAGGTGGCCTTTATTTGACAGTGGACAGATTTTGAGGGGGGAAGGAAATGCGGCAAGGGTTGCCTGCGATGGAATGGGATTTGAATCGGGGTGTGTCAAGGACTGGGGCCATCTACACATGGGGCGCCCGCTCCAACCACAACGCCACACGATGCCCCCTCAGCATTACATTTAATTCATCTCACTTTAAGCTCCTTTACAGTTTATACTTTCTTTGAACTTTATAATAGATTTAAATGGACGGCCTCTGTTTTGACCGTCTGTGGAGGCAGAGGAATGAAATCCTCCTTTTAAAATTATACTTTCGGATTTTAATCTATTTATGTTGAAATGTTTCATGGCTCTTACTTTGTGAGGCAAATAAAAAAAAAAAAACATTCCGTGGATCAATGATAGATTTTAGGTTTACAAAAAATGAGGGAGACAGGTTCTTTGTGATTACAGTGCTGTGAAAAGGTAATTGATTACTTATGTATTTCTGCTGTTTTTGCTTCTTTTGTCAAATGTTATGTATCTAAATAAAGGCAAATAAAAAAGAATATCCTTTATAATGTCTTAATGACATACGATAAAAATTATTATATAATTATTATAATTAAGTAAATATTACTTTATTTCTGTAAATAAAAACAGCTAGATTATGTTATAAAGGTTTGCTTTGAATTTTTTTAAAACACCATCTTAGTAGGGAGATATTTTTACATAAGGTAATCATATTGTAACAATTTCATCCATGTCCACTTGGCTCATGTTGCCTTTATTTTGGTTTACAACATAAAATCAAGAAAGTTACTTGAAATTACAAAGAGAACACCCTAAAAGTGTCTAAAACCCTTGACACAGAAAAATAAACCAAAAAAGCAATAACAACTTGAGCTTACCTGAGTCGAGTGATCACTCTGTGAATCCCAGTGACATTCAGTTTGTCTTTAATTGCTTCAATCTCAGCTTCAGCTCTGGACATGACAGAACAACAAGAACCAGGCCTGCTGGAGGAGAGAGAAAAAGAGTCAGCTACACTCTTCTTTAGCTGCTATCTTGTCTCCACTGTTGCCCTAACCTGTTGAGATTGGAGGATCTGTGGTATCCAATCTCCTGGTGACCAAGCACATAGTTTAGAGTCTCAGGTTTGTACCGAAGCAGGAGCTCCTCATCGTCCCTGTTACAACAAACAGTATGAAAAAAAGTAACGGTCACATTAGTCAGTGTAATGCAATACAGAATGAGAAACAATCAAAGTGAGTTTAAAACTCACTCAATATTACACAATTCAAATGTAAGCAAATATTTATCATTTGTAAAACTTTGATAAAATGGTAAAAACTTTTAGTTAAAAGTAGGTTTGTTATTTGCTCTAAAGCGCAATATAGTATAGTTAATGCAAAATTATTAAAGCATATTTGAAAAGACCTTTACAGTGCCTTTGAAAAAGTATTAGCGCCACTTGAATTACACCACATTGTTACATCACAGCCACAATATTCAATGTGATTTATCAGGATTTTATGTGAAACACAAACTCAAAGGGGTGAGTAAATGTAAGCAAGTAGAAAAATGCTTTCATTGTGTTTAATAATATATCACAACACAATCTGAAAATTGTGGCTTTATATTCATTCAGTCAAATTCATATCAAAATTCAGAGAATCTGTTGTTAGACTTAAAAATAGGGTTCGGGGGTTGGAATAGAAGATGCAGTAAACTGAGATTGGTCAGCTAATACATGAGATATTTTAAAAAGGCTGAAAGAATTTCTTTTTTCGTATATAATTGATAAGAGAAAATGGCAAAACAGATATATAAAAAGCTTTTGTTTAGAGAAAAAAAATATTTTCTTATGTATGCAGCTGCGGGAAGGATTTGGAACAGCTTTGTGCAGCCTCATGATTTTTACCCTTTACACTTGGGAAAGTCTGCTTTTTCATACAGCTCAAACAATTACATTGAGCTTTGTGTGTGACCTGTTTTTGTTACTCTATGGAGGCAGAATGAGAATGGTTGGGGCAACAGGACCACACAAGATGATGCCAACAATATAAATTGGCTGACATTTACAGGGTCCACCTCCGTTCAACACACCCTCATATAAATGATTCAAATCAAATGCTGAGTGTTGTACTGACTACCCAGCATTTGATGTTGAAACCACTTGCAACTAAAGTGTTTTTGGCTAAAGTGTACAGCAAAACAAATTAAAACATAATGAAGATTTCAATGGAAGGAGTTTGTTAAGCTTTGGCAATATTTTCCCACATCCCATGCCAACAAAACATATTAAATTGAGCTAAATTGACAAACAGAGGGCTCCTCGAGTGGCTTTGTTGAATCAAAGTGTTATTACTTAGAAGTGTGCTGGGTTTACTCCTGAAAGCCATTCAGCTGATACGCACTTGGGACTTAGCCTAATTGAATGATCAAAGGCCCGAAATACGCACACCCGCACTCAGTACCATGCATCAAGGTCGACAAATCACACTGAAGCCAATTTCAGAGGGAAAATAAGATTTGTTCTGGTAACATCTGTGTGGTACCAGCACTTGCTTTGGCTCTTTTCCCCATACAGCCATGAACAATATCGTACAAGTCTCATACTTTTTATAATCAATTTACATCAAAGCTTAAGGGAACATGAGGGGCATGTCATGTGGAAGCATACAAGGCATCAGTTTTAATCTCTGCTCACTTTAACAGGACACTGTGTGATTGCTAGTTTAAGGTGTCTCTTTCTCAAATATCCACTGTAGACTAAAAGTAAAAGATAGAAAATGACAAAATCATTGGTTTTCAAAGCATCCTTTTGTGTGATCAAAACGGAAAAAGTATATAATGAGGCTGGGGTGGAAAGTACAGTTTATGTACTATTTATGCAAAGTGAAGAATAAAAAAATACAAATCAAGCAACAGGAGATTTACATATAACAAAAAACCATATAAAAAACACAAGTAAAAATCTAATAAAGAAAAATCTGAAAACAAAGCATTCCGTCCTATCTTGCACTTTTGTTACAGCCCCAGCCTCAAACCCCAGATAGGGGTCTCACAGGGTAAAATTCCTAGCAGCAGAAAGTTGGTCGCCAGGGTACCTAAATGTATGCAGACCTTCACACACTCTGGTGCATCTTCTTGTGATGATGTTCCAAAGTTAAGCTACATTTTACTTAAAAAACTTTAACAAGCTAATTCCTCACTTAAGATGTATTCAAAGTTGCTATCGAAGAACACATGACTCAGCTCTTGAGGAGATTATGAATGGTATATAAAAGAGATCTGAGGCAGCATTCTCTCTTGCGTTCTGTGTGCACTCTTCACTGACAAAGATGTACCATAAATCTGTGTTCACTAACTTCTAAAATTGGGTTTGCTGTCATTAGAAAGGAAAGCATGTCCTCCTCCTATAATTGTGTTATTGTTATGGGTATTTAAACCTGACAGCATCATCCTATCCCTGAAATCTTTTGTTTAACTTTTTTTCCCAAGTCATTTGTAACTTCAATATGAAAAAACCATGGTACTTTATTACACTCTTTTTTTGGATACAAATGATGCAACTAGCAAGGAACTGCAGTGTGAACGGATTGCCGCATCATTTAGCTAGTGAAAAAAACAACAACTGTTGTTTCTCAGATGCGGAAAGCCAAAAAAACCCAAAAGAATTCAGAAGACAGTATAATTTTACAGTTTTAATGATTGAGTTTATATTTAAGAATACATAAAACTGACATTTTGAAAGTAAACATAAAATGTGTATGTGGTATAAGGTTAACGGTCAGAAGAGAAGTACTTCTGTTTTTTTGTTTTTTCAGTTTGAGGAAACTATGGGACATCCAGCTGTTAATTTGCTCAATGCATTTATTAAGGGTTTGGATGGGTTCAACATCACCTGGTGACATTGAGATATAAAGCTGAGTGTCGTCCGCATAGTTATGGTAGTTAATATTATATGTTGTCATTATCTGGCTTAGTGGGAGCATGTAGATGCTAAATAAGAGGGGCAATAGGATGGAGCCCTGGGGGACCCCACACGGGATTTCTGTGTTTTGTGATGAGAATTGGCTAATCGACACAAAGAATTTCCTGTTCTTGAGGTAGGATTTTAACCATTCGAGTATCGTACGAGAGAGTCCAACCCATCTCTCTAGACATTCCAGTAATATATCATGATCAACGGTGTCAAACGCCTCAGTGAGGTCTTATAGTACCAGTACTGTGGTTTTACCACAGTCAGTATTTATACGGATGTCATTGAAAACTTTGACGAAGGCTGTCTCTGTACTGTGGTGCCTACGAAAACCAGACTGATAAATATCCAAGCAGTTGTTCATTATTAGGAAGCTGTTAAACTGTTGGAACACAGCTTTTTCAATAATTTTACAGATAAATGGGAGATTTGAGATTGGTCTGTAGTTTTGCAATAACGTGCTGTCTAGGTTCTTCTTCTTTTGTATTGGTTTGATAACTGCTGTTTTTAAAGCTTGGGGGAAAACACCTGATAGGAGGGATGTGTTAACCATTTTGATCAGCTCCACCCTGATGGTTGGGTGGACTTTTTTAAGAAAACCTGTTAGTAAGATATCCAAGCAGCAGGTGGCAGAGCTTAGTTTGTCAATAATTTTATCAAAGCACGATGGATTTATTGTGTGGAAACCCGTCATTTTCTCAGCATTGGTGTAAACTGGGCATAACAATGGTATTGGAGTTGAAACTGATGTACTATTTGACCTTCTGATGTTCAAGATCTTTTCAGTAAAGAAGCTGGCAAATTCATTACAGGCCCTGATGGAGTTTAGTTCAGGGGCTACTGTCAAAGGAGGGGTAGTTAATCTCTCCACTGTAGCAAATACTGTCCTCGCATTGTTGTCGTTTCTGTGAATAATTTCAGAGAAGAATGATTCCCTTGCGCCTTTCAAGGTTAATTGATATTTGTTCAGTCTCTCTTTGTATATTTCATAGTGAACCTGGAGTCGGGTTTTCCGAAATGTTCTCTCGGCTCATCGCCAATCCCTTTTTTCACTGCATACCATTGAATTGTTTCTCCATGGAGACTTATTTCTACTCAAGACAGTTTTAACCTTAAATGGTAAAATCTTATCCATGATATCAGAAAGTTTGGAGAGAAAATCTTCTGTCAGTTTTATTTACTGAATATGTGTTGGTGGATGTTGGGGATTTGGATAAAGTAGTAAGTAAACAGTGTATCAGTTTAAAGTTTTCAGCTGAATTTTCTTTAAGCAAGCTTTTTTTTGCAAAGTTCAGCTACTAGGAAAGTCTTTCTAATCAGTGACCCCCATCCAACAAGGCATCACAGCTGAGCAGGATACCAAACCAGGTGTAGCTTCTATGTAGACAAAAACAAACACTGAGAAAAAACAAAGTTAACAGTAAAAATAAAAGCAAATAATGCAACTGGGGTGGTGTAAAAGAAAAGTAGCAGTGTGAAGAACAGCCTCCAACAATCTAAGCCTGTAGTAGCAGATAGTTCAGGATGACCCAGCATGTCACGATGAGACATGAGAGGCAGAGCCGGGAGAACCTTCTGTCTGGGCAGCATTCCCCTCCCTTCAGCTTTTAAAGTAAACTGTGAAAGTTACAAGTACCTTCCGTCCTTGCAGGCTCTTTCTTTGAGTGTCTCCAGTAGCATCTTGACCTCAGCTCTCACCAACTCTTTCACAGCAGGGGGGTCAGAAAGAGGGAAAGCCTGCAGTGGGGTGAAGCAAGTCTCCGAACTGCTACGATGGTTCTTATAACACTGAGTATCCTGCCACATCTTGTGCCACATCTGTGCCTGCGGACGTGTCCACAGAGAGAGCAATTTGCACTTTGCAAAAAATGTTTCATCACTATATGTGTTTAAAAGTATTAAGAATCAAAAATTAAAACTGTCCTCCTCCAAAGTCAAACACTGAAGAACTTTAACTGCAGTTTCAGCTGTAAGTCTTTTTTTGGTATGTCTCTACCAGCGTTGCATAAATAGACAGTTTGCTGAATCATCTTAGCAGAAAAGCTCAGGCTCAGTCAAATTGTCTGGAGACCATCACAGAAAATCCATTTTGGTTCTTGTCACAAATTCTCAATAAAATTTTGATGTGGACTGTACAATTCTAACACATGTATAAACTTTGATTTAAAACAATTAATTATTCCTCTGTTGTATGTTTCTGGTCGTTGTCTTCCTGGAAGATAAACTTCTGGCCAGGTTTAACATATTTTGTAGCCTCTAACAACTTTTATTGTCTAGCATTGATCTGTGTTTTGCTCCATACATCTGAAAATCTAGGCAGTTTCCTTGTTTTTCTGAAGAAAAACATCCCTGTGTCAGGATTATCCCACCAACAAGTTTTACAGAGTTCTGCATGCAGTCCAAAATCTTCAGTTTTTGCCTCATTCAACAGTTACATGTGACTTAGTAGCTGGTTGAGCACATAAAATGAAATATACATTGATTTGAATGATTCTTATTTTTGTATATAAAGTACAATCAATAGCGCAGCCCAAAGTATGAAATGCAAAAGGTGTCGGGTGTTGAATGTAAAAGTCATCACAATACAGAACAAAAACACAAATAAATGAAGCAGAACAAATATTGCAACTCTCTCTCCATGAGACATTCAGAAATGGTGTCATCCTGAAGTAACTTACATTATATTAAGATGAAAAAAATACTTTAAAAAATTCTTTATATGTATATTCTTTAAGATTACATATGCTATAGCATAGTGGTATAAAGAGAACTGGACCTGATCTGAAAACAGACCTTGGTATAGTAAGACCAGCCAGCCTTTTTAGTTTCTGTAATCTGTTTGAGTGTTTCTGTCTCATAGGAGTCTGGATACCATTAGCACCTCAACACCTGCTTGTTGCCAGTCATTTCTGCTATGTTGCACTTAGAGACTTTACTTCAAAGAAATACATTGGAGGCTACTAAACATGTCACCTCTAAACCTTCCATGTGTGTGCTTGCTCATTCACACACCAATATAAACTGTATCTTGCAGCTGTAGACAGCCCTTTTATGCTCACACAGGCTTTTTCTCCCTTTTTTCAAATGATGAGGTGTTTATGTTAACTGCTGGCTACTGAGAGATTGTCTTTGGATATTATAATGAGCTCTTTCACAGCTGAGAAATTGAGCAAATACCCAAAAGAAAATCCGTCTGGTTTTCCTCAGACTTATTGCAAAACATTTTTTTTCTCTTTCTCATAGTCTTTTTTTTTGTACAACACACTTAGAAATAAGTACTTCAAACTCGACTTTACACTTTTATTCTGATGACACTGTAATCACTGTTTCCATGCTTGCTCCTGAAAAAGCCTTTGATGATCTTTAAATTTTTACAAACTGCTCTTTAAAAACATTTTAATGGTGAGATAGCTAAATGTATGACTTTCATGACTTTAAGAAAAGCAAAGCATCAGAGTTAATGTCTAATTTGCAATATTCCGAATTTATATCTTATTCATTATTTTAAAAAAACCTTGTGGGATTTTATTATTGAGATACATAAAACCGTTTGTCTTGTAAAAAAACTAATTCCTTTTTTTGCCTATTTATGATTATGGAAACAAATTATGCTATATGTGAATGTCTGCTTATTTTTTACACATGTTGGACAGTGTGTATCACAGGACAGTGAGTTAGATTCCTATAACTTTGGTTATCACACTCATAATTACCTAATCTTCACTAATGTAAACCTGGTCAAATACAAAGCCCTTCTTGGTAAAATATTTTTTTACCCAATTAGATAATCATTATATTACTCAACTCTTCATTCAATGTACAGTTTTTAAAATGGACAAAAAACTTTCTGAATTTCGAATTTTATCTTCAAAGTATAGTGTCTGAATTAATTGTAAGCATTGGTGAAAGCTCTGGAGTTGGGCTGACTGTGTGCAAGTTTGTCTTGGTAAGATTTTCATAATTTACTACTCTGTTGTGTGGTCTTTATATACGAACTGTGTTGCTTTGTCTTCTCGAGGTCTCCCTTGAAAAAAGATCTATGAGCAATGGGAAAAAAAATCAATTAAATAAAGAAAGTTAAATATATCTTAAAGGAACCATTTTTTCACCTCTCCCAGTGATTAACGATTGAGTGATATGCACTGAGACCTTGGCGTGGAGGGTCATCAAGAAAGCTTAATATAAGCTTCATTTCTAACCATCTTACACAATGAGAACTTTGATAGAGCGAGGAACAAATTTATTAAGGAATGAAGGAGTAGCCTTCTGATGTAGTATCAGCTTACATTTCACTGAGGCATGGATTCATTATGCAGCTGTGTAAGAAGTAGGCAGGGACAAAGCAACAAAACAAGGAGACTGGCAAAGGGAGGAAGAAGTTGCATGAATACTTAAGGCGAAGAATGTACACTGCAAACAACCTTAGAAATTTAAATCAAATTATACCATATCAAGTTCAAAGGGATTGTATCTTATTCTGTTAATATTCTGATGTTCCAAGAAGATTTTGAGTCAATCTGTAACAGCTTTACTTCCAAAGTGCTTTCTTTGTCTCTTCCAGCAAAAAAAACCCATCACAAAGCCTTTTTCTTTTTCAACTTGCTGTTAGTTGGTTGCTGTTAAAATCAAAGCATAATTAATATTGCTTCAATACAATTTGTATTATTTTTATCAGTGCATTTTAAATAGTCACCTTTCACTTTCTAATACCAAAACTCATAATATTCAGTAGTATTATCCAGGATATTGACAAGTTTGAAACTGAAGAACAAGCTTGGTGCGCAATCTAATTGAAAAATGTAGCAGGCTATTTATAGATTTTGGATTTGATGCTCTCTTAATTAGATTTTTCTTACTGAAAATTATTGTATTTCAATGTGAATAGAGTAGGAAGTCTAAAAATCAAATTGTTCTGTGACGCTTTTCCACCTATAGGTTTTAAATGGCATGTTGTAAAGATGTCTTATGTGGCTTTGAAATGTAAAGGTGCCTCATAAACCCATATGTTGTCTGCATCAACAACAGATGGTATAGTTTGAGAGTTGAGGCAAACTTCATCTGAGTGCTGGTCCTCTGTTTGTTCTGTTAGGAGAAAAGAGCTGCAAGCTGACAGGTTCAGGGAAGGAGAGCATTAATCAAAGAAGCAGCGAATAGGCTTGTACTAACTCTGGTGGAGCTGCAAAGCCAAATCTCAGTAGGGAAAATCTGGTGGCAGGAAAGCTATGATGTCATGTACAAATCTGCCTTTTACAGAAGAGTAATAAAAAAGGTACTGTTAAAAGAAAGCTATAATAATTTACAATGCTTTCTACAAGCAAACCTGTAGAAGAAGCTGCCAAGGTCAGAGGAGATCAAAATTTAACAGTTTGTTGTGCATACTAAACCCCATATTGTGGAAAACTAACGCTGTACATTACCCTGAGCATGTACCATCAGAGCTTGATGGTACATGCTGAGGGCAGCATCAGGTTGTGAGGAAGCTTGGTCAGAGATGATGGGAAGATGAATGAAGTTAACTGCAGGGCAATCGTGACCTGCTGGAGCTAAGCTTCACGCTCCAACAGGTCAACAGTCCCTGACCATTTTGGTCCGAATGACAAAAAGTGTTGACACCACTGGTTTATATCAGTGAATATTCATGGTCCAGTTAAAGTCCAGTCCTAAATCCAACTGGAAAAAGCATAATGTGCAAAGCTGGTGTAGGCAAAACTAAACAGACTTGTAAATGGTTCTGTGCCACACTTTTTAAATGTTTATTTGTCAAACAAAAATAAAAAAGCAGGCATACTTTTCCTTTGACTTTAAAAATAAGGAGGTCTGTGGTAATGCAACAAAGTGTAGTAGAAGGTGTAAAAAACTTTTAAGTAAAACTCACATTCTCAAAATGTAGGCTCTTATTTCTCTAATTAGTGTCTGAATAGTTTATCTATTTACTGTGTAGTGTAGCAGTATTTAGTGACTTATCTGCTACTGGGTGTCAGCTTAACTGTAAATGACACTTTATATCAAAATGTGTTAAGTCTTAACAGTAAAGATGACTGAGGTGTGTTTTAAAATGTAGGAAAATAGTGAGGCGCAACATAGTGGCTGAAAGAAGGAGAGTATTAACAAAGCCACACTAGGTTGTTTGGTTAAAAGTTCCAACAAATAGAACAAAAATTAAAAAAAATCTGAGATTTGAATTAAGACAAGACAAATCCTATTAAAAAAATTATACGTGCAGAATTCATTTTAGATCAACATTTCACCTTGGCATATTTTAATAGCTTTTTATTCAACATTTTAATGAAAAAGGCCATTGAAATATTTTTACTTAATCTTTTCTCCTGATTTGTTTCTTTTCAAATTAACGTTTTCATCTCAGATTTGACTTTGAACTAGTGTGTTTAGTGAGCTGTTTGGAATACCAACTCTGTGTACAGTGAGCATGGCTCATTGATCCAGGAAGTCTTGTCTTGTATAAAGCCGTTTTGCCATGAGAGACTGCTTTTGAAGAAAAGAGGTCTTTGGACTGAGAATTTAGCTAATCTTGAATACATATCGATAACTATACGTCTTATATTTTGAACACTTTGAAGTACAGTCAATTTACATTTACAGTTGCTTTGGCCTAATGGGAGTGCAAGTTAGGAATGCATGAAGCCAAACTACTTCCTTACACAGCCTACTACTGGATTTTTTTTCTAGGAATGTTTAGCTGTGTACGTTTTTATTCACCCTGGCCAAAAAGGAAATTCTTCTCACTGTTGTGGTTTCATTCTGGTGAAAATCTTCTAAAAATAGACTCAAGAGTCTTTACAAAAGCTACAAGCAATGAAGTCATTTCTTCTGTGTCTGTGAAAAGCAGTGCTTTATCTTAAAGCCAGCCATATATCAACAGTCACACGAATGACATGGAGCCTTCATAACTCACCTCGGAGTGAACCTCTGTGTACATGTCTACCAGAGGGTCACCCAAAGCTGTATGGATCTTCAGTAGCTCTGCCTCAGACACATGTTCAGTGATGAGGCTCCACAGAGACTGTCCGAGACACCAGAGCTGGTTTTCATCAGGTGAATGCATGTGTGGGGCGGTCTGAGCACAAAGGAATGCAAAAATCATGGCACAAAGCAGGACATCATGTAACTTGGAAGTGTTAAGCAGCCTGCAAATGGAGAAATGTTCCTAACAGCATAAAACAAAATGTAATATTGAGGTACTTGAACATTTATTGAGTAAATATATACTTTAAATGCATATTTTGTTAGACTTTGGTTGGAAATCAAGGCAATCAAGCCACAGTAATGTTTAGAAATGTGCAGCTAAAAACAACAGTGATATTATTTTATGATAGTTGTAACTATGTTGTCAGCTGCTAAGTGAGATTTCTGGGACACATTTATTCACACAGGACACCAGGACAGACATTTATTGTCTGTCCTGGTGGAGATATAGGAAACGTCTTGAAACAAATTCCCTTGTTTTAACAGCAGCTAAATGTCCCAACCAGGTTTGTATTAAATCAGAGCTTGTATTATGTTTGTTTGAGGGGTAAAAATATGCTCGAACAAATTGCCTTTTTTGACAAAATCACAATATTTAGCACCCTGCTATTTATGTATACTTTGTACATTACCCTCTGCCTATAATGCAGCACTTTGAGTTCTTCAAATTTCCCAGTTTTGGAGCACAAAAAGAAATTAACCTTTAACACTTTCTTTTTGCACAAAATAATTCAACATGCTGGGCTTTTATGGTATCTTCTCTTCATAACCCACCGCTGGTTTTCTGTAGGATTCAAGTCTGGAGATTGAGATGAAGCTTGATATATGTTATGATGAACAATATTTATTTGTTAATCTCAGATCCTTTACTATACATATCAGTGTATATATAGTATAGTATAGTATATGTGTGTAGTATAGTATAGTAATATATCATATTAAAAAGCTGATAGACACATTGATCTACTTAAAGATGTTATTATTATTATTATTTTACATTCATTTTGGGGATTTCAAGGACTGCCAGAGAGTGTTATCAGTATCTGTGTTATAAAATATACCCACTGCATTAAAATACTGAATTTCAAAACTGGGTTTTTACATGTGCATATTTACAAGAATCATTTAAGAAACCGTTTATTTCAAAACATATTATATCTTAAATTTGATGGATCGGACTATTTAACTAGGTAATTCAGCAATCACTGCTTAGTTTTGACAGCCTCTTTTGTTTGACTGTCTCTTACTTGCATAGCAAAGACCACCTACCTGCGTTTTTTCAAGGTTAATTCATGACATTTTCAGCAGCAAAATCTTTTTTTGTAACTTTTAATGAACTTTCACCCATTATACATAGAAATAGAAAGAATAAATGACTTACTTGTTTTGCTATAGCATTATTGTTTTTTGAATGGCATTTATTGTTAAAATTCCAGCGTTACATTTCTTAACATTTCAGAAAATATGATTATAAATTATAAATACTGTTCCAGACACAGGGGGCTGGGCTCAGTGAAGCCTAAAATTATTAAAGTCACTTGTTAAACAGGTCAGGACTACTTCTACTAGTTCATTACACGTCTCATTGGCTGTAACCAAACTTCCTAAAACAAATAGCATTTCATGAGTCAAATTAAACTGTCATTAAAATGCAAGAAGAAACTACCTTTAGCTAGCTGGTCTGGTAAAACAAACGCTTAGTTCGTCTCCTGTAGAAAGAGAACGGTATCCAATGACAACATTCCGGTTACTAGGGAGAGATCGCGTGTTCGATCCAGCACATTCTGTGCCTGTTTTTTTCTTTAAAAAGATGTTATGCTTTATAAAAGTGTATTTTTATACGTAAGTAAAAAGAACAAAACACTTCCCTAAATATAAATATTTTTAAAGGGGATTCAGGGAACACCCACGTTCCGATAAAAAATGTATTCTGCTGAATTAAAGAAGGGGAGGGACTTGTGAAACTTTCCCAACCCTTCGCTTCTTTCGGGCATTTTGCAGAAACCCAGGCGCACAGAGGGGATATGGGTACAAAGATGGATGTTAACTAGTTTGTGTGATTTTCTTAGCAAAGCTCACTTTTACATTTTGTTTCACCCTAGTTTCTGTTTTGGAGAAAAAGAGCGCTGCTCTGAATTACAATGGCGCAGGTTTGCACAGAGCGTCTCTCATTGCAGCAGCGCAGTCTGTGTGCGGCATTCTGGGCTCTTGTGCTCTGCACACAGGCCGCTCGGGGCTTCTCGCTCGCAATACAACAGGAGAATATCTGCGAGGCCAACGGCAGTACTTACTACGTGGGAGAGTGGTATTTTCTGGACTCGGATCACTGCACCCAGTGCGAGTGCACCTCTGAGGGGTCCGTGTGCGCCCGCACCGAGTGCACCTCCCTCCCGGCCGCCTGCATCCATGTGAGCCACTATCCCACCGACTGCTGCCCCAGGTGCGAGAAGATCGGCTGCGAGTACCGAGGGGTGGTGTACGAGCTGGGACAGAATTTCCAGGTGAGACACGACAGACCTTCATTGCTCCTGTATCATACATGAAAGGAGTCCGAATGATTTGATCATCAAAATTAGAGCCTATAAGCCTATGGGTAGGCTACAAAAGTGCTCAAAAGTTTCATTTTTGGTCTCTCAATAATCACTGCTTTATTAAATGGAACATATGTTAATGCACATTAATCAGGGAAAGCTCCAAAAAGTTGTGCAGTGGGTGACTTTAGAGATGAGTGGGTATTAAAGCTATATCGTAAGTGATGCCCCAACTAGACTTTTCTTGACCATACCGATTTCCAGTTTTCTCTTAGGTCTGACTTGCTGATTAGGATTTTGAACAATTCTAATTTACTGTTTAGTAGAACCATGACACAGAAGAAAAATAAAAAATATTTTCATCATCCCTAGCGTCATACAGCATATGCTGCAATGTTAGTAAACATCCCACAGTGTACTTAAATATATTTATCTCTGTGGTGCAACTAGATGAAGTCTAAAGGATTTCATAAGCTTGTAAAAAAGCATGTTTGTACTTGGCGTGTAATAAATGTTCAGTAGATAATAAGAGATAAATGGCGCCCCCCTTTGAAATACCATGAGATGGGATTTACATGTCTGTATCTCAGGAGGAAATTGTGAAATGTTTCAAGTGTAATCACCCTGTGTGTTCCAGCCATCAGAATGCGAGCAGTGCACTTGTGACAGTGATGGCATCGCCCGCTGTCTTGTGGCAGACTGTGCCCCTCCACCCTGTGTCAATCCGGTGTACCAGGCTGGGAAATGCTGCCCGGAATGCAAGGAGGGTATGTTGGAACAAACCAGAGAAAGGCAGAAATATTAGAGATAGTAACCTCTGCTGATTTTGTGTTTAGTATTATAGATTTTTTTGGAGATAGTTTTACACTTTTCAGAATTTGTCAAGTTATAGACACAAACTTTGATGTATTTTTTTCAATTATATATATATATATATATATATATATATATATATATATATATATATATATATATATATTTGACTGAACCCCAAACCCAATCTAAAGTAGGGCATGTGAGGTGGAAGGAATATGAGGTGGGAGGAAAATGGTGCATGGGGTTCAAGTCATATGTAGTCCTGTTTGGAGTTTACCATAAGCCTTTTAGGGAAGTTATAAAAGCACACAATATTGACTCCTCAAACCAAACACACAATCCCCCACTGTAAAACATAGGAGTGGAACTGTGATGCTGGGAATGCTTTTCCTCAGCAGGTCCAGGGAAGTTGGTCAGAAGTGATGTCAGTATCAAATTCAGCTAAATGCAAAGCAATTCTAGAAGAAACCAAGATTATTCTCCACAGTACTAGAGACTGGGGTGGATCTTCAGCTTTCATTTTTTTGTGCGGCACCGACCAGAATTCAAGAACGGGACTATGGCCTTACTGCACGGGGGGTTGATGCAGATTAACACTTCTTTTTTCTTCTTCATAAGGGCAGGCTTTTTACAAAATCTTTCAAATTTTCATACAATGGAAAATATTCTGTACAACACAAAGTTTTCATCTAGTAGTTTCCAAGTGTGTCTTTTTGTATTATTATTTCATAGAAAAGAGGACTTTTATTCAATCACTTTTTCTCTAAAACAGATATGGTGGCACCCAGATCTGCTTGTTTAATCCATTTATTAAACTTATATACATTTCTTTTTTTTTACAGGCTAATAAATTAGAAAACAGCCAACCTTAAAAATGTGCAAACTCTCTTAATAAGGCAAACATGCAAAAATCACATGTTTTTGCTCTTTAATCTTTTAAGCAAATCTTTCCTAAAAAAATACTTGAGTATATTTGTTTAATTAAATGTTCCTTGCTTAGTATATTGTTGTTAGGAAATATAAGAACATCTTAACAATTTGACATTTTTAATTTTACCAAGCTATGTATTTTTTTGTCTGTGAGTACTTTTCATTGACCACATTGGTCACAAAAGGTTTATGTTAATGTATATTTATGTCCTAAAATGTCCAAGTTAAATTTCCAACATACATACGAGTAAAAATTTGCAGCAATATTTCAAACCTGAGGAATGAAGTTTGTGGTTTTAGTGTGACAAAATGGGAAAAAAGTCATGTGGTATGAATACTATTCCACGGGACTGCGTTTGTTGCTGTGACACTTCCCTTTATTTCACTCTTCTCTGCTCCCTCTAGGTCCCAACTGTTATGTTGATGCATCCCGCAGTCAGGTGATACCTGCAGGAGAGCCTGTATGGGTCGACTCTTGCACAAAGTGTCGCTGTCACGATGGCCAGGACGCTGGTTACTGGGAGGGAAATCGCCTTGCCACCTGCTCCCGCCTCAGAAACTGCACACCTCAGCCACCGCCCACCCCGGTTGACTGATTCGCCACCCAACCACCAGTTATCTTAAAATGTATATGAAGTGATGGCTGGTGAGCTTCACAGCTTATCCTCTGGTACTTTATTACTGAAGATGGCCTAAATCTACTCATGAATGGAGAATCTGCAAATGCAATAGGCATAACTCACCAAAATTTGAATGTAACAAAGTCTTCAATAAAATTTGAAACCATGTAATGAAGAAAAAATGTGACTTCATCACAACTCTTTTCATTGATGTAGCAACTTTTTGGTCAAAACAGGGACTTAAAATTGGACGTTATTTCTACTTTTTACTTTTTTCTAGATGTAGCAAATCTAACACTTCAGATGCTGAGAATGTTTTTTGTTTTTTTTAAAGAGAAACAGGAAAAAGAATGTGCTCTTTAGGCTGTTTTAGGTCTCAAATACCCAAAAATGATGCATAGATGTATTTGCATAACTAATAAAATAGGATGGTGTAACTGACTTGTCACTAGTTGAAGCAGTTTTACAGTGCATGGACATCTGTGATGAAAAGTAAACAGGAAATAATTAATGAGAGTATAATATCAGATATGACTGCAAAAGTTGTTGAGATCTTTACTTTTTAAATGCTGGTTTTTAATTACATGCTGCCTGGGCACGCACACGGTATACGAGATGACGTTGATGCTTCAATGTTAAGTATGCATAGCTTTGTATAGCAATAACATTGTCCATTGGTTAAACAGTGTACACTGTACGGTAAACATGTATACAGTTATTAGTGACTCCTGTGTGTTTAGTTTAAAGTTTAAGAGATTTAATGTAGTCTAATCTTTTGCAACATGTACTCCAGAAACTATATCCAAAGGAAAACCGAACATACATAACGTACAGTAAATAAATTGTGTTCTAGAAACTGTATTTGGTGTTGAATAATCTAGTCCAAATGTCACAAATCAGTTTAAAGTTTTACATGATTACAGTTTGTAAAATCACAAATCTAAAAAATACACCATGCATTTGTATCTTGCCCCCAAAGTTAATTTTTTGTGGAACCAACTTTAACTGCAATCACTGCAGCAGTCCTTTAGGCTATCATCCCATTTGAGTGCTCTTTAAAAAATGTTTTGCTTTTGACAAACTTCAAAGGTGATATCTTATGGCTGACTTTCAAGATAGATTTTGTTCTTACAACTTCTGCATAAAGGCCTGATTTTTGGGGCTATGTGCAAAGATGGTAGAGTCACATTCCAAAAGACTTGCAACTGCAATGGAAGATGGTTCTGCAAAGTCTTGACTAGGAGAAGCTGCATACTTTTACATAGTATATATTAGGGATGTCCGATATTATCGGCCTGAAGTCATTATCGGCCGATATTGGCATTAAAATGTAATATCGGAAATTATCGGTATTTATTTTTTTAATAAGATGAGTTTTTCATACCATACACATATTATATCTCAAACTCTTCAACTACTTCTTTTCTCTCTCAGAATGTAAAAATATGACAGATTTGAGGTTTAGTTTTTGAGATATTTGTTTGAGATAACTTTCAATTTATCAAAAGGCTTCTTCTGGGCCAACCTTGACCATCTATCGGGCGCACTTCATCAGCCACAAAGGTATAATGTCGTTTACATTTTATAAAGTAGAAATTTGTCCTGAGTGGTGGGCCTTTGTCAGTGATCTCTGTGTGAGAAAATGTTCCAGCTACTTTTGGAGACAAAATAAAAATGGCACCTTTTTCAATATCCTAACTAAAATTCTAGTACTGTTTTCTACATTTTTAAAACTCAAGTATGCATGTAAGTATTTCATTGTGGTTACCTAAAAGGGTTTAGTAGTTTTTGTTTTTTATGAGGGAGGGTCCCCACATATCGGTATCGGTTTATATCGGTATAGGAAATTATGAGTTAGGCCATATCGGTATATCGGATATCGGTAGAAAAGCCAATATCGAACATCCCTAGTATATATGTATATACATAGTACTGTGCAAATTTTCAGACAGGTGTGAAAAAAAATGCTTTTAACAAAGAACACTTAAAAAAATTAGTTATTCATTTTTTATTAATGAACAAAATGGAGTAAATGAACAAAAGAGAAATCTAAATAAAATCAATATTCGTTGTGAGCACCCTTTGCCTTCAAACAGAACCAATTATTTTAGGAACACTTGCACATAGTTTTTGAAGGTCCCAAAGACCTTGTAGAACTAATTGTACATCTTGTACTTCTGTCTCTTCATGTAATCCCATACATACTTGATAATGTTGAGAACAGACCTCTGTGGGGTCTACACCATCACTTCAACGACTTCTTGTTCTTTTTTATGCTCAAGATAGGTCTTAATGACTTTGGCTGAATGTTTGGGGTTAATGTCCGGATGAAGAATATATTTTGGGCCAGTCATGTGTCCCTAATTGTTTTGCATGATGGCTAAGTATCTGCTTGTATTTCTCACCATAGAGAATACCTTTAATCCTGACAAAGCTCCAATTGCAGAAATACATACCCAAATGTTTAAAGGAACCTCCACTATGCTTCACTGTTGTCTGCAGACATGCTTTGCCTTGTTTCCACGTCTGAGGTATAGCTTTGTGGCTGCAACTCTTTCAACAAGATCACTTCTGACCAAACTTCTCAGGACAGTAGATGCGTGTACTTTGGTCCCAATGATTTCTGTCATTTCTGAGCTGATAGCCCTGCTGATTAAAATTACTTCAGTTACCAGTCTCAGAATTTCTTTTCTAATCAGTCTAAATCTAAAAGTCTTCTCAAGTTATTCAAATATCTTTGGTTCTATTTCGACTTATTTTGATGGAAAATTTTCTCCTGACAATCGAGAACCTGAAAAAAAATACAGCAGTAGAAAGAGAAGGAAAAAATAAACCATTACTGTCGTAGTTGCCTCCCCAAAATAAATAAAAAAGTATTTTATGTGACGCAGAAACTGTAGGGCCAAAAATCAACTGGTTACAGCAGTCAGGTTTAAAAAAACAGCAGGAAAAAAAGAAGTCTTCCAGATAACTTTGGTCCAGATGTGCAAACTAATATGTTGTTAGTTTTAGTCTGACTCAAATGATCAAGAAATACAATCTTTACCATCATATTTATTAATTGTATAGAAAAAGTAGGTTTGATATGACATAATGCATTGTATTTAAGATATAACATTTCCAACATTCAATGTACAAAAAAGCCATTGGTACAGTAAAGTTTTATAAACGCCTCCAGGCCTACAGTTCTTGTTGGCTCTCAGCAGCTAAATAGCAACAGAGTACATCTGAATATGGTTCTTAAACAATTTATCCACCAGAGGTGTTATACAGCTTTTTGATTCTCACACAGAGGCCACATTTAAAATTTTTCATTTTCTAAATATGTTGGTTACTGATCTTGGTGAGAAATGACAACGCTTATACATACTGGGACCTTTCCAGCAACAGCTGATAGCAGAAGTTTACAAAAAACAAAAAAGACAATGTTTTTTTTTATCACTGTCTGAAGTTAAATCAGACAAAACCTCTATAGTTTAAGGTCAGTTAGAATTAGCAACTGTATTTCTATTTTCTAAATGTCCCAAGAATGAGAAAAATATTTTCAATTTGAAAGAACATTTGTGCCCAAACTTTAACTTCCTAACTGACGTCTTGAGATATCTCTTCAGTATTTCTGCATAAGGTTCTCTTCGCATGATCCCATCTATTTTGTGAAGTGCACCAGTTCCCTTTGCAGTAAAATAAACCCACAGCATGATTCTGCCACCATCCTAGTTTGGATGATGTTCTCAGGAGCCGCGTGTTCCATGTGTGCTTTCTCAGATCTGCTAATTCAGATGTGTCAGGTAACCTATCTTAGAAGTTCCCAAAGCAATAACGCCATTATCTGGGCTTTTCCTTCCTCTACCTGTTTAAAGAGATATTAATCATTCTGTTTGTAACCTTCAGATTTTGAAGACTTTAATAAGTCTCAGAGATGTTCTCTCATTGTTGTGACGTTTAGGAAATAGAAATAATTTTGGTGATTCAAACTGACCTAAAACAAGAGAAGCTTCGCCAGATTAAACTTCAAACAGTGAGGAAACAAAAGGTAAATATACCTTTTTTTTGGTGTATGTAAACTGCCGGTTTTAACTGTATATCTATAACATCCTATCATTATTCAAATCAAAGGTTTTGGGTTGTGTATCAGACTACTCCTGGAGTTTTTTAAAGGAGTTAATAAAAATTTTTTTTTTGTAAAGTGTGCGGGAAAATGGGTTTTTGTTTGTAATTTGGCATTAATGGGTGCTGTGGTTTTCACAGATTACCAGAAGAATGGTGTTTTACTATGAGATGGAAGCAAGAGAACACTGGAGCAATGGTAAGTTTGATTTTACTGTAGAATGTAAAATATTTAAGTTCCACGTCCTAAAAAAAACAACAGGACTCATGAAATCCCAATTCGAACTTGCAAAAGTGGAAATCTCAGTGCAGTCCCTGGTTTAAATTCAGTATGCCTCCTATATCAATTAATATTTCTACAGGTGAAAATCTAAACCAATTTAGGTCATCATTTAAATGAATACCAGAACAAGGAGAGGGAATATTGCCATATTTTTTTGTATTATTTTTTTTAAAGTTAGATGGCTACTTGCAATAAAGTTATTAAACTTTCTAACAATTTGGGGAAAATCACTTGATGGTGTAAAAGCAAAATAAACCTGTAATAGGTTATTTCAAAACAGTAGAGTTAACTGGAGCCACACCTATGAATATTTTTTAAGGGAACCCCTAAAACACTGTGGGAAAATCCTGTGGAACTTAACAGTAAGAGAATTGTGCAACTATCAGAAGTTTGCTTCATCCGTGCCTTGTTGCTCTGTTCAAATAATTATATGTCAGTGTACATAGCATGGAAATGTCAAGCAATCATACAGTTAAAAAAACAGCCATATGCTGTGGCCTGATGGATCAAACATAAAAAAAAGCATGAAAGTTTTGAAGCAGACTCCTAACTGAAAAGTACAAGGGCTGTAGAATCACATTGTGTGAATCTTTTTCTCCAGGAGGTACTGGTGCACTTAGTAAAATGGATGGCATTATGAGAAAAGAATGTAACAAGAACATAGTGAAGTAACGTGTCAAGGCATCATCTAGAAAGTTAGAGTTGCAAATTAATCTTCCGGATGGACAAGGAACATCAGCATACTGCTAAACTAGTAAAAACTGAATAAAGACTAAGAAAAGTCAGTATTTTAGAGTAGTGATAACAAAGCCCACGTGTAAGTCCAATAGAAAATGGAAATGACATGGTGTATGTTTTGCAGGGCAGGTGACAAACCCGTCTCAGTTTGGGCCAAATGTCCGTAAACTACTGTGAGAAGCTTGTCAATTCTTTAAAATACTAAGAAAATGTATAGTGAAGAAAATAATAAAGCAATAGAAATTTTCTTTCACATTATTCTGGCACTTCTCAAACAGAAACAAGTTTGATACAGACTTGGTTTGATAATTCTAACATACTGTACCACTACTTAAAACATGAAAAGTTTAGTCTGATTTTAAGTCAGGCAGTGGAAATAAATGTTTTGTTTCCTTTTTTATATAGTGTGTGTAGACTGTAATACTGCACAAAGAAAATCTTTCAAAATGTTGCTAAATTGTTTGAATATAAACAAAACGCAGGAAAAAAAAAAGTAGGGAGCCTACTCACTTCCTCCAAAAATGTGCAAATCTGAGATTCTTCACCTTGCAACTATAGAAAGTGCCTAGCTGGGGTACTGCCACAGATCAAACGTAATAATCCAATTTTGTACTCACAAACTGAAATTGTCAAGTTCCAAAATTTAAGCAAAATGTTTGCAGATGCTGTAGGTCTCAGAGCAACTCCTTGTCCAATTTTTCCAACATGATCAACATACATGAAGAACTTGGTCAAAGTTGGAAGAGTAAAATGTTTCTACCACAACATTGGAACAAATCGTACTCCGTAACTATTTGTGAACATATACCATTGGCAGGTAAATATACAACACTAAAGGTCAAATGTTATCACCTTGCACTGCTAATAGTACGCCTGGCACAGATCTAAGCAATTAGTCTGGCCCACTGGTTTCTTGATTCTCGTATCCAAGTTCCAAAACAAAGCAAACCCAGCATAACATCAATCAAGCCTGCAGGTAACTGAGCACCAGCAGGTTATCAGCATCAAATTATATCAAAATAATACTAATAATACCAAAATTTTCAGTCACACTTTTCCTACAATTTAAAATATTTTTAATGAGATCACAGAGAAAGCACAGTGCCCAAAATTTTTCTTTGGCTGCAGCTCCTTGTGTTTTGCTGCCCACTGTAGTTCAGCTGGATAGATGTTTAGAAGATAATTTGTAATTTTGCTGCTCTTGGAAGAGTAAGCTGCAAAATTTTGAGAGCAGTACTTGACCATATGGGTTGTTTACCATTACCATTATTGTTTTTGTGTGTACTATGCAGCTAGTTTAATTTGCACCTGACCAAAAGTAGCAAGACTATGATTGCACCAAATATCATTGCACTTAATATTTATAATGTGATTTAAGACTGTAGGGTTTAAAAATATGGATATTGTGACATTGCTGTCAACAATTATTTAAAAGCTTTCTGTCTCTTGTTGTTCCAGTTTAAGACAATGAGAAAAACAAACGATGTAATTGCTGCAGTGTTCTTCATTATTAGTGTTTCTACCCCAAAAAGTACAAAAACTGAATCTTTCTTACAAACTAAACCTTAAAAATGCTATGACTTTCCATCCTCAACAATGACTATAAAGCAGAGCATGCAACAGATGAACTAATCTCTAATACTGTTGTAAACAGTTTCATTAAGAAAATATACTAAGCACTTCTCATCAGAGAACAGAGAAAAGCACCAGAAATACTGCTAAAGAAACCAAAACAGGAGTTAAAATCCTTGCAAGAAGGAGGCAAATGGGCAGTGGAGAGAAGAGAAAATAGGAGGGAGTTAGAGAAAGACTCACAAATGGGGATGTGTGCTGAGAAGAAGTGATTAGAGAAAAATAAAGATACAGACAAAGAGAGCTCCTGTCGATATCTGCTGAAAGAAGAAGCACTCTTCTCGTGAGGCCCAGATGTGCCTGAAGTGGGTCCATCACAAAGCACAACAGTGAGCCACTGACACAATACAGCCCAGATTGGCAGAGTAAGAATGGAAAGGCAGCGAGAAGGGAGATAATACATAAAAAGGCAGATGGCGTGAATGTGTGTGTCTGATTGTGTGTTCTGAAGAGAGGAGCAATTATATTGTCCACCGTGCAGGCTTGAGGCGAAGAGCCAAGCAGACTGAAACCTATTTTGCCTGAAGGCTGACCAAAGAGGTGAAACCATTTTCACTAATGTATAACAGTTAAAGGAATTTACTCCAACCTCTTTAGTTTATATTTGTCACAGATTACTTTTTGGCTGAGTCTGACCTTTGAATTAGAACAGTTTACTTCACAAGGCATTAGTTTGGGCATCAACAGACAAACAAGAAAGGCGAGAAAAATTAAAAACACAAAGGAAGTAGAGCAATATCTGAGAGAAAAAAACTGTCTAAGGCTATAAAGTATTAATAGAAGAGTGAATTAAACATGATGTAAACCTTTTAAATGGAAAACTTATGTTACTGCATCTTTTAAAATGAATACCTCTGCAAGACAAACTGCATTGACTTGATTAACTAGAACAAGATCTGAATCTATGATGTTGATGGCTGATACTGAATGTGGGAACAAGATCCATTAAAGTCACAGACAGGATGCTCAGGTGGTCGAAACAGCGGCTTGCAAATGTACAAACTCATCCAACTTTTTAATCATGTCACACCCACAAACTCTAATGTTCTTTATTTAAATTTTATGTCCGTATAAAAATCTGAAAAGCGTGGAGTGTAATTGTACTTTCAGCAGGAAATCTTTTGGGTCAACCAGCCTCTGGTTTTCATTAACTCTGGCCAGGTTCACTCTCCCTGTTGAAGAGAAGCATTCCCACAGCATGATGTTGCCACCACCATACGAACCCTCTTCTTCTTTGATATGCCTCCCACATGGCTTGAGGCACAGCTTAGTCCATTCACATGAACAATAAACTAAAACTCTGCACTGCTGTATATACTTACTGTTCAATAACCCCGGTTTGGTGTATATATTATCCTTCATTATTTATTTGTATTTATTTTTTATTTCCTTTTTAATTTCACTTATTTAAGTTCTGTACTGGAGAGAAACGTTGCCAGAGTCAAATTCCTTGTATGAGTGATACTTGGCCATTAAAGCTGATTCTGATTAAATTTGATTGTATATGGGGTTTTTTTAGCAATGTTTGAGTGCTGAACTCATCTTGTCAACAGATTCTTCCACTTGAATTGTAGTTTTCTACAGCTCCCTCAGAGTTATCAAGGACATCTTGCCCAGCTGGTCAGTTTAAGTAAGCAATGTTTCAGGTTTGCGTTGCACATTATTTGTAATCTTTTCATTTGAAGCTGATGGATTGGCTGGAGCTCCATGTGTGATATTCAGAGCTTTGGATATTGTAGCATAACTTAATCCTGCTTTAAACCGCTCCACAATTTTATCCCTAATCTATCTGTTGTGTTCCTTGGTCTTCAAGATGACCCTTTTCCACCTATTTCCTTCAAGACTCTTAAGCTTTCAAAGAACATCTGCTTATTTACACACATTCTGGAGGCCATTGGTTGGACAGGATTTTGGACTGGATTGGGTCTGAACTCAAATGCACACCACAGTTTTTCAGAGTTTTGTTAAAAATAAAATAATATATACATACATAATCTTACTTCTACTTCCTAATTGTACTAAAATTTGTGTTGGTTTATCACATAAAACAATAAATTACATCAAGCTTGTGACAAAAATGTGAAAAAGAAAATGTGAAATGTAAATACTGTTGTAATATGCAGCGTTTCACATTTTCTTTCTGTAATTTACTCCATTTTGAATGTTTTCTTAATGACTGAATGCAAAAGATAACATAAAACAAAAGTGCCTCATAAACACTACTGATATAGATTTAATGATATCTGTTTTTAAAAAAAGACCAAATGGTTATACTGTAGTTTTAAAAAATAACCACAAGACTTACTTTTCAACTACATCTGCCAGTGTGAAAGTTTTGGAAGCCAATCCTTTTAACAACAATGCTGCTTGACTGTTAAACATAATCTGACGGCTCAGTTTTTATGTGAATTTTAACAACACAATTTAGAATGTTGAACAAACCTTATAGTATATTGCTCCTAAAGAGAAATGATTAGCCTATTAAAACTGTAGTAAGGCTTAGAGAGAAAAATAATATAAAGAAAATGAAAGGTAAAACTCATAACCTGAGCTGTCAGTATGTTTTTCTGCTTTCACCTCCCCAATTTAAAATGCATTTTCCATGTACTTTCACCAGACAGCACACTGAAGAAAACATTTCATATCATTATAACTTTTTGATACAAAATTCTAGTTCTGTTTTGAAGTTCAGAAATGTATAAAAGAAGAGAGAGAATAATGAGTTTTTTTCTTTCCCAAGTGTTCATTGCTGCTCTGTTTCCATGAGTCTTCTGCTGTAGATGCAGGCACGTTAAACATTCATTGACATATAGAAGAAGATTTGAATTAGGAGATCCAGGGCAGAAACTCCCAGAGGGAAATGTCAACATGAAACGGTTTGTGTGTCAAGACATTGAGATGTTCCGGGGACCACAAAAACCATCTGAACCACTGCATGTTCAAGTTCCAGCTGCAATCTGTTACCTGCGTCGCTGTAAATGTTCGGAAGTTTAATGCATTTCCCAAACGGTTTGCTGCATCCAATAGACGCCATCAAGCGTTGTGGTGAACAGATGTTTTTTTTTTTGAATGCGAGTTATTGTGCGTACATTTCCAGAACAGGGCAAGGTGTTCTATAATAGCCATGTATCATGTTCTTGTTGATATGGTGCTGGATGCCCTCCAGTTTACAGAGGATTGTTCATGGAATGAATCTAAACCTTAGGTTTTCTGCTGATATTCAATCTCTGTTCCAAAAGGTTTTCCAATCCAAAGTTTTTTACTGACTGTTAACAGGCGACAGCTGCTGTTCTAAATTACAGAAAGCCAGAGCCCTAAAAAGTAAAAAATGTCAAGCTGAAATCTCAAACAAGCAAAATGGGAAAAAGAGAGAGAGAAAGTCAGATCATCCTCTTCTCCACATCGTTCATTCCTCTCTCTTTACTGGGTGAAATTGCATCATTTTTATATCCTTCCCTCTTATTCTCTCTAGCCTTTGATGGGTCGAGGCGGCGGCTTGCCGATCTCCACAGAGATGTTTGTATACATGGGATACTTCTTCACCTGAACCAGTTTGTAGGTCAAGGAACTGATGCCGTCCTTTTTCATTGTGTTCTTTGTGTTCTGTATTTTGTTGAATCTAAAAAGACAAAGATACAAAATATAGAGATGTGATTCAGAGCAAGACCAAAAAGCAGCACAAAGTTAAATCCTTACTTCCATTATTTTAATGTCCAGACTCTATCAGACTGGATGGAGAGTAGGTATTCATTTTAAATTCTCTATTAAAGTTTGTTCTCACCTTGGACTGGGCCATTCTGTCATATGAATACTCATTAATCTAAACCATTCCAGTTTCAGTTTTAGTGTTGACTTTTGAAAGAAGGAAAATATTACTTTTGCAAGGCACAGTAATAATGCTTTAGTTGAAATGTTGCAACAGGAAGTTGTACTTTTGTATTAGTTCAGCTTTACAATGGGAACAATTTGACCTTATTTGCTTATTTGAAAAGTAGCATTTATATTCAGAGGTTCCATTGTAATGTTTGGGACTAATACCTTACTTTTTAATAGCTCCATCTGTGTATTTTGCATAAACTGAACATAAAGAGGTTAAAAAGAAGTTTAAAAAGTAGTAAAGTTAAATTGTGTATATACTTAAGTTTATTGGCTTGATACTGTTACCTCGCACCAACAAGTTCCTGGACTCGAGAGGGTCTCGCTGCATGGAGTTTCCATGTTGTCCCTATGCCTGCATGCATCATCACTATTTATTGTCCCAAATTAAAAACTCAGTATGAAACAGATCCTGCAGTACAATTAAAAACATAACCTGCATCCCACACTGTACAAAATAGCTGGAAAGGAATAAGATTACACATATTTGTTTTAAAAAGCTTGGAGAACAAAGCAATATTTTATCTTGTTGATCCTGCCTTGTGTGCGTCTGTATTTAAAGCCTGAGGGAAGCAGTTCAGTCTCATGGTGCAGGTAGGTGGCCAACAATTGCTTTGATATTTCACATATTCTTCATATTGAACAGAAAATATTATTTTGCTAGGCAATCAGCTGGCCTGCTTGGGTTCCCACCAGGTACTCCAGCTTCCTCCCACAAACCCTAAAGATGTCTGTTAGGTAACACAATAAGTGCTGGAGGTAGGAAACATATTTTTAAAAAAAACTTGAATTTAAAGTAAAATATGGAACAACTTTGAAGAGGTCAGCAATTCTAAGAATGTTATTCTTAAAAAAAACTCAAAAGTAATGATGAACTCAAAACATACTAAAAAAGGCCTTGTAAATTCCCAAACTATACTTGCTTGACTACAAATAGCAAACACCATGCTCACCAGCAGGTGGTGCTGTGGCATTGAGCTCAGAAATTGATGAGTTGCATTATCTCCATTATCCTGCTTTGGTTTTTTCTAAATTATGCTAAACTCTCTTTCCTTATTGGGTGTGATTCAGTAGTTACATCAGAATCTGCTCTGAAGTTTGGAATTAAAGCAGGAAAATAAGTCACACGCTGTGTCAGACAGTCGCAAATACAGTTCTTATGCTGAAGCTTGAATTTAGTGAGCGATGAAACCTTTGGCATTAAACTATAGTTCATAACATAAACCTGCATGACTCAACAGGAAGGTATTTTGACAACACCATTTGGTTTTAAAATGTGTCTGTGTTTTAATGTATAGAAAGAGCTGATGTGCAAACATGAGCAGTTCCACATTCAGTCTTCAAAAAGCAGCATTGACTGACTGCAACAAAAGATGTCTCCATAATGATATGCTTGGACGTACAAGTGGAGTTGGCACTTCAGTTCGCCACGGACCGTTGAGTCCACAGATTTCTGTCAGAGCTGACTGCTGAGGCCCTTTGCCCTCTTTCAGCTTTGCTCTCCCCCCTTGTTTTTGTATTCCTCAAATCAAATCAAAAAGACCTCCACTGGCCTGAATGGAGGCTGGAAAAATCTCATAAAGCATCTTCCTTTAAAACATCACAAAGCAATAACATACAAATAGAATTACACTTGTGGTACTTCTGTTAGGGAGACACTTCTGTCCGAAAAGAGGGAGGATTAAGTTAGGAGAGAAGAGGGAACGGAGAGAAAAAGCATCATGTTTCAGCTTAAATCACGCATTGAGGGAGGAAAGGAAAATGAAAGGCACATAAGAGAGATAAATATATATCCAGGAGAGACAGTTTGGTTGGAGATATACTTCAGATAAATCCAACATTGGGGATTAAAGTTAGTAAACTTAATTCCTACATACATATAGAAAACACCCAAACTATGGCTTCCCACACACATTACTGTATATTTGATTTCAAGGTTGTGATCATTTTATTCTGGAAAGTGGGAGGGTGAGCCAAAGACAGCCCACCTTATATATCCATTAGCCTGATTTCCAGAAGTCCTAATTGGGCTGAGTAAAGCTCTATTTTAATGCTGCTTGGGGTCTCACAGGGAAATGCTTCTTATTTAGGATCTCAACAATAGAATGTAATGCTGGAAAATAAGGGATATTTTTATCTTGGTTAATTTGTTGCTGCACATGTCCTTGTTCTGGAAAAAATGGTCTTCAAGGAGCAACTTAAGAATAACTCTTTCATTTGCTTCATAATGAGGGCAGCCATGGACAGAGTATAAAAGATCAATGTTGCCTTTTTAATGTGAAGTGAAACCAATGAGTAAACACATCCAGGCTATATTTTAATTTACAGTCAGCTGGTTGGAAATATCACCAGTTGTGTTTATTGTTGTACTTTTTAAGTAATTTAAATTTTGATTGGAATAATTGGTTTGATTAGGTTTTTTCAGAATCAGAGTAAAATCCAAGGCCAATTTACAGTAAATCCCATAATTATTCATACACCTGGCAGATTTAGATTTAAATTCTCTTTCATCTTTGTTCTATTAGGAAATTAGAAAGACACCACTCAAAATATAATACAATATTGTATATATATATATATATATATATATATATATATATATATATATATATATATATATATATATATATAAAAGTAACATATTTTTTCCATTTAATTATGTTTAAACCACAGTCAAGATGTTACAAGATGTAACATGATAATATCAGAAAAATACAACAAAAAAAGCAACAGTAATGAGCATTAAAACATTAAATTAAATTCACAGTCATTTACAATACACTGGGCATGCACTACAAGCATGATTATGACAGAAGGCAGAAAGCACAAAGCAGCAGGAAGAAAAAAACAATATTATTAATAAATATGTGCAAATTTGATTCCCAAGTAACCAAGATCTTAGCATATTTTTACATTTTCTAAATGTATCAACTTTAGGTACTCTATATAAGAAGGAATTTAAGAACTGGACTGCTCTCACTCAGACCATTTATATGCAGTAAGAGAAAACCACATTATTGCCTTAGTCTGACTGAAGTTGGACTTTTGAAAAATCATGTTTACCTTAGTATGGCTGGTGTCAACACCAACTGGATTTCTCTTAATCTGACTAACGCATCCAGATAGTGCGCTTAGAATATCGAGTTTCTCTGAATGTAACTCTAGCCCCGCCTTAGCTGATTTTTCATAGGAAGTGACGAGACTGCGTAAGCAGGAATAACAACACTACTAAAGGCACAACGAGTATAACACAGCCAAAGAGTACAGTAGGCTACTCTACCGTACGTAATGTTTGGTGCTGCAGCGTTGTCGTCATCCATTTCTTTGCTCAATGTGCATATCCTGCTTTTATCCTTCATTGCTGCCAGCATTTGTAAACTATCTGTATGAAGCTGTAGCTCAACCAGAAGAATGCCAACGTGAAATATATCGCCACCTAGCATTGCAGAGTCAAACGCACTTCCAAAAATTTGCTTTTCTGAGTAACATGTTAAACTGGGATAAAGGATCCAACTCTGGTTAAGCTGTTAGTTTGATTATTGCCAACATTTTATTTAGATTTCAATCAATCAATCAATCAATCAATCAATCAATCAATCAATCAAGCAATCAATCAATCAACTTTATTTATAAAGCACTTTGCATACAATGAAATGCATTTCTAAGTGTTATACAAAATTAAAAATTAACCTCACATATATATCCCGCTATAACCCCACCCCCTATAGACAAAAGAAAATTAAACATTTAAACCCCCCTCTCCCCGATCATATCCCCATGTACACTCCAAAGCAAAATAAAAATGACATTAAAATAGATATTAAAATGGGCACTAAAATGGACAATAAAATGGACACTGAGCTGACTAACAAGGGCGACTGGCTCGAGTTCTCCCAATTCAGCAATGTGTAATTGTTTATTATACTGCAGGGGTGATAGCAAAAGGGTTTCCTATCAAGAACTTTCAGAGCCTGCTTGTATTCAGAATGAATTGGTTTTCATGTTATCCTAGGGTCCTCAGACCAGCTGGTGACACAGTATGATAGATGTGGGAAAAAAATAGCTTAATACAGTAGTAATTACACTGTTTCTAATATACCTGAAATCTGCTATATTTAATTTAACACTATGACTTTTGAAAATAATTTTTAATCTTCTCAATAATCAATAGGAAAATTGTATTGTCATTGCTGTATTCCAACAGAACTGCAGACCAGCTTTTTCCATATTTTAACCTAAATGATGAGCTCCAAGCCTTGGACATTGGAACGTCTCTTTATCATCACCCTAATCTTTAGCCCCTTCAACAGATTCTTGGTGAGCCACTCCAAAATGCTAACACTACTTGAAGACAAACGAAACATGTTCCTAAGACGCAAAGATTACTTTAAACATAAATGGGCCAGGGAAGTGATAATTTTGAGTTTAACAGCACATTGCGAAAAACAACCAATAAAAGTTAATGTCAGGTCTTTCGATTTGCATTCACAAGATCAAAATCTTTCATGGTAATTGTTGAGAATTCGTCAAAACTAATAGGAATTTATGCAAATAGGTTGGAATAAAGATATAAATATTTAATGCTGCAGGAGATTCTTGTCATATTTTAGAATAATTTAGATTAAAACAAACATATTCTATGCAGATACACTTGAGTATGTCTATATTTTTCCCCAGTCAAGCATACATATCACAATATTTAATGCATGGGAGTTGAGGCCACATCCTCTAGATGCACTTTACATTTCTCCATCACATGTACAAATTATTTTAAAAAAAGCTGTACTACAGAGAAAATACTTCAAATCCAGAGCACTAGATAATAAATTGTAAAGATCCCATAGAAGTGCAGTGCAGTAGATTGCACAATAATTGTAACACATTTTCTGGGAATTTTACAGGATTTGCTCAAATACAAACAAAATTAATACTAACACAAAACGGTCATTGTGTTTCCTCATCTAATTTCATCATAATCAGCTAAATGCTTAAATGTTATTAAAAAGCAGGTGTTTTTTTGGTACGCTGTGGATTTTGTACCAAACTTTATTGAAGGCCTATATTAAAAACATTGATTACTCGGAAAATGAGATATTCCAACTGTTTATTTCTCGAAAGTTCTCATATTTCTGGTGTAAAATTAATGAAAAATCCAAAAATCTGTTTCTCAGATATTTTGAATATGATGAAATACATTAAACCAGAGTTTTATTATAAGGAAGTTAGCATATTGAATAATATGTCCCTGCTGCACAGCATTCATATTCAGTACTGTGTTGGGGCTTCAAAAGACTGCATCAATGCAACGCGGCTTGGAAACAATCAGCTTCTGGCTCTGTTGAGGTGTTGAGTAAGCCCAGGTTGTGTTATAAAGGGCTTTTATCTCATCCCATAATTATTTGTGGCATTTAGGTCAGGCAATTTTTCTGGCTAATCAAGCACAGCGGTCATTAAAATGGGTTTTGGCACTTTGGCACTTAGAGCAGGTGCTAAGTCCTGCTGGAAAAACTAAATTAGCTTGACTGTATTTGAGGAACCACAGTGGGGTTAACACCAGATAACGCAATGACTTCCCAAACAGAGAATAGCTTAACACAAGGAACCTGAAAGCTGTAAACCAGGCTCTAGATACATCTGTGTGGTGGCCCTTGAAGCACTAGTGCCTCAAAAACTATTTTAAAACTCCAATGGAAACTTTCTAGCTGGGAGTTTTGGGTCAAGGTTTTCGAGATTAAATGTCAATGGAAGTTTGTAAATAATATTCTGCTCTTTCAATCTTAGTTAGTTCCGGCAAAGATGTGACTGCGGCTAATCTAAAGAAAAAATATTTAAGTAGCATATCAAAACCAAATGGGGGTGAAGAAAAAAGAACTTAACCCTTCCGGATCAACTGAAAAGTCCTGCCATAGAATGAGGGGTTTTAGACCCCCCAGTATTACACCCCATTCCATCTTTTCAAGTTGTAATTAACCCGAAGCCCTTACAAAGTCAGAGAACAAGTATGGCTTAGTACAAAGCAAAGACAAAAACAGCAACTACTTATCCTGCAAATGTGTGTAGTTCGGAGAAAACTGTATCATTGTCCACTGTCCATCCAATCCAGATGTAGGCAACATTTTCAAAAATAGTTTTTTTTATTTTTATTTCTGTTAATCATTTGTCGACCCTTCAAAAAACGTTAGAAAATTAGTTTTATAACTAATTTATAATAGTTTATAAACTAAACTATTACATTTTTCCTTTGTGATTTAATTATAGAACCAAAATGTTATTTCTCACTTTGTATTATAGAAAAAAAGAAACTTTTACCAAGAAGAGTGTTAAAAATATTTCCTAAGTTCAATGTTTATGGAAAAAAACTTCTGTGAACAACCTATTCATCAAAAGTAAAAAAAAAAAAAAAATATATATATATATATATTGCTAGGGATTTTTTTCCAGAAATTGCATAAAACAGAATATTAACATTTGTCTTTTTGATATCATTTTTTATTATGAAATGGTCCAAAAAGCGCTTTTCTTTGTCATTTTTTGCTGTTCATAAATCACTCTGGTGGGCCTCAAGACCCACATGTTGCTCTGGAGCTATAGGTTGCAGATCCCTAATTTAATTTTAGAAATATTTTGATCAGCAAAATCTCATTAAGATAAAGACAAGTTGACTATGCTGTGCAAGAACTTTGTTTCTATTTGAAGAACCTCATACATTGTGATGTTGTCGATGAGGATTGCAAAACAGATCTAATGTGTAGCCCAGTATCTCCTTATAAACATACGCAAATGCACACACCCACACACATTTAATCTGCACTGTACCAGGTTGACAACATATGAACTGAATATTGAACAATGTTATCCAGCATCTCATTCAACTGTAATGCATTAAGCGTAGTTTGCCAGACTGAGTGTGTGTATGCATGTGTGTGTTAACACATGCTCTAGGCTGGTGATGAATGTCCCTCTTTCTTACCAATATCTCATTGCTATGCCTAACCATAATCTCTGAGCAAGCTGAGAGAATGGAGTCTTGTGTGAAATATTGTGCACCTTCAATTGAATGAGCATTTGTAGGTGTGCATGAGATAGCAAGCATTCTTCAGCACAACAGTTTTACTCTGTAGAAGCTGGACATCACCAGGGTACCCCAGACAAAGTGTCTTAAAATACTTTATAATCATTCTGAACTGAAAAAGAAAAGCAAAATCTGCATCTGACTACAAACAGGCAGAAATTCATGCTGAATTTATAGGGAAAGTGGCATTTTTCATAGAGGACATGTTAAATAAACAAGCATGAAATACGACATGACAATTCCTGTGAGGGATGCAGCTGTTAACACACCTGTGCAGGTCCTGTCAATGTGTAAAAATGTTTGGTGTGAAAAATCACTGTAGAGATGCAGACGTCTTCAAGGGCAATCTGGGCTTTTTTCCATGGTTTAAAAAAAATACTGCTGTCAAAAGTTGTTCCTTTGATTAAGCAAACACCCGAGCAGGTTTTATGTGATTGACAATACTTTCAGGTGAAAAGCTCACATAAAGATATCAAAAATACACAAATATTTAATTAAGTTTTGTGAGGACTGAAGATATGAAATTAATTAAAAAAATGACTTTTGAAATATATAATTTTATAAACACTTAAGTCTGTAGTGCACGTTTTTGTGCACAAGGATGAAAGGTGTAACAATTATTAAAGGGTGTGGTGAGAGTTAAATGGTCCCTCAAAATTTTAACTTGTTTTTCTTTCCAATAGAAAGTTGTCTAGCTCAAGTGATTGTGTTAATTTACCCTCTTTTCTGGACAAAGTTGCATATAAAAGTATTTTTGCCATTAAATCTGTGTAATTATTTCGTTTTGTTTTTCCATATTGTGGATTTAAGGGTCTGTGTTTCTGAGTTTAGATTATGTGCCTGTCTGGAAATCATTAACTGAGTTATTGGTGTTGATGTGCCCTCTGTTTTTATTTCTTGTAAAATTACTACCCTTGGTCCACTACATCTGTTTTTAGCAGTGTCTCTTTTCTAGATCAAGCTACAGATGGAGCTTTTGTTGACATTAACTCTAAGTCTTGTTTTTTATTTCACAAAATGTACATCTGGCTTACTGCTGCTCAATTTATAAAATAAAATTGAATTTAATTTTTTGCCCAGCCTATGGATGCTAGCCGTTAGCCTATCCAGACTAATGGAAAACAGATGGAGTAGGCAATCCAGTGGGTGACTACCCCAAACCCCAGTTGCCAGCACCAGCCTCTCAGTTGCCGGTGCAATAGTCTTAATTTTGGTCCTAACCCGATGCCAAACTCTGCCAGGACTAAATTAACTAGGATGTACAACGGTGCCAAAACTTTAATCTGTCAGTTAGGCACTGAATAAGTTTTCCATTGCTTGTTTGTATTTTTACTAGATATAGACCGGGCACCACCTGTGAGCTGCTTAATGTAAGCACTGTAGAAATGCACTGCTGTACACTACAGGTAGGCCATGACACTTAATTTAGTAGATTTAAAGCTTATGATATGGTACATTAAAGGGCTATGTTCAAGTTTTACAGTATATATATATATATATATATATATATATATATATGAAAACTGTGTCAAAAACCTTGGTTGATTTTTATAGATTATAGTAATTTTCATGGTGTATAAGCCCCTACATTTTTCACACGCTTTGGACCCTCCGTTCTATACAACAATAAGGCCAATTTATAGATTTTTACTGACTAATGGCCTCCAAGGCACACTATAGCATGAAGTACAAAAGTGAGACAGACATGTGGGTAAAAAATATTGCACAGAAAAATACACTAGTCTTGATATTGACCAGTTATTTTGCACACCATGCACACAGCCTCCTCATGAAAAACACACAAATAAATGCATATGATGCACCTTTAAAGTTTATTTATTTATTTTTTACCGGCGGGGGCATACCGCCAGGGCCACTCTGCCAGGGCTAGTCATCCCTTCTCATCCCCATGTTGTTATCTAATTCTAACTTTCGGTACTTTTCCAGTAAAATGTCTCTTAATGAGACACATGGCCTTATTCCTGCTGCTGCTGTGCTCTATTCAAATTTATTTTCTTTTTAAATTTAGCTGGTGCGGCTTATATTTGGGTGTGCCCAATTGTCTGAAAATGATGGTAATTTATCCTTTCACTGTATTATTATAAAAGCTTAACAAGCTGTGTTATAATAAATATCTTGCTTGCCATAGGAGATAAAACGAGAATAATTCAATGCTCAAACGGATCACAGAAAAGAAATGGGAGAACCTTTCATTTGAAATGAAATTGCCTGAATACAGTCGTGAATTGTCTATTTCTACCTTTGCTAAGTCTGACCATTCTGACCTGCCACAATTTATTTAAGCCCCTGCCCACTTCTTTTTAAAAGCTCACTTTAACCTGAGAGAAATTATGATAAGTGTCCAGAAAAGCTTTAAAAAAATAATCTTATGGCAACTTATAGAAGTCTATTTTCTGTCCGTCACCCAGTGATGAATAATGTATCCACCCTAAATAAAAAGTGTCCCTGCTGGTGTCACCTCATATAGAGGAAGTCTGGTCTATGGACCAGAAAGAAATCAACCAGCAAGACGGGGAGAAAAACGAGAACTGGGTATCAATCAGACACACACACACACACACACACACACATACACCCACACACACGCACACACACTCAAACAAAGACACACTTCCATTCTGTCTAGTGGCTGATTTATTGATTTTGATGAAAACAACTAGACCACTCTGACCTAGCCAGCTCCCATCTCTATTGGTGTCATTTCAGCAGGCAATTACTGGGGGGAATCGTTGAACCTTTCCATCTCTCTGAGACACACAAGCACACAGAAGCACACATGCATACAAAACAATGAAAAGTGATACATTACGCAAGCCTGGTTATTTTAGACATTTTCACTTTCAAGTTATTGCTGCAACTATACAGTATAGATTATTAGTCTTTAAAGCCAAAACCCATTAAGATGGATGTCTGATGTTTCAGCAAGAGCAGGAAAAAAAAATCTCCATGTTCTTGCCACCTAAAATTAAAACAATTTTTTGGGAACCAGAAACAAACTAGTACAGAGTCCAAAAACATAAATGATTTCCTTGACAAAGGTCCAAACAAGTCCAGGAGGATAAGTCTTTTTCAATTTACCCACCATAAGGCCGTAGGTACTCCCTGGACAGGTCAGGAGACTGTCCGCGTGGCCGGAGTAGTTTTAGGAAGAAGTCCGGAGGCTGACCATTATGTCTTATGACAGCCAAGCGAAGGCCTGGGGGAAGAATTCCCCTGAAGAAGTGAGAAACAGTCTGATGGGAACCCCTTTGGGAGGTCAGAGAGCAGTTTATCCCACGTAGGGGCGCTGTAGCCCTAAGACGACGGAGACAAATGAGGAATCCCTCAAAGAAGAGCTGTTGGAGGACCCTCAATGGAAGCTGCAGGCAGAGGCCGAAAGGAAATGGCAGCTGTTCTATTAGCACCTCGAGGAACCTCGGTAGAGGGATTGCACTCGAGCGAGGAAGGAAGAGCCTCGATCACCTCGGTGTATGAAGGGTTCAGAAGCTGGGGAGATCAGCCTTGATCACCTTGGCGGACAAAAAGGGCCTCAGAGCTGCTGTGGTGATTGCCAAGAGGACCGCAGCCACAGCAGCAGCTGGAGAACCGTCGAGAGAAAGAGGGTTAGCCCACACGCCCTCGGGTGATGCAGGTAGACTGACTGAAACTCCCAAACAGCGGGGAGTCAGGAAAGGAACTTGACAACTTTGTGGAAACGGCAAAGGAACTTGAGAACGTAGTGAAACCAGCACAGGAACTAGATAACTTTGTGGAACCGGAACAGGAACTTGAGAATGTCGAGGAACTGGCTCAGGAATTTGAGAACGTCATGGAACTGGCTCAGGAACTTTAGAATATTGTGGAACAGGCACAGGAACCTTAGAACGGTGTGGAACCTCCTGAGCAACATCAGTGGAGTCCAGAGCGGGAGTTCACCTTTTCCTCCATAGAAACTCATATTACCGTTCATAAACGGCATCCAACAT
Source organism: Apricaphanius iberus (assembly GCA_028564705.1). NCBI lineage: Eukaryota > Metazoa > Chordata > Actinopteri > Cyprinodontiformes > Aphaniidae > Apricaphanius > Apricaphanius iberus. Next base: position 1,342,276 of record JAPXFQ010002340.1, read on the forward strand.
ACTTGGATCATCTCTAAACTTGAGAATTAATTGAGCAACATAATCCTGAATTGCTGAACAAAAGGTGCTGACTTTAGCAAAATCAGGATTAGGAACTGGAGCTGGAACGAGCTGAGAGGACACAGACGGAGAATCAACAGCAAGCTGGAGGCGGTGAGAGCAAACAGTGACCGGAGAGTCACAAGGGGGGGTCATCCTCTTGGTGGATGACAGGGAGGAAGGAAGCCGGACCCTTCTGGACCCGGAAGGAAGAGAAACAACTGAGGAGTTTGGCCTTGATCGTCGTCCAGCTGAAAGGAACCCAGACCCGACGGACAGATCGCCAGCCTGGATTCCAGGAAGGGTGAGTCCATCAGCAGGGAGGCATTTTTAGCTGCCTCTTTAGGCATCCATTGCAGCAGCATGAGTCTCTCACCTGTCGCTGAGTCCTTCTGGCGGTTTTGTACTGTCATGATTTGAGGGCGGTGTAGACTCAAGAGCGTACAGGTTGAGATTATGAAAACTCACTTTAACGATCAAAGCTTGGTGGTGAGCAGGACACAGAGCACTGGAGCACAGGTAGTCACGAGTAGCAGACAGGTTTACAACAGGCTGACAACAAACTGACAACAGTACGACAACAACGAGACTGCGAGGACACGATGTGAACACTGAGCATATATACACAGGGGCTAACCAGGGAAGACTAGAGACACCTGGGAACAATAACACAGAAACAGACCGTGATGGGGACAGAGAGATATTTAAATCTATTGCCATTTATCAAGTTATCACATAGTATTTAGTATGAAGACATTTCATATCATTTTATATGAATAAGACAACAACGTTTAAAAATTGTTCGAAAAAATTGTAAAATTAAATATTTTTTGTGATTATAATGTTATAAAAAGAACAGAGTTGTCTTTAATGTGTATGGTGCGCTGGATAAAAAAAAAGAAGATTAGATTTTTATTCCTTTTAATACAAAGGACTCCGGCATGGATATATTAAAAAAACAAAAAAAACAATTGCAAAACGTTTGATTTCAAACATACATACAGAATCCAAAACTTAAATATTACAACACAATAACATAAGATGGAGGAGAACTTTGATTCTTTCTGTTTAGCCAACATTTCTATTTTGTTTCCTGCACTAATGTCTCTATTGCCAAAAGACCTCAATTGGGAAAAAAGTAATATCGTACGGCCAATTTCAGAGCCGATATGCAAAATTCATAACAAGCTGCCACAATTTGTCTGGCTGCAGCAAATAGTCAATATGCTTTCACTCATGAATCTTGTTCCCAGCAGTTGTTAATCTTCTTAAAAACCAATTTAGCAGCAACGACTAAAGCAGAACTCACTGCGGACTATGGTCCTGGAGCACAGAAGTGTCTAAATGCTGTGACATAATCATGCCACTGGAGATCAAACTGAAATAATATTGGAAGGGGGGGCAGGTTTTACAACATATTTATTCAAAGCAAGTCAGAGCAGCTATCGATTTTCGCACTGAGAGGCTTCATTGGCCGGCCTATCCAGGCATGAAAACGGGGGCTCTTAGAGGAGAATAAACAGTGATAATCCGTATTTAAGCAGCTTAATGTGAGGTGCTATACTCCTGGTGATTAATGTGTCTAGAAGGGCTCATCTCTGCGTACTGGTTCTCGTTCATCAAAGCATAAAATAGCGCATTTATGAGAGAGGTATTTTCGCACGTTTGTCTGAAAAAGCAATTCAGATCAGAGTAGTGAAAAGAAGAGCATTAAAACCCTTGGGGTGTTTGCATGAAAAACAATTTTTGGGTTTATTAAAAAAGCTTTTTTTCCTTGCTGTTTTAAAAATATTTCTTGCCTTTCTGTAACCAGAATGCCCAAGCGATGGTCTGGAGAAAATTGCATTTGCTTATATTTTGCTTTGTAATTTGAGACTTTTACACAAAAAGTCTGCATGTTGTAACTTGCATTGCAAGAAGCTGCACATTCAGGTGCAGATTTAGAAAACATTAAATTACAATACAGTGGCATCTGTATATAAATATACATTCCTCATTTACAGTGTTATACGAAAATATTCATACACTTGAAACCTTTATATTTTTTTTATCACATTATAACCACTAATTTGAATATATTGTAATGAGATTTTATGTGCTAAGTACACACAAAGAAGCACATGATTGTGGATAGTGGAACATATAGATGTTATAAGATATAGAACTTATAGATGATTTACTAAATAAAATCGCAAGTAAAAAGCTGAAAGGTGCGGTATCAATTTTTATTTAACAGATCTGAGTTAATACTTTGTACAACTAAAATAAATCATTACTTTAGATCAATTTAAAATGACTTGTGACCATAGTTTTAACCTTTTGTTTTTGTTTTCATAGTTTAAAACTGCTGTTCATCTTTTTTGAACTGAAACCAATTAGTGAATTTATACAACTTGTGTTGTATTTTAGTTTGAGTCACTAAATCAGCAGACAAAAAGACAAAACAATGAAATTAGGCATATCTAATATGAGAAACATGTTTAGTTCTTTTTACATTTGAGTAAAACATTTACGGTAATGGAGGACTTAAAGATTTTACAGCTTGTAGGAAGTTAAATGAGATGCTAAAAAAAGCCAAACTACTTTTAAAATAATGAAAAAAATCAACTAATAGCATGAAAATGCAAGGTAAGACAGTTAACATCCATTCAACAGCTTCTTTCACCAAACCCCCAAGATTCACACTGTCAGCAAGCAGATTTAGGCGCTGTTTACACGACAACGTATTTCAGCAAAACTGAGGTTTTTCTCTGCGTTTTGGCCTCTCGTTAACACGACAACGGGGAGACGGGGGGTCGAAAACGCATCTTTTCCAAAACGGCTCCCAGAGTGGAGAAATCTGCAAATGCTGTGTGATTCGTTGTCATGTAGGGTACACGCAAGTCAGAGACTTTTGAAAACAATCATGTCACTACCAGCCGCCTACGGCCTTTTTGGACTTGCACATTCCGCCTTTCTTCAGAAAAAACAACAATAGCGGATCCAGGTACGCTGTTACTGATGATGTAGCTTCTGAAGTTATTTGGTCTCTGTAAGTTAAGTTAGAGATCATGAGGCTTTTATGCGTTCGCCGATGACAATGCATACAGTATGTGCATTAAATAATAAATACGCCTTTCTTTAAGCGGAGGAAAACTAAAAGAAGTTTGTGGAAAAGACCCATCGTTCGTTAGCTTTATACGTTTCTTTTCTGGGTTGTGAGCAGGAAACCTTGGAATCCTACATCTCTATTTAGGGCGCTATACTATTCACACTGCCATCTAAAGGCCACACATATGTACTACATCGTTTTCAATCATGCCCCCCCTTTCGTGTAAACGCAGTGCGTTTTCACCCTGCGTATTCAAACAAAAACGGCAACGTTGTCGTGTGAAGCATGCCTTAGCCCAATACCAGGCTTAAAGATCTAGCAGCAAGGCAGTCTTTAATGATACACTTTAACACCTCTAAGGTGTGTGAAAGGGAGAACTTTTTTTTTTTCCTTTCACTTGCAGTTTCTCTGCAGGACCTGCTCAGTGAGCAAACAGCAGGAATGCTGGACTAACAGCAGGTAGCTCCCAGGTGTGAATTGGAAATCAGAAGCTGCTGAAAATAAAGTGGAAGTGTTCCTGTTTAACCACAGCAGATGTAATGTAGTATGTTTACCACTGATTTATAGTAGATTGGAAGGTACTTCATCAAGTGGTGTTACTGGTGGTTTTAAGGAGTCATAGTTTTTTTTAAATTCTTTAAACAAAAACAGAAATAATTGAAAAGTTTCAGTATCAAACAAAAGTGGCGGGATCGATTTAAATGTAAAGATGGGGATCGAATTCAGACAGTGATGCAGTACCTCTGTGGGTTTGGCTCATTGTGTTTGTCCCTCTCATGCTTAATCATTCTGTAGCGGCCAATGCGAACGTCTGGTCTGGACACCTTCATCCCGTTGAGAGTGATCCTGCAACACAAACAGATGGAATATCTATTAGAGGTCTGAGAGAGAAACAAAACAAAGAAACTGGAGGGAAAAGGGAAGAATCCAAAAGTGGAAAATTGACACAAATACCAGCTTCTTAACCCAAGATAATGTACATTATTGTTTTATCACAATTTTCTTTTACAGAATCCAAAATACTTGAGGAAAATCATTATGCAGATGTGATTAAAATATTTGGCACGCATAGTAAATATGTGTCAAAATATTTCATTGGACTACAAACCGTAAAATGCGCAAAAATTAAAAAGTAAAAAAAGTGTTGTATTGGTAAACCGTTGGTACCTCTAATGCTAATAGTCATCTCTGAGAATTCCAAGACTCGTTTCCTTTAGTTCTGACTAATCTTTTATGCTTTGCTGCTCTGCACAGGAGAGTCTATACAGGTTTTATATAGGATTTAGTTCTGGGAAAATTGATGGTCGTGGAAGAAGAGTGATTTTTTTTCTTTTTACCTTGAAAACCACTTTTGAGTTGAACTGGTCATATTGTTATATCAATATCCTGTTTAAAGATCCAGTGGGTGCTTTTCAAGCAGAAACCAGATTTGTTTCCTTAAATTCCTATTGCTTTACAAATTAAAAAGGCCCACCGCATGACACATTATTAATGTAAAACTGGGTGATGTGGACAAAAAAACAACAACTGACAAACGTAAGAATATTTTTTTCTATACTGGATGATTTAAATATTGATCATAATATAGATTCAGAATAATTAAATTTCTAGCACGACATTTGTTATAATACAAGTAGAACAAACTAAACATTTCAATCAATGAGCTTAATTTTGTTTTATTGCCTTTAACTCAACGCACAATTCAAATTTAGCACTTACATATCAACAAGTAACAATTTACAGTTCCTCAAGCAGCAGTGTATCAATGTACAAAAACTAAAGCACTGTTAACAGTGCAAATATGTTAGTGTAAAAATAATGTAAATCCAGTAAATATGTAAATATTTTTCAATATTGGGGAATGCCATGCACTGCCTGACAGACTAAGTATTTTGTCTGTCTTGTTGACTTTATCACAATTAAAAATACTAATTCTCTGCTCTTTAAAAAAATATTTGGGATTGTTTTATTTCCCTATACAACTCCACCATCCTTAACCATAGGTATCCAAATATTAATCCAATTCTAATACCTCGAAACACATATGGAATTAATGTAGCTGAAAAGCTCAATATTAGTTGTGTTTGAAAAAGCATATGGTTCCAATTAAATACCCAGAGGAGTTTAGCCAACTGCAACTGTTTACATTTGTGATGGTAGGATACTTTTCTTTTTTTGTCATCACATTATCAATAAGAAGGTTTCTACAAACCTCTTCAGCCTAAAAAGTTGCTTTGATTCAGTTACATTTATTTAAATGGAACGGGAAGCTATGTCAGTAATTTTACCACCAGAGATTTGTATGAAATAATTTGACAGAATACAGAACTTTACAGCTACAGAATAAATATACTCAAATTAGATACATTGTTACTGCAAAAAAGGAGCTTTTTATTCTGGCATTCCCAGAAAGTGATGAGTCATTCCTATTAATTTATATTATAACATAAAAACAAACAAGCAAGCAAACAAAAAACATTTTCTGTAATGGCAAAATAATAATCAGTCTCGAGGGGAAGTATTCTTATATGAGTAATCTATGTGTAACTGGTGTAAAATCAGGCATCATTATCTAATTTGTATGTTAAAATGTCTCGTTCTGCGCTGTTTGCCTCCAAAAGTGGGATAATGAGGCTTAAATTAGGTTCGCTAATATTATTTGAACTTTTAGTGCTTTAGGAAATATTTTGAAAGAGGGGAAAGCACCGAGATTTATCCACCAAAAAAATCAGGTGATGACCTGATCAAACCATTTTCACCTTCGTCAGCCCTGAACAAAGACCAGCCAGAATACAACACACAAGACCCAATACTTTTCCAACCGGTGAAGCCTCCATACGAAGACCTAGCAGAGCAGCCGGAGGATAGCAATCTTTAGTGTGGGTGTTATTATAAAGGAAGAAAAACACAATGTTCTGGCGCGGTAACTAGTTTCTTATTTACTAAGAGGATACTACTTTCCTTGAAGTTTAGAAACAGGTCTATGAATCACTGAGGTTGCAAGACAGAGAACAAGACCCGATAAAAGGGGGGCTGAAAGGAGACTTTAGATTTTAACCTTTGTCAGTCCTGGTAGATGTAGACTCCCTCAATTACTGTTTTCAAAACCGTTTAAAAAAGAAAATGTTTTAGCTCCTTTGCCTTCAGCCCAGTAAGATGTGTTAAAAAAAGTTAACAATAGCTACTTTTACATGTGCAAAATGTCTTTAATCCGATCAAGGTTAATTTTAGAATTTTACTGTGTACATGGGCCCTGAAAATAAATTTGACACAAGGGCAAAGAAATCCCAATCTAATGGAGCAAGAAATGGAATTTAGACAACTATAATGACAGATCTGTTCTACATCGAGCCCTTCTTAAACCCTGTGTTTCACATTGCTATTCCTACTGTATATCTAGTGGCAGAAAACATAGTGAAGCTGTGGTTCAAGGTTTAAAAAACATTCAAGCTTGCTATTACCTCTTGGCAGCTACAAACTAGGCAATCAAATATACAACTTTTTCTCACCTTTATTCTTTTTGCTTATCCCCTATTTACTATTATTTTCCCTTTTGTGTCTCATTATAATCTCCCCCTTTTTTTAAGCTTTACTTTTTTGTCTGCTGTACTTCTGCCAAAATCTTTCAGAGATCCTTTTAAATGTTTGTACCATAAAAAAGGTTTGCAAGTAATGTCATGGATGTTTAGAGGTGAAGGAAAATGTATTTTATTCACAACAATGGCACAATTCTGGAAAGACTCACCATCTTGATTCACTGTTACATAGCTGTGAATCTAGAGTTATTTTAATCTCCTTTGCAACATTTAGAGAAACTGATTCCTGTCTGCACAGATGAGTTGTCTTGTTTTGACATATTGTAATTAAAAGAAGGTTCGGGTCATTCCATTTTTGAATAAACAAAAAAAGGCACTACTATAGGGACTAAGAGAATAACCCCCCATTTTTAAATGATTGAAAAAAAGAGAATATCCCAGTTTTCAACTATACAAATACAAATAAACTTGCCTAGTCAGCTATATTGAAGCATATTGACAGAAAGCTAAAATCCAGATCTACTGTATTCCTGAATATTGTACGTATGTTCTGAGTGGGTATGTTCTGAGTGGGTACAGTGGTGGACCGTCTACTAAAATGATTCCAATAGCCTATCAAGAATTCATTCAGGAGATTAATGCAGCTTTTTAATGAATCAACAGAAAGAAGGGTACAGGGGGAAAATAGTTGCATCCGTGGGAGAGTTCTAAGGCCTAAAATGCTGTAGACTAAAACAGCAATGTCAAATTCAAATTTGCTAAAAAAACAAACAATTCTATATATATCCTGATGATTCTCAACATTTTTGTGGAAAATATTCTGTGCATTGACAAAATAAAAATTGTACATCTATTTATGTCAGGTGCCTATTCTACATCTATTGTGCCTATTGTACATCTATTTATGTCATTTCCATTATCATTTTTTTCTCTAAGCTCATATTACAATTTTTTTTTCCCATTCAGCTCTGCCTTTGCTTTTATCATCACTTCTTTATTTTCACCCTCTGTCTCCTTCCATTTTCTGTACCTCCCTTAATTTCTGCCTCACTACTCATCTTCTTTAATCTCCCATACACATGAGTGAAATGTAAATAAAGTAGAATGCAGACCATGAGATCAAAAACAAATTTGACTATAAAAGATTCCAGACCCAAACTGCATTAAAACAAGGCCAGCAAATTTAATGCTGAAATCGAAATAACATATTAAGACTCCTTTTCCTTTCTCTTGGTCTGAAGCCTCAGTAACTTTGCTGAGTAGGCGCATTTTAGTTTTTGATTGCCTGTGACAGAGTGTGCATGCATTTGCACACTTTTAGGGATTTATTTTGATGCAAATAATGCAAGTTTGACAGTAAGAAGTCTCTAAGCCATTCTTTTCCTTCTTCAGCTTTTCAGTGAGCTTAGATTTACATTTTTCTAGTTCTGCATCTTTAGAATAATCTTCTTTGTGTCCTCTGAACTGCAGAGTGTATAAGACCTAAATGTTCCAAATAATTATTTTTTCACAGAACTCAGTACAGACTTTAAAGTGTTATTTGTATCATCTATAATACAATTCTAGGAAGAGATCTAAGAGAAACTCAGTCATTGTTTTGGTTCATCTGGCTACATCTTAAAGATAATAAGGTCTGGTACGTTTATTAAAATGTAAAACCACAAATTCACTTGAAAAATGTATATGCAAAAGTAGATAGTACATTTTTTTTAGAATAAAGTCCTTTGTAATAGTAATTTATTTAGGTAAATGAAATTTTAAATACATCTTTAAACAATTTAGTGCAATGGACAAATTTTATGGGTTTGGGAAGATGAATAAGAAAAAAAAAACTCAATTTCGTAGCACAAAACATCGGTTTCAGCTGACTTACTCTATACACTATATGCAGTGCAATAACCGACAGACAGAGCCAACTGATCATTAGCTGGTGAATACCTTAGTGTGCCTGTCAGCAAAAGAGCCCAATGTTTCCCTGGGGAATTGTTGAGGTCAAATCGGAGTAAGAGGAAAAGCAAAAATTGCTTTTTTTTCTTTCCAAATACAGCTCCTTGTGGATAAAACGGCAAATACAGCACCCTACTGGTAACCCTGTTAAGCGTTGTGTAAATTGCTTGAGATACATAAAACTTTATTGCAGTAGCAAACTCACACTAAAACATATTTTGTAAAACCAATACTTTTGCCCAGACTGAAATATTTTAGTAATGAGGAATATAATAAAACCACACTGGGATCATTCACAGAACCTGCAGGTGAAGTAATCTTCATAATGAACTGTTTAGTGAATCAGTTTAATTCCATTTAAATTCCTTTACGTTAAAAAAATAATATTAATTAATTATTAAGTTAGCTTTGTACAACATTTTGAAAACTGCAAAAAAATAAAAATAGATTTGAACAAATGACCTTCAAAAATTGACCTTCAAAATGACCATCTTATACACCTATTTTTCTGAATTAATGTGGAGAACAGAGTTCTTTCCTTTAACAGATCCAAACCTTAGCTAAAAGCTACAGTGAAGCATCAGAAGAGTGATCATGTACCATGGCTCCGACTGGCAGGAGACAATGACACAGTCTGACAGCACAGTGTGAATATTATGTAAGGGGAAACAGGACAGCAGGGATCATGTGGAGCTGAGAAAAGGAAAGTCTCTCCCCTGGGTGACGTCTCCAATGGCAACATATTGGACCAAAAACGATACTAAGACAAAGCAGACTGACGAATGCTGCTAAATCACCAGTCATATATAGCTTAAGTTTTTAGTACAATTTTTTAGCATTTTGACTCACATTTTGCTATAGTACAGCCAAAAATGTTTTTTTGTTTTGTTTTTTATTTGAATCATTGCTGTAGATGAACACAAAGCTTAGTATCAGAGGTGGGACCAAGTCATTGCTTTGCAAGTCTCAAGTCATTACCCTCAAGACTCGAGTTAAGTCTCAAGTCTTTAACTTCTAATTTCATATCATTTCGAGTCATTTTTAAAAACAACTTAATTTAATGTTCAATTAAATTAAATTAAATCATAAACCTTGTTATATTTTTAAAATCTTTATTTCTTTTAATAACTCATGAAACAAATACATCGAAACTTAGAAAACGTTGTTATGAACTCGAACCTCCATTTTGTGCTTTAATTGCATATATATAATAAAATACAAAAATTTATTTGCATTTCATTGAATGAAATAAGTATTTAAACCCTCTAACAAAAAAACTTAATACTTAGTGGTAAAACCCTTGTTTGCAGGCACAGATGTCAAACATTTCTTCTAACTGATGACCAACTTTGCGCACATTTTAGGAGGAATTTTGGTCCACTCTTCTTTGCAGATTATCTGTAAACAACGAAGGTTTCAAGGCTGTCTCTGTGCAACTTTGAGGTTCAGCTCCCTCCATAGGTTTTCTATTGGATTAAGGTCCGGAGACTGACTAAGCCACTACATGACCTTAATGTGCTTCTTCTTGAGCCACTCCTTTGTTGCCTTTGCTGTATGTTTCGGGTCATTGTCGTGCTGGAACACCCATCCACTACCCATTTTCAGTTTCCTGGCAGAAGGAACGAGGTTGTTACTCAGGATTTTACGATACATTGCTCCGTCCATTTCCCGTTGATGCGGTGAAGTTGTCCTGTACCCTAAGCAGAAAATCCTTGGACATTTCTTTGGTCTTTCCCATGTTGGAGAGTTCGAAGTCTGCCTGATTGATTGATTTATTCCGTGGACAGGTGTCTTTTATACAGGTGACTAGTTAAGACAGGTGTCTTTAATAAGGGTGATTAATTGAGTAGAAGTGTCCCACTCAGGGAGTGTAGGAGGAGAGCCAGAACTATTACTGGTTGGTAGGGGTTTAAACACTTATTTCACTCAATGAATACAAATCAATCTTTTATTCAGTTATTATTTAAATTTTCCTTTTGCTGTGCTATCTGTCACTGTTAAAATAAACCTACCATTAAAATACTGACACTGTTCTGAGACTTTTCAATTCTTTGTTTTTGGAAAAACGTACAAAATGAGTGAGGGTTCAAATAATTATTTCCCCCATATATATATATATCCATCTCATCAACCCAGTCAACGTATCCTGTCATTGCTAAAGAAAACTATCCCCAAAGCATGATACTGCCACCAGCATTCTTCGCTGTGGGAATAGTATGTTCTGGACCGTGGTGGCCAAAGTCAGTCCTCAAGGCCCGGTATGCTGTACGTTTTACTTCTTTCCCTGGTTCAAAGCACCTGAATCAAGTGATGACTTGTTTAGCAGCTCTCTGCAGAAATTAGCCATGCTGAGGAGGTATCTGGAACATTTGAACAAGCTGTGTTTGAGCAGAGACACATCTAAAGCTAGGAGAACACCAGCCCTTGAGGACTGTTCCTGGAACCCCCCGGTTTAAGGGAAAGTGCAGTAATAGCTTTTTTTTTGGCAAACAGTTAGAACAAAAAGCAAATTTTTTGTCTCATACAATGTCTGACTAGTCATACTGTTTGTGCATAAGAAATTATAACCTTGCACAGGCATTCACAGGGCATTCAGGCTAGTGTCAGTTTTCCTACTCTCATACTGATTTTTTGAGTGTCTAGTCTGTCTTCTCAAACCTCCAGTCAGTCATGGCAGATGGGTACTTTTGCTGAGCCAGGTTCTGCTGGAGGTTTCATCCTGTTAAGATTAGTTTTTACTCTCCACAGTCGCTACATGCTTGCTCAGTATAAGGGATTGCTTGGATGTCCAAGACACAAAACAGGAGACTGTCTACTGCTGCTACACGTTTATCCAGGAGGAGTGATGCTACAGGTCACTGACTCCATGCAATCTGATGGGTTTCCTTAGATTAATTTTTGGAACTGATTGGAATGCCTGTATGACTGAATTGAAATGCTTGTAAAGCTCCTTCAGTGACAGACTGCTGCATCCTACATCCATGAAGGCTAAGCTTAGATGGTCCCTCCTCCCTGTATGCTTCTCCGTTTTGACGGAGACGGATGGACGCAACACCATTATCCATCAACGCAAGGGCTCACCGTCACCTACGCAAGGACGCATGGAGTAGAGCCCCATTTTTAACTTTCCGTCTCCATCAACAGAGAGCATATGCCACCACATGCTTTATATTGAAAAGATGATTCATCTAATCTGTTCTTTTGGTGATTTTAAACACAAGGAGGTGTAGGAAAACAACAAAAAAGCCCGCTATGGTTGTTTCCATGTGTTTTTAGAGTATTCTGTGAGCTGCACTTCTAGGGAAAAGCTTTACAGCTTAATCAAAACTTAGTTTCTGATGTCCATTGCTCCATGAAGGAGAAATGCTTTCACAAGTATAGAAAAAAACTGAAAGGATGGTGTAATAGTAGGCAGAGACGCCATCAAAAGTTAGCACCCCCTGCTGTCCTGGTCGAGCAACACTGAAAAAACTTTTGAGAGCAGATAGAAAAAGACAGAGAACCATAAGAGAAAAACGTCTCCGTCAATACGTCTGCGTCTGAGTGCAAATTTGCAGTCGGAGAAGCATAAACTGGGCTTTAGACTTCACAATAAGAACTGTTCCCAACAAGCGCAATAATGTTTACATCCCTGTTGTAATGTGCACTATTCGACTCATTTAATCAACATTTCTGTGTCTGATATTTGCACATTTGTTTTTCTCAGTTTACATTCTGTTAACTTCCTGTAAATAACACATTTACTTTTTTACTTTTCATTGCAAAACTAAACATGCACATCCTGTAAATAGTCCCTGTTTCAATTGTGGTGTTATTCTATATATGTTTTAAACTTTTATTATTCAGAAGGTAAAAGTCTGTTTATATAGCTTGCATGATGGTAAAAATATGTCTGTCAGTATTGTTTATGGGGGTAAGCTTTTAAGTCATAAAACTCTAGGGTAAGTTTTATTGCAAGCTGTAAAAACAGGATGTCTGTAGATTTAGTGTGTTGCCATAAAACCATAAAACTCAGAATGAGCTTTTGACCAAGAGAAAAGACGTCTCACCTTATGACTGCATAATTTTCTGACAGCCAATAATGGCTAAGACACTGTTTGGAAATGATCTGATTGGAGGGAGAAGAAAACGCCTAGTGTCCTGGCGAGGCCCGGTTTCTATAAAGTTGTAAAATGAAGATCATTCAATTGTCAGATTTCTTTAAATCTGGACCAGAGGAACTAGGGGGGCAACTTCCTCTGTAAAACTGCAATTTGTTAATCTGTTCAAAATAAATGTTAAGAACTGGAAATTGGCTCCATTTTGTCTCTGCTTGAACATGCATTGAATTAATTATGATAATTATTTAATTCAACAAATGGTGACCTCGACTGTGTGCAGGGTTTTGGACCAGGCTCCAGTTATATTTTTTTAAGTTAATTAACGGACATGTATTTGCTCTATTGACAATTTGCGCAGAGTTGCGTAGTTTTTTAATTCTATGGATTGGTTAATCTAAAATTGGGTAATGTTGTCATGCAAGTTAAATTTTTTTTTTGTTTTGTTTTGAGCAGATTAACTGTTGCAAGCCCGGAGTGTTGAAGCTGTTGTCTGTCTGTTTCCCTGTTTCTGAGCAGGATTGCGTCCTTCTTTACGCTCCGTAGAGAAACACCGGTGCCTGCTGGGAGATGGAGTTTCTTACGCGCCCAGTGGGGGATGGTTTTTTCCGGAGCGGACAGTGGAGCAGATGGACCGATCTCTTCAACGACTCAAAGTCGGAACCAAGGTGCGGATCGGAACTCGACGGGTTGGCCACTCTGGCCAGATAGGACGCTATCTGGGAGCTCCCAGGCTGGCAATCGAGAAAAGATTAAGGAGCGCCTGGGTCGCCCTCTGAAAATCTAAACGGATTACCTGGGAGAGGGGCTGCGTTTACTTCCAAACGCGTGGCTGAGCACCACGAATTGGAATTGTGAAAATGGTCCGGCATTTTTTGGTGAGCTCCGATGAGGTTAGTGTTTAGATTTCTGCTTGTACAAGTGTGTGTCTATGTGTGTGTGTGAGATGTTTTTTACGCAGGCGCTTTGCGAGACGTGCTGGTGATGCTGCGTTTTGTGTTAAAATGTTATAGTATAAATAATGAACTCGAGTATAATAAATAAATTAAAATAGATAAATGAATATCTAACTGAATATGATGGATAACTGTAATTAAAAATCTATAAGAATCAGTTGTGAACATTTACGACAGGCCATCTGGGTGGCCGCCCCGAGCTAGGTGCTATGGCGGAGCTAATTCTGTGTGAGTTTTTGCTTGATAGTATGGCTAACATACGACAGTTTTGACTATATGTTTTGATAAATGAATTAGTGGTAGTAGGCGGTTTTCTGCCATCTGTTCGAGTCTTTTGAGTGGTTTTCTGGAGGCCGGCGCCAGGAAATTTCTCAAAGCGGACTACGGAACTTATAACAGATTGGTGTAAACCTCCGCGAGAAAATAATTAATACGGTCTAAAAGTCACCGCTTATAATGTTGTGTTTTTTGTTAAAGGTTTTGGGCTGTAACGGACGTAGTTGAATCGGTGTTTGCTGTGCGGGATGGCTGAAATTGGAGACATATGTTTCAGTCCGCGTGGACGAACAGGAGAATGTTTGTTCGTGCCGAATTAAAGTTTGGTGAAGTGGTATACATTGTGCGGATTAAGTCCTGGCATGGCGGTAAGTCATTTTCTAAAGTGTGTGTTGCGATGTTCTGGAGTGTTTTCGCCGTACGTTTTGTACTGTTTTAGGTTTCGTTTCACAAAGGAAGCTAACGGTAGCACATGGCTGTGGCTGCTGCTAAGCTAGCGGTGGTTGTTTTTGTGTGTCCATGTGTTTTGTGGTTGAAACTAACTGCATGTTCTATGTGTAGTGAGCTGAAAGTTGATTTTGGATAGAAAGTGATTACAGACTCCTGCAGACGATTGCCTTGTTAAGACTTAAACTTATTTGGATTTTTGTTAACTTTTTCTGGTTGAGTAGGATGTAAAACGGCCTTAAGATAACTGTTCAGATAAATTTTGATTGCAACTCTTTTTCGGCAATGTTTTAGTACATTTTCTACGAAGGGCAATTTAAGGTGTTTCATGTTTAACTGAACTGTTCCGGTACGGAGATTAAAGATTAAGAAGTACATGCTGAATTTGGTTAACTGCTTTTGCCTGAGAAGGCTCGATTGATTACATGCGGAGAGCAATTATGCATGTTATAATTAAACGCAAATGGCTGAGAACAGTTACTCATGAGTCGATTCTGACTTGGTGAAGTTTTAATTTTTGATTTCCTCTTGAAATTAAAAAGAGGGGAGTGTATAGTCAAAATAAAAGTTGCATTTTTTGAATCTTTGAGTAGGTAGATTTTTTGCTTTTTTTATTGATCTAAGCAGGATTTGATTAAGTTGGCCTAAATAAAGATAAAGTTATAAGTAGTAATTATAAGAATTTAACGAAAAGCAAACGGTATTAATTGGAAAGCAACAAACTGGTCTAAATTATTTTTTTAAGCACCGTGTTGAATGTTACAGAGAATGAATTCTTTCTGTGATTTAAATAGTATCATTTATGCTAAAATTATGTTTGGCTTATTTCTGATGGCTCTATAGACTTTAGAAATATAGCTTGGTCTCTGAATAAATCATCTAAAGGAGACTGATGTTAAATGATTTAAACGATTAAACATTCTTAAGGATTTTTGTGGACACTCAAGGCTTATTGGAGTTATTAAAATTCAACTGGGGCTCAAGAAGTAACCCAGTACATTTCAATTCCGTTACAAATTGAATGTTTTTAACATGCAAAACAACACTTATCAGAGTGATATTTTCTAAACTAGTGGGATTTGAATGTTTGAGTTTGAAAAAAAGAAAACATTAAAACACAGAGTCATCTTTAAGTAATCAGTTTGTTTTTAAACAGGCTGGGGATAAATTTGAATTGGTATAAGGATTGAAAGTAATGAATATCGCGGTGACCAAAATGATGGTTTAATTTGGAAGTAAGAAGTAAATTCTAAATTCATTTATTCTGATCGTGTAGAAGCAAAATGTGATTGGACCAGCTACATTGAAATAATTTTTACCATATATTTAAATGCACATTTTGTTTTGACAAATAAGAATTGGTTTTAGTTTTAAAGTTTAAGATTAATCTTTCAGATGTTATTTATTTATTGTTAGCTAGTCTACTTGATGCTGAGAGTAAATTTACAGGTCCTAAAACATTTTGGAACAGTTCTGATCATAGAATAATGGCATAATATATCATTTGATTAGTGGGGACTCTGTAACTGACAATTTATTTAGATTGTTTTGATTTTATTTTTTCTTATTTTTATTTTTATTTTTTATTTTTCTCTCTCAACCTTTATATATTTGGTTCGACTTGGATTCTGACCCAGATTTCTGAACTGCGGTCTGCTTATTAATTAGAACTTTGGAAAAATGTTAATTTGGGAAGCTGGATTAAAGAAAACATGATTCAGTGGTAATGTATTTGACATCTCTAGAAGCTTCAATTTAATTTGGTGTTTATCATTGGAGAGAAAAAAAAAAGAAGCCTGAGAGGAAAAGAGGGATACTGAAAAAATGCTGGTTTTTATTTTTTATTTTTTTTATTTTAATGCGACTAGTTTTTGTTTAGAGAAATCTCATCTCTTGAACCTCCTTTATTGAATTTTTTTGTTTTGTTTTACTGCTAAGGGGAATTAGACTACTATGTATCCTACAAAAATTTAAGAGGAGTTTTAGTTGCAAAAATCAGTTTGACTATGTTTGATTCACTTCACAGAATCGGACAGATGTTTTTGAAGTATGAAATGTTTTCATTATTTACAATCAGAATATTTGGGCAAGTGAGCACATTTGGGTTTGTTTAAAGAGGAATCATATAAGCAAAAGTACTTTGAATTTATATTGGATTGTGTTAAAAAAAAAAAAGTACTTTAGGTTTGGCAATATTTATAGGGAAGCTGTTTTGTCAGTGATTTAAATCTTGGATTTTTCTTTAGAAATATGGATAGAATTTGAAGTATAGCAAACTGAAGACTGTTTTTGTAAACTATGTTGTGTTTATCAGTCAGTACTGTTCTCTGATTTTGTTTTAAACATTTGATGTTTTTAATTTTTATATTTTTTGTCTGAGCCAGCTTGATAGAGATCCAGTACACTTAAGTGATGGGGAGTTGGAGACTGGATCTTTGCAGATGGTTATTGACTTTATTTTTGTTATTGCAATGTTTTAGTGGTGCTTTAGCAATATCTAACAGAAAAATCCAGCCTTTTGTTTGTTTCTTTTTTAATTTAATTTTATTTTTCTAAGAACTAAGTGTGTTGATAAAATATTGCGATGGTCAATCTTTATAAATGTTTAATTTACACATGAGATGGAAGAGACATTTATCAAATTGACAAAATAGAGAAAGGCATTGCATTGATAAAGTATAGAATATAAATTGGATGAAAAATGAAGGAATCATTAAATAAAATAAGCAGGGGAAGAATTAGAACAACAGTTTAATTAGACGTATAAGGATTGATTATCATTCCTGGTGGAGAAAGCAAACCTATTAATTAGTATATTTTTACCAGAATTAATACTGAAGAAATTGTTACTAGTATAACTGATTGAAGTAAAATTAAAATAGAGCCCACATAGGCAGTCTGAGTGTGGAAGATATTTAAATTCAGCATTCGAGGAAGGAGACTAATGAATATGAAAATAAAAAGTTTAAATAAAACTTGATTTGAATAGGCTGAGAGGATCGACTTTCTGTCTGTCTTTTTCTTCCTCTAATTATATATTTTTTCTCTTTTTCCCATCCCGCAACAGAGACCCCTCAGATAACATTCTTGAGATGTAATTTATGTTCCTGGGGAGATAAGATGGGTGGGGGTGCGTGGGCTGATGACGGATAGTGCCAGGCGCCCGCCATAACTGCCAAAGAAAGAAAGATCTATACACCAGCACAGAAGTTCGTCTCTCTTGTGCTCTGCTCCCACACCGGGGGGCACCAGTGACTGTATATTTTCAGGGGTGAACTGGAGGACACCCTAGGGGGGAGCACGTTTCCTCATGCTGAGCTGAACTTTCAAGGACAATATGTGTGAATCCACTTGGCTGGCGTGAGATGGACTGTTTCTGCTGAAGAAGTGATGATCAATGACTGTTGATTCAATGTCACTGTTGCTGAATTAACCACAAGAGTTTCTGTTTGTCTGATCGAAGGTGGCCGAGGTTCCTCGAACTTTGATACCCCCTCGTCTTCCCCAGGATTATCTCCAGGTAAAATACCACCATTTACCGGGAACAAAATTTGGAAGGAAAAATTGGGCCGATAGCAGGGGGTTGCTGGCTGGTGAGAGAGAAAATTTTTTTTTCTTGTTTTTACGTTTTCATCCACAGGGATGTACTGAATTTAAGAAAGGATATATTGTAATGGAACAGACATAAGTGTCTTAAACTTGATAAATAAAATAAGTAAATAAAAGAATCAATTTGGGTGAACAAGCAAATGGATAGTAATCAGTTGAACTGTAGACAAAAAGTAAACTCTTGAGCCTGCTCTTGCTTTTAAATCCATTAATGAGGGAGGTGTTTTTGTTTAGTTTTCAGGAATAATAACGGTGTTGCACCAAAATAAGATGGATTTGCTCTTTCCTCAGGGATTACTTTTTAATTAGATGGGTGAAATAATTTCTCAGCACAATACAGTTGGATTAGATTGAAAAGGAGTGATCACAAGACCGGATCAAAAAACTGTCATTTTTTAGATGTTTACAAGCTTATGCCCCCAGGATTCAGCAGCACGTGAGGAGCACACAGTCTCCTCTGGTCACAGCTGACTACAGCTGCTGAAGGGGTCCAAGGTACAGCTCCAGGTCGAAGGCGTGAGGAGTCCAGTGGTTCAGCAAAGTTCCAGATGACAGCTGGGAACACACACAAAGTGCAGCTCCACGCCAACGACGAACCTGGTCGAGGATCAGCAGGAATCTACCTAAAGAGGGTCAAGAAGGTTTTGACCAAGCTGAATCGGAAGCTGGGGCCACAGGCGGCGGGGCCTAGCTCACCCAGAAGGTTGTTTGGGTGGTGATATTACTCATCCAGTGTGATCTATGTGCCAATGAATGAGATGGGCAAATTGAAATTGCCATCTCAAAGAGGGATCTACAGAAGAACATCACAACTCACCAATCAGCTTCACAGCAGGTTTTGACCACCCCACATCGGTGGGGTAAGCTATTGGAAGAGGGACCAGCTGTGCATTTGTGTTTATTGGGGGAAATGCTCAATTAATGAAGTAATTGGCATTTCAGAGAGTGGTTATCTGCATATATGGGAGTAAAACTGGAACACTAAAAAAATAGGAGCCCTCCACACTGATCAGCTCTGTACATCGCTCTCCAGCTGCCAGGTGCCATGGGGGGGCTACAATGAGAGTGAAGAAAGAAGAACAGAATACAAATATAAAGACTGAACATTTATTAATAATTTTTTGCATTTTACAGGTTGTTTAACTATTTGTTTAACTATTTTATTCACAAGTGCAGAATTGTATAATGCCAAAAGAGGGTGAATTTATAATTAACAGATTGACATTTTTGAGTAAGGAGAGTTAAGGTTAAAAAAAAGGTACTTTAACAGTTTGTGTTTTGAATTTTAATCTGGAAGTCTTGTTGTGGTATCATATGAAATACTTCATGTTTTAAACTGATGAAATTTCTTGGATTTGATTTTTTGCATTCTCAAAATGCTTTACAGGTTTTGATCTTAAGTTCTAAACACTTACCTTGAAGGAGAGTACAGAGAAGATATCAATCTATTTTCAAAAAAAGATTGAAAAGAGGGAATTGTGGTGTTATTCTGCATAGGGTTTAAACTTTTATTATTCAGAAGGTAAAAGTATGTTTATATAGCTTGCATGATGGTAAAAATATGTCTGTCGGTATTGTTTATGGGGGTAAGCTTTTAAGTCATAAAACTCTTGGGTAAGTTTTATTGCAAGCTGTAAAAACAGGATGTCTGTAGATTTAGTGTGTTGCCATAAAACCATAAAACTCAGAATGAGCTTTTGACCAAGAGAAAAGACACGTCTCACCTTATGACTGCATAATTTTCTGACAGCCAATAATGGCTAAGACACTGTTTGGAAATGATCTGATTGGAGTGAGAAGAAAACGCCTAGTGTCCTGGCGAGGCCCGGTTTCTATAAAGCTTGTGAAATGGAGAACATTCAATTGTCAGAAATATATTGACTGGCCCAGAGGAACTAGGGGGGCAACTTCCTCTGTAAAACTGTCCTCTGTAAAACTGCAATTTGTTAATCTGTTCAAAATAAATGTTAAGAACTGGAAATTGGCTCCATTTTGTCTCTGCTTGAACATGCATTGAATTAATTATGATAATTATTTAATTCAACACTAGATTATCCTGCTCAGTAGCACATTCTTATCTGAGTATGCCACTTTATTTTAAATAACTGCACAGTACTTTAGTTATTGTAATTGTGTCCTTAGTGTATATTATTCTGAATTCTTTTTTTAATACTTTTTCTGCCTTTTTTGTTGATTCATGAACGCTTCTATTATCTGTCACTTTGCTACTGTTGTAACCAAATTTCCCCGTTGTGGGACAACAAAGGATTAATTATAAACCTTCTTTCACATGTCCTATACTTACGGTAAATAATCAGCCAATTATGTTTGATTTTCTTTCACCAACCAGAGACAGTTTAAAAGTCAATCATTTAAAACAGCTGTGTCTTTCCAATACAAGGATTCAATGCTAGTAAAACAGACACTTTGTTTTGGCAGAAGAAAAGACCAACCCACTGCAACTGGAATAAGAATAAAAGCCTGGATGTAAATATAGCCCTCCTAAATGAATCTATCACACAGTGAAGCTGTCTAAACTCATAGAAGCACCAACTAAAAAGGTATAAACTCTGTAGACTGTCCAACACTTTTCTCTCCTTGCAAGAGCAAATCTCCCTGCTAAATGGTTTATATTGAAAAGCTGTATTAGTGCCCAGCAGCAGGCTTGACTGTGGCCTACAGAAAAATGCATACAGGCCACAGACTCAGACGTTTTATTGGATTAATCAGGAATTTCTGAAGCTCTTCCCTCTTATTCCCACCAGTGGAGGTAATTGCATTAGAGCAATGAAGTGGGGAAGAAGTTAAGTCTTGACTCGTGTCTTAGCTCTCATTGCCTGTAGGATAGAGAAATTGAGGGAGCAGGAATTTTTGGAATACAACTGTCTCATGAGTGTCAAACTGAATAAATGAACCTTTATCTTAATTTATTTTCAAGTGTAGTTTTACAATTTATGTCATTAAAATAAAAAAACTGACCAGCCAGTCAACTATAAAAAAGTAACAGTGTAGAGAGTAAAGATGTTTTCACAGTTTTATTAGATTTATTAGATTAAATTACATTATATAAGTATGACAGTATAATTGGATTATTCTAATCTCAGGGCTATGTAAAGAAAACCCACTTTCTAAGTGGTAATTCCAACTTTTTGGAGCCGTTTTATTTTCTATCTGGGAGTGCTTGAGTATAAAGAAATGATGCCACTATCTCATATTCTTCAAAAATATCTATGAACAAATGTTTTAGATAAAATGTTTCTGTTATCAATATGGTTTATCATTTTAGAAGCAGTAGGAATAATAGTTATATATCAGTGCAATTTGATGATTTTTTGTTTTATAAATACCACAAAACTATAAAAAATGTGCTATTTTTAATTTAGGCTGTCATACTCTAAAATGTCACACTAGCTTATACAAGATAGAAGGCAAAGGAAAGAAGAAAAGGATAAAAAAAAAGATGGTTGGTAACACCTGAAGCAGAAAGAGAATTATTTTAAGACATATTTAGACTGAAATCGTCTCTTTTATAATGTCTGATAGTTTTTTATGTAGAAAAAAATATACGCATGTTTTTTTGTCCATCACTAACTGAAATCTTTTCCTCATATTTCTGTCCTCTATTCATTTCCCATTGTGTACTCACTTTCAAGATATAAAGATTCAGGCCAACATTCAAGGCAGGCCAATTTGGTATATGTTCAATAAAAAGTCTATAAGCTGCATTTTGGTAGATTTCCAGTCCACTGCCTTCTTCCATGTGGGTATCCTCTACTAACAGCTGCTGATTGAGGCTATTCTGCCGGACCATACATTCCACTCAATGCTTCATTTCTCTCCCTCTCTTCTCTCTACTATTCCCACTCACTTCTTAATTTGCTCCCAAAGCTTCTTTTCTCCTCTTTCATTGTATAGTTTCTTTATTTTTGTTGCCGCATTCCTCATTATTGTGTTTTTTTAAACCACAGAGGGGAGAAACAGGGTTGTAAGAACTTGTTAGAAGAATGAAAAAATAAAAATACTAAAATATTCAATATGTGCAAATGTCTTGAATCCTTTGTTATGGGTAACGGGAGCTATGGTATTCCATTGGGGCTCAAAAAACATTCTGATTTAAGTAGATATTGTCAAATGCTCTCATAGATAAATTTACAATTTGAAGGTAAACGGATGTACAAGTTAATATTGTTAAAAAATATTACCATTCCTGAAATTCACATATATATTCTGTTTGAATTGCAGTTTAGACTGCATGACTTCAATAAAATGAAATGGGTACCCTTCAACAAGCTTTGCAAGAGAGTTTTCTGGAATTTTGGCCAATTCCTTTTAAGAGAACTGGTGTAACTATGCCAGGTTATTACGGCACCTTGCTCACATCCACCTGTACAGCTCATTTTCTATGGGACAGAGATCAGGGCGGTGTGGTGGCCACTAAAAAACAATTCACTTTGTTGTTCTTTTAGCACTTGACTGACTTTGTGCTGTGCATCTTGCCCCCAAATCAACTTTCTTCACTGATAAACTGTATAAATGACTATCTAATAATAGTGTCTACGTAGGTGATTTCTCAATCTTTTTGCTTGTATTTTTTATTTATTTATTTATTTTTATCTTTTTGGGGGGGGATGCTATAAGGTACCTCTGGCAACTAAAAATGTGTACAAGAAGTAATTTGTTCCTAATACTGTAATGATCCTCAACCAGTGTAAACAATGAGATCCAAACAACGGTATATTGTTTTTATAGAGAAAGTGCAAATGTATGATTGTTTCTTGTATTCCTGAGAGCCGAAATTTTTTTTACACTAGGTGGAAATAAAGTATTATTCAATTCTATTCTAAAACACATTTGACAGCATTTTTCTGAAATATGTGATGTTGTTGCATATTTCCTAAAAAAAATACAGTATGACGGCAGTAGGTCAGTAGGTCGATACGATGTAAACAGTGCAGCGGGCTTACATGTCAAATCCACCAACAATATAATTTTTTTAGAGGGCTGACGAAACAGCATAACTCGTTACAGTGCTCGTCTTCTGTGTGCAATTCAGTGCATATCTGCTTAAAAGATGAAGCTGAATGGAAAATAGAAGGAAAACCAAAGCAGCCTTTGATGTACAGCTGTCCCTCGCTATAACGCAGTTCACCCTCGCTGTTTCGCAGATCTTTTTATACAATTTTAAATTTTTTACAGCATACTAACAGGGCTGATTTATCAATGGTTTATGCTTGTTAAAACCAACGCTATTTTAGCACCTGTTCTTAGCGCTTCTGAAAGGCATGTCTTGACTTTGTGCCACCACATTCAACATAAGTTTTTTATTGACAAACTCAAAATGTCATTCACACATTCTAACCTAATAATAATTAACACTCTAATGGCAATAAACCTGACAGTTATCTAAATATTTAACTGTTTTTCCCCAAAGATGTATCATAACTCACAGCGCTCTAAGCGCGTCTCCACCTGGTGAAGACGCAGTGAGCGCACAGTGAGTTAGGATCCTCGTGGATCCCCATTGGTTTCCTCCGTAGTGGTTAATCTTCATGGGTTGCATTTAATAAAATGTAGTGATCATATATAATACCACAATGACAAAATAGCTACATACATGACATTTTAAAAACAAAAATCATATATTTCAGATTACATATTTTAAAGATCACATTTTTTTTTCTACTGCAACTTGACATTTAATAGAGGCCACGATAAAGTGCAGTGCATTTCAACAACATTAGTAGAATATGGAAATCTTAGCGACCTTGTTCTGGACATGGAGCAGCTTTAAAAAACTGGATTACGATGGAGTACAGAGCGGCGCATCACGGCACGCACTAGGTTTCTTTCTGTCAAAAGAGAAATATAATTCACAACATTAGTCTAATATTAATTAAATAAGTAACAGCCATAGAATTGATATATTGTTTTCCCCTTTATTTTGCCAAAGACGCATTATGAATCCATACACATTTTCGTTCTGTCTCTAGCCGTGGTGCAGCTCATAGCTGCCGTAAACTTCTCATATGAATACTGCTTCCTGCGGCTGTCATAAATTGCTCATGCAATATTAGTAGATCACCTGCAAATGAAGGACAACCCACAGATGCAAAATGTTTGCGGTACACAAAGTATTTGCAACATTATTAAGAATCTTGATAAATTAGGCCCATTGTGTTCGGCGTCTTGATTGACTGGTGGCAATTATCAATCTCCTCCGGGTCGTATCTCCTGCACTTGCCAAATTTATCATGTCATATCATAAGAATCTTCTTGTCTAGAAGAATAAAAAACAGCACGGACAACTCCCCATAACTTTGTTCCTCAATCGGAAAAAGAGACCTACACTGTGACCAGTGTGGAAAAAGACGCACCAGAGCGGGAGCGGACAAAGAAACTGCTTCATGTTAATACTTTTATGTTTTAAAATCTAGGAAGATTTGAGCTTGGACAGTATTTAAACTACTGAGAAATGTTAATTTATGTCTGAGAAAAGTGTATAAAGTGTGTGATAAGGGGTTTTACCCTCTTAAAACACATATAATTGTATAATTGCGGATTTTAAATAAACAACGGTCGAGGGATATGTATATGTATCCAAAAGGTGCTTTCAGACTCAAACGTGAAAATTACAGTTTTTCATAGCCCGTCTGAAAGGGGTTTATGTATGCCAAAGCTGAATAATTATGAGCTGATTACAGTGTGGCAAAAGGTGCCTTCAATATTGAACAATTTCACAATTTTCACAATATTCAAATTTTCTGAGATACTGAATTTGGGACTTTCATTAATTTTCAATTATAATCATGAAAACTAAAAAATAAAATTTTTTAATATTCTGGTCTGTGCAATGAATTGATCTAATATACAAGCTTAATTTTTTTGATACAATTACTGAAATAATCTTTTTCTAATTTTAT
The DNA here is from genome assembly GCA_028564705.1 of Apricaphanius iberus. Taxonomy (NCBI): domain Eukaryota; kingdom Metazoa; phylum Chordata; class Actinopteri; order Cyprinodontiformes; family Aphaniidae; genus Apricaphanius; species Apricaphanius iberus. Next base: position 1,367,194 of record JAPXFQ010002340.1, read on the forward strand.
GACCAACACCTTTACAATGAATTACACTTGTGAAAAAGAAAATCTTCTGTAGTTAGGTAGATAAAGGTCTCAGTCACATCTTAATAAAAATAATAATTTACTTATATAAATGTCAGAGGATCTTTTTAAAAAATATATATTTTATTATCAAGGACCCCTTGCAATTCCAGCATGGACTACTAGGGGTCTGCATATCCCCGGTTGAGAAACACTGGTCTACATGTGTTTTCATTATTTTGGGTGCTTTAGTGCATTTCAATAAAAGCAATAATTTTCTACCAAAAACGATCAGTGCAGTGCTCTCTTCAGTTGAAAACTTTACACTGCTCTAGAATTTGAATCTGGCTTTTCTACTGGCTCAGCCTACTGGAGGTGCCAACCACTATTACTGATGTCAGCCACACCTCTTTAGCGAGCTGGAGTTGGAATAGCAAGGAAGTTCTGATGCTACCCAGCCCAACCCCAAGCATTCCTCGGTCCACCAGGCAACAACTCCATTTGCTGGATTTTTAAAACCAAAAATGGAGCTGGTGGAAAACTCTGGAAGGGCGGTGAGTTGCTCTTTCAAGTCATTGTACCAAAATGTTATGACATCATCTGGGTTCATCCAAAATTGTTTAAAGGTATAAAAATCGTGTGTATGTAAATGTGTCTACTAAAGAGCAAACAGAAAATATTTGGGTAATTCTAATGGACCTAAAACAGGAAATATTTAGTCTGATTTAATGTCAGACAAATTGTATTTTTTTTCTGTATGTATCTGGTTTCAACCATAAATCTACCTCTTTTCATTTACAGCATCTTCATGTAATGCCTGCAAAACCTAAATTACAACCCATTACAACCCAACCTTTTTTTAAAAAACAAAAAGTTAACATTTACAGAGTTATTGCAGTAATCTCCCTACTCTGTTGCCAACTAAAACCATATGCTTATGTGCATGGTGAAGGACAGGTGATCATCACGAGAAGCCCAGCAACAGAGCAGCATTGTATCATAAAAATATGGGAGAATTTTTTAATCATTCTTTTTAATAGGTTTTCAAAGAGAAACTATGTTTCAGTTTTTGTTGCTTAATTAACACAAGTAATTTTAACAAACACTGCCAAACTCCTTCTGCAGACGCCAAAGTACAGATATGATTTTTTTTTTTTTCAATTTTAGGACTCAGTTTTCTCCTGCTTCAGATTAAGTTTAAGGGAAGATATGATTCCTTACATGACTACAATCAAACACTTTATTAAAACGTGACATTAACATATAGTATTGCATTCTAAATTCAACTGATAAGTCTATTTTTTATCTTTTTTTCCAAGCACTCAAAAAAATTTTAACTATCTAAATTTAGCTGCTTGTGTGTGTTTATGTGTATATACCAGGCAGGTATTGAAACAAGAATGTGTGCGTGTGTTTGTGTGTGTGTTTGTGTATGAACGTACACAACCAGAGATGTTATAATTAAAACAGCTCTCTGGTTGACTGGAGTCCTCGCCAACACAGATATTCCTCCTTGGAGGCTAAAGAGGTTCTTTGGAACCACCTTCACGCTCTCATGGCTTTTGAAATATACATCTGATGGCAAGATGTAACCTTTTCAAATCAAAGTTTGGAGAGAGGGTCAAATGGACACTTGCAATGGCAAAAGTCAATACAATAAACTGCATGATACGTATCACTGTGGTGACCTGCTTCAAACTTAGTTCTGCAGCACAATTATGCTGCTTTTTCGGTCCACTGCTGTTTCCTTTTGTCAGCTCGTCTTTGCTGCACATTGATTCAACTTCATCACACAGTTTCCTCAAGATAGCCAAGATGCCTTTTGTTCTTTGACAGTAAAAAGAAAATATGACTGTTTGCTGTTTATCTACAGAGCAAAGGAGAATGCGTTTCCTCTTCCCACTGACTCTCAAGGATGCTTTTCATGCAGTCAGTAAACAACACTTTCTCCACTTTTCTATCTTTTCTACTTGCTGTTGTTCATGTTCAGTGAAACAACCCCATGGTATATCACCACAGAGAAATGATCAGCCACTGGTTTAAACAGAGATTCTTCTACTTGACAGCTTTCCCCATGTTTTAGCTGCTTACACCAGGGATACAAGCAAATGAGGTGAGGCCTGAAAAAAAGCACAGAATAGGCGATGTGACAGGCATTTAACAAAATCAGACATCCTTGCTTCAGAGCGGGCTGTTCAAAGAAACATCAACAAAATCTGTCATGACACAGCTGCATCATTTAGCCCCCAGTTTAGTGTTTCACTCTGTTTCATTATTTCTGTCAGATGACCATTAAACTGACATTTTTGAGGGAAAATTAATTACAGCAACTTCCACCGTTTTTTAAACTCCTGTAAAAATATTTTACTGCAGCAGAATAATCTTAAACGTAAGAAAAATGTAACTTTAATCTGAGTACTTCCATTATGTTACCCCCCCACACACACACATGCACACAAAATCACCCAAGCAAATTAGCCCCTTTAACATGTCTTAATAAATGTAAATGATGTTCCCAAAATCTCTTTCACTTTTCTAAATTGATTAAAGATCTAAGAACAACTAACCGGCAATTCATAAATTCATAATTTCCTCAGATAGTAAGAGCGTATATCAAAGAGGCCAAGTAGAGCTACTGCCCTAGATAGGGACCTTTACGTATTCAAATGTCAAGCTGCAGAGTTTGCTTAATACTACTTGCGTTTACCTGGTATCTTGTGCTAAGATTCGATAAAGCTAAATTTATAGCAACAACGACTCCAGCTGGGTCTGGAGCACTTCATCCCCAGTGTTAACTTTGGTGAAGAATTTGTATTCCTATGGCTTTTTTTTCTTCAAAAGGACATGGGAACCTTGTGAAAGTGCATGTCAACAGGAGCACTTTAAAATACTCAAGATATGTTAAGAAAAAAAATCTGTAGGTCTATGCAATACAACTGAAAACAGGTCAATAACAGGTCTTTTAGCAGGATAATGACCCAACATATGTGTGCAAATCAACCTTTTTCAATAGCTATCCCAGATCCAAGTACTGAATACCATTGAAAACCTTTTGGATAAGATAAGAAGAATGCACAGGGAAGGATGTATGATAGTGGGATTTTACAGAGGACTGGTCAAAGATATCTCTCTGTCTGTTTCAACCTGGTAAGATATTTTAAAGAAAATTAAATGCTACTCTTTTTGGCAAAAAAAGGGATAGTCACATTGCCCAGTATTACCAGCAGCTGCATCAATAACTGAGGCATGGAGATTTTATAAATGCACTTTTGAATTTGGGATTTTACCCTAAATGAATAAAGGTAACCAAATTAAATGTTGGAGTTTGCAGGAGTATGTCTGCAACAAAACATTGTTTATTCTAAAGCTTTTAAAGCTTTATTTAGGCAGTCAGCTGTATTTCATTTGCATTACTGTTTAAGACTAGGGAAAACAATTCGGCTTCAAAGTGGCGTAAGTTGGTAGCACTGTTGCCTTGCAGCACAAAGGTCCTGTGTTTTTCATGGAGTTTGCATATTCTCTGTGTGGATGTATTTTTTCTCTGGGTGCTCTGGCATCCTTCCACAGTCCAAAATAACCTGGCTGTTAGGTTGATTTATCTCTCTTTACATCTTATCTTTTCTTTTTAAAAGAGATGTTCACTCTGTTGCAATGAAACACAACCCACTTAATTACAGAGAGAAGGGTGTAAAGCAGTTAACAAATCTGCATATGGATGTTAAAATGTGCTTTATTTTTCTTATTTAAGATGATTTTCTACTTACAGCTAATTAAAACATGACAAGAAGGATTAAAGGTAAAAACTGCCCGACATGTTATGTCTTGATAAATAACAACAGACCAGATCTGATCTGCTCTCAAGCTGCTTTATTGGGCCAAAATAGATAATTAGCTTTATCTAAATTGTCACACTGAATTATGAGAAGGTACACTGTTTTTATTGCTCTCTTTTTGTTAACCCAAGATAAGTGAAACACAATGATTTTTTGTATCTATCATTTAGGCCAGTTTTCTTAAAGCTTTCAGCTTTTAATGTAAAGTAAATGCTATACAAAATGGAAAGTAAAAAAGTAAAAAGGTGAGATTTCAAACACTTCTTGGCAATTTTTCATCTGCTCTGACTCTGATTGGCGATTTAACTTATCAAAGGCTTGACACATTCAATAGATTGCTCTAAAAATAACATTGTTGAGGCTTCAGAGAATTGCTCCCTCCTGTAACTGCACGTCTTTAAGATACTGGCTCAGGGCAAAAGGGTAAAGGCCAAGGATAAAAGAGGCAGAAGGTGGTCGCTAGCTGTCTGATGCTGTAGCTGCTTCCTCAGACACAGCGTCAGAGCATCGTCTTTAACAGTGATATTAACCAACATTTAGCTGACGGCAGGCTGGGGGAGTGGGACATATCCTCTCTGACTGAAGCCCACCCCATACGGCAGGGACAGTTCTCTGAGCTGAGATGAAGCTGGCAGAACCCATTTCAGTCTGCAGCATTAAAACCAGAACGAAGAAGGAAATTGCTGGAGGGAAGCAAGCAAACAAGATGTGGAGAGATGGATGGCTGCAGGGATGGAGAAGAGTACAAGCCAAGGGAGGGGGAAGGTGCTGAAGGTGAGAGCAAGAAATGTACAAAAAAAGCAATTTAGTGGTTCAGTTGTTGGTCTGTTTTTAAGAGCAGCCTTCAAAGAGAGAACAGATGGAGGTTGGTAGACACATGCTTAGTCCAAACTCATGAACTATGTCTTCTAATTCCAGCTGAGTGAAAACCAGAGCAGACATCTTTGGCTCTAAGGATTAAAATACTGCTCTTTTATTTCTGCATCTCTTTCCTCCTCTAATACAGCTATTTTTAGAAGTCTAGTGAGACTATCTGCTGGATATTTCATTAGTTTACTGTGGTTGTTCTTCTTGGCATCCTGCTAAATTTGGCATTGTCTAAACTCTTGAATTTCAAAATAAATAACCTTACAGATTTTTTTCCTGGGAACAACAGCACTGACTGTACTCTTTGTGAGACCTGTTTTAGGGGCTGCAGCATTAGAATGGATAACAATGCTCAGCGATGTAAGAGCAAAAACTATGGTACATTTATTACTGACTGAAACCAGCATAGCCTTAAACCAAAAGATGCATTAAAGCAGTTTGACTTCTCTGTCCGTTCTATGAAGGAGTCTCATTCAAATAAGAATCTTGTGAATCAAGTTTTACTCTTATTTGTAACAGTATGCCATAAATAGTGATGTGAGTAAAGTTACCAGATTAGAAATACAGAGAGCAAAATACCCCTGTTGGGACTAGTCAAGACAAAAGCACCTGGATGGGTGGCATGTAAAACGTCCAAACGAAGAAACCAAAAAATTATCATACAACACGTTAATGTTAAACAAATGTTTAAAAGTTCAGGTTTACAAGGTCATACAGAAGTCTTTGAGTTGAAAGTCCAAGTGAAATCCAATTTCTTTTGTCCCAAATCTTTGAGGGAAAAGTCCAAGACAAGTCTCAAGGTTTTGAGGGTAATTGTTACGGGGACCTGTTTTTACAGTGGCCTTGAAGTATATTGTTTTACAGCCTATTGTTTTTACCAAAATTTTGTTTACCCAGTTTTTGCTTTCACACTCCTATCTGCATTTCAGGCTCTGCCCTCATCCATGCCCCTTTCATTCCAAGCCTGTCCTCCTGCAGATTCTGTTTTCTCTTGAATCAGCAATCAGAACAGTGGTGTCTGTGAGACTTTTCAGGATGGCGGACAGCACAAAGTGCAGCGGAGGCAGATGTCCAGTGAAAAAAAATTAGTAAAGCCGAGTGCAACATTTCCAGAAATATATCTCAATCATGTGCTGGTGAAGATATTATTTGCATCCTCTCAGTGCTGATTTTTGATTTCCTGGTTAAAATAATTACCCCAAGCTGATTTCCTTAAAAATAAAGAAATATAAACATGAGACATGATTTTTTAACAAATTTAAGGAAAGGGAAAAATCTACCATGTCCATCTCATTTCAAAAAGAGGCATAAATCCGATCTCTACTTGTCACAACATCAACTTACAGTGCCACCTGCCTGTCTGCTACTTCACTCTCATCAAGTCTGCCAGCCTTTAGATCTGCATCTGCTGTGGTAAATAAACTAAATGTATTTAGTTATATTACTTTCACAAAGTAATTTAAATAGTTACAGTATTAGATCTTAATTGGAGAAAATTGTAACTGCAACCAGTGACATTTTCTTTTTAAAAACTTACCCTAAACATCTGCTGAAGGATGACTCAACTCAATTTCAGCTTTAAAAACGCAGCCACACTCTTATCCCAACAGCTTGTCCAAATGTGTATTTTTTTCAAGGGCGTTTTTACTTTAATTGTTTTAAAGAAGACTTGGTGCTAGATGGTGAAGGTTACAAAAAAATCCCTATAGAACCTTTGTTCTCAACTCCAGTCTCTTATTTCTTGTGATTCCTTTTTATACTGAGATTGAGTTCATGGCCTTTGTCGAAACAGATAAATGTGCATAACAGAGAAAACAGACTGTAATTTGAAAAAAATGACAATAAACCTATTTCTATTCTACTCAGTCCCCCACCACAGTTTGTTTAACTCCACTGCTCTCTGCAGATTGTTTAAGCTGAGTTCATTCCTCATAGATAGATAGATAGATGGATGGATGGATGGATGGATGGATGGATGGATGGATGGATGGATGGATGGATGGATGGATGGATGGATGGATGGATGGATGGATGGATAGATAGATAGATAGATAGATAGATAGATAGATAGATAGATAGATAGATAGATAGATAGATAGATAGATAGATAGATAGATAGATAGATAGATGGATGTTCAAGGGACCTCCACCATGTTTCAATAGTTTCAAAAGACAATGTTGCCATCAGTGTCTGCATCAGTGAGCCTTTCAGTCATCCATAAGTGCTCTGCCTGTGGTGGCAATTTGCTGCAGTCAGATATATTTCACAAAAGGCAGGATAAAGGGGGTTATGGGGTTGGTGTCCGAGCTGGCAGTGTGCAGGGTTGCATATAAACTGTGAAACGGAAGAGTTTGTGATAAACAGAGAAAATTGTTTGAGATAACTTGTTTTTATACTGATTTAATTCCCTCTGCTCAAATCTTTTTTGTGAGCCGCTCCAAAATGGCAATCTGGTCTTCAGTTCTAAAAGCCAGATGCCCCCAAACCTATGCATCACTCCAGTTTCTTATTTCAGCTGATACATTTTACAAATGCTAAATGAACTCCCAATATTTACTTGAATTTTGCATACTGTTGCTGGTCAGGGATCAGCTCAGCCATACAGTACATCATCTGACATCACGCTCTCTTGTGGCAAGGTGTGAGTTTCATTCATAAGTCCAGCGTTGTAGCAATATTACAGTGATATTTTATCAAGCTTACCGGCACAAATGCCGTAATAGTCACACTTTACCAGGCTGCCATGGCGTATTAATAAGAAATGCCACCATGATGTGTCTTTTGAAAACGCCTACTGTTGCCTGCAGACACTTATTATTGTACCACTCTCTAGCCTTCTGCTACATCCAAGTATTTCAAATTGTGAGTCATCAGACCAGAGCACCTGCTGCCATTATTCTAGTCCCTAGTTCCTATGTTTTCGTGTATACTTGAATCAGTTGGCCTTGTTTCCAAGTCGGTGGTATGGATTTTTGGCTGCAACTCCTCCATGAAGACCACTTCTGGCCAGACTTCTCTGGACAGTGGATGGGTGTATCTTGGTCCCACTGGTGTCTGCCAGTTCTGAGCTGATGGCACTGCTGGACATCTTCTGAATTCAAAGAGTTATAAGCTTGATGTGGCTGCACTAAGTTTCCTTGGGTGACCACTGCATCTACGATCCACTGCATTACCTGTTTTTTTTGTGCTTCTTTAGAAGAGTTTGAACGCCTCGGCAGGGGGAACTTCACAGTAGAGTGAAATGTACACAAACACGGAGCAGCAGATTTTAGCGGTTTTAGGATTGCTCTGTTATGTTTGGCAAATATGCCAGATCATTACTGCTGCAGCAACTCAGGATGAACAGAGAATGATTCAGAGGACTATGCAGGATGCTGTTTTTTACATAACACAGCTACGACCGCTCCATATGAAGTGTTGTGCAATGAGTAGGGGCAAAAACAACTTCACAGCACAAATGTTCTCCTTATGCAGACGTTGAGCGAGGTATCTACAAGATCCAGCATCTATCCATCCAGCATGCACAGTTGTTTAGATTGAATTACCCAGTATGCCCTGCACAATAGTCAGGTTCCTGCTTTTGGTGCGGTACCGGTCTGATTGCCATTCACACATGCAATCGAACCGCAGCAGAGTTCGTTTCAATTGAACCAAGACCACCGCTTTTAGGTGGACTACTGTTTGTTTGTTTGTTTTGTCCAAACCAGAGTTCGATTGCGCATTCACACCTCCCAAAATGAATCAGACTTTCTGGTCGAACAAACTAGAGTGTGATTCAAGCGAACTTAACATGAATCGTGTGAATGCACCCTAAAACTGAGTTTTTTTGGCATTAAAAAATCCAACTGGGTCTGTTGTGAAACCAAGGAAAAAACATTGTGTGGATTGGAACATAGTGCCCACTGTTAAGTGAAGTGAAAGATCTGTACTGTTGCGGGGCTTTTTCTAAAAATTTAAAATAAACAATAACTTAAGCAATAAATAAACATTGGAAATAATCAAAGTTTACATTTGACTGTATGTTAACTGATGTCCTAAACTGTGGTAGGTTTATGTTCTGAAAGACAAAATACATGTTTTTACCCCCCATCTACATGATCTCACATTTCACAGTAACTAAAATAACACAGTTAAAGTGCTGGGCAATATCTCCGGGGAAATCTACAACATCTAATAGCTGAGTGCTTCTTTTCCTCCAATAAAAACTTAGTGGTTTAACTCTATCTGTCATCAGTTTGGCACATTATTGCAGACATTTGAGCACACACAACTCTCCCATACAGCAACTCCACACATAGATCTCTTTTTATCACATCTCACCAGATTCAGAGAAAAACAACTATAATCTTCTGAACACTGTTTTGCTTCACAGTCAAACACAGGCCTTTTTAAAATGCTCTGTTTTCAGTTTTCTTCTGACATCATAAGTCTTACAGGAAAAGATAAGCCTCAAAGTGTGAGGGGGATACACATGCACATACAGATGAGGAAAACAGAGGATACAGAATATAGATACACTAAAGATGGAGGTGGCAACGCATCTGTGGAGAGGCGTCCTGCTGTGTTAAGTTGTGCATCTTTATAATTAGTACTTCTGAGTCAAGTTTGCTGAATGCAACTGACAAATTTTCTTTGAAGCTGACTTTTGATAAGTTGTAACGAAACACCCAAGTGACATTTTTCCGTTGAGTGAGGGGGGCTTAAGGGAACAGAGATCAGGGAATATATAAAACCGCATACAGATATCTTTACTGCTTTTAACTTCAAATAAAGTATCAAGACCCAGGGATGCTGAGTTACTCATAAGATAATCAGTTAACCAGGTAATTAATCAGAGCTCAGTACAAGAACATCATAAATTCAAAATGAATCGAAGTAATTATTATCTAACTGCCTGAATGCACCCAGGCAGACCCAACTCATCTTCCTGTCAACCTGTCAAACAACTAAAGCCCTCCCAGATTTGACTCAAGCCAACACCCACTGCAACATAATTAGTGAACTTCAGTTTGACATCAAAAGCGGACTAAAGCACTTCAAAAGGTTAATTTATGAAATGATCATTCGCCTTCAGTTGTGAACAGTTGTAATAAATCATCTAAATGAAGAACTCATGTGTCACTTTTAGGTAAGGTGCCCACTTTTCTACAGTGATAGTAGAAATCAGGAATAATGAATGCATATATTTATGATTGCTTTGGTTAAGGTAGGTGGTCATAAGAAAACTGTTCTTGAAGAGTAACTAAACCCCAAAACAAGTTTTTTTGCTTAAAGACGGTATAAATGGGTCTTTACCAATGCAATCTTTCAGTTTCAGGGTATTTTTTTACATTTTTGTGTACATTTGTTAAATTCTAAATTTTTTCGTCTAAGAACGTCTTAGTGCTGCCGCTCGTGGTTAATGTGTGACTACTGCATGTGAATTTTGTGGTTTGCTGAGAGTGGTACATTTTTTCCATTGTCTAACTTACAGGCACGGTCTCACAGAAACGCCCTCCTGCTCTCAGACACACTCGCCCCGCCCTGTGATGAGTTGAAATTGCTTATCCTGTGTGCTACATACACCTAACCTAAGCAATGCTGAGAGAAACAAAGAAAGCTGAAATCCCTATATCGCACTTTGGAGGACCACAACGTTGAAATGGTTTAAAGCCATAAGTTAAAACCTATATGTTTAACATGCACAGTGAATAAGCAAACAAAAGCTGATGCCACTTTTCCCTCCAAAGCTAATTAGCATCGATGCTAGCGCTAGGCTCTCTTTGCTTGTTTGTTACAATATGTGCTGCTTCAGGCAGCGCTGAGCCAACGGCTTGAACTGATATGGTGTTTTACCGCTGTGCTCCATAAAGCCTCCCTTTACCTCTGGTGGACGCCGGAGAAGAGACCTCATGATTTCTCCCTTTACTGGAGGTAAAGAGAGGCTTTATGGAGCTCGGTGGCCTCACGCCAAATGGATTGGAGTTGGTTCAGCCGTGACTGTTTTCCAGACCACACCCCTGCCTCGCGCTCATCCTCCAGACTTGGCCATGCCCCTCCGTGCCTCCTGGCCCTGCCTACTTTGGTAGGATTTTTCAAATGTTGCCAGGGGGCGGGATAATGCTTTTTAATGGGGTTCAGTTACTCTTTAAGAAACAACTGAAAATAAACCATAGAATTCTGAGTCTCTTTTAAAGATTTACTCCGTAACTTTGCCCTCTATCGGCCACTCTTAGATAATGATGTAACGTCACTGTCGTAAAAGCAAATCTCTATGGAGCGCATCGGAAGACGCCAGTGTCTGATGGTTTTAGCCACATATCAACCTAATAACATGTCAGTTTGTAAAATGTCAAACATTTTTACTAGTACTTTTTGCCATTATCATACCGGACCAAACATATTAACCCCAGAACAAGCGTTTATTACTTACCAATCAATCGACTCTTATAACTTCTGCCCTCGGGTGGCATATGTATAATATATATTATATATAATAATAATTTTTAGCATGCCATCTTTAATATACTGTAAAAAAGTAGTTATGAATGTAAAATTTACTCAGTTAATATGGGATATATATATATATATATATCAGCGGACCATACATATACATATATATATCAGATATATATATCAGCGGACCATACTTAAACTGACTGGTGCGATGTATGCAGGACGACATCCTTTTTTTCATCTGACATCCTCCATGAGCAGCCACTTAATGTCTGGTTCTGATTTGTTCATAGACTGAACAGACTGAAGGTAGTGTCCTTGTTTTGTCGATTTGAATTCCCCTTGCGCTTCGCTGTACGAATCGCATAAGATAAACTGTCTAGCTGCAACAAACGAGCAGAGAGCATCATTTATATATCTGGCACATGTGTTTCTGTGTGTGACAAAAAGTTGCAAAAATTTCGCAGGTCAGATGGACACAAAAACTTTAACAACGCTGTGCAAAGTGAGAGTTCATCTATAATTGTCTCAGGAGGATGATTTTGAAAATAAAACAGTGGGTTTACACAGTTTTTATCATCTTTTTGAGACTGCTGCTTTTACTTTTATTATAATGATTAAAAGATGCTTCTGAATAATAATATTATTTCAGTTTTTTGTTTCAATTTTGTAAAATTAAAAAGTAAACGATCACTGGTACTGATACAATTTCTAAGTTAGGAGACTAATTATGTATATTATTAATTTAAAGTAATTTTTTGTACTCATGAAAGCCTTTTGGAAGGCTGGACTGGGCAGAGTCAAGTGTCCATTAAACATCATAATATGGTCACCCTAAAAATTTTTTTGCTATTATTTTTTAAAGACAGCGTTCTTAAAAAAGTGCTTGAAATTGAGGTTTTAAGTCTATTCACTTTTCTCCAAGGATATAGATCTTCTTTTACTACTCTTCTAAATTGACATGCATTGAACATTAAAAGACCTTAAGATAAAGAGCTTACGATAATATTCACACCTGTGAGGTTTGATTGTCACCTCTCAAGAGAGAGAGAGAGATACTGTATGCTGGAATATGAGAGATGCATTTAATAAATTACAACGTATTTATTTTTTATACATTATGAAGGTCAGTGCTTGTATCAGTCTTTAAGGGTTACATTAAGTTGTTAAAAAAATCCTTATTCAATAACAAATTAAATCAAAAAGCAAAGCTAAATATATTCTTACCCACATTTTAGTAAAAGGGAAACCGAAGGCAGACAAATAAGCATACGCCACAGTCCTTTCTCACTTACCGGTTATAAATGTCATCATCCTCCCCTCCCCAGCCCCAGTACTCGTTTGGAAAGCCATTGATTTTTAGAAACTGCTTTTTACTGAGCCCCGAAACTCCCCCAAAGTAGCCAGCATAAGGCAACCTGCAGGACATAGGGAAAAAAGAAGCATAAAAAAGAAGGGATAGTTTAAAGAAGAAGTTGATGAATACAGACAGCTTGCAGAAACAATGTTTAAATTGGAGATAAACATTCTAGAGGAACACATTTCTAAAAAAAGATAAAAACTCTGAAAAACATGCAAAACGATTTCTGCAGAATCAAAATAGAAATTTGTTTGGTCTGAGGTATGGGGAAGATGTCCTTGGAGAACAGAGAATTTCAATGGGAAACACAACTAACAATTTCATAGTCAGTCAAGGAAATATTTTACATTTTAAGAAACATCTTAATGTAGCTCAGTTTATTTAGAAAATTGTAGGAATGTTTAATCCCTGACAATTTTACAAAATACACAAAAGATAAAGCAATTTTTTTGAAAAATTTGCACCAGAAAGCATGGCTGTCAGCAGACATGTATAGGGATATGGAACTCATGACAAATATTTGACTCAAATCCAGTTTCTTGGCAAGGCAACTTTATTATGTACAGTACACTTTCAAAAACAAGGCAATTCAAGGTGCTTTACATCGTTAAGGAATAACATTTATACATGTGAAAATTTTAATAACACTTGAAACGGATTTGTCAAATAGATTCATATATTCTTATTCTCATAATTTAATAAATATTTTTGGTATTGAAACTATTTAAAACTATATTCAAATCGCTGCTCATAGGTACTTTATGCAGCAACATTGTACCCCATTAGATAAAAAATTAGACTGCTTTTGGTTTTCATGGTCCTTATCTGATGATGATTATGTATTATGCTGTTATTCCCTGTTAGATTCTTCCTTAATATCAGTTGTTGTTATTTAGGATGGTGCTCAGTTATGTTGTTGCAAGCTGTTTTAAAATCTTGCTCTATATAACCCTTATTAACTTTGATCACCTGCCGCTCTAAAAGTCTCTGCCCGGCCCTGAAATTATCCTTCATTCATAGTTGGTGTTGTGGAGGCTTGTGCCTATTTGCAGCTGTCAAAGGGTTTATATTTGGACATGTTGCCAACAGCTACAAGTCAGTTTGCCCCTTTTTCAATTCATAACTCTTATTTGGACCCATGCATTGCCATTAAGTGCCTTTCCATATACATTTTATAAAAAAAAAAAGAAAGGTATGTTCCTGAACTATTGCAAAAACACTCTTGGTAAGTACAGATAAATAGTTTTGTTAAAACTCAAAACTCCCATTTCATTTATTTCTGGTTTAACTGTATTACCCTTGTTGGGTCACACACAGCCATCAGGTGGCGCTAACCTGCCCTATAAATACAGCCCGCTTCCCCGGGCTTGGCCTCTTTCACGACGGGCACCAGCCAGCTTGTCTAGAGGAGACCCCCTACAACCATCGTCCTTCGCTGGCGAAGGAAGACCTGAGTTTCTGACAGAAACTTGCTCCAAATGAACCCAAAGACCACTCCAGGTGAATCTTAAACATTGATATGGTAAATGGTAAATGGCCTGTATTTGTATAGCGCTTTACTCAGTCCGTACAGACCCCCCACCCATTCACGTACACATTCACACACTGATGATGGCAAGCTACGTTGTAGCCACAGCTGCCCTGGGGCGCACGGACAGAGGCGAGGCTGCCGGACAATGGCGCCACCGGGCCCTCTGACCACCACCAGTAGGCAACGATGTAGTGTCTTGCCCAAGGACACAACGTCTGAAACCGTCAGAGCCGGGGCTTGAACCGGCAACCTTCCGATTACAAGGCAAACACCCAACTCCTAAGTTTCATACAGCCGGAAGGGCTGCAAGACTGAATGAGTGGGAGCCACGTGTGCCACAGGTCCAGACCCAGCAGAAGTCGTATTTCATGTGCCGCCACAGAGCCGATAAGAATCGCCGTGCTGGAAAGCTGCCAAAAAGGTACTGTAAAAGTGGATTTCCGGGGGCCCATCGCCACACAGCTGGACAGAGCCGCAAGCTAGCAGCACTGCAGCTAACCAGATCGGAGCAATTGTTATTGCTAACGTCGCCTCACCCAACCCCCCTTTCTCCTCATCTCCGCGCAGCAACTCGGAGGACTTTAAACGTTCATAGGTCTGTTTGGGCAGAGGCAATTAGTTAGAATAACTAATTTTAAAGGTTTTCCCTTTTGTGTTTAATGTTTAATAAATGTGCTTGAGTCACTCTAAGCGCCCCACGTGCGTTGCAAAGGACTACCTGAAAGCCGACAAGCTGACGTGTTCGTCCACTTCATAACAAAGGTTACTAACAACTGTTGAAACAGAATTGGGTTTAAATAGATTGTTTAAGAACAGAAACTGATCTTATTAACCGTGTTTGAAGTTGTTGTTTTTTAATAAAATACTGGAACTAAACTGTTTACTTCGGTGACCAGTTCATGAATAGAAGTAATTTACCAAAGGTTAATTACTCTGATCCAGATAATTTTTAACAAACGTCTCTTTATCCAAAGGATGTTTTGATTTTTTCTCTTGTAATTAGTGAAACTAATTAATCTTTTCCCTCTAGCATCTGCAAATCGAGTCCCTCTTATTACATTGTTAATCTTTTTATGTCTTGTACTTTAACTCATTTATTTTAATCAGTAGTGTTTCTATTATTACTAGTTTGAGTGTTTAAATGTCATTCTTCCCTTCGTGTAAATAAATCTTGTACAAAGTAACAGTTGTCATTTGTTGTTCAACACACACATATTGCAAGGTTTATGACCAATACACGTAAAGAATTAATTCCTTCAGAATTATGAGACTGATATAGAAATTTGGCTATTAAAATAGTTCCTGGTAGATCCAGGTGGTGCCCCGAATAATAATAATTTTTCTATAAATTATTAACTTTGTTGACTGCCATAAGCAGTCTTTGACTATAAATAGCCAAATATCATATTTTTATTTAACATCCCCAACACCCTTTACTATTAATTGTTTTAGTTTTGATCTCAGTGTGGCCCAGAATAAACAAATGAAATGTGACAGATTATACAACTTTATCACCTGTAATTAATTCGTCTTCAACCTCCTGCTGGTATATACTGTATTTTTATTGTAGTCATGAGTAATTTCCTTACAGCAGACAAGGAGCATGCTAAAATAATACATTTTCAACAGTTAAAGAGGTTACCAAATGTCCCCAGGCACGTATGAATTGACGCATGTTCGGTTTAAGATGGCCCTGAGGCATGTTTGTAATACCAGGTCAGGTAAAATAGAATGATCAAAACTACTAGCGTACAAAATGACCAGCACCAGGTTGCTAACACAGAGCACAGGCATTTCAAAGTACTGCTTAGATACAATATGTACAGATATATTTTAAGGGCCAAGCGTTTGAGCTTTGCTTCTTAATATATTTAGCCCGTTAGATGGATTTACCCCACACTCAATCCACAAACCTTACATATGTTTTACTGACTGGGATGCTGAAACTTGTGATGAACATGACGTAAAATAGAGAATAGGAGAAATTTAGCTTAATTTGCAGTCAGTAATGTTTTTACAATATTTACTAACATCATAATTGTGTGTTTACCTAATACCGTGCAGCCCTAATCTCTAACTAATCTTAATGAATCCCATTAATCAGTAAATGAAGAACATGCAAACTCCACCCAGAAAAGCTCTGGCTGGGATCCGAAGCCATTACTATTTTACTGCAAGATAATAACTCCTTCTACTGCTCCATTGCACCATCATTTTAAAGGACCCTCTGGAACACAACTCTAACTGATCAAACTGTGTATTTTCTTTCTGTGTGCAGATTTACCTAGCACAATCTACATTTAATAAAACCTTTAAGTCTCTCTGGCAATCTGACCTTTGTTGTTTCTTCTCAGTGGCAGAATTTAAGTGGATAATTTATGGGTGACTTTTAACTGTAATGGGATAATCTATATCTAATTAATCCACATGAGATATGAAATGGCTAAATGTAAAAAAGTTTTAAAAACTCACTGAAGAGGATGGCAAAATTTGTTTGTCAGTGGTTGTCTATAAAACAAGTTTCCTTGTTAGACTGGATGCTAGAAAGCTTCTAATGATGAGTTTTCACATGTATGAATGGTGAATTAATGAGGTGAATTAATTTTCAAACTGATGAATAAAAAGGCATATGTATTGAGCATGGAGTGTGTGTGTGTGTGTGTGTGTGTACTGGTAAACATGGGAAATTAAAGAGGCAGACAAGTGATTTTATTTCTTGTCAAAAGTCACAAGGCTAGTGGAGTGGGACGGAAGTCAGTGGGGGGCGTCATGACAGGCGCCTGGAGTCTAACCAGAGGGCTTTGCTGGTGTTTGCACCTTCGTGTGTGTGTACTCTACGTTGTAAAATTTGTGACAGCTCCTTGTTGAGAGATGACAAGCAGAAACTAAGGAGACCGTATGTATCAGCAAAAGTTCTCAGAGCAACAATATGGTTAGGACGAGTGGAGAGGAAGAAGAAGAAAAAGCGAGATAAAATACAGAAATAAAAAAATGCATGTAATCCAAGTTCTACCTTGAGAAATGTAAGGATCAGTGGGGTCTTTGGCAGCAACTAATTATTTGATGCACATGACCTGATTTTGATTAAGATTAATTGAGACACATTAAATAGTAAAAACCTACAAAAAACATTTTACATAAATGTATTGAGAATAAGAAAATTTTTATTCATAAAATTACAAATACAGGGTCGGTCATTCACCAGAAATGTTAATTTCTTGAAAAAGAAAGTGCAGAGCTGCAATCTGGGCTATTTTTTCAATTACTGTATGGTCTTCAAATAATCCCCTTTTAATCTATAATAATCTTTCAAAGTCATTGAATGATTTTTAAATCCACTGGCTGGTGACTTCCAAAGAGTCTGAACTCAAATTTTGTTCAAGAAGCAAGGTACTAAATCTGGATTATTTTCAAAAAATCAACTTTATTTCTATTTTTTTTTTGTCTTGGTAGCTAGCAAGGATTACAACAACACAACTGTGATGTGTGATGTCCTGATAGTTAAATACATGTTATGCTTAACCAACTTTTGCATTTGTTAAAACAGGGCATCACCTGTGAGCCCTGGGGTTTGATAGCGGGATCTCAGCTTGGAGCCGTGGTATTTGTGCCCAACAGCTTGCTACCAAGTTCACGTTGGGCACTGCGATTTCAGATCTTCATTATTTAAACAAATGTTGATGGGCTGGCCCCAAACTCTGGTGCCTCAAGAGGATTTAGTCTATGGAGTTTGTCAGTATCCTGGCAGAGAATTAAATATTCATGCTTAAATGTTTATGACCGAAACTTGTTGGTAAGAGAATCGGTCTTTATATAATATTACTCTATAATCAATGATGCTGTTCTGCTTAATAATTTAGGCGTGTATAGAGATTCACAGCAACATCTGGTGGGGGCAGGCCCTACTGACCCCAAATGCAGAGAGACCAAAGATAATGATTTGTTAAAATATTTTAGAATTGGTTGTTTATAAGAAATATTTGATCCAAAAATCTCTCCATTTGGAGTTTTTCTAACAAATGAGCTGAAGTTGAGCCCTGAAGTGGTCTTTAGATATTTTCAGCCTTGATTCCACATGTTCCAGGACTTAGGGACCTGTTTGAAAGCATTGAACGAACTTTTAATTAACCTTGGTGAATTTCAGATGTAAATCAGGCTGAACAATCGGAATAAAAAAACAAAATGAAAGACCAGTTTGAGCTGGAAATATGGATCACACCATCTGTTTAAAAGCTTATAGTGGAAAAAAGTGAGCTTTTAAAGCTGGAAAAATGATCATAAACGGCATGTTCATTTGAACATGCCATTTATCAGCTGGCACAGGTCCCCGAATTTGAGCTCAAAACAGATAAAAACCGTTAAATAATCCTTAAAGATGTGAAAAATTGTGAGAAAATATTTTTTTTTTGCACAAAAAAGGGTTTAAATAGAAAGTTTGATCTGTTTAAAAAGAAACGAATTATGTTTGCTAACAATTTAGTACGAAATAACTACGATTATACAGTAATATCAGTTAATAAATGTATGTATAAGGGTCTCTCTAGTTTAAATCTTACTCATTCTCTGCATTTAAAATCAAGGCAGAAATATTTGGACATTGGTTACAGAAGTGGGATTTCTGCTTTAGGTACAAGCACAAGCAAGATACAAATACAAACAAGCCTGAGTAGGAGTTTGACAGAATATTAATGGAATATTAATATTGTGAAAACTAATTTTCCTTCACACACAAACATGCAGTACGGTAGTGGCTGTTGCGTTAGCCAGGCCGCTCTGAGCCCGTTGTGAACTTGAGCCAGTTGTGAGTTGTTTTGCCACTAGTCTCAGTGTTTTACTATTCCATTCATAAAGTTGTAATTTATAGCACTCATTGGAACAAGATTACAATCGTTTTTTGCTGGTTAAGAGATTTGTAGATTTTACAATAAAGCTTTTAAATGTGTGATTAGAATAATAACCTGAAATTCTACAAGTGTAAACCGTTTTGAGTGCTATGTATAGAGAAGAAGTGGACAACATTAACACAGGGCTTAAAAGGTCTTAAGTCATTTAGGACAAAATAAAGCACTTGGTTGGTTCATGCATTCAAAATTAACAGTTAATCTATAAAAAAGCACCCTTAAAATGTAAATGGATATTTCACTTTATGTTAATAGAGTAAAATGTTTATATGGGATGCACAGCGGCACAGTTGATAGAGCTGTTGCTTTACAGCAAGAAGGCCCTGGGTTCGCCAAAATCAGTGGTTATGTTTGTTTACTACTAATGTGATGAACCAGGACACTTTAATATCATTTCTAAATAGGCAAAAAGAGGTCAGAAGCTTTAGTGTACAGCATCAGCCTTAACAGAGCTGGGGTTTTTTTACAAAACAAAAAATGGCTTAATGTTACGCTACTTTTTCTAAAATGTTAAATGGATGGAGAAAGAAAGTGTCAAAGCATCCATTTCAGCATAAAGACAGCCATGAGAGTGCTGTAACATCTCTACAGACAGAAATGTATCAAGATGCTCGGCAACATTTACAGTTTGGTAATTATTGATCATTTGCAAATTGACCTATCATGTAGAGAGAAAAGATGTGTTCCCTTGTATCATTATAAAAGTGACTTTTTTTTCAACAGCAACAAACAAATCAGAATCACCAGAATCCCACAAAAGATGACAGTGGTGTATTTATACTTATGGTTTCATTAATATGTGACCACTGAAATCATTAAGTAAAAAATAAAAACAAATTATTTGCATTCAGTAAAAAGTTAGTTTTTGCATAAAAGTATAAGCATAAAAAGTGCTTTATAAACAAAAGTTTTACTTGATTTAACCTCTGTATTTATAATTGCATGCACAGATACTGACAACGTTGTATTATTATCTTGCTTAGATGTGCCCCCTGTGACACATTTATGCAACATTTGCCCATAAAGCTTTTTAAAAAATGTGTCTAAAAACATGTGCATCATAATGTTCATACAAATTAATTATTAACACAAGATCCTATAAGGCAAAAATATTTTAGAAATCTTTCAAAATATTTTTGTGGTGCATTTTTTTGTTCGAGGTGATATTTTTGTTTCTTTTAGGAGAAAATGTACTTTATGGGCCCTTAGCATGAATCAACCTTTAGGGTGTTATTACTTTTCAAACAAACCTGACTAAGTCTGTTCATATTTTGAAAAAGCTCAATCTAACATTTTACAACTTGAAGACAAACTCAAAAAACAGACAGAAAAGGTACCTTAGAAGCATTAGATTTCAGCTGAAAATCATCAGCAACCATTGTGAGTCTTTCCACTGAATAACCTGCCAAATACCTGCACGTTCACCTTATTTTTTACCAAGGAGCCAAGAGCTTTAATGAAACTATTTTAAGTGCTTAATGATTAATTACTAACAAGAAATGTCAGCTGCAGTTCTGCTTACCATGAGGCATTGTTTTTATAGCCAGATAGGATTAGTTTATTGAGCTTTACAGTATATCAAAAACACCACAGCCTTAGTTTTTTTTTTTTTTGGATAAGTCTGTAGCACTGACAGCTATTACGTGGCGAGGTCGCATTTGTTGACCATGCTTGGACTATTCATCAATACTTTTGGTGCTTTTAGATAATTGAGGTTAGGTGTGGTGTCATTATGCCAGCAGATAAAACAAGACCCAATCATTCAGGGCTTGGGAGCCTCTCTGGTTTCTCTGCAGTTAAAGGTCTTTAACATTAGCATTTTTATTTCTCACTATATTTCCTTTAGAAATGCCTCCTGGAAGACCTTGCTTGAAAAAGAAGGTTTAATTGTAGATAAAGCGTTATAAAAAAAATAAAAAATACTCATCTGAAATTAACATTTCATGTTATGCAACAGCAATTTTTTGTTGTCCTGCTTTTCAAATCATTTGTAATAAAATAAATCTTAAAGTTTGTTTTAAGATTGATATTTACTAGGATCAATGACATATGTTATAATGCACCTGTATCTGAAACTGAAAACACGAGCAAAAAACTCTGGTATATTTGTGGATAGGATCGCAGGGCGTCTGTGTAGATTCTCAGTTATCTAGGACATTGTGATCCGAAGTGTCATGTTTTGGTATTGCTGGGACCAGAAATGCAGAAACGAAGATGGATAGATAAAAGTGAAAAAAACGATGATTTCAATAAAGAAAAGCTGTTAATAGGGAACAATCTGGAAAACGTCATTGTCAGCTGTCATTGGGTAAGAAGCCGGGTTCACCCTGGACAGATTGCCAGTCCATTGCGGAGCAACACACAAACAGACAGGACAAACAACCATGCATGCCTGCAGTCACCTAAGGGCATACAGAATGACCCAGGCTTGAATTCGAACCCAGTATGCAACAGTGCAACTAACGGCACCACTACACATCCCACTCTTGATTCTAACTATGGTAATGGTATTAAAAATACAGTGGACAACCTCAGCTTGTCTGATAAGCCTTTGACTTTATATTGACATTACAGTGGGGCAAAAAACTATTGAGTCAGCCACCAACTGTGCAAGTTCTCCCTCTTAAAAAGATGAGAGGTCTGTAATTTGCATTATAGGTACATGTCAACTATGAGAGACAGAATGTAAAAAAAAATAAAAATCCATAAAATCACATACTGTGATTATCTAATAATTATTTTATTTTATTTATTTGTATATTGGTACAGAAAACAATTATTTAGCCACAACAACCAAGCAAGAATTCTGGTCCACACAGACCTGTTACTTCTCCTTTTTAAACCTCTTCTATCCTCCCCTAGTTACCTGTATTAATGGCTCGTTTGTACTCATTATCTATATAAAAGACACCTTCCATAACTTCAAACCCCAACCTCCACAATGGCCAGAACCAGATAGTTGCCTAAGGACACCAGGGACAAAATTGTACATCTACATAATACTGAGATGAGCTAAACTACAATAGACAAGCAGCTTGGTATGAAGAGATCAAATGATGAAAACATTGACAATATCCCTCAACCTGGGAGTCCATGCAAGCTCTCACTGTTTGGGGTACAAATGATCTCGTTCTCAGGCTGTTGTATTGCTTTCTGTCCCACATGTTAGACCTGAGCTGTGTAAAAGGGCCTTTGTTTATTCAGCACCCTTTACATGGAATTTGCAGCAGAACGACTTAAAAATAAACTAACTAAAAGTAACTTGATTCCTCTGAGTGTTTTTAAGTCAAACATGAGATGTTTTGAGTTGGATTCCCGAACATGTCAATGTTTTGAATTCAGATTTTATTGTAAGTGCAAAATTGGCCTTCCATTTATTTATCTATTTTTATTTCCATGTTTTTCTATGTGTTTCTGTATGTATGTAATGATGTGATGTAACTCAGCTGCCAATCTTGGCCAGGTCTCCCTTGCAAAATATATTTTTAATCTCAATGGGCCTCTCCTGGTTAAATAAAGGATATAATAATAATAAACTCTAGAACGGTAGGAATCCCGAGGCGCTCCCAGGCCAGCTGGGGCATAGTCCTCCAGCGAGTCCTGGGTCTTCCCCTGGGTCTCCTCCCGGTGGGATGTGCCCGGAACACTTCACCAGGAAGGCCTCCAGGAGGCATCATGACCTGATGCCCGAGCCACCTCAACTGGCTCCTCTCAATGTGGAGGAGCAGCGGCTCTACTCTGAGCTCCCTCCGGATGACCGAGCTCCTCACCCTATCTCTAAGGGAGAGCCCAGCCACTCTACGGAGGAAACTCATTTCAGCCACCTGTATCCGTGATCTTGTTCTTTCGGTCACCACCCAAAGTTCATGACCATAGATGAGGGTAGGAACGTAGATCGACCGGTAAATCGAGAGCTTTGCCTTTTGGCTCAGCTCTCTCTTTACCACGACAGACCGATACAGTGCACGCATACCTGCGGACGCCTTACCAATCCGCCTATCGATATCCCGCTCCATGACCTGTAGATCTCTTGGACCACAGTAATAAAGGTTACTATTACTAACACACTACATAATGATGAATTCAAATCCTGTAGTCTCCCTGCTTAGGCCAGCACATATCCAGGCAAATCAAAAATTTGCCAGAGACAATCTGGATGATCTAGAGGATTATTGCGAGAATGTCATGTGGTCAGATGAGACCAGAATAGAACTCTCTCGTATGAACTCCAATAGCCATGTTTGGTGGGGGCAGAATGGTGAGTTGAATTCCAAGAACGCCATGCTCACTGTGAAGCATGGGGTTGGAAACATTATGCTTAGGGCCAAAAGGGACACAAGAAAAGCATAAATAGAACAAGTACTGTAAAATTTGGACGAAAAACTTCCTTCCATCAGTGAGAGCATTGGAGGTGAAAACTGGCTGCATCTTCCAGCATGACAATGATCCAAAACACACCACTATGGCAACAAAGGAGTGGCTATGTATAAAGCACTTCAAGGTTCTGGAGTGGCCTAGCCATTCTCCAGGCCTCGATCCAACAGAGAATCTGTGGAGGTAGCTGAAAGTCTGTGTTGCCAAGCAACTGCCCCAAAAAGGACAGCTCTGCAGAAGAACTGCATGGAAGAATGGGCCAAAATACCAGCTACAGTGTGTGTAAACCTGATGAAAACATACATGAAACGTTTGACCTTTGTTACTTTGCAAAGGATCGAAATTCACTTTTGTTAGTGGTTAAATACTTTTTTTCTGTGACATTATAAAAATCAATTCTTTTATAATTATACATGGCTTTTTCTATTATTTACATTCTGTCTCTCACAGTTGAGGTGTACCTGTGATGAAAATTGTAGACCTCTCTCATCTTTTTAAGTGGGACGACTTGCACAATTGGTGGCTGACTAAATACTGTTTTGCCCCACTGTATAATAATAACCTGACAATTTAATCAATGAATATTTTTCATTTTTGAGTTTCTAAGAAATATGAGAACAAAAAAAGGTAGATTATTCCGCTGAAATACCACTACATTTAGAGACTGTTCATTTAATATATTTGAAGGAATGTTTTTGATAACAGGGGCTGCACAGTAGCGCAGTTGATGGCACTCTTGCCCTGTATCAGGAAGGTCCTTGGTTCAAATCCCGACCTGAGGTCTGTCTGCGTGGAGTTTGCATGTTCTCCCTGTGAATGTGTGGGTTCCTTCTGTGCTCGTCAAAATTATGTTCTGTCCTTGTTTTACAGAATATGTATAAAAAGCAGAACAAATTTGCAATAATAAGCTTACCTGAAGCCAAACTTGTCCATTGCGATCGCAAAGTGTCTCGGCTGGTCGTAACAGTGATAGAGGTTCCGGTCGTCCATAGGGATCAGATCCACATCACTGAAGATGAAACAGTCATACTCTGCATCTTTTAGAGCCTCCGTGTATCCAACATTCAGCAACTTTGCCCGATTGAATGTATCCTCACCCAGCTGCAAAGACAATCAAAATTATGTGTAACACATAATAGAGGTTTTAAGAACTTAAGCAAAATTGGAAACGTGTATAATTAGTTATGTTTTATTATTGTGTGCAAATAGCTCAGAATATTCAGATTAGCTAACTTCGCCATCCAAAAACGAACAAAAACTGAATAAAGAATGCATATAGTGGGGGATCGTGCTTAATGTTATTTGTTTTTATACCATAAGGTTTTTGGCAAACCTTATGGTATTAAACACAACTGAGTTCAAGCATTCTTACTTTGCTTTAAGGAATTTAAATCATTTTTCAGGGGTAGGTAAAATTTTAGTATAGTCCATTTAACTACATTCCATCTTTCAACAAGAAGAAACTTTGGAAAAACATACAAAATACCAGCCCAAATCCTTAAGACAGTCTTCTTTCTCTTTCGGCTTTCCCCTTTAGGGGTCGCCACAGCGTATCATCTGTCTCCATTTAGTTCTATCTTCTGCATCCTCTGCCCTCACACAAACTAACTTCATGTCCTCTGCCACCACATCCATAAAGTTTTGGTCTTCCTCTCTGCCTCCTGCCGTTTGGCATCATGGTATCGTTGCATCTCTACTTTTTACAAAGCAACTTTTCAGAGATCTCTGTTTTTAATAATTTTGCTAACTTGTGGGTTTGTTTTTGTGTCCAAGGCAACCGTCCTGGCATGCGCCAAGAGTGAGTTAAAGCCTTATATTCCAAAATAATACATTTTTTAGACTCGGATAATAAATAAATCTGAAAAAACAGTAAATTATTCACATTGTCTGTGCGGCTTGCAGCCCAGTACCAAAAGGACCCCAGAGCCCGGGGTATGGGACCTCTGGTGTAGAGGAACCTGGATCCCTGCAGTAGACCCAGCTCCACAATTAGTCACATTATAGTAAGACATTTTATCTTCATCACCTTTTCAGCAGATAGCCTATTTTGTATTTAGTTACCTAGGCTGGAATATTAATTTTCCTCACTTCCAAGCACACAGACACAATTTAATCCAACATATCTTCAATAAACAACAGTATTTAGCATCTGCAGAGCCGGTCTATACACTAGTTATTGCTAAATGCAGTGAACTGATGTGTTCATTTACTGCAAGAGACTGCTGCAGTGGAGTGTATCTTTATTTTTCCAAGTAGCCCAGGTTCAAGACATTGGCAAAGATAAATTAATTCTGGTCTGACAGCACGGCAGTGTCAGACAGTCAAGGTTAATATATTGCACAGTTATAAATTTAATAATGTAGAAGGTATTTTATATCTCTCTTAGTGAGGCCTTTGACTAGGGCTGGTAAAGTCTAGCTCCTTGACAAGCAGACAGAAGGTCAAGCAAAGAAAAAGCTACAGTTCAACCTTTCTATTGTGCTCAAACATGCTTTGAGTTTTAGCTACTCTCCTAAACAACTAAAATGAAAAATACGATTTTCCCAATATTTGTGCTCAGAGACAGCAAAATTAACAGATTTCCACAGAGTAAATTATTCAAATGTTTATAAAAAAGACAAAGGAAAAATCATTTAACTATTATTTAATTTACAATAAACCAATTATTTTAGTTTATAGTTTGTGTTTTTTTCTTGCATGTGTCTGTGGCGGAGAGTTTAATTGCTTAGGCAATCATCTGTTGGGGTAGCATCATTAGAGACAGGGACTTAAAATGGCTCAATAAGCTGATTAATAAGGCTGGTTCTGTTCTGGTGATGACTGTGGAACCAGTGGTGATGATAATGCTAAACATTATTCTTCATAAACTCAAGATAATTATGGAAAATGCTGAGCATCCTCTTCATGATACTGTCATACAACGACAGTGTCTTGTATGGTTCCCTCAGGCTTGCTGTAATAAAGACCACTACAGGAGATCCTTCCTGATCACAGCCATCAGCATCTACAACTTTTTAAAGAAACTTGAATAACTAGAGTTATAACACTTATTTTCCCTCTTAGATGAGTAAAATATTTTTGCATTTTTAATTTTGACCTTAACCAGCAAAAAGAAGCAGAAGGAACGAAATTATGTGTATATTTAAACAAGATAGTCTCTCAATGACCAGCTGCAAAAGCAAGGTATAAAATAAAATAAAAACTATAAACTAGGACTTCAGTAACTTTTCCTTTACTTAAGTACTATTGTGCCACAGAGAGAGAATCTACTTCAAGGTATATTCAGTGCTGTATGTTAATGTTTTTAGCTTATAGCACTGGTGCCACAGTGGTTGCTGGTTTTGTAGCACAGACAAAAATAAGAATCAGAAAGGTTATATTGCCAAATGCTGAGCAGATTTACAACATTAGGAAATTGCTGCGGTACTTTGTGCAAAGATAAGATAAGACAAAAACTGAGCATGCAATAAATAAAAACTTTCAGCATGAACATGTGTATTTCACAATCTTTAAAAACCAACTGTAGTGCATCACATTACTTCAACACACAAACAACACAAATGTATACTGACATATTAGCTTTATATTAGTGTTGATGTATTAAATTCAATTCCATTTTCCATTTTTCAATTCAGTTTATTCATATAGGGCCAATTCACAACAGCTGTCAACTCACGGCACTTCACAAGAAAAGTCACTTCAGTTCAATCATACAAAACCTTCCAATCGTTTAAAAGTGTTCTGTTTAAGGAATTCCAGCAGATTGCCTCGACTCACTGACTGGTAGCTGTGCCCCGTTAAGGTGACATTGGAAAAGAAAAACTCCCCTATAACAGGAAGAAATATCTAACAGAACCTGGCTAAGTATGAGCATTTATCTGCCACGACCGTGTGTGGGTTCGAGAGCACAGAGCAGAGACACAGAAAGAACAAAAGGAACTGATGTTAGAGTACTTTCGGTATCAAAGAAAGCTAAAAGTTGATAACAGGACATGGAAGATTTTCTTTTAAAAACAAATATGTGTGTATATAGTGTACATTGAGAAATGTGAACAATTTAGGTGATAAAGTAATGCTTATAATAAAATAGAAATTCTCTTAAGTGTCCCAGACTGGGGAAATTCAAGTATAATAACGCCAAAGTGACAGATTCACACAAAAATAAAAAAATAAAATATAAAAAACAGATTTAGGAAGAAAGGTGAAAGAGTAAAATACTGTAAAGTTATTGAAACAAGCAAATTTGGGTTCAAGAAATGTGAAACTAAGCATGATAAGTATTATTATTATGCATTATTATTAGTAGTAGTAGTATTATTACAAAATATACATGTCAATTTGTGCATTAAAGAACATTTACACAAAGTGGCAAATAAAAACTGTGCAAACATTGAAGATGTGTAAGCATCCTCTTTGTACAGTATGACATTCAACAAATGTCTTCAGTCACCTGCTTCTTAAGTTTCGCTTTAACCCAGACTACTACAGGAGATCATTCCTGCCCACAGCCCTCAGCATTTAAAACTAATTACAGAAAGCTGAAAGTATGAGCTAAAAAAATATTTTCCTTTTGGATCAATAAAGAATTTTTTGAATTGCACCGAACAATAGCAGAAGTGATACTTGAAATGAGATGACAATAACAGCAAGCATGAAACACTTATTGAGTTTGGTGGGATCAGTGATGTTTCTAGAGCAGGGTTGTCCAACAGTGTTCATTTTGTTGACAAAATATTTTCGTCTTTATTTTCGTCATAAAAATATTTTTTCAGACGAAAACCACAAAAAAAACCAAAAAAAACATACTGCATTAAGAGGAAGCTGCTGACGAAATTGATCGACATTTTCGTCAACGAATAAGAAACAAGACGAAAATCAACAATGATGAAAATCCAATCAAGATGCAAGCAACAGACATCAGAACCAATCAACAAATGGAAGAGGCAGGTGTAGCTCAGAGAATCAATCAGTTGCATAACTGAGAAAAAAAACAACAGTTTAAAAAGTTGTAAAACTAAAAAAAAAGTTTTAAAAGTTTTAAAAGTACTTACAAAAGTTTTAAGTTTTAAAAACTACATAACCTAAGACGTTTCAAACTGGGACTAAATTATTCTGCATTAATAGCAAAATAGCTAACACTAAGTCCTTGAATCTTCATGAAGGCCATTTGTACTTTCGTAGATGAAAAAAAACTGAAATCCCCCTTATTATTGTTATTCTTACTTTATAATAGAAAGTTGTAGTTAAAAAAAAAATACATAGGCTATGTTAGTCGCCTAAAATTGCTAGCCATTTTAGTCGACTAAAATGGTCATCAATTTTGGTAAACTAAAATTAAACTAAGATCAATGACTAAATCTGGACTAAAATCATTAGGGATGCACCTAAAACCTGTAGAATAGTAGCTTTCGAGGACCAGTATTGGAGACCCCTCTTCTAGAGTCTAAAATAATAATACAATGTTATTTATCAACTGCAGTATAATGTTTAAGCTCTTGCAGCTCAGTGAGCTTCTTTTTGAGCTTTCCATTTTGAATCATGTGTACATAAACATCTCTTATTGCTTGTTGAAAGTGTCTGTATCGTGGTCAGTAATGACCGTGATATAATGACTTTGTCTGATACAGTATCTTATGACAGACTGGATTTTGTTTCCCACGCGATGGTAATCTTCTCCCACTACCAGCACCCTCCAGTTGTTGTTTTCAGATCAAGGCATTACTGAAAATCCCGCTTTCGAACTCTGTCAGTTTCTCTAAGCATGCGTATGCAGTCTGACAGACGCAGGAATTTTGTTTTGTAGGATATAGGACTAATTATATTTATATAGCAACACTTAGTTACCA
This sequence comes from Apricaphanius iberus, assembly GCA_028564705.1. Lineage (NCBI taxonomy): Eukaryota > Metazoa > Chordata > Actinopteri > Cyprinodontiformes > Aphaniidae > Apricaphanius > Apricaphanius iberus. The sequence continues at coordinate 1,396,339 of JAPXFQ010002340.1, forward strand.
CAATAGACAACAGCCACTATGCAGTGACATATACTTCAACCACAAGGGAGACAGAAACAAAATTATTTGAGATGTCTACTATCTGTCCTTACATTGTTTGAAATACAATTTTCTTTTGCTTTGAGAGGATAGAATACATTCCATATGTACAGAACCAGTTCAGAATGACTGAATCAAGTACAGTGATCAATTTATCTTGTAAGCCTTCTAATACCTGAGATGTACAGCATAATCCCCCTTTCACAAGTAAAAAAACAAACAATATATTATCACAAATCCCCTAGGCCTCCAATTATCAGATAAATTGATCTTCCGTCAGTGTTTCAAAAACAATCTATGTAGTTGCAAAGAAAGATAAATGTAGGTGAAAAATGTTCCAATTTTCCACAACATTGAGGAAGAGAGGGACACTGCTTATTTTAAATTATATTTATGCAATAAGATAATCAAGCCCACTCACACTATACAAATAAACCTCAGACAGTGAATAGATTAGCAAAACAGAATATATATTCTAAATGAAGACACTTCAACTGTTAACCGTGCAGACATTTGGTGAGATAAAGGAGCTGATACTGCAACTTGCTTTTCTTTAGCCCATGTGATGAATGATGGAAATATAAATAAATAATGCTCTTAGTTTAAGAAAAATCTTATTAAACCTTAAAAAGACAATTGCAAGTTTCATTATCACCTTATGTTGTAATTTGTTTGATCATTCAGGTTTTATATATCAAAAACTTTTGGGGATATTTCTAACCCTCTGATTCTCCTCAAATATCACTAACACATTTTACACATGCTCCTAAAGAAAATGGTTTACATATAATTGCTTACCAAGTTTTTGTTGCCAGGCATTTGGTTTATTTATTGAATACATAAGTAGCCCCTTGATAATGAAACTATAGCGCCACTATCTGGCCAAAATATTCATTTAGAACACATTAATGTAAAAAGAAAAATTGCAAAATTACTGACCAAATGTGGATGAACCCTATTGGTTTTTGTTTATGACATGGCCTTTTCTCTAGTGCCACCATCAGGAGAAGCCTCCAATTTTAGATATAGTCTATAAAAAAAAAATAAAAAAAAGCAACAAGAACAACAACAAAACTTTTTGTTCAAATTTTTGGAGAACATTAACATCTGTTTAGAATGAATCATGTTGATTTTGTGACCTTAGACCAAGGCCCACAAAAGTCATGTTTTAATGTCGTGCTCCACAACATCCCTTTATTTCATTACTTTTTTTTTGTGTGAAACAGAAAATAATTAGAAAATCAGTCAAATAGTCAGAAGGTATAACAGTTCTTGTCCAACAGATTTTGTGTCTGCACTAGCTATTAATGTATCTACTTCAAACAACAAACTCTGCAACTGCCAAGATTTTAGGTCTCACAGACAGACATGCTTTGCATAGCTAAAACAGCATTGGGTCAAACTGATCTCACAGGAAAAACGATGTATGCAAAATGTGTAAAGCTAATTGAAAAAAAAAAAGACATAATAAAAATTATGCTTAATCAGTTGTTCCCTTTAAATTAGAAAAGGTCATGAAATATGAAGCTAAAAGAAAATCCTTTTTTTTTATTATAAAAAATGAATGGGTCCAAATTGACCCCAATTATGATAGGAGGGTTAAGGCCCCTGGGTCAAACAAACGGGCATATATTTTTTTGAAGGTGTATTAAGTAAGCTTGAAGGATGTCCTGTGATTGATTGTGGAGTTGTTAAGCAACAGACAACCCTTATGGAATTTTGAGTTGCCCTGCACAAAAGCAGGGTTACATTTTCCTTTACCTTCCTAAAATATTTGACTTTTGACTTTAAATGCAGCTTAAAGTTGTTTAGGGCAGACAGAAAGGATTAGAATGTTTGCTTTGTGAAAGTTATACTCTTCAAATGCATTGTCTAGGATAAGATGACAGGGTGTTCATGGACAAGATTTACTTGTGAAAGGAAGTTGTTGGGTTCATAAACCACAGGATTTCATATTAACTTTTCACAGATGATGTGGTACAGTTGGCTTCTTTCAGGCCATGACCTTCAGCGTGCCCTGTAGTGGTTAGCATCTAAGTGGGAAGCAGCTTGAATGAGATTAACTCCTTCGATTCTGAAGCCATTGCTCCTTATAAAACATCTATCATTAGAGGGGAGCTCAAAGCAGAGCTGCTACTTCTTCACACTGATAGGTGTCAGCTGAGGGGGTTAGGCATCCTGATCAGATGCCTCAGAAGGCAGCTGTTTTGGGGATTTTTTGTGGAAGTACCCCACTGGGAGGAAACTCCGGGGGAAAATCAGATCTCGCTGAAAGAATCACTTGTATGGCCTGGTAATGCATTGAGATCCATTAAGATAAGCTTTAGGGCGTTTATCAAACGTATTTTTCACTGAGGAACTCTGTAATACATGTTCTTTTTGAAATACGATTGGTCCCTCTGAGTTGCATTTGCATGCTGCATGTAAAACTTTTTGCCAATCCCCATTGCTCCCAGGTGATGTGATCAATAGAACAAGAGACAGTTAGGGGACTAATAACTAGATTGAAAGCAAAATCTATTGGAATGAAAGGCAGAACAGAAACACACTCACTGAGTTTACATGCAGCAAGAGAAAGTGGAATGGGGAGCCCAAGCCTCCTACCCTTCCCCTGGCTGAAAAAATAATGAATGGAAGTCAATGGAGCAATAAAAGTTATTTTCTGGTCCGCTTTGTCTTACATCCTGAATCATTTCGGGTTGGTATAGAAACCCTAAGATATCTAAGGGCACTTTGACATAAGCAAGATGATGCCTTCTCTATGGAGCCAGCTGACGCCCACAAGTCTTAGTTTTATCATATTGAAGAAATGTATATGATGTAATGTTGATAGCTTTTAGGATTAATGAATCTATAAATCTGTGTCAGATGTTGGAAGGCAGGTCAGTATGCATATGTTTTGTGTAATACCATCCTCCTTGTTTGAACAACAAGTCTGTAATTAAAACCTCCTAAAACTTCTGAAGGAATTTTCTCTCATGCCTTTGTTTAAGAAAATATCCACAACAGTAACACAATCAAACGTTGCAGTACTTACAAAATGTACTGTGCTGCAACGTTGTCGTGGTCCATTTTTTTTGCTCATTGTGCATATCCCGCTTTTACTCCATCTACTTCACTGCCTTTAGCATTTGTTGACTATCTGTGTGACTCTAGTCCAGTGGTAGAATGTCAGTTTAAAAGGGCACATGTTGTCACCTAGCTTGTGAGAGTGGAAGGTACTTCATTCAATAATTCAATTTACTGAGAGACACATGAAAACTTGGACACAACTCTCAACTTAAATGCACTGACCAAAAACCAAAGCAGACAGTGTATGAGAATGGCTCAAAATCCAAAGCCCACCATTATTTATGAAAATTATGAAAGTAAAGAAGAGACAGGACATAAAGGACTAGGCGAATAGAATAAAACCAGGAGATGCAAACGAAAAATTATGAACGACCTAAAACTGCATGAAACTTAACCGCAAAATATAATAAACACTAGAATTTACAAGACTTTAGGACTGCAGTGAATGCCTGTTACTCAATATGAAATTATATAAAAGCAGGCTGTGCAAACAGTGAAGCATTCTTGCATGTGTTTATTTTATTTTGTTAATGCAGTTTTTATGAGGACTTGATGAACTCACAGTATTTTTTCCACAATGTATTGCTTCTCCTTCAGGCTATTGTTTTTTGACCAAAATTCATGCTCATATTTTTTCAGTTTAGAGCCTACAGGAAAGGACTGCTCCACCACAATTTGCTCACAGTGGCCCATAGGGGAATAGTGAAACTGTTGATGTGTGAATATTTGACAAATCAACAAATTACTGGGTAAAATGCAAAAAGGGCACTTCACTTTAGTCCAGCGAGAGTTTTTTACCTCCTCACTTGCAATTTCACAGGCATCTTTTAACTTTTCAAGGACATTTCTACTCAATTTTTGATCAAACTCTACATAACGCAGTGTGCATATGCATGTGGGTGGCAACCACAGCCTTGAGTAAATTAGTTTGCTGACAAGTGTGACAAGTGTGTGTGCAGCATAAATATGGTTTCACACAGTTCGCTGAATCGTCCTCCTCCCCACCAATAATTTTAGAAATTCAAAGCATGTATTTTGAAAGTACCAAGTCTTTACATCTCAAACTTTTCACATTTGGTCCATAATTAATTTGGAAACAAAAGTGGCAGCTGTCAGGCAAAATATGCTGTAAATAAAGTGCTCAAGGCTTTATAAATCCAGACAATAGTGTGCAGACAAAAGCTTTTCTGAGATAATTTTTAACTAATAACCTTTTGTAAATAATGAGCTATTTTCTCGCTGACATTTTGGCAGAAGCTTTTATTAATTGTGACTTACAAAATGGGCCTTCAACCGACGCCAAATGAAGATCAAAAATAAAGTTTATTACTGATAAATTTCAAACTTAATTTACACATCATTGTTTGCGGAATGTAAATGGTTGATCTATTCCATTAGTTAGGCAAATTCAATAGTTTAGTTTTTGTTGCACATTTATAGTAATTAATTAAATAATAATAAAGAAGTGCACATTTTTTAAGCGTATGTGTAAAACTGCTTCACTGCCTGTCACCCTTACGATTGCAACTAGACGTTTGCATACACTAAAAAGACACATTAAGTTATTCTCTCTTTGTCTGACATCTCATTAGACTAAACATTTTTTAGGTGAGTTAGGATCAACAAAAAGTATTTATATTTGATAACACCCCCTCCCCTTTCCTTTTTCTTTTTTAATCATGTCCTTTTCTGTATTAAATGTCAGGTAGTGGCCAAATTTGCTTAAGGCTCTTTAAAATATGACGGCTTCTTGCTGTTGAACGGCTTCGAACAGCCTTTTAATTCAAGGTTTGATTCCAACTCCTTCCTGTATTTCTTAAGAGTCCAGTTTAAACTCAGAAGTGATCACATAGACCAGATGAGGTGCGGAAGTTACAGGGGCTTAGTAAAGTTGTTTATTTTAGAAAAATAATATTTTTCAACGGAGTACAGGTGGGAATACGTGGCGGCTTCAAGCGCTGTATTAAATACAACAGCAACAACTCAGCGGGATTAATCTCTGCTCCGCCTGAACAGAACCTGGGCGAGCGGAGATGTTGAGCTACAAATGCTCTGGTTCGGCAGCAGCTCCTTTGCTGCAATAACGAACATACGTACTCCACGTTAAGGTCTGAGTATCCAATAACACCATAAAAAGTCACATTATTGGTCACTAGTCGCATTTTTTCTCAAAAACAGTTGGTAGATGAGTCTAAACCCTCGCTAAATATAGCTACACAGTTGCTGCGTTAGCAGTGCTTTCCCTCTCTGTCAAATGACTGTTCGTAGCAAAGCTGATTTCTTAAAGAGGCCGGAGCACAGCTAAATTCAAACACATCTTTTCATTTTTAATTTATATACTGAATTTACCGGCATGGGAAAATTGGCGTCAGTAAAGGTCATAAATTTCGGTTTAGGTAAATTTTCAGGATACCGCCCAGCCCTAATTTGTGCCTTTCTTTAGTGAATGACAGAAAAGCTTTTGAAACAATATGAAAACTTTTGAATGCAGCATAAACACAGTTGTAAAATTATATTTCTTGAACATAAATATGAGAAGAAATTTGTTTTTGTATACTGCATTTCTTCAGGAAATAGAGAATAAATTATAATAAAGTGAATACTACTTTAAAGATTATTATGTTATTGACATAAAAAATATGCACTCTGCCTAACACAATGCTAAGAATGGATCTGGATGCAGACTCTAACCCTTGAAGCATGGTATGAATGAGGGGCTTCATGGTTGATGTTGTTGGCTCCTAGTTCCCATGCGATCGGCACTCGCTTCCGGAGAGTGTAGGGGCGCCAACATTTACCCCGGCGGGAGTTTTCCAAAATAAAATCAGAGCTGAGAGACAGAGAGTGAAATAATGCACAGACACAGAATTTCTGTTTCACACTCATACACATCTGCAGATGGGGAACAGTCAGAACTGAGTTGAACTGAACTGAACCGTCGTATACAGGGGTGTACCATTTTTATTAAAGAAGAACAAAGAACGTAGTCACATGTCTATTCTCCTCCCCCTAGATTTTATTACACCAAACGTTTATTCTCAAGGTTTCCTGAGTTATCGCTGTAACCGTCCGGTCTGTTTATGACTGTCTACTCCCTACTCTGTTTCTTATCTCCGCATCCCACTTTTACAACATGCAATAAACTTAGCCTAGAGTTTTACGACTTAAAAGCTTACCCCCATAAACAATACTTGACAAAACATTTCTTTACTATCATGCAAGCTAATTAAAACAGACTTTTACTTTCTGAATACTAACTAAAGATTATATAAACATATTCAATACGAGACTGTTATATAAAGTAGCCCTAAAAAATATGAATCACGACAATTTACAATCAAATTAAAGAAAATATCATTTTTCATCTAATGTTTCAGCTACTTTACTGCAGCAGGAAAATTCACTCCCAGTTATGACTTTTGTCAGCTTCCTGTAAAAAGTTGGTGAGGAAGGGCACTGCACAAACAAGAATGTCAAGTTTGGAAGGGAAAACCAATAATAAGGAATGTTTCGGGAATATTTTCCTTCTCAATGCTTTTTCTCACAATGTTTAGGGGTCTGCAGCCTGAGCTGCGTATTGACTTCTGCAAAATCAATAAATAACCGCCTCACCAAGCTTGAGCATAAGACCGAAATGAAAGATAACCTGTGTCAGACTTTGTGAGTTCATATTAAATATTTATGTCATATCTCAGGTGGCTTAAAAAAACAACCTCTGAGCTCTTCAAACTTTTTCAAAAGAGTCTCACATATCTGCTATGCATCTGCTTTGGGGAATTTCATGGCAAAGTAGAAATGTCTAAAATTTACTTTCAACACTAACCGCTATTGGCTTATGTTCATGCAGCAACTCAAATACAAAATATTAGCTTCCTTTAAGGAAACTATAAATACTACAAAACTTGATGCACAGCTTAAAAAAAAAGTAGCAGCATGCAAAATCTTAGCTATAAACAGAAATAGAGCATGTTAGGTTTTGGGTTATTGACAAAATAAAACCCTCTAACAATCCCAGTTCACTACTTGTGGCCTGAGTATTTAACATTCATAACTGATCGTTACTATATTAATCTGTCACATCCTCTGTGACTTTCAACAGTTACTGTCCTCTAAAGGAAGCTTGTCTGTAACCGTGTCATCAGTCAGGCCTAGTTTGTCATTTCTGATGTGAAAGTGAAGTTGTCAAGTCAAAGTATAAAGTGAAAACCTCAAGAGATGTGAAGAAAGGCTTGTGATCATTGATTGGCCCAAGCCACATTACTCTACCAAAGTCTTAAACCACCCTCATTTCTTTTGGCTCTTAGACTTTTTTCAAATAATTTGATCTGCAGAGAACATATTTTATGTTTAAGGATAGTACTGGTTAATTCCTTGAGTTCAAGCCTTTTTATGCTTGAATAACTCATAACTTAGATTTTAGTGACAGAATAAATAAAATCACACTGAAAATGTCCAGGTAATAGCTTGAAATGAGTGAGAAACCAGCTAATGTCTACAAAAGTCAATTTAGGAATATTGCTTAAAGACGGGCTGGCAGATTATAAGAAAATCTGGTTAACTGGAAATTAATAATCCAAAAATGTGGGATAGCTCAAGACTTTAGAACAGTGCCATTTAACATTACATCACAAAACCTTACAACTCTGAAATCAGAACCCATCTTATGTGTTAAGCTGCTAAGCCATAATATTAATTATCCCCAGGATTGCATAATGCCTAGTTGAAAAACAGAGGGTTCATGTAATTATAATTTTTTATAGTTCACATAGATCTACAAAACACAAGTATTATTACACATTGTCAAGTACATGACATGATAATATATCCAGGGCTCTATTTTTTAAAGTATTTATTGAAACCTTACTTTGAATTGATGGATAGATACACAGATATGTGGAAAAACAAATTAGGAAACCCCATGAAATATATATATATATATATTTTTTTTTTACATTAAAATGATTAAGGATTAATGTCTAATTTACTTTTTTGGTATCACTGAAAAAAAGTGATTTACATAAACAACACAGACTAACCTTATTCTACTGATTTAAACAAAGATTTAAACCAAAATGTTTTTTCTTAATGAGGAAAAAAGTTAGACACCCCACCCCTTTATTACTGGTCTTACCCCTTTTTGCTGAAATAAGTATATGTACGATGTTTCTTTTAGCCATCTAGTCTCTCACAACAGTGTGAGGAAAGTTTACTTTACCATTTGCTACACATTGAATCTCACTATTCATCCATGTTTATGAACTGTGCCTGTGTTCTAGTTTTCCTGTTTTCCCATTCACATCCAACTGATGCAATTTTCTGAGGTTCTTATTTTTCTCATGCTCCATGTTTTCACTCTTTATTCTCAGTTTGGATTCCAGGATCTTTTTCTCCTCGATTGTTATAGTAAGAGATGGATGGATGGATGGATGGATGGATGGAAGACTGGATCTTTATGGATGGATCTTTAAGAGAATTGGAAAGAATATAAAAATGGTTTTCCTTTTTCCATTTTCCTTTCAAATCTTGAAAAGCTTTAAACCAAACTATAGTTTTCAGGTTTTTTTCCTAAATTTACTGAAACCCTGCTATGCTAAACAGGAACATCTTCCTTCTTTTTCACCTTCTGTCAGTGCCTCAACACTTCAATCTTTGATCTCTCAGCTCTGGTGATAAAAAGGATAATTCGTCCTCCTTCCCCCTCTGCACCTCCAGATTTAAGTTCATCTTTGAGAGTCCATTTATTTCCTCCCTCCTCCTCTCACTGTCTGTGGTAGGTCCTCGACGGTGTTTTTGCAGTAATCTGGTCAGTGTCAGGCTCTGTCTCTCTACATGCCCTCTGAAAACCAATTAACCCTATCAGTAGTATCAGGGTATCAGCAGATAAATCCATTGCTGCTGCTCCGGCAAGAGACTGTGAGCTCTGTGTGACTGATGAGGACCAACATGCACTGTAACTTTCTCCCAGGTCAGGTAATTTTACACACACGGACACACACATCCACATTACACCAGTAGTACTACCACCATTAAGGTGGATTATTGTTCTGTCAGTGCTCAGTCTGAATGACTGTCACAAAATTCTATGTGTATTTATGTGCATGAATGGAATAAGTGTACATCTATACCTCAGTCCTGAGTGTCGTCTATTTGTGTGGTGTGTGTGTGTGGCAGGTTTTATCAGCTTTCCATAGCTAGACGGAGGCTGGGCCTCACATGCTATCATTTGCTCGGTCAGTCAGAGCAGGGAAAGAAAGGCCCCATGTGACGTGGCGAGATTTTACCTTATCTCAGTTAATGGAGATTGAGCTGAATGAGAATGAGTGTAAGGGTGTTGTTTTTCCTGTGTATGTATGTAAGTTTGAGGTCCACAGGTAGCATAAATAAGAAGCTCTGATGGCTTTCAGTTCAGTGGATAAGTTTACACGCACTGCATAAAGTAGTACTGACTTACTACCTTGTGATTACATAAAAAGATTTCATAATACTAGAATTGGAGATTAGTCATTGCAGTGTATGAAGGTTAGCTCAAACTAACCTACATGAACATTTCACATTATAAGAATTAGTTAATAGATACAGTTTCACAAAATCACTAGATTTATACAAAAAGTAAATATTGTAATGTACAATTTCATATAATTGTTTTTATTTTAAAACAGATAACCAAAAACTGTACCCACTTCTGCATAATAAAAGAACATAATATTAGTTATTTTATTTTACGTTTCTTTTTATTTTGATGCACAGTCTTAGGGAGAAATATAAAACACCCAAAGCATTTTATAGTACTTTAAGTAGTTAATCTGAAACATAGTTTCCCTTTATGCTGGTCTGCTGTTTATAAATTAACACAAGTTCAACTAGTTCATAATAGCTGGCTAATGAATATGATTATTTGCAGCAATTATTTAAAAACAACAACAACCGTGATGGATGTCGCTCAATTAATTTCCAAACCATGAATGCATGTGTTTTTCTGGACAGGAAATATTTCTAAAGAGCAGAATTCTTCTCGTTCATCAGTAAATGAATGATAAGTAAATAACCTTCTTTTAGCCAGGTGACAGACTGTGCAACAGGTAGACAAGGGGCAGTGTTGAATTACTTTGTGTTTTAAACACTTTTCCTCACTTTCTCTGGGATCTCACTAAGATGACCCTAAACTGCAGATATGTTTTTAATCAGTACACAACAAATGCTAATCTCAGTATAATGAGGTTGTTGTGCATTTTTCTATTGAATTTTGTACAATTTAGCTTTGTTTTAAGATTCATCCCATTTTCTCTTTAAAGTTTCAGCATCAGTAAAATATGGAAGTTTTTTTACAGCAGATATTGTTGGTGGCTGTCATGTCAAAATCATTTAACTATAAAAAAAAATGATTTGAAGGACAGATTTTTTTTTGCTCAGATGCTGCACAGTTTTCTTTTTTAAACTGCATTTCCATTTTTTTACATGTCAAAATAAAACTATTTAATGCATTGCATACATGAACCAGAACAACTTGTATCTATTAAAAAAAGAAGGTCTCTCAAAATAATGAGATTTATTGTCCACAGTAAAGTCTGAGATCATGAATTACATAACTGCGGCAAATGCAGATGAGAATCATGTTTCCTCATTGTAGTCAGAACCCAATAGCTTGAAATAAGGGGTTTCTCTAAACTTTTTAGAAATGCATACATTGTCTTAAACATTTGATATTTTGAGTGGTAAATCTGTTCCTGCTGTCCCAAACTGTAAACTTGCATAAAACTCTCGTAACTGAGAGTTTCTGTGTTTATCTGAGTCTATATGAATATGTGTGTCAGAATGTGTCTGGCCATGCGTTATTAATAAAAGATGATGATCTTTTCATTGCACTACCACCTGGGAAACAAGAGGCTCATCAGAGCTTGATTACATGCTGCAGTCAACCGAACATTCACAAGCACTCTAATATTCATACATACATCTAATTTATACCCCACAATTTCTTAATCATAGCCACAGCAGTGTGTCTTCTGCTTTATGAACGCTTGGCACAGAGCACAAAGAGAGAGGAAGAGCTTGATACAAGCCAGAATAACTAATTTGGTGTAATGACTTTTTGGCCACATAAAGCAAAAGGCCGAGTCATGGTGGCCAATTTAATTACTTTTCTGCCACAGTGTACACGATAGTCACAGATCAGGAGCGACATAAACAAAAGAACAGTGCCAAAGAAAGGGAGAAATCGGAAGCACAAAAGCACAGGGCAGTTTTGTAATTTGGTTTGTAGTTAACAGTTGTTTTAATGTAGAAATCTACACCGACAGCTCCGTATGGAAATAACAAGCAATGCTGGAGTTCAACACACACAGCATCTTTAATTTCTGGGTGATTATTTTGGTTTGCAGTAAGTTCAACATCTTGGATAGAGATTATATGTGCAATACAAAAGGAGATGGAGAAATCATTGTTATTCCTGCTGCTCTAATTCAATGCCTAATCAGATGGCGGGGTACTTGTATAATGTTACATATAATGATGTTCTTAAACTTTCAACATGAAGCCTATTAACTCTCTAGAGCAGTGGTTCCCAAACTTCCCAGCTTAATAAAATAATAACATAATAAAAATGTAAGAGGTGTAAGATGTGTTAATGTACTCTTGACGGAACATACAAGCATTTTTTTCTGAGACAATTAAAAATTGATACGCTACAATTGCAACATAACCAACAACAAAAGCCAATATAGTGAGCAATATATGTAGCTTTTATCAATGCAAGTAATGTCTTTTCATTTTCTTTTATTCAGTTTATAGAATGCAGGCGTTTTCTCATTGGCATTTCTCAAGAACTTCTCAAGTCCCCAGACTTACATGTTTGCGGCCCCAACACACAAAAAAAATCAAACTACTTCTTTGTTCAAATTACTTAACCCTAATATGTAGTTTCAATGGAAATAAAATACATTTTGTAGATCTACATAACTAAATTGCATTCATTTTATGTAAAACTTGATATCACCACATGAACTTGATTCATTCATATTGAACTAACATGTTGGAATCAAGTTCCAAGTTGTTCAGTTAACGCTGGAAATGAAGTCATATTTCTTATTTAAATTCAAGATTTTTGAGTCTTTGTGTAGCAAAGTGATTAGTGCAGGTGCTTGATGTTCAGATACTCAGGTATTGTTCTAGCTTCGAGGCCAGTACCCTGCAGCATGTTTTTTGAGACTCGAAATGTGGCCATTGCCACGTTAGATGGACTGAACAATTTTACTTTTAACTAACCTAATTCAATGTCGCAGAATCTGTTGACAAAATAAATTCAATGAAAGTCAACATTTCAGTTTTATTGTTTATTTTTTTAAGAATTGGTCTTTCTTTTTTCCTAAAATCTTCCTGCACCCTAACCAATATACTGTATACTGTATATCAAGTGAACTGTGTAAGAAAAGTGGAAATGAAGCAGAGATACATCCAGGTAAGATGTGCACAGAGAACACAGTCTGATGTTGAAAAACAGAGTGACAAAATGCAGTACACTTAGCTGCGTCTTACAACAACAATATCTGGCAGACGGAAAAGAAAGAGATGACTACCTCAGAAACCACATGCAGCAACATGACAGCATAATGGAAAGGGGAAAAGAAAGTCGAACAGGGGATAAAAGACAAAGAGAAAGACACATACAAATAATATACTGACAGAAGAGATTAAGAAATAAAAATATGATAAATGAGAGGCTGCCTAAAGGAATGACAGAAAAGGTTAGAGCTCCCCTGCAGATAATTTGGCCAGCATGTGTCACTCAGGAAAAACAGCAACTACCCACACAGAACACACATGCAGGCACACAACTGCCACCGCACATGCTGCAACTGCTATGTCGAAGTGGTGTTGCATGGAGGGGAAAGGCACAGATTCAAAGCCACCTGACATTTTGACTAATATGTGGCAGATGGTGGCTGCAGCATATTGCTTTGACCTGCTGCGGCAGACCTGCTCATGTAGACATTTGGGGATTTCGTGGTGACAAAAAAAACCCCTGTGATGCTTAAAAAAACAACAACAAAGTGACACTCTCCAGAGGGAAAGAGAGTTTCTCTGTATCTCTGAGGGATCAAAGCTGTTCCATCTGCAGCATCAAGGACACTCAGTATACGTAACACAAACTCGACAAGCTCCCAGCTGGGAACTATATTCCTGGGAATCAACTCCTTCAGGCCACCTTTGTGCAGAATAAAGCGTCATACAAGAATAAGAAAGTCCTAATATCAAGCATAAACCAATAAGGATGGATGAAACAGCATTTTTAAAATCTCCAGAAACAGAATACATAATGGAGACTAGTTTATTGAAAGTGACGCTTGATGAAAGCTTTAGTAATCAGCCACATTAAGAAGAATGGAAAAAGCATACTCCCTCCCCCCCCCCCCCCCCCCCCCCCCCCCCAGAAAAATGTTTTTTAGACAAATAGCAATTAAACCAATTGATATATAGCCTGTTATTTAAAAAAAAACATATAAAAGTACGGTCTTACATTTTCTATTTCTAACAGCTGTCAATTGATCAATATATTTTAACAGATGTATATAAATTCCAAAAGGTAATCAAAACAAACAGCAAAGGGAACAACAACATAAAACATGTTCATCAGACCAGTTATTGTTTTTCAAGTCTCTTTTAGTCCAAACTTTGGTGAGCCTGTCCAAAGTCTAACCTTGGTTTCCTGGTATAAGCCAAGAGGTATTCCACATAGCTTGATTGTAACAAGTGGTTATTTAAGCTATTCTCATTCTTATTCTATGCCTATTCTCCTTTTATAAACTTTTGTTAAAAAGTCCCTCAAAGCCGCCAGCTCAATTGACTTGGATGACTCATCGTTCCCCATTTCCCTTAAGGACCAATATGGGCTACCATCTGCTTTGCCCCAATTATGACAAGCCTTCTCTAGTTCTCCATCACCTTGAGAAACTGCTTGATGTGTTGTTTGTGCCAAAGCCAATGGAAATTGTAAAGTCCTGTTGTATCAGTAAAAGGATCTTGTTGTGTGTTGAGCGTTCCAAGTTACCAGACAAAGAACATAAGCCAGTAAAAGTATGGTAATACTTAAAAATGACCTTATGTGACCATAACCCTGTAATATAAAGAACACTTTCACAGCAAACGTATCTTAGACCTCTTTATATTGTTCCTGTTTTGTTGGAGATAATTTGTTGTGGTTTAAATGAGAAAATGTTTAGGCTGCTATGATACTACAGTATGTTGTTGAATATATATATATATATATATATATATTTTTTTTTTTTTCATTTAATCTTGACATTCTTGGACTGCCGGCAAGCAAGACATTACCAACATCTGTTTTTGACAAAGGCAGCTTCTCAGTGCTTAAATGTTCACTTTAAATATATTTATAAATATCTTTTTATATTTCTGGGATAGTGCTAACTTGCCTGAGGACCAAAGAGCAGGAAGAGAAGGAGGAAGTCCAAATCATTTTATCCATCCTACATCAAGGGCAAGGATCATATTCAGATCACTGCCTGGCTTTCTAACCATAAAGACAAATAAATATTTAAAGAGGAGCTGAAAGAGTAAATGAAGTGGATTAGCAGTTCTAGCCAAAACTAATTGTATTGTCCAGCACATGGAATATCATCAATGCTGATATTGAGTTGCTAGCATGTCATGTATGCGGTACAGACCAAAAGTTTGGACACACCTTCTCACCTAGATTCTCAATTAAGGGCATCAAAACTATGAATGAACACATAATGTATGGAATTACTGCATTTACTTAAATAAAAAGGGTGAAATAACTGAATACATGTGTTATATTTTAGATTCCTTAAAGCAGCCACCCTTTTCTCTGATTACTGATTTGCATTATGTTTAGCTTCATGAGGTAGTCACCAGAAATGGTTTTCCAACAGTCTTGAAGGAGTTCCCATAGATGATTAGTACTTGTTGGTCCTTTTGCCGTCACTGTGTGGTTCAGCTCACCCCATATCATCTCGATTGTGTTCAGGTCCGGTGACTTTGGAGGCCAGGTTATTTCACAATTTTTGTAAAAGTACTACATCATTCCATATGTTTCCATTCATAGTTTTGATGCCAACTACAATGTAAATAGTCATGGAAATAAAGAAAACGCACTGAATGAGAAGGTGTGTCCAAACGTTTGGTCTACACTATATATATATTATAGTATATATATATAGAGAGAGATTTTAGATTATATATATATATATATATATATATTTGCAAAGAACTGTACATTTTGTTTTTCCTTTTCCTTATGACTGCATTTTCGTTAAGAAAAAACATACTTTGTTTCTCTTTTCCTTATTCATGCATTTTTAAATTTGAAATGCATTACTAAAAACATAAGATTGGAATAGTAATCAAGAAGGTAAAGACAGGAAGATAATTAAATACATGGTAGTGCTGGTTCTTGGAAAATGTAAAACTTAATTTTTTGTTTTAGAAAATATTTCATTTCATACAGTATATATTTTTGTTTTCTAAATTTACTTTTTAAGGATGACCGCATTTTCTTAATTTAAAGGGGAGTGAATCCCAAAAAGAGTACTCTGATAAAAATGCTCTGTTCAATATTTTCACAAATGAATAAAGTTTTCTTGAGTATCAACTTTAAAACATAAATAAAGCACTGATTAAGCACTAAGTGTGATAACCATCTAAAGAAATCAGAATTGACAAGTGTAGAAGCCCTTGCAGTTTAATGGTAAATGGTGAGGATGATCCGGTCACAATAACAGAGACTTAAAAGTATTTCAAAAGGTTGGCTAAAACCAAGAGCAGTAAATCATTTAATTCTTCAAATTTTTCTTCCATTTATTCTTTTTATTTTCTGTTATAAGTGTAACATTATTTGCTTTTTTTGTTCCATCTCTGCTTCTCACTTTGTCTTTAATTTCCTGACATTTTTAGTCTTTTTTGTAATATCTTCTTAGTGTTACAATCTTCCCCTTCAAATGTCCATAACCACTTTTTATAGCTTGCTTTAAAAAATATGTTTGTTTGTTTTTTTTTATTTTTTTTTTACTTAGGATGCATTGGTAGACAAATTAAAATCCACAATAAGACTTTTGTTTATTGATTCATAAGAAATAATTTTTCGTTTAGATACAGCCATTAGCTTCAGGTTATTATTCCTACTTATTAGTTGCCAACCTATGGCATATTTCAAATTATAGTAATTACAGTATATGTTTATTGAAAATACATGAAGTTGAAGTAAGCTGCAACATTTCTAAACGGCAAAATTCTACCTACAAAAATAAATGTTAAGGAAAGTATGAATCTCTGCTACCTATGTAAAAAAAAAAAACTACATTTCAGTGTTGAAATGTTAAAAGAATAAAACCAGAAAATCTCAGAGAAGCATAGCTTTTAGGTATCTTTGCAGCACTGTAATGTAGGATAAACCCAGTTCCAACAAAATAACTCAGGTCTTAGAAGCTATATCCTGCAGCCTTTTAAATTATTTTCTCCTTTTCTCTTCATTTTACCTACTTCCTTTACCTAAAGCTCACATTCACCATTAAGTGAAGGTTTGCAATGCAGGGATTAGGAAGTCCTTTGCTTCATCTATAATCAGTGTGTCACTGGATGGAGATAAGCCCTTTGTGGGCCAAAAAAACATAAATGAGATCCTCAAAACAAATGTGCAGTAAAGGTACTGTGCAGAGATATGATTTATAATCTATGGCAGTGTTAAAAGTTGCTCTATATTATTCGTAGCCATGCACACTGAGCTTTCACAATATGCCTGTTGTAGTGATGAATACTACAGTGGAATCTCTTCTTACTGAATCATTTGACTTATGTTAACTTATGTCTTGGGAAGGACAAAGGGTTATAAACTCTGCATTATGTATGTATAACCACAACCAAAATCTTTAGGTAATACACAATGAAGAATGTCCGTACACAGGAGAACTTCATATGAATCTGAAACCTATGACAATGAACGTTCTTTGCCGAAAGGTCAACAAAAATGGTTACAAAAACGGTCAAACAGCTAGCATTATGCAGAGTATTTACCTCTTACATTTCTATATATGTCTAAATAAAATCAAAAGTTTTTCTATACCAAAAAAGCCTTCATTAATATGTCAGAGGAACTTTGCTAAGAAAATAAAATTATGATTGTCATTTTTTTATCAATATCTAATTGCATTGTTTTCTTCAGCTGCTAACATGTAAGACAGAGTATAAAATGTTGCACTTCTACTGTAAATTAAGATTTGTGTAGTCTTTAGTAGCCAAAGAACCTCAATGAATGGTCTTAATGAATATATTTTGTCTGCCAATCAAATGCATGGCATGTGGGTCTTTGATTTTGTTTTTGTAGTATATGATGAATGAAGTTCTGGTGCTTGAAACCCAGGATTACATTGAAACATATATTTTAGCCCCCTGATTTAAAGTCCTTATTCGGAAAAATGTAAAATTGGAGATCACAAAAGAAAAAATGATGAAACAAATTGAGTCACAAGTGAAAAAGTATAAAAGAAGATAGCACATATTCAGAGCTTTTCTTTGTGCTATAGATTTTCATTTTCTTAAAAAAAACATGATTGATTTCATTACTACACTGACTTGACTTCAAAACCAACTATCATAATGGATCAATTTGTTAAACTTGCAGCAATTCTAAAAATCATGTTATCACTAAAACGAGGTCCTTGTTTAATATCAAATTTAGTAACTGTATGGATGTATCAGTCAGCAATGGGTATCTGGACTTTGTGGCTGACACAATGCATATCCATATAAACTGCCAAAAATACAAAATAATAAAGATGCATAAACAGAAGTACAGGGCACTTTGATGATTGATTTAATTCACCCTCTGACCCAAATTCATTATTATAATTTAACAAAACAATACAACATATTATAATAAAAAAATAGACTAGGATAAAGGAAGAAAATAATACTTTGTGAATAAGAATAATACATATTTGATTGGGGGGGGGGGAAATCAAGAAAGCTTTTTATTAATGTTGTCCATATTACTGCAAATCCTCTTCAGGATTTAATCTTTTCAGTAATTTTTATTACTGCTCATGAATGAGAAAAGGTCCATTTAGAGATATTAAGAAGATGCAGAAAGTAGTCATATTATGAAATTAACAGCAGTTGTTGCAGTAAATTAGCTTAGCTGTACAGAAAATGTAACAAAAAAGAGAATAAATTAGAGTAGGAGTTGCTACTGTAGAAAGTAATACCTCTCTACAGGGGAAATGTGTCATAATTTGGTGTTGCGATGTGGGAAGAAATGCAGGCAGGAGGAACGTAGGATCATAATAATGCTGAATTTAGTAAAACAAAACCAATGGACTAAAATAGGACAGAGTCCAGAGCACAAAACCAATGACACAACAATCATTCAGGACTCAAAAATCATGGATACAAACTCAAGAGAAACATAAGCAAAACAGGAGGTGGACAAAAGGATCTGACAATTGAATGAAGAAAGGAAGGGGAACACTGATGAAGCTATTTGCCCATTGCAAAACTGGTGAGTCTGCTTAACTCCAGTCTTAGTGGAAGCAGAAAGATAGAAAACTATAGGGCTGCTGAAGGACAAAATTAAACTCTGGGATATGCGAAACATTAACAATGAATTAAGGAATAATGTAGGATAATAGAAAACTGACCACCAAAGTGACTAACTGAACTTAAAATTCTTAAACTCATTACAGAAATGCAGAAGAAGACCTCCAAAGGTGTTATTTAAAAATTTGAAACTTAAAGTTTTTTCTAAACAGATTCTACCTATGTTGGCTTACTAACCCATGTCACGCTCGCTCCCCTTACCGTCCTCAGCAACACTGTGTTTATTAGGGATGTGAATCTTACAACAACTCACAATTTGATTAGATTCCGATTCGTGGAGTGACGATTCGATTCACAAGCAATTCTCGATTCAGAATAAATTCACAATCAATACTATTACTAAAAAAGCCAATTTGTAGGACTGAGACAATATGCTTTTCTCCCGATTCAGTTCTTTTATGATTTTTTGTAAGTGCTGATTAAATTTCAATTGAGATTCTTCAATATTGCAGATTTTTAATTCACTAAAGTATTGAAAATATATATAATTTTCTGAATGTTCTACTTCCCACCTTTACAACAGAATGAATGAAAAGTAAAGACTTTCTGAAGTCAACTGCTACATATGTAAATATACTTTATAATAAAGTGAACTTAAAGTTTTTTTCCAAGCCTGGGCTGCATGTAAGAGAAAAAAATCTATTCAAAATCGTTAAGCAAAGAATGGAGATTGTTATGTGAATCAATTTTTTTACCCCACCCCTAGTGTTTACTGTATATCACCTCTGTTTTTAGGAACCACTTTTCATTGGAACCAATACTCCCTTCCTGCCATAGGAGCAGCTGCTCATCTTCCACATTACCAAAAAATTTAGTCTAACCAGTGAATATCCATCATTGTGTATTTTCCTCATCCATAAGACATGACTGGGCCAAAGACCAGCTAAAAATGGGTTCCACAGGCAGGATCATCAGAGCTGACCCTCCCATCCTCAAGGACTTGTGCAGGTCTAGAATGAGGAAACATGTAAAGGGCATTTTTGCAGATCCCACACATCCTGGATGCAAACTGTTTAGTGTTTTATCTTCAGCTCAGCGCTACATAGGGGTAAAACCTGTCACCATAGAGATGGTCATAAAATATGCATATGTGCATTAATACATTTTTTATCCATATTTTTGTACTTGAGTCAACATTTTAGCATTGAATTACGGTTGAACCGGGTAACCTTTTCCTTAGGTTTGTTGTCACCAGATGAATGTAACCCTAAGGGATTTAAGAATGACTTCCTGCTTCTATTAAGTGATGCTGTTTAGATGGACCGATCCAGGTCACAAGACATGAGTTAAATGTAAATTACTAATTGGCTTAATGGAATCACATACTCACCTTTGAGTCATAACCGGATTCCAGTATATTGTTTCACCATGCAGTAACGTGATAATGCCAGTTTTTTGCTTATGCGCTATCTGAACACAGAGCACAGATAGGAGGCAGAGTGGAAGTACAGCTTTCAGTCTGAAAGGATAGATTCTCCACAGGATCTTGAAACCAAAATGTGACTAGTCAGCTTGCTGCGCAGCAGGAAAAGTTTGTTTGTGATGGTGCATCTGTGCATGTGTGCATCCAGGGCAGTGATCCAGTAAAAACAAGAGGGGAGATTTCTTCATCACAGTAGAGAGCTTCATGAAAACTTCAAGCCTTGTTCAAAACTTTAACAACGAAAAATAAAGCTGATGTCAAACTGATTCTTATCATCTGCTCCTGTGGCAGGAAGGGAATTCCGGTTTCCACCTGCTGCTTAAACCACTAAGCTATTTGCACATGTATATCCATCTTAATGGAATAACTGAATGTGTAGAAGCCCCAACTCATCACCACCACCAAGGCTGCATATGTTGATGCTGCTTAGTTTCATGTAACTCTGCTGGCTGCATATGAATACATCACCATTTATGTTTTCTCATTCGTAGAGTCTGGGTTAGTTTAGTGCAAAACTATTCTGCAATATAAAATGCATTGATTAGGAGCATGGTCATATTATGATTGTTGGTTTTGTAGTCAATCTAACGTAGTTAAAATAAGAAAGTAACATTCTGTGAATTCCAGCCGAGCAGCTCTCTAGGCTTAGATGTGAATCTTAAAGATTTTGTCAGTGGTGATGGTGATTCAATGCTGTTAGGTTTGGATTCATACATGCATGGCATAAATGTATTTACTTCTTCCCAGTTGAAACAAGATGCATCACCATTAACAGGAAGGTTGGAGAAATAAAACACAGGCCTAGTACATTAAAAGAAAAAACTGAGAAGGGGAGATATTGCTAACAACATGAAAGATATCCATGAGGCTGTTTTAAGATGCTTTCATCTGAGTCGCTTTATCTTTTACATATGACATTATTCCTGCTGTATGATAAATATGAGCCATCCATGTATGCACCAAGGGTGTCCAAATACAGTTTCAGGTCCTGTTTACAAAGACACAAAATGGGTATAGATTCAGAAATGCAGTCTGTAAAAAACGGCACCACAACACTGAAAACATCTGTCCACACGTATTCACACAAACCAGTAACACTGTGATAAAAACAGAGAAAAGAACTCTGAAAATGCGCAGTCATCTCGATGGCAAGCATGAGAAATCGGACTTCAAATGGGAGCTTTATTCAAAAGCATATGAGGTCTGTGGTTCTCTGGAATAATTTTTTGCTAATGGTGAGAGTTACACATGCGTATTAAGTACACCATTTGGGTTGGTGTTGTCAGCGATTCAGAAAAAATGCCAGAGAGCTCGTAATCACAGAGACAACTGAGCCGGCGTTTTGAGATTTCTCCACACTGGGACCCGATTCAAACTTGATCGTTTATTGTGTCCTGAAATGGAGGCTGGTTGTGGATGGGACACCTATTCAGTTAAATATCTTTGCTGCTACATCAGGTTTTATCTCCGTTTAGACAGGGACTTATACACCATCAAAATTAATTTCAAATGACATTAAGCTGTGGCAGGTTTTATTTTGCAAAACTAAGTAGATTTTATAAATAAGTGCTGTTAATGTGAGAGATCCCTCGGAGGTTTTAGATAATCCGTACTTACCGTCTATTTCTATTGGTATCTCCATTTTGCATTATATGACTGTCTATCTTGACCCCTGAATTCTCGTGACTTCTGATTCTATACAGGAAAGCTCGCTTTGAAGTATATTCGTGCATATAACATGAGCTTCCTTTTGCTTCTCATTTGAGAAGACAAACTAAATCTTAATCTCATGCTTTCACCTTTTGGGAGCACAAGAATATAGATTTTTTTTCTTTTCCAACTGACTGAATCAGCTCATGCCATTCAACAATTTAGGAGGCAGGATTTGATGATGCTAAGAAACTCCAATTCTGAAGACACGATCAAACAAGAAAAGATCAGAGTGGATGATTACTAATGTGTGTACCAGGCAGGCAACATAAACAACAAGCTGATGTTTCTTTAACCAATAGGATCATAGGATCACTTATCACAAACTTATCAGAAAATATTGACAGAACATGTTTTTCTGTGGAAGTAAAATGTAAAAGAAGATGGAGGCAAGAATGGGACAGTGATACTTCAGAAGTTTTAAAATTACTTACACATGCAGCAGCAAAGGCACTCATGTCAGTGTTAAAAGAGATAGCAAATAAAAGAAGGGCAAGGGGGAGGCAAAAAGGATCAACACAGCCTGTATTGATTGCCATTATATTTTAACTAAGATCTTAGATGTATATATGATGATATGGAACACAATTTCCCATCCAGAATTCATATTTTATGTTTACTTTTTTATTCAAGCAATGGTTGTATTTTTTTGTACTCTTCAAATAAAATTATTCAGTTTGTCTTTTTCCACTGATCTTTATGGAGCAGAGGTTTCACATACTGTTTGAGGATGACACACTATTGTGCCGATAAAATAGTATATTCAAACTTAAAGCTGGTAGTTGGAATAGAAGGCAGTAAAAATAAAGACAAAGCATATCCACTCGTAATTGTACACACAGTGTACAGACGTGGACAAAATTGTTGGTACCCTTCATTAAATAAAAGAAAAACTCATAATGGTCACAGAAATAACTTTAATCTGACAAAAGTAATAATAAATAAAAATTATATAAATGTTGACCAATGAAAGTCAGACATTGCTTTTCATCCATGCTTCAACAGAATTATTTAAAAAATAAATGCATGAAACAGGCCTGGACAAAAATGATGGTACCCCTAGAAAAGAATGAAAATAATGTGACCAAAGGGACATGTTAATCCAAGGTATGTCCACTAATCAGCATCCTAGGTGTCTACAATCCTGTAATCACTCAGTGGGCCTATATATAGGACTCCAGGTAGTCACTGTGTTGTTTGGTGACGTGGTGTGTACCACACTCAATATAAACCAGAGGAAGCAAAGGAAAGAGTTGTCTCAGGAGATGAGAAAGAAAATCATAGACAAGCATGTTAACTGTAAAGGCTATAAGACCATCTCCAAGCAGCTAGATGTTTCTGTGACTACAGCTGCACATGTCATTCAGTAATGTAGGATCCATGGGACTGTAGCCAACTTCCCTGGACGTGGCTGCAGGAGGAAAATTGATGACAGATCAAAGAGACGGATAATCCAAATGGTAACAAAAGAGCCTAGAAAGATTTCAATATAGATCCAAGCTGAACTTTATGCTCAAGGAACATCAGTGTCAGATCGGAACATCCTTCGCTGTTTGAGCCAAAGAGGGCTGCATGGGAGACGAACAAGGAGAGGACAAATCATTAAAATAACAGACTGGAGTATGCCAAACTACATGCTGACGAGCCACAAAGCTTCTGGGAGAATGTCCTGTGGACAGATGAGACATAAATTTAACTTTTTGCCAAGGCACATCAGCTCTATGTTCACAGACGGAAAAATGAAGCATATCTAGAAAAGAACACGGTCCCTACTGTGAAACATGGGGGAGGCTCGGTTATGTTCTGGGGCTGATTTGCTGCATCTGACACAGGGTGTCTTGAATCTGTGCAGGGTACAATGAAATCTCAAGACTATCAGGGGATTCTAGAGAGAAATGTGCTGGCCAGTGTCAGAAAGCATGGTCTCAGTCGCAGGTCACGGGTCTTACAACAGGAAAATGACCCAAAACACACAGCTAAAAACACCCAAGAAGGGCTAAGAGGAAAACACTGGCCTTCTATGAGCCCTGATCTCAATCCTATTGAGCATCTTTGGAAGGAGCTGAAACGTGCTGTCTGGAAAAGGCGCCCTTCAAACCGGAAACAACTAGAACAGTTTGCTCATGAGGAGTGGGCCAAAATACCTGCTGAGAGGTGCAGAAGTCTCATTGACAGTTACAGGAATCATTTGATTGCAGTGATTGCCTCAAAAGGTTGTGCAACCAAATATTAAGTTGTGGGTACCATCATTTTTGTCCAGGCCTGTTTCATGCATTTATTTTTTAAATAATTCCGTTGAAGCATGGATGAAAAGCAATGTCTGACTTTCATTGGTCAACATTTATATAATTTTTATTTATTATTACTTTTGTCAGATTAAAGTTATTTCTGTGATCATTATGAGTTTTTCTTTGATTTAATGAAGGGTACCAACAATTTTGTCCACGTCTGTATTTAGAAAAGTATTTCATATTTGATCAAGTAGGGGGAGTCTGTTGATTTACAAATCATTTGGCAGTATTGGTCTGTTTTTTTGTGGTTGCTTTCATTATGTGTTGAAAGATCTAAAATAGATCTCGTTAGTGGTGAGGTTTGAACTAATTAATGAGACAGAAATCCATTAAGATAGACAGATTCTGTCTCTGCTGTCCTTGGCTGCTAATGCGTACATGTCAGTATCACTGGGTCCTTTCAATAAGACGAAAAAGACAGAGGAAAGTCACCCAGCATATTGCCAGCAGCGTGGGTTGTGAGCTTCACCTTCACTCATGGAGGGATAATCAGAACACTGGACTGTTTAATCTGAAATATGTCTCATGAACCATAAACCACTTCACACAGTTACTTCACACTTCACCGCAGCAGGCCTGTACTTCACAGACTCTCGATCTTAGTTTGACATACGTCTCTCTAAAGGGAATACTACCTTGTGATTTGCTGCACTGAAGGCCTACTGTGATTCTATGTCCTTCAAGTTTTATTTCTTCTGAAATGATAGAATAGTTTCAGCTGGTGATTAGACTTGGCAGCTGAAACGCTCCTGAATGACTGCTCAGACAAGTCCCACTACAGTGGCCTGAAACACAGCTGTAAGCGTCAGTTTGCCCACTTTCTGTGTGTATTGCAAAATTATTTGCACCCTTTCCACCATTTTGCATTTTTTCATGTTACAACCACAAATGCAAAATATATTTTGCCTGGATTTCATATCATCTTTCAACACAAAATAGTGCATAAAAAAACATTTAAAGGATGTATATATAGATTTTTTACCTCTTTTTTAACAAGTTAAACTTACTTAAACTTAATACAGATGCATGTCAAACTTTTACCTTTTACCAATTTTACAACAAAAATATGTGAAGTGTGTCTTTTGCTTCTGACTTCTCTGTCATCCGTTATCATAGAAAATGTCAATAAAATAAATAAATTTGGAGTTAAAACAAAATAAAATGTTTCATGAGGAGCTATGCATACTTTTGCATAATGTACTAAAATCAAAAAACAAATTGGTGAGGGGTACAGGAAATGCAAGTTCGTATATGACTAAGATGGGTACTTTGGAAATGGCTTATCAAATTAAATCTTGGAGTAGACAAAAATAGCTATTCTATTCAGTTCAGCACATGTAACCTAAAATATTGATTGTAAGATAAAGCACAAGCATACCAAATAACTGTACTGGTACCAAACGAAAAACAAAGAAATGCAAGATGTGCAGGATAACAAACCAAAGGATTAGAAGGACTCAGAAAACTTCATCTTTGCCACGTTCAACTCACTGTATTTGCAGCATTAATGCAAGTAATTCTTATCTGCACCAACAATTAATGAGTTCTTCTTTTGCCTTTGTTCAAGTTTTTTTTTATCGAGTCCAACAGATTTGGCACTGTTGTTCCAAGGTGATAAAAAAATATCACAAACATGTTTTTCCCTTTTAAACATTTTCTATGAGGAAGGACAAAAAAATAAATAAATCTAAAGCACAGAAGAAAGTTATTACTCAGCCCCACGGGCACAATGTACGGCATGCCTCATTGAAAGAATGATTAAAAAACACGGTTTTCCAGCTCTTTTACTGTAATCATCCAGTAGTTTCAATCAAAAAACCAGTTAGCAGAACATTTATCATTAACCATATTTGAAGCATGGACTTTGTTGTCTCCACATCTGCATCCATTTACTTTCCATTAAATATCCCTTCATCAACTTCAAATCAATCTCTTTTATACCTCTGAATCTTAGTTAGATAATGCACGATATTGGCAGAATCTGCAATTAGATTTCAGGCAACTAAATATAAAATGATCTAAAAGCGTGTCATCTTCAATGCAGCAAAATTAACTCTCAGTGTTTCAAACTCAATTCAATTTGGTTATTCTTAGTAGGCAACCTTTCGCCTTTTATCCATCCCAGCTCCTCTTTGTTGTAAACAGAGAGTGGCTGCTAGTGCTTAGTGGCTTTTTGAGGCGCTAAAGCCTCTGCCTGTCTGCTGTCCTCATTATACCCTCTCTATATGATAAGCCAAACAAGGCCGAGCTACTGCTGCGAGACACTGAAGGCTGTTTGACTAAAGGTTATTTTAAGATAAATGTCACTGTTTCCTCGGAGGGTCAGATTTTAGAAAATGAGCTTCAAATTTCCTTAATTTCTTGACAAAAGAGACAGCAGGGTGAAGTTTTAAACATGATGTCAGACAAAATCTGATACAACCAGGGAAACTTATTTTAAGACAATATACAAGCAAAGTATTAAAAAAACTGGACTTTGTGCTTCTTTTTTGTTGCAAAGACACAAACATTGCTCTGTTTAGCAGCATATCATGCAAAGGTTCCACACATGACTCAAATAAGTCACAAGCATGTCTTTCAGGCTGGTTTGACTTAGTTTCTATCAGTCAGA